>OX387264.1:72393011-74793011 GCA_947562075.1 Orthosia gracilis | reverse complement strand
GTGATGATATTCGAAAGTAACTCTGTCTGTCTGTTACCTTTTTACGCCTAAACCACTGAATGAAATTCGGCAAAGGGATAGATGGATCTTGAGGAAGAACACAGGCTAGAAATTGTATTTAAAAAAAGTAATTGTAGGTACATACCGCTCGTTCATTTATAAATAAAATAATTAATGTTATGTCTTTAAATAGCTTTTGGTTGACATTGATCAAACATTGCACAACATTATATTTTATATACATGTATTTTTTTCACCACCTACCTAGTTAAGTACTAGATTTTGTTGTTCAGATAAGCAGTTCTTCAATGTTTAGTACTGGTTTTTAGTTGTATCCGATTAGTGACAGTTGAAAAGGTAAGTAGATGAAACTGACGACATTAAAGTTTAGTTTTAATTCTAAACAGTAGTTTTAGTAACAAAACCATTGTTCCTATAATAAGCAATTAAATAAGCATTGTTCTCTTTTCGACCAAATACTTACATACACGACGAGTTGCTCTGCACATAAAATTCTATGTAGGTATTTACGTAACGGTACCTCAGAGGTAGGCAGGTCGGCCATGTTACCTATTGTTCTTTTATCAACGAAGACAAAAGGGGTAGGCGGGGTACGTAAATGAAGAAGGGAGAATCAAAATGTATATTCTGTGGCTAGAAAATGTTTGGACACTTATGAAATTGGATTTGATTTTTGGTACAGTTAAGGATCAAAAGTGCAGTCACAGTCTACCAAAACAGCAGTGAAAGCTTTTTTTAGGCAGAAGAATTTCTTCTTTTCACGGTTCGTAGGTATAATCTATACTAACTCTAAATTCTATACAACACACTTCTTCTAAAAAAACTAGCTATTTGAGTTTTCGGAGAGTAAGACTGTACTTTTGACCCTCGATTGTACATTTGAAAGAAAGAAAGAAAGAATATTTATTTGTGACACGCGCAGGAGACCTGAGATAAACAAAAACCCAAAAAAGAAAGAAAGAGTTTTCATGAAGGTGAATTTTGTGAGTAGCCTTATTTAGTCAGATTTGAAGCAAAAACTGAAAGATATATGGATAAAGCTAGCTTTGCCCGAGGCTTCGTTCTCGTGACCTATCCCACATGAGCCAGGAAAAGCGTGAGCAATAGCGATAGTGTTAATTAACATCAGTTCAAGAATTCAGTCGCAACTGGTTCAGAAATGCTATTCTGCAAACATCTCACCGTGATAACGCCGGTGAAGTGTGCTCGAAGTGAGCTGTAATTCCAACCACTATTACATATATGTATTTTTGTAATCACTTCTAAAAACTCTTCATTTTCATACCACACTCGATGGGTTTCGAAGAAAACCTACAACATGGCGCCCAAAATGCACCATGTTCCTTTTTTTAACGGCCAAGACCTATCTAACGATGTCTTAATTATAAAAATCCGTCAAGTGGTTTGAAAGATACGAGGTAATAAAGAATATTACATACATACAAGATATTCCTCTTGCAGCCAGGTAATAAAAAATAAACTTTGAGCATTGTGGCAAACACCTGAAAATGCCAACTGAAAACCGCAGAAAAAAAACAAAAGATAAAAATTTCGTTTCTTTCTCTCAATTGTCGTAATTTCATAGACGTTTGGCAAGGTGCTCCGTATCGGGCGCGCCTCCCCTAACGAGCTGTCACACAGATAGGCATCTGAAGCGAAGTTGAATTATTGTTTCAGCTTCTCCTGATTTTAGTCATATTAGTATTAGATGAGATATTATGTGTGGGTGGATGTAGTTCACGTGGGAGAGACGGATAGATAATTTGAATATTTCGAATTCTTTGCAACACTGGGGAATATTTTAGTGTTGTTAACACAGATATGTCAAATCTTCTGGATGTGTGATATGTAGATGGCAACATTATGGAGGGTAGAGTAAAGGAAAACGATCACTGTGTATGGAAAGTGTCCGTGAAATTGTACTGAATAACGGTGGCGCTACAGTAGCCACCAAGTCGATTTTGCTATCTCGCCGGTGTCTGTATGAGTCAAATGACGACACAGTTGGCGTAGTGGTTGAGCGATCGGCTGCTGCGCTGCGTGTCGCGGGTTCGATTATCGCACGAAACAAATATTTGTATGGCCTACAGATAATTGTTCCGGATCTGGATGTCTTGTGTATGTGAGTTAAAATGTTCGTAAACGCACCCGCGATACAGGAAGAAATTCCTAGTGTGGGCCAAAGTTTCATTTAAAAAAAAAGAATGTATGTAAACAAATATTTTTTTCGTGTTGATTGACTACAAAAAATAAACAATTATTCATAAAGTAAATATTTCATAAACAAAATATTATAAATACCGTTGACTGGAAATAAGACGGTGACTGAAGCAAATTATTTTGTTTATATTTCAATTAACCCTCCTTTGGACAAATTTCACCACGCAAATATTGCCCAATATTGTTTAAATGTTTTAAAAACTTATCAAACTGCTACATTCATACCACACCCTTTGCCGACGCTGCTAGCACCATTTTGGAACTATTATTTAGTACCGGTAGAACGAGGTTACATTAAGATCTGGGGCAACTTTGATCATAACTATGTTTTTAGGTTTTTTAAAGCTAATTTCGTGAAAACGGAACGTACCACGATTTTCTATTAAAAATTTGCAACACTGACATGTTATCCATGTCTTGCAGAACGAGGTTACATTAAGATCTGGGGCAACTTTGATCATAACTATGTTTTTAGGTTTTTTAAAGCTAATTTCGTGAAAACGGAACGTACCACGATTTTCTATTAAAAATTTGCAACACTGACATGTTATCCATGTCTTGCATCAACGTCAGCGCAAGAATACGATTATTTATTACTTAAAAAATATTTTAAATTGTATAGTGAGAATTCATTAAAAAATAAATTGTAAATTGGTGTTATATCGCAATGATAAAACAATGGGGTATCAAAGTAACCCTATTTTTATTGTAACGTTGACAGGCACGTTTTCTTTCTCGTTTTATTTTTATTTTGTACTGGAGAATATAAAACTTAAAGTAAAGTTGGTATTTTATTCATGTTTTCAAAATTTGATTATAGTAGATTTTGAAATTAAAATTGACATAACGTCAATTTTAATTTCAAAATGATCAATTTAACCACGTTTTCGCCCGATAAGAGATCGATCTCCTTTACTCTACCCTCCATAGACTATAATATGCTAACTCTCTATTTCATGGGACCTTAAGATAATTGGCAAACTGTGGGTAGTAATAAATACACTTTTGTCTAACTCTTCGGGGAGTGCAAATAGCCGAGATGTTACGTTTTACACTTCAAGTACATTTTTCGAACTACTTAAGTTCCTATAAATATCAAAAAAAAAAAAATAGTTTCTGTTTACCCAATTATACTCGTAAATCTGCTCTCCTACAGATAGTTTCTCCCAAAATAACCTAAATGACATCAAAATAGTTCAAGTAGGTAGCCTTATTCTTATCCGTCGGTTAGAATCTCGCGCAGCCGTGAACTACACAAAAGGCAATCATAGACAAATATCTTATGTCAATACTATTATTTGTGGGAAGTAAATCCCCTGCCTATTCGGAGACGGTAAGCCGCTTACAGAGATACATTCAATATTGCCCCATACTCCTGAATCAGCAACTTCCTAACATATAATAAAATAACATCTTCCATATTATACAAACAAACAATTCTTATTCGTGAGCTCTAAAAAGAAAAATTATCACCTGTCACATATACAGGACGTTACAAAAAATAACACATTCGCTAAAACGCACAATGTCCCGTCAAATCGTGCAAAAACACGCCGCGTCGCGATTGGGGAGGGGAGGGTTGTCGCCTGTTAGACAAATGGCGTGCTTACTTAGCCGTCTGCGTTTTTTCACTGAGACTTACTTTCAGCGGCGGCAGTTTGTACGAATTGTGTCATTTTGATAGTTTTTTCGGAGAACCGATGTTCCTATTTTGTAGAAGTATGTGCTGAATTTGGCTGGCGGAGGCTTGTGTTAAATTGTTCAATCTGTCTTGGGAGTCGAGATTTTTGTTGTCAAACTACATAGAGAATTTTGATTTTAGAGATGAAAAATGTCGGTTGGAAACGAGAACATGCACATCATTTTGATTAAATACGACGATTCTGTTTTAATTATACTATCGAAGTTGATGTTGGCTCAGCTAAATATCAGCTTGCTGCGCTTGACTCGGTGGAACCCAGAGCTAAGAGACTAATTGGCGACGTCAAACTGGTGGATGCCAAGCTTCACAGCTTGGCTCATCGCCGCAAGGTTGCTTGCTTGTCAGTCTTCTACATACTGTACTTCGGTGAGTGTGCTCAAGAACTTCACGACCTCATCCCACCAGCCCCCATCTACCATCGGACATCTAGACGCACTGCAAGTTACCATACTTACCTTGATGCCATTCTACCAATTCGCACCAAGCGCTTCCAAACATCCTTCATAATGCGCACAGCAAAAGAGTGGAACTCACTGCCTGCGTCTGTGTTTCCGAACGCATACAACCCGAATCTCTTCATGCTTCTTCTGGGTAAGCTCACTCCATCGTCGACTTTGTCTCTGTCACCTCTAACATAGACTAGAGTCAAGAGCAAACCCATTATATATAAAAAAAAAAATGATGATCAAAGTTACAAATTGTTGTAGTGCTTACTGAGCTCTGCTGTTTGCGCTTGTTAGTAATTAAAAGCATAATATTCCGTCCCTACTTCCCTAATATTGAGTTCAACTTAATTTGACGGAATATCAAAACAGTCATCTTCTACGATTGACTTAACATTAAAAAATAATTCAACAAACCTTTCAACAGGTCTCTGGGCACTTCAAAAACACCCTCTCACAAACTTACTACATTATTTAATATCAACCTGTATATTTCAGCAACCACACCGTATTAAACCTTGCTTACTAAACAATAAAGTTTGAATTTGACTGCGCAACTGTAAGCAGTTTACGTCTTTAGGGAATTGAGCCAAACTTTAGCCATTTTGAGGTAAGAAGAGAGTATTAGTTCGACAAGTTTAGGAGGTTTTCAAGTTATCTGGAGCGTTTAAATGCTGTTGAGGTAAAGTGAACCGTTTTAGTAGGTGTTAGGATTGAATGTAGTTTGTCAGAGGATGGGGTTGACAAACAAAATTTGCAGGCAGTAGAGTGCTGACGCAACGAATGTGCTTCGTGTTTATTTTAATTGACGATTGTTTTTGTGAAGCGTTTATTGAGCTCTCGGGCATTGTAGCTCGATTTGAAGTCGCTGTTGCTCGATTTGAAGTCGCTAATGTCGCTCGATTGGAAGTCGGAACACGTCGCGGCACGCTTTAAGTTCATCTGTTTGATGCGAAGTGCGGATTGAATTGTTATTGTCTTACGTGTTGAGTTGGCTTTAGATTAAATTAAATTAAAACGACGGGAGAGCTTCATTGATATGTTTTCATTTGGTCTCGGATGTAATTCTTGCTAATGTTTTCCGGCAAGTAATGAATCAGCCTGCCTGTGCCTCTTTCACGGCTTTGTCGTGGGATTATATAAAATATGTTGTATTGCCAAGTGAAACAGAGTTTTGGCCTTTTTAAGAAGAATGTTTTTCATGAATGTTGCCCGTTCGTTATGTTAAAGTTGAGTAAAGACAGTCTTAAGGGCCTTTGTATGATGTTATAGACCTAATATAGTACTTAAAAAATACAATCGTTCGATATTTAGTTCACGACTAGAGTAGGTGCTATTTACCTATAGATTCAAATTAGATACCTAATATACAAGTATTTCTAAGTAAACTATGTTGAATCTAAACAAGCAGACTTGTGAACATTCTACAATAGTTCTAGAATTCGTGTTAAGTTAATTTGACAAGTTAGTACTGATTAGCATCAACTCGATTAAGATAAATGTTATTACAGTTTTCTGAATAAAAACAGTACCTTATCAAATATTTTGAATACACATTTGTTAAGAGGAAATGCGGTCGTATACATGCGACTGAATTTCCTAAGTAAAAAGTCATAATTCGAGGTTTGGTTCTCGCCTATTTCCTCCTCCAATATTGGATTAATTTAAAATATATTCCGTAAACTAAAAAGATAGATTATATACTTTGCCCCTATGTTTTCCTTTATGAGTATGAGATTTTCTTGTCTATGATTGCCTATTATTAATTATGGAACTTCATAGGCGGGCTTATGTCAAATGTAAAATTATAGGCTGGACGCAATATAATTCTCAAACTTGACAGGTTGAAATTCTATTTCACGGTCAGTTAAATAGATGTTCTAACTATGAAAAAAAAACGTTACATAGTTCTGAAAATCATATCAAAACTATCCTAAAGTAAACAAATATCCGTAGATAAAATTAATGTAACGGTAATCATTATGGTGGGGTCAGCTTTTGCCTGTCAGTGGCACAACGTATTCAATTTAGTACGTTGTCAGAAACCGGGACACAACAGAGTTATTCACCTTACACAACACAAAAATAAAACACAAAGCTACACTAAACATACGTCAAAGCCCTTTGCAAGCCATCCTCAATTGAGCACTATCCCTTAAAAGCTCATAAGCGGATCCAGGCTCCACCAGTGTATAATGAGTGGTGTAAACGCTGTCTACACACTGGCCCACAATGGCGGGCTTTGGCCCGGGAATTTTAATGAACGTCGATGTCATTACGACATGGCATGTGGTTGGAGGTAGGCATGCTGCGGAATTTCGCATTGATTTCATCTCTACCTATGCGTTTGAGGGTAGCTATTGTTTGGTCTAAGATAGGAAGTATGGTATGGTGGTACGATTGTCTATAGGTGTGTGGGTTTCTAATGGCAAGATACAGAGACGTAACTTTAAGCGAAATGACAGCGTGATCTGTCAAAATCACGCTAAGATGAATAAATACCTTTTTTTTTTCTTTTTTTTTACATTCATAGATAGATAAATTCACGCCTTTTGCCCATGAAGGCAGGAACTACAGAACGCTACCTGTTACGATCCTTACATACTCGTCTTGCTTCGGTCACGGTCATATTAAGGTTCATATGTATCATATACGCACTAATTTTGACAGCTCGAAGCATTGGGCCTTCCACCGCTTAAGTGCCGTAAAACGGTTACATTCTAAAGCATACTCCTTAGTAACGGCTAAGTTTAAAGGTTTGAAAATAAAATATATTTATTACTTCATGTAAAATATTTTTGATACATGGTTTTTTCGTGTAACTAATAGTTTTGCTTTAAAAAAATAATTAACAACACGATATTTTTCGCAAATTTTGGATAGTCCTCTAAAACGACTCGTTTGTGATGTTTAAAAATATTTTTGCACAGACAAATTGATGGCAAGGATGTCTTCATAACTGAAATAGCATCAAAGAATATTTTGCAAACAAAGCTGTCCAAAAGGAGGTTCAATATTGATATTCTGGCTCCGAGCGGGCGCACGGCCAGTACTGCGTTAACATTGAGGAATATATACGCCTTAAGTCTTCTCTAAGTTTTATGTAGAAACGATCAATTCTTTAGTTGTTAGTCTCTCTTCTTCTGATTTCTGAGTTGTGAGTTCTTCTTGATTTGTTAGTGATTTGGCTAAGCAAAAACAAAAACTTAAATGAGATTTAGGGTTAGAAGATTTGTGAATCGATTAGACTTGCGAGACATGAATATTTTTAGAAAATTGGAAGTTCGAAAGAAAATAATGTTTTAAAGATAGAACGAAACACGTAGATAAAATAAACCAGGTATTTCTTTTTACTTTTCAGAGTTACAATATAAAATACACGAAGCAATTTTTATTAAGCTTTCAACGAATGTGCTTTCCGTATCTGCGACCATTATTTACTACCTTATCTGAACGAATAAATAAAATTAATGTGTGCCGCCATTTTAAAATTAACGACACCATCAATTAGGCTCTTCAAATGAGTATTATTTTCATATCTGTTTGATTGGGTGAGGTTCGTAGTTATAATGATCATATCATAGGGATCTGAGGCTTTAATGACATAAGGGACTACCGTAAATGTTACCCTAATAAACTTGTAATTAATTGCCGTGTAGTTTATAATTATGCAAAAACTATAATAGGTAATTTGGCCAGCTTCTTATAACTTTTTGTTTTCGTAAACTTCTTTTACTAAAGGGTAAATTAAATGGTTTAATGCAAACGCTAAACGACGTAAATCAGGAAGGTACTCCATTATTAAATTTTGGATGGCTCATTGCAATCATCATATCACAACACTCTTTTGGCTTCGCTGTAGTCGGGTAAAAATTGTCTGACATTGATGCCTCAGTTCTATTTGAACCATAAAGCATAAAATTTTATATTAAATGAATGCTTTTAAAAATACCTATCTAAAATCAAAGCCTTTCAGAACAATGGCAAGTGCTATAATAAAATAAAGCGACTGAAACTGAAAAATAAATGTACTCAAATGTAAAAAGGTGGCGGCTGACATTTCAGCTTTTTAATTCTCCTTTGAGGCGTCCAGACTCAAAGTTAGTCGCAAATCGCATTACGGTCTGCCTTTGTCGAGGCGTGGTAGCTGATGCAGACGTCCATACCACTTGCTGTTTGCTCCCGCTAGTTTGTTCTTTGATTTGCTGAAGGCATGACAATTTGGCTTCGTTTTAAAGGATAAAATGTTTGTTAAATGTTGTTGTTTGAGGCGTTTTAGAAAGTAACTCTATAGAGCTAAATAATCTTCATAGAGAAGTTTCTTAGGTAGAAAAATGATAATTATATTTAGTCCGTCAGTAAGATTATCAAATAATATTGGACAGGTATTTTTTGCTTCATAAAATAAATAAAAATTGACAAAGACAAAGCGCATCAAAGGAGGAGGCTTGTGATGTCACTTCGTCAGCAAAAGTGTAGCACGGCGTGACGTCACACGACATTCCAACGCACTATCGTCGTAATTTTTTGTTTACGTGACAAAACTAAAAAAACGGGTCAAATATATTTAGATAATCTAACTGACGAACTAAATAGTTTTTTTCTTCATCCATATTTGTGTTGTGTGGAACTACGTCGTTATCGTCGTTATATATATATACAAGAACTCTCTACCATAAGTATTACAGTACTGCAGACAAATCATCATCAACTTCCTGCCCCTGACAAATCAACTTCCTGCCCCTGACCCATGTTACTACAGACAATGATGTAAAAATAATAGAATCTTGTTTCCTTTCACACTCAATACAACATAACGATAAAGGTAAATAAATAATTGGACCCTAATCCCCGTTTCTGAATCTCTGACAAGTAATCTCGATGTAATAGCAATACAAAATATACAAACCAAAGAACAATTTTCCGAGCTCCTGATAATTTTCTTATGGCAACGAGTGTCAGTATTATTATCGTAGCTCTAATTTTCAGGCGCTCATTTGATACGGGGCTAATATTTCTGAAATGTAAGGGTATTTATGGTAAATGGCTGCTGTTATTCTAGGATAATAGGGTCGCCAATACTATTGCAAACTATTTTACCTTACTCACTATCGTTAGCCTTATAAAATCTCAGAGTAGCGAGGTAATTCGTACTTATACTATTTTTTTGTACACATTATTTTTATTCCAGAACTTATATGAAACACAACTTAAAAATATAATTATTTTAAAAGAGTTTATAAATAAACTCAACCTGTGTATTTTAATCACAATAAAAAAGAATACGGTATAATAATTCAAAGCACAAGCTAGGACAAGCTTCAAAACACAAGTCTTTAAACACAAAGTCCTTATTTTTAGACTTTCTAAAATAGATAGTTAATCATATAGTTTTAAAATAACAAGCTAAAGCTCAGTGTCTACATAAATTAACAAGAATATTTAACACATCGATTCAACCGGTATGGCAGTGCGTCACGGTCGTACGTACACGCCAAAATAGGTCGGACAGTAGAACCCTCATCTCAGTCACCTTCATAATTACTTCTCCACGTTAAATTTTCATTGCCCTCTCCGTAATATTATGAATATTAAAGTAAAAGGTCGGAACTAGTGATGTGTAACGACTCCAGTCCTGCCACACGTGTCCCGATTTTCCGGGACTTTAATTCCGCCATGACGTCTCGTTGGGGACGCTCAAATATTCCGTTTTCTAAATGTCGCCGTTCCATGCTTTATATTTTGTGTTTTTGATCCGTTGGTGTTGACGGGCTTTGTTATTCATTAATCCACATATGAAGCCTTATTTATTTTCGTCATTTTGTGCCGAAAATGTTTTAGGTACGTTTTCTTTTAGAATATGTATACAGCGTTGGTTATTACTTTTCAGGTCACGATATTTCTTTGAACCATCTGTTTTGTGTTGCATGTAAGGGTGTGCTACCTCTGTCAAAATATCGCCTACTTGTTCTTTGCTTCAAAGAAAAGTTTAACAGTGTGAAGCTTTAGAAGTCTTTACACATCGAACGCTACCGCACGTATTTCATTCTTTTGATATCCTTTTTTGGATTACATTGGTACACTATTGACAATACCAACGATTAAAATGGCTTTCCTCCTAATAATAAACGGAAACGTAAAGTTTCGTGTCAAGCAAAAAATCCCTTTATGCTTTTGTGAAAAGCCGGTAATATTACGAGTAGTTACAACACTAGTTGGTTCTTATTATAATATTAATTAAATTACATTTTAGTGCTTAGTTTTACATTTTGTACTCTTGTTTTACTTTACGCTTAATGAAAATGATTGTGTTCATTGTTATTTCAACCCTTACCTTACCTGTTGAGGCAATAATGTAACTATTGTTAGCCTTTTAGTTGTTTGGCTTTAGATTAGCACAAATACATTTTGACTAATAGTAAATCTGTAGTGTTAAAATAGTTTCAGTCATAATAAATTTATCGGATAAATAAAGCTGTTTTAACTCGCAAAGCGTTTCACATGCGCTTTCATATTTTTACACAAACGAATTTTGTTGCAACATTGGTTGCAACAAGCATCTCTGTGTGAGGCGGCTATGACAAAACCTACAGGCGTTTCGGGCATTTATTTTAGTCGTACTCGTAACCACAATTTTTTCCCCTTTTAGAGATGAGTTGAGTGTGAAATTATATTAAAATTAATTACAGTTTTGATAGTAATTAAAGAAGTGGGTGTTCAGAATATACTATTAACAGACTGTACTTGCAATAGATAGGATTATGGTTGTAAGTTAATAACAGTTCAGTGATAAAAATGTTCTACAAAATCCTCATTTGTTTCACCATTGTTTGTAAAATATGTAAAATATTTATCGTATTAAAAATGTCCTTTTAATTATTCCATGACGAACACGTCCCTCATAACAAACGTTGCATTGTAAACACGAACGTAATCTCAAATTACAATAGCCTATGGCGAAGACCCGTCCAAGTTAACCCTGTGACCGCGAGCGGTATTTATTTACCATTGCTAATCCGCCGTGTTGGTACAACAGACCCCGACCAATTTAAAGAGAACAAGCCTAATCCGCCCTTTGTAATGACCCAACTTGGGGTTTTAACCCTTTCAAATACGTACGTACGACTTTTTTCACCCCCTTTGAATTTATATCGGTTAATTTTTTATTGTACCACTTTTTGTGGGTATGTCGTTACGATTATTACGTGACGTTTCCGAAGTTTGGCGGAAACGCCTGAAGTTCAGTCTCGGGATGATAGTAGAGGGTTGGTATGTCAGGGGTGCGGTGATTATGTGGTATTCATTAAAAGTTGTTTACGTGTGTGGAATTAAGGAATTTAATGTTTGAGTTTAGAAACTGTTATGTTTAGTATAGTGTTTAATATTACCTAAATATTAAAAGTTTTACATTATTTAAATGACTAAAGATTATTGGGAAAACTAATAATGCTTTTAAAGAATAAGAATGAAGTGAGTTCTTATTTAAACAAACAACAGAAGAAAATAATTTATGTTCTTATTCAGAAATTTGGAGCTACCAATACGTAATATATTTTAAAATCATTAATGTTTTCATACAGCATAATATATTTGAAACCGCGAACAGCCAAACCTGGACGCCCCAAAACACAGGTAATAAAAAAAAAATCAAGACTTAATCCCTTACTCGTACTCACCTACTTTCAAAGTGACCAAAACCAGCCTTGTTTTACGGCTGACTAAACTCTAAACGAACTTTGTTTCGTGGTCTTAAAGCTGAAAATCCAGTAGTGGACTGTTTTAGCTTGTGGTGAGCAAAATGGTGGTTCTTTGAATGATACTCGACACAAAGGGCGCCTCTTATACGTTCACGGGTACTTTTAAATAGTGACCTTGACACGGGGTCTTTGTAACTAAGAGCTGAAGTTTTTTTTCACTTTGAAAGTATACAGCGAAAGATAGGATCTTTTTGTCAAAGCTGAATTCACAGAAAAAAATGTTATTTCGAGGAAATGGATCCGTCTTTTCAGATAAAAAATATACAAGTATTGACACGGCGTTTGGTCGTCGTTTCCTGGAGGGTCGTATAGGGTCGTATTTTAAACACTTGGAAGTGATTTTAACGTTGTCATTTTAGGGTTAAAATTAAACGAACATTTATATTTAAAGGAAATTAAAATTGGGTACTAAAGAAGCTGGTGAAATGTGTGTGTACTTTATGTACACCTCTGCTGAACCCGTCGGGAACAACAGGCTTAATTTTACAAGACAAAATCAATATTCAAGCCAACACCACTACAAATATCTCAACCAACTTCATGTCCGTTAGAACAACTAAACGTACTTACCCAAAACATACAAAACTTGAACCTGGAGCACAAAACAGAAGTTCCCACCTAAGCTAGATGAGCTATACGTAGGGTTCCAATTCAAAGATGGCGGACACCTAGGATCTACAGATCTCGTGTTGAACTTGCAATCACACTTGTGACAGTTTGGGACAGAGGCTATATCTGAAGATACGCTATAGAAAGATATATGATGCTATAGAAAATAGGTGGTTGCATCAATTAGTGCAGACGTACTTGTGAAAGCTTTAACAAAAGTTTTAGATGAAGATACGCTATATATTATGCTATAGAAAATTGGTGGTTGCATTAGTTCATGCAAGTATATAGCTTTAGCTAGTAAAAGTAGCTTTTAACGAAAGTTTGTAGTGGGAGATACGCTATAAATAAATAATACTTTATTATTAAAAAATATTTAAAAGAAATATTATACAAAGCGTGGGTTGCTAATTAAGCTATTTTCAAAATCTCTCTACTTTTACCAATATCTGTCAATAAACCTGGCACCTGGGCGTCCGAGCTCTGCTCGGGTGAAAACAGAGAAAACGACGTTTTCTAAAACTGAAACCTTATAGAGAGCTAGATAGACTTATCGCCCCCGAAAGGTCCCGCATACTAAATTTCATGAAAACCGTTGAAACCGTTTCCGAGATTCAGATTACAAGAATTGCTCCTTTAAAGGTATTAGATAGATAAGACAACAATTGATATAAAGCATCCCAGGCCTTTTTACAATTTTTTTTTGATAATTGCTCTATGCGTAATTAAAATTTATTGAAAATTATTTTCTACTTTTTATTTTGGTTTTCTATTCTAAACATGTTTTTTTTTAATTATTATTTATTTTTAACTTTTTAGTTGTATCGCTAATCCTGAAGATCCTGGTAAGGTTAATGCGACAAAATATTAAAATTATTGCTTTTTCATCGGTCCTTAATAAGTTTTCAAATTAAGCCGACGTTTTGAAGGGGCTGAAAATCACGTTCAAAGATTCAGTTACTTAGATACATACATACCAAGCTAATAGAAGCATGTTAGTTAAAATACATATGATGCTGTAAAATAAAACTCATGTAGTGAAGAAAGGCTAGCGTGTCAGCCCTGCTGAATTAACTCTATGATTTTAAAATATGATATAAACAATATTAATATTATTATTTAAGATATCCACTCAAAACAATATCTTAATGAAAATTGTACATACAACATCACTATCGTCGAGCGGGAATTAATCTCATGACAGTATTGGTACAGCAAAGAAAATCAAATAATGCACGAACCACAACGTCAAATTCATACCCTAGTTAGGTGAGATTATTTTCGATTTCTAGAAAATTACTAAGTTACTCTATATTCTATTATATTTCTTCGCTAGCACTGTGTTAGCCCCAAAGAGCTAGCAAGTGGCAACTACCGACGAATCCTCAGTGACAAAGCGACGAAGACAAAAGACGACGCGACGAATCGCAAGCGTTCGTGCCGCTTTGTACGGCGACGTCGCCTTGACACCCTGTCGCTTTGTCGCTATCTTCGACGCTTCGGCCATGCTTTACTGGCACCCTTTGTTTTATTGGATCTAATTTAATGTTTCTAGACGGAAATATAGTTTTTGGAAGTTTATGTTATTATGTTGGGGGTTTCTCTGGATTCTAACAATCGTTTTAGAAATAAATGATAAAGTTTATTGAAGACTTAAGAAATACTCGGGATACCTTATGTGTTAAAATACCACAGATTTTTATTCCTGATTAAATGTTGGTAATTTATCCTAGATTTTATGAACAAAAATTCAAAGGCATATTTTTCAGCATCGTTGTCGTAGCTCAATACTTGGCCAAACAAAAAATATACTAAAAAACTACATTTAGCATCAATACGGACAACTGTGCTTAAAATTGTACTTTCAACCCACTAGTCAAAAAGCGTGCTCATAAAATCCGTTATCAAGCAAAAAAAAGTGCCGACACCATCTTACCTTTCCACATTCGTCCAAATAGACACATCACTCAAACATTCTTTCATCGCCAACATCCGCCGATCACATTGTAAACACGACCCTCAACTTAAAAATATTCAATAATCCAGGAATCCCAAGATACAGAGGCATCGCGGCATCGCATCATTTAGCAGCGCCATCCACCGCGATCCCGATCCCCCCCGATCATCCCCGATCCTCCCCGATCTCCCACGATCCCGTGCGAATCCCCACGGACTTGCTGCTAAGCCCGTATTTGCATTTATGAATAATGTCCCTCAAATACGAGTACCTACACGTATGTGTTGATTTTTTAAGATACATTTCTTGGTTTGTATTTTTGTCGTGTCTGTTCGGATGGAAATGGTTTCTGTTTTGCGAGTTCGATGAATGTTTCAGTTTCGTGGTTTATTTTTAATGGTATTTGGTTCTGTGTGTCTGATGTTCATAGGAATAACTTCGGTATAAGTATCGAATTAATGCTCTATACACAAAATGTTTTAAAAAGGCTGTGTTTAATAACACTGTTCCTGAAATATATGTTCTGTTCACCCTATCTGTCTAATCATTTCCATCTAACTAGTACCTAGCCCAAAATTCGGCAGCAAAGAGTCAAAATCACCTTCAAATATTCTTACAGTGTAGCTCCATCAATTTGCTTTCTATATCGACAATGCCGTCTTTAAGAGCCCTCCTATTACAACGTAATGGAATATCGCATGCGCTCCGATAGTTACTCCGAAGTGTTTCCAAATCGTATGAGGCTTTAAAAATAGGAAGTCTGGTGGAAAGGGGCCTGAAATTGGTATTGTTATGGAATAAATTGGTGACTATTTTCTTGGAGAGCTTCGAGACGAGCGTCTTCGGCATTTTGTTTAGTATAGCATTTCATAAGCGTTATTTTATTATATTGTAGTGTTATCTGGGCACCTTAATCGGCCAATATACTTAGTGATGATCCTTGGTTAAAGGCTTCTTCGATACAGTCTGTCTTAAAATATGCTATGTTTGAACGTAAATTAGCGTTTACTTTGATCAGACATTGGAAATCTTACAGTTGTAGTTTGGTAGTTGTACGGCTGTGTTAGGAATAATGAATAGCCAAAGAACATACGTGCTAAGAAAGGTTTAAACCTCGACCGAAGACATCCTGGCTTTGGGTAGCAGTGAACACTGTCCTTATATCTAAGAGTATTTTCCCTTGACCTGTCGTTATTACCTGTTCTCATTAGCGGTCATAGGGTTATTCAATTGTTATCACGCATTATATTCCAGAGTCTAAATTTAGGCTTCGAGCTAGATTAAGTTATAAATATTGCATGATGTATCCTGTAGTATCCTGACACCACAAGCCAGGCGTTATTAAATAAAATATCAAACTGGCATCGTTTTGTGTTCAAAGCGTCCTCTGATATGAGCGTGAAGCAAAACCCACATGTGATCCTTTACACGCTTTTATTAAAGTTTAAAATATTAATATTTTACGAAATTTTTATCTATATACTTCTGATAAAACGCTTTCGAAATAGTTTAGCGTTTTAACAATATTTTTTGAAAGTAAATGCAATAGCTAGTGTATTTCAGACTTTCGAATGATCTAAATTCTAAGGTTTATGCCTACCGTAACTGTTAAGAATGATTTTCTCTCTAGAAGTAGTGTTATTAATCCTAAGTAAATTGAGAATACACAGTATCATTGAGCCTCTAGGCGTATTTAAATTCAGATTTATAAAACATTTTTTTTTTCTATAAAATTCGAAGGACTAACAACCTTTTCCTGTGATCCTTTAAAAGTTACCCGGTTCCCCCTGGGGATTCGGAAAATACAAGAGTTCTAACTTATCAAATCTCTCGGAAAAGGTTTGGTGGAGATCTATCTCAGCATTCTAGGTTGACGTAAGACTGAAAATAATTTATAAATCATTCAGAAGATGATGATTAAATTGGCGTCTATATGACATCGTCTTTAAAAGTATTCTAATAAAGTTTCTTTAAAATTTTGCTGAATGATCATGAAAACCAAAACAAATTCCTTCAAGTATTTTCAATTACAACTACACAGTCCATACGCAGCACCATATTATTGACCGTTATTAATATGGTGATTCGTATGATATAATTTTGCAAACATTCCGTGATTATCAAAATCCTCACTTGACATTTTCTTCGGCAGCCTTCCCACACACGAAGCATCTTCTATGCTGCGAACCAGACTCACAAGGAGCACGAATAATCCTTCATAATCAAACATGAGCCCTTTACAGCGCACTTCGCTGCCGGAGCAGATTTTTTTAATATTGCCAATGATTAAGGCTGCCACATGGAGGTAGGAGGAGAAGGGGGGGTATTTATTAAAAAATAACTCAGATGTAAAAGCGTTTTAAACGCGTAAACGTATAGCGGTTAGTGGTGCCATGTCAGGAGCGGAGAGCGGATTGAATATGAGTTTATATATATATTTTTTTGTTGCATTTTGTCCTTTATCCCAAACTTTTTCTGTCAGTAGATTTTTGGACCACGCAAAGATAAAAAATTTAGGCTTCGTATACTAAACTTATGTTTTGTTTCATACTGAAATATCTTGTTTTTGAACCGTAGCTGCATACTAAAAATGAAGGGCAAGTGACCGATAAAGTAATAGATATTACTTGGAGAAGACGTCCACAGCTGGACATAGGCCTTCCCCAAGCGTCGCCACACTGATCGGTCCTGTGCGTTTCGCATCCATCGGACGCCCGCAGCTTTGACCAGGTCGTTGCTCCACCTAAAGGGCCTTCCTTTCCAACGCTGCGTCTTTCGGTACGCGTTTGCCACTCTAGAACTTTTTCATCCATTCTGCGAGCAATGTGCGCTGCTCACTGCCACTTAAGCTTGGCAATTCTTTGGGGCTATGATGGTAATCTTGGTTCTCTTGTGGATGACTTCATTTTTGATTCGATCACGCAAGGAAACGCCGAGCACAGCCCTCTCCATTGCCCTTTGGGTGACTTTAAGCTTTCTGATGAGGCCCATTGTGAGCGACCATGTCTCTGTCCCGTAAGTAATCACCGGTAACACACACTGGTTATGGACTTTCGTCTTGAGACACTGTGGTAAGTTGGACGAGAAGATACCGCGCAACTTCCCGAACGCTGCCCAGCCGAGTCGGATTCGACGGTCGACCTCTTTCTCGAAGTTAGGCCTACCTAACTGGACCGTTTGTCCCAGGTAGACATAATCGTCCACAATTTCGAGTGTAGAGTTTTCGACTTTCATAGGTGTGGGTGCAACGTAGGAATTCAACATCACCTTGGTTTTGTCCATGTTCATTTTTAGACCCACTCTTTCGGAAACTCTGCTGAGGTCATCGAGCATTGTACTCAGGTCCTCCATGATCTCAGCCATGATCACTATATCGTCGGCAAACCGAAGGTGAATGATGTACTCGCCATTGACGTTGACGCCGAGCCCACTCCAGTCCAGAACCTTGAAGACATCCTCCAGTGCAGCAGAGAACAGTTTCGGAGATATGACGTCTCCCTGTCTCACACCTCGCAGCAGAGGGATAGGTTCCGAAGTCTGATCCTGAAGTCGGACTGACATGGTGGCGTTTTTGTACACACACTCTAGTACCTCGATGTACCGACGGTCGATTTGGCACCGTTGGAGAGACTGCAGTCCAGCCCAAGTCTCGATCGAATCAAAGGCTTTCTCGTAGTCCACAAACGCTAAACAAAGAGGCAGGTTATACTATTCGGTCTTATGTATAACCTGCCGTAGCGTATGTATGTGGTCTACGGTGCTAAAGCCTTTTCGGAAACCGGCTTGTTCGGGAGGCTGGAAGTCGTCGAACCTGCGCGCGAGACGATTCATGATGACTCTTGAAAACAACTTGTAGACATGGCTAAGAAGGGAGGTGGGCCTATAATTCTTCAATCGGGCATTGTCGCCCTTCTTGAAGAAGAGTACCACCACACCCCTGCATGATGCCTGTGGCGTTTTGCCCTCGAGTATGTCGGAATCAAATAGCTTCTGAACAGCTTTAAGTACCGGTTTTCTACCTGGAAGTTCCTTAGCCTTAGTTATTTTTATGGTGATTTTAATTTTGGATTTCAATCACTTGATTAGAAAAATTAGGCAACAGTGTTTAATAGGTTATTTTTCCTCTGCGTTTTGCAAGGATTTTTGACACTTTCTTGGCACTCCTTAAAGTTTCATTACTCGCTACCTCTCAACACTTGATCCAGTGGTATAAACAAACCCCAGCTATGCGTGAGCGCTGTCAAAGAGCCGACGCCGCGATATTGAACATTTTTGTACCGACTGATTAAAATAATGTTTGTAATTTTGTGATACTTTCCCTTCATTGTCTCTTTGATGTCTCTATGATTTTCGGATGAAATTCTAACTGGTTTGGGGCTGGTGAATATTTTCATTGGACCCTCCGATTAGTTAACATTAATTTTGGTGGAATCCTGAGTGCTGATATAACAATATGTAGAACAGGGTGGTGCCTGAACCTCCGACCAGACGGGTGTTGTTTCTGGTGGACAACTGCCCGATTGTTGTTGTCGGACTATCGTATCTGTTCGTAGCGTAGGATTATGTACCGTCAGGTTCGTATAAGGCAGTATAAATGCCGCTCATATGGTACATAAATATAGCTATGTCTGCTATACATTAATAATTACCCTGAGTTATCATCTTCCTGCCCTTGACCCATATTACTTGGGGTTGGCGCAACATGTTTTCTTCTTCCATACCGTCCTGTCCCGCCACGCTATCTCTAACTCCCTTTTCTTTCATGTCACTCCTCACACAGTTTATCCATCTTTTCTTTGGCTGTCCCCTCCCTCTTCATCCATCCACATTTATATTCATAACTATTTTAGTAACAATTTGCGCTTCATCCCTCCTTATACGAGTAACATGACCATACCAGGACAAATGGTTTCCTTTCAACATTTCTGTCACTGGCGCCACTTTCAAACTGCCTCTAATATACGTAATTTTCGATTAATATTAAGGCGTCAAATATATCCTTCAGTCTGTTTGTTGAACAGGAAGTGTGTGGTCAAAAGATAGTTTTCATTATTGTGTGGACTCAGAAAAACAAGAAAATAAAAGAAAATGGACTCACACCTGATCAATTGACCTATAGGGTAAGAATGAATAGACTATTAAGAAGTTGATTCTTAAGGTTACCAAAATAGTTAGGTACATCGAAAAAGTCGGCGTTAAAGTTCAAGTTTTCCTGAAGTTCCTGATACTGCTTAACTACTTAGAAACTTATATTTAACTTTTACTTTACTTTGTTTGTTAAGGTCGAATCTCACAAGAAAGTAGTCTCTTAGCATATTTAGTTGAAATTTATGTACTCCGGCCATTCACAGGTAGCAAATGTATTGGATCATTCAGTTTCCTTCATAATGGTTGAGCTGAGTGTTGTTGTCTATGCGCCATGTTCGTGAACGGGCGCCATCATTTGAGATTGGTCATAACTTAACTGCCTCGGATTGCTTTACTAATTGTATTTTTGAATTGTATGTTTTACTCTAGACACTTTTACGTACACGTCGTATTACATCGTTCTCAGATATGTATTTGCCCAACAAGAATGATGTTACCAAATAATTGTAATTAAAATTGATGGAAAAGAGTGTTCGTGGAGTTTCTTGCACATTCTTCTCCATAGAGATCTACTGACGCTTGCGAATGTGCAACTAGATTCATATTATTTTGTTTGACAATTCGAATATATCGTTTAGTTGAAAATAAAAATTTATTGTTTTTTTTTAATTTTATTTCTACTGGTAAAATATAACCATGTGACATTTTCTAAATCTGGTTTTCTATAAGTAGTCTCGCGTTCAGATTCAGATTCAGATTCTTTATTTGTAAACATAGATTACAGATACACAGGTGTGTGAGATGTTACAGTTTTTTAAGCGTGCGTTTGTCCAATATGTCACATGATGCAAACGATGATGTGTTCGACGGTGAAGCACGCTTGCCTAGAACTAACCTATTCTCTCTTGACTAGGACCGCCCAGGTTGTTGCTATTAGGAAACACATACGCCAGCTAGTAATTGCGCTTCTAAGCTGTATGCACAATAAAAGTATTCCCAAAGCATTTATTGCGTTTGAGTTGGAACCTATATTCTTGACTCAAAGCCCTCAGGTTATAGGCTTATATCTATCAGTAAAGATAGACTGCTTACTATAATAACCCAAGCTCAAACTTCATTACCTATCTACACGTCTGCCACCCTATCCCTCATAAGAGTACCAATAAAAGCCTTCAAAAATAAATAAAGTGCGATAAAATCAGTTTTCCGACCGACACCGTCACTTATTAGATTTGGTTCGACATCGGAGCTCATCTACTGTCAGTAAATAAAGGCACTAGTGCGAGAATTGAATTCCTTCTCAAACTACCAGGTATCGGTAACTTCGGATTAGCATAATGGAAAAGTTCGGAGTGGTGGAAGGTACTGAATTTTGTGGGCTGTTCTGGGGTTCGGTTATTAGGTATTTATCTACTGAAAACTCTTTTTGTCCATGGTTCGATTGAAAAATAGGTCGTGATGATAACTCGTCACACTAGTTATCTCGTCGCTATCTCTAATAGGTCTCTTTCACTAATACGTCAATTTGTACATGAAGTCAGGTTCCCAACTCGTCTCAAGCCGCATTTTGTCTCTTTCCCAACTCGTCCGACGCAACTAGTGTGACAAGTTATCATCACCAGCGAAAAATCATCTTAATATCCTATTACTTGCTATTCATGAACGCAAACATTTGTGAGGATCGATGGATGTTTTTTTTAATCTGTAACGCAAAAACTACTGCACACATTTCAGTTTACACATGAGAATCTCAATGTCACTAGGCTAGAATTCTACGAGGGCTGCAGCTAATGTGAAAATAATAAGATATGATAACTAACTAACTAACTAGGTAACTCTCTTTCAAATTTATCCTCGACCCAGACAGGCATTGGTCCTAGCGGACCCCGTCAGTTTTTACTGACATCTCTTCACATTCATCTTCTTCTTCTTCTCTTCATCTCACTCCGTACCATGGCCTTAACCAGGGCCGGACGCGATAGGCCGCCATCGCTCGTCGCCTTCACGAGTACAAGGCGATGTTGCACCCAAGAAGAACAGACCTACACCATATGCTCCACCGTGTCTTCCGGGCGATCCATATAATGGTGACACCGGTGCGTTTCCTCCTGCCTATCTTGATCAGGAACCGTCCGAAACAGCCGTGTTCGATGAGGACCTGCCTCTCAAGCCACTCCTCAAAGAGTGGCCTTATCGCCGCAACTGTGGCGTGCCCAAAGAAAAGCCTTCTAGAAACTAAATCCATCCAGTCTAATAGATTTGAGCGTGTCTTTTTGATAACACAACTACTTGACTTAGCTGAGCTTGGCTTAGATGAGTAAGCAAACATGGCGGCCAATGCCCATTCCTTCACTCTGTATGAGAAGTATCCTTTGCCCTACAAAAGGACAGTAACAACCTAATAATAATTTTTATTCGACTTCCAGAGTTTCATGGCACGCTATAAACATTTTTGATGGCGTTGACCATACTTATAAAGTAATCCACTTCCCTTTTATTTCTGTGACTTGGCCGGAATAATAAGCAGCTGTACTTAGGGCGAGCGTATCCGTCAAGTTGTGTAGACTAAAGTGGGCAGTAATGGTAAACTTAGGCCTTAATACTTTTGTATTTGAGAAGGTTATATAAAGGTGAAGTAGGAATTGTACAAACAGAAACTTGAAAGATATAATAAAAAAATCATAGTGCTTAATGCCTTCAGTATTGTACGTTGGGCCTTTAAGTTAAACTTAAAGCTTATTTAAGCAAAAATAAATATAAAAACTGTCTTTACTAATAATAATCTTTATTGACAGTGCGACAAATTTGACAAAAAATTATACAATAGGGATGACGAAAAAAAATGTTTATTCCGTCAGATGAAAAATGTTGGACACGTATTTTTCTTTTGTCACGTTAACAAAAAATAATGAAGGTACAGTGCGTTAAAATATCACATGATTTCATACACATGCCATGGTACACTTTTTACATAGAAGTTACGTCACAAGCCCCCACTCCTGTACTTTGACGCGCTTTATCTTTCTTAATTTTTATTGATTCATCTGCTGGACATAGGCCTCCCCCAGGCGTTTTATTGATTTGAATAAGCAAAAAATACGTCATAAGTCATTTATTTCGTAACAAAATACATTGTGTCGAAATTTGTGGTAAGTAAAAACACCACTAAAAATCCAATATTTTTTGATAATTTAATCAGCGGACTAAATAGAATTTACCGTTTGGTACCCTCGTCATCATCCCTATTTTCGTGACCGGTGTTGCTGTTCAAACAAGCTATAAACATTCATATGTTTATAGCATTCACCCAACTGAAAGCAGAAACAAGTAAAGTACGAGTATAAGATCATTCTTATACTCGTACTTTACTTGTTTCTGCTTTCAGTTGGGTGAATGCCAGATTGTCATTGGTCGCTTGCTCTAACAGAGACACAATACGATTTCATGACAAAGTTGTAGAAAAGTACAGAGGATAACAAAACAAAATGTCGAATAAAACCTGTAAATGCGTGGCAGTAAGTTAGCAGAACAGCGCAAACTGGGACAAACTGCTCCTTTGTATATAGACCAACCTTTCTACATAAGCACGGCTCACAGGACGCAACTGTTCTCAGGAATGGCCCAACTGTTGTACGAGTATGCATGGGTCAAATGGATTGTGTTGGTATGGGAAAACTTTGCATGAATGAATGTGTACTGAAAACTCAATAAAATAGGGTACATATGTTATGTTGACTAGTTTCATAATACTTTGTTTTCTGTCTATAAATTCCATGGGAAACCTTTGGCCTGCCCTTAGATACTCGTAAATTTTCTCTTTCTTATGCAAGCAGTTAAAAAATACTATAATCCTCTTCATTCCGCTCTTGACCTTGATCTCGCCTAATAGTAAGCAATGGATGAGATCCTGCTATTGATTTAAGAGATTGATCGCGGTCACTGTAACTTTAAGTGGACAATCTGTCTCCTTCGATTCCGGTCCAAAGTTGCCATCACCATCTGCTGGCTGGTCATACCATCCTGTTGGCGTCCGGCCTTGGGCTTTCTTTTCTTCGGTATTGCCAACAAGGTCCAGCTTTTCAAGGCTGCTATCTCCCCTTCGCATTATGTGGCCAAAATTGTTCAAAATACGCTGTAAGCAAACTGTAGACAATCTAATAATCTAAATAATCTCGGGTCTTGTAATTGAGTTGAGAAAGGACATACACATATGTTCGTTTGGCTGTCCATGGGATTCAAAGCATCCGCCGCCAGCACCACATTTAGAATGCGTCTATCCTTTGTCGTTCTCTTGCTCGGATTGTCCACGTCTCAACTCCACAGAGGAAAACCGAGAAAGCCAGCGCTCTGACCAAACGGGCTTTGGTTTTGAAATTTATAACGCCATTTTTCCAGATGTTCTGGAGACGCGTCAAAGCATATTTAGCCATGGCTTTCTATCGCTTTATTTCCGCTATATTTATATTAGGTTTAGTGGGCGCTAAAAACAGCCGCCTTAATAAATTTACAATACAGGCTTCAAGTTACATATCCTAGCCTAGAAATAGATACCAATATCCCTGGGGACTTGGCTGTCAAAAGAACCCATTCCCTAACTCAACCATTGAGATAGAAAATATACCCCTAAAATACATCATAACAACTAAACATCACATTACAAGTGAAAGCTAAAATCATAAGCTGGCTCGTGATGCTTGTCTGTCATCCATGTAACCTATTTAGGGGTTGAAACTAGTCCGGGCAGCGACATAAAATATTTATGAGGGATGCCGAGCGAGGCAACGCACGGCAGACTTTTAAAGGAGAATGTGAATTTTAATTATTTTGTTGCTGATTTTTTTTTTATGTGGGATGAAACTAGTGTTGGGAGTGAAAAGGTGTCAAGTTTTGTGTGATGGCAAAAAAACAGGATCTGCCAATTAAGTTCAGTATTGTTCTGAGAGCCTATTGAATAAGAATTAAGCCTATTTGTTGAGATCTAACCCAGAATTTTTCTGTCTGGAGTTTATGTTTTCTTCATCTATCTTTTCTCTAACTTGTATTGTGTTAATTATATATGGTACCTATTATATCTATCTATTACAGACAATGTGAACTAAAATATTTTATGAAACAGCTTTCCAAATAATAATAATGAATAATAAATTGTTTATTTGCTTCAAAATTTACAAAAATCGTTAATCCCTGATCCCTGGGCTAGGTAACAGAAAAAATGCCAAATATGCAACATACGAGAATCTATTATTGACAACTCTGCTTTCGTATAAAATCTGATGATTTTCTCGTAAGCTTTTGCATTGTTACAGTACAGTTTGCTGAAATGACAATATTTGCAACAAAGCGCTGCGAAATAAATAACATTGTCCCACATAAAATTTTGACCGAATTCCAACATCCCTCCCATCAATTTTCCCTTTCAACCCCTACAATTCCCAGTAAAAACATACACATGGCATATCTCGCACATTCCCACAAACAATATGATTAATTTGAGTGTTGTTACGTCACGTCAAATCGTCGTATTAGCATACGTCACGGCGGCGTGCGCCGACAATCTATTAAAGGAAAAACTGCCCCCTGCCTGCCCTGCCTCCGTGGATACGTATACAATATTTATGAGATATTCTGCCAGCGAGATGAGATGGGGTTTAATTTAGAAGTGGAGGCGATTTAGCGTTGGATTTTGTTTAAACGCTATAAAGCTCCTGGTGAAAGGACTGGAATACATTAGCAGAAAACAAGTCTGAAGTCCCTTTTCTTCAGAATTGTTTTCTGCTAATGTAAGCCTCCCCAGAGACTGCTGCCTGGTAGTGGGGAAGCATGGTTTCATAAATAGATAATGAACTTATTGTCATCTTGGACTCATTTCTACTGTATATCGAGTACTATGGATTTTACAAGCTTACAGTATGTCTTTTACTAGCCAGAAAGTATTTTCACAAATACTAAAATAAGAAGCGAACCTATCGATTAATAATAAGAAAGTGAGTGCATTAGGGAGTATATTAAATGCCTCAGCTTTCCAAATATCTACAATAGTAGTCTAAGTATCTTCACTAGTATTCTTGAAACATGGTATATTATTTGTTTTATTTAAGAATCCCGGTATATTATTCTACATATTGGCTTGCTACTGTTGGCTCAATTTGCACTTCTTCTACAGAAAATTCCACAAAATTCGTTGTCCTACTTATTTCCGCTACACCCCTGTAACTTGACCACCCAAGTTGAAGTGGTCTCGGATTAAAGTTGGGTCGGACACGATCCGTCTCGGGAATCATGATCCACAACTAAATCTACCGAGTTGACTAAAAACTGTCCGTTTATTACTTCAAGCTGGATTACTTGAGATAACTTGCTGAGATTTTTTTAGATTAAGTTAAGTTTTAGATTTGACTTTTAAGTTTTGGTTGGAGTTAGACTTGCTAGAAAATTATGAATTAGACAAATCAAAGTTATTTATTAGGTAATTAATTAACGGCATTGTCTAGAGCTGTAAGTTCTTTTACTTAGCAATTGTAAAGTCTAGGTCGGAAAAAAGTATCATACCTTCTTTTCAGTGTGAGTTGAATTCAATACAGGAAAAAAAAATGATTTCCGAACACATTTGTAAAGATTTAATCCGTAATTTATAAACGTTGCCACCTACTGGGCCGAAATTGTAAGGGTAAAATCACTATCGACTCGAAAAAAAGAAGATTCCGTATTTGAGTGAAGGTACAGCTCAATCAGTTGGCACGAAGGAAAGGCAAAAAACGTCATAATTCTCTTAAAAATAACTCTCATTTTAGCGCAGTCGGGTAAAGGGCACAAGAACCCTATAAAAAAGCACTCATAACTCTACTCGTACCATAAAACAAATAACATATAATATTTCCGCTTTGCACAACACCTTCACGCCGTCAATTTGAGGAATAGGGGTGGGCAGGCAAAAAATTAACAAAATAAGGTCTACAAAATAAAGTAAGGGTCGCACCGTATTAATATAATGGTGTAACACAGGTGGGAGTGATAGTAGAAAAGAAGAGTGAATAGGTTACTTCTAAGCAAGCGTGCTACACCATCGACCACATCATCGCTTACCTCCAGGTGAGATAGTGGTCGAGCGCGAGCCCAACTACAATTACAAAAAAATAAGTATTTCGTATCTTTTTTGTTTAATCTGGCTAAAGAATCTTATAAATGACATTCAATAGACTGATTTTAATGATATTGCTGAACAACGGTCTACTGTTTCATTTAGTCTTAGGTACCTACGCATACGTTTTGCGGTTTGATTCTTGTTGTATCAAAATTTCATTTTGCTTTTGATTTTTTTTACTTGTATGAGGTAGAATCTTTGGAGGATTTCCGCTGAAACGAGCACATTAATAAGAACCAAATAGCTAAAGATCATTTTTTTATGTATTGTAGGCTCGCGCTTGACCACCATCTCACCTGTTGGTAAGCGATAATGTGGTCGACGGTGGACGTTTGCCTAGAAATAACCTATTCACTCAAACTTAAAGACTCCTAGATTGTAGCTGTACTACTACTAAAGTACTTCCACTCACTCGGGAAAAACCCTTTCCACCGCCTACGAAGGGCAATGAAATCAACCCACAGCCTATCCATTACTGCGTCAACATAGACGCACAAGTTACACACTAGTGTAACCGCGGCCATGTATGGGCACCTCGTATTTTACGTCCAGATGTCCTCGCCTACTGGCTGTTACAAGCCTGCGTTGTGTCGATAAAAAATAACCGTTCTCTGGAACAGTTATTTTACGTGGCACGTTGTTTTTCGGAGCAGTTCCCGCGTTATTGGGTATGTTGTTATTTTGACGCATTATGTAGAAAATTACGTATCGTGTAGTTATGGGAAATTTATATGGGGTGTTTATTCACGAATATTTTTCGGAAAGGTTGAAGAATTCTGGCAGAATTTATTGCTGTTGAGAAATCAAACTTCTCTTAACAATTTAGTGGTATTTGTAACTCTCAAATATCTTATTTTTATGGAAATTTGTCCATTATATCTAATGTGTTTTATTTATTGTTGCAGGTAAGGCAGTGTTTTTCATCCGCAGTTTTTTTTAGAAAAAGTGTAAGTGCACATAATTAATCAATGTACATCATAGAAAGAAGATGCAGATTTGTCTAATTTCACAAACAGCAATTCTACTTATTTTCTTTCGACGGTTTTCTATCATTCTGGGATTGAATAAGGATTTAAATTTGACCACTCTCGACACTGATTAAACATAAAAAATGCTTCAATTATTTATATTTTTTTTTTTTTTATGAAAATCTTATGTATCCTTAAATTATTTTCGTCTCAGCATACGGAAAAAGTTAGCTGTGATTGCTTTTCCTATAGGATGTTTAAAGAAAAATGAGACAGCTTTATCACGAAAAACGTTTAACCTCTTCTCGTCACTCTAACCACATCATGTCTAGGGTGATGGACTCACAGCATGGCAATATCGTGTAGTCATCAGTCGGTAGACATGACTTCATTAAGTCACTCGGGCCAGCTCGGCCATGCTCGACTAAACTCGGGCATGCTCGGTGTCACTCGGGTTTAACCGTTGACGAGGAGTCCGGAACACAGAGCTTGCATTTTTTAAAGGAATTTGGGAAAGGGGTCTTAATTTGTTTGGGGATGTTGTAATTACGTTGTTTATGAACTAGGGCCCGTAGCAAAATCTTTTAAAGGCAAGATTAAGTGTAGGAAAAGTCAAAGTGACGGTTGACTACTATGCTATAGGTAGGTACTTAAAATTTTGGTAAATATTGACTTTTGCATCCAACTTTTCATGGAGTTTCTTGCTCGTTCTTCTCCATTCAGATCTACGTTTTAGAAGATGCAAATAGCTTCCTGGTTAACTGACCAGCTCTTTGACAGTTTAAAAGTAACTATAACGGGTAGATTTGCGGTTGCCTGGAAGAGATCGCGGAATGCGATAAGGCTGCCCGTTGTACATTTTTTAGTTTCAAGTTTTTTTTGTTCCTGTATTTTCTGGTGTACAATAAAGTATATATAAATAAATACAGGTACGTAGTTGAAATAAATTCTTTCAGATTTAGGATAATCTCTGTAATATGAGAATCCTGATTTAGAACAAGCCAAGCAAGCCAAGCCAAGCCTTACCAACAAGAGCAACATATTTATACACTGTCTTCTGCCAGCGGCTTCGCCCGCGTGAAAAGTGTTTTATCACCCCAAGGAAACGTCATGCCGCGATGAAAAGTAGCCTATGTGCTATTCCAGACTATAATCTAACTCTGTGTCAGATTTCATCCAGATCCGTTTAGCCGTTCTGGCGTGATTGAGACAGAAACATATTTACACACATCCATCCAAACTTTCACATTTACAATATTATATTTACACATTAATAAACTCACGCCTTGATCGGGTGGGGTTAGACAGGAACTAAAGAACGCCTTCTACTACGATCCGTAGGTACACATTCCTTTTGCTTGGTTACCAACCCTTAACGCCCTCCCTGATGATGGACGCGATTCGATTTATAGTACACCGATAAGCGATATTTACTAAGCGAAAATGAATTCGACCGATATCCACTTGACCTTTTTTTGGAAATTACGTGCGCGATATCGTTTTTTTTTTATTATTGATGGGCTCGCGCTTGACCACTATCTCACCTGTTGGTAATCGATGATGTCGTTGACGTTGAAGCACGATTGCCTAGAAGTAACCTATTCACTCTTCACTTAAAACTCCTAGGTTGTAGCTATCGGGAACTACAGACTCCATCAATCGACCTTTATTTCGGCCAAACTCAAAATCGAAGTCCCTTATCCCCGAACACCCAGTTATTAAGGCCCACGTACATCGACCGTCGTCCGATGCAATCGAGCAGTACATGTAGTCACTGGGGAGCGCTGATTGGCTAGCTGATGACGTCATCGTCACGCGCTCGTGTGTGCCTGCCGCCCGCCGTGACGGGTGGCTAAATTAAATGTTGCGGATTTTGTGTGTTGTTAGGTTAGAGGATTTCAATTTAAGTGATACACTATAAGTGGGCCCAAAAACGGCACATTTGATGCTTTAGGATCATATTTTATATAATATGTAGGTGTTAGTGACAGAAACGACAGACGTGAGTTGAAACGCCGTAAGGGGATGCTCTAGAAGGACATCCATGTTCTTCAAAACCAGGTGCATAGTATTTGTGAGTACCTACTATGATTTGCCGGCGTGCGTGTGTGGCCAGATGTATGAAGAAACAAAGCAAAAGAAGTAAGTAGGGATCGTAACAGATGGCGTTCTGTAGTTTGTACTTAACCTCCGGTGAAAAAGGCGTTTATTCATACATGTGCTAGCTTTTGCCAGCGGCTTCGCCCGCGTGAATGTCGATAAATAGCCCAAGGGAATATAAAACCGGGATGAAAACTGTCATATGTGGCATACCAGACTATAATATATCTCTGTGCCGAATTTCATCTAGATCTGTTCAGTAGTTTTTGCATGAAAGAGTAACAAACATACATACATACACATTTATACACTCACAAACTTTCGCCTTTATAATATTAGTATGATAGTGTGATGTATTGATGGCTGGCTACTCATTGACTGACTGACTGACAGAAACTGTTCTGCTAGACAAAATCTGAATAAAACGTCGTGAAAGAGGTAACAAAAGCATAAAATCATCAATAACGTCTTAGGTAAATTGAAAAGGTTAAATGTTGCCCGCCCACTAAATATTCAAAACAGGAAAATATTAAAAAAAAAACCTATTATAAAATATGAGACAAAAACATTATACAGCATTATTCATACTTATCATTGTAGTGTAAAAACAAACTTCCCTGGCAGCTAAATATTTTATGACACTCTATTTTCACCTTTGCGTCGCAAAACTTAAGGTATTCATTACATTTTTAAAGTTGAAAATATTATTTTTGTGCAGACCCTACTCTGAGCATCCCACAAATGAGAGTTGTCACCTGTGATACGTAAAAATAGAAATATGTTACGACAGCGGCAAAGTTTCACCAAGTTTTTTATATCACTTTATCTTTTCCTTGATGGGGCTATTTTAAGAGGTATTTTGCTGTCAATATGTTACTAGAACATATATACATAGATTTGTGTAATATACTTTTTAGTAAACAAAAAACTTTTTTACAAAAATTACAACCGACTTCCAAACAAAAACACTACAAAGTGAAAAATAACTTCAATTTCGGAAGTCGGTGTTTCTGTTTACGTTTCTTCATTTTTTGAAGCAAAATTTAAGAGTCTGATATTCTTTGGTAAAATTTCACCATTTGTTCCATTACGTGCTCTGCAGAATGTGTTAAAAAGAGCATCAAAGTAGTCCGATTTTTATTTCAAGGAAAAGTCATTAAAACAATATTACAACTACCAGGTAGCGTAAAAAAACCTGCCTGAAAAGTGGAACGTTCAATTTCAGCGTAATTTCAGAGTTGATAACAGTTCACAATTTTACTCACACGCAACGAAAAAATGCTTTCAATTACTTTTTATTTCTTTTTCTATTTCACACAGGTTACCAACATTTACTATGCATAAGAGAAGTTGATTACATTTTTAACACCCGTTTTACTGTTAGCATTTCTTTGCTAACCGTCCTTTGTAGCGGATGTTATGCAAATTGTCCATTACAAGCAATGAGCTGCACATTTATGCGTAGAAGTTTTGACAACACCCTGTGAATGTGAGGTGAAACAGATTGCGGGGGGTGAAATATATGTCTGAGGGTTTTTAGGGGGTGAAATTCTTGTTAACATCGAATTGAATACAAAGTTTTTGTTCACACGTTTGGCTTTGTTATTGTTCTGCGGAAAAGACGATTTATAGTTATCTTGTTATTGAATTATGTTTGTTCACGCGCTTGTATTGAATTCTACATCTCTTCTTTATTAGACGTATCTATTCTAGCAAGTTATAATAATTTCAGCAACTTTGAGCAACGTTAATTGCTTTAAGACTGTTCACCCTTAGCCAAAGCCCTAGGTTACAACTCCAGACTTAAAAATATAAAAAGTCAATGCAATAGCGATGACGTTTCAACACTCACAACACTACAAACTGGTCCATTACAAATGTATTTGCACTCTATTGTAAACCACACAAGAAAGGCTTTTAAACCAATACTTATAAAGTCCACTGCAACTGCAATTTATCGTTTGTATCTTGTTCTGAAAACAATGTTACTTTTACCGATGGTTTACACGAAATTTTACTTTATTTTGTTAGCAGTAAGGGGATGACGTGTGATGTTGCAGCTGAGTATATTCGGTGTCTCATCACATAGTTGTCTGTCAGTCTGTCTGCGTGACAAATTGTTGCCAGGGAACGATTAATGGTATTATGATGCTTTGTAGATTTATGATCTGATGTAAGATAATAGAAAATGATGTATGGTGTTTTGAGTGAACACATGGTACTATGACTACTTCTGTAGCATAGTAGTTGCAAGTGCGTCTGCTAAGCGTAGGATCGTGGGATCAATTCTCGGGTAGGAGTAGGAGGTAGAGGAGGTAGTAGAAGACCAGAGTCTAGATTTGCAACGGTTGGCATAAAGTTATTTGGGGAAATAGCCAAGAATAGGCAGAGACATCATCGCAAGCAGATTGCCGTTTCAATTGAGAAGTCACTTGTTACTTAATGTGCTAGTAAGCCCTTAAATATGTATTGATAAAAACAACACCGGCGTGCGTGTATGACAAGATGTAAGAACGTAAATGAAAATGAAGCACAAGGATTATGTAAGGATCGTAGATGACAGGTGGTGTTCTGTAGTTCCTGCCTACCCCCACGGGTTTTCTCATGGGCCGTTCCAAGGGCGCGAGTGTATAGTAATATAAAGAACAACACCACTTCAATCATTGTCTATGTTCCAACCATAATATCCAAATATATTTCATGATGAAAGGAATCAATCTGTCCACATCCTATCGACGATCGAATCTGAATGGTGGCATGCGTTTTTCCAGCTCTGACTCGCTGACACTAGAGGAAGATGTCTCCGACGATGACACTACCGATTTACTCTTACTTCGGCTGTCCTCATCGGTCAGGCTAACATGGTAGTCGTAGAAGAAATGCTGGTTGTACGGACGCACGCCGTCCTTCGTGCCGTTGGGACATCGATGGTCTGCGATCTTGGTAAACACTGGCAAAGATAAAATCTTATATAAAATCTTAACAAAGTTGAAAAGCTTTATAGAGTTCTACCGCACCGTGTGGACCGCATTCTTACAACAATTTGAAGAAAACTTTGAAAATACGGTGGATTTCTTGTTTTTAGGCAAGCCAGAGGTCAAAACCTCTATTTCATTTCATGGCAAACTATAAGGTGGTCGACGAAGCGGCACGCTTGTCTAGAAGTAACCCATTGAAACATGTTAAGTAGAGGCCAAAAAACTACCTTCTTATTCTCAAAAAAAAACCTAGGCTGTAGAAAAAAATTATATTCTTTCCGCGATAATTAAACTTGTTTGAGATTGATGACATGCAAATTCATATAATTTTAATCTCATAAATGTTGTTTTCTTTTAATTTTTTTAGCTGAAAAATGTCGTATAGCTCTAGGCTAGGCATCAGCAAATGGCGGACCCTTATTTCGTGTGGACCTTAAGCAAACTGAACAATATAATTTAATTGTGTAACTTGAGTTAGTAATTTAATCATTTTTCCCGCGCTTTGTCTTTATTGCTGTCGATTCGACAGCAGGAGTGTTCAAACTTCGGATGGATAGTTCAAAGCAACAAATTACATTATGCAAACTAATATTAAAAAAAAAAAAACATTAAAGTATATTCAGCAGCCGTATTGCGTAAGTGTATAAGGTAACGCAAAGAGTTTGACCTCTATCCAATCGAACAAATCGACCAATCACACAGATGGAAATCCACATCGCGTCATTCATCTCGCATGTGATTGGTCGATTTGGTCGATTGGATAGCGGTCAAACTCTTTGCGTTGCCGTATTCACTTACGAATACGGCAACGTAATGTGCGACCCCTGGTCTAGAGCCTCTGATACTTACTAGTGCCATCCTGACAGTTCCTCATGTGCATCATACAGAGGCTCTTGAACGACCTCCTGGCTCGCTGGTACGCCCCACAGATCCATTTAATGGCAGGGTCTCGCCACTTCATCCGCATCTCCGCTGGGCATTTCGTGCACTTACGATGCCATTTTCTCCTGAAATGAAACACCACCTTATTTTTTTATAAATATCAGTGTAACATATATAGATCTATACTTATGGTACAAGTTTCTCGAACATAAGCGGGTCAAGTGTCACCGCATGGAGCGGCTCTGTGCGTCTCACAACTAGTGGAACTTATCATTAAGTTTTTTTCATCAGGTTCATAACTATAAAATACTTTATCTCATACCATTTCGTGCGTTCTACAGTAGACTCAGGTTCCCGGTTCTTGTTCATCTTGGTTTTCTTTCTATTATCTTCGCTTTCTGACGAACTGTCAGTATCCGTGAACACCACATTTAAAGATTCTGATTTATCTCCATTATTTGCTGTCGGCAAAGTATAAGTTTTAATAGTAACTTGAGAAAAGGTAATAATTAGTACACCTGGACAAACGTTCTTCTTTAAATCTGGTCTATAGTATACGAGTACCACAGTATAGTAGACCAGAGTTAACGCGTCCCAGAGACAAAACTGAATGATGAATGAAAATAATACTTATACATACTTAAGGAAACTTCTATAAGAATAAATAAAATTGAAGTGTCTGTATGTAATATCAAAATGATAAAGTTTTATTGAATGCATGTGAAAGTATATACGATACTAATAACAAATACGCAATTTTTAAGAACTTTATCTGTCTGTTCCGGGTAATCTCCGAATCGGTTATCCCGATTTTGACGGGATTTTCACTGGTAGATAGCTGATGCTATGTGGAGTAACATAGGCTACTTTAGTCAAAAAACACATTTACTGTGGGAAAATAAAGAAAAATAAAATACGAGTTTGATGCGGACGAAGTCGTGGGCAACAGCTAGTATATCTTAAACACAGACATAAATCTAACAAAATAACGCAAGTCCCGTCATCTGTATGAAAACCGAGCGTGCCACTTTTTCACAAACTATTTTAAAAAACAAATTTACTTACCAATGAAAGAAAACATTTCCAATGCCTCGGCTAACTTTTTCTATACATTCTCTACATCATATGGCATAAAAAGGCATTTTTGATTTCGGTGGATTTCCGTTGCCGATAATGCTAAATTAAAAGCTCAGGTTATGATCTTAACTTTACTCCGTTTTTTGGCACGCGAAGTACATACAATCGCGTCATCTAGTTAGATTTATATCTGTGTTCTTCAATATCATAAACCGTTCGAGACACAGCTTGACAAATTACTACACAAAAGTCTGTAATTAGTTTTTCATTCTTACTGAGACCAAACAAACTCTAACCGATCGAATAACATTCGTCCGTTCAGAGGGTTGACCATTAGCTCTTAGAGCCAAGTTATTTTGAGTATGCATAAGGGAAAGATGTATGTGACATGTATACACTGTCCCTTTTTGACAGAACCACCAGATTTCAGAGAACCATGATAGTTTTGACACGTCATGGTACGGGGGCAGATGTCTCTCTCCGAGTAACCTTACGTGTTCCTTTTTTAAGACCTGTTTTACTCTAGAAGTAGTAGTCTAGTAGTAGTACTAGTACCTATTATCATCCTTCGCAGCCCAACTTCTCTTCTATTCCTCAAATCACGTATTGTGCCTGACTTGTCCACGTTCTAACCGTGCTGGCAACAATGTCATCAGCCCATCTCGCCGCCGGACGACCAACACATCTTCTTGCGATCTTGGACGTCTCACGTTAATACCCATACCCTGCCTGACTTCAATCTGAAGATACATACATACCTTGATGAGATTCACTATCAGATGATGTCGACTTATCTTTGCGTCTTGTTTTGAGTCCATTTAGCTTATTGTCAGGGTCTTCTAATAAGGTGTTATTAGCTACAAATGCCGTCGCGATTTGCGCTACGAATAAAGATTGTGATTAATTATATTGTTTAAATACTGCCTTAGTTTTTTTATAGTTATCCAAAAGTGTGCTTAAAGTTATCTGTTCTGTTACAAGCAAAGTTAATTAGAGAAAGTATGATAGTTATTAATTTTTATTTATGTATAAGAGTTCCATAATTCTTAAAAACATTGTTCATGTAACTTTAAAGAACTTACCCAAAATCAATACAAGTACAATGCTAGCCACTCCTCTAGCCATGGCTCTCCGTCAATCATTTTATACCCTTTTGTAAAACACGTGTAGAAACCCATAAATCCCAGCCATGGCAGATTTATCCATTCGATTTGATTTTTTACGATACATGTAATTTTGTCCTTTTATATTATTTTTATTGCCTAACGTGTTGTTATTTTTTATTATTTCGTACTCTAGAGTCACATTGCCACCAATTATTTCACAGTAGAGTTCTTGAAAAAGATCAACGTCTATGTTATGGCAAATTCCAATTTAGAATCGCATATTTTCTTTGAATTTCATCGTATCTACGAAATTCTTTTAAAAAAATACTTCTAGCTGCAGCAATTACACAATTGAGATGAAATAACATCGTGATACGGATTTTATTCGAGAAGCAGCTGTCTATTACTCGATCCTTATTTGTACTGAGTAAAAAATATTGTTCACATCTTCTTTTACAAGACACCTAACCATTGACTGCGTTCCTTACTACTTGGTACCATGTTACTAAAATGTTCGTTTGAGTAGGTAGAATATTATAGAAGTACTTGAAAGGACCAAAGGTTAGGCTGTTAAAATTAAATGCTTTATTATTATTATCAACTTATTTTTAATTCACAACGATATCACACTCTATACTCATAGAACCAGCTCCTTCCATGTCGAGGGTCATTCTTGCATTTATTTTCATACATTTTCACGAACACTGCAAATGTTAAAACAAGCTTTAAACTATTTTTATTTTAACAAATGTGATTAAGATAGTTGTAAATCCAAAACAAAATATTACATTCCTTTTGAATGAAGCAGCTAATTGAAATCTTGTACCTTTTGCCTTATGTGACCGATAAATCAATTTTGATGCTCCGAAAATCAATCAACTTAAATTATTGCAGTCCACTGCTGGACATATGCTTTCTCAAGTTTCACCAAAACACCCAGCTTCCGCCTTTTGCATTAATTACGCTGCCGAAACAAGAATTGCAGGACTCACCTGGGCCAACGGCTATCGGTCCTTCTTAATCCTACGCCACTAAAGCTGGTTTACTTAAGGCTATCATCATCATAATTTCAGCCGAAATACGTCCACTGCTGGACATAGGTCTTCCCCAAGCGTCGCCACATTGACTGATCCCGTGCGCATCGCATCCAGCGGATTTCCGCAAATTTAAACAGAGCACCGGACCACTAGTGGGCCGCCTTCCAACGGAGCGTCTGCCGGTTCGCGGTCGCCTCTCCAGAACTTTTCATCTCCATCGACCATGTGTTCTGCGAGCAATTTGTCCTGCCCACTGCCACTTTAGTTTAGCAATTCTTCGGACGTCGGCAACTAAAAATAATTCTGTAATACTTACTAGTCCCATCCTGGCAGTTCCTATACCTCATCATGCATTCACTCTTGAAGCTTCGTCTGGCTTCCTGGTAGGCAGCGCATATCCACTTGATGCCAATGTTGGTGTACTTCTTCAGCATATCATGAATACATGGAGTGCACGTTCGGTACATCTTTGTGCTGGATAAAGAACGTCATTGCTTTGATGATATAGTAATTTTTATGAAGCATGAGTAAGTATCAAAACGTTAATAAGAAGATTAAAGAAGAATTATCTTACACGCGTCTCTTTTCATCTGTTTCTTTCGAGGAACCAGTAGATACGTCGGAGCTTGATGTAGAATATTGCGAAAATTCACTGAAAATAATAATATTGTAATTAGAATAGCAACAAAGTGAAGCGATTTTTTGTTTGCATCATTATGCAGCATGTAGAATGTAGTTCAATATGAGGTTTAGTTTACAGTCTGAATGACAGTCTTTCCTTTGGGTGATATAAAAACAAAAATTATTCGATTAATGTTGATTATGGTTGAAGAAATATTCTTCAATCTTACTGATATTATAAATGTGAAAGTTAGTACGGATGGATGGATGAATGTTTGTTACTCAATCATGCCAGAACGGCTGAAAAGATCTGTATGAAATACGTTCGGAAAACGTTAAGTTGGGATAATTTCCGACATCCACGCGGGTGAAGCTGTTGCTAGTACGTAATAAAAATACTGCAATCACAAAGCAATACGAAACTAAAAATAATAATACCAACAATTAATTTCAACATGATCCCCAAGCAGTATTGTGAACCAAGCTAAAGATTTCGATAATGTCCGGTTATTGCTGAAGCTGCTCAGAGAAGGGCTGCCCGTGCAAAATAGCGTCGTTCCTCTGATTTATCTCATGGCGCACGTAAATAAATTATCTCATAAATAAGGACGGGGTCTTTTCGCTGAACTAGTACGTTTTCCTTTGGCTAAATTAACGATGTGGGTCTTTTTGGGGTTTCAATAAGTTTCTGCGTAGCCGATTTTTAGTAATAACTTTTTTGCGGGATAGATTTCCTCTTTCTCGACGGGGCAGACATAGATAGATAGATATTCTAAACGTAATTAAGATCAATTTATAAATTTCTAAGTGGAGGATGGAGAAGCATTGGATGGATTATGTGAAAGATATGACTAGAAAGAAGATCATGAGACGACAGAATGTGTAGAAGAAGAATACCGTATTGAGCCTACCCCGAATAAAGTAATATAAAAACTCGAGGATGACGACAATGATCCTGAATTGATAGAAAGGCAAAAAGAGGATGATAATGATGGTGTTAAGTTGTGAGTAAGGAAGAACGATGATGATAATTATTTGGAAGTAAGCCAAGAAGGTGACGATAATGATGTCATATATTATTGTGAGTAACGCAAGAAGAGGACGTTGATGATGAAGCTTCAGAACTTACAGCGATGACGAGTCATCCTTCTCTAACGTGCTCGCCGGCTCCACGCTTGACTGGCCGGTATAATCGTAGAAGTTCGGGCCTCGATGCTGTGCATCATCGAACTGCGCCAGCTCCTGCATCTCGTCCATATGCATTAGACGGTATGGGGTTGTATCGCATTTTGATACTGGCACATTTTTTTTATATATATTAGTGGTACTTTAATGGAGTTTAGTTTTTAAATGTGAATACTATAGGTGCAACTGTGCATAATCCTTCGTGAAATACAGGCGTGATATAAATGTGATGTTACCTTTATAAATCTTTAACCCATTCAAGATGAAGTTGAATTTGTACAAAAGATTATTATTTTCACCTAAGGATTATAGCGTTTGTCGTATCTTCGTTATTGTGTTAAAATTTATTTTTTGGCATCAGATTCGTCGCAAGCGTTACTTAAGTCAGCTACAATATAACAACGTTTATGAGTTTGTCAATGCTTTGCTAACCATGAGCTCTTGACAAAGTGACATTGATTGATAACGATTGTCAATTCCAGAATAATGGGAATGTACCACGTAACATTTCGTCAGTGAATGTCAGTCCTATGCATTTTGACCTTTAGGCGATCGTTATCACTCATCTCAGTTTGTGTAGACCTTCTTGAAGTTCTTCTTTATCACATCTACTCTATATATAATAATATATATAGGAAAGATTTGATTGTCTGTATTTCAAAAACAAAAACCGATTTTGAAAATTCTAAAACCAGTAGAAAGCAACATTATTCTTGAGCGACATAGACTATTTTTGTGATGCGCCACGGGAGCGAAGCCGCAGGAAAAGCTAGTTGTAGATACTATAGATTTTTTTAAAGTTACTACTGCAGATCATTTCTTTTCTCTATTTCTCTTTCCTTAAACAACTAAGACATTCCAATTCTATTATTATAGAAATAGCAATGCATTTAGTCTAATTTAATTTAAATCCTGATCAAAGATTCATTCTGCGCTCTCATGTAGGGATTCATACAAAATTCATTAGTAGCTAGAAAGGTTATGATCAAAATGCGCATATTATTAAGTGTTCTTGCGATGCGTGTGCAGGAACATATCTATGTAGGTAAGGATTAGATACCTATGCAGTTTAGTATCTGTCGTATTTGTTGACTACACAAAATTTAGACATTGAAATCTGTATTTAACTAAGCCATCAGAAAAACAATTAAAGACGGTGGTATCGTAATTATTCATTTAAATCTTTGGTAAGCCTAATATGTAATGTTATTTGCAAGTATGTGTCTATGCACCAATTTGTTAAGAGTTTTTTTTTTAAAACAATGCTGTTGAACTAAACAAAACATTATTTTATAAAATTTGCTTTAGGAAAAATTCACGAGTCAGAACACTTAATAATTAAAATTCGAATATCACAAGAAATATATTCAAAATGGAAGGTTTTATTTAAACGCAAGTTAGCATCCTCCCGAAGTTTTTAATTCAGTACTAAGTTTTAAATTATGTTCCGTAGTGATATTATGAGAACTAGAAACTGCTTTCACTTAGGATATAATGGCAAGAACTTAATAAGATGTGAAAAGTCTGTCATTTTGCACGCTATTCTAAATGTTTAGTCGTTGCCTTAATGTTGTCTGCTCATTTTCTTATCTCGACTCGACATGGAATTAAATAGACCGAAAGCCGACTCCAATATTTGTTGTTGGGAAAAGGCTAAGGAAAGAAACAATAACCATTGAATATATCAATGGTTATTGTTTCATTAATACTAAGAAAAATAATGTTCAATATAAAAACGATTTACCTTTTATAAGTGAAAATACAAAGATCCAGATCAACATTATTATAGAAAACTTAGATTAGATCTAAAATAAAATTCACATCTTTCAATTCATTGAGCAGCCTTTAAACTGGAATACATATTTTCAACATCAAATCGGTTTGCATATTTTATTACTATTGTGTAAGTTTTTATTCCATATTTTAATACAACGAAAATGTTTGTAGGTGAAGTAGGGCATGGATTTTTCGGTATTTTTATAGGTATATATTATTATAAATAGTGGGAAAGCCTTCAAATTGATCATCATAATCATCATCAAAAGCCTTTTTAATATTCCCACTGCTGCGACTCAGGCCTCCTCTCTGTGGGAGTGATTGGGCAATTTTCCATTCTATGTAGAAGTCACAAATGTCTTCGAATTTTTGTTTCTAGGACATGCCGGTTTCCTTACAATGTTTCCCTTCACCGTTATGAAAGCAGTGGTGATGAAATAAATTACACAAAGTAATACGCCTGCTCGGGCTCAAACCCATGACCTACCCATAACGACTCGTAAGTGGGGGCCGTAACCACTGCGCCACTACTGCTCTCAATTGATAGTGTTGATTAACTCAATGTTTATCTACACACATAATATAGCATCAGACAATGGAAAATTGGACTCAGAAATACTCCCTGAGGAAAACCACAGGTTATGCCTAGTCTATGTAATCAGGTTCTAAAAGGCTGAGACTACAATGATGAGTAACAGGAATACAAATAAAACGAAACAGATAACGATGCTTTTTTTTAATATAAATATAATTTTTAGCATCTTTTGCTGCACACTTCTTAATACTACTCGTATTATCCATTGAAAGCCATGTCGTCGGTTACTTAAACATTATATCCTGAAACAATAATGCTTTTATTAGTTGAAACTTAAATATCTCTTCTTAATTGTTTTATGTTTTTTCAGAGAACGTTTTAGAACTGAAAGCATCTCTAGACGAACTATCTTAAAATTTTTGAAGGAAAATTCAGCCAGATTTAGAGGTAGGTAAATAGAACATTTTTTGACCTGTACCAAATGATTGATTCCTTATTTTAGCTCAATAATATGGAACATAACACTAAAATTACGGAGCACAATTACGGTACTCCTGTATGTAGTTAGACCGATCGTAAACCCAATACGTTTCTGTTCGTGATTTCAAAATAAACAGGCGAAATTAATATTGTAATGGTGGTCCCATGACCCGTGTTGTAGCTGTTTCGTATTCATTTTGTTCTTAATTCATCACTTTTGATCTGAATCCGTATTACATCTGTTCATAAAAATAATAAAAGGTTTTAAAAAATCATTGTAATACTTACACATTATTCATAACATTATTACCGCGAGGCGTCATCTGGTCCATCTGAAAATTTAATAAAATAAAATTGTTTACTTTCTATTTAAAATTAAAAAAGGAAAGGAAACAAGGTTCAAAGAAAGTATAAGCGAAATTCAATAACTAGTGAAGGCCCAAAGTTTGATTAAAATATAATTTGCATTGCGGGCGTCCCACCAGATGCTCTCCTAATATATTTTTAATTTATGTCCAAAAAGTTGAAGGATCCGAACGGGATTACGGGGTGTGCTTGTTAAAAATTATACTAAACTTTGGGGTTTCCTTCGTAAACATCTGTGGGTGTATGCTGATCTGAAGATGTATTTATATTTTGATCAATAGCTTTTGACTTGCAGCACTTGCGAATATTGGCCATTATTTACAAGTATTGGTAAGTTGTTACTAACATTGCCTGTTCGCATTCACAAAGATTATGGGATGTTGATACCAACATAGTCTTTTCGCATACATGGAATAAGGAACACCCACAAAGTTATTTTAGCAGTTGTGACAGAAATTCGTGTTTTGATATATAAGAGGTGGTATCTACCTTTACCAGACTTCGAATATCCCATAGGTGCTGCGTAGCTTGGGGCCAAACTCTGAACACCTGATATTTGAAAAACATTTTAGAAAAATTCGATGCCTACTCAAATTATCGTGACGTGATAAAGGTCAATTAATGATATAAGTATAGAAACATAATAAGTAGTTAAGAAAACTTACTAGGTGGACCTATTGCTGGCATCGGAGGTTTCACATAACTCTCTCTGAGCGGTGCATGAGCATACATAGGAGGCCTATCGTAAGCCCTCTGGTACATCCCAGGATAGGACGGCGCTGGAACCGTCTGGAACCTCGGATCAAATGGCTGGTAGTGCCCTTGTGGCGGGTAGTTGTTCTCTACCGCATCTCCTTGTGCGTATTGATAGTTTGGCGGGTATCCGAAATTGTTGGGTTTGTACTGTCCAATCGTGTTACCAGTCCCGGGTAGAACTGGTAATCTTGGTGGATATTCAGGATATTGTGGGTTCGCGTAATGGGGTGGATAGTTCGGCTGATATGGGTAGCTTGATGAAGGGTCTACGTAGCCGGAGTATGGCGGTTGGTTCAGAGGATCTGTTACTGGATTACTTGCAGGATAGATAGTCCCGGCTTTTGGACTGTACGAAGCGTATACTGGTGGAGGCCTGTAAGTGCTGGTAGTTGGCTGTGACGCGACGGTTAGGGCTTGTTCAGGGCTGGTCACCGCATTGCTTAGTGCTAGATATGGCTGATTGAAACCTGAAATACGTATCACGCAAATATTTACATATAAAACTGCCGAAAAATTGATTGAAAACTTGAATTGATGTTTTTTTATTGAAAGAGAAAATCATATAATTTTTGCATAGGACATGGTAACCTAAACAAATGTGTCAAACACAAACCTAAAAAATAAAATTGAAACAATTCAAATCAGATTTAAAAAAATTACGTACCGCTCTCCCGAAAAATAATCAACAATAAAACGAAATTTAACGTTGACCAATAAAACAGTGATAACAGAAGTGGCACCTGAATGGAAAACACAATTACCGTCACGCTATCACGTTCAGGGGTGAGTGGCTCCGTTAAATAGACATCGTGGTGTCAATACACTTGAGGGGCAATCTATAGCGTGGCAGTTTGCTCGATGGCGCTCATCGCTCGTTTCAGACTCACCCTTATTGCGTTCTGTTTCCAAAACGATTCACCGTATTGGTTTTCCTCAATGCTTTCGTACTAATTAGGGACCGCTATCTCGGAGGACGATTGATTTATGTAACATTGTTTGTTCTGTTATCTCCTATCAAAGTGCTACCAGGGGTAGAGGACGGTTTACGTAATTTTTGGGTAAGGCTTTGTTTTCTCTCTAATAAATGTTTTCGGGGGAAACGTTTAATTTAACAACAGATGGAGCAGATTTTGTTTTATTTTTGGTGGAAAATCGTACCTATCTATGTTTGTACGAGTTGAAATTACATTTTCTTTTGCTGGCTGCGATGCATTTTGTCAACTTCTTACTACAAAAATGACAATATTGATTTATGAAATGTGCTTTTGATATTTCAATATTTTACCTTACCGTATCGGGTTACTGGTCCCGTTCCATATTTTTTTACGTCACCTGTTTCTGCAATTTTGACGGCGTGTCGCAGCAGCTCGTAAATTTTTACTTTATTTGTTTGCTTTTAATGTTCCAGTTGATACGAGTTTTTTATTTCACCCTCTGTCGCCCTCTGTCACCCCCTGTCGACCACCGGAACGTTGGGACGCAAACGAGAGCAAACGGTGCCATCAAATCGACAGTTATCACGCATTTGCGAAACTTTTCAACTGTCCAGCGAGTGCTGAACTTTGAATGGGGATCTTGAACTGTCGAGTTTAATCTGAAATGAAAATTTTCGATCAATTTTGTGAGCTCTTTCTGATGGGAATAAATCTTTGTAAAGATTGACGTAATGCTTACCTAGAAGTAACGGTAGTTTACCTGGGAGAGCTAGAACAAAGAGAGTCATTTCAAGATTAAAATTAATGTTAATTATAAATGTCTTATAATAGTTATAACAAAAAAAAATTAAACTCACCTGCTTTAACAGAATCTGGTGGATCTATGCCTGAAAGAAATGCCAAATTTAATAAGCGGAATATTAACAAAACAGAATATAAAATAAATGAAAGGACACTAACAGCAGGACGGCTTGGTGTAACAGTTGACTTCGACGGTTATCATGCCGATGGCAGTGGCTTCAGTACACACGCAGACCTGGCACTCATCCCAGGGGTGCTGGAAGGTCTGGTTAGGAGGGAACGGTCGGCAGGACTCATCTGGTGAAATGATGATTATGAATATCTTGTATAAAGTGAACATTATGAAAAATGTAAATGAAAATTGTAGAGGAAATCTTTTGCTAACGAATGTTAAGTTTGAGCTGACGTTAAAAACAAAAAACTATCACTATCAATTAAAAAAAAAAAATTGCGTTTCTTATACTTCTAAGACTTGATTCACAAAACTCACGTGGTGATGGTCCTGGTAGGGGTCCAGGCTTTGGAGTAACTGGCACAGGAATCGGTGCAACTGTCGTTATAGGAGGCCACGGCACTGAGAAAACATAGAATATTGGTGATAGAGACTGCTTCATCATCAACGCCATCATCATAAGTCTTTGATCACACGTTATGTTAGTAAAATTTCAGCTACTCGCGTTCCGAGATTCCTTTTAGGAAATTTATGTCATTGTAATCATTAAAAACACCACTCACAAGGTTCTACCGTCACGACTTCTGGCAGTGGCACAGGCTCCATTGGCTGGTAGGGTTCTCTCAAGGGTTCCGTAGGCAGAGGTTCAGGCACTGGACCTACAAGGATGGGTAGAGGAGGTACAGGCTGCTCTGTCACTGGTTCCAGTTTTGGTACTGAGGAAAAACGTATCATCGATGATGATAAAAAATTAGCAAAGACATGAGTAGAAAAGAAGCAATAAATTAATTTGTATGAACAAAAAACTTCCAAGAAAAGGGAAACTAAGATAAAAGCTTATTAAGAGAAAACTCATGCTGTGCCGACTTCAAATAAATGGGATCAGAAAAACAATTATGAAAACATAAGAAAAGAAGATGTAAAACGAACGCGATAGAACAACAAAGAGTCTTCTATCGATATATACATATATAAAAGCAAACTTATCAGAAAATCTCACCACAATCAGGATGTGGATAGCAAGTTATCTGCTGTTCATAATCTCCTTCATCTGACACATTCTTGGCGCACTTGCAGAGCTTACAGGTTTCAGTTGGATGAGGGAACAACACGTTTTCGGGAAACTTCTCGCATATCGGTACTGTAACGATAAGTAAATGATAAAGGCTACATAGGTATGCTACTATTATTCTGACTGGTGTGCTTAGAGGAATTGTCAGAAACATAACTTAATCGGAGTATGGGGAAGTGCTGCCAAAACTCACCTTAAAAAGCTACAAACATCTCAAAATAAAATGATTGAAGTCCTATTCAATTATGATTATTTAACATCTTCTCAAAAGAAACAAAATTAATAAATATTGGTCAAATTTATAAATATAACACCTGCATTGTACGCAAAATAATTAATAAAGACAAACTATCAATAATTAATATACACAAATAACATTTACAAAAAGAATGCAAATTAAAAAGCGCATGACGGGGCAGGCTAACCAAATAATTTTAAGAGCACCGAGGACAAACAACAGTAAAAGGACTGTCGTGAATGGGAGAGCTGAACTCTATAACTTTATACGAGTACCTAGAGTAATCAAGGAATCGAAATCACTTGCAATTTTTAAAAGGCTATTAAAGCACCACCTGAATTATTGTATAAATGTAAGTTTTGACCGTTTTGTATAACTTTATTTTAGTTTATTACCGAGTGAAACCGTCGCTTATCTTAATTATAATGTTTTTTTTTCCTTCAATACAATTATTCAGGCGTGAATAATTATATTCTTTTTGAGCCAATTGGCCAAGCCATTTGCCAATTTTGTTGGCGTCGGCTTCCAGTCTAACCGGATTCAGCCGAGTATACTGATACTCGGAGGTCAGATAGGCAGCCGCACCATGTCAAATACTGATTTGACATGGTGCGGCTGCCTATCTGACCTCCACAACCCAGTTTCTGGTCAACACGATACCCCTTGGCAAGACTGGTGTCAGATATCAAGCTTTTGACTACCCGAATCAAAGTCAAAGATCTTCAAATGACAGCCGGGGTCAACGGCTTAACGTACTTGCCGAGGCACAGATAAATCTGGGTATATTATAATGGTCACCCATCTACGGACCGACCTCGTCAAGCGTTGCTTAACCTTCAAGATCGACCCGTGTGGCTGTTATTATTTAGCCACGAGCTCCTTATAATTGCTATTTTAATGCAATTATGTCTCTAACATTTTAATCTGGACTAGTGGATTTTACTCTAAGAAGCCATCTCCTGAAACTAGGATTTTGTATTGTTATCAACATCTAGCAGAGATCTTTTTCGCTACGTATTAGCTAGTATGTTTTCACCGGTAAACCTCATGAAGGAACTGGGGGATACTCAACTGAGTAACGTTCTTCGTGAACACTTAACATCACATAATGCATCCCCTGCAGCATTGGCAGTTCACATCCAACATGAAATTCATAATAAAATTTGTTTATTTTACTTACCTTACGGGTTTCTTAATAATATGTCATTCAGTTATAATATTGCTTAAAACTTACGCGGTATCGGCTGGGGCACATCTGGTATCGGAGCTGAAATAGTTAAAATATTTATTATGATGTTTTATTACTCGTATTAATAATATAATTATGTTTTTTCAAGTCTAAAACACTTACGTAAAGCGGTCACATCGTCAGGCAAAACTAAAAAATGAAATAAATTAATTTTGTAAATTGTTCGTACTTTGCATTTGTTTGTAGTTATAAATGAATTCTGATAGCTACTCACTGCACTGGGGATTCTCTTTGCATTCGATTTGGACATCAGTCTTTCCAGACACGAGGGATTCTCTGCAGATGCAGAGCTGGCAAGGGTGTAACGGGTTCGTGAATGGTATTCCGGTTGGCAGTGGATTACAATGTGCTAAAAAGAGGATCCGTTTGTCAGGTGTTAAATTCACAACAATAAGTATTTCAAAAACTAAAAACTGCCTTTCATTAAATTTAGCGACCATAAAATAAGTCCAAATGCTTTTAGCTACTAAAACGAGCAAACTAAACTAAAACGGTGGTTTCATTTGAAAACTCGTAGCCTTTTCTGAACGTGGAGTTATTAATCAAAACGACAGACTAAGACAGCTCAGTTTAAGAAAGATCGTTAATCTTTCTCCGTGAAATATTATTTCTAGATCTTGATTGGAATCGTATGAGACCTGTCTTTCGTAAATTAATAAAATCGAGATCTTTTTAATTGAATTCCTAACTACACATAGCAATAAAGTTCATAATAAATTGCTATGATGTTAGAACAAATTTTACAAATTAATTATATGACAGTTTCAATGAATGCTGAGAAAATAGCTACTTAATAAATATGTACTATATTCATGTTCGATTTTCTTTGGATTCAACTGGGATGAGTATTATGTTCTGTTCTTAACTATACGATATATATACCCTGAAATACCTTTACGAGGCAAAAGCTAACGCTGTTGACGTGGCTGTTTTCTGATCAAAACTCATTTAATTTGGAATCATGGATACTTACGATGAAAAAGATATACAACACATACAGTTCGAAACTGTGATTCCATTACCTTTTTCTGATGGTGGAGGTAGCGTTGCGACAGGCTCAGGAAAAATAACTGCGGGAGGCAATGTAACTGGCTCTGGTGTTGGATACATAGGAGTAGGCAAAGGCTCATTAGGCTCCTGAACAGGCTGCTCCGTATTAGGCTCAAGCATTATTGGTACAGGCTCAAAGGGCCCAGGAGTTGCTGGCTGGACAGTGATGGACTCTGGTAGTTTTGGGACAGGTTCTGGAAGCAACGGTGGAGGGCTGTGGCATCCACCACAACTCGCGCACACGGGTTGAAGAAGTCCGTACTCGTTGAGGCAGATGCAGACAAGGCAGTCGAGTTCTTGAGACCAAAAATGATGGAACTCGTTTTCCTTTGTGCATTGTATTGAATTTTCTCCTCCTGAAAATAATAAAATTCTTGTTAAATTATTCTTAATCAAATAAATAAACTAGTTAATTACATACCTAAGGAATCAATTTATTTGTTACTTTATATTATGAAACAAAGACCCACATTTTGTCTGTTATGGCTAAAATGACCCCGAGTTGTTCTGACAAGAAATTCACATCAATAATCTTCGTGGCTCTCATAGTTTTTCTCTTAGTACGAAACGATGTATAATAAACTCACCAGCCATTTTATTAGGAAATACATATTCATTAGGCAGTATTGCTCTGGACTCCGCATCTGAAACAATCCATAATGATTAAATACTTTTATTCCACACTCTGAAGCTGTTATTAATTATTATAAATGAAATTATTACTCTCGAATGCGATCGGCGAACTTTGCCCGCCTGAAAAATGAAATATTTCAGTAAATAAATGGAAAGTTTTATTACCGACATTATTAATTGCTTTACATACTCGTATCGATGATATTTTATGTATTTTCATGCATGCTTAAAAAACCGTTGCAATTATGTGATGATGTACCTATGTTTAAGTAGGTTAATGATGATTTTAGAAGAAGATGTAAAATATCGACTTACTGGCAAAGATGTTAGGTGGTCCTTGTGCTCCGTCCTCCGCCAGATTAAAACCTCCTGGTCGAAAAGGTGATTCAGATGGGTAACCACTCGCGTATGAACTTATTCCCTGACTATTTGGATTAACACCACTGGCAGCTGGTTTTAAATCAGGATTTGCTTGTGCAGCCTCTGCTCCTGAAGGATATAACTTAGGATATGCACCACTGGGTGTGTATGGGTTATATTCGTATGGATTCCAGCCACTCTTCGATTTAAGATCTGCACTCGAATCAATTTCGTCTACTACTGAATTATATTCACTTGATCTAGCTGCTGTAGGGTAGGATGAAGATAAAGTAGCGTAAGATTTTGGGTCGTTTGCATTTAGATAGGGCTGATATTCATAAGCATTTCCTTCGTCTTGAATTTTAATGTTTTGTGAATTTTGTTCCTTGTAATGGACCATAGAAGATCCATAACGCGAAAGGTTAGACTCTGATAGTGAAATGGGCTGATTCGTGTCGATTTCATCTTGAATGGGATTCGCTCTAAGTGAATTATTTGGAATTGGTACAGATTGGTATGCTCCATTATTGATTTGTTTCTGAGAGTAACTAGATTCAATATATGGAATCATATAAGGGTCATTTGGTCCGGAATTAGGCATAGGAATGTCCTGATAGGCTCTGTCATGTGGCGATTGTGGCGGCGCAGAATTATGAGTACGACTATTAGATTGAGACAAATAGGTTCTCTCGCTATATAATCTAGCTAAAGCTTCTTGTTGTTTATTAGTAGGCTTTGGGAAAGGGATGGGTTGATACTCTTCACTATCAGGTTGAGCTTTGGCAGGAAAAGGATCTCTATAAGGCACAACATAGGAGTCATAAGGAGAAGGATTGGGATCAGGTAGAGGAATGGCCTGATACGGCGAATTCGATCCTGGGTTGTATGGTCTTGGATTAGGTTCATATCGGTCTTTTTGAGGTTCTATTATAGGCGAAGGTTGGTATATCTCACTATCGGCCTGAGTTTGAGTTAAACTAGGTCCTTTATAAGGGACCAAAAAACGATCATATGGTGAGTAGTTGGGATTTGGCACCGGAATAGTTTGGTACGGTCTACTATTATCTTGTGTATGGGCAGAATTGGCATTAGATATCGGAGTATAAGGGTAAGACGAAGGAAGAGCAGATTGCGGTTCCGAAACTTCAGCAGATTTTGGTAGCATGGAACTAGGCTCAATTATGGGTTGGTTTGACTCACTGTCGCCTTGGCCTGACACCTGAGGAAAGTTTGATCCTTGGTTATACGGGTTCACATTGGGTTGACCATTATACTTTGGTTGATATAATCCATTATCTGCTTGTCCTTGGGGCGATTTCAATCCAGAATTGTAAGGGTAGGAAGGAAGGTAAGGAAAGGAGTTAAGCCCTTGGCCGTAAGCGTCGCTATTAATTGCTTGAGCCTCTGCCTGCGAGAAACTGGATCCAGGTGCTATGTAAGGACCCAATTCTTCATTGAAAGGGTTAGATGGCGAGGCTGGTCCTCCTCCAGCTACAGCTGTTGCTCTGGACTGAGCAGAATCTGAGAAGCTATCAGCATACGTTGATACAGATCCGTCCCCATTTGATTGGGCTGCAGCATTACCCACTGCCGAGTCTGGGGATATTTAAAATAATGTGAGTATTGCCTCCCATCACGCATATTAACCGAACTTATAAAAGCCTATCGACGTTAGCAAAGAACAAACAGCTATCTACAAAATCACAAGCTTCAAGGAGAGCGTTTTAAACGCGAACATGTTACAACTTCTACAAGAACAATGCTAGCTATTTCAAATTTGAAATAGTTAATTAATTTACGGAATTTCGAAGAAAACAGTGAAGGTCAGATAACTGATACATATATGTAACTGTTAAGTTACAGCTAAGATTTATAAAGATAATCTTAAAATAAGAATAATAAGGGCAATTTGACATGATTTATAAAATATTACTTAGGTACATTATAGGATATGAAATGAGGATTTGAAAACGTTTCTTGTGAAAATCGTTTAAAAAAATCGTCTAATAAACATAATGAAACAACAACATAACAAACTTTGGTTAAACAAGTCATATCATTTTAATCATAATATCAGTCATATCACAAATAACTAAATAAGTTTGTTTTCTGTTTTCTTGCCAAATTATACTATAATTCATTTCCTATACTGCAAATGTTTCCAAATTTTATTACAATGAAATTTTGGTAAAAAAAATGAGGTTGTAGGATAATTAAGTCCATTCTTACTAGTTTTAAAAAGTCGACCGCCCATGCTAAAACAGACAACTGGAATTGTACTACGCTACTTTTTCAAAATAGGATGTCTCTTTTATACGCGACAAAATACCAATAAATATTGAGTTTTTTTATGAAAAAATAAAACACTAGATAAAGTAAAGAATTATAATTTCAATTAAGAAAAAAGTGAAATTCGCAAAAATACAGATGTCTTTTTGTTCTTTGCTAGCGTCGATATTAATGTTGTTTGTTACCTCTTCGAGCATCACTTTCTCCAACATCCCCCGACCTTCCTTCATTTGATCGAGAATTTGTTTGAGTTATACCTAAACTTAATTCTGAAATTTGTAATAAATTTTGCGGGTAAGTTTGTATTTGCCGTACACCAGCAACGGATTTTGAAAATATGTACCTACCTGAATGATGTCATAAATTAATATTTAATATTTATGATAATACCTGAATAGTATCATAAAATATGCAGTTGATCAATTATTATTATTCTTACCATTTTTGAGATCACTGGGAGCTTCTAAGTCACCGTTTTTTCTTAAATCTACGTTTTCTTTCGCCTTGTCGATGTCTAAATCTTCAGCTCTGCCTTCAGATAACAGGAAGGCAAGGAGGCAGATGCCTCCAAACACCCTAGCCTGCATCCCGGCTTATTGCACTTGACCCCTAAACATTTGGTTTTCCAGTCACCATTAAGGACAATTCCCATCAATGTGTTCTCGAACATTTTAAAGACGTATTTATAAGAAATATTATAATTCTGTGTGATGTCCATTTGACGTTTTAATATTGGTACGGTCTATAATTTATGATGATTGTAATTACCGTATGTAAGTGCGTGTGATTCGATTTGTTTCAGAATAATTTATTGTTCTGTCAGTTGGACGTGTGTTTCTGATTTATAACTTAAGTAGTAGGTATTCATGGACTTAGGGTTCAGATAGAGGCGCGACAGAGGACCAAATAAATAATTAGGTTGTTTAATTGTTGTTGTTTGCGTACCTACTTTAAAATGTATCAGTATGCTGTACGGAACATTGACCTTGGAAGAACACGATTCAAAATTTAAGTATGTCGATGACACAATCATTGATTTCAACAAATAACTTTTGTTCAGTCAGCTGTGAGTCTAAGCCTTAAACTTTATCATTTCGTATTAGTCACTTAAGTATGTCTGTGTTCATTTATTTCAGCAGGTTTATACTGATAATAAATATTATATTCTGTAGTAAAGTCTTGGCCAGTGACGATGATGAAACTGAGCTAAAATATGAATTTTTAAAAGCAAGTTAAAAATTCGGAATTAATGTGTGATGTGTCTCCAGCGAAAATGCGAGGGCTAAAATTTATTTAGTGTTGCGAGAAATTATAAAACGATCGAATAAAAAAAAAACTTAGCGACTGATGATTAGATACTATTTTAATAACTTGAGCGGTATGAATTTGAGTAAGCGAAAAATTAACTAAACTATCGACGAATATTGATTAATAATAAAATCCAGAACGAGCTTACAAAAAGTGGGTTGCGAATAATCCATTTCAGATATTAAAATTCTAGCCGGGCGACTAAATTACTAAGTGAACGACTAGAAATGCGTGGGCGTTCGGGTGCATTCGTGTCTTTAACGAATTAGTCCAAGAGCGAGCGAAGCGAGCTCGGGAGCTTAGGGCACCCCGACACGGACAGGTTAGGTTCGGTTGTTAGGTTACTTTAGACCCTGCGGACGGAAATAGGAGCCCCGAGCAGCGGGGCTCCGTCGACAAACTTTTATTTTCAAGTCAAATATTATGAATTTTGTATTTTAAGTAACTCAAATTAATGTTTGTAAGTTGCTGTTCTGTTGATTTCTTGTCACTCGCAGTCAGTCGCTCACTTAGTAATACTATAACGTAAATTAATTATTTTTGTCACTTAAAACTTTAATTTACAGTCACTCGTTTAAATACTACCCTTTCTTTAATGTTTGGGCTATATGAAAATTAAAATGCAGATGTATCCCACTAAATGCTTTATTATAAATACATATAAGTATGAAGTTTGCTCGTCATTTTCTAGATGCTTCAATATATTAAGTAAACAAAATCAAATCCTTTTTCTTGCCAAATTTGTAGAGAGATCATTGTGTTGAGTTTCGGTCTGTAACAAAAAAAAAATATCATTACTATCTGATTTACTGTCTTCAGAATAGTTGCCTTGATGTTTATTTTGCTCAGCAGTCAACTACAAAGGGCAAGGTTGGTTGATCTAATATATTGGTATAATAATGTATTATTTTTTATCAAGTGGTATATAATGGTGGTACGGATTAAAAAAGTTACCGCAAGGTGATTTTGATCCTGCCACTTGTGTCAAAATTATTATTATAGCATAAAGTGCACGTATACTTACAGATTCTTAGAATTTCGTGATGTGTGATTACGCTCTCATTCTGAGCCTGTGCTTGCGTTGCTCAGTGTTGCGTTTCTTTCTCGATTCATGCTCGACTGGTATGTCATCATCATCATCTGAAGGCTGGCCGGATCTAGCTTCATCTACATCACTCTCTGGTTCTCCACTTCGAATACCAAAGCCAGCGTTGGCCAATGCTTGGGAAATAGCGCTTGATCCTCCGTATCCGCCATAACCGCCACCGGCGTTGGCTGCTGCGGCTGCTGCAGCGGCGGCTGCACTAGCATCTCCATAACTACCGTATCCGCCGGCGTTAGCTGCTGCGGCTGCTGCGGCGGCGGCTGCACTAGCGTCTCCAAAACCACCGTATCCGCCAGCGTTAGCTGCTGCGGCTGCTGCGGCGGCGGCTGCATTAGCGTCTCCAAAACCACCGTATCCGCCAGCGTTGGCTGCTGCGGCGGCACTAGCATCTCCATAGCCACCAAATCCAACACCACCTGCTGCGGCTGCTGCTGCAGCGGCGGCGGCTGCACTGGCATCTCCATAGCCACCGTATCCGTCATATCCTGAAGCAGTGTTAGCGGCAGCTTGGGCAGCTGCACTAGCATCTCCGTAGCCACCTAATCCACCAAAGCTAGCTGCATTGGCAGCTGCTTGCGCGGCAGCATTGGATCCGCCGTAACCTCCATAGCCATTTGCGACATTAGCTGCTGCTTGAGCTTCTGCTAAGCTGTATCCACCGCCATTACCTTCATTAGCGGAGTTAGCGGCTGCTTGAGCTTCTGCTAAGCTGTATCCACCTCCGTAACCTCCATTTACAGCATTGGCGGCTGCTTGCGCGGCAGCATTGGATCCGCTGTAACCTCCATAGCCATTCGCTGCGTTTGCGGCTGCTTGAGCGTCAGCAATATTGTATCCACCGTAACCTCCATTTGCGGCATTAGCGGCTGCTTGAGCGTCAGCTTTGTTGTATCCACCGTAACCTCCATTTGCGGCGTTAGCAGCTGCTTGAGCGTCAGCTATGCTGTACCCTCCATAACCTCCTTTCGCGGCGTTAGCGGCTGCTTGAGCTTCTGCTACGCTGTATCCACTACCATAACCGCCATTTGCACCATTAGCAGCTGCTTGAGCGGCAGCATTGGATCCGCCGTAACCTCCATAGCCTTTCGCGGCGGTAGCGGCTGCTTGCGCGTCGGCGCTGATATATCCACCTCCATAGCCAGAACCAGTCACGGCATTTGAGGCGGCTTGTGCGGCAGCATTAGAAGCGCCGTATCCTCCGTATCCGCCATAGGTATTAGCGGCTGCTTGAGCATCTGCAGCGCTATATCCTCCGCCATAACCAGAACCAGTCACGGTGTTTGCGGCTGCTTGAGCGGCAGCATTAGATGCACCATATCCACCATATGTATTAGCAGCTGCTTGAGCATCTGCTGCGCTATATCCTGCGTGATAACCAGAACCAGTCACGGTGTTTGCGGCTGCTTGAGCGGCAGCATTGGATGCACCGTATCCGCCATAGCTATTAGCCGCTGCTTGAGCATCTGCTGCGCTATATCCTCCGCCATAACCAGAGCCAGTCACGGCGTTTGCGGCTGCTTGTGCGGCAGCATTGGAAGCGCCGTATCCTCCGTTCCCGCCATAGCTATTAGCGGCAGCTTGGGCATCTGCAGCGCTATATCCTGCACGATAACCTGAACCAGTTACAGCGTTTGCGGCTGCTTGTGCGGCAGCATTGGAAGCACCGTATCCGCCATAGCTATTTGCAGCTGCTTGAGCATCTGCTACGCTATATCCTCTGCCATAACCAGAGCCAGTCACGGCGTTTGCGGCTGCTTCTGCGGCAGCATTGGAAGTGCCGTATCCTCCGTATCCGCCATAGGTATTTGCAGCTGCTTGAGTATCTGCTGCGCTATACCCTGCGCCATAACCTGAACCAGTCACGGCATTTGCGGCGGCTTGTGCGGCAGCATTGGAAGCGCCGTATCCTCCGTATCCGGCATAGGTATTAGCGGCTGCTTGAGCATCTGCAGCGCTATATCCTCCGCCATAACCGGAACCAGTCACGGTGTTTGCGGCTGCTTGAGCGGCAGCATTGGATGCACCGTATCCGCCATAGCTATTAGCCGCTGCTTGAGCATCTGCTGAGCTATATCCTCCGCCATAACCAGAACCAGTCACTGCATTCGCTGCTGCATGGGCATCTGCGGCAGTGTATCCAACACCATATCCTGCCCCAGTATTAGCTGTTGCTTGAGAAGCTGCGTTAGCGCTTCCTCCTCCGTAGCCACCATAGTTAGCTGCAGCGTTGGCAGCGGCGTTAGCACTTGAGTAATCTCCTCTATAATCTATCAATGATCCATAACCAGCATTGGCAATAGCATTTGCGTTGGCTGCAGCATTCCCACCAGAATTGGCTGCTGCATTAGCATTCGCATTAGCCCAGTCCAATCCAGCAAACATGTTTCCAAAGTGTCCACTTCCAGTGTTGGCTGAGGTATCTGCTGATGCACTGGAGCCACTAGGGAAATATCCGTAGTTGAAGGGTCCAAAATATCCATTGTAACCACCAGTATTGGCGTTGGCCGCTGCATTGGCTTCTGCATTGGAATGTCCGTTGGAGCCTGCGTGAGTATTAGCTGATGCACTTGCTGAGTTCCAGCTTGATCCACTATCTGGGCCTAAAAATAAATAATTGTTTATAGTATAATGGACACACAAAACCACGTTTCTACAAATGTAATGTCGTGCACATTGCATGTAGCCTTGGACGTAGAGCCACAGCTACAAGAGGTCAGGAATCATTTAGATAGAGGCACTTTTTCTTACATAAGGTTATGATTAAGTTTGATTAAATTGGGAATCCACTACAAGCGGCAATTACGTTGCATATGTTTTACTACTTACCAGATATTAGGGGCTGTTGTTGTACTGCAAAACAATGATGATTAAAAAAAAACAATCTTGAAAATATAATAATTCAATTTTGCATTAATCTTAAAATATGATTACTTACTCAAACAAGTGGAGTCAGGGTGAGTTTCGATGTAGACATAGTTGTAAACAACTTTACAAACGTGCACTTGGCAAGGTTCTGATGGTACGCGGAATGGCACCAATGGTTGGTGGTTTCTGCATTCAGGGGCTGGAAACGTATGCATTCATGATTATTTCATTTAATTTAACAATGAAAAGACACTGACGACGATGAAGGTTTCCACAATGAAATCTTACTTACCTACATATAGGATGACTGGAACGGGGTAGTACTTGGTTTCTGTAAATAATACATGTCTATTAAAACTTCTAATTATTTGTAAGTTGAAGAAAATAATCAAAAGACGCTGAATGTTTCTGTTAAATAAGAATTGAAAGATCGCTTTTAGCGATAAGGCCGCCCATTGTGTCACCTAGTGTAATGTTTCTTCTTCTATACTTTCTGTAACTTATATGATGTACATAATAAAGAGTATTCCATTCTATTCTTTTCTAATTTATTGTCATTTTATTCAATATAATTATGCGCAGAAATTTTTTATCACCAATATTTATAATTTTCACATAATATAATTTCTTGTCATGTCGTTTCGTCGCAGACAACGGCTGCGAAGGTACTTATGTCATTATCTATTTCCCTGTGCCTATATGTATTAAGTTAAACATAATTATTTAAATTTCACTAGTCTACCTGTGTCACACTTACCTCCGGGTACTTTAACAGGTACAGGGACGGGTATAATCCTGTCCTTGCCAGGAACAGTGATGTAGTGGTTCACTGGGTATGGAACTGCTATCGGTGGTGATGGCACAGGAACGGGCACCTTAACCTCGGGGCCAGGTACCTGCTCGATGATCTTGATGGGTACGGGCACAAACTTAGGCGGTTGAGGTACTGGATACGGCCTTTGCAGAGAATCAACCAGTAATTTCCAGAATTAGAAGAGTTGCAATATTGAAATTGATGAAGAGGCAGAGGTAGGTCACAGAAAAGTTGGATGGATTGTGTGAGGAGTGATATGAAATAAAAGGAAATTAGTCATAGCGCCGAGCTCAGTTACTTGGGACAAGGCCTGAAAGATGATGATGATAACAACATAGATAACATTGTTTTTTTTCTCAAACCAGTCATTTTTAACAGAAGAGGAAGAAAAGATGGATGCTTAGTAAACAATAATAGTTACAGCTACGATGAAAGTGATAACTGTAGATATAATAATAAATAGGTATATAATCTATGGAAGGACAAAAAAGAAATTCTGACCCCAAATAGCTTGGTATTCGAGCAGAAGGATAAATAGATTTGGTAACAAATTTTTACCTGTCAACAGGATAAGGTACAGGTATTTTCTTCTCAACAGTCACTGGGACCGGTACAGAAGGTCCGCGGATGTAGATTTTTTCAGCTGGTACCGGCACAGGTACGGGTACTGGTACCAAGATGTGTTTCCCTGGTATTGGTACCGGTACGGGGTATGGACGCGGTGGTCCTGGTATGAACATGGGAGGTGGACCTGGGGTGGTGATTAAGATTATTGTGGTAGATCATTCATACTATACATATCTATAAAAGAGTCTTCCGAACGATAAGTTCGTTTGTAACGTCAAAACAGGCTTCTTTTAAGAATAAATCAACGCGAGCATTTGCTTCACGAATTTGTTTTGACAGCATTCATCGAGAGTTCATTTTTTTACGGGCCGATCATTTATTTACGAAACAAATATTCGGTCGCGATCACAGCGATTATTATTTTTCGTGGCTGGAGAGTGTTATGTGCGTCAGTGGTTCATAAGTCGACGTAGACATATCTAATATTTAAGTTCAAAGAGTCTAAGGAAGAGATATTCTACCATCGATAATGATTTAAAAAAACTCTAAAATTGATCGATTGTTATGCAATAACGAAGTTTGTTTGTTTGTAAAGGATAAACTCAAAAACTTCTAAACCGGTATTGGAAATTGTTTCACCACTTGAAAGCTAGAAGAATAATATCCTGAGTGACATAGACAATATTTTATCCTGGAAATGGATCCTGTAGAATGAGACACGGTAGCGAAACCGCGGTGAAAAGCTAGTTCCAAATATATCGGACTTTGGACAACCGTTATCGCTGAAAGAATATCAGTTTATCCACAATTATAGTTTGCATTGAAAGAAATGAATACTCACAGTACAGGAACTGATCCTTGGGTGTGGGTTGAGGTTGTGGTGGTGGTGGAGGTGGCGGATGAGGGATTGGTACAGGTTCAGGCATAGGAGGCAGTGGGATGATGTGTGGCAACGGTATCGGCAGTGGTTGAGGCATTGGCGCCGGTGCTGCAAAAATAGAAACAAGGCTTCTTGAAGTGTGTTCATATATTAAGGTTGAAGATTAATGTAAAAACATCTTAGGTACACTAACTGATTTCAATATCAGATTTACATAAAATGTAATATCCTTAGCGAAAGCTTTTCAACACAAAAGAAGACATTGAAAAAATAACTTTTGTAAATTTTCCTAAAGCTGGTGCACCTGGTTATAAATATGTCATTATAGAAAACATAAGTATTATTATCTGTGTAATTATTAAGTTATTTATTCAGCTGATTAAAATAAATCGTTACCTGGCGCTGGCTCTGGTTCTGTTGATAAACATTGCAATAAATTAGTTTTGTATTTATTTGCATTGTAATTTAAGTATTTAAATTTTGTGTAATGAGTTTATATCTGGTGTCGGTGGTCTTCGGTGTTCGATTGTCCCGATAATATATCGAAAAAAAAGTAGTTGAATGAATAAGAATACGAGGATGAATTAATTTTAAATGCGACTAAAATAAACAACTATTTTTTTGTCAGGCCATAGTTCCTCTCCATTATTTGAAATCACAAGAATATCCTTATCTAATAGTTCAGACCTTACAGATTATTTTAAATGAATTAAAAACACAAACCTGGTGGGAACGGAGTGGGTCCAATCTCTGCAATGAAACAAAAGTTATCATTTAAAAATAAAAAATAATATAACTATATTTTGTGGTAGGCATTATAAAAACTAATAAAGGGATTCATGAAAAACATTTTCACAAGATACAAGTATTGGAATATCATAAAAATTGGTTCAAAGAAAATATTTTGCCACAGTTGTCAGTACGAGTAGTATATAAGGAAACTACTATTTCTATATCAGGAAACTATATTTTATACGAGTATTTGAGGCATTAATGTATTTTGAATTTGATTTTCAGTAGCTGCAAAAACAAGATTTGCTACTGAAATTCAAATGTGGTACCTTGAACTATGGCATCGTACTCAATGGCAGCAAAGTCCATTATAAAGTCACGTTAACTTATCTTTACATACCTGGCTCCGGTATCGGGGCAGGTGCTGTGAAAATGCAATATGATAAAATAAAGCTTCGTCGCTGAAAAATCAAACTCAATGTCAAACACCTTTACATCATAGAGAAACGGTGCTGCAAAGTACAAAGATCTAGACGTAGGAACGAAACCGCAGTTAACAGTACAGAAATAAGTTGTTTCAATGTCATACCAATAAAACAATAACCACTTACAACAACCTTTAAATGATCCAATACAATATTTTGAAGAACTTAAAAATTCAAGTAGGTATTTAAAATCTACAATTTGATATAATTTAAGAAAAACCTGTAAACTGAACTGTGAATTAAATAATTTTGATAAGAATAATGGTATCATAAACATTGCCTCAGAATATAATTATTTGAAGAAAATCATTAAAGCAAGAGGAAATAACTCTGCACCGAATTGTAAGAACCAATTTAAAAAAAAATAGTTAAAAAAAATATAATCCTAATTACCTGGAGGTGGTAGTGGCGGGTAAAATATGTCTATTTCTGGATATACTAAAACAAGAAAACAAAATAAGTTTCAGTTATCTTTGTCTTTTAAAACATTTTTGTATAAATGTATCACATATCACACTCAATAAAATGGTCAGAAATATATAATTGATTATATATTTATACCTGGTGGCGATGGTGGTTGTGCAATAGGTTCTGCAATTAAAAAAAACAAAAAATAAAATTAACTTAATCTTTACCATTCCAGAAACCCAAACGAAAAAAAGAGGAAAAGTCCGCTCCAGAACTCATAATAAACTAAGGCATCGAATATAATACAGTTTAAACTTAATTATAAACTTAATTATAATGCGTAGTGTATCGAGTTTTCGTTCGAAAATATTTTGTAGTGAATCAGAAAAAAACAAGCACAATCTGACCTGTTAAATTTTAGATAAGATTATAAGTAAGTTCTGAATCACCAATAGTGACAAATTTTATACCCAGAAAGCTCTACATTTGTACTAAGTGAATACATGAAATATCCGGTTCCGAAGGATCTATATGCGGAAGAGGTTCTATCAACAAAACATTTTTCATAATGTGTGAATCATAAAAACATTTTGAAGAAAATGGCAGACAAAGCTTTTAAAAGACGAAGTTAATAATATCTTGAAGTGACCTGCTAAGTCATTGATGATGATAGAAAATATGAAAAACCATTAAAAACCGAGGAATTACCTGACACCGGAGGTGGTGGTATTATTATTTCAATAACTGGAATTAAAATAGAGCAAAAAAATTAGATCCGCATCGTTAATAGGAGTGCAATGCTTAGTAATGTTTATTTAGAATATAATATACCTGGTGCTGGTGGGGACGGTTGTGGAAGAGGTTCTGCAAAAAATATTAAACCAAAATAACTTTGCCTTTGAAATAAATCAATGAACATGAAAACAGAAACAATACCTTTGAGTTCATATCATAAATACATACAATAGAAAAACAAAGAATGTGTTATTTTTTTAGGGAACAGAACTTTCGAGTCATTCGACACGAAAGAAAGAGAGAAAATTCAGAACAAATACCAAAGCACAACAATTTATAGGCGTTAGGACTAAAGTGAGAACTTATTATACCTGGAGGTGGTTGAGGCGGTGTGAAAATTTCAACATGTTTATATTATTTTAAATTTTGAAATTAATCGTCATGTTTTTGCAAGAATATAATGAAAGATATTGCATGGATTAGAACAATAGTGGATGAAAACGAAACTATATCATTACCTGGAGATGGATAGGGTGGTACAATTATTTCTATTATTTCTGAAATGAGTGCAAAACATAACGATTAGTATACAACATTATTTCAGTTAAAGAAAAAGATATAAACGAAATTATCTCTCCTTATAAATATACCTGGTTGCTGTGGTGATGGTGAGGGAGGCACAGGAATAACGTCTGTGAAAAATTTAAATCATAATATAATGCACTTCAATCACAAGATCAAACAGAAATACTCTGGAGAAAAGGAAAAATAATCAAACGGAAAACAACAAAATAGCGCTGATCGACAAGATACGAATATAGAAAAATAATTGTGATAGACAAGATAACAAAAGGATACATAACCAATCAGGAGGCAATAATACCAATAGATATTCAATTTCAAAATAGAACGATTCAAATTAATGAACAAGAAACATAAAATGCTCAACTATTGCTACCTGGTTGTAATGCAGGTGCTGCCAATTAAAAATGAATATCTATAACATAATTACAATTCTCAAAATATACTTAGTTGAGGAATCAACGGAGGTTGAGGCAATGGTAGTGGTACTTTTGACAAAATATTATAAACCAAATATATACGAATATTTAGAAAACCAACTGAAATTCAATATTGGAATACAGATCAGAAAGTAATCGATATTGAAGAGGTGACAGCTTGATATTATCATATCATCAGAATATAATTAAATCATCCAATAAAAATAGAGCTGCAAAAAAGAAACACTGGTTTTCCTTCTAACCTCTACTTTAAATGATAATACATATATGGAAGTACTAAATTAGTTATACTCAAGATATCGTAAAAACGATCTGTTGCCATACGAAGTGATTTTATACCTGGTTCTGGCAGTTGTTCTGGTTGAGATGCTGATAGAAACGATACTTGTAAATATTCATCGTTACCCAAGTATTACATCAAACCACGCTAATAATGTGTGCTATTAATTTACCTGATGGTGGAATGCCTGGTATTTCTGGCACTAGTAAAAATAAAGAAATTAGGCTACTACACTACTCCCATGAATTATTTGATTTTAAGTTGAATGTAATCTATAGTTAGTCAGTAAAATGCACCTGGGCCAAGAGGCAATGAAGGTTACGGTGACGGATATGGTGAGGACGGTGACGGATATGGTACAGTGAAAAAGATACCAAAATATAATATATTCTTAGTGAATACACAAAAATGTATATATCGATCACAACACATCGGGTTGTTATATCAAAAGTAATATAACATCAATTTACCTGGCGGTTGCAGTGGTTGTGGTTGTATTACTGCAAATATATTAACTATCAGGAAGGTAAACTAGAAATATTCCAAAATAAATTAGGGGAAAGCGAATTGCATTCCTAAATTACCTGGAGGGATTGGTGGTGTTGTTAGTTCTGGAATTAATACAGAAATGTAACATATAACCACAATTCATATCAACCATTTAGAATGGGGGCTTTCTTGTAGAAAATGAGACATAATATGGCTACACCGACAAGTCTAAACCATTTCATTTAAAATAAAAAGAAGAGGAAGTCAAATTGATGGTTTGAAATTACCTAGAGGTGGAATTGGTGTTATTATTTCTAATATCTCTGGAAATAATACAGAATGAATAAATTACGCTATATGATCGGCTTCAATTTATTTATCTCTTTACCGTGTACTCATAAATATACCAGATATAGAAGCCATTGATGGTGAGAAAGGCGGTACTGTAAAAACGCCAATCAATCAAAATTGTTGATAATCAGCCACAATTGATTGCATTGTCATAATAAATTAAGATATTATATTATTCGTATACCTGGTGGTGCTGACGGCAAACGTGCTGCAAATATTTTACGTGAATGTAACCGGGCTCGGGTAAACTTGACATTTTCAACAAAAACTAAAAAAAAAAAAAAGTGACCGACATTGTAGTACTATTTCAGACAAAAGTAGGGAAAAGGCAAACAGCTTGTAGTTACCTGGAGGTAGATTCGGTGGTGATATTAATTCTGGAACTAATACAGAACAGAGAAGTCAGGCTTTTGTTAACACGAGTCATTTGAGCTTAGTTTCAAAAAGACGTGCAGAATTTAAATAAATGTACCTGGTTTCAGAGGCAATGGAAGTGGGGGTGATGAGAGAAGTTCTGTGGAAAAGTATTTAGTGTCTTTTCTTGATAATTTCTAGCTGTGGTAATATTTATAATTTGGGAAATCCCTAAGTAATTTTCGGGGAAATGAAAGATAAAAGATCGTAAGATCAATTTTGTTTACGATATAATTCTCTGTAAGGACTACTATTGTGCTCTTTAATGATTATGTTATACCTGGTGGTGGACGCGGATTTTTTAAATATAATTTATGAGCTTTGAATATAAGCTTTCATTTATGAATCATATATGAAAATACTCTTAATTTACCTAGAAGAGGCATGCTTGGTGGAGTTGGAAATGGAAGTGGTTCTGTAAATAGTAATCAAAATAACAACATGGCTTTTGATAAACTTTCAGAGGATGAACGTGTTGTCTATGAGATATCTATACCTGAAGGCGGTGGTGGTTGTGGATATACTGCAAGAAATTAACTTGTCAAATATGAATGCATCCGATCACAATGCGAAAATTTATATGTCCAAGATGGTCGAAGTATTTAATAATATTAGGGCAAGGCGAATCAAATTATTGGATTATTACCTGGTGGTACAACCACATTTACAACTTCTGCAACTAAAGCAGAAAAAAGAAATTAGACGGTTGCATGAGGCATTCCATCTTTAAATTATCATCTACATTGTACAGTCAATATACTTGCTTCAGGAACCGCAGGGGGTGAAGGAAGTGGCTCTGTGATTTTTTTTTGCCAAAATATACTTTTGTACTTTTTTTATTCATCAGCATCACTCACCAAAAATTCGAACACTAAACTTGATGGTGAGAAGTTTGATGGTTATTAGAGAATATTTATATATATAAGTATACTTGGCGGTGATATTAGTGGTGGCAAAGGTGCTGCAAGAAATTTAATTGTTAAAATAATTGAAGAATAATAAAAATCACTTTGATCCTGTATATTGTACAGTGACTACGTAATACGAGTAATAAACCTGGTGGTGTAAAAGATAGTGGCAAACGTGCTGCAAGAAATTTACGTGTGTAAATAATTTAAACCCTAGTAAAAATTATATTGATCTAGTATTTAATATGGAATAAGTCGGAGTAAAAGAAGGCTGACAGCTTTAATAAAAATGATGACATAAACGAGTTATATCAAATGTTAGCGTCTACTTGGATGAGGAATTGGCGGCGGCGGCACAATTACATCAACTTCTACAACTAAAGCAGAAGGATAAAATATTTAAAATATTGAAATTTATGATTATCAGTACGTTAGATAGATAAAGCAGAAAGAATAATGTGAATAAAATATTTGAAACATTGAAATTAATTTTATCTACATTGTATACAGGTATAAATATACCTGTTTGAGCCAAAGGTGGTGAATAGGAGGATAGTATTGGAAATGGTTCTGTGAAAATCAATGGTAGTATAGTAGAACGTCAACTTGAAAATATTTTGCAAATTTTTCATGAGTAGAAAAATAATAATAATACCTGGTGGAGGATGCAGTCGAGGTATATGTTCTGTAGAATATTAATAAGTATATCTTTATAAATTATTGTTGATACATTGTGAATTATTTCAATAATATATTATTTTCTTAATATCAATTACTAGAATCGTAGTTTCTAACTGGTGGAGAAATATAGTATGGGATTCGTGGGGGTGGTGGCAATGGAAAAGATGCTGAAACATAATTTTGGTCAGATATTATAGTCTTACGACTTATATATGAACACAATCAAAGAACTTAAAAAAAAATACCTTGAGATAAAGCAACTCATTGAACAAAGTAAATTTAAGATACAAACAGACTATTATAATTCTAATTTACCTGGTACAGGACTCGGTATGAATGGTGGAACTATAAACATCGGAATAAAACATATTAATCATTTTATAATTCACTGCTGGCTTATCATTTTTATGCTTTATTTAAGATAACCTAAATATAAATTGAGAAAACAAGGATCAAATTGGCAACAAAACTGTGCCGAAAACGACTCCTACCAAAAATAACCACTATTTTGTCTTTGGACTTAAAGCCAAAATTAGGCTCAAAAAATGACCACGATATTACTCAAACAACCAAAAATGATGTCAAAAATCCGCTGAAAAAACCATTTGAAGAATAAGCTTAGAACAAAGACAAAAGTAACGACAGGACAGTTCAATATAATGACAATATAACTTACGTGGCTCAGGTGGTGGTAAAGGTACAGGTTCCTGTTCCACTGTAAAAAATCAATGAAGGTTACTTACCTTTGAGCCTGGTTACAAAGGTGGTGAAGTATATCAAAGATATAAATCTTTAGATAAACCCAACCATGTCAAAAGATGATCGCGTTCTGTTTTGCAGGCTCTAGACAAGTGACATTCCATTAACAAAAGCGTCGCGATTGCGACTTGTAAAATGTCGAAAATGTATAGGATTGCCAAGCGCTACTAACGATTTAAACTTTAGAGTATGTAAAATAGTTTGGTTGCTTACGGAAGCAAAGGTTGCAGGCTGCACACTTGGAGTACAGGAGTCCTGAAGACGTGAAGCAGGCGCAAACATAGCAGATGTTGTTCCTCTTCTCGTAGTACATGTCTCCTGCTGCGTTGCATTTGTGTATCGGCTCTGTTGGGAAAAAATACTAATGAGCAAATATCTTGATTTAAGACTTGGCTGAGAATCTCGCCCAGTTGATGGTTATAGGTTCTCCCTTTTTACATAGAACTTACATAATTATGCTGCTTAATCAAACATACGTAAACTCACACTTTTTCCATGAGTTAAGGCAGCAACTACTGAACGCCATCTACCTACTATGATCCATAAATACTCCTTTAGCTTCGTTTACATTCATACATCTAGTCATACACTCTTGTCGTTATGAGTACTATGCGCCAGACCTAGTCCTATCGGGGCAATAGGCGTTTGTTCTGTAGACGGCGGTTTAGTTTTCTCAATACTTTTTGCGTTATACTTGAAATGTGAACATAAATCCAATTTTTAATAATTTACTTCATTACCATTTATGCTAAAGCCTTTAGGATTAGGTTTTCAAATATACTGATTATTTGTATAAAACTCATGATTATTATAGTAGTTACCGAAGCTTATCAGTTCTTCGGGGTTGAACATACGACTCTCATCAGAGTCAGAGTCCTCCAGACTGGGATCGGCAGTCTCATCTGTAAAAGACATATTATTATCCGTTATGAGAATATGTTTAGGATGATTGACAGAAAAGCTATGCACCACAGTTTTTTAGAAAATTCCCGTGCTGGTTGCAATCCTTGTGAGTGACTTGTTTATATATATTTTTTTTTTCAATGCAATAAAGATTTCTAGTGATAAACTTATTCCCAAGATGTTATCATATCAAGTCTTGCGTTACCGATGTCTGAATTTGTGTTAGCCTGTCATTTTACAATTTTTTACTTTAATTAGAATAATCAACCTGAAATATTCCCACTGCTAGGACATAGCAACCATTGCTTTTCTCTGTTAAAGGCCGTGGACTGTAATCCATCACGTGGGCCCAATGTGGTTTGATGAATGTCTTCGATTTTTGGATTTACCAATATCATAAAAAAATCTTAAAATTCCGTTGGCAAAGTTAACAATCGAATGATGAAAATTACCTGATGTTTCTTGGGAAGCTGATTCTAGAGCACGTCCTGATCGGAGTAACTCTGCGCTCTCTGGTGCGGAATCTAAGAGCTCGACTGTTCAAACATATTACAAAAAAAAAGTAAAAAAAAATTAATTGCTTGAAGATTTTAGTATAAAAAAATATTATCTTGTTGTAAAATAAAGGTTAAAAAAACCAAGAAAAATAAATAATAAAAAGATTAGTATTGTGATGAACAAAAATATAATTCTATTCTAATTATTAATAGTCTAAGACAACATCGCACACTTTAGGCGGTCCAACACATACGCCAAAGAAATAGAGATTTTGTGTGTAATAGCTGACTAAGAAGGATAAGGTCCACTTACCGCTATCAGGCCGGGCTGTGACCCCCACAGCCAACAGGAAAAGAAGCCATAGGCTCCTCTTGATCTTCAACATTTTCTTGGACCCTAAACAATGGACCCAACAGCGAGTTGCGCCCAACTCACCGAAGATACTTACCACTTCAACACTTACACTATATAAACCTTTTTTCTTAACGCGTTAAAATGCATACCGAATCAATTTGAATATTAAATTCACAATATATACAGTTTTTAATCTTATTTTTAATATATTTAAACGAAGCGTAGAAGATCCTAGGTATTAATTAAGTTTTCATGTAACTCTTTGTTGCTGATATTATAGTAAAGATGTTCTTCCGAAGTTCCTGCAAACGTTTGTAGGTGACATTTCAGGAAATGGGTCAATATGTCACTTGCACCGTCTTGCCGGCTGTCGCCTTTGAACGGAATAGCAGTCATATTTATCTTTCAATACACCTCGCATTTCTTCAGTATTCGCCAAGTTTCAGAATGTTATTTGATTGAATATTTGAAATGTATCTTTGGCCCCGCATTGTAAAACCATTTATGTCACTGTTAGATGATTCTACTATAACTCATGGTAGTATTTAAACCACAGATTGGAGAAGTTACTACGTAATTTAAACTATGACACTATTTGGGCACCATTATGATATATGTTAGAATGTAAAGAATTCTTAAAACTAACCTAACACTGAAACTATGTAAAACTACATTCTGATAAATAAATAAATTTAAATTCTATCTACACATATAATAAAAAATTGCCTTTTCAAGTTCTCAAAACATATTGGATGTTACAAAAACTTGCTTATTAAACCTTTAAACTTAGAATGTTTTCATTCTTATTCTTAAAATCATAAAGACACAAATACAGTAGGACAGCTTTTGTACAAATTTTTAAAATCAAATTACAAATTGAATTAATTTTAATTTCATAATAGCCCAAAGTATTTAACACCACAATGACATAAAATTTTATCAAAAATGTCTGAAAAACAAGAGCAACAGTCAGGGTGCTTCGCCACAATGGGACGGGGGCCGGAAGCGGGGCTCCAGCGGAACAGGAAGTGCGACCCACTAATGACGCTCCGTGGCGCCATCTACGTGCAAGCCTGCGTGAACCTCCACCATTGTTGTTGGGATGAAATTCTCCAAATGTGTTGTGTGAAATTTTAATGAAATAATAAATAATGTATTTTGTCCATTTGTGATCAGGAGAGATAAAACTGTATTTAAAAAAAGTTCCCGTTTAAGATCCTTTTTATATTTATGGAATCGAATAAGAAAACTTATGTTAACAGTTTTTCTTGTAATACTTATGGAAATTTACCAGCAAACAACATTAAAATACCCACAGAAAATACCCATGGGAAATCGTTCACAGAAAATACCAGATTTAATTATAAAACATCTGCGGGTTATAATAATAATAATTTCATCAGCCCGAAATCCAATCGGATTCGAACAACAAATACAGAAAAATACCAGAAAAATCTATTTGAAAACGAATCAGTCCCATTTGGCGGGCACATGATTGATTAAAACCAAGATGGCCGCCATTGTTATAGACAGCTGACATTGCTGCGTTCGTTCGGTAGTTTTTGAGAACAATTAAGACTGTTATTTTCATAAATTCTGACTTTTTTGAGTAGTAAAAACGACAAAATTTGCTTGCCATCATACTATATACTATCATCATACTATGATATAATATTATAAATGTGAATGTAAGTTTGTTAAGAACGGTTCAGTAGCTTTTGCAAAAACTACTGAACCGTTCATCATGAAACTTTGTACATATATTCTTGGAGGTATTAGGAAATACTAATAATAATTACATAGGAAAGGTTTTATTAAAAAAAAAATCTAATGTATTAATTTTTTTTTAATGTATTAGAAGTAACATAGGATAGTATTTAATAAAATAAAATAAAAATTGGTTTCACTGCGAGCGAAGCCGCGGGTAAAAGCTAGTCTAAATATAAAATAGAAGAGAAAGGACAAAATCAATAACGCCAATTACTCGTTTTGATATCAATATTTATTTCACTTTCCTTTTGCTTACCTAACCTAATTACCAAGCGTGTTCTTTTCCACTAAAACATGAGATATACCTAGAAAAACTATTTGAAAAGGATACTTACGTATCATTACCTCGAGTTACATGAATTACTGATTAAAAGGCTCCTCAGGGAGATTTCCTTTGCCGAAGTTTTCTCCTAACTAGTTGCTAACTGACTACATACATTCCACTTGGGTATGGATAAGATAAGGAATTCTGATTTTGAATACTTCTAGGTTTAAGGATTTTTACTTAAGTATTTCGAAGAATATTGAATTAAGAACTTGTACTTTCAGATTTCTCTCTAAAGGAATATTTCAATGATTAAAGAAACTGAGGTCTAGCTAATAAAATACTGTGTAGTTGTAATGGTTACATTTTCCGTGTATGAAGTTTCTTCAAAGCGACTAAGATATCTCCGTCATCTAAATTTATTTATATTTAATCCGATTTTTGATATCCTTAGATTATTAAAGTCCATATTATTCATCTTTTTTATTTCCATTGTTGCAGGTATGGCATGAAACATAACATTACCATCATTATGCGGCAAAAAGGTAAAATATTTCAAACAGACAACCCAATATTGGCATTCTCCTACATTTCAGAAATAAGGCTATCGTTAGTTAAGTTCAGATAAATGATGAAATTTTGCATAACTCAGTTATTCTAGGATTTTTCTTTTGGCTCTTGTCATACAGAATTGATAATGCGTATCTTTAATGTGGGATATGTTAAGCCAATAGATAAAAACTTTCGTTGGTATGAAAATTTTGTAATCCCTTTTCAAAGCGTTACTAATACACTCAAGTTTACACGCGCGTTCATCTTTTACCCCATTATTATTTGTATTACTGATACGCTCTCGTTTGACCCCCTTTCTCACCTGATTACAAGCAATGCAGACGATAGACCATGCTTGCCAAGAAGTGTCTTTTGAGTCTTGAATTACAGGGTTATAACTGCCAGGAAACACAGACTTGTAAGAAATTTCACCTCACCCCTAATAATCCATCATCATTTCTAGAATGTTCTCCCACAATTACACCTAGTTCATAAATGGCCCATCCCCGTGACCCTCGTTAGTCAGTAAACTGCGCAGCACCAGCTCCCCAGGGTCTGCAGGTCTCCTGATCAAATCTACATACATAGCTTCATGCAATTTAAACTTTGCTGTTTGTGGAGGTCAAGCTGTTTTGCCGTAGTAGTTGTAGTTGCCGTAGTAGTGTTGTGCCGTAGTAGCTAGTAAACCATTTGTGTGAGGAATGTTACTGTTATTGTTTGCAGAGTTTTTTTTTTTGGGTGTTTAATTTTAGTAATGGCGGTGTAAATAGGAAATGCGGTCGCAGACATCCGACTAAATAACTTAAGTAAAAAGTCGTATTTCGGGATTTCGGGATTGGAGGAGGAAATAGGCGAGAGCCAAACCTCGAATTATGACTTTTTACTTAGGAAATTCAGTCGGAGCTCTCTGGCCACGTTTCCTCTTAAGTTTGATGTGTAATGGTATGTAAGGTAGTTTCAGCATTTAAATGATTATTTTTTTTTAACTTTGTGAAACACTGTTTCGACGAAAGAACGAGATTTCTCTAAACGTTTTGGGATTGCTTTCATTGTTGGTGCAGCTGAGGAGTGAGATTCTCTGCCAGAGTCTGTTTCCTGACGCCTTCTATCTAAGGTTTTTATGTCTGGAATGTATAGGTTACTTCTGGGCAAGTGTGCTCCATCGTCGACCACCTTATCGCTTACCATCAGGTGAGATGATCAAATGCGAGCCTATCAATAATAAAAAAGTAGAAATGCAATTTTATTCTGCATTTAATATGAATAAATATACCAACAGATACATTTTACGTATTTACCCCAAACTCTACATAGAAAAAAACTTTCATAACTCAAATACTCACATAATTCATAATAACTAAATATGTACTACCTACATTTCATAAACCTCTCTACTCATTTCAATTTTAAAAGCTCTATCAATAACACGAAACATGGCCAAAAACCGGCTTTTGAGCGTACCCAACTGTGCCCGATGAACGAAAAGTTTCAGCATTTAAAATACCGAACTATACATCAGTGGCACCATCTGCCGCCGTCGTAATGGGAACTGCCAGAGTTAGCACGAATACATGATGGGGATTCTCATGAAATGCAATTCAATAGGTGCAGTTGGTTTTTGGTTCATTTTTTTGCTGGGTGTTTGTTTTTCGATCATTTTAGATTTTCATGTTGGAATAGGCATTATTTATGTTGCATTAATCCTGCAAAACAAAAAAAAGCTTCACGGAAATAGCAACGGTGTTCTTACCGGTTTGATTATAAACGGTATCTTAATACCCTTATATATACAATACAACACACTGCCTTAATGTTCATAGATCAAAGCCCTATTTGTGTCAATGGCTCACTTCATCCTAGACCCATCAGACGAGATTACATTCAAAAGCAGGCTAATCAGGAAATATAATGCAGATATGTGCAAACCGTTGCAAGTGATAATTTTGAAAACCCCGGTTGTAACATCAACACGATTGTTCTCGTATCTAACTAAAATACTTGTTATCACCTACTTATGTTGTGTAAGACTTCCCATAATTACCCTGGTAATTGTAGGGTAACTGACCGTTGTATGAAAACGTGAAACTGTTTTCACCTTGGAACTCCCAAGGTAATGCAGCAGATTACCCTTTGTAAAGCATATTGTTCTAAAATGTTACTTAAGTGGTATAGATCCAGAAATGTGAGAAGCTATGAGTCTTGATATTTTAAGAGCTTAAAAGAGGTCATGCCAGATGATGGATAGCCATGATAATTCTCATGAATATTTGAGCCGAAAGACGTTCACTGCTGCATATAAGTCTTATGTGCTCAATTAATTATATTTTTAGTGATACCAAAAAACGCACGCTACGCACATAAGTGTCAGCTAGCTGCAGTTTTGTTAAAAGGCTCGATTACAGAGTAAATATTTTAGTTAGTTTGTAAGGACCAGATGTAAATAAGTCACATACATAATATGTCCCTTACACACACTTAAAATAACCCCGGAACGATCTAAAATAGCAGAGTGAAAACGTAAACGTGGGTTGGTCGTTGGTCACAGACCCACAGTCAACACATGAAAACCTCTTTAGCTTGGTGTTATAAACTTAAGGCCCGGTTTCAAGGTTGATGATATTCTCACATCATCATATTCTATATCAGAGCTACGTCTGACCAAATTAATTTTATTAACCCCAAACTATTTATAATGTCCGTCAAAACTTTATTGCAAGAATTAATTCATATCAAAGTGAACTCGATGAATTATTTGCCATGATTTTACTACTCAAAAACCCACCCATCCATTGCACCTGCCACACATAAACTAATTTCACATTATGCGGAAGTGTGAGTAACAACAAAATGTTCATAATTTCTGAGTAAGAGAACTTTATGTGTAAACGTCGCGCGTCGCGCGGATTCGGCGCGTCATTTGTTGCTATGTCGCTTGGAACAGGCGACACCGTAGGGCTGCCAGCGTCGTATATTTTAATGTGGTGATTTTACTGAGTTACTGAGAGGGTTTTTCTTAGATTTATACAGGAAAAGCGATGTTTTGGGACGCAGTAATACGATGCTTTTCGACTTTCTAATGAGAATTTATTTATTTAAACTTCATGTACAATGATGATACATAGGCGGACTTAATGCAGCAAGGCATTCTCTACCAGTCAACCCATGTCAGTCAGTCATGTATCTAGATAATAATTTATGCTCAAGAAGGTCAACATAAACAAGGCCAAAATTACAACATGATAGTTTGAAACCAAAAGAACCTGGACATTGGCCTGGGAAGTAATAACCAGCTGGGTCGTACACAAATTCACACGATCAATGGCTTTTCATTTTGACAAAATAACAGTACTAAAACTAATACTACAGCAATTAATCAGAAATCTCCTAAGATTGTGAAAGAAGTTTGGTTTAGTGTGTCTAGCAATTAGGTTAAATACCTATTACGAACACGGGTTTTCTATCTTAATGTTGAAACCATACAGGTATATACCATAGCCAGGGTGCAATCTATGATGGCCTAGATTTGATGTGCCGATTTGTGTGTGTGAGTTAAGGTCTGGACCCAGCCCTACACAACTTGAGTATTACTGTGCGCGACACCTCTGTTCCTTACCTCGGTAAATTCTCTTGCTATCCGTACAGGTACCTGCGCTTTAGCAAAGGGAGCCGCGAGTCTTTGACGATCCCGGAAATGCCTTAATGAGGAATTGTTATTGTACAAGGGGGCTTGCTCAAATTATCTTGCTTTGCTGGAACATAGAATATAAGGCTGTGGGTTAAGGTGTGTTTTTGTTTGCAGTTTTGAGAGGATATTATATTTTGTGGTGTCGGAACGCTTAGTTTTGTTACCTACGTGGGCGGTTATTTTGTTGTCGATATTTTGTTTTAAATCTAGGACATGAAAAACCTCTAAATAATCAAAGATTTTGTTACAAAAAGACTACCCGCACTGGTTTATGAATTGAGTATTTCGAATTAATAACGTGTCAAAGCCTACTTAAATCTAAATTTAGACAGGTTTTCAGGCTAAAGCAGAGATGCTTATTTCAGACATCGGAGGCTAGACTTTTCCAAACAACGTTGTGGTCGGCTTCTAGTCTGACCTCCACTACCCAGTAACTGTGTAGAGAATTCACGGTATGCAACGGATGGTCATCCATCCACTGATCGACTCCGACAAACGTTGCTTAACCGTCGGAACGAGTCGTGCGGCTGTTAATTCTTAGCCACGAGTGGATGTTACCACAGTCCAAGTCTGACGTCATTGCTAAGATTTTATTTATAACTTTTCGAAATTTTTTCGATTTTCTTTTATAAAGTGTCAAAAGAGCACCTAAACAGCACTTAGTTCTCACTTGCCTGTAGCACTAAATTAAATGTAGGTGCCATGAATAATTAAACGTCCTTTTCCCAAAAATCTTGTACCGTTCTATACAAAACGGAGTACTTACTGTAATTAAAAGAAGCATCTGTGTAATCTGAAGTACCTACTCTGAAGTGTCACAATCGTACCTCTCTTTACATTACTCGACGAAGCGAGTCGTGTTCCACAATCTGAAGGATCTTAAGACGCAATTTACGTTCTTACGTTGTTACCTCCGAATTTAGTAAAGTTTCAAATATTTGCTTATTTTGTAAATGTATTTTGGGATCTTTTCTTGTTTATTTCACAAAAATTCAGGAGGAATCTTTATTCGTTTAGCTTCTTTGTCATGTTCAATTATTAAGATTTGTTTAGTGAAATCATATTCTTTTATAACATAATTTTTTTTCTCAGATTTGGAATCCGGGTACGATTTACAAACCAAACGATTGCTTGAAGCTAGTTTTATTTTAAATATACATTACTTTAGTTTTGTGTGAGCGGCCCTACTGGCCAGCCACATTGTTCGATCCCAAGCTGATTAACCGGTTGAATACCGTAAGTAATTACTGAAACAATTAAAAAGCCATTATGTCTCGCGTATTGCCACATTTTTGGCACACAAGGATTAAAACCAAATTCTCAAACCATATAAAATTGGTTTCAACCAAAAAAAATTACTTTGCTATCAACATCTGCCATTAACTGTCTTAAGTCCATTTACATCTACAATTAAATATTTTTAAACTTATTCAAATTTTCCAAATACTCCCTGACATTGCTATTAATCAGACCGGGTCTACAATCAGCGCCACCTTCCCTGCTGACCCTCATTAGGCCAGCTTCCGCCACGGAAGGGCCTGTTCAATTCATCGGCACGCAATGTTTGGATGTCATTTTATCGGGTTCAACATTATTGTCAAAACGGAAATCCTTATGACCCAGATGGATGAGAGTTTTTTTGTGAAGTTTGTGTATGGGAAGTTCGTATAACATAAATAAGTACATGCCATGAAATTATGTTAAACCTGTTTTCACCGGTGAGTAGAGGTTTTTATAATATTTCGACTGTAGATAGTGTTAAGTCCCATGTAATAGTTGGCTTGCACAAATTCAGTCGTGCTGCTACTGAGGTCTGCCTACTGAATACTGAAACTACAGTATGCAACCTGCCACGATCCTTAATATACTTCTTTTGTATCGTCTACGTTCAACCGTTTATACCGCCACAGATCATTCATATTTTACCAACCTTCAGTTGCAGAATACCTATATTCAAGGAAAATTATCTCAGAAAGTTTGAATTTAATGACAAGAAACACCCAAGATTTCTGGTAATAGAAAAAACCTAGTACTTTTAGCCCAGTAACTGTTAAAATCATTTCATTTTACAGCCCAGTTTCAGTCACTTCCACATCCTAATTTATTATTATTTCATGAAAGCTGAAAGCCACATGAGGACAGGTAACACCACATAACGACTGTATCACAAAACTTTACGGACAAAGTTATGGAAGTTGCTGGCAGATATTTGCATGAGTGAGCATCTTTTTAGCTTGTGTCTTAAGAGTTTAAAACTGGAGTGTTCTAGGTAGTTTAGGGAATTAAAGTTAAATAGTCTCTTAAAAGTCTGTAAGCCAATACAACTATACAATACTGTACTGTAATACAATAGTAATTCACGGCACCCTTGTGAACTAAAACACTTATGACCTTATGGCCTAGCTGGTTGGAGTCTAATCTCTGACATGATGGTGCCCTAATACTCTAGGACCTATAACTATTAGTGACTGATTGGCAATGTGGACTCTGCCTATAGCTGTTTACACTAATCGACGAATATGCAATCACAGAAGCTCATTTTTAACTGACTTTCCAAAAGGAGGAGGTTCTATGTTCGACTTCACGTTTTTTTTACCGATATCTCCGTCAATTGTGGACCGATTTTGAAAATTCTTTTTTTGTTTGTTAGAGTATGTTTTGAAGTTGGTTCCATTTCAATTTGGTGAAGATCTGATGAAGAACTTCGGAGATATACAACAGAACTCTTCAATAAATAATGGCAAATCTCTCGGGTATGCAGCAATCGCATGTCTGTTTATTGTTTATACCATGTCATAACATAACTTCACGCCAGTACGCTCTAAAGGGGTACGCAGATGTGTACAGTACACCTCGGTACACTCTCATTTCACCGATTATGTTCAAGTTTCATGGCATTCGGGTAATTTATTCTGGCATTATAAGTACAAGGCAAGTTGCTTAATAGGTACAACTAAAAAGTGAAAAATAAAAATAACTTTTTTACAAATAAAAATACTACCGACTTCCAATTAAAAACACTACAAAGTGAAAAATAAGTTTCTTTTTCGAAGTCGGTGTCCATAACGAAAGAAATAGGTACCTACCAAAGACACCGACTTCGAAAAAGACTGACTTTGTTGTAAAAAAGTTTTTCTTCACTAACGGCTAGGATTTTCCGCGGCTTAGCGCCCGTGACTTATCAACAAGAAACCTAGATTTTGCCAAGATTAGCCTATGACATTAGCCTTTTACAGATTTTAGCTCTTTATAATATTAGTTAAGAGACAGCCAGAGTCGTGTAACTGACTACTTCTTCCAACAACTTGTAAAGTAGCAACTAACCAATAAGAAACAAATAAAAAACAATCTCCTAATGAACAGAGACCACAGAGACACTTCTAAAAGATATCCAATACAGTTTTAATTAAAGAAAAGCCGAGAAATTAAAGTGCAGCGCCTTAATAATGTACAGTCGGTAGAATTACGGAAAGTTTCACAAGTTTTAATAAGGCGGCGGTGAGGGCCTGCTCTCAGGAAGGAAGCTAGTGAAACTTCCTGCAGCTAAAATATTTCAAGGATTGCTTTTGCACTAAGAGATTGTCTGGATGAGGCGATTTGAGTCAATAATATGATGCGCTTTTATTGCAGTACTTGTAAATTGGGAAGCAATTTCAGGGACAAAACTTGAAGTCGTATAGAGGCTCGCACTTCGTCTAATTTCTGTTCTTTTGAGATCGATGTTCTTAACTAGAACTCATTCAATTTATTGTGTTATCTATTTACTCGATTGTAGGGGTCAGACTGTAGGCACTCGTCAGTGTGAAATACTGGTATTCAGCTGTTTCCGCTGACCCCAAAATAGTTAGGAAAAGTCTAAGTAGTTTGTCAGATCTAATCTCTGAAACTGTTGATCTATTTACGAAAACTTCTTCTTTGATAACAAACCCACACACACTATCGCTGAGACAGGCCACATTTGATTCCGGAAAAAACACATTTCCTGTAAATAGGCCACGGGATAGAAGCCTCGTGAAAAATGAGTTTAGTATTGCCCTAGGAGAAGAGTTCCTGAAAAACATGGGGAACAGCATTGGGGCAGTATCGGCTATGAAGAAAATATTGCGCAAAAATCACCCCAACTAAACAAGCCCTTAGAAAACTCCTGGTAGATTTTTATTTTGTTTTAATTCTGAAATTGCTTGCTACCAATAACTCAGTTTAATTTTCTTGATAGTGCAGCGTGTTATGCAAAGTGCTTTCTGTGCTAACAGCGTTATTAAAAATGTAGTGTTTTAACGGTATTATGCTGTTATGAAATGTATAAAGCCGTATACATGTAGGGTGAGCAAGAGTTTTAGTTATGTTTTGGTTATATTTAATGTGCATTTCGAGAGATTTCATTACCAAAATGTATCTACCATAAGTAAATACTTTTCATACCAACAAAATAATAGGCAGGTCTATAGGGTCGAAAAACTCTGGAGTGGCGACCGGTTTGGCTCGGAAGATGTAGTTTTGGAAGGCTTCTCACTAGGTGGACCGATTTTCTGCTGAAGGCTGGCATCCGCTGAATGTGAGATGCATAGGATCGGTATAGCGCCACTAGGGGAGACATAATGTTTAGCAGTTGACGTGTTCTGGTTGAAATGATAATGAATATAATGTTACATATACCGACGTTTCAGATCCACCAAAATATTACATAAAATCTTGTTTGCGATTTATTTGGTTCAAACATTTTGCACTGTCTCTAACACAACTTAGTAGAAGCACTATATTGTTAAAATAAACAAAATCTATACTTCTTACTTCTAATACAATAAAGTGGAAAAGTTTGTTTGTTTGTTTGAACGCGCTAATCTCTAGAACGACCAGTCGGATTTAAAAAAATCTTTTTGCATATGCTAGCCACATTCTTGAGGAAGGCTATAGACTATATAACATTGTGCTAAAGTTCTTGGTTAGCCTCATATATTGATATCTGTAAAGTAAGTCGAAAAAGCGCCATCGAACTGCTTTATCGGAATGCGCTGGAGTAGTGGCTAATTATACCAAAGTACCATGTACTACAAAGATATTGGTTTTTAGTAGATCTAAAAAAAATCATGACACTATATATCTATCTCTTTTATATAAGCCACATCAAGGCATTTTGGGTCAAATAATTTATCCTAAAATATAAAACACCAAAAATGTTTCTACCTATGTCCGTTATACTCGTAGACATAGAAACCATCCAACCGATGTGCCCCAAACACGTTTCATTAGAAAGGCAATAATGCGAGAAGATGGTTCTAGACAAAAAAAAATACATTGAGGTAGGTAGGGTGGGGTAGGGGAGGGAGATAGGGTAGGGTTTGCTGGTTGACGGGAGCGAAGCCGCGAGGGACAGCTATTTCTATAATAAACTACAAATAGTAAAAGTGAAGTGTTTCAAAACTCGAGGTCGCCCGCCTGTCGCTCTGTCGCGTCGGTCGCAGTCGTCGTGTTGTCGCGCAGGTGCGAAGCCAACTTACTTTGTTTGAAACTTTGTGTTTGTGTGGAAATTGAATTATTGTTTTGGATAAATAGAATGGTAAAGGTTATGAAGCTTTGGTGACTTGTTAAAGTCACTCGCGATATCTTTGACTGTTGATTATTTTGAGCTATCTTTAAATTTTCGTTTGGTTTGCAAACTGGATCCGAGCTTACCTGAAAGTAAATGGTCGATACCTTCTGGTGTTGCTCAACTTAAAAACAAGGAGTGGTCATTCTACAGTTATGTTTCGGCTTATTTAAATGTAGCTTTATCAGCAACCTGGAGTTCAGAGAGGATACATAGTGTACTAGCTTCTGCCCGCGGCTTCGCCCGCCTGCAAAGTGTTTTATTATCACAAACCACAAATGATCATTATAAAAATTTTATCGGGATTAAAGCTATCCTATAAGTTAATCCAGCTTATATAAGATAGCTGAAACACAAACATATATTTATAATATTAGTAGGATGGCTACGAATGTTTTTGTAATTGATAGACAAAACACTCGTCTACAACTAAACAAATAACATAAGATAGGTGTTTAAAAATTAACACAACCCCATTGATTTCTTACATCAACCCTTCCAAACGAAAGGGCTCCGAAACCCAATAAGAATTCCGAAGAAAAACACACAAAATGTATGTTCAGCAAAATAAATAACCAAATAAAAGTTAGTGGCGTTATATTAGGAGTTTAGGGGCTGACCGTACCGCCATCTCTCACGCCGACCAATCGGGTGAGTGCTTCGTATTTTATTCGAGTTAGTAGTACGTTCGATTCCCGTTTAAACGAATTATAAAGCGAAGACGATCTGCAGTTGTGATCGGGTTTTATTTTTCATCTTTTATGAAAGGAAAGGAATTTTTATTAAATTGATCGATAGTTTTTTTATGGTCTGTTTAATTGGTGTGCTAGCTATTGAGCTGAATTTCAGCCAGGAGTCTTCTTGCAAATGTAAAGTAGGGTATTGATAACCTGCGATTTATTTTAATTAATTAAGGAAGCATTAAGCTGCATTTAGACTTTGATGTTAACGTTCAAAAGGTAAAGCATAATTCCAGCTTTACCTTAGGTAGCTCTTTAGCAAAGTATTAAAAAAACAATGCGTATTTCTGCATATAAAATGGGTGTGTAATGTAATAATAACAGATAGTATAATATCACTTGAAATAATGTTCACATGATATAATTTTCATATGCTATACAAACAAATAACCTAATTTCATGTGATGTTATATTTCTTACTAACTTCGTTAGCTCTAATACCATTTAGTATAACGTTCATTTCATATAATTTTAACTTTTTATAACGCTCTTTTTATATAACGTTCATTTGACCTAATTTTCATATTAACTATTTTTTAAGGTAACGCACCGTTCTTGAGAAAAACAAATTATTGTAACCTAACCTCAAAACACTAAAGTTGCTTTTGCATTGTCTCCAGCGCTGTGGGAAGTGCAAACCCTTTGCCCTTATGTACGGCGGGGGTTACACACCCTTCGCGCCTCCGGTTTTTATATATAGAGTGTACACTAGAGTGTACCTACACTCTAGTGATAGCATCCAACAGACTACGTGAAGTTGGGATGCCCCGATTCGGTTTTGAAACAGATTCGACGAGAAAAAAATAAAAAAATATCCGTCCACCCGCATAAGAGCAAACTTATAACTAGCAATACTTATGTGGTGCTTGTTTTTTCTAGCAAAAATATGGCAGGCGTTTAAAATCTAATCAATAATTTTGCAAAAAATATTCGAAACACAGTAGACTTTCTAAATTATATTAACCGTTACTTATAGATTTTGAATATTATAGTAACTGAATATTATACTAATTGAATATTATTTCAAATGTGGATTATATAAAATGTTCATTATGCCATATAAAATTAGGTAAAATGAAAATTATATCTTTAGTTCATTAGATTCTTTGATCGTTACATTAAAAAAAGTATATTAAATGTAATAAAATGAAAAGTGTATATTTAATGAATTGAAATTGAATTTAATTAGATAATATGATCATTAGAACTTTTGTTAATATTACAAGCGTAACACATCCTGAAAAAATATACAGAGAAACAGTGTATCAAAATAATATTCTCATTAAACAGTGTCCTGTGTACCTACACCTGCTGGCACTTCTGAGGACCTGTTTTTGATTTCCTGAAACATAAAATTAAACTCATTGGATTATGTAAAATGTATGTCATATTTACGGTTTGTCTCAAAAAGAATTTGAATTAGAAGATAAAACAGTTCAGTTACAACTGTAAATGAATTAGTATAGGACGTTACCTGTGTATTATTTCACAGCACACATTTTAATGTCAATAATGTCATAAAAAATCTACGACTCTTTCATATCTCAATTCCGCTTCTAACACTAAGCCCCATAAAATAAAACTGAAATAGTCTCCCGTACACGCATTGCAAAGCTTTGTAAAAGTTACAACTGGCATTTTATTCTCCACTTAGACTACGGACGGGGCTCGTGGCCCGTGGCTAACTAGTGCGGTCCATTTCTAACTAGTGCGGTCCATTTATAACTAGTGCGGTCCATTTCTAACTAGTGCGGTCCATTTCTAACTAGTGCGGTCCATTTCAGAGCAACTTTGCTTGAATTGCAAATTCCTACTGCAAGATACTACGGTTTTACTTGCTGCGAGAGAGTTTGAAAGCATACGTATCTTTATGTAGGAACGAATATGCTGTACGAGAAATTATAGTGAGATAGTATTTTTAACAGACGAAAAAAGAAGGAGGATATTCTCAATTCGACATGTATATTTTTAGAGATGACAAAAAAAACGCATAATTTTTTATCTTTCTAACAAATAAAATAACTGAAATAGTAGTTTTTCCACAGCGGGGCAAAAGTTTCTTCCGATACCGAAAAGGGAAGAGCATAACTCATCAAGCTAGCTTTCATCGTGTGGTTTAGAACCATTCTTTAACCTGACGGCAAATTTTCTTCGTTGACCGGAAAATGGCAGAAAACCATACAGGTTATAGTCATGCCTAGCTTGATGTTTACCTTAAATGTTTAAAAAAAAACAGATGCTATGATTCTATCATCATTTTTAAATCTAGTTAAAATACCAACACTCAAACAAAACCCGACTTTCTAATCAAAAATGTTTACTCCATTTAGGGAAAAAAACTGCAAAAAAGGAAACGCGTTTTCCAATACATTTCGCAGACGTTACTTAGAATTCAATATCAGAGATAAGATATCAGTAACATCGACTGTCATAACTTTGCAGGCCGAGGCCTTTTAGAGGCCTTTCGAGTCCTCCGGAGAACTTGTCAGGCCTTTGTTTGGCCGAAAAAATATTTTTCCCTATCTTCGCTGAAAGGTTTCCAGTTTATTTATTGACGGCCTGATAAAAATAATTCTTTGTAACGCCTTCGAGGACTCGGGTTGTGTCCTGCGAAACGCTTAAATTGTGGTTACCGTGGCTTTTGAAAACGGAAGTGTTTTTCTTTATTTTTTTCTTGTTTATGGTTCGGCTTGTTCGGCGTCAGTATTATCTTTTTTACTAAGATATTTTTTACGGTCTTTTGTGTTGCTAAATAAATTATGCTCGTAATCGAACAGGTTTAGTGATGGTCTCTAGATTGTTGCCAGATAGTCACCCTATTTGAAATTTATAATATCAGTCTATTGTCCCACTGTAGGACAAAGGCCTCTTCTCATACAGAGAAGGCACAAGCATAAATCACCACGCTTGATCAAAACACGTATGCGATTTTAGATGGATATTTACTAATAATCCAGCAAATTAAATTAAATGCGAATGAATGCTATTTACGAGTAATTAAATTAAGGTTTTGATACGTGATACTATTTTTATAGGAGATCCATAAACCACAGATTTCTCGTGATGATCTTTTGACACATGACGACTCAAGGATATCACATTACTGGCCGACCAGAACATATAATTTGCGACGTCCTAGTGCTAGAACTAGCCGCTCGATGGTAACATAACATTATGTCGGTGCGCTGTCCGTTGAGAGGTCTGGAGAACGCTTCAGTTGGCTAGTTTGCACGTCATGTTGGATGGATTTGTGGACAGTCCAGATATTGCTGGGTGATTTTAGTGATGCTTATAATGTTATTGCACTTTTTAATAATTGGCAGTAAAATAACTGATAGTTTTATCAAAGTTACCTTATCTAGTGTGATGAGATTGATCTTTTGAATAAAAATACAGGCTACTACTAAATCCTTGGTTGAGCTGCACGATTACTGTCGTACACATACACTGGGCAAGTCTACTCGAATCTGTATGATTCCTTAAAAGATGAATTTTCATCATCATCTGCTGCGTCCTCATAAGATCTGTCAAAAAATATGTCACATAAAACTACCGAGTACACGACTTAAGAAAGGCCTCGTACTAAATATATACAAAAACATCCTATAAAAAAGAAGTATATATTTTCGGAAAAATCACACCATAATATTATTAGATTTTCCCCCACAAACGATGGCGCCTACCCAATAACCCCGTGCCACCGTTATGAAAGATCCGCCACTGGAGATCATTGACACTGGCGCCAGTACTTTTGCCAGCACTGTACTAGCTCGCCTTTTGATAATACTCACCGCTGAGAATAGAGGAGCAGCTTATTTTTTTGCTGTAGATAGGCTCTCGTTTGACCACTATCTCATCTGATGGTAAACGATGATGTGGTATTATGGATTCACTCTTGCCTTAAGGACCCCTAGGTTGTAGCTATCGGCAAACATAGACTCCGGCAGGGAATTACCACTCCTTAGCTGTGTTCGCAAAATGTATGTATTCCCAAAAAGTTTAGTGCGTATGAGCGGGATGATCACCATGTTATTAGCTTTTAAACATTAGTAATTTACAAACATTACATTAGTAACATTTTTCCAATCACTATCGCGACGCTTTCGTTGATAGAATGTTATTTGTATAGAGCCTCTTATGCATATTTAGAAAAACATCCAATGTATAAATTAATTCTGGATAAATACACCATAATATCCAAGCAGTCCCTATTTTCTCTACAAACGTTGGCTCCCCATCCAATAACCCCGTGCCACTGTTATGTCCACTACTCGACTAGCATCGACACTGCACTGCACTAGCCCGGCCTGCTGGTGATAATAGAGGAGCAGCTTATTTGCTTTTGAACCTTATAACAACTTTACTAGGAGTTTTTTTTAACTCTGTGTATGTATTTTTATTGAAACACAACGCAATCGTTTAACCAATGATAAGAATTTTGCAAATAAAAATAATATCATACTTTCATGTCATTGACGGTTGAAGATATTTTTTTAAATACTGTCGATTTTGGAGTCCCCGTTTGGATTTTGATAGTGGATATTTCCAAACCTGTAAGGCGGTTTAAAGTAAGGCTTGTGGCTTTTTAGTAGAAAGTAGGCGAAATCGCTTTAATTTTTGACGGGAATTCGCTGCATGCGAGAAACATACTACACAAGAAATAAATATAATAATACATATACAATACAGTAGTAGTATGTATTATATATACATATATAATACATATATAATACATACTTTACAAGAAATAAACACAGTTACCGTAATGCAACTTAAGAAAGAGATAACTACACATTTAAAACAAACACTAAAATCTCCCACGCTCCGCTTCCAAGTAAAAACGAAACAATAATCGCATCTATCATCAACCGACCTTACAAGAACAAACAACATTCTATACTCGCCCAAAAACTGGCTACACTACTGGCGCAAGTAACTAGCGTAATTGATTGTCAGCGGCGTGACAACTTTCCCAAGATGATTGATGGCGGCGAGTGTTAATCACGTGTCACGCTTGACGTGTATGGTGGCGCCCTCTGGCTGCTTGTTTATTAGATGTTTTGCACACCTGGGTTTTGGGTTAGAGACAGATTCTGACTGAAGAGATATTAGATTTTGGTTGGGGTCTTGTAAGATTTTGTGAGGGATATCCTCAACGAATAAGTGTGAATGTAAGTAAAATTTGATGATATAGATATTGGGGATCCAAAAACTTATAATATGTTCATAGACAAATCTAAGCTATTTTCTGAAAGTAAGTTGAACCAAAAACTAAAATTCTTTCACTGATAAAATATAGGCAACGTGAGCGAAGCTGCGAGAAAACGCTAGTTACAATTTATTCAAGTTCAATGAGAATATGGTCACTGTCTTCTTGCATGCCAATGCAAGCCAATCCATGCCAATCCTGGCATTTAGGAATTCCTGGCATCTATGGAATCCAATGCACCTAATTATTTATTGGGTTTGACCCAATCATCACCATCATCAGCCGAAAGACGTCCACTGCTGGATATAGGTCTCCCCCAAGCGTCACCACATTGAGACATACTCCGCCGCGGACTCCCGCCAACCTCACCAGGTCATCTGTCTACCTATTGGGAGACATCCCAACCCTGCGTCTTCCGGTTCGCGGTCACAACTCCAGAACTTTTCAGTCCCATCGACCATCTGTTCTGCGAGCAATGTGCCTTGCCCACTGTCACTTAAGTTTGGCAATTCTTGCGGATCTCTACGTTTCTGATTCGATCCCACAAGGAAACTCCGTGCATAGCCCTCTCTATTGCCCTTTGGGTGACTGTAAGCTTTCTGATGAGGCCCATTGTGAGCGACCACATCTCGGAGCCATAGGCCCAATAAACAACTGTATTTAACGACTGACCACACAACATCATAATGACTTTCGACTCATTTCTCATAAATGACACTTCTGATTTAAAAGTTTCACAACATGACATATTTTGTTGACAGCCTTCATGACCTTATATCACAACGGGTATAATTTAGACGGTCATCAAAAATATTTTTAAGACTCTAAGCTTAGGCACCAAATAAAATAATTGGTTCCTAAAATGGATCAACGGTCACCAAATTCTATCCAACTCAAAGATTAATATACCGGGTGTATTCGTGTTTTTAACGAATTAGTCCAAGAGCGAGCGAAGCGAGCTCAGTAGCTTAGGGCACCCCGACACGGACAGGTTAGGTTCGAACGAGATGACGGGAGCTGAAGTGAGCGAGCAAAGCGAGCGAACTCGGCTCCCGTCATCTCGTTCGTGTTAGGTTACTTTAGACCCTGCGGACGGAAATAGGAGCCCCGCGCAGCGGGGCTCCGTCGACTTTAAAGGCGTCCATATATTTTTTTGGCAGTCAATAATACGAAAAAATGGATTTATTTCATAATATTTTAGGAAACGTTATTTGGTGACCATTTATCCATTTTGGTAACCGTTTAGAATTTTTTTGGTAGTAAAATAGGTACTTTTTTGGGCGGTGTTTAAACACAAGCCTATCACAACTTACACTTGAGACAAGAAGCCAGAGACAACCATGTCTCAATCAGTAGCACCTGTCGCCACTTACATCAAGTAATGATAATTAATGACAGGTGGCAGCCCACAGCCCAAGTAATAATGTAGTAACAAATTGACGACATACATCTTGAATTAGCAGTTACACAGTAGACTACACAGTAGTTAAACTTTCTTTATTTTACACAAAACCAAAGTGATTTAGTGCTCGTAAACCGAGATGTATTTGAAATAATCAAATGGAAAAGTATCTAGTACTAAACACGCTTCAATCGACAATCCATTGAAATGCCTAATTATAACCCCTATATCTTGCAAAAGTACCCTGATTGGAAGAGTAAAATGCGCATAACTTTTGGGCGGCAAAACCGATTTCCATAAAACATAGCTAAGAACACTCTCGATAAACTAAATCAAAATTGGTTCATCCTTTTAGGAGCTATGATGCTACAGACAGTTACATAAATATACAAACACGCAGATACACACGTCAATCTTATAACGCCCCTCTTTTTCCGTCGGGGGTTAAAAACTAGGATAATCTTCAAATCATCAAAATTGTCATTTTGTCTAGCTTTCATCTACTATCAATCATTCTTAAAATTCCTTACCCAAATCGATGTACGCATAATTTTCAATCCCATCCATTTGAAACAAAGCCAGTTACATTCTCTTCTCCCTTATCTCCATAAATGATTCAAGTTTATCATCATCTTGAGTAGTATCAACATCATCGTCACCCACGCAGTTATCAATATGTATGGGCTTACGAAACTTTACCTCATCAATGAACGATATTTTGTTTGGATTACGATTTTAGTTACTATTGCCAATTCATAAAAGTGAATGTGAGTCGAGTTTAAAATTGAAGTGAGTGAGGATCGAGTTCTCAACTAAATGAGATTTTCATGAGTATGGTTCTTACTTTTCTGTATTACATTTTTTTGAAGCCTGTATACTATGCCAGATTATAATCTATTTCTATGCCAAATTTCATCAAGGATCCGTTCAGCCGTTATGCCATTCTAAAAGTTAATCGTCTATTTGCTTCCAAATAATTATCATGATGTCTCGACCGAAAGGCGCTCCATCAATACTTGCTCCTCTGGAACAAACTGATGTTTCCAAGATTAACCTTATTTTTGAAATTTGCTCAGAACTTAATAAAATAAACGTAATTCCATATTCAACATTATTTTTAAACAGCCATTTTAAAAAGAGACTGCTGATACTGATACCCATTTAGGTAACTTCTTTGATCACCCACGACAATGAATGAATTCATCAATTTTGGTGACATTACCTAAATAGTTCATACAGAGAATGATGTCAAAAAGAAGATAAATAGATGATTTTAATCCATATAGCAGACAGATAATTTCTGAGTTCCTTCGTAGACCTCATCCATCGCTTACCATTCCTCGAAATCGTTAAAAGTAGGTACTCGTATATAATTTTGTAACGAATAAACACTTTGTATTTTCTTTCTTTAAAACGACGTCAAGAGGCAGATCCATAGATTTAGAATTTTTTTGCTACGGGCAGATCATGATTTTTATTCATGATCTGCCTCTTGACGTTGATTTACACATCGACAACTTCTATTGTAAATCATAAATCTCGATTGAAACTCACCTCACCTTCACTACTTGCCGTCAAATTACCACTATTTCCTTAGTAATGGTAATTTGCCTTCATTCATGAATCCATAGCGTAGGTGTTCGACCGTTAACGTAAACTAGTTCTGACGATGTTCGTTCCTACTCACTAAAATGGTGGCAAAATGCAACAGATTGTCGGCAACCTGTTCCGTAGGCATTTTGTTTACGTTTTTGTAAGATATTTGAATACCAATTTTATGATGAGGAAGTGGGAAGTGGAAATATAATCTGTATTTCGATGTCCTATATTTATATTTGATAGTCTTTGTATTCTTTCTCATTTTTTTCTACAATTAAATAACTTTTATATTGTAATTTGTGCCATCGATGACGCCCTGAATGTGGTTAAGTTTTGAGCCACACACTGTTGTGCTATCGACACGAAGAATAAGTATTTTTATTCGTAGTTATATTGTATCTTATATCCAGAAAAATATAATACTTACTTGAAGTTCCAAGACGGTGCTTCACAATTATTACTATAGGTCGATCCAAACTTAATGGCGTCTGGGAAGTTCGCTTTTCGCTGCGCAGTACGCCACCATTGACCGCCGCAGTCATATGAATTGGATACTGCGCAGGAACTTCGGAATGTTTCGAGCTGCCATTAGGTTTGGTTCTGCTTTGCAGCCTTTAACAATCATGGCTGAATATAAATCTCTCCAACTGTATGCCACAGTGCCCAATCTTAGGCGACTAAAATCCATACAATATCTGTGCTTGTCTGTCATAACTTTCTTTAAACGTATCTAATTATTTTTTACCTCCAGGCCATCTTTCAAAACTTACAGCACATCAAAATCCAACATTCCTATCATACAAGTACATCAAGTTATGTAGCAGCACTGACCCCACGTGGGCGATAGGAACTGATCCAAACCTGATCTCGAAGATTTCACCATGGGCCCCTTTCGGGACTGCCCACGTGTGTAATGTGTCAAAGAGTTTTCCAAATATGGCCACTCACAATCATGTACGACCACAGCATATAGAGCCATGTATGGTGTTAAATAGGCATTTATTTAAACGCAAATTAGTACATAAACACCCTCGACAAAGTTAAGCAATTGCTTAGCACATTCTATAATCAAATTGTCTATAGAGAATCTGCTAAGCAGTAATTATCACCTGCAGATTTTGTATTAATAAGACCCTATATCACGAGTTTTTCCCGCGGCTTCGATTCTGTCGCGTATGCCACAGGAACTGTGCATTTTTCCCAGATGAAAAGTAGTAGCGATTGTGTAAATTTCTTTTAGTAAAAGAATTATTGTTTTCGGTTTATTCGAAACTCCCAAAACTTAATCTTAGTGCCTTTCTTGATGGCGCGATGCATATCCGATTATAAGCATTTTTTAGTTTTTACTAAATAAAACTGCAAGTATGTACCTTCACATAGACGATACAACTCGACCGACACGCACTTGAACTTTTCTTAGAAAATATGTGCGCGATATCGCCTATCGACATACCTGATATAAATTGCGTCGCTTCGTCAGGAGACGGCCTTTAAAACACACATGCAATTTTACCTCTTTACAAAATTAGCTTAGGATACCTTTGTAAATCTCGAAAGGTTGGCCACAGGTGTAAAATAACACCTACGTAAGTATTATGAATATTTTTAAGATTTCCATTTATTAGATAATAATTACAACCTGGGCACGTGGCCTGGTCTTTAAGTTAAGAGTGAATAGGTTACTTAGCGTTCTTAATTGTCACCCACATCATCGCTTACCATCAGGTGAGATAGTGCTTAATCCTAACAATAATAAAACACGTGATATGTATTAACATTTCAAAGCTTTGCGTGTAGTTATTGTTTTAGGTGTTGACGTATTTTTCTTTATTTACCCATATTTGCACTTTAATTCGTAATAACAGTAATTAAATTCAATGAAACCATTGTAATACACAACCAATCTGATTATAATCTACACTTTATTATCTACACGGTATTTACTGCACCGATAGATTTATTATTTCCTCACTTTTATTTTATTTAGTACACTCACTCACAAAACTGTTTTATATAACACATTTTTTTTTCTCTTAATTTTTAGGGTTCCGTACCAAAAGGATCCAAACAGAGCCCTATTGTTGTCACTCACGTCAGCCCGTCTTCGTCGTCTGTCACAAAATTTTGTTTCGAATATTTTTTTAACTTCCCATTGACTGTACTTGAAATTTGGCGATAATGTTTATTATTACGTACCTATATTTTACTTACAGATACTCATCCAATATATTCTATATTTGGTACGGTACCCCAAATGTGCGATGTCCGACACACACTTGGCCGGTTTTTCATTATTATTATATATACCAAAAAGAAAAAAAAAAACATTGTTTTGCTTCGACAATGTTTATGAATAGTTACATATCCATGACGATTTGTACAGTAATGTCTCCAATTGAAAGGCGACTAGCCTGCCGCTCCAAATCTCTCATTCCATCCAATATGGTTTCCGATTATCAACGCTTTCGACTTGCCGTCACGGCTGCCACGTAATAATCGTGATTTATAGTTTTAATTTTGTTTTTCCTTTCTGTCACAATGACTGTTGTTGCTTTGTTTAGACGGACAGACTGAAAGTTAAATGATATGCTCGTAGATGTTTTGTGATTTTGCCTGGGAAGTTCAAATGGGAAGTTTTAATATTGTGAGTGTTTTTCATGACTTAATAATGATCTCCTCTATAAAGATTTTATTTAAAAAATAAAAAAAATGTTGGATATACCAGTTTATTAATCAAATTATCAAGTTAAATGCGTATTTTGGGTATACTCCAGTCACGTAAAATAAATAGTCGATTCAAGATGATTGGAAACTGAGTCAATCCTTATTTTCTTTTGGTCGCATATAACGGTAGCCGAGTACCTAAAACTCACAGCTAAATCTCTCTAAACACTTACTACAGGAGTGAAGTCACCCAAAACATTACCTTATTGAGAACAGCACTAATAATATTTAAACAACAATACCACACGAACTTGAGCATCAATAGAAAAGTAAAAGTAGGCCCAAATTCGGTCAAGCACGCATAACCTGTCCCACGATAGTCGGCGCCCACGACCGTGATCTGGGAATGTTACTACCTACTACGAAGTACTTCAAATGTACCGTCACGACTGCATCTCTGATCGTTTCGGAGATAAGTCTAGTGTAAAATAAAAAGCCAAGGTGTGTAATTATTATCACACCTATGGTAAGTTGATGACAAGATTAATTCACACGTTGCCCAATGCCACTCCCACAAAAGCATTATGAAAACAAAAATACACTATAAGTCGAAACACACTTAATGGGCATCAAACAAAAGAACTGTAAAATTGACGTGCATAAAATGATATCGAAAATATTTTTAATTTAAAAAATAGGTACAGTCGCTTACAAATTAATTTTTTTTTGCACTGGCTATTTTTATTCAATACTATCATCTGCCAGCGGCTTCGCCCGAGAGAACATATTCCCGAAATAAAAAGTATCCTATGTGCTATTCCTGACTATACTCTAATTTTGTGCCAAATGTCATCCAAATCCGTTCAGCTGTTCTGGCGTGGAGAAGTAACCAGCATACACACTCACATACTTTCACCTTTATAATATTAGTGTGATTTTTATTTCAGTTCATTTTATTCTTTCACACAATGAGAACCAGTTAAAATATGAAACCACTTGTAATCCACTAAACTACAAACGGTTTTTAAAAAAAACCTTCCTCTTCGAAACACAAGGGGTTGAAGTCTCTACATCACCTACCATACGATACAGTATCGACACCTACGATATTGGGAGTGACTCCATCGATCGCTCTTGACACTATTCCACGTGAAAGCCTGTGTGTCGAGCCGTTTTTCATGAAAAAGTAACAGCAGAAGGTCAAAAGTCACTTGAGTAAAGTGAGAAGATGGAACGTTTAAAAAAAAACAAAAAAAAAAAAGAAATCTCAGATAAAAATTGATCATTCACAACCGAATATTAACATTAAAACGTACAAACGCACAAAACGTTTTGGGGACACTTTCATTATGCGTACAGCTAAGGAGTGGCATTCCCTGCCGGAGTCTGTGTTTCCCGATAGCTACAATCTAGGGGTCTTTAAGTCGAGAGTGAATAGGTTACTTCTAGGCAAGCGTGCTTCATCGTCGATCACATCATCGCTTCCCATCAGGTGAGATAGTGGTCAAACGCGAGCCTATTGATAATTAAAAAAAAAAAAGTTATTAACTTGCTCACACTGTAACGACCTTTTCACAAAATTGCGAATCTGATTTCCTTGCCTAGAACTTTAACACTAGTTCAGGTAATTATAGATTTCTTTTTATCAAAATTGAAGCCTTTCAGGTCAGGCTTGCGCTTGACCGCTATCTGACCTGATGGTAAGCAATGATGTGGTCGATGGTGAAGCACGTTTGCTTAGAAGAAATATATTCACTGTTGACTTAAAGATGGCCAGGTTGAATAACACTCCTTTGCTGTACGCTTAATAAAACTATTCCCAAAACGTTTGATGCGTATAGGAGGGAGAAGCAGCAAAAGGCTGTTTACCAACTATTTCTTACCTACGCTAGGCTAGCCTTCTGCTCTTTCTTGTGTGTTGTCATTTGTTTGTCCCCCTGCGGGTACGTGCTTTTCACATGCAATTTTTGAGGTATTGAGGTATTGTAAATATGCGGTGGCTCAGTATAATGTCACAATGGTGCGACGGTAAACATCAAGGATCCAGCCGCTTTATTCAGCTTTTTTGTATCATGTTGATAGTGTCAGGAGGAAATAAAATGTGGAAATTGGAAGCGCTTTTACTTTTCAACTGGTTTTATTTAGGTTTGCGGTAACCCGTTCGGTTGTTTGATACGAGTATGATTAGGTGTTGTATCATTGTTTACGATAGCTCCCACATTGTTGCGGTTTTCCGAGCTTATACCAACTTTCTCGACGTACTCAAAAGATATTACTCGGAAAAGAAAAATGAAGAAAATTTAAATTTCCTTATTTATTTTATTTGATAACTTTACAAGCGCTCAATTTCTTCTTACTTATATAGTGGTTAAAATAATAGCTAAATTAAGTAAGCAAGTCAACCAGTAAAGTTAGTAATAAGCTAAATATTAATGTCGTACAATGTTTTGTTTCAGGTACTTACATTATCATTGCCATTCTCTACCAATATGTGACCAATATGTGAGTGTTGTTGTTAACTAATAGTGATACATCGAAAAGAATTATTTTCAGCAACCGTAGGACAGTTACTGTGTGGCCTTTTATATATTTTCATCGTTTGAATATTCAGTTATTTGTACCCACGTTTCAAACACAATAGTCCATAATTTAGTTTAACCATTTTCATTGCAAATCTTCGATAGTAAACTTGTAAATGGCAACTGTTTGGACCTTAGCATGTTATAGCAATCTGTGGATTAATTTTTATGGCAGTCGTATCCTGTAATATAAACATTTTATAGTTAGTCATATATTAAGTAACTTAGATTTCACGACGATTCGGAACAGATATGTTTAACAAAAAAACTGGCCAATTGCGAGTCGGACTCGCGCACTGAGGGTTCCGTACAAACAGCTACATTAACCAAAATGATTAAATAACATTACTGAAGTTCATAAAATATAAGAGCACCGAAAATTGCTCTAACGATAAGATAAACAGAATTGAGGGACAAAATTAACTTTCCCGTTGGAAAACTGTAGTCCTCATACATCGAAATAGGTCGCGATCAGTTTGCCAATTGAAAATAAGTTATTTTTTTAAATGTTTACAAATTTACGGGTTTCGGATTGTTTCGGGAAGTACCCTGTAGATTTTAATTCCCTTGCGGGTGTAAAATATGCGTCGTTAACGGCTGTATTTCTTAATTGCGTTGATCTAGAAATTCTATTTTTCACGGCTGCAAACAGTTTCAAACTTTGGTATACGATATTAATTTCAACACGCTTGGAGGTAGCGTTCCCGAGATAGAGACGACAAAGTCGCCGTCCGACAAAGTGATTCTATAAGGGTTCCGTTTTTTCCTTTTAAGGAACGGAACCCTAAAATGAGGAGGAGAGCAAGCATGTGATAGGATAAGCATAGAGAGGTATTAAGTAATAGCATTCTATGTCTATAAAAGCCTAAAATATCGAATTAGACTAACATGATCTTCAATTACTTTACAAATTTTCGCTAGCTAAGCTAATGACAGTTTTTGTGCAAGGAAGTTTATTGCACCTTACTCTGTGTAATTAATCTATTTATATCAAGACGCCTGGGTTATAAATTCATCGCACAACGGATGTACTATAGGCACACTATTTCTATTAAAATCAGATTCTCAGTACACATTACGAGTTCCCTTTACTTACCTCTTGAATTCCGTGTAATGACGTATTACCCACATGCGTGTGCGCAAGACGTTATAGGAAGTCAACTGTCTGCATCTTATTGTAGTCTGTGGAAATTATTAGGCTTGTCTTAAGGCTGAGGTATGCCGTTGGCCAAAACCGTGACCTTTGGTGTCAAGGCCTTCAGCGGCCTCGTGTGGGTTAGTGCGGAGTGGCCTCGAAAGAATAACATTCCAGTTCGGTTTAGTAGATCATTTTTGTTTTGTATCACTTGGTGAGATGTTGGCAGTTGTATCAATAAAGTTTGTGAAGACAGAATAGTACGCAATGTTATATTTGAATAAATTCAATTTGAATAGTTTTCAATCTAGTTTACACATTTTTTTTATAGAAATTTTGATGTCTTTTATATTCAAATTTTTCTCATATCTCGATCACATATTACTGAACATAACACTTAGATATAAAACCTATAATTAATGTAAATTTTAATAGACAGTGCATCGCACCGTATCATTAAATTAATATTACCAATAAAATGTGTAATTTATTGCTGCACATAGTAATTATTCAGCTAACTGATACAACCGAAACACCTACTCTAGGCGCCACAGACAAACTATGAGTCTTGGACTTCTTTCCGTTTATAGCCAGTAAACCAAGTGATTTAAAGCGCTATTGTGTAGTTTACGTACAACAGTTCACGTGGGTGGGTCCGTCATTGTAAAACAAAGATTATTTTGCTTGTATGTTCATAAAAATGTTGCTGAAGCTATTGGCAAGCTTTTCGTTTATTCACTTAATATTTTTTTATTTCTAATTAAAACATCTAAATGAAAAAATCGTGTTTAATTAAATTACGTTGACATAGACGTATCTATTGCTTTCAATTTATTTCTTAAATACTCATCAACCTGATCTTATGGAAAGAATAAAAATATACTTAATTGTACCGTTCAATTTCAAGAAAAGTAAACAAAGAAAAAATATGGCGAATACTGTTACGAACAGATGACTAAAAAGTGTAGACTATGAATAATTTTAATGCGAATCGAAGCTGAAAAATTCAGATCAGACAATAATATAAATCAGTGGATTATACGATGCATCAATATTTTTTGTAATGGTTTCCGAGAGTAAGGGACTTTTTATTGTTTTGCTGTTGTAAATATCGATCGACCATTAGTGTTGTAGACTTTGATTTGTAATGCAAATACTGATATTTATTTCAAGCTTATTTTACAACAGAAATAATAATTTAGAATCAATTGCTTTTCTTTTTGACTGAAATATTGACCGGCTAAACCAGAGAAAGTTCAAACAAAAGCCAATTAATAAGTATTAATGACAAAACTTTCTTCAGTACTTCAACTTATTTACTATACTGCCGTTCTGTACACAAAAATGTGCTTACTCTATGCCCCGTTAGTTGCGCAACTACAGAGCGGGACGGACGGACGAACGGACCGTTAGTCAGTCAGTTGTGGCCGCACGAGTGAGCACCGCATGTTAAAACGCACAATAAAAATCATCAAATCACTTTAGCGCGCGACTGTACTGCGTTTGACAGTTGTCAAAATTCAAAAAACGAATTTTTCTATTCTTTTTTTTTCGGTCGTGTTCAGTGTGAGTTTTGTATATTCTGTGATTGTTTTTCTGTGTTATCTGTGGAAAAATCAGTGTTTATTCCGTAAGTGTACGTGCAAGCGAATGCAGTGATTTACGTTGCATATAAAGGCGTCATTCATAGAGATGTGTCAATGGGTATGCGTACGCGCACTGGCCATTCAACCGCGCGTTGTTAGGTACGTATGTTTTTTGTTGTCATGACGAATCAGCTGGTTGTTACACGGAAGTAAAATTCACAAAAATGATATCATTGATGACTTAATGATGATAAGTATCGAAAATACACTCCCAGTCGATGTGTGTTCGAAGTTGTTTTTCTAATGTATGGGATGTTTAGCTTGTAAAGATGTGGGCAAACGTGAGAAAACTCACAAGTTGATAACAAATACGGTAGGGGCGATAAGTAAGAGTTGTCAGTAACACACGGACTGCAAGCAATGTGGCTGTTAAGGGCATTCACCATTAGAGAACTGTAGAACATAGGAATCTTTTTTTTTATAAAACGATGAGCTCGTCTTTTGCGTAAGAATTCACATAAAAATACAGCTAACACACAGTATCAAGATCAAAGAGGGGTAAAAATGTTGTGCTGAACAGTACTTAGTTTTTTACACAGCAACTGCTCTATGTGAAACACTGGTAATCAGCTGTATCACTTAGACTGGAAGATATGCCTTACATAGTTGGAAAAGTCTAGGCAGATTATGGGGACGAGGGACGGTGCAGTTCGCGAAAAGCCACAGCGTGGCTCAGTTTTTTACAGTAGACTTCGTAATGACGTAAATTCTCATATTTTTCACAAAAACCTAAAAATTTTTTGACCATTAGATGTGTCATTAGACCATCATTGATTACCTCTGACCTTGGTTGTGCAGTCAGATGACTTAATACGGTAATCGGCAATCTTTACCGCCTGCTTTTAAATAGCTTTTTAGTTTTTAGTGTAAACATTCAAAAAACTTGGGAAACTCCTTCAATTCCAATTCATTGTTGAGGCTATTGTTTTTGTATAATTAGTGTTTTAAAGTTTGACTAAGTCCATTTTTTGTAGTAAAATAAATAATTAATGAGGTAACAAATATTTGATTCAAACGAGTCTGAAGAATTTAATCGTAGGTGTTTAGACTAGTAGACTCACCAGATTTTTTATAGACTTCTGTAGTGTAAAAAGTTTTCGCAAACAGAGAAGGAATGAGCAATAGCAGTTTGGTGATTGCGGACAATCTTTTCGTTTAGCTGGGTTTCTATTGCCACCTTCCTTTACCAAAATAAAGAATCGATTATTAACTAATTAATTATAGAATACTATATAAGTTATACATAAGCTACATTTTGGACCCAAAGAATGTTGCACACCTCTTATAATCCTCAAAGAATCCAAGGTCAAATTCTCTGTCGAAAAAGAGGCCCGTGCGTTACACCACAACAGACAGACTTGGTATTATTATTAACAAATTCTCATATGTCTCATACGGAACCCTATCGCATGAAGACCGATAATATTATCACATGCTTGTAGTCTTGCGTCTCGTACGGAACCCTTTCGCATGATTGTTCCACTCCACTTCGCCCGGACAAAGACTTGTTACGACATTCAATTAATACAAGTTTCCTTGTTTTTTACTTGCGATTCGATTCCATATTGGTTCGTGAATAAATGAATATTGGTGGCTACTGATATAGAAATAATACTGCTGGTGGTAGGGAAATAAATAAACTATGTGCATTCCTACTGCAAAATATAACTTACATTACTGCATGATATTCTGCAAAAAAGTTTATTCGATTTCAATACCTATTTCAAAAACACGTATCGTGTCTTGGCAGAGTGTAAAATCAATGGTCCTTTAAAAACTGATAGTTCTAAATGATTAAAAGTCCAGTCCAGTCTTGCCAAGTGGTATTGTGTTACCCAGTTACTGGGTTGTGGAGGTCAGTTAGGCTCTATGTAAAATACTTGTACTCAGGTGAATCCGGTTAGACTGAAAGCAGTTCCAATTAAGTTAGAAAAAGGCTAAGGGGAAAGGCCACAGGAACTGTATTCCTTGAATAACTGCTCAAGGTGGTTGAGAATAAAAATGTGCTGTTCTTTCATGTGTGTTTTTTCATTTCGGGGAGTGTGCGATGGAATTTTATGATCTAATTCCGCCCAGCCCGTTTCATCATCGGACTACAAGACGTATGGCGATGCGCCATCGGTACATGGTGGACATCCCACCCATACGCACTAAACGTTTTGAGAATACTTTTATTATGCGTACAGCTAAGGAGTGGATCTGTGTTTCCCGATAGCTACAATCTAGGGGTCTTTAAATCAAGAGCGAATAGGTTACTTCTAGGCAAGCGTGCTCCACCGTCGACCACATCATCGCTTACCATCAGCTGAGATAGTGGTCAAGCGCGAGCCTATAACAAAGAAATAAAAAATAATTAAAAAATGTGCTCTCATCACACCAATATTATAAAGTCGAAAGGTTGTTTGTTATTCTTTCACTCAATAAGTACCGAACGGATCTGGATGAGGCACATAAATAGATTACAGTCTGGAATAGTACATAATGATAGGAGATAGCAACTTTTCATCCCAGGAATAAGTTCCCTTGGGATAATCTTCGACATTCACGCGGGCGAAGCCGCTGGCAGAAGCTTATTAGTCAAACAACACTGGCAAAATGTGTCTGTATAAAACAGACCCCCAGCCGAAGAATCCAGGCGTGAGTGATGTTATGTTAATCCTAAAAACACCTGTACCGAGTATTCATAGATTCCTCCGATACTAAAATGCCATATTCCGACATAATGAATTCAGTTCGCATCCGAAGGCGCTGCTTCAAAGCCGACATATGTATGTAAAGCCGATGCATGCATCATATACGTGTATGAAAGCCGCTAGTTATGCTGTTATGCATGTCCTAGCATACTAGGCATGTCCTAGCTGCTAGGTAAGCCAGACGCATTGGAAGCTTGGATATTGCATATTAAATAGTCGGTATTTGCTGTGTGTTTAGTTTCGTTTCGAACTGTCGATGGGTTTAGTTCAAGTTGTTTTTGCTCAGGTCTGTGATAGTGCTTGCTCTTTTAAGTCTTCTTTTTTATCCTGACTCTTATCACAGCTTATTTGGGGTCAGCCCTTCTTGTACTTCTTTTCATCATGCTTGTTTTACCTGAAAAGGTACACAGCTGTAGTACAACTATATTCATCGATATTTTAAGTCGCAAAATCTGTTCAAATGCAGACTCAGTTCTGAGAATTTCCCAACTGAAAGTAGCTCTAAAAAGGCATCCACAGACAAGCTTGACGCATCATTCTAACAAATATACATTTGAAGAAATTATTTTACGGTCATATCTGTATTATAGAAAACTTTGAACGAACAGGGAATCGAATTCAAATATATTAAAATTAATTCGAATTTATATATATTAAACCGGCCACGCTATTGCATTAGTAGAAATCATACCAAAGTCAGTCTCATTGGTAATTCAGTATAATTATCAAACGCTATTTATGAAACTAAGTAGGTAAGTATACACGTTTCCGTTGCTTCAATTAGATTTACATATTTTTGTAATAAAATAATAACGAATGGCATTACGAAAATTAAAGCTAATGCGATTATTTGTACGAATGCTGGGAGTTTCATCTGAATTGTTAATAGCTTGTTAGATGTTGCTTGAGGCTCAGTTCATCACATTAATGATTGATAATAACGCTGACTTAGTATAACCTCTGTAAGGTAATCGTAGACAGAATAAACGAGCAATGATCAGGACCATCATGTCATGGTTGCTTACGATACTTATACAGCCTTCGATCAAGTATTAATCAAGGAGACAGCGTTGGTTAATCGTTGTTTTTAGGGTTCTGTTCCCAAAGGGTAAAAACGGGACCGTATTACTAAGACTCCGCGGTCCGTCTGTCTGTCACCAAAATGTATCTCATGAACCGTGATAGCTAGACAGTGGAAATTTTCACAGATGATGTATTTCTGTTGCCGCTATAACAACAAACACTAAAAATAGAATAAAATAAATATTAAACTGAGGCTCCCATACAGCAAACGTGATTTTTTTGCCGTTTTTTTGCGATAATGGTACGGAACCCTTCGTGCGCGAGACCGACTCGCCCTTGGCCGGTTTTTTGACTATACAAGTTTAAGGAACTTGAGTTACAGTTTTATTGATTCCAGTGCAGCCAAAAATATATTCAAATCAATCCTGCTGGCGATACTGTCTTTCGTCATAAGTCTGTGGTATCTTAAATTAATTAAGACACAACAAAATATGACTACAAAAAAGCCACATTCCAACCTGGGTCTTAGATTACAAAAACAGGGTTTTCACCCGCCCAGCTAACTTAAAAGTATGACATCTCATACCTTTTATGATCTAAGGCCATCTTCGATATCTATCTCAGTTCACATTTTTATAAAGATTCCCAGCATGTAACGTTAACGCGTTAAGTATCGCTGGTTATCGCCTCATCGCCTCAGATATGATCTATTGCCTCGACGTGAAACAACCATACCTTATGATGTGGTGTGACTTGTTTATAGAACACGCTAAAGTCTGTGTATGCTACGGTTTCCGTATTCAGGATAGTAGGAACCATTAATGTAAATATTGGTCCTTTTGACGACGGCTGTGGAGATATTTCAAAGGAGTCGACATCATATCTACTTTAAAACAGCTTCTATGAGGGACGATACTTAGGTATGTCCGGCGAACTTTGGGCAGTGTGATTTTACAGATGAATTAATCTTTTGGTCACGGTATGAGCTTTGTCCTGCTAAAACGAGAAAATACGTATAGCCAGATATACTTTTTGGACAGAATAGTAACCACTACACACACACAGAGCAGGCAGGGTTTTTGAGGCAACATATTAAATCGAATTTTCAGATTACGGCAAGCCCATAATTTCTTCGTCAGATTTGTCTATTTATGTCACTTTGCGTAAAGAGATCCTATCTGCAGCTTTTAGATATATTCTTGTTGGTCTCTCAGCAAGCCGCATCAACTCAACTATCAACTTTTTGCCCTGAATATGCTTGCTGAGAAACCTTGCCACTAATCCCACAACATAGTTTATTATCATTGCAGTGAAAATAACACCATACGGTGATATTAATTTTACCCAAACGACCATTTCACATCTTATAATAATATAATATATTATAATATCTTATAATTAAAACGCAATATTATTCAATCAACTAACCCTAAATTGACAGCCTGTTTTAAGTATTTAATTAAAGCCCACATGGTCATAATAACCGTATAATTGCCGGGATCATTTTGACCCAGTGCGTGTTTGCGGACAATTATGTTGTGGTCGATAAGACCCATCGGTAAGGGTTAATTTCGCTTCTTGATTTATTAAATGTGTGTTTTGGGGGTTGGAAACCAGCATTTCGTAATTAGATAGTTAGCTTTTATTATTGTTTTGAGTGTGTTATCGTTCTTAAATCAATAATTAACGAGTATAATTATTTCTCGTTAGCATCGTTATTCAGTTTTTTGTATCTTAATACCAAGTAAGACTCAACTGATAATAGAAATTTAAATAACGCCACCAAAACACAGGCGTGTCTTTTTATCGCTAAAAGGAGTATTTTCGAACAAACGCCTATTTTTCGGGGTGCGTCTGTTCCTGTGACTGATCGGCTCGAGCTCCTAGGCATGGAGTTGACATCCAGTGTCAACTTCGGCACCTCCATTGAGTACAAAGCCCAAACTGGGCATCCTTAATAGAGTGAAGCGATACTTTACGCTTGGACAGCTTTTTACCCTAAACAAAGCGCAAGTCCGATCCTGCATGGAGTATTGCAGCCACCTTTGGGATGGCTCAGCTAAGTATCAGCTTGCCGCGCTTGACTCGGTGGAACGCAGAGCCAAGAGGCTCATCGGCGACGTTAAACTGGTAAATGCCAAGCTTCACAGCTTGGCTCATCGCCGCAAGGTTGCCTGCTTGTCGGTCTTCTACAGACTGTACTTCGGTGAGTGTGCTCAAGAACTCCACGATCTTATCCCACCAGCCCCCTTCTACCATCGGACATCTAGACGCACTGCAAGTTACCATCCTTACCTTGTTGCCATTCCACCAATTCGCACCAAGCGCTTCCAAACATCCTTTATAATGCGCACAGCGAAGGAATGGAACTCAGTACCTGCGTCTGTGTTTCCGAACGCATTTAACCCGAATCTCTTCAAAGTTAGAGTGAACAGGCTTCTTCTGGGTAAGCTCACTCCATCGTCGACTCTGTTTCTGTCATCGACCTAGACTAGAGTCATGAGCAAACCCATCAAAACTAAAAAAAAAAAAAAAAAAAATACTAGCTTTCGCCAGCTGCTGCGCATCTACTACCGGGGAAAAAAATATTCTATATGTTCTCGTGCATCCAGGTTGTAAACTATCTGTATGACAGACCTAAAAGTATGTAAATTTTATCAGAATCTGTTCAGCAGTTGTTAGCAGAAAGAGTGACAAACTTCCATCCATCCTTACAAACTTTTAGGTTTTAATATTAGTAGAATTGTGATGTTGTTTCTAATGCGGTTTTTTTTTCTATCTCAGCCAGTCAGTTACACTGCGCTTAAAATAAAATCCTTTCCCTGTATCATTCAAAGTCTCCATCTTCAAAAGCAATATTTACTAAAATATCTTCACCCTATACCTCTAATAAAATCAGCAGAGCACTTCAATGCTCTTAGCTGTCTTGGCCATCCCTTATCATTTATTTAAGATACTTATGTATGCTTTTTGTCATAAGCAGAGTTCTAAGTATGACCGATGCAGAGATGAAAGGACTCTTTAAAATAGATTTGCATTTTTAATATAGGTAGGAAAAAGGTAGTTTTGTTTACATAGCACAATTTTAGTGTGCTTACAGCTAAAAAGTGGAATTCCCTGGCGGAGTCTGTGTTTCCCGATAGCTAACAAACCTTGGGGTATTTTAACTCAAAAGTAAATAGTTTATACTAGGCAAGTGTGCCTCGACGTCGATCACATCATCGCTTACCATCAGGTGAGATAGTGGTCAAGGGCGAGCTTGGCAATAATGAAAAAAACATGGGTGTGGTCGTTTGGACCCCACCGGAAAGTTGTGGGTTGTAATCCGAAGTCGTCCGGGCTTTGTAATTGTGGTGAATCCATAGGTTAGAGAGGGGTGACTTGTATTAGCGGTGTCATTGACCAATAGTTAATGGATAGCAAGGACATGAAGTCTTTTGATTTTCGTTTCATGTTGTTTAGAAAAAAGAGCTCTTGGCTAAATAATAACATCTGGTCGGTTCGATCTTTGAGGTTAAGCAACACTTACCGAAGTTGGTCCGTGGATGAGTGATTCATTACAGTCTACTATGGCGTATCGTGTTATCCATTTACTGGGCTGTGGAAGTCAGACAGGTATTCGCTTCATCTGGTATCTAACTCCCCATCAGTGACTGAAAGCCGACCCCAATTTAGTTGTAAAATGGCCGGGTAGATTGATTGTTACCAGGAAGGCATTCTCAAAAAGTTGTTAAATTATAATTCCATTAAGATTTTACAAAATAACACAATATGAATATAATATTTAATATTTTAACTATACCTAACAAAAGTCTACATATAATCTACTCAATACCAACTCATAAAATGACATCAAAACGAAGTTCCAATTATTTCAAATTAATTTTACGGAAATTAGAGTTTGTCCTTTTAAAATTATTTGGTGTGATTAAATTGCTCGGTTTGAAACTTTTCGGTGGGCTGAGTTCAGCCTCGCGGGGAAGGGTTACTTCGTTCTACTTACACTTTGCTTAGGAAAGTATTTTGTTAGTTTACATTTTAGTGGTATTTTGAGAAGCTTGTTAAGTAAGTTACCTTCTCAGTGAGTTAATTTAATTAAGAAATAGTACATTTCTGCAACGGCCAGCAAAATAGTCATTGTTCGCCTCGGCCACACATACGTAAGTGTGGCCAAGCCTTGTATAGTACTTTTCTCAAATAATGCGGGGAAATTAAAACTAAGTAGTACCTAGAACTCATTTTGTCAAATACAATTACTTTTCAAAATCAATGACGAACAACAATATTTTTTCCCGCGTTAAAGTGCCAGTTCGAAATTTAAATAAAACCTTTGATAAGTTACCTGCTTGGTTGCCATGTTTCGGAGTAAAAGATCGTTCCATTTTTAAACACGGCAGATATGAGTTTACTATGTAATTTATTTGGCCGCTAACCACGACAGGTATAGATTTTCATACAACTTTTGCCGGCCGCTGCTCGCATATATTTGGTCAGTACAGCAATTTCGATTTATCTCGAAGAAGGTTGTCAAAATAATGCTCAAATTTCCAAGCATGTTAAAAGCATCAAAATAATATCTTCTAAAGATGAGTGACTCACATAACATAACACCACGTCCGTGTTCGATGAAAGGCTAGGCAGAGCTGCACCTAATACCCGTGTTAACCAGTTATGTTTAAGTGGGCGAACCTTTAGCCAGCCATTCTAGACTCTGGGCTGCTGATGTATTACCCGATTACCACAAAAGAAAGAGTAATGGCTTTTTAAGTTTTTATTTTTCAACGGAATATGAAAAGGGATACATGGGATGATGGCTAAATCAAGATGGAAACTACATGAACCTTTAGCTGTTTTCACTGCCCTAACACAACGTGACCTAAATTATATAATAACTGTACAAATTGTAACAATACAAAGTAACCATTATATTATGACATATGGCTTAATTGAGAACTTAACTTGCGACTTCCGAATTTGACATAACATTGACGTTTCTCTCAACAACTAGCGCCATAGCGAAGTTCCAAGATATAATGGTTTTGTGAGTTCGTCTTTCCCACGGCGGTTTTTTCTAAAGGATTCGAAACAATGGAATCGTTTATACATACATGCGTTTCTTGCCTTTGAATTAAACTGTTCGTAATTGTGGACAGAATTTACCTTTTTCCATTAAATGACTAAAGCAGTATTATCCATCTTACAGCAAACGAATAAAAGCTACGTCGAAAGGAAGATTTTACAAATTATCTATTAATTCTAACAGCTCAAAGCAAATAGATCTACGTGAAACCCCACATAAAGTACAAGTCTACTTACACCCGATGCATTATCTTATACTTTTTCTTAGTACCAGTAGTTGATTTTAATCCCAGACGTTTACCATAAAGACGCTCATAACTATTATGTACAGACATTACCTACTCATTTTATCTTATGTGAGACTTCAAGTGTAAAAGATCCTGTTTCACCTCTTATATCTGCAGAAGTCACAATACTAATGGAAATAGCTCAATCGTTCGTCGTCACGATATAAATCGTGGCAGGTGGTAACGGGACTGACTGTTCATTGCTGGCTATATGAATATCGCCATTTCTGGAGGCTACTTAAGGGCCTTACTCCGCTTTAATACCAAAAAACGGTTACTTTCTATAACCTACTCCTTAATAACGCCTTGGGTAAAAGGTCTGAAAAGAAAACTTAATTGTTTTTAAAACAAGGTTTTTTCGTGTAATAATATGTTTGCTTTAAAAAAATTATTAACAACACGATATTTTTTCGCTACTTTTGCCTAATCCTCCAAAACGACTTTGATGTTTAAAAATATTTTCACACTGAAAACTTGAAGGTTAGAAATTTTAACCTACATAGGTTAAGTAAATCAAAAAATATTTTCAAACGAAACTGTTCAAAAGGAGGTCCAATATTGATAATCTGGCTCCAAGTGGGCCGCACGGCCAGTACTGCGTTAAGATTGTGGAATATATATAGGTATGCCTTAAAAGTTATGAACTTTTGCTCATATGATGGGCTATTGCCACTCTTAAAACAGTGTCCACTGTACATATTGACGCACACATAATCTTACGCTATTTTCCCATGGAGCTAGGCTAAACTAGAGACTACAGAACACCTCCTGCTACGATCTTTACATACTCTTTTTGCTTCGTATACGGTCACATCTGGCCATACATACACACCGATTGTGTAACTAGTTGGTTAATTACTTAGGAACTTACTAATAGGTATTACATGTAAAGAAAATCACCTCAAACATGTGCTTTTCATAAATTTGGATTTGTCGCGTCTCCGCTTATTGGTCGACAAGTCTATTGGCTATCGAAAAAGACGTCACAACTGACATTAAATTTTAACAATCTATCGAGAGGAGAATTTTTCCAAATTGTTTGTTAAAATGTCAAAAGACCTGAAATAAAGACATTAAATATTGTTTCTTTTGTCCGAACAGGTGAGCTAATACTTTGTTAATAGAAAATGTACGTAATGATTTAAATAAAAATCTTTTTCATTTACAGAGAAACGCAGTTTCGTTGCCTCTACAGAGAAACGCAGTTTCGTCTTTATTTCCTATCCAAAGACCATAATATTCCATACCATTATATATTTTTTATATCCTTGTATAATTTATCCAAAGATAGTGATCACGATGACAGATATCGAGCTAGATTCCAAGTAACGATTACAGAATATAATTTAGCGTAAGTTTATAAACCGCTAACAAGCCAAACGGTGGCAACCATAATGTCCCGTATCGACTAACAAATTGACACTGTTATTACAATTTATTGTCCGTGATGGCTGCTTGGCTTATTGCTGTTGACTTTAGAATTGAAGGAGATAGGAAATTAAATAGGTTTTATGTACCTGCATTGGAAGGCTTCGGGCTATTTTGAGGCTACAAGTTTGATCAGTATCAATTATGAGATAGTAGTTTGTGCCTTAGACCAACAAGGCAATAATCAATAGATTATCTACATTAACAGATTTAACTGTCCTCTGCATAAAATTGTAAAATACTTCGTTTTCAAAGCAGAGAAGGAACAAGATACTGTTAGTATTGTTAATTTCGAACCATTCACTCCAGCGGCCTTATTGCGTTACATGCATGGAATCAATCATACATTTTTTTTTAATTTTGACAATTCAACAGTATTCATTGCGTCTTATACGCTATGATCAGACGGATTTTAAACATATTTTATGAACAATATTGTCGGCCAGGCTTTGAGTTATCAAAAATCTTAATTTGTTTGGGTATCTTTGAAACAAAATAATTTGGGAATTAAATTTATTTCCGTCATTTTCAAATGATTTTTTTTCCTTTAAAAATAAAATTATGTGATACAAACAACTAAATTAAAATTCTCCACACGTCTCAGTCCCATGGATGTAATAATGTCCCTACACATCAGCCTGAATGAAGCCCCTCAAGCCATAAGTTAGATCAAATAGTATTCTGCGGACAGTTCTTAGTATTATTATTGTAGTTTCTGTTCCATATTATTTTACTTTTAACAAGGGAAAATTTTATGTTACTTAGACAACATATTTCCTTTATTTTTATTAAATTCTGTGATGCATTTTCCTACGAAAGATAACACAAGATTACTTCTGCGTACTTTGGCCATCTAGGACTGTCAACAAAGGGTCATTCTAACAGCGATAATGATTGTCATTAAAGTTCAAAATGGTTTGGGATACACTACGTGACATTTCAGCAGTAGATACATATTAATTCCATTTTGAACTTATAGAAAGTCTATAGCGCTTCTGGTCATCCAATCTTTTGAGGAAAGAGGAAATGCGGTCTCAGACATCTGACTGAATTTCCTAAGTAAAAAGTCTTAATTCGAAGTTTGGCACTTCCTCCTCCGATATTGGATTCCATAAACTGCAAAAAAAAGAAATATTCTGTGCCCCTATGTTTTCCTTTCAGGTGATACAAGAAGCACTATAACCTTTAAAATATGCTAAAAATTGCGCTGTTAACAGAGGCCTAATGTACAAATTACACAACTTAAAATGAAAAAATGAAAATTTATCTTTTTTGTTTGTCTGTATGTTATGTTTTTTTTTGTATTTTCAGCACCTAACCCTTCTATTGAAATTTGCGCCGGTTTAATTTGAGTTTCTGACCACTTAACTAATGCATTAAGGTAACCTGTAATGGTAGGATATTTTAAGGTTTTGAAATAAATGTTTCGTGATACTCTTAACTAACTTAACGTCTGAAAACAAAAAAAAATACCTACTTATATCCTAAAAAACCGACGCCAGCAAATTCAAACATGAAAAATATTATGCCTGGTCAACGGGAAATAAATTCAAGAGAACTCCCAACAATTTTTCACCCAAAATGAAAGTCGAAACTTTCGCCTTCCGGCCCGGTCCGGCGCCCGTCAGTTGCACTCTCAGATATTATCACTAGCTGTGGGTACAAGGTACCTACCGGTGACTTGCACGAGTACCTACAGCATCTGATAAGAGATAACAGGGGAATTAACTCGTCGGTTAGTAGATGAGAATTTGTAAGTGATAAGCTTTAGTCCACCACCAAAGTTTGTATTACGTTTAGTGATTTTATATAAGTTGCGTTTAGTTAGATTCAGAAATTAGTAAAAACGTGAATCCGGTTAGACTGGAAGTCAAAGTAAAATAGCCACCACGGTACCTACAAATATTAACCCGATTACTACTCTACAGAGTATGTCTCATACCTTAGAAAACTCTTACTTATATTCTTATTTAACGACACATAAATACTTATAAAAACACATGAAATATCCAACGACTGACCTCCACGTCCAAAAGTAAAATGAAGTCAACAAAAATGCCTTTGCACAAATAATTCCTCTGCTCCATTCCTTTTCCTAGTTCCACGACCCAGCCAAGGATCACTACCTTGAGAGCGGCTGATCCACTAATTGGCAAGCTATTGACAAGCTGTTTAACATATTCAACGCAATCGATACGCGATTAGACCAGCAGGCTTGCACCGAGATGTGATATAGACGTAGTTTCTGAACGTGAGGCGATAAGAGAAGTGTCGGGATTTGTGTGACTGTGAGATGTGGTGAGACAAATTGCTGGCTTGTTTTTCCAGTTTACACTAATTACAAAGAGGTACAATTATTGATTCGATTAAGAACATTCTTGCACTGAATTTTATGGCCTTCTTTTTAAAAGAACATTTCAACTATATGGTTAGTTTAAGCGCTATCTTAATTCAAATAGAGAGGCGAAATATGGGAGCACTGTTAACAAGGATTGCGTATTGGTGAATCTCTATCCAGTGTCATGTGCCAATCTGCTGACTGATCATAATGGTTACATTTTTTTAAATATATTATGTCATATGTTACTTTTTAACCCAGAAAGTTAATGGTTCTTTTGAAATAGGCCACAGGAGCAAAGCCTCTGGAAAAAGCGTATGCTGGTGGTCTTTTGAATGCTGGCCTGCATTTTTAAACACTGACGAAAATGGAGATCACTTTTCAGCTAAATAAACTAGAGTTGATTGATTGACTAAACTGGCCAGTGACCAATATGGAAGAGGTATTTATTCAGTCGCGGATTGCGAGCTCTATATCTACGTAGTTGGTTAATTGATCAAACTATTGTATGGTCAGAAATACACACCAGGCTTTTGAAAAATGAATGCAAATAAATAGTCTTGAAATTAGAACACATTTTAAACAGCTGTTTAATTAACATAACATCTAAAGGTTTCTTTATTACCACCCATATTCTTACACCATATTGCCACCATAAAAGTTGAATAATTGTCCATGGTAACCAACCAACTGGTTAGTTACCATGGACAATTCACATACATGGACATCTCTGCATGAGTTGGGTGAATAAAATGACCAGCGTCAAACGGGATGAGAAGGAACGCTGTGTGGCATTTTAACGTCTTTGTAGGTAGGGTTGGCACGCAAGACATAACTGCTATCAATTTAATATTTATTCATATTACGACATCTTTTTGGTCAATATTAGATGTAAGTTGCACTTAATACTACGTAAAATCTTATAATTATTAAAAATTAAATATATTTAGTTAACTTCGGTTTTGTATGAGTTTATTTTTATTTTTTACCGACACTAAGTTGATTAGTGATTTAATCTTTTTTTTTAGCAAAAACTTATCTTTTAATTTTTTTACTAAGGTGCTCTGTGATAAAAACATAAAAAAAATCTATTGGCACTAAACAAATTGCCCTGTTTAAAGTAATAGGTCTGTAAAAAATATGCAAAACAGTCTCATCAAATTGTGATATAATTACTAGTACTAGTAAACATCACAAAAAAAACCTTATTTGTATTTTTTAAAAGGTCTTTAGGCAAAGGTCGCAAGCAAAAAAATATTTTGATTACATTATAAATAATGATTGATGGACTCTCTGACACGCCAAGTATAAAAAACACGTTTTTATGACGGAAATACAACATCATTATGTCAGTAACTAAAATTTATTGCCAAAAGCGTTGAGACACAAACATAATCTGTAAATTCAGCCACTGGTAAGGCACAAAGAAATTAAAAAAAAAACAACAAAAAAGGAGAAAAAATCTATCGATACTTTTTGTTAAGTCAAGTTAAGAGTAACCTTTTGTAGTTTTTTGTTGTCAATAAATTGAGAGTCGTATTCACAGTCAAGCGTGTTTTTTCAAGCCGTTGACAAAGCCTATTCAAAAAATGAGTATTTTTTATTTAGTTTTTATAATGCTTGCTCTGTGAATTAGGTTTCTTTTGTTTTAGATTGTGATTGAAAAATCTCTGAACAATATGGCAAAGAGTAAATTATTTAAAAGTCGGTTTTTATTATTATTGAATGAATAGATAGAGTGTGATACAGAGGCACGTTTATTCTATTTGTCTTGTTATTGGTATTCAAATATTTAAGTTTTCTACCTCATACATACCATCTGTGTTTGCTCACTAAATAATTAAAATTCACTATCAAACGTTTACCCCAAATTTTGCCGTTACATAGTTTTGAGACATATTTTCATACTTATTTATTTTTTATTTATTTACATATTTATTTTTTACTGTACACAGAAACATAAAGACACAGATAATACAAAATGACAGCTTATGTACTAGTGCGACTGTAGGTACTACAAAGGCGAGCTTATACTTATACCCATGATTGGGTTCTCTTACAGCAAACCTTAGTTGCATTAAGAAATTTGCATATGAGGATAGTACATCCAAATGCATAACAAATAAAAAAAAACACCCTGCCCTACCTACCCTACCTGCCCTACCTACCCTACCTACCCTACCTAGCCTACCTAGCCTACCTACCCTACCTACCCTACCTACCCTACCTACCCTACCTACCCTACCTGCCCTACCTACCCTACCTACCCTACCTACCCTACCTACCCTACCTACCCTACCTACCCTACCTACCCTACCTACCCTACCTACCCTACCTACCCTACCTACCCTACCTACCCTACCTACCCTACCTACCCTACCTACCCTACCTACCCTACCTACCCTACCTACCCTACCTACCCTACCTACCCTACCTACCCTACCTACCCTACCTACCCTACCTACCCTACCTACCCTTCCTACCCTACCTACCCTACCTACTCTACCTACCCTACCTACCCTACCTACCCTACCTACCCTACCTACCCTACCTACCCTACCTACCCTACCTACCCTACCTACCCTACCTACCCTACCTACCCTACTAACCATACCAACCCTACCAACCCTACCTAGTCTCTCGCGATCCCCCTCGCGAAAAATGATTAAATTACTAAAATGGCTATTATAAATTAGGGGTTGGTGATAAAATGGTGAAAATTGAGGATTGTATGTATTTTTGTATGTTGTATCATAAAAAATAGAAAAAAAAAATTGTCTAAAAAATAAAAATAAAAATTTAGGGGTAGACTACCCCTAACATTTAGGGGGATGAAAAATAGATGTTGGCCGATTCTCATAGATACCGGATAAGTACAAAAAATTTCATCAAAATCGGTCAAGCCGTTTCGGAGGAGTATGGCAACGAAAACTGTGACACGAGAATTTTATATATTAGATAGTTATAGATACAATATTTTTACGTCATGTTGACAGGAAATACCTTATTCTTTTCCTGAAAATCTCTAACGAAGGGCGAAAATTCATGGAATTAATTTTCAATTATTTCATGTTTCAGTTTTTTATTCCATGTACTTAAGTATGATTTTCGTTCGTTGTCAGTTTTTTATTCATTTATTTTGTACACAACTAAACTGTGATAACCGATAGCGTTACTAAATAAAGTTAACTACTAAAAGCCTTGAGCTCATTAGAAACATTGCAACAAAGTATTATTTTACACATTAATATGTATGTGCTAATTCTAGATCCCATAAACATTGCCTTGAAATGTAATCTTAGATTCAGTGTTATATTGCATAACATTTATTCTTTTAGAAATCATTGACTTTTGTTGTTTTGTTTAGTGAAAACAAATGCTAGAAAGTTTCCACATAGCTTTATACAACTAGAGAAGAGGAGAGAATCTCATAAGAAAATGTCGAAATGCGTGTATGACTGAATGTATTAACGTAAATGAAACAAAATATGTTTGTAAGGATCGCAGCAGATCGTTCTGTAGTTTCTGATCACCTACATGGTAAAGTGCGTGAGTTTATTTAGGTAGGATAAATATTTTGCATGGTCTGGATAACAGTTATTGTGGAACACGTTTTCTATCATCATCCAAATCGGGTTTTGAAGGCTTTGGAGAAATATTTCAGACGGGCCTGCTATGTTTTCATTACTATTTGACAACGCGAATAACGCAATGAATGTTGTTGATACACAATACCATGAACACCTTAACTTACTTAAGAGCTTGCCAAAAAACTTTTAGGTCCAAACAAAAACTAATAAAAAATTTGTTGTCAAAAATTGTCTCATTTCTTTCAGTAGTGAGGCATAGTCATCACCTCTTTATAGTTCCCTCATGAATGTTTTGTAGACCTCAATCAATTCCAAACGTCTAATAACAATAGGCTGAGCAAACACTTCGATGACAAAGAATTCGCCTGTTCATATTTATTATAGCGTTAAGTACATAACGTGTATGTACTTGTGACGTGAGTATATAGTCAATATCACGCTCGATCGAACCTCAAGCTAACGGAAAAGTAAACAGTTTTATTGTAATTTTTTGTTTGTAAAAGTACCCAAACGATGAATTATTATACTGCCTAATAAGAAAGGCATTACTTCATTGTTGAAACCCCAAGTATGTTGTTTTCTTTTCTGTAGAACACGCTTAATTATATTTTAAATATAAATTCCTGTGTACATAAAACCTTAAAAGTTTTTGCTTCTCTTCATCTCACTTTATTATAATTATTTTAATAATTCCTGAAAAGACAAGTCGCAAAGTAATAAGACACAGTTTTTTTCTTGCAAATAAACTAATTGGTTTAGTAGTATTTAATTTAAGATGGTAGCTGAAAGGATTAAGAAAAATACCAGGTTTACACTTAAATTACAAAATCATTTCCAATATCTTATACAAAGTACCGAATCTATAAATCTAAATTGCATATTGCCAACCCTACAGGTCGCATCTCGCGCAAAAACCCCGCAGAAAGTTCGTTGCACCGCGCAGACGCGCACGAATTTCAACTGTTTGTTAATTCAGATAAATTGTCACTGAAAAAACTCACACAATCCGACACCATGATTGTTCAGTACTTGTTTTTATTTGGGCAATGTGCAATCATGGCCGGATTTCGAAAAACACTCGGTGTGGTAAAAATAACATGTTTCAACTGAAGTTTGCTTGCTAAAATAAAATCATTGGTACGAGTAGTTATTTTATTTGCGTTGATGTTTGTTTTTTGGTTAGCTTGTTAATTATGTTAATTCGTGACAGTTTATTTTAGCAGCTAAAAATAAAAGCAGAACTCAATAATTATATTTGTTTAGTCAGGTAGATCTATACAGTTTTGAATTGCTTTAACAAGTTATTGTTTTTATTTTAAGCTTGCTTTTGAACACTATTTCACCTAATGGTAAATTATGATATACTCGACCATAGCACCGATGCCGTATGCCTAGAAGTAACTATTCATTTTTGACTTATTTATCCAACTAATTTTCTTAATAATACAAATACTTAATTTTGTATGTACTCTTATAAAAAACCAGTTTCCAAAGAAGTTTCTAAATACAGATAGAAAACCGTTCAAATTGTTTTTCCATTAACTCGTTGTAAGAGTTCATTCATCACAATATCAACGAACCGAGAATCGAACCCACTGTCTTTATTACTCGAAAGAAATATCGTTTAGTACATTTAATAGTTTTCTCTGATGTTTTAATGTTCCGATACTAAAACATGTTCATGTCATTTCACGTTTAGTTTCTTAAAAGTAAAGTTAAAACGAGACCGTTATAAAGATTAGACTGTTTTTGCAAATTCTGTACTTATTTCTTGACTAGCTGCAATGGTTACTACCTAGCTTCTCAAATAAGACCCGTGTTGTTCTTCTGTTGTTCTGTTGTGTCTGCTTATTAGACGCTCAATGGGTAATAGCCAGAGGAAGTTAATGCGGAATTCTAGACAGATAAAAACTAAATAAGTCCTCATCATAACATAACAGACGCTGCATTTACATGGCTTCTACCTGAAAGACAAAATTTAAATCAGCCAAAGAGTAATATAATACAACTGATTTCTTAAACGTTACTGAAATATAATTGCCATTACCATCACAGTTGCAAAAGAAGCTGAAAGTTTACTCAATAATACTCGTATGTCAACTACGTAGTAATCAATTGCGAAACTTCTCAGCGTAACATATTTAAAAAAAAGCACACGCTGTAGTTTAAAACTCGAAAAAGAAACTCCCGATATAATCAGAAGCTCCAATCATGTAAACAAGCGTAAAACAACTAGCGAACGATCGATAATCACTGATCTCCAACTTGTAAATGTTCGTCCATCCTCCACCGTCGACCATCGTCCACCGGCTTCCGGTATAAGACGCGGATACATCCACTTACACCGTATTATGCTTCATTAATTATGTTAACTTGATGATTACCATCCGTTTTGTTCAATCTGGACGATGGAAACAAAAAACATTGATTTTTAACTGGCTCTCGAACCAAGGCCTTTCATTAATTGCTGTAGACTTTTGGAGATGTAGCTTGCATCTAAATGTTTTCAGCATGAAAAGATTGACGATTTTTACTTGACTGAGTAGATTAGCCTGTCTCTGATATGATTATTTGGAGTTGCGAACGTGATATTTGTTTATGCTAATGTCAAAATTTGAAAGCTTTCCAGGCTTAAGAAGTGTATGAAAAATACTCAAATTAAAATTCTTAATTTATTGATCGAACACCTTGATTAGATAAGTGAGAGGAAGTCCAAGGAGAGCTAAGTCAAAATATGCACTAAGCTTCTACACCGCAAACTAGTTTAGGGAGTTCTAGGGATTCATTGAGAAGCAACGCCCGCCTACTTAATTGGAATCGATGTGAATAGAATAAATACCTAAAACATTTAAGCGTCTATGAAGACGTTAACAAAAACCGGCCAAGTGCGTGTCGGACTTCGCACATTTAGGATTCCGTACCAAACCGCAAAATCAAGTTGGTTGTAACAGAAAGAATGAGGAAATTCTTATCGATGTATTGGTATTTGTTGGCAAAATATACGTAATAATAAACATTATCGCCAAATTTCAAGTTCATAGGCCAATGGAAATTTAAAAATTCATCGGAACAACATTTTGTAAAAAAAGCTGACTTTGGTGCCTTCTCATTCCTTTGTATTCCAACGTAATAAAAACGGTATTTATTTACCCAACGAGCTCCAAACAACGATACCCCACTCGATAGGGTGGATCAAATAAAATTCGCTTGTCCCTTTTGCCGTATGGGAGCATTAAAACATTTAAAAATATTATTTGACAATTAGTTTGGCTTTGGGTCAAAAAAATGCTTATACTGTGAACATATTTTGATGACTAGCTCCAACCGTTTGACTGTAAAACCTGTGTGACAGACGACGGACAGACAGACACATGAGTGACAGCAATAGAGCGCCGTTGGGACCCTTCGGGTACGGAACCCCTTAAAACGAAAAGATTTACCTCCAACAAGGTAAAGTTATTCCAACACACCTCCTCGAAATGTCCCAAGACACGACCGAAATTAGGACGCGTCCCGGTAAATCCGGATGCCTGGCGAGCCTTGCTCCGGAATGCCCACCGCTGGGCGAAATCAGGCACAATTATGAACCGCAAGGGAATCACGTAATAAGTAGATAATTATACACGCACGCGGCGAGCTATTAATTGGATGAAATTAACCCATTGTAGATACTTTGTTGTCGGCATGCGAGGTTCGATTTTCTCTCATACATAGTTAATATTGCCTTTGTATCATGCGTTTGTTTTTTAAATGGGAAGCGATGGGTAACTTCGTGCTTTCAGATTGTCAGTTGTTAAGAACGTATAATTAGTTATGAATTAAGTTGTCATTATTAGTTGGTATGTTGACTAAAATTGAGGTTACTATGGAAATCTATAATCATTGTGTAGGTACTGAAAACCACGCCGTTTTTAAGATTTTTTTCCAAAATGAAATCAAAATAGTAATTTGTATTTATTTATTTCCCCTAAGTGTGGAAGCAGACATGATGATGATCTACATAGCAAAGGTACGAATGTTCTCATGTTTCCCTTGTTCATTCCCCCGTGTAAATGTTTAATTTTAATATCTAGTATATTACATACTAAATAGTAAGTAGAATATTAGACTGTAGGGAATTATATTATGTACTGTCATCATCTTTTTGCATCAGTATTTTACTTGTCTCGACATCCATCTGACTGCTAACCTAGTGATTGAGAAAATTTCACAGAACTTTCACATGATGATATTCACGACTGCCTCGCATCGATCCGGCCAACCATCCAATAAACGTCCGCGTCAATCTCTAATTGTTGACTCCTATAAATCCTAAATCCATCCTATTAGCAAAATTAAAAGCGCAGTAAATTAACGTAATAGAAATAAATAGAGTTAGAGCTTTATCGGATCAGCTAGCGGCAGATCCTAACTCGATCGCGTAACGACGTAATCAAATATGCAGCGTACCAGCGTACTGGCGTATCGGGCGCACGGCGAGTTGGCGTATCGATACGCCGCTCGGGCGCCTGTTTAGAATTATGAGATTAAAACCATTGGCTTATATGGATAGAGTGGGAAATGTTCGTGCTTGTGTTTCAATGTGGTTTAATTATTTATGGAGTTGGTGTGTTAAAAGCTCAGATGTTATTCAATGATATTTATAAAGTAGGTGTGTTCAAGGAAATTTCTTTTTATATTTCCATGGGTTGCTGTGTGCTATATTGAATGGCATAAATTCTAACTAGTATGGCCTACAAATAGTCTAGGAAATTCCTAGGAATGGGAAGGAAAGTAATATAATATGAACGTAACAATGATGCATAAAAAAAAATGTTCAGATTTTTTATAGAGAAACATTAATTAAAATTTTGCATCGCACATGAACAATAATGAAGCACTTCTCAATTTTAACAAAATGATTTAAGGTACGTCGACTATCTCGCCTTTATCACAATCAAATTAATTAATTTTATCATCCCAGCCATTAAACCACATTTCTGTAAAATAATTAATAAACCATTTTCATTTAATTGCACAAAAAGATAATAAATCAAATATTCTATCTGAAACGGAGAACCTAAAGAAAATTGAATTCAACCCTATTTTTGGTGCCATAGAATCTAAATTCATTTAGAAATAAATTTTCAAAATTCTATTATCTTATTTGCACAGGACTAGCAACGTTTTGAATAACGTGGTCCCCGGGGGCTTGACAAGCAAATTTTGTTCTTTCGTATTGCAAATAGAATTCATTTTGGCCTGAAAATCGAACTCTTAATTTCAAACAGTGAGTACCTAACTGTCAAAGGCATTTGGGGTCGTTGCATTTTCTTGATAGTTTATTGACTCTTATTTCTTAAGGCGCAAGGTGTAAATTGAGGAGGATTATGTTTTTAACTTTTTTAAATGTCGTTTTGAAGATGGATGCACGTGACCATTACTTTTAGGCCTTCATTTCGTATTACCTTTGAACCGGGTTCGCGTTTCATTGAGAGAAACAGCTTTTTTTCTGTTTTCCGACTGTAGCTATTAAAAATATTTTTTCGTTTCGCTGTCAATATTATCCGTATTGGTGAAACGAGAAATATTTTTATTTGGTGTTTACAGTATTTTTCGGGATGATCTGTAGATCTGCATGGTAAATTTTTCATGAAAATATTTTTTCACAAGGATCGAGTTTTATCAATGTATAATTTCGAGTGTATTTTTATTGATAAGCACGCTTTCAGCCGCTTTATCGTCTGATGCTATGCTATAATATGGTTGACGGTAAATCACGCTTGTCTAGCAGTAACCTAGTTATTCACTCTTGACTTAAAGACATTTCAGGAAACACAGACTCCGACAGGGAAATATTCTCAAAACTTTTAGTGAGATCCACCTTGTTGCCAAGCTCATTTTTTTACTTTTGCTTTAGATAAGTTACGTAGAAATTATCACTTTTTTATCACCTACGAAAAATCTAAATTAAATCCTGTGAACAGACCCATCCAAGTCAATTCATCACCCCTAATCTAAAAAGCGGAACAGCAACAAATCTCTCACACAATACAGGATGCTCCCCACTTGAGTTGATACAGGATGTTGATATTATGCCGTGAGTTGTTGACAGACAGACAGACACGCCCAATTGATATAGTTTACTGCTCTCACGGTCTAGATTGATGTGGGGGAGTGGGAGGAGAGCTATGATATCAATCAATTAAATTAAATAATTGTTTAATGGGTTTATTTGGTCAAGGAATTATGGGTTATTGGGTTTTATTGGTGTTTAGTTATAGAGATTAATAGAAAAGCTATTTTGTTAGATTGGCGTGAAGTTATTGGTGACCAATTTAACCATTTAGGAGTTCGTTAAATATAATCAAATTTCTAGTAGAAAAAGAAGTCTAGTCTTCTTAATTGGTATTCATCATCATCATCATCATATCAGTCGAAAGACGTCCACTGCTGGACATAAGCCTCCCGCAAGCGTTGCCACACTAATCGGTCCTCTGCGTAATTGGTATTACTTTTCATAATTATGTGAAACTTTGAGTCAAGAAGTCTTTGGCTTACAGTGGGACAGTCAAGATTGAAGTTTGATGTGAAGCTAATAATTAATTTTACACAGAAAATAACTCAACAGCTGCATATCTGGCTTTAAACTATCTAAAATTATTTAGTTCGTCTTATTTTATTACATTCACAGTAAATAGATTCACAACATCATGTCCCATTATCGAAAATACAACAAAAACTAAGCCCACATATAATTCACGGCACAATTTCTCACCAACAAAGCCTATACGTACTTGCGCAACGAAACAAAAGAAATCAATAGTTATTGAAACAAAAGCGCGCAACAAAAACTGTTGATTGACGCACAAACGCCCACTGCCCGAACCCACGGCCCACTGCTGGGACTATACACCCACTAGGTACAGACAAACAAAGAGATTGGTGTACAGGAAAGTGCTTTGTTTGTTGCTTTGTCGTTTGTATTTCTTGTGTGTGTACAAAAGGCAGCCGGGACCAATAGCTTAACGTACTTTCTGAGGCACGTAATGGTCTCGGTCTGTAATTAATGATCTGAACGTCACCCATCCACGGACCGATTCAGCCCGGTATTTAACCTTGAAGATCGTCCTGAGCTGATGTTTGTAGCTACGAGCCACTCACTTGCATTTAACTTATTTAAAACATAATTCTGTCTCTCTGTCAGCTCTGTCAAACGATTGACATAAATCAATGCAACATAACGATGTAATTATACGCACTAAACGCATTAGCAGTAACTCTAAACGCATTTATGACTCTTATTCTTGCCTGTACACCAATGTTTGCGTTCGACTGTACTAACTCTTAACTGTTGGTCCGTGTGAATCTGGTAGTGGAGCCAATCAAACGATTTTGACGAAACCATTTCGAGTTCGGCCTTTTGGTTTCAGAGTTTCGAAGTTGAGTGATCAAAAAATACATCTGGGGTGCGGAAATTGTATTTACAGTGAACATTTTTAGTATTGTGACTGTAGGCACGTATCACGTATCCACTAGATTGTTCCTAGGCTTGGCGAACGTGGTGATCTGCTACATTTCATGAGCTAAATCCTTAATGCCTCAGGCATTAAGTCCGCCTATGTTGCATGAAGTTTTAATAAATAAATACCTAAATCCTGATACAAATCTACCATATTATGTTGTTTAATCTCCATCAGCATAATTTAGCTCAGTATTTTAAAACAGTCAAGTAACTCTCGCAAATTCTGTCTTCTCAATCTTTTGTTCCACTACTAGTGGCCATCTGTGGTCTTCTTCATCAGTTCCACTTCACCAAATGATACTTTCAGAGTGCAAATGATTGCATTGTTAATGAGAATACCAACATCGTTATATGTATGCCTATAATATTTGAGGAATTCTCTTGACTTCTCTAGGATCCCATCATCAGATCCTGACCTGATTACCATGGGACCACCTGTGAAGTATACCCTTTCAAACAAAAGTAGAATTTTCCAAATTGGTTCAGGCGTCTTTGGGTAATCGAGGAACATACATTAAAAAAAATGTGTCCGACGAATTGAGACCCTCCTCCTTTTTTTGAAGTCGGTTAAAAAGCTTACGGTCGGTTAAGCTTAGCTTTGCTTTGAGTCAATCCCACAGGACCCGTTATAGCCTATGTTATTCAGGCAGAATATAGCTTTCTGCTGGTGACAGAATTTTCAAAATCAATTATGTAGTTTTTGCATTTTATCCATTACAAACAAATCTTTCCTCTTTATTATATTAGTGTAGACTGGTATTTAGTATATTAGTGTAGGGGTACTGTGTTAAATTCTATAACAAAATACCTTGTGAGATATTAAAATTAAATGAAAGAAATTAAAACAATAGTTAAAAGTACATTTTGTAAACAAGCATATTACAAATTAGATGATTATATTCAGGATAAGAATGCTTGGAAACATGCTGGTCCTGCTCCATAGAGCAATCTTTAGTGTGGACAAAGTCAAACTGTTTGATTTGTATTATATTCATAATTATACTAACGCTTTATTTTATATTCATCTACTCTTTCTGTTTTGAAAAAAAAATGACTCGCACACTGTTCCGTTGTTGTTTAATTAGATAATTTACCTATGTTTGCAATATTTGTAAATATGTGAGAACCATGTTTCTATTTTTCAAGTGAAGGAATTTACCTGTTAGTGCTTGTAATACTTATATGTAGTATAGTAGTGCTAGGTGCATCGTCCTCACGTATATGAATTTATTAATGTATGTACTTAAATATTGTAAAAGCTTATTTAAAAAAAAAAGAGTAAGTATGGAGTTTCTTGTGCGTTCTTCTCCATAACAATCTACTTTTCCGAATGCACGGTAGAATTAGTTTTTATTACTTGTTAATTTTAATTTTAACGTTCGAAAGTGCCGTTAATGGCCTAGTCGAAATAAAAACATTTGACTTTGACTTTGACTATTGAACCAATCACGTGCCTTCTCACATAAACTTGGTACATTGTATCGTATACCAACCAAATTACCAACAACAACAAACCTACCAACAATACCAAACTACTGCCATAAAGCATGGTTCAAAGTATATCAAGGCTGCAGAATATAGGCTATGCACACAACACCGGCACCGGCTATTACTAGCAATATGCTGTAAACAGTTATTATGTTGTAAATGACTTAATGGTAGATGGCGCTAGTAATTTATTGGGTGTAAGCGTTGCGAGATTGATTGAGTTATTAATGTATGGCTACTTTGCTTAAGATTTGTAATTATAGTAATTTAGACAAGAGAAAATGTCAGTTTTATCTTCGTCTTAGTGAAGAGGACATTAGGATTGCCCGTAGTAGATATCTCATGTGAATTTTAGTCAGCGTCAAATAGGTTCTAAAAGAATATTAGTATAGTATAGTTACTCCTTGTTGATTGTGACAATGGTGACGTATGTAAAAGGCTTTCGTTGTTCATATAAAAGTGAAGCAAATTTGTTCAATTCACCCATGTTTTATATACGTATTGGCGATTTCAGACTATTAGTCCAGGTTTCCACATTAAAGCACTACTATTTCGGAGGTTCATTTTACATGAGTTCATAATTATTCAAGTCACAGTTCATATCGGGGTTTCAACTGTACTTACCCATAATTGTATTGTGAGTAGCAAAAACTGACTTCAAAATTGATAGCATCTTAGCGAGTCGTAACATTGCATGTGAAATGCATTGTTTGGCAACCCACTCGACAATTACTACCACGGTCAATGTTGTTAACTTAACAGTTACAGGACGTTAAACTGTTGTTTTAAAAGGAGTTACCTGTTTGTTTAAAACATCAGCACACCTTTTTTAGTGTGGTAGTCAAGGCTTGAACCTTCTCTGTATGAGAAGAGACCTTTGCTAAATGCATCGAGACTAAACAAATTTTGAAGGGCAGTGATTTTCCATATAATATATTTGTGTTAGGCTCGCGTTTGACTACTATCTCGCCTGAGTTATTTTCTAGAAAATGATAAAGTTTGGAAATATTGTGGGCCAGTAAATGGCCATGTTAAGCTATTAATGTTACTTATAAGAAAACATTCTGCGAATTTTGTATGACTAATCAAAAATATTCTCATTAGAACTTTTTTTCATCATTTAATCATTGAGTCACTATATCCCATGGCATATAGTATACAGTACATGAATCATAGATCGATGTATCCGATAACTATGATATGTATCTCAAAACTCATTATGTTAAATGGTTACCGAGAAATAAAGCGATGTTCCGGTATTTAATTTGAATGTTTTGAATATTTTTCCTTTATAAACTAACGGAGATTCTTGGAATTTTTCTGTCTTTTTATTCTCAGAAAATTCATGCTGTAGTAATATTTTTGTGGTTTCTATGGATTCTATGTATAAGGAATTCGGATTCTGAGGTTTCTTGACCTGCTTCACTTCAGATAGATACGTTTGAACTTACGAGCATTTATTTAAGCATTTTCTTCAAAGTTCTTTTGAAGTCTAGGTATAGAAAAAAGTTGTCTTATCTATCAAATACTGGGCGTAGACCTCTCCAAAGTTTCGCCGCAACAGTATTATATTATATTCGCGATTGTCACTCCCCCTTTTACATCTAGGCTTCCTTTGCTGATATCATGAGGAGTTATTATTTCAGCATTGGAAGCTGACTAATCAAAATAACAAATATTATAATTAGTTAGCTTAGGCTCTTACAAAAGACTATCCGTCCACGGGATCATCCCCAGAAGACTTCACGCTTAACATTCGCTTTAAGACTTCTTTCTTTAAGGCCAACAAGGCTTTCTGTCTTGGCTTAAATGTATCATATAATTAAGTAAATAAGCAATAAATAAATAAAGAAAGACAAGATAATATTAGCATGTTTGTAAATGAAGTAATAAATCCACTCGCGACTAATTGTGGGACATTAATCTCAATTATTTGGAATAACTTAAGATAAGAAAACGTTCACGTTTTGAGGACAGAACTACAGTTAAATGAATACAGCAGCATGGATTCGGATCTTCATTCGGTTGTGATTAAAACTGAGATTTAGTATGTTACGCATTTAGGTTACCAGTTAAATAGCATGGAAGATACTTTACCATACTGCTTTAAATATTTCTGGGCTTTTATGGAGTGTCAATATTACCATACTATAAAAATCAAGTCCATCACTCAAAGATTCTATACACGAGATAAGAAAGCCATACAAACCCAAACCAGGCCATAACGGCCCATAAACCGATGCGGTCTTACACGGTTCTCACTAAATTATATTTTGTAATACATTTAAAAGTGCCAGATGCCATAAAATTGCCACCAGACCGCCATTACACCATAGATCAGGGATGACAAACCTATGGCACGAGTTAGTGATGAGATTGTAAATTTTGGTCACGCCATTGATTTTAGTAGTTCACAAATTTATTTTCCTTTCTTTATTTTTTTAATAATTGTGGGTAGTGAAATGTAGATAAGTTATGCGAAAAACAAGATGGACTTGGCTTGTGTCAGTTTAAACCATGCGAATAGGATCGGGGGTAGAATAATCATTCGCTCGTTTAGCTTCATTTAAGCACAGCTTTTTAAACGATCAATAATGCTAATAATGATGTTTTTTTAAGGTTTTCATGTTTTATATTTTGTCTCACATAATCACGAAGTTTTAAAATTTGTTATAGCATTCAGAAAGCGTTTGCCATCATTGACATAGATCATGGTGTGCGGTCACACTAACTAATGAATGTGGTCCGATTTTACGAGGATTTTATATTTTTCGGCACTTTTAAAGTTAAGTTTGGTAAGTTTTTATCTGTCAGTGATTTTATGGGTTCATTTTAAAATGGAACTGGTTGTGTAATTAATGTCTGTATCCGTCATTTTATGGAATTTTATGTATTTCTTGTTAATGGGTTTTGATAGCTTTTCATAACTTTAAAGAATTTGAGTTTAAAATACCATAACATCATACTTAAAACCCACGCTTTTTATTATTATTTTTGACATAATTATTTTACCCGTAGCTTAGCTCCCGTGTCTTGCACACAAGAACCGTAACTTTTTCTGTTTTTTTTTTTTTAAAGCATTTATTTGTTTGTGGCGGCACCAACGCCGCCACTTACGAACTGATGACATGACGTCACACAAATCCTGCATCGCGCAAGTAAATTTTCGGTGCGATTTGAACACATACAATAGTCCGACAATACCCGTTGGGCAGTTGCCCAGACCAGACACAACACCCGTCTTGTCGGAGAATCCTCGCTTTCCTAAGGAGGTTCTGTGGGACTTTACACCCTGTTTCGCATACCCCCAAAGATTTATCTCAGTGAAAAAAAATCCGGCCAAGTGCAAGTCGAACTCGCGCACGAAGGGTTCCCTATCGCAAAAACGACAAAATATCATGTTTTTTGTATGGGAGCCCCATTTAAATATTTGTTTTACTCTGTTTTTAGTATTTGTTGTTAAAGCGGCAACAGAAATACATTATCTGTGAAAATTTCAACTGCCTAGCTATAACAGTTCAGGAGATACAGTCTGGTGACAGATAGACGGACAGACAGAAGGACAGTGGAGTCTTAGTAATTGGGTCCCGTTTTTACCCTTTGGGTACGGATACGTAAAAACGTTATCGATTCAGTAAATTTTTAGCGTTTACATTTTACAAATAAAGGTTCTTATCATCGCAAAGAAACATAATATCGTATTGTTTAATGTTCATCCTTTTGAATAAGTTTGACAAAATTCATTAAATTTCTAAACTACACATTAGAAGAATCCTCTACAGACTTTAAATTCTAGACAATCTTGCTCTAAATGCTAATTAATATCTATCATATTATTCAATGTTCACACCCACACAACTCCATAATGATCTACTCTACAGAATCACTCTCAAAAGCCCGAGTCCACAAATTAGCTACATTAGCTTATATTCTGCATACAGCTAAGATTTATGCTCGCTGCAGCCAGAAAGCCAGTGAACCAATGAGCCAAAGAGCCAGCATTCCTGGCTAATTGGCTGTATACTTATAAACTACTAGAGCGGGAGCTGGCAGGGTTTTTGAGCAGGCATAATAGTAATCTTCTAAACTAGTCTTGAAAGTACACGATTTCTTAGTCGGATTTGCCTTTTTATGACATTTTGCGTCAAGGCGCACTCGATTAAATGAAAATGAACGGCCCTGAACGGTGAAGGAAGTTTCATAAATGTTCTCTTATTCTTTCTTTTTGAAAATTGACCAAAGGGCTCCTATCTGATTTTTTTCAAATATATTCTCGGTGTTATCTCAGCAAGCCACATACGAGTATACTCAGCTATCAACTTTTGCTCTGAATATGCTTGCCAAACCCTGCGAGCTCCCCCTCTATACGGCCTTATGACGGAGATTTGTACACTTGCACTACATTACTGGTTTTGTACGGTTGCGGAATGTTTAGTTGTGTAAATAAGGGAGAATGTATGATGTAATTAGTGCAGTTCTAGGTTTTTGATTGAAGTATTGCTTGTGGAGGTTTTGTGTTAGGATAAGGAGCTGTCCTGAATGCTTAAATGTTGCAAGGGTGGTAAAAGTTTGGTTGTGTCAATCAAAAATAATGCAAGAGTTGTTGTGTTCCTTTTTTTTAAAGATTATAATATTAACTTCTATTCTATCACTATCATTTCATATTATATATATAAAATACCTTTTTTTTCAAAAATCTCTTTCTTTTTGGAAGTCGGAGATTTTGGTAGGTACCTTTTTTCATTTTGGACATCGACCGTTATTTCGAAGTCGGTGCTATTTTTTTGTAAAAATCTTTTTAATTTTTCCGTTTTTTATTGTACCTTTTAGGCAAGTTCTGTAGTAAGGAACCTATAATGGCTGAATAAATTACCCGAATATCATGAAACTTGAAGATAACCGGTGAAATGAGAGTGTGCCATGATGAACTGTACAGTATACAGTACACATTTGCGTACCCCTTTAGAGCGTACTGCTGTGATGTTATATAATGAAATGGCATAAACTATGAACGGAGAAGCGATTGCAGAAATCCCGAGAGATTTGCCGTCATTTATTGGAGAGTTCTCTTGTATATCGCCGAAGCTCTTCATCAGAACTTCGCCAAATTAAAATGGGACCAATTTGGAAAAAAACTCTTCAAACAAACAAAAGAATTTTCAAAATCGGTCCACAATTGACGGAGAAATCTGTGAAAATACTTAAAAAAAACTGTCATATAGTCGAACATAGAACCTCCTCCTTTTCGGAAAGTTGGTTAAAAATAAAGACCTCCGCCATGTCTGTACGCGATAAACTCAAAAACCACTGAACGGATTTTCATGCGATTTTCACCAATAGTTGCCGCAAGCCGGGGCGGGGCGCTAGTAATATAATAATAGAGCTGAAAAGTTTCTACATTTGAACGAGCTCATCTTTGGAATGACCAATAGGATTTTAAAATTTATATTTTCATTGCATAGCTCAATTCTTGAAGAAGGAGTAGGAGTACACAGGCTTTTTAACATCACGCTACGAACCCCAGGAGCTGCTCACAAAAAAATACGGCGCTGCTTTTTCTGGAAATGATGATGAAGTTACTAAAAGTAGATAAGAACTTGATAGTACTTATTTGTTTGTTTAAATTACTATAGCAGTTACATCATCCAGAATCCAATGAAAATCCCAATCACTTAGTATCACAAAACTCATCGCTCTATCATTCACACCTACTTAGATTACAAGCACCAACTTTATCTTTACACAATCTTCACACTACACCCGTAAACCGAATCGTAAACCGATCGTAAACGATTCGTCATCGTATTGTTATGATGAATAATGATGATATTGATGACACATTGACGAATCATATCAATCGTCATCTTACGACTGTAATTGTTTATGATATACCATAGATGTTTTAGTGTTTATGAGTCGTTGAATATAGGTGTTAATGTTATGGCTCTTATGGTTTCTGATTGGGTGATAAGATTCTGGTTAGTTTTATTTGGGTTATTTTATGGAAGTTTTATTGGTGGATGGAGCTGTTTTGTCTTATATTGCTCAATGCTATTCTCTTTTGTTTTAATATACTACTCGTATTAAATACTACATAAATAGAGCAAAATTTAAAAAACCTCCGTCAATATTTTATTTCATGCTCTATGTAGTTGTATCTAGTAGTAGACACGTTTCGATCGACAATCTATTGAACATGTAATTATGACACGATTTTTTGCGAAAACAACCCAATTCAAACAGTAAAACGCCCATAACTTCTGAATGGCAGAACCGATTTTCATCAAACATAGCTAAGAACACTCTGGATAAAAAAACAAACAAAAGATACTAAATCAAAATCGGTTCATCCGTTTATGAGCTATGATGCCACAGACAGATACGCAAACACACAGGTAGGTCACAAACACACGTCTACTTATAACACCCCTCTTTTTCCGTCGGGGGTTAATAAGAGGCCAGGAGGAAAATTAGAGGTTAATCAAATCTAAGCTATAATTACGTGCCTTTTAATTAATGAAGATACAAAGTCAAACCACTTCATCAAACGTCTATACTTACCTTATCAAGTTGCATGCGCAAAATTAAAATTTATTGTTTGTAAAAGATTATAATTATTCCCTGTTATTTTAGTTACGTTGTTGTTGTTCTGTATAACTCCAGCAATTGCCATAAGACCATTAAAATCTGCTTTCTCAGTAATAATATTCAAATCGAGGTCCAGTTTGAATACAAAAAAAGAACAAAACAACCATTTATGAAGCGTATATACGAGGTGTATAATTGTCCACATCTGTTATTGCTACATTGTTAGTAAAAGCTTCAGAAACGCATTAGTCCTGCCCATTAAAACATAAGCTACTAACGATTAGTGCTGGGCGCTCGCCAAGCTAATGCAAGCGTAAGTTGTGCGGCATGGAGAAGCTATAGCTTGGAACAATAGTACAACAATAGACCAGTCAGAGCGTCAATCTGGTATCTACGTCATAACTAAACTCTGCGTCAATATTTTTCTTTTTTAAATTTTCATCAGAATTGCCGAATACTGGATTTGTGCCCATCATTATCATCAGCCTTTTAATGTTCCCACTGCTGGGACACAGGCCTTCTCTCTGCGATAGGGAATGGGCCATAATCCATCACGCAGGCCCAGTGCGGTTTGTTGGATGTCACATGTCTTCGAATTTTTGGTTCTAGGACATGCCGGTTTCCTCACAATGTTTTCCTTCACCGTTTTGAGAGCAGTGGTGCTGAAATAATTGAAATAAACAAAGTAAAGCGCCTGCCGGGGTTCGAACCCACGACCTAGAACTTGTAAATCGCGGCCGTTATCACTGGGCCACCACTGCTCTCTTCTGATTTGTGCCCGATTGGTGAGAAAAGGCTCACATCCTTTTACATTGATGAAACATAACAAGAAACGAAATGTGGATGAACTATATGTACACTCCTCTGCTTAACCATTCGAGAAAAACTTGCGTTATGTTTTGTGTGGGCAATGTAGTATAGTCGAAGTAAATAGATTGCAAAATAATTGTGTTTAACAAATTTTGACGTCCATTGACGGATTGGGCAGTATAGCCACATGAGTAAAGAAACGGAACAGATACAAAGCTACATACGAATGCGCTGTGATAGGTACATCACTACAAGTGCAACGCGTGTATGTGCGTGTCCACTGGCCGCTTGTCACGTATGAGCCGAAACCGCTTCAAACTAGATCAGCCAGTGGTCAATCTCAGGGCGTGCAGGCGTGACGCGACGCTCGAATGTCGTGCGTGTTTTGTTTTTGTTATCGAGTTTCTCACATAATACGTAGTAATATTAAAAAGTGTTGTAAATATGGTTGTACATTGTACTGTGTGCATGAATAATAATAGAAAGACTAAAATATTTCTTATTTTAACTATCCCAAGGAGTCTACTAGGTAAGTTTGCACTTGAAACTTAATTTATATTTATAATTTTATAATGTGTTATGTAGAATGAAAGGTATACAACTCTATAATCATAACTACTCAATACTCATTATTATATATTTTACGGAAAATTTTACCAGATATTTCGGTAAAATTGTGTAAGTAATTCTGAATAGATACCTACAATAACTTTTTTGAGAAATATATTGAATCGGAGCACAGGATTTCGCAAGTGGGAGAGGGGGGAGAAGGGGCTTCCCTCTGGTATAATTCCCAAAGCGAGGAGACGCTTTTTTGACTCACCTGAATTTTTCGTGTCAGGTCATTGTAATCTATCTTGGTTAATTTGGTTATGTTTGCGAAGTTTTGTCGCAATCTCTAACCTAACCTAGTGTTAATCTTTTATATCTATTGTAGGCAAAAAAAAACTAAGCATATTTTTCTACAAATTACATACTCTAAAAAAATATTTAGAGTATGTAATTTGTAGAAAAATAACCTATTTTAATAAAAAATGTGAAAAAAAAGAACATTTATATTTTGAATTTATTCAATTGTGCCAACCCTACCAAAATAGGTATAAATTTTGCTAGCTCTTTAGAAGCTTTGTCTCTGTTCCGTTTCTTTACTCATGTGGTATAGCGATGAGCTTTTCGTGTAACAACGATGTATTGGATATTAAAGTTCAATCAATTATTCAGGATGTTTTGGTATGGTCATGACGCAATGTTACTCTTAAGACGACGACTAACGCCAACGACCTTGAGGGAACAAAACGCGCACTCTTTTCACAGCCGCGCGACACAAAATTTTGTAGTTTTCTGTACTTTCCTTTTTATTCCATAAATTTAAAAAAAAAAGCCTCAGATCAAAATGTAGATAATTAAATTTTCTTTAAGATGGTGTCAATTTCATTAAAATACGCCCAGCGGTTTTGCTGCGATTGTCGTGTTTTTGTCCGTTTTAGACATAACTTTACAAATTAATTACACTATTTACTTGGAATAAAACTTAAAATTTTCTTAGATCAAATTATTAATAAAATAGTCTAATTTAACATATATTTTTTCCAAAAAATTACGACTAGCATTTTAGACGTGATTCTCATTTTAAAATTAGCTACTCAGGGGTAACTGCGCCTTAAGACCAGAAGTATGAAAAATGTCATGACGCAATGTTACTCTTAAGACCATAAGTATGAAAATCAGTTCACTGTAGCACTAGTATTCAATACCTAGGTAATTATTATTGACTTTATAAACATGGTGTTCTTTTTTCGAACGAGTAGGTCCCTGCGACGCCACTACAAGAAAAACTGAAAACAATATTACTGTGAAACGAACTATTCAAGTAACACAAAACATGACCTACTTATTGACAAAACACGGCCTACTACAGGAGTCACATAGTGGTTACTTCCTCCATATACAAACACAAACATTGCGCATACGCATGTAGGCCAATGGGTTATAGTGACGTCACTAGTTTGGTGATAGTAGTAGTAAAGGGTTAAGTGATGAGGTGTTGAAGAGGTTGATCGTATTTAAGTAGAAACAGGAATGGTGTGTGAAATACCTAAACATTAGGATGTGTCAAATATTGACGTTTCAGATTTTCATTAAATAAGTTGACGTGTATATAAATATTTTTGAATTGAAGCCTGATTAGATTTTACAATACACATACCACACTTTAGACTATACCCACACCTTCAGTAAGATTATCAACTACTTCTAATGGGCGCTCGGTTGGCGCAGTGGTTGAGCGATTGACTGCTGCGCTGTGTGTCGCGGGTTCGATTCCCGCACGGGACAAATATTTGTATGTATTTATTAGTTTATCCTCGCACTGGAACGCCTTGCAGCAATTACACCAATGGAGCACAATCTTATAATAAACTCACTGTAAGCTTAGGTTTCCTCACGATGTTTTCCTTCACCGTTGTCAGCAATGTCCAAGATAAACTTGGAAAGTACATAAGAGTTTGAAAAAGTCACATTGGTACTTGCCCGGATTCGAACCCACGACCTCAAGCACGAAAGGCGAGGTCTTAGCCACTGGGCCATCACGACATTTTGTTTTCATTGTATGACCTACAGATAGTTGTTCCGGCTCTGGGTGTTGTGTATGTGAGTTAATATGTTTGTAAACGCACCCACGATACAGGAAGAAATTCCTAGTGTGGGCAGTTTTCATAAAAGAAAAAAAAAACTTCTTGCCCTAGGAATACCAATTTATTTAGAGCAAAAAGATAATATCCGGCAGAATTAATCTGATCACAAAAATTGTTTTCACTAATCGAAAACCGTATACTATCGCTTAGTGCCATAAGCATTTGAAATTGGATTTTTGGAATTGTCTAGTTTTATCACTATTGTTTCATTTCTATAATAATTAAAACTATTAAAATTTATAACCCCCATTTGCAAACTTATAACCTCTTCCCCGCCATTTTAATTAAAGCGCCATCTCTTATCCAATATCGGAAACTAATTCCGTCATCTTACTACTCGGAGCTATCGTAAAAGTGACGTTTCAGTGTCGTAAAACGATCGTACGGTAGTTTTATCGTTTTTCTAAACACTATACGTAAACTTTACTATCACAGTATAGAATGGACTACAGTAAAGAGTTTTATTACAGTAGAAAACGATGCAATGTAAAATGATATTTGATTTTGAACTTTTTTGATGACTTTGAAAGGAGTAAAGTTGTCATAAATGGACTTGAATGGAGGAAGTTTTAACCTCAGTTGCAGCTTATCTTAAAAACATGGCTGTAAAAGTTTTTACGGTGTTTAGTAACCGTGTAAATGCTGGTTTTACAAGAATTGCCATGTTATTTAAAAATAAAAGCTTGTACGAAACGATCAAAACAATGTGCATTTGAGTATTAAAGGACACATTTATTTCTAGTATTCCGTTATCCCTTCCGCTAAATCTAAATGTAATGAATTAACTGCTAATTAATACTTATATTCAAAGGTACCCATTTTGTTATTATCTTCTCTAGATCCATTTTATTAGTACAAGCTTGTTTCTGTCGTTAGAAAACCACTGCATGACAAAGCTTCATCTCTTTTAATAAAGGCATTTCCAGTCACTAATTCTAATAACCAAACACTTCTTACTATGGTATTTTGTGGTAGGTTCTCACAAGCTTCCTCACACTGATGACCAAAAGTTCGACAAGCATTACTGCTTAATGGTCAACGTCATTACCTGAGTTCTCGTTAAAATTCAGGTGTCCTAAATTACAGATATTAGGGGGACACTCAATGCACTGAAAAGTTTGCTGACCGTAACGTAACCAACAAAAATCACAATTTTTACTAAAGTTTGGCAATTTTTATTTTATTTATTTTCTAGTCTTTTCTTGCTGCTTCGGGCATGTGGCCTGTCCTACAAGAGCTTAAATTTTTACTAAAATATAAATATATTTAGCAATAGTGTAACTTTTATCAAAATTATTTTGTAATCGGACTAGCAGCCGTATTGCGGCAGTGGACAGCGTCAGCGGTCAAACTCTTTTTGTTGCCGTATTCACTTACGCAATACGGCTGCACGACGTACTTGGAGAGATTACCTTTAACAGACATGAATGTAACAATATAATTAAACAATTGAATTTCCTGCGCGGTAAACATCTGGCCAAAAGAAAGGGCCCACACAATATCTCGTACCACGAACTATTCAATGCACGAACACGAAACTTCACCGTTGCATAACTTCCCAAATAAGGAACCATATTATAAAGAGAAAAATTGGAGCACACGTGTGGTCCACTGACCATAATTTTCGTGGGGATTTTCGAGACCTTTTTCATTGTGTCTCTAACAAATAAATTTCAACTCTAAATAGAAAGAAATAAGGTGGGTTTTTCACTGTGGCAGGTTTTCTTAAGGGAAGTAATTATGTTAAGTACGCCATTGTTCCCCGTTCAAGACTGATGGCGAATGGACACCATCACTCACATTAAAGCTTTTATGGTGGTATCAGTGAGTTTGAGGAGCTTTCTCCGTAGCAGTGATTATTTGCTTCAAGTCACTTGTGTGTTGCGGAAAGTGGTGGGGCATTTGAGGGTTTCTTTGGTTGTAAAGCGATTCTAGGGGCAGGTAACAGATACTTATGTAAAGTGGATACTAAGAATTTCTTCTTTGAAGATTGTTATTGATTTTTTGACAAGAAGTTTTTGGGTGCTAGTTGGCAAGCAAAATATAGGTGCAATGTTAACCTTTAATTTTAAAACTGGGAAGTTCTCTTGTTTATCTATTTCAGTGTCTTTTTAGGGTTCGGTACCCAAAGGGTAAAAACGGGTTCCTATTACTAAGATTCCGCGGTCCGTCTGTCTGTCTGTCCGTCTGTCACCAGGTTGTATCTCATGAACTTTCTTTAGCTAGGCAGTTGGCATTTTCACAAATGATGTATTTCTGTTGTAAAAACAGAATAAAATAAATGTTTAAGTGGGGTTCCCATACAACCAACGTGTTTTTTTTTGCCGTTTTTTGCGATAGTGGTACGGAATCCTTTGTGTGCGAGTCCGACTTGTACTTGGCCGGTTTTTTGTAAATACTGGTGCTTTTAAAATTTATCAAAGGTTTGCCTTCTTACTATGTATTTCATATTATACTCTCATACAGTATAAACACCATAAAACACGAACACACTCAATCCCCGTAAAGTTCTCATGTAATATTAATGGGAATACAGCGGGCCCATAAAACTGATGGTTCCGTACAAATATAACGGTGACCAAGCTAATAATGCTTTTATTATTTATTAATAGTGCAGTCCCATTGTGACCTTAGGTCGTAAAACTTTATTTTATTACCGTTACAATGGCCCGACGTGTAATTGTGGGTACATTTAAATGTATGGGCTCATATTATATGGATTCTTTCATATATGTGTGTATGAATTTTAGATTAAGTTGTGTTTGTAATTTTTGGACATGCTGAGAAGTTAAATGTGTTCTGGGCAATTCATTCTTTTATTTTATTTTTCAATTAATAAAAAGAATATTCAACCAGACATCAAGTTTTTATTAGTTATTTTTTTATCTAACCGTCACTGTTCACTGCTGGTCAAAAGCCAAGTTCTTCCAAATATTCTTCACCCGTGCCATCTCGAAACAGCTTTTTAATAGACGAATTGAGAATTTTTACGCCACACTTATTTGTTTGTCTCTTGACAACTCAAACACAAACACGTTGTCCGAATTTTGATGAAACTTTTTTTTAAAATCCGTCCAGCACCGGAATGACAAAGTTTTGTTTACAAATGCCATAATATTTCGGAGGCCGGAATCCGAGCAATGCCGGGGGCGAATCTAGTTTTAAATTGAGTTTTCGACAGTGGAGATTGCAAAAATGTAGCATGTTAGGAATTTTTTTTCATGTATTTTATGGATTAGGTTCTTTCTCTATCCGTTGGTTGAAACAATATTTCTGTTTGAATGTTATGCTTATAAGTTTATTTCTTTTTGTTGCAGGTAAGTTCTCCATTGTAATTAGTAAGTGACCACACGTTCGGGAATTAAAGGATGCGTACGTAAAACAGTAAGTACTTTAGTTTATCTAATCACAATAGAAAAATAAGCAAACTGAAGTTATTAAATTAAGATTGATATATACCATCGGTATGAACAATGTCTAGGTGCTATATAAAAAAAAAATTGAGAAATATTGAATACACGTTATTGTCATCAAAATCATAATACTACTGCTACTCACTCTTTTATAATATTTTTAATTGTATAGCTACAATGTCGTTCTTATCGCGACATCGAAAATAAAATACAGCATCTTCTGTTAATAGAAATGCTAAAATATAAAGACGTATTGAACCAAATTAAAAAAAAACACTCCCATCCCTCAGCTTTCTTCCAACAGAAAAATACACTTACTCCCAAAAGAGCCTAAAAAGAAAAACATATTAGTCTTTACATACATTAAAATGGCCGCAGGTCCATTTTCTAAATGAGTGCCTCTGAAATCTAATTTATCTCACAAAGAAGGTAGGCATTAGCATATAATGCGATGTAACGAGCCCCTTGATCTTGCTAACTTATTTGTAATGCAATCATTTTCTATTGTCTTCGTGAATTAAATAACAACTGGTTTTGCAGTGTCAATGGCCTTAGAAAGGTGGGTGTAAGTATAAATGATTGTTTGTTTTGATAACCTTAGTTGCATGTCGATAACTTATCAATTTTCTACTTTTTACCTTATAGCTTTTTATTCTCATAAATTGCACCTAATATTGTACCATTGTTGTCCCTGCATCACCCAAATGTTAACTAGCAGAAAATGCCTGAGGTATTAAGAGAAAATGCGGAGAGAGAGCGCTGACTGAATATTATCAATGGGCTTGCGTTTATCTTGCCTGATGGTAATTTAATTAATCCTCCTCGAATATTGGACCAATTTAAAAGATAGTACATAAACTGAAAAAAAAGATATATACCTACTGTGTCCTTAAGTTTTAAAAAAAAGATATATACCTACTGTGTCCTTAAGTTTTAAAAAAAAGATATATACCTACTGTGTCCTTAAGTTTTAAAAAAAAGATATATACCTACTGTGTCCTTAAGTTTTAAAAAAAAGATATATACCTACTGTGTCCTTAAGTTTTAAAAAAAAGATATATACCTACTGTGTCCTTAAGTTTTAAAAAAAAGATATATACCTACTGTGTCCTTAAGTTTTAAAAAAAAGATATATACCTACTGTGTCCTTAAGTTTTAAAAAAAAGATATATACCTACTGTGTCCTTAAGTTTTAAAAAAAAGATATATACCTACTGTGTCCTTAAGTTTTAAAAAAAAGATATATACCTACTGTGTCCTTAAGTTTTAAAAAAAAGATATATACCTACTGTGTCCTTAAGTTTTAAAAAAAAGATATATACCTACTGTGTCCTTAAGTTTTAAAAAAAAGATATATACCTACTGTGTCCTTAAGTTTTAAAAAAAAGATATATACCTACTGTGTCCTTAAGTTTTAAAAAAAAGATATATACCTACTGTGTCCTTAAGTTTTAAAAAAAAGATATATACCTACTGTGTCCTTAAGTTTTCTTTTTTTGATAACACATTATCTTTAGAAGCACTAGAATCCTCAAAGATGCCCAAAATTGCGCTGTCAACAGAGGCCTAAGTGTACAAATTTGACAGTTATAAATGAAAAAGAAAAACATAGAAGCACAATATATATGTTTTTTATTAAATTTATAGAATATACTTTTAATTGATCCAATATTGGTGGAGAAAATAGGCAAGAGCTAAACCTTGAATTATGATTTTTTCTCGAGTCGGAGCTCTCTGCCCGCATGTCTTCTTAATGCCTTTGGCATTTTCTGCTAGTTAACCTTCGGATGATACAGATACTATATTTTGTCAGGTGTTTTGGCTCGAGTCGGACCATTTGTTTGCAGTTTTACACATGGTATAATATTTACATAGGTATTAAGAAAGAAAATATTCCATTTCTAAACAATACAAAATCATCAATTCATAAAAAAAAAAATCTTAAGAAACAAACTTACGAAAAAAGCACGACACATTTCTCCACACCTTCCTACATAGAAATCAAACTAAACTAATATCATCACATCTCACCTATCAATACTCATGTCATCGGAAACGAAGTCGGAACTTTATCCGACATGTCTCCGTCCACACATCAGCGTGGCTACCCTACTCACGATATTTGTTGTCACGCACTGTACACAGGACTGTCCTGAGTGACACGTGGATAATGGACGCCCTAATGTCATGTGAAAGATACGGATATAGTAGTGGCAAGTGCGGTTTTGCTTTTTTGAAGACATTTTGTATTATATTTTTCGGTTTTTACCTATTATCTACTTAGTATGAAATATCTAGTGAATTATTCCATTTAATTAAATGCCTTGGAGAATTATAATACCAGCCTGTAACTGTCCCACTGCAGGGAAAGGCCTCTTCTCATACAGAGAAGGCTGGGGCATTGATAACCACGTGCGTTTGCTGGCGATTTCAGATTTATTTCCTCACGATGTTTTCCTTCACCGTTGTCTGTGATATCCAAGATAAACTTAGAAAGTACACATGAACTTGAAAAATTGACATTGGTACTTGCAGAAGTGTATAATACAATCCCCCATTTAAGTTAGTTTGTTATTAAAAGTATACTGCAATCTAAAATTTTATTGTGAATGTTAATTAAGTTTAACAAACAGTTTTATTTAAATTATCCCATAGATGGTCCTTTCGGGTCTAGAAGTTTTGATGAGAGATTGAGATTGGGGTCGATTAAATAAACGTATTCACGATACCGTAAACGACGATTTAGTGTGCTTTTTACAAGCTTATCAGTTTCACCTGTCCTGGGTTCTGCATGTATGTAATCAAAACTCACTTCCCGATGTTCGATTGAGCTGACATTTTTCACACACATTGGTTTCATACGACAATGCATTATTTTAATACAAAAAGCTTGCTTGAATAAAATATTTTCTTTTAGAAATATTATCACATTTATGACCCACCATCTTTAAATGACTACAGACGAAACCTCTTATACACAATACACTTCGCTTCGTTCACAATAATAGTGCGTAATAGATCCACCACTGGAACTCTCAACACATCCGCCTCACCAAAGTGACGCCGTACAAATCAAACACCCCGTGTGAGAAGTGTGTCCCCCGTCTTATTGCTTCCGATACCGCCGGAACTTGTGTACTAATACGAAGGAACTTTGTACTGGGGGAACATGTGTACTAGGTAAGTTGTGTACTGTGTGCCAGACAGTTTGTGTACTAGAGTAAGGGTGTGTTTGTGGAGATCTTCAATTTGAGAAGTTATGATCTTGGTTGGCTTTGATAGGCCTAGTATGACAACTTGTTTTGGAGGGTGTTATTATGTACTCAATCTTGAGTTTTGTCAAAAGGGATCAGCCACTTTTCCAAAGCGTATTAATTGTAAAATCACAGGTAGTTTTTTTTTTTAATATTTTATTGATAGGCTTGTGCTTGGCCACTATCTCATATTTTGTCCTTAAATACAAATTGAAAGGACGACTTTTACTAATAAAACTGAATGCAATCGCTGCTATAATTTGCCCTTAGATGCATACATATCAATGCTATCAAGCATTGAAATAGTTGTAGCCTATAGTCGTAATTGGCTCGTTTTAATTTCTATTCTTAACACCTAAAAATACTTTTGCAAGTATGTGGACAGACTCACAAGGCCACGAGCCCGTGTGCCCGCCATAAGCGGCACAGGAGGACACCGTGGAGTTTTAGCGGTTTGGAGTCCTACATAACTGCGCTATATCCCCGTAGTAGCGCAGTATGCATGAGCATTTTCCCGGCAAAAATGTAATGTATGTGGATAGAGTTACAAGGCCACAAGCTATTCAAATTAACATTCCAACTTTGATTACAAGTCAGACCACTATTACCTTTATCAAAGCTCACAAATTGACACAGCTCGTGACATGGGGATCCCTTACAGACCGATCGCTAATGTCACCGCTTTTCACAGCCGACTTGAGGACGGAAGGGTACTCGATCCGCTGCGGTGTGGGTTCGATTCCCGGGTAACGCGAGACTATCGTGTTTCGGCTATTTGTGGAGCGATCGATGAACTAGTTGGGGATATTTCTGGAGCGGTTCGGCTGTTGTATTGATGTGGGCTTTTGTTTATAGTGTGTTTATATTTGGTGGTGTATTGAGGTAGGCTTTGCAATAAATGGTTGGTGCGTTGACATCGATAAAAAGTTTTGAACTGGTAGCCTAGTCTTATGGTAACTACAAGTCTTCTTGAAAGATAATACTTTACAATTACCTGTGTGTTTATTTTTCATTCAAGGAATTAATGTAATGGATATAAATAAGCGCCATTGTTTTCTCCCTCTTAAGATATTGAGTAATCACTTCATCTAAACACATTCAGTCATCATAGTGTCAACAAACGTATTCGACGGTGAAATAAATATAAATGTAACTGTACCATCGGTACGAAAAAGGAAATAAGCATTAATACAAAACACTATGTATTATGTTTAAAAAGAAACAACCCTGAGACAGACTGAGTGACTGGCAGGCAAACGGACAATCAGCATTTACTTATGTTATTGTCAGGTCCCGTTTTTCTCGTGTACGAAACCCTTTAGCATTAGTGGTATATAATCTACATCATACTATCTAACTGAATCTTTCCTTTATATCTCCACTGAATAACTCTATTCATAACCTTCCAAAACATAACAGCCAACCTTCAGAACCCATACATCATTGCTCCATATTCTTCACTCACGTCACCCAAGCTGACACATTTGCTCCAACTCGTAACTAGTGAGGCGACCCTGCGCTGTCGTTGACTTACCTTGGCGTTATCTGTCACTTTAGGGTCTGGGCGAATGATAAGGATGGGGCCAGAAGGTCCATTTGATATTGAAATAAATTGCTTTCATGTGGAAACGGAATTTAAAAACATGCAAAGCGGAAAAAGGTTTGAGATCAGTTTCCAAACGTCAATTGTTACTACTGTATTGTAAGTTAAGTCATTGTTCTATCAAGTAACCAAGTAACTACCTACTGTAGAGCAAATTTTAGTACAATGTTTTTTGAAGACCTATTGCCGCTTCGCACTTTTCTGTGGAAACCGTTATGACTTACGTAATGTAGCAAAAGATAGCCAACGTATACCTAAACGTTTAAACCGAGGGAAAGTCTAGTCGATGAAAGATTTTTAGCCAATACTAAGTATCCTTTAAGGCTTTCAAGCACAATTTTTTTTATTTATTATTTATTTATTATTAAAAAAAAAAAAAAAATACAGAGTAGACTTATAAGCTACGCACACTCCCGCAAAACTGCACATACAGTTTGACTGCGGGATCAATCATACTCGCTTACTTAGGTAGGTACATAATTACGCAAGTGCTTCAAATTAGAACTGTAGGCAGGTAAGTAGGCACCTAATGCAAACAATTAAGGTAGTGCTTAAATAATTTACGCTTAAACAATTTCTTTTTTGTTTCCTTGACAATGTCGGCGGGTAAACTGTTGAGTAGGTATGGAATACGTTTTTTTAAAGTTCTGTCCCCGTAATAATTATTGACTCTAGGAACAACAAATTTACCCGCAGTCATTGACCTAGTATTATAATTATTAATAACTTTAACTAACGAAGACTTTTGATCTCGATTGCCATGGTTATTAACTGCAAGAAGGTATTTATGTTTCAGACTTACCGGGAGAATTTTACAAACTTTAAACAATTTACTATAGTCATGTCTAAACTTATTCTTAACTTTCTTATCGACAAGTAGTTTTAAAAATCTTAGTTGAATGTTTTCTAATTTATCAATGTATGATTTAAATGTTAGTCCATAGCAATCGAGAGCATAACTCAAAATCGAGTCTACCAAAGCACTATACAAAAGTCTTAACGTACTAATTGGAACTTTGTAACTTAAATGATAAAATTTACCTAAAATTATTCTAAGTTTATTACTGATGAAATTTATATGTTCAGCCCAGGAGAAGTGCTCATCAACTTTTACCCCCAAGTATGTCACACAGTTAACTCTTTCTATTGATTTACAATTGCAATTAGCAACATTATTATGAAAGCAATTATAGGAATGGGCAAATAATGAGCAAGACACATCATTCAGAGGCAAATATGGCGAATGTATAATTAATAGTTTAGTTTTGTCCGAGTTTATTACTATGCCGTTATCGTGTGACCATTTGACGATAGCGTCCACATCTAGCTGCACGAGGCGACACGTCTCAGCCAAGTCAGAGCCAGCACGCAGTATGCACAGGTCATCCGCGAACATGTGCGCTGAACAGTGTTGTAGCACTCCACACAAACTATTTACGTGCATCAGGTAGCACACAGGTCCGCATCCCGACCCCTGGGGCACCCCGCACCTGACTCCGACCTCATCGCTGTACGTCTCGCCGACCTTCACTCGGTATGAGCGTGTAGTCAGATAGTCTCTGAACCATTCATTCAAAGGCTTTCCGACCCCACACTCTTCTATTGCATTTAATAATGTGGACGTTTCTAAAGTATCGAAAGCTTTTTTATTGTCAAAGAATATGGTCACAACGAATTTTTTGTCTGCCAAATAAGTATATATTTCATTTGTAAAGTTAGACAACAGAGTATTTGTGCCTTTCCCTTTTTGAAATCCGTGTTGGGACTTGTTTAATATATGATTAGTCTGCAGATATTCTCCAAGCTGGTCAGTTACACACTTTTCTATAATTTTGTCTAAACTAGATAGGATAGCTATTGGCCTATAGTTAGAATAGGTTTTTCGACAACCTTTTTTATAAATTGGACGAATTATTGCTTCTTTAAGCTTATCAGGAAATTTATGCTGTTTTACGGATAAATTGACCAACTTAGAGACTACCGGGCAGATTTTATCACAGACGAGTTTTATGTCACACATGCGCATGAGGTCGCTGCCTGGAGATTTATTGACATTCATACTTTTAATTATCTTTTCTGTATAGCTATCGGTAATCGGTTGCCACCTCATACTCATATCTGCTGCACGTACATAACTATCCCTATTAAGTAAATAAACATTACATGAATGTTTAAGGCGCTGAATTTCTTCATCAAAGGTAGTCGCGAACTGATTAGATAGGTATGCAGTGTTTTTATGTTCCATGTTCGACAATATGACACTGTCCAAACACTGTTTTTCTTTTCCCAACAATATATTTATTCTATCCCATATTTTTTTTATGTTTTTATTACAATTAATTATGCATTGTCTGTCGTACTCATTGCTACATTTATTTATTATTTTAAAACATTTATTCCTATATTTAGTATAATTTAATCGTTTCATCATATTTTTTGGATCATTGCTCCATATATCAAACAATCTATCTCTTTCTGCTATCATATTTTTTATGTTATCTGTCACCCAACTTTTGTTACCTCTATTACTGTTACTTATTATTAGAGTCTTATAACATTCATTATAAATATTAAGGAACATTTGTCTAAGCGCATTATACAATTCTATAGGACATTCGATAGCCATCAAAGCGCTAAAATCAGTGGCAAGTAATTTTTCTCTAACCATGCGATTGTCGAGTACGCGTCGATGCGTAGTAATAGGTACAGTTTGGTTGCGAATCGCACGGGCGGTATGCCTATTTCTCGGGGTACCCGCGTTATCACCCGACGGAGCGCGGTTCCACTGCACCGCAGCTGATACGTAGAAATGATCCGATATTTTATGCTGTATGACTGCAGAACTTATCACTGATAATGGGGCTCGAATATAAATATGATCCAGGCAGGACTCCACAATTTTCCCTAGCACAATTTCCTTTCGTGTTACTTTGTTAATACATTTTACCAGTCCAAATTCCGCTAGTAAGTCTTCATATTGTATTACATAAGTATCTTTTTCATTTATAAGGTTTATATTAATATCTCCACAAAGTAAAATTTTTACATTTTTAGGCAAGCTCTCTAATATATGACGTAATTCATTTAGAAACTGTAATAATTTATTCTCATTATTTATACGTGGTGGCCTGTATATAGATAACAAATATATCGGATCACTTCCACTCCCACCGAGTATAATGGGAACGCACTCAGCAGCTCGCATACTATTTGTATGAACCGTCTCGTTTACTCGAGCATTGAGTGAGTCACGCGTATATACCAGCACACCGCCACCTTTACGGCCAGTGCGGGTATAACTATTTACATTAAACCCTTTGATTTTATAGAAATTTAACAAAGAAAAGTTTATGTTAGGTTCGGTTAGCACTAAGACATCAATATCTTTTAAATTACTGCCTAAGGTTACAAGTAATTCATTAAAGTTTTTCTTAATAGATCTTATGTTTACGTGAACGATACAAAAGTCATGTTTTTTCTTGAGTGACGTTTGCCATCCACTGAAACTACGAACTTCGGCCGTGACGATTGAATCGTCCGAGATTGAATCTATACAGTCTAAAGCTGCGAATGATGAGTTGGAAATTAAACACTATTCAAAATGTATTTAGGTATATACCTATATTTAAAGTGATCACTTCACTTTAAGTAAGGCGTTGAGGTCAGCTTCCGTTCTCACCCATACTGATTTGTCTCCATCAGCTTTCTTTACTAGTATTTTACCATACATCACCCATACATATTTGTATAAGTCTTTCAATTGTTTCTTGGTAGTCCAGAGTAAGGCGCGAGTGGTTTTAGTTAGGTCCTCATTAATAAAAATCTTATTTTCACTTGGTCCTCCCGTAACCATGTTGCTCGTTACCTCAGACAACTTACGCCGTTTTGCTAGCCATGCATCACGACTCTCTGTGCCTGACGTCTTAAATCCAACAGTAATAGTAGGTGGTTTACTCCCTTGTTTTCGTGGTTGATTTCGTCTTACCCACTCGATGTCGCCACTATTTACTTCGATGATCTTACCGATGTTAACAACAAGCTCTTTCACATTCTCATCAGGCAGCTGCTCTATACCGACAATCTCGATATTGTGTTTGCGAGCAGACTGCTCGTACCCGTGCAGAGATTGTTCAAGGGCGAGATTACACTTTTCGAGGTAGACGCATTTATTATTTACGTTTTCTACCGCCTTTTCAAGCTTATGAATTTTATCTTTAGAGTTTTCGTGCTCGGCTAATAACGTATCGTACTTATCAGAGAGCAAGCCCATACTTTCCTTTATGGAATCAAGTTGTTTTTTTAGTCCAGGGATTGCACTGACCTTTTTTTGAATGTCCTTCAGGATCTTGTCAAATCCTTGACTATCATCTTCGGGCTCTTCATCGTCAGTTTCTTCATCCTCGCAGTTGTTGCAGTAAATACGGGTTTTACCTGCCTTCATATCCGCAGCTAATCCCTTCACACAGCATCTGTGAAAAGTTCCTTGACACGGACCTTGACAAATAAAATGTGATCCTTTTTTTGATAACACTTTTTTACACTTTTGGCATTCCATTTGTGTAAGCACTTGGTAGTAGGTACTTTGATAAATTTAGAAAAATATGTTATAAAGGTGCGCGCGTGCACTCCGGTCAACGTCCGAGCGAGTGAATAGTTTATGTCATTGTCATTAAAGACATTGACAAATGCCTTGAAATAGTATCAATTTGTTTTTTTTTAATGATTGCTGGCATTGGCTGACCCACGTTAAGTACTGAAATTCCCGTCAACTTCTCCAAACAATATTTTGGTCAAGTCTTGTCACTTAACTATAAAAAGCTGCCACATCCAGTGAGCCTTCTGCCCCATTTCCTGAACCTCATATATTTATCATTGTCTCAAGATGAATGATTAGTCTGTGGAATCCGCTTATGAATATACAATGTGGGTTATTGAAGTAAACGTGATTAATGTGCGCCTTGCTCTAATTTATTGCCAGTGTTTGTGCTTGATTTTAGGGTAAGTTAGTTTACTTACTGGTGTAATAGGAATGAAATTCCGCATTGAAGTGTAAATGTATGAATAGGCTTTTTTTAAAAAAGGAGCGACAAACTGATAGTAGATCCGAAATATATAAGTGTCAAGAAACGCAAAACGAGTATGATTTAAAAATGATTGCCATCATTTTTAAAGTGGGAGCTGGCAGGATTTTTTACTCTGTTCAGATTTTAGCCCGCATCATGCTTGTTCAAAAACCCTGCTAGCTGCCCATGTACGACTACGAATAAAAAGACCATACAGAAGGTTAAGAGATTATAATGAGTTTAAGGAAAATTTCAACGGTCAATTTTTAACCCCGGACGGAAAAAGAGAGTTGTTATAAGTTTGAAGTGTGTAATTCGTGTTCGATAGATTGTTGATCGAAGCGTGTCTACTACTAGATAAATTGTGTCGTTTAAAAATAATGAAATAAAAAAATTGTCTGTTTTTGAATTTTTATTTGTAATTAATCATTTTGACGCACTTGCCTCAATAACTTATACGGAATTACGGATAGCCAATAAACTGCTAATCTATTTAGCCTATTTAGAAGATAATATAGACAGGATTACCTCTTCTGTATAAAAATACCTATAATGAGGATTAAAAAACTACTACGAATAAAAATACTACTAGTATTGCTATTAAATTCTATGCTATGATTTTGCACTACATTTCATCGCGAATCCAAATTCCAGAAACAGCTGTACCTTCCATCAAAACAAAGTCAATCAATGTAGAAACATTAAATCATACTTGTTCCGTACAATTGGCACACGTCTGTAGGTCTGTACGTCACGACAGTTATTTGTGTTATGTGTGAAATTAATGTTCCCGTCACTCAAATATATCGCCGTACTATATATCGTTAGGACCTGATATATCGCCATTATTGTTAGCAGGGAAGTTATGAATATGAAATTTTGGATCTTGATACGAATACAAATACAGAAATAATATTATATCGGTACTGGATACGGTTTTCCGTTAGTTTCGGATAGTGACGGATATTAGATTTGTAAAATATTTTTTTTTAAATAAGACACTATTAGGTAATATTTTGACTTTATTCTAAGTTTTCACTTCGGCTATTGTGTCTGCCCGGATGAGCAGAAAAACCTGTCATTACGTGTCTCATTAAGACTCCGCGCCTATCCGTAACTATCCGAATGTTTTATATCATGATACATACATTTTTCTTTCGGATATCTGATAGTTTCGGTTACGGTTACGGAGCGCCTTAACGTCTCTGAATGTTTGGACCAGATGTATCACTGTTGCGATGTTTATTGTAATAACCATATCAGCGTCTTAAACTAAGATTGTTGTAACCGGTTATAATTATTATTAAGGGTGTTAATGTTAATATGCGGAACTATTGTTATAAGGTGGGAAGTTGTGCCGGCTTTTGAACGAGGGGTAGGCAGCTGAGTTTATATATTTAGAGACGTAGATCCTAGAGTGGCTGTAGTATTTAGATACTTACCCACATTTTCAAGATTTTTGTACCATTTTTCACAATGTATCGAACCAGAATAATGATTCTGGTGCAGTGTTTCGAAGATTTGACTTACCCGGTCGGCACTACTAAGTACTAAGGCGGTACTAAGCCGGCACAACTTACCCGGTCATCATCAGCCTCGAATTCGAAGACATGTGATATCCACTAAACCGCACTGGGCCCGCGTGGTGGATTACGGCCCATTCCTTCTCTCACAGAGAGGAGTGCTGTGTCCAAGCAGTGGGAACATCAACCATCGTCTTCATCGCAATTTGAAAACCTAAATCTCTGACATTGTTTTATCAGAAATCGTTTTGATTTCCTGGAACTGAGAATTGGAAAGAGAAATATAATAAATAAAATCAAAATCTTCAGTCTAAATAACGAGAAAGGCTAACTTATCTGAGCGTAAATTCATTTTCTAGAAAACTTTTTCAAGATAATAGTTTTAACTGAAACAGAAGGTTTGCCTTTGCCAGAAAATTAAGAAAAATACTAGGTAGGTAAGTATCAAAAACTTCACTCCTTTATATTCTTTAACGAACATTATCTCTGCTTGATTGCATCCAATCAAATATAATGAACAACTTTATCAGCAAAATTTACTTGTAATCTAAGGCTTCGAGACTGACCAAATGTGGTTGAAATTTGTACCGATTTTCCTTATGTAGAACAATTTCCATGTTGGCGTAATCGCGGTATCAGTGCGATATGCTTCTGTGTTACGGGTAGTGGTTTCTATTCCCGCTTTGGACAAATATATTGTCAGATAAACGGGTAATTTTGTCTTTGTTCTGAGTTTAGATATGATTTTAAGATTTTTGTTTATAAGTAATCCTAGAATTCTGTCTAGAGAAAATATATGACGTAACTTTATAAAATCTTCCTGCATATGTCGTATGTAAAATAAATGATCAGGTAGTTTCGGGATTCAGGTTATTTGTTTGCTTATAGTTATTTTTTATTGTTACAAAAGTGATACTACTATAAACAAATTTATTTTATTTGGAAGATGGCTTACCGAATCACGAAGGGAATTTATTGTGGACAGAACAGTCACCCACATAAAACACATGACTGCTTCACTATACTATTCCAAGACTACATTGATTCAGCTCTGACCTCTTTACAACAACATAAATATAATATCCATTGCCCTCAAAATCACCACAGTATAATAAACCAACACTCAGTAGTCTAACTCCAGGATGTACTCTACTCTACTCTACTTACCAAACATGGCGGGCGCGTGTGTGCACGTACTACAGTGGCCATTCATCTCGACGCTGGCCGAGGCTAGCCCAATATGGCGACGGTATTGATGTCAGCTGATGGGACCATTGATCTGACTGTTAGGTGTTTTGTGAGGCGGTAGTCGGGTCATGGTCTTTTTTTATTCGTAAGAGGTGAAGGAATTGTATTGCGACATCTAATTTATGTCGTAAATATACGAAAAGCTTGAAGTGCTAGTCGGCTAAATGAGGTGTTAACAATTTTGTGTTAACTTACAATTAACTATGTATTTTTAAACCACTTATTGACTATACCTACCTATTGTAAAATTATAGGCTGGAACTCAGATTAGAGAAAAGGGCTGCAAATAAAGAATTTATTAAAACAAAATTATACATTATTATTTGATATGATCTATTTTACGTATTTTCAATTCACAAGTTTAAGTACCTACATATTTACATTATATGAATTATCTATTTTATTTACCTTCGTCCGTGTGTCACTAGCGGGGTGCCTAACTGAAAATCAGCGCTGGGTGTCTGACGCCCAGCATATGCTAAGTTGGTAACCCTTTCGGTGAGGGCACGCCCGGCACTTCTTAAACCTTATTTGTACTTTTTTACTAATCTTCTGTTACTTTGTGATTGTTGTGTCTGTGTCGAATAAATGTTATCTATTCCATTCTATTCTATTCTTAATAGTTTTGAATTGAAGAATAATGTTTATTAGGGTAGTGCTAATACTGTATATTAAGTTAATAAAAGTCTATAATAACTTACTTTAATTAGGTATACTCCTGTAAGTAAAAGCTTCCACAGACAGACGCGATGCGACAACTCAATAACGCGTTTTCAATTAAATACATCTACAGATATTTTTGTGGCAATAACAGTTAAGTATTTTTTCTTTTCTTCGTTTGTTAGTCTAGGATCTCTATTCGAGTAAACCTTAGGTTTATTGCTTTAGACTTGGTACTGTATTTATATAAGATAAATAATAACATACATAGACGTCTCTGTAATAATATTAGAACGGATATCATACTTCTGGGTGGTCTGATCTAAATAAATGTTACACCGGATATTATCTACAGTTTTATTAACGAAATGTAACAATTTCTGTAGCAGTTGCTGATAAAATTATGATGGATGTTTATTATTTTTTAACTGTTTTAATATTTTTAACACGTGATATCGATGTGCTGTGCTTGTCAAATAAATCAACAGATTACTCTAACATTTTCAGTAGGTATTTATTAAGTAAATTCAAAATATGACACTTACCTAAAAGTTTGAAGTATTGCACAGATTAAAATAACACATGAAGGTGGGTATTCTCCGAAACGGTGGGTATTCTCCAATACGATTTTTAAGATATACCCATACCAAAACCGCACTTTACACCGATTTGAAAATTTATAATACAATGTTTCCTCTCACTTATCGATCAAGTATCGTAAAACCATAACAAAGAAAAGTCCTGAACTCCTCTCAAAATACAATACTACACCATGAAACCTCCACATTTATCATTTACAACAACAAATCAAACAAAATGTACCGCGAGGTAGCATCTGAGCGACAATAAATTCTACTATCGCAGATTGAATATGAAATCTGCATAAAATTCCATTGAGTATCCGAACCCACCCTTAAGTACGCCACACTCAAAACTCAACCTTACCTGTTAAACTACAGAGTTGAATATAATATGCAATCTGCATAAAATTCCATTGAGTATCCAAACCCACCCTTAAGCACTTCGCCATACAAAAACCAACCTTACCGTTATAACTATAGGGTTGATATTTCAGTGGATGGTGGAGATTTTTTTTCGATATTTTTACGGTAGTCTACATATATATATTGATTTTGGCTTTTTTTCTCGGTTCGCGTGGCTAAGTGTTTCGATGTGATGTTGTTTTGTTCCTGTCCCTTGTGGCTGGAGGGAGAAATGTGAATGATAGTATACTGGGTAGTTTAGTTTGTGGGTAGTTTCTTTTTTCAAGGATATTTTAGAGTTTATATGGGTAGGTACTAGGGTTGTAATACTGGTATCAGCGGCAACTAGTTGGATGGCAGTCTAACAGAATTAGGTATAGTTGAAAAAACAGCAGAAAGTTTGAAGGTTAGTCGTTAGTCAGTGTTATTTATACAACACGGACAATAATTGCTGGACACTGGGGCTGTTAGTGGTGTGACAATACCAGTGTCAAAAAAAATGTTTTATAAAAGATATGCAGATACATACATATACTATTTAATATATACATAAATACATACGTAATAAAATATAAAGGCAATAAACAAAATGAATTCATAATCACAGCGACAGGTAATGCTCCCTCACTAGTCTTTTGAACACAGGCAACGATTGGGCGCGTTTGATTGGGTCTATCAACGCATTCCACAGACGAGTAGCCTGGGCAGTAAAGAAATTTTGTGTGGGAATGGCAGAGAAACTGAAAACCTTATCGTGTTATCTTCTCTGCTAATATCAAATTTAAGTTAAATAATAGGTATTTTGAAAAAGTTGCCCGCATTGCGAAAATCAATGCTAAGAATAGACGTAAAGATCTAAAACTAACACTATTCAGGGAATGGTAACCGTAACTATTCACGGTCTAAGATACAGCTCATCCAAAACCCAATCTGGAAAATCTTCCTCCATCATAAATACCACAATAACAAGCAGATAATCGAAAACTTTCCGACGAATGACCACAACGGATCCCGTAATCCTACCGTGATTAACAGTCCCGGACATATCCCCCGGGATCCCGGGAGGATGCAATAAACAGTCCCGCGATATCATTTGCGAGATTGCGAGATTCCCTACTAAGTGTTAATTTTTGTAATTGCTCCAGACGAGAGATTAGATTACGTTTGGAAGGGGGGAGGAGGATCTAATATCTTTTTGTTTTCACATGAGATTTTTCCTTGAGCTTGCCCTTAATTAATATTTAAGGCGTATGAAGAAGGAAATATGGAATAAATACTTGAATCTTTGTGAGTTACATTTGCGCTCGTTTTCCTTATTAATTCAACAATTCTGGAGATATCGTTGAAAAGGGTGTTTACCGCCAGTCAGTATGTATTTTTTACACAATAAGGTCTAACCTACCTGACTGTGAATTTTATTTGGGAAAAAGTAATATAGCTGTAGTAGTGGCAATTTCTTTTTTGAAAACTATCTGTTTTTAACAGACAAATAATTATTTCAACTTTGTATCTTTTAAGCAAACTTATCTATTTTTAACCTACCCACAGCAAAATCCCTTCAGCTTTCCAGCACCCGAATTGTGTAAGGTCTAAAAGTAGGGAACAGATTGTTTCCCTTGCATTCATTGCTTCATATGTTCAAAAATCCGTCTTTTCGGCAGCGTAAAACACGCAATGAATATAATAGAGTTACCAAAATGAAAGGGAAGAAGTGTGCTTTGTGCTGTTACACAGATACGTAATTAGGTTGCAGATATATTAAGAAAATCGATCCTAAAAGCCCATATTTTTTTACGATACTATCTCTTATTAAAATATAACCTCAAAAACATTATACCTAAGCCTCGCGAGTTTCCTTTTATCTTGAAAATGTGTACCTTTTAACATACACGGCCTTTATCTACGCAACTTTGCCGATTCCTTTAATCTTTTAAGTTATTTCATGTTGACCGACCTAAAAATCCCGTATTTTGAACATGCCGCAACTCAAGAGCCCGGAATCCCGGGACTTGGAGTTGCCCAATATTGCTGGGCATTACTCCTGAAATACCCACATAAATATCTTTGGATGCCTTGTTTTTGGGTAAGGATTTCAGGTATTTTTTATGCGGGTGATCGATTTATACTTTGGTAAATTGTTTAGGGTGTGTTGGTTACAGAAGAAATAAAGCCCCACGGGCCGATTTTCATGGTAAAGCAACGCTTGCCAAGGTCAGTCCATGGATGGGTGACCATCTTAACATACAGAGATTTCTTCGTACCTCGCCAAAAACCACAATCGCTAACGACCTTGAGGGAACAAAACGCGCACTCGTTTAACTCCCGCGCAACCCAAAATTCAGTAGTTTTTGTACTTTCCTTATTGTTTTATGGCTTAAAAAAGCTATTGATCAAAATGTAGATACTAAAATTGTCTTTGAGATGGTGAAAATTTCATTTAAATACACCCGGCGGGCGGCGGTTTTGGTGCGATTGTCGTTTTTTTGTCCGTGTTAGAAATAACTTTACAAATTAATTACACTATGTTATATGATTAAAACTCAAAATGTTTACAGATCAAATTATTAAGAAAATGGTCTAATATAACATATATTTTTTTCCAAAAAATTACGTCTACCCGTTTGTACATACATGATTTTCATTTTAAAATCAACTAATGACGGGTAATTATCTGCGCCTTATAGCGTTGATCCCGACTGTAATTTGAAGATCTTTGACAGTCGTTACGGTAGTCAGAAGCGATACAATCTTGCCAAGGGCTATTCTGATACCCAGTTACTGGGTTGTGGAGGTCAGATAGGCAGTCGCTCCATGTAACATACTGATAAACAGCTACATTTGGTGAAACTGGCGGCCGATCCCAACATATTTATAGACTAGACAGATTGATTGACAATGGTTTAGTATGTGCGTTGCAAGTCTACCATGGGACCTGTATGGCACGGACATCCCTATTTGCTGTTTTGTGGTATAATAAATTGTGCACTGTTTCGTGTTATATAGGCTTATTTTCATCCATTTTGTCATCGATTGGTCTATGGTAAATGATGCTTAGCTATCGAAAAATACTGTGTTTATTTGTTCGAATTTCATCTGTTGGAAAATTAGTGTTTGTTATTTTGTGCCTCATTTATGATGTCCTAACTTAGTGACCGTGAAATTAACTAGAGAGATGAAATACAGAAAATATTGGATTAGTTTACTATTTTTCGAATATTTCTCTTTTGTATTCTACCATTTAAATTTTACTAAAAATGTATGCAACAGAAGAGAAGGTACATCGACTAGACGATCCTACCGTAAGACTTTTATTTTGTTTATACTATTTCGAAGGATGGTGCAAATCAGACTCGAACAACCGAACATACCAACCTTTGTTCATTGTTTTGTGCAGCAAATGTTATAATGTAAGTAATATCTTTTGCTTTCACTACCAGACAACCTAGGGAGGGAGGGAGATTCCTTATCCAAGGCATTACCATTTATCTCTTCGCACGTTTCAGATATTATTCTACTACTAACTTCTCACGAATAATAAAAGCCCATTCATTTTTAAACATAATCAAAGAAAAGCAACGCCCTCTAAACCCGCCCATAATCGCTAATGAATTTATATTTCTTAATTATGATCGTCTTTATATTCCTTGGCACTTTAAATTAATATTAAATCGTTCTCAAATCAGGCCATTTCTTTTAATTCCGTCGAGCCATTAGGCGGCCTTCAAACTTGCGTATCGGGCCTCATTAAACAAATCCTGCTCTTGGCTTTGGTTCAGCCTTGTAAGGGGGGGAACAGAAGATTCACTTGGATTGCGGAATAATGAACTTTATTCATAAATAGCAGTACGTGCAGTATCAATTGGTTTGTGTAAAATAGTGTACAATTTTTCAAACAATACATTCAAGCTGCATGTCACCAACTCATTCAAGCTTGGAGATCTAAACACTTGCCTAACTAACAGTCAATAATATCCCGTTTCTTAAACTTTCGAAATCACAATCTCATCTCAGCTACAATCAATGTCAAGAACTTGTCAAAAACGCAGGGAAATCAGATTTTTTTTCGGTAGATTGAGAGTCAGATTAGAATGCGAACTTTCTTTAAAATACGGGCTTGGCTATGAAGGTCGATTGAAATTAACATCGATAATGATGAGCAGTCTCTTGTAATAAGATATTTGTACATACGTAGCTATCTTTCTATCTAGCGTATTTTCTTCTGCAGGTGGACAAAAACATCCCAATTCCTTGTCCATTTTCCACACAATTCTGTATTTTGCTAGTGCGGGCCAGACCTTCCGGTAGGAGTCGAACTCATCCCACCAACTTGGCCTAGGTATGGGTCGGCACCGATTCAGTGTGCTTAATAGTTTTCTTCAAAATAAAGAACTTCCACTAATAATCTTTCTTTATTAATGAATAATAGATGACCATACAGAGTTACTTAATAATAAACACAAGACATACAGAAATCGTTTAAAGTTATTTTGAAAATAAAGTTTAGGCACGTCAAGAGTTGGAGAATGTGAAATGGTAGATTGTAAAATGGTTTGGTTGTCTTTGGAGTGATTCGCCCTATCCCCTCGTACTAGTATAAAACTGTATCAAGAGCAAATAGTCTTCCCCAACCTTAGAACAGCAGTTTCCCACAAGGTTGCAGTATAAGTCACATAGTTAAGCAGATTGATTACATAATGTATAGGATATAAATCTTGTTACAGTTATATTAATAAGGTTACATAATGGGAATTATCTGTATTGTTTTTTGTTTGGGTATGGGTATAGGTTTATGTATATGTGTTATATATGTATTGCACTAAGAAAAAGTATTTAATACCTCTTTCTTTGTAACGTCACAGCCTCTTCATTTCAGCAGCCAAATGATACATAGTATGGTTCAAACCTTTTGTTCTGTCTCCACAGTGTATTCTGGCACCAGCTGTTAATATTAACAATCCGATTGTTTCGCGCACTTTCTCTTCAGACATTTTGTATTTAGATCTATGTACATAATTCTACATAGGCCGTTGGGTTTTGCATTTTCCACGCTGGGAATTTTCACACTCTCTCTTTTACGTTCAGTTATTTTTATGTCTGTGACATCTTGACTAATAAAAGTGAGGTCGTAAAAGATGACTGAAAGATCATATTTAGATGTTGGGTAGCAGTATCCTTCAGTTTTCCACTTACTCCTCACCGTTCATCGTATAGATTGCCAAGACCAATGATACAGTCGAAAGTTCAACAAAAATATATTTTATAGTAACTAACAATAAGAAAGGTTTGTTCGGGAGCGTTACTGTTAAGCAGCATAGCTGTGTTCAGTGAAAGGGTTTGGGTGCCAGTGAGATAACAGTCACAAGAAATTATAACAGTATTTAAGAAGACGATAAACTCTTTGCCAATCTGCCTTAGCAAACTACAATACCATTGCTTGCATAGTTAAATTCATTCTCCGGGCTTTCAAGAGTCGCAGTGGTTTGCGAATAGTGCGGTAGAATTATAATACCATTGCTTACCATTGATTAAGCTTACTATAGGTAATACCAACCACCCCTAATAACTAAAACCAACAGTGGTAACCGCCAGAAATATTTGACCTGGAATTATATTATTGATTTTAACAAAACTAAGTAGATAGCACATCCGTACTCCCTATAAATAAAACCTCAACTTCCAACCTTAAATATCCCTATTTAAACTAAAAATAACATAGGGCACTGCATTTAAGTGCTTCTGTTTCGTAGTTCTGGCTAATTCGACAGTGAACAGACAGACGGGCGAACGATGCCCAGATGTAGTGTACCTAGGCTACACAGACACTGAGCTGTACAGCCTAGATCAAGGTAATATGGCCTGTGATATGAGGGCTATTGTATTTAGATGAATAGGGATGTTACCTATGTTGTTGTTAATGTTGTTTTTCTTCTTGTTGCAGGTAATTCGGAGTTTATTTTTACTGGTTTTGGGAGTTACTTTGTAAGTGTAGTTATACGGCTTTATAATAACGCAGCCTTTAGCTTGATTAAGGGTAACTAAAGTTTATTTTAGCTAAAACTTATAAAATACACTTTTTCTCCTTGAAAGAAAGGGAGTTATTTTGTAAGCGTAAATATAGTTTTTCGCTAGGAAAGCCTTTTAGACACAATTTAAAGTAAATTTGTTTTTAATTTTAGCTGATCATTACAAAACCATAATTATTACTGTTCACCAGTTTAAATGATGATTTTCTTAACGTTAATCCAAATCTTGAAAACTAAGTAGGTAAAAGAGATCCCTACAAATGAAGCATGTCTACTTTTATCAGCCTTTCCTTTCAAGATGAACAAAGGAAAGAACTTACCGTTAATTTCTATTACCCCATAACTTTTAATAAGTATTACCAAAAAACGTTAATAATCTGCCAAAAGCACAGTTAATTCAAACAACTGCTCGCTTTTGTTTGTTCGAGCAAACACTTCGGGCCAAACACATTCGACCAATATTGGGCCAGCATCAGGACGAACACACCGAGCCAACATCGGGCCAAACACATCGGGCCTGATAAATCCCGCACACCACTCGATTTAATTAAATTCATTAGCGAAAGCGTTTACACCGCTGAGGTTAAGGTGTCATAGGGTACATACCATAAGCAAAGGCGGGAACTCTAGCGGGCACTTACTTATCAGTTTGTATAGCTTTTTTTATTGAGGAGATCGTACATACATACTAGAAATAATATATAGAAGTAAATCATTGAATCTTCCGAAAATATGTGAGTCAATATTATTATAACAATCGGATATAGGCCATAGTCTATATCAGCGAAAATTCTTTGTCTCAAAACCAAATAGTCATAACACAACCAAAAGGAACAGAACCAAAGTGTTTTAATGTTTATGAAACAAACTGGTAGCGACCGAAGTACTGACCCAGTTTTAATATCTACAGTTCATCTGTTAGGTTCAGGCCGAACCCGCTAACTTCTTATACCCTGAACCGTGTCTACAGACCCCAACTAATCCTCCATTTATAATAAACGGCTGCGAATGTGTGTTTACATGTTTACACGTTTATAACCCTGCGAGCTAACTTCTCGAACAAATATTTGTCGGCTCTTTCCACCTAATATATTACACAAATACGGACTAATTTGCGTTTCTCCGCGACTTCTAATTTGAGGGTTATATTGGGGTTGGAAAGGGGCTTTTTAATACTTAAATATTTGTTTTGATGTTTCATTACTTTTTCTAAGATTAGTTGGACACCAACGGACATGTAGAACATTAAATATGCTAGAATATCGTTTGGTTCTTACAGGCATCACTCTGTACTTTCGAAGCTATCTTCCTATTATGCAATATTGGTTGAATATCGCGTACACGTGTACAAAAATGGGTCAAAACAAAACGCATCGCAATGCGTCCAAGTAAATTTACCTGCAATATCAGTTTTATATAAATCGAACCGCGATGAACCACCAAGAAGACTGATAAGATTTATTCTTATTTCCCTAAGGTGTCTTTGAAGAGCACTTTGTTAAAGTAACGAATTGATTACAGTATGAGTCTATTCTAGTCTAGTCTAGTATAGATCTATCTGTAAACACGCGTGATAAACATGATTTAAAAAAAAATGTAATAGCATTTATATTTTACAATACCTTTTGTTAAAGCAGGGGTGGCCCGGTGGTAACAGCCCCAACATACATGTCGTAGATCGTGAGTCCGAACCTAGGCCGGCGCTTTATTTTGCGTAAATTATTTCATTAACATTGCTCTCAAAACGGTGAAGGAAAACATCGTGAGGAAACGCGGCATGTCTTAGAACCATAAAATCGAAGACATGTGATATCCACCAACCCGCACTGGGCTCGCTTGGTGGATTAAAGTCTTTTGAGGCGAAAATCAGAGAAAAGGTCGACGCCTTTTTGTAAACTTTCCTTGCAGTTTTAAAACTCGATCTCAGTTAACTCCACAAAAATGGACCTCAATTAATAATTTCTTCGAACCGTTTTATCCCCCTCTAATAACACGTTCACACCTTCCCAAGTAAAGGCACGTTCAATAAATGGCCGACCGGTACACGTGCTTTATCGGCGATATTTTATCAAAATTACGCTTATCTGTCATGGCTGCCATGGTTCGGGAACAGAGGTTATGTTTGTGGACCTTAATGTGATTCTTGTTCATATATGTGTGGCACTTTGTCTTCCTAATCTTGAAATTATATCAGTATCAAATAGATAGTCAGCAACCCGTATACCAAAGTGGGTAAATTACATGATCTTTTTAGAATTGTGTAGAGCAACTCTTAATATCATCAAGGTTATTCGCTTACCTTTACCCCAATTTATTTCGGGTCAGAGGAACACGTATTCTTCTTCTATACTTCCCTATTAATCCTCCTGTCAGGAGTCATACTAGTGACCCCTTTTCTAGAATGGTCATCATCATCATCACCATTTCAGCTGAAGGACGTCCACTGCTAAACAAAGGCCACCAAGCGTCGCCACATTGACCAATCCCGTGCGTCTCGCATCCAGCGGATTCCCGCAATCTTGACCAGGTCATCGGTCCACCATTGGGAAGCCTTCATTGTCTTCTGTTTTGCGGTTCTGCGAATAAAATGTGCCCTGCCCACTGCCACTTAAGTTTGGTAATTCTTTGGGCTATGTTAGTGGCCTTGGTTCTCTTGCGGATGGTTTAAATTCTGATTCGATGACACAAGGAATCTCCTGAGTGTAGATATTATTCTATCAAAATATCATGCAAATACCCTTACAAGGAATATAAACAGATCATGTAAGGATGAAGAAGAGGATCAGGTAAAACCAGTTGCAGCCCATTTTCTCCATTATCGTTGTCAGTAAAAATTGCATGTCCTGCGACTCGTAACACAATTAAACATCATCCGTAACGTTAAACCCTTAAACGAAATGAACACCCAACAGTAACAGTTTACATACAAGCCATTTAATTGTTTATCCCGGAATTTAAAGTACTCCGGACTTTAAATCCCGGGAATGGTGACAAAACAAATCACAAGCCGGTAGGTACAACACATGTCTGGCAAAACAAGGCTGCAAGGTTGCAAGCCGTGTTTTGACTGCTCAAACGTATGCAAGCAACCATTTTGTGAAAAGGACCACGACCACTTTAACATCATCAATCATCATGAATTGAGTTATTAAGTTTATCTATGAATTAATTTGACGTGAATTGAATAAGATGTAGGTAAATTAACCAATGGTTTCTAAAAAAATGAAAAAAGGAATTAAAATGATGACTGAACAAACAATGATTTCTTATCGAGTATTTTTAAAATCGTATGTGTTTTATGGATTTGTGTTAAATAACTTAATTCAGTTATACGCATTAAGTGTATTTTCTTTAAATAGTATAAAAGAAAGTCGTTGTCTTCTTCTAAAGCACGCAACGGATTTCGATACGGTTTTCACTTATACCATCTGTTAATAATGATTTGTCCCGTACGAAGCATGGGCGGGCCGCTGGTAACAATAATGAAATACAAACACAACATTTTACACAATCCGAAAAGTCATTACATTGAACCGTAAACCACTATAAAACCATAATCGGTCCGTAGTTAAAACTACAAATCCCGCATAATCCCGCGACAGCACATCACTAATGTAACGGTACCGGAATAACGATTGAATTAAATGGCCGATGCGTGGTAACAGTGAAGCGGATATGATTTCGATGTGATTTAGGTAATTTGTGGTTTTTGTAGGTTCTTCATTATTTAGTGAAAAAAAAATTGTAGTTGCAGATCGGGTACAAACGTCGGCATTAATATCGTTTGTTATGCAAACGATACCTTGTTGTTAACCGCCGGGGCCACATTCGACGAGACAATCCAGCTTTTTGAGCTCGGGTTGGCAAGAGACGTGGCGTCGATCCGCGAGCTTGTTTGAAGATAGCGCCTCATACAACTGAGGCGCTATGGTTTCATAAACTGCCGAGGAGCAGAGAGCCATCCAGCTCGTCAGTGATAGTTCGAGATGCGCAAGTCCAGGTGGGCCGATACATTAAGTATCTTGGCCCAACCCTGGGCGGTCGGTGGGGCACTCACTTCGAGCACCTGCACCCCCGGGTTGAAAAGGCAGTGGATGCTTTGCATAGAACTGTCTTACCTCGGGGGACCGCGGGAAGAAGTTCGCCGCCCCTACGCGGGTGTCGTGCGATCAATGGTCCTTTATGGGGCGCCTATTTGGTCAAGCAGACTATCTGGTGTCCGATGCTGCAGGACTAAAATTAATTGCCTGCAGCGGAAAAAGGTCTTTAACCGTTCGGTAACCTTTGAGGCGGCAACTCTCCTGGCTCGCATTCCTCCACTGGACATTCTAACAGACATGGATGCGAGGGTTTATAACCGAATTCGCGCCTACCGCCAGAATGGTGATAGCTTGCCAGGAATCGCTGTTGTAAGGCTGAGACGCCTTTTGAAGGTTTCCGCGCGTAAACAAAAAGAAAAAAAGGTACAGATCATAATATAATAGGCGTTATTGCGATCAATTATTATTGTGATTGTTTTCCATTCTGTTTTGAGTTTTTAAATTGATGCCCACCAGGGGGGTGACCATAAGCTCTTAGAGCAAGGTTATTTTGAATGTGCGTAAGGGACAAATGTATATGACTTGTATTATACATCTGTGCCTTTTTCACAGTCGAACTATGATAATTTTGACACGTCATGGCACGGGGGCTAAGGCACGACAAGCTATTATACCAGTCGTTGTCACAAGGCTTTCCTTGTTAAGAGTGTCACTAGTATAGAGCCTCTTATCTCACCTGATGGTAAGCGATGATGTGGTTGACGGTGAAGCTCGCTTGCCTAGAAGTAACCTATTCCCTCTTGACTTATAGACCCCTAGATTGCAGCTATCGGGAAACATAGACGCCACCGACAGGAAATTCCACTCCTTAGCTGTGCGCACAACGATAATATCCGCCAAACGCTTTTTGCGTATGGGTGGGAAATCCACCACGTATCGATGGTGCATCGCCGTACGTCTTGTAGTCCGATGATAAAACGGACTAAGTTGAATTAGATCATCAATTTCATCGCACACTCCGCGAAATAAGAAGAACTTCTCTGAACATAATATAATAATTGATTATTGATTTATATAAGTTTACATGTACTAGTATAATCAGACTATAGTGTTCTCACTGCTGGGACACAGAATACAGGCCTCCTCTTTGCGAGCAAGAATGGACTGGCTTTCCTATCCTACAATTGTGCAATTTAAAGAAAACAGAGACAATAATAAAACTCTCTCAATAACAAAAAACTCACGAATGTGGAACTGACATTACCTACCTATACAGCCAAAAGGCTTTCCCTCCCCAACCATTAATAATTTAATCCAAAAAGTGTACCGGCAGAAACTACGATAGCTGACTACAAACAGCCAGTCCCCACTTCACTCACAATAAAATAAAAAATACCTTTCATGTCCAAAAGCGTCCACAATAATACTTATTTTAACCCTCGTGCAATCATCCGCGAACATTACAGGTTACAAACGGATAAAATGAACATCCCACAATGGACAAGGGTTTACGAATAGTTGTCCGGTTGTTGTCCGGATATTTTCCCGGACTACAAGGGGATTAACCTGTCCGCTGCCGGATTACCCAGTATGATGGGGCTGAGTTTAAGTATAGAGTTGTCTAATTTTGAGTTTGGTTTTAAAACGGTTGAAAATTGTGTGAGTATTGCGTTGAAACGAATTTGATGAATGTGACTTCTTGTTTTCTTGCGTTACCTTAAGGCTCATGACTTATGTGTGAATATTTTGCATGGAATTTTTCTTATGAATTAATCCGGCAAAGTGCGAGTCAGGTTCACGCTCTGTCGGTTCCGTACACAAAAACTATTTAAATTTATGCACCAAAAAATCGAACTTCTTGTCTACGTAAATACATAGATAAACTCACGTCTTTTCTTCAATAAAGGTTGATAGAAACTACAGAACGCCACCTGCTGCGATCCTTCCGCATTTCAACTTCTTGGCTAAAACTACTAAAAAGATAGAGCATTGTAAAAGACAAACGAACGGAATGGCAACGTAAGCTAGAGGCGGCGTAAAATAAAGTGCCGCTAAAGATGTTTCTGAACATCTAGTCAAAAATCAGTTTTGAAGGGTCTTATACGCTATGCTTGACAAAAGATGCTATAAACTTATAAAGAATGTCTCACACTCGCAACTTAGCAGTCATGAGACTCGTAACTCTGCAGTGACAGCCATGACAGAGCGGTAGGCAGGGTTATTGCGTTCCGCACTTTATTGCCGCTGGCCGGCCCATTCGCTTGATGAGAGTAACTGATAACCTTACTACTGCTTCATTTTCTTAGGAGGTTGGTAAGAGCTTTTTAGATTATGTAGGGATCGCTTATCCCACGGTATCTGAGGTGGTGGTTGCTGAATTTTCGTACTTACTGACCGACCGTATAATTGATTTACTTGAAATCAATGCTTGGAATTTAAGAGGAAATGCGGTCGCAGACATCCGACTGACGACTGTTTTTTTTGTTTCTTTTTTTGACGTGATAACGTCTTTAAAATCGTTTTAGTCGGGTGACATGTTCAGAAACTTGTGTCACACCAAAACCTCACGAGCGCGATCGCAGGTATAACGAGAGAGAGACGGACCGATCTCCCGTCTCATCTCGAGCGCTGCCAGTCATTCCGTGAAACTTGTCACGCGGAATCCTCACGAGCGGAAGCTGGCATTGCGTTCGAGTGAGTGGACCGATCTTCCGTCTCTCTCACTCTAGCGGCATACAAACGAATGGAGATTTTCTCGTGCGGTTAAGTTTTCGTTGAATGTTTAACAGTGAAACAAAATGTGAAACGTTATCAAGTAAACATCTCGATCGTAAACCTACTTTACAAACAACCAATTTTTTATGGATTTGCTCTCGCTTTACCACTATCTCACCTAATGATAAGCGATGCCTAGAAGTAACCTTTTCACTCTTGACTTAAAGACCCCGAGGTTGTAACTACCGGGAAACACAAACTCCAGCAGGGAATTCCAATCCTTAGCTGTACGCATAATGAAAGTAAAACTGAAGTGAATATCCTAAGTAAAAAGTCATAATTCGAGGTTTCGCATGTGAGCGTCTAAATTTATCCAAAACTAGAGGAGCCAGAGCCAAACCTCGAAATATGACTTTTTATTGAGGAAACTCAGTCGGAGCTTTCTGCCCGCATTAGCTCTTAAGAGTTTATTTCCGAATAATATTAGTATTTCTAGTTTTTTTCGCCAGTTTTTTAGGCTAAAGATTCTTAACCGTAGTTATTTCACCATTTTTAATCATCAAATTCTCAACTTTCTCATAAAGAATATTATTATAGTTCTAAATCTCCTACCGCTACCCCAGGAAGTAATAAAATCTAAATCTAAACTTAAAATTAAACACTTCCTTAAACATCATTTAAACATTTTAAAATTTTAAATTCTCTAGCCATGTCAGGCAAACTTAATTTCGCCGCCGCAAATTTAAAAACGTTATTTCGTATTTTTAAAAGAGGGTAGGAGGTAAGTAAAATAAATATTTCTGAGCGAGTACCTCGAGGACGAGGAGATGCCAGATAGGCCACGATCCTCTTGTTGTGGCCACCTAATTATAATATTATGGCCCTCCTTGGAATATGTAAGTTTAAGGTCTCGGGTTGACTAACGAAGGGCATTCTGGGAGATTGAAGTTTTGAACACAAAGTAGCCGACAATTTTCTTTGTAAAGATGCTATAAATGTTACAGTGGGTATCAGCAATTTTTTCTGGTTTTATAAACACGTGTGTAGAGGGTCCACACACGTGTTTATAAAACCCGTTATTTTAATTAAAAACACGTTATTTTTGTAAAATGTATGTATTCAGCTGCATTATTTTAAGCTGAGGGGTGATCTTAACGTAGTTGTTAAAAGGCTGGGCGGATGATAACGATGTAAATAACAAATAATATTACGAAAAAGAACATAAAACTTTACCCGCTTACCGCTCTTACTTGCACCTCACAGGGTTGTCAAAGTCGAGCCGAAGTCCCAAGTTGAATTTAAAACAAATTGTTAGTTTATTTAGCGGAGTTCTCAACTTCTAGCCCGATGCACCTAAATCCAGTTTGTGGCGAAGTTTCTCCTGATTATTCATTTCTAACACCTCGGGTTGGAAAGCAGATCGCTGCAGATATATTTATTTTGAGTTAAGTTGATAGTTTGTTATAATGATCCTTATTTGGAATGTCGATGTCGTTTGTAATCTATTTTGTTATTCGACTTATTGTTTGGAAAAGTTATATTTTTTTATAATTAAGTTAAGGTCGCTTGGTGGACCGATGAACTGGTGAAGGTTGCGAGAATCCGCTGAATGCGAGACGCACGGGATCAGTCAATATGGCGACGTCTGGGGGAGGCCTATGTTCAGCAGTGGACGTCTTTCGGCTGAAATGATGATGATGACGATGAAGTAAGAGCTAAATATTTTAGTATCTTGACATAACAAATGATGAAGAAGCTTTAATTTCAATAGAGTTCATCACATCATCACCTTATTAATGTTCCCACTGCTGGGACACAGGCCTCCTCTCTGTGAGAGGGAATAGGCCGTAATCATCCACCACGCGGGTCGGTGGATGTCACATGTCTTCGAATTTTTGGTTCTAGGACATGCCGGTTTCCTCACAATGTTTTCCTTCACCGTTTTTAGAGCAGTGGTGATGAAATAATTTTCACAAAGTAAAGCGCCTGTCTGGGCTCGAACCCACGACCTACAACTTGTAAGTCGTGGCCGATACCACTGGGCCACCACTGCTCTCAATAGAGTTAATAGATTTAAATATTTAGGCGGTTTCTGAATTAAAACTTTCAAGTTGAGTTTTTGTCAAAATCTACTTTAACCTGAAATGCTGTCAAATTTTGTTTGTGAGGTTTGAAACTCATAATTCACTATTCGGGAACCGGTAAAAAAAAACTGTTTTCAATGCTTATTTTACTAACTTTTATGTAAATTACAGTTTTCAGTTGTGTAAGTCCACATTACAAACCGTTAATCTTAACTGACAGACTATTTTGCTAATATCTTAATTCATTGAACATTACGAGTATCGTCAGTCTGCCGAGTTCCAGCGAACTAAGAAACTAACGACATTCTTGCAAGAAAAATGTATTTTATGTACTTACTTACTAACTTATAGATAAGAATGTACAAAATACTTAATTGCATACATAAGCATTAAATCTAAGATTGATTAGTATTTTATTATGGCGTCGAAAAACTCCTCCATATCGTTGTTCACTGGTATTGTGGCCAAAAGACTGGCAACATTGCCAAGTTATATGACAATACTCATCTTCTGACCAAGGTTAAAGCCAGCCTTTACAAGAAAACTGGTGACCTTTATAAAACCTGAAAAATAGTGCCATAGAATATTAAATTACGTTGAAAGCTATACCGTGTACCTAGAAATGTCAAAGTGTACAGAAAGGCTATCTTTGCATACGTAAAAAGGACTTAAACCCTTTCTGAAATATGCCAGAAAGGGTTCTCAGACGAGAAATCACGTCACTTCATAACCATAATAAGAAGCCAGAATGTAGATCCTAGTTACAAGAAAATCTCATTCCTAGGGTTGCCCCTTATTCTTTTATTACGCACACTAATGTTACAATAGCATAAGGAATTGAATTTAGGTTCGAACGCGCGTTTTCTGACGCCTGTTTGCTTTCGCACTAGGGTTGTAGCGGGACTTAGCTTCCGCCTCTTACGTGTGGGAATTTCACAAGAAATGACATCCGCATCCGAATTGTAACGAATATCTACTGAAACTTTGAAGAGAGTTATTTCTGGCTATTTAACTTGCAAGTTTCAAGTCTTTGCTGACAAGTCACTACTGCCGTAGAGACTGTTTATTTTAAGTAAACAACTAAGAAATAGTCTAGATGGTGACAAAGACGAAAAACGGTTTATTTGGTTGATTGCAATTCATTACCTATAGGCCGATATTTCTTAGAAAATTATTAATTAATCTTTTCACCCGTCTCTGTTAACCTCCGCATCAATGGACGTCAAGCTCTGAACCTCCACCTTCGCTAAACAACGGAGTTATTTATACCTATTCCATACGCGCGTCTACCAACCCCAGTGATTGATCGCCGCCCTTACGCGCGCGTGTGCGTAACGCAGGGGCGACACAAACGCGCGTACGTGAGATGATTTTATTTATTCCCTAAATAAATGCTCTGACATTTCTGAGATAAGTTTCGTTGCGGTGAATGGAGAAATAGAATTATTTCGAGATGTTTTTGTAGACCTAGATTTGGGCGAGATTATGTAAGATGGAGACGGAATATGTGTCTTTTTTGTTAGGATTTTAGGTAATATGCCTGTCTTGATTTCGTGGCTGAATGGATTGTTCCATGTTTAGTGGGCGCTTTGCGTGTTTTTTCGACTGTACTTTGTATTTTTTTACTTTTACATTCCTAAGCTCGTTTCTAAATTATTGTTGGCTTTCAAATCAATGTTGAAAACGCAAAAGCGCGCGTTTTTTGAGGCATTATACTCTTATTCAGGCACTCTAAGGCTCAGTTTTTTGATCCGTAGTTAACTTAACCAATGGTTATTAGTCGATTTGCTAGGAATCGACCTTATATCGAAAAACGCAAGTCTATCCTAATCATTTTTTATTTTTTGATTGTTGTTATCGCTAATAAAATGTCGCTGAGTCTGGACTATACAAGCGCCACTAAGATCTGGAGGATCTTGTGTTACCCAGCGTTAGTAACAGCAAACATCACAAAATTACTCGATAAAACAAAACATACTTTCTCAACACTTGTTTATCAGGCTGTTAATGTAAAAGACGAATAATCACTGGTTATCGGCTGTGATTGGCTGTTGAAAATTCATTCAACCGATTGCAGCAGACAACGGGTCCTTGACAATTTGTCACATTAATTCTGCAATAATTTAGCAGTGAGAAACCCGGCCATTACATCAAACTAACACTATTAACACAAACAAACTTCCCAACACCCAACCGATTGCATTTCCTTCCCAATCACACGAAACTCTACGTCAAACTACCCACAACTTCGTAATAAAAAGCAAAAAGAAAGAGTGAAAGTTGCAATATAAAGCGCTAAGCCTAGCGACAGCCCTGACTTAGCGCGACCAACAGAGTAAGGAAACATGTTCGATGGTGACTTCTTAATCCTTCGCTCAAACGCTATTGGTTAGTTTGTGAGGTGTGATTTAGGGGCGGTAGCGTTTTGAGTTTTTTGTTACTGGAAATGCTACGTATTTTATAGTAACAGTAACTTGTGTATAATACCCTTATATACCTCCCTTGGTTGACTGGTAGATAATGGTTAAGGCATTACGTCCGCCTTTGTAACTTTTGTATTGCATGTTTTATAAATAAAAGCTGGTTGGATCTGACTGATTGCGAAAGGCGGAGGTAGCGGTTATGGCTTTCCTATGTGCAGAACTATATGCGATATGCTTTGTTGATTGATTTTGTCAGATATAACATTTTAATTATTTTTTTAAACTTCATGTACAATGGTGATACATAGGCGGACTTAATGCAGCATTCTCGACCAGTCAACCTTTGGGTTAAAAAGTGCACAACAGTGGTAGGAAGACAAAAAAAAAGAACAATCATTAAAGTCGGATATTAATAAACTACCTAACTAATAAAATACATAAATATTTTCTAAGAAATATACTTATAAATATTATAATAAATACCAAACTCTGAATAAAACAGAAATTTTAGTATAATAACTATGAATAAGACCGAGCTATGTAAGAGAGGACAATTAATAGTGCCGGATTCTACGCTTAAATGGTAATTTACTCTCGTACACGTTCCAGAGTTTTATAGTAGAGACAGTGTAAGAATTAGATAGAAACCCAGTGCGGTGAGAGGGAATATGGAGAAGTAAGTTTTTGGAAGCTCGAAGGTTAAGATCGTGAGAATTGCCCAATACTTTAAAAACTAAAAAAATAACATTGATAGAGTTCAACTAGAAGGAAATCCTTATGTATTTTAATAGTTATCTACCTTTTAGGTTTTGAAAAGCGTTGACCTAATTTTGAAGCAAACGAGAGTAAAAATTAAAATAAGTTTAAATCAACAATTAAAGTAGGGTTTTAAATTGTAATAAATATTTGTATATTTCAGTGTTAATCTCACACACTTCCCCGCTACCTCTAATTCTTTGGACCCTCTCTTAATCCCTGTCTGAGGTTCGATACAGGACAAAGTTTGTCATCAGCAACAAGGCGCGTCCCTACGGGGTTATATTTTAAGGGCTGATAAACTATCAGCCGGATAAGCCGCTTGATCCGCTTAAAGGCTCAGGCGACAAAACATATTGAGACTTCTATTGATAAACATTAACGTTGATCTGTATGAATGTTGCGGTTACAAATGTGATTTTCATGATGTACAGTGAGGCCGCAAAAGTCCATAAGAACGCTAAAGATTACATTGCTACGAACCGAGCGAGCACGATACTTCCGTGCGTATGTGTGCGCGTGTATGAGTATCCACATTCCACAGATAACACACACTAAGGAACTGTCGTCGCACTGAGCTTAAAAACATCATTATTATATTTCTGTGCCATTGAATACGCATCACACAGTCACAGAGGCGACTTGTTCTTACCATTGCATTGATAAAATTCGCGCAAATATGTCATGTGCTGGTAGCCTAATAATAAGACGTGTTTAATATTAATATATAAGAATAAAAAGACGTGTTTAATAAAAATGTTTATTCTTTATATTTACAAATTAAACATTTATTAGAATTGTGACGTCGAATTCTTACCTAGACAAAAAAGTTATATTGTAACCGTTATCTGTGTTACGTGTAAGATTGTTTGTTGGAAGTATACCCACTTAGACCATTCATAATATAAATAACGTAACAATGAAAGGATATTAAAATTTTAATAAAATAAAATATAATTGTTTATATCCAGTTATTTATTGAAAAGTGATGTAAGATTTAGACTTTTTAAACATTTTATTTTTATATAACGTCATAATGAATGTATTGAGGTCATAGCTTAATTGTTCATTTTCTTGACGAAAAGAAGATTGAAACTAAACCTCAATTTCTGTTAAAAGAACTTTAGTTCTCACAAGATAATCGTCAATTAGATGAGAAAAATAAATTGAACTATTATGTTAGAACAGTGCGGGTAGAAGAATAAAAAACAAAATAGAATCATGATTATTGTCAACAAAATTGTAACGAGTTCACTGCATTCTTAAGATAAGGCCATGGCACAAGTTAAAAGATATAGCTGTTTTAAACGAAAGTAAACACAATATAATACAGTGTTTGTTAACGAATAATCACGGATATTACGGCTTTTTAGCAGGTTTTCTGTGATGCACGCCTTCAGCGTGAAGTGCACGGCGAACAATATCCATCGAGGTGTCATATAATTCCGCAAAATGTCTTGTTGGTGCGAAACCATTCGTTTCGTATACGTCCACCATATGTCGTCGCTGCGCCTCGCTAATAAGCTTCGGTCTCCCACTTCTCTTTTGACTAGCAAGGCTACCTTCTTCCTCATATCTTTTTATCCAAAGACTTACAGTATTTTTCTAAAACAAAAAAAATATATATTAGGCAGCTATACCTACTTGACTTCATTTTCATTAAATAAAATGTTAATAATCATAATTATTGAATATAATTTTAAAATAAAAATGCATTTATAAATCCAATAACCAATTTATAAAGTTACAATTCATTAATAGCTATTATACTCACATTCAGTCCAGTTTCTTCAGATATTTGTGTTTTATTAAGACCACTTTTATGCAGCCCAATGATAGTCGCCCTCACTTCAATACTAATATTAGCCTGCATTTTGCGAATATTACAATACTGTTAACCACACGTCACTAACCAACAACTACAACCAAACGAAATTTCATTTCGGTCAAGTCAAAACTCATGTCTACCTCGCAGAAATCAAATTCTTTATTTAATTTTTTTGTGATCTACCTTTCTAACTCTAAGAAATGTGTGAACAAGTTAAAGAATAATTTAATATATGTAATGCTAATCCATAACTTCCAATCGGGTAAGAACTCACAAAAAGTCAACAATTGCGTGGGGTTTGAACTTGCGGCACACTGATTTGCGCTTCAATCTGTGTGCTCTATACCACTGGGCCATCTTGACTTATGCTAAGTTGATGAAATTGTGAATTTCAATCATTTCTTGGCGAAAACTTGAAAATAGAAGGTCGTAAGTCAAACTAAACGTCAAACTAATACGTTTTGAGAATTCTTATCGACTTTTGCAAGTGATAGTATTTTTATTATTATAAGAATACGTTCATGGGTGAATGAATGAAAAGTGAATCTTTTTTATTTTGTATGAAACGTTCTGTTTTCTTAGTTTTGATTTACGGATATGATTTTTGGATAGTTTCCTAGCTGCCGGGCGAGCACGGCCTCTGTGATAGACTTGAGTCACGCATTTTATCACGGTTTTTGCTCCCAAACTGTGATAACAATCTGTGTCTCAACTACATACGAGTACTTATACCCAATATAACAATATAACCCATATATTCAGCATATACTATATAAGCTGGATGCTTTGGGAGCACGGTTGGCGCAGTGGTTGAGCGAATGACTGCTGCGCTGCGTGTTTAGGGTTCGAGTCCCGCACGGAACAAATATTTGTATGACCTACAGATAGTTGTGCCGGCTCTGAGTTTTGTGTATGTGAGTTTATGTTTGTAAACGCACCCACGATACAGGAAGAAATTCCTAGTGTGGGGAAATATCCTTTTTATAAAAAAAATGCTTGCATCCAATTGGTTCTGTCTGGATGTATTATAAAAATTTAAAGCCAACCAAGGGTCCGCGTATTAGATCACGGCCCACTCCCTCTCACGTCTCACAGAGGAGAGCCCCAGTAGTGGGAAAATTTTAGGATAATTTTTATGCTATCCATCAATAATGGATATATTTAGATTTTTTAATTAAATATAACATTGCGTGAAAAGCAAAATAAGCAGATCTAGACTCCAAATCGAAGACTAGATGTAAGACTGTCTTTATTGTTGTGAATGTCATATACATGAAAAATAACACAAACTTATGGTGGTATTATCAAGCTCTTTTTCTTCATTATTAGAACCTCTTATCATTCCACTAATAATAATATTACAACCAATCACTTAACCCATGTCTGCACCATATCCCTCCTAAGATGGAACACTAATCTATGCTAAAACCAGCCTTGTTAAACCGGCACTATATTCAATTGTTACTTATGTCTAGTACGGGTACCTACCGGGTACCCGCTACCCGCTATCGGGCACCTCCTACCCGGTGTTCGACTCGGTTCGGAAGATACATGGTGAGGGTAGGATTAGAATTGTTCGCTTATCTGGGTGTAGTTTCAGATAATGTTTGGGAAGACGGTAGGTAGGTGAGCGGTAGATCCGACTGTAGGTAACTTCTTTTAATAGCTCTTCGTTGCTCGGATTAATTGTCATAGGATCTAAGATAATTCAACCGTTTCTCTGGCACTCATCGAGCTTCATTGCCTTCTATTCTGGTGGTCGCTTATTGCAATTTCTGCTGAATATCGTGGCAGACTTGCCCCAAAAAGAACTATTAGGTCCAGAAAAGATGGTCCGGTTTGATTCCAAATCATGCAGATTTACAACTCTGTAGCTGCAACATCGTCGTTGATCCACTAATTGCCATAGATGAACGGAATCGATCTTTAATTTCTGAACAACTGAATGTAACCAAATTCGCTTACAATTTATTGTCTGATAAACCTACTCCAGAAATAGCATTATCAGAACATACTGACCCACATCGCTTTATGTTTTGCCTAATGGGTTAGCTGTGTTATTTCTAGAGTCACGTAGTTAGAAACGACTGAAATTAAACTATTCGGTAACTAAAGCGGAAAATTACAAATCATATATACACGTGCAGTGTGCCTTTTGAAACTAGTTTATAGCAACATTTATTCAGCAACAGATACATATCTGCCAACCAAGGTTACAATCTCATTCTTTTCATTTATTTATCTACAAAAAAACAGCAAAGTAATCATTGAAGACTTGCTTTCTTTGAATCCAAAATCATCGAACCAAAAATCCTCTTCTTGAGCTCTGGTTTAGTTGGGTATTTTTTTTTTTTTTTTTCATCATTATTGTGTATCTATATGCCCAGCTGAGTTGTTTGTTCGAGTGCTGGATTACTTGCGGATTAGCACGCCACCCCCATCTCATCGCTTTCATCCCCATATGACTTCCAACTTTTATTTCCGCCCACATCGTCTTCCGGGGACGATGCAACATTTTCAAAACTATGAGGAGGAATTATATGGGAAAGTGGAATGTAACTACTGTCAACTGTGATTATATTTTTAAACCCCGACGAAAAAAGACGGGTGTTATAAGTTTGACGGGTGTATCTGTGTGTTGGGTATATGTGTATCTCTGCTTGAAGGGCTTATTATCTTGTTAATCCTTGTGTTTCTCGTAGCTTAACAATTATCCATAAGATTTATGCCTACATTTGTGACATCCTGGCAATTGTCTGGTCAAAGTAGCTTCCTTTTTTGGTAAAATGAACCCCAAAAAATAACAGCCGCACGGTTCGATCTTGGAGGTTAAGCAACGCTTGCCGATGTGGTCCGTGGGCAGGTAATTAGCCTTAGATACCGGGATTCCTGTGCATCCGAAAGCATGTTTTAAGCCGTGGGTCCCGGCATAGATCTTTAGCAGTCATTACAGGTATTCAAAAGCCAGGAAATCAGACACCGGTCTTGTCAAGGGTAGTATGTGGAGGACAGATAGACAGGCGCTCTATGTAGAATGCTGGTACTCCGCTACATCTGGGTAGACTTGAAGCCGATCCCACCTCATTGTAATAAAATGCTTTCTACAGTGACTACTTCCAACATACGAGTAACTCCGACATGCCCACAATACGATAAATCTCAACCATATTTACACTTTACACCGACTATACAACTCGGTGGGGAATTTCCAATAGGATCGCATCTTATATGAACGCTAAGACAATAAGCCAATAGCCACTCGGTATGAATACGATCTTAGAACACAATGCTTGAGGTTTAACCACAGGGCCAGAACTACGGTGGGACAAGTTATGTTGACATTAAGACAAATTTATATTGTCTATTTTATGCAATATATAAATAAGTATCTAAAAAATAAAAATAAATCCTTTATTGACACATTTGGCATGCATTTTTTATGGCATGGGTATATGAATAAACATCTTACATGCTAAGCTTTCATCATCTTCCTGCCCTTGTCCCATGTTACTTGGGGTCGGTGTAACACGTTTTCTTCCTCCATTTCGTTCTGTCAATTGTCACGCGATCACTGACTCCCTTTTCTTCTGAACCACTCCTCACATAATCCGTCCATCTCTTCTTTAACCTTACGTAAAGCTATTTGAGAGAATTATAAATAATGTCAAAAAATGCTGTAACTCCTGGGGTAATATAAAATAGATAGGGAGTCTAATCATGTCATTCAATGACTGCAAAATAAAAACATTCTGACATATTTTTTTGGTTAAAATCAGCCCAACGCAATTGTTAACACGCTTGATTAGCTTGGTATGTATTTATCTATGTAACGAAATATTTGAAGTTGATTTTCGAAACGTCGGCTTAATAAATGAAGTTTGTCTTATTTTTTCATTGACATGGGAATGGACTACTGCATACATACGGATACAGTTTTACTTCGTCTATCACGGAAATAAACACCAATTGTTATTTGAGAATTTCCGACTCACCGTAAACTCCCACTCAATCTCCTAAAAATATTCCCCACAATTTATTTCTCACGCAAATAAAATGCTATCAGTATAAAACATTACGGTTAGATTAAACTGCGCTACTGTTCGATGGTACTCTGTGGTTCAGGGCCGAAGACCGTAGAGCCGTGAGCACACAACGCTTATCGACTAATTGATCGCAACGACCGAAGGCGCACCTGCGTGGTGTAGGGATGTGCCGCGTGGAATATCGATATTTACAACTTATTTTATGTAAAGTTACATTGACTTTTTGTCAATTGGAAATATAATTTTGAACCATATTTTTTTTATACTACCTAGTTTTACTTCAGAATAAATTGAGCTCAATATAAAATACGATAGATAAATTCACTTTTTAGTGAAATTGTACTCAATATTACGTAAAACTTTTTGACAGTTATCTACACGAAAAATGAAAGCTACAGTTGGATTGGTTTCAAGTTCTGCCTACATTACAAAACTATACAAGCAATTATAACACATATCGACACTTTCCCCACACCCCTACTATTAAGATATCAGCTCCAAGGCTACAGCGTGCTTAGTGTTGTGGCCAGATAATGTGAAACGGGGTGGCCTGCACTGTTTGCTCGTATACAAATGTACTATCGATAAGGCCAGTTATCGAGCACTATAAATCACTAGTCCGACTGAGGTTGGGAGAATACTATGCTGAACCGAACAAATATTAAATGGGGTTTCTCTTGTGATAAATATGTTTAATTCATGGAATTGTATTGAATGGGAGGCAGAATAACTGGCGTGGAAATTTTTGTGAGCTAGCTGTTGCCCGCGACTTTATCTGCGTAGCATTAGTTTTTTACTTCGAATAGCCTACTTTATATATCGCGCAATAATATTGTAGGTGTGTGAGCCAATTTACTTGAGAAATTATTAGTTCACCATACATACTTCCAGCCCCCTTTCCACCCCGATAAGGATTATTATCTATATAAAATTTATCCTATTTCCTTCTCAGAACCACAAACTATCTTTTTTTTATAATTGATAGGCACGTGCTTGACAACTATCTCTCCTGATGGTAAGCGATGTTGTGGTCGACGATGTAGAACGCTTGCCTAGAAAAAATCTATTCACTCTTAATTTAAAGACCCCAGATTGTAGCTATCAGGAAATATAGACTCTGGCAGGGAATTCCATACTTGACAGATCCGTCCCAGAGATGAGAGCAGTAATCCATGCATGACCGAACTTGTGCTTGATACAAGTTGAGCAATTGTTCTGGTATGAAGTACCGTCTCACCTTTGCAAGGATCTCCAACTTTTTGGCAGCCAGTTGAGCTTTTGCCTCAATGAATGGACCAAAATTGAGTCAACGTAACGCCAAGAAGCTCAAAATGGTCCGTTATCGTTACGGTCACATCACGGAAAGAAGGAGCCGGGTGGAATTGGCTCCTTTTAGCGGGATCTCCATACCAAATTTCATCTAAATTGGTTCTGCGGTTTAAGCGTGAAAAGGTAACAGAAAGATAGATAGACAGAGTTATGAGAGATACTGGATTTATAGCTCTTTAGTAATCTTTCTTCATTGGCGAAATACCTAGTTTATTTTCGACGCTAATTTGTTTAATTTATACCAGTTACTTGTAGTAGACTTTCTAAAGTCTTATCCAATTATACAAATTGATGAAATTGAATAGTCTCTAATAATAAAGTTAGTTTCAAGTCTGAGTAGACTAAAGTCCAGAGAGATTATTTTTAAGTTTCAATTTGTTTTTACACCATTTTATTAAAACTGACTTTAATGAAGCCTGAATATAATTAAATCAAATTACGCAATCAATTTATCATGATATTTTGAGAAATCCTTATTTTATTGTACACTTGTTTTTGTAAATGTTTGTCTTGTATTTATTTTGTGGTGTAAAATAAAAAGTACATGACAAAAAAAACATATTTTGTGACATACCTATACACATTTTTTTCAATGAGGCAGAAACTCAAAAATTCCACCTGCTACGATGCTTGCATACTACTTTTGCTTCGTTTATGTATTTCTTATTTAGCTTGTCCACGGCAAATATAGTTTTTAAATGTTATTAAATGTTATGTTTGGCCCAGAATTCAGCGTATACTGTTATATTATTTTCCTCTGAAATACCAAAAGCGAACAACATATTGTAGAAGTTTTCCTCCTAAACCTAATAAAAATATAAAATGTCTATCCTTTCGCTACACAGTCGAGTGAAAATCTTCGCTTCTCAATGTTTGCTCGACTCCTTTATTCAAATCTGTTTCAATCCGCCCTACCACACCCCCGCACGATACATAGTTTGCTAGATCAAGGATTTCTTTGCTGCTCTCTAAACTCATATAAATAAATAATTCCTCTTCGCCTCAGGCGCTTACCTGGATCGGTCGTGCTTGTGAGACGTGTGAACGCAACTCGTATATTTTATCTATTTAATTTTAATTTTTAAATTGGTGTTTTGCAATCAAACTCGGACCCTCCTTTTCTATCTTGGGTGGATCCCCATTAGACGCAGTGGCCATATTTGTTGGTGTCGGAAGTCTCGCTCTCACCAGCGAGCTGAGCTGTCAATTGGAAGAACAATATAGACTTGGAAAAAGTGCCGTCGCCGGCGGGATTTGAACCTGGGTTGCGCCGTGCACGCCGCATCGAGACCGCTGTGATAGCCACTGCGCCAAATCAACGTAGTTGTCATAACTCATAACTACAGTCCACTACGGGTTGGGCCATATACGTCATCGCGTCTGCTACGCGGCTGCTACAAGTGCTACGAGCTACGTCATTTGCTACGCGCTGCCTGACTCGACTCTCGCTGCTCGTGATCTGCTACGCCGCTCGCAAGTAAGGAATCAAACCAATATTTATATTGGATATGTATATGTTTGTGCCACAGTTGCGTTAGTTGGAATATCGAGATCGAACATTGCCTGCATTGTTTTTGCATTTTTCTTATACATTCTATATTTTGTGATGGCTTCGTCGATGAATAAATCAGCTTCGGAGTCAGAGATTAACCAGATGATCTTTAACGACTCCACCACACCGCCTAATTTCGTATTCCAGCGAACAAAAAGAAGCCGGGAAGACATCTCAATTTCTGAGCAATTAGATGAGTTTAAAAAAGAATTAAAAGAAATGATGGCTTTATTTATGACCAAATGCGAACGTGAGATACAACAAGTCTCTTTAACCCTGAAAGAAATCCAGGAATCTAATCTTAATATACAAGATACAGTTAAACTCCTCACGTCACAGAATATAGACCATGAAAAGAAAATTTCTCAGCTGGAAAATCAGGCGAAAGAAGACAAAAAGCATATTATAACTTTGGAGCATAAAATTGAGGAAATGGAAACGGGCTGTCGTAAAAATAATTTTGTGATTAAAAACGTACCTAAAATCGCAGGCGAGTCTAAGCAAAACTTAATAGACATGGTGATGAGTCTTTCCCAAAATATTGATTGTGCCATGATTAAAAATGATATTAAGGACATTTATCGGGTGCGTGGAAAGGAACAGAACTATAATACGCCCATAGTTGTAGAAACAGGATCGACACTCCTCAAGAATGATATTCTGAAAATGGCTAAGAACTTCAACCTAAAATACAAGACCAAACTATGCTGTAAGCATTTGGGCTTCAAGATTCAAGAAGACACACCGGTATACCTGTCTGAGCATTTGACCGCCAAAGGCTCTCGTTTATATTTTCTTGCTCGCGATTTGAAAAAATCCGGCGCTTATAAATACTGCTGGACGGCATATGGCAAAGTACTAGTAAAGCAGGACGACCAGGCTCCGCCCTTAATTATTAGAAGTGAAGCACAAATACAGCAGCTAATGCAGAAAGTATGACTATTTGATGTTTATTTGTGCTTTGAAATATTAGTTAACACAATTTTTTTATCGATTTCTATTTGCTTAAGTGTCTCCTTGATTATATTCCCATCGAACACTTATTATCATTTCACACTATGTAATATTAATGTAGTAGTTTTAAGTTATTTTTTTGCATTTTATATAAGTTTAAGTACTCACACAGACACCCACTCTCATAAATTCCTCACCCTATTTAATAGTAACACATACATAATTTCATCACATAAAACTCAAACACAGGTCACCACATACAAACACACGCCTCAAAAATTTCATAACAAAATATATCGTAACATATTATTATTTTATATATTTAACGAATTAATATTACAGGCAACAATTATACTATTATTACACAAACAATTACTCTCTGGTACAATGAAAATAGACTGTACTCGCCTATCTATCAGGGATGTTTACTACGTGCAGGCTGCGACTTTATTTCTACTTAAAAGTAATCAGTATGAGTAACACGGTACAAACAGTTAATGAACTAGATAAAATTGAAATTTCGAGTTCAATTGAATGCCAACCTTTAAATCTTTCTAATCATATTTGTGTCAGGGAAAATGATCTAACTATAGTATCACAGAACATAAGGAGTATATATTGCAATTTTGATGATTTTGTTATTACCTTATCTTCACTTAAATTCGATACAGATTTGATAATCTTAACGGAATGTAGATTAAGTATTAATAAATCTATACCACAACTGTCCAATTATCAGTCTTATGTCACAACTCGCCAATATAATCAAAATGATGGGGTAGTTGTATACGTAAAAAATACATTAAAACCAAAAATTCAAGAAATAATCTTATCCCAGGCCTCGTGTCTTCAAGTAGATATTCTAAATACCACGGTGCTATGCATATATCGATCGCCGGCAAACACAAATATTAACAATTTCTTAGACTCACTTAGTTCACACTTAGATTATATAGACTCACAAAAAAACTTAGTAATAGCTGGGGACATTAATATTAATATTAGACCCAAAGAGACTGGGGCGCCTAGTGAGCAAAATAACCGGCTCCATTACCTCAACACTCTGTCAACATATGGCATATTACCAGGTCATACATTACCTACCAGAGAACAAAACTGCCTAGACCATTTCATGTTGCGAATCAACAGGAAAAATATATGTGCATCAATAGCTATTTTACAGACTTCGATTACTGATCACTTCACGACATTTTTATCACTATCGAAAACAAAAAATAATGAAACTATACATAAAAGCGTTACCACCTTGAACTTTGAACAAGCTTTAAATAACTTAAAAGAAGAAAATATAAACGAATTGATGTTCTGTAATGATCCTGATGCAATAACTGATGTACTTATAGAAAAACTTACAGAAACTATCAAGAATAATACTACAATAAGAATTATTCCTAACAACAAACGTATCATCAAACCATGGATAACCCCGGGGATACTCCGCTGTATAAATAATAGAAATAAACTACAAAAAAACTCACGGGCTGACCCACATAATGAAATTTTAAAAATCACATATAGCCGATACAGAAACTACTGTAATAACCTCATTAAAAAAATTAAAAGAAAATATGAAAAAGAATTACTAGCTAACTCAGTCTCCAACACGAAATTATTATGGAAAAACATAAAATCAATTACTTATACAAATAAAACAAAAAATCAAAGTGCAGAATTACTAAATATCAAGTCTACTCCGACTGAGTCAGTAAACTACGTAAATAATTATTTCGCGAATATAGGTAAAGAACTAGCTCAACAAATACAACCTAGAAATAACAACAGTCCTGATCACCAACGAAAAGAATTACATACACAAATAAATTCATTCGTGCTCTTAGATACTGACACAGAGGAAGTAGAAGTAATCATAAGGAACTTGAAATCGGATAGTGCCCCTGGCTGGGATGGTATTTCAACAAAATTCCTAAAATACTGTAGTAAAGAACTCGCCCCTGTTATTGCTCATCTAGCTAACCTCTGTTTCAGAAACGGAGTATTCCCAGCTCCCCTGAAACAATCCGTTATTACTCCAGTCCACAAGGGAGGGAACGGAAGCGATGTCAATAATTATAGACCTATCTCGGTATTGCCAGCCCTGTCTAAAGTAATAGAAAAATTAACCAACTCTAGATTAATTAATTATTTAAATAAGTTTAAAATTATATCTTCAACTCAATTTGGCTTTAGGAAGGGAGTTTCCACCGAGGATGCAGTTAGTGCCCTCACCACGCTAGTAACTAAGCATGTGGATAGCGGGAAAAAGTGTCTGACGGTATTTCTAGACTTAAAGAAAGCTTTTGACACCGTCTCCGTTCCCACCCTGGTGACCAAATTAGAAAAACTTGGAATAAGGGGAACCCCTCTAAATTTTTTTATAGACTATCTCACAAACAGGAAACAAAGGGTAAAGATTGGAGGGTTTATTAGTGATGATGCTGATGTGTCGTTCGGTGTACCCCAGGGTAGTGTTCTGGGACCCACACTTTTTCTGGCCTACATTAACGATCTTTGTGAATTAAAAGTTGAGAACGCACATGTATTTTCCTACGCCGACGACACTGCTGTTGTCTTCCACGGGCACAGCTGGTCCGATGTTAAAATTAAGACAGAGGCAGGTATGTACCAAATCGCGAATTGGCTAGATAATAACCTTCTCACATTAAATACAGCGAAAACTAATTACATGTGCTTCTCCATCTATAAAAGTTCGCAACCAGATGATGTGTTTAACATTAGAGTACACTCTTGCGATAAAGCTGAAAACAATAATTGCGCTTGTCCCTTAATTAATAAAGTTTTGGAAACAAAATATTTAGGTGTAATTATTGACCACAGATTGTCATGGTACTCTCATGTTGAACATGTTACTGGAAGGATTAGGAAATTGGGGTGGATTTTTAAAACATTAAGATATATTGCACCTATAAATATAAAAAAGAAATCAGGCTCCAACAGAAACTTATTAAATGAAATATATATCTCTCTAGCACAATCTATTATAGCCTACTGTATCACAATATGGGGTGGCGCAGCAAAATCAAAGTTTATACATGTTGAACGAGGACAACGCGCCGTAATAAAAATAATGTATTTCAAAAGGATAACATACTCTACAGAAAGTCTCTATCAGGATAGTGGACTGCTTTCTGTCAGAAAGTTATACATCGTTTATACCGTTCTAAAAAAACATAAAAATCTACCATACGATCAAAATACAATAACAAGAAGACGGAAAGATCTCATAGCACAGGTTCCACAAACTAAAACAAAATTTGCTGACATTCAATACAACAAACTATCATGTCAACTATATAATAGGATAAATAAAAAGATATATATACACAACAAACAATTACACGAATGTAAAAAAATTCTAACAAATTGGATAATGACACTAAATTACGCAGACACTGAGGCACTATTGCAACATACAAAATGAAATACACACATGCACGCGCACGCACACACACACACACACAAACACCCACATACATACACACACACACACACACGCACGCAAACATACTGGTTATATCTAAGGTACTGAATTAATTGTATATTGCTGTGGAAGAGCGGAGTCTCCTAACACAGGCATTACTTGCTTAAAAGGAGGCTCCAATCACCAACGAATGTAAAACTTTTTGGTTCAGAAATAAAGATTTTTGTATTTGTATTTTTTTTGTATAAAATCAATGTACATAGCTTATAGCATGGTTCTATTTGTATTTGTATAATTTTATCGTGATCTCAAAGACTCAAGAGCAATTTTATACCTTTAAAAAGTAGGTACTTTCTGCCAGCTTCTGTGTTCTCTACTCACTATAGCTCATCAACCTCCGAAGCAAGACAGAAACAAGCATCCTTCGGAAGTGCTAGCTCAATAGTAGACCACATCCATAGCTTGCCATCAAAATACGATAGTTTTGAAGAGTAGTTTCATTCTGTAATAAAAAAGTTTGTTGTGAGTATATTGTTTTTTGATTTTATTATTTAGATGAACATTTATATCACCTACAAGAGACTTCATACCTAGTACTGTTTTGTTAAGATCATTTTAATATTGTCCACCGTCGACTCTTGAATATATCTGTGTTATTGTCATTCATCACTATTACTTCGTTCACCACGTCGATCTCAACATTTTCACACTCCATTACTTTCAAACCTCATACCACAACTTCTAAAACCGCGCACACATCAATACCCTTGAGGTCCTTTACGCCGTACTCTAACCAAATATAATTTAAACTTGTCCAGCTTACGGAATATTTGTTAAACTTCAGCAATATTTGTTGGCCAACAATTTGTAGCGTTTTGCATTGAACGCAGCTTCGATACAAATAGTTAAGTTAAAGATCGTGGAATACTTGGGCATATATTCCCGAGCTATATTCATGAAATTTGTGAAATATTTCTTGGTATATGTTCAGATGGAAGTGCTCCGGTTTCTTCAGTTTTTGCGCTTTATTACAATTTTATTTCAGTTTTTTAATATACTTTTTTTATTTGTTTATTCTCGCACTTCTTCTTCGTCGTATCGATGATTCCAAAATTGAATATATTTTGACCAGAATTCAGCCACATAACCAGCGTTGTCATTTGCCTCATAAAGGTCTTTCATCCTAGCAGTAATCATCATCATCTTCCTTCCCACGTTTTCTTACGATGATCATGAAACATGATTTAATATAATGTCCAATGTTGTAAGACATAGTTGGTTTTACCATCAAAACTATCGAATCTTCGATACAGCATTATCATTCTATTGTCTTTATCGAAAATTTATTTGGGATCTGCGCAACGTACGTATCTTTCTAGGCAATTACTATCTTTCACAAAATCCATCAATCGTTTCTTTGGTTTATATATTCAATATATCAATTTGGAACACAAGTAAACAAAAGATTCTAAAACCATCGACGAAAAACAAATTGCTATCAATGCATACCCCCATACTCTACACTACAAACATTTCGATAAAACAATCGATTTCGATTCGTTTCCCCATTCATCACACTCGTACGATGAACAAACAATACATCAACATTGAACTAGACAGATAGACAGACGTATGGACATCGTTGCAAACACCCACAAAATCCCATTCGATACATCGGTTCTACAATCGCAAATCTGCGCGGACGTAATCGGACGTCATTTAGGAAAACAAGTAGTGCCAAAGTTTGTACGGTGCAAATAGAAACGAAGTTCCAGGCAAAAGGGAGAAAATAGCTACTTCCCTCGCTGAAGAGCCACAAATTTTAACAGAGCACTAGCACATCAGACAACGCTAAAGACATTGGTGTTATTTGAAAATAATTGTTAAACAGACAAAGACGACGTTCGAGATTTTGTTGAATAACAAAACAAAATATCTTCAATATTAATGCATCTTCACTACCTCCTACTGAAATTGATAGAAATAATTCTTCGAATAACATTGTGGTTACAATCTTTCCGTCACCAATAACAAAAATATTAGAGACATCTATTCCACAAACACAATCAAAATCACATCGAATCGGACATCCAACACAAAAATTGCCATCGAAACAAAAGCTTCTATATCATTTGCCACACAAAGAATCGATTCAGAAGGGGAAATCGATACCGTCACCAGAATCTATGTTGAATTGCTATCTCTTGCTGTCCATTGGCTCGGGTGCTAACTTATGTGCCAATTTCGCCGGCACTATGTCACCGATGGACCTCGTCCACAGAACAAATTGCTCATAAATCTATTGCATGATTTAAATTAGATATATTGTTCTGTTGTTTTTGGGCCAAGTTTATTTTAGTTCGTTTTTAGTGTAAGAGAAAAGCAATTTATCATTTGCATGTGTAGTCCGCATTATAAAAGCAGTAACTTACAACATATTTAAGGACAATGTTTTATACAAAATGTTGTTTGCTATGTATTTAACCTATTAATGTCAAATTGCAAACTTTAAACTAAAGCTTTTATTATTATTTATTATGAACTTTATTGTTTTTATTTATTTTTTATAGATACTTACATAAACTCAAGCCTTTTGTCCATGAAGTTAAGCAAAAACTATATCCACCACCAGTTACGATCCTTACGTACTATTGCTTAGTTTTCGTTCATACTTCTAGTCATACACGTACGCCTTTTAAACATATATTAGAGATAATATATTGTATTACAAACTACATCCATAATTAATGGAAACCAAAATAAATATCCCTCATTCAGAAAATGCGAAGGGTTTTGACGACGACATAAACCCTCGGTCACATTCCCCACGTCATCACTCTCGAAATCTGTCACTAAGCTACCGGAAAACCATAAACAACATATTCGGCCTATTTTTTACCATCGGGGGTAGGTTTCCCCATTACTCGGGTCAGGTTCATTACACCCCTGTATCCGATGACCAGTTAATCAGCTCGGACATGGGTTGTTTATGCCATGAGGTTTATGGGATATACTTTGCACTGCCGTAGAGGCTTTTAGGGTAAGCATTTTTGTGAAATATATTGCTATGTATTATCCGCAACTTCCACGTTAGATAACTTGCTTTTATAGCGTGTTGATCAAGTTTCACCATTGCCAATCTGGAATGAAACTTAATGCCTAGACCACAACAATGAAATAAGAAATTAAATAGACAGTTCGTAATACGATACTACAGAATCAAATCCGCAAAATTAACTACAAAATACGAACACTCATCTCAACCACCGTTAGAAGATCATCAATAATAATCGAGGCAAATCCAAAGCATTTCTTAGTAATAATCCAGAAGCATGTGAAATAAAATGGTGATACATCAACTATATGGGAGGGGAAGCGTACAGCAACAGGCGGAAATTGGTTCAGCTTGATGAATGATATTGACGCCGTGATGTGGCGTTATGCTACTCTTGAACCAAGGACTGAAGAAATAATGAATATTTTGAGCTAAGATGACAAGTTAAAAGTATTTAATGTGTATAAATCAGTAGATGAAAATACAATTGAAAATATGAATGCACAAGCTCAATTAAAAAAAAACGGATGTAATAAAATAGACACTAGTCTGTAAGTAAAGATAAGAAAGAATAATAAAATAACAGATAGTCTAATACTAGCAAGCAAAACTCCAACTTAAACTTTCTCAGACCCAAAACTTTGACTCCAAGACACAACTAATTGGTGAGACAGATGAAAACGGGCAATAAAACGATGCCGAGAAAGCCTTTGTAAGATTGCGACTAAACTTATCCTAAGCTATTCTAACTGGCTACTGAAAGTCTACAATATAGATATGCTTCAAGAACAACAGTCTTAAGAACATTTATAACGGAGAGAAAGTTTATTATACAACCTGAAAAGGGGTGCTTGTAATCATCATTATGCATTAATAGTATTTTTGCATTAACTCGAAATGTACTGAACAGCTGTTTTTTCGCAATTTCAGCGTTGTTCTCATAATAAAAGTTGGTCATAATGATGAGTACAATGACCTTTTTTTCAGGTTTTGCGTTTATTCTGCTACACATCGTCTAAAGAAGAAGTAATATCACATCTTTCTGAAACAAAAACCAAGATCCGTCCTCACTTGCCAACTATACTATTAAATAAGCGTATAACCTGACAAATCACAGCCGTGTCGGTGAAGGAGAATGGGGGACAGGCTGATTGATGTCCACGACCCTCGTCCACCCCCCTCTCTGTCTCCCGAGCATAAAGAAAACTAATCTTGAAAACGTTTTGGTACATGATTGGGTAATTTTTTTCTCTGACCGCCTTTCCACATGTCTGCTTTGAAATAAATTAAGTAGTTGTGATTTTTATGGGGTTGGTCAGGAAGATGTGTGTAGGAGAAAGAAGGGTTTATTCTTCTTTACAAATAATCAGCTTGGAGATTCCTAAGCTAGTTTGAGAGTTTCATGACTTTTTGTTGTAACATTTTTGTTGCTTTTATCTAAACTCCAAGCAGCGGTTTCGAGAAAAATAGAACCAGAAACCCTACTAAGTAATATTCTGTGATCGAAAGCGTGGCGATAGCGATTGAAACAAATGTCAAGAATGTATGGGAATATCAAACGCTGTCGAAATGTTACGTGATCAATTCTTTACATTTTGGCATTTTGTGGTGTTCTGCTGTGCAGACCCACATGTTTTTAGTCTATTTACATTTTAATAAATACTATACAAGCTATACTTTTTATCTTTTGATATTTTATCAAATCATGTCTCATTATTATGTATTCTTTGATACTGTTAACACCTGAAAAGCATATTTTTATTTTCAGTTTATCTCTGATTGATTTAATATCTTCAACTTAATTTATATAGCTAATTTGTAAAATCTTGTAATATTTTATACTCTTACATTTTCTTCAGAATCGACATCTGTCTGTCCAATTTATTTTTCTTAAGCCATAGACATAATATGCCATGGACTAGGCATTCTATAAGCTCGTTGTACATTATCTTCAAAATAAGGGCAGCGGTAGACTGCCATATCTGTAAACCGTTTTTTATTCGTTCTGGTTATATAATTGATATTTTGAATTTGAAATTCGGAAGAGATGACACAGAAAGAGAAAAAAACGGGCGTCAGTTTTTTAGTTTGGTTCTGGTTGCGAAATTTGAAGGACACACATTTTTGAGTCTTAAATTGCAAAGTGTATCCACTAAGTACTACTAAAATTGTTATGAATTCAGTTTGTGAATGAGTGTTGTAATTCCCTGAAAACTTCTAATAAATAACAATTTATACTCTGAAGTGAACTTTTACTGTTATAACAACGGGTTGTGCCAGACTGGCATGTGGAACTGGCATGAGTTGCTGCAGACAGGTCCTCAGCGGCGCGTCGTTTTGCGCGAGCGCCCACATCTCTCCTTGCTGCCTGCCTTACTACTGTAAAAGGGGGACGCAGCCAGGGGCTGAAAGAAATACTATTCGACTTCTACGACGTATATTTATTCAAACGTGCCGCCCGTGGGTCGGCTCTCATAGAAGTGCCGGCTAAACAAAAAACTACACGCGTTCGATTTATTTCTAAATATTCTGTATTCGATTTCCTTCCAAACTTAAAATAAATATAAGTCGCCAGCTTTAGGTGTCAGCGGCCGAACAGGTTGCTCGTCCTATGTGGAAAACCTCTACACTACCTACCTACCGGACGTGGTGCATGAGCCGCAGCAGTAAAGTGGTGCTACAGTGCGCCCGACAGCAGTACACGCAGGTTGCGCATTGCGTTCACGTCGGACCACATCTCGCGGTAGCGCTCCATCAGCCGTCCCACCGCACCGTGTCAAGCCGGCCCTTATTTTTTTTTTTTTTACTAACGTGACTTACATTTAGCTCGTCTGAGCTAAACGTAACGTAACAATTTCCACCATCGCCATCGCTGATATCGATTGACATTTTGTGTAGAGCCTCTGATCTCATTACGAAAATTTGTGTCCAACTGTTAGAAAAGTATCTACTTTATTGCTAGATGTCATACGTACCGTTTTTTATCCCGAAAAAGTAGTCTATCCGTTTCTGCGGGATATGCTACGGTAGTGAAGCTGCGGGTAAATATCTTGTCTTATACAAAATACCAATTCTTCGACACTAAAAGAATTCGATATCGTTTGTCGATGCTTCACCTCGTGGCTCCATTAGATTCTCGTCGTTCCAATCGCTCCTGGCTTCCTCAATTTCTGAGAGAAACACAAACGATTTGTTTGGCCTACGTCTTGGCAGGGATCGTTGGTAATATTGGGTTCTTTCCACTGTTTGCAACGGAGGACTGTGAATGTCCATTATTGTGGTTTATTTAGACGATATATTAATGACATCTGGTAATAATTTTAGTGCGATATTCACATTTTAATTTTTAATGCTTCTCCTTCCCACATACACGAAAGTTTGCAAAGATGGTTGGACAGACATGTATGGATATATTTGATACTCTTTTATGCAAAAACTACTTAACGATTTTGATAAAACTTTACAATAATTTACTTAGCTTATAAATTAGAATAATAATTTCACACGGGCGTAGCCGTAGGTGGCAGCTAGTGTTAAAACATTAATAAAACTTACAAAATTTTAAAGATGCGCTTCTTTAAAATTTTGTAAGTAAGCTTTCCATCGTGAATGTTTCGTAGTATTCTACGAAGGAGAACATTCACGATGGAAAGCTTTTATCTATCTGCTACACCAAAACATTCTCTTCATCAATACATTTCAACCAAACCCAGCCACAGAATATTATTAAGTCACAAGATTACGGAACACTCAGACGGCAAACAGAGGCATCAATACAATCTGATCGGCAGTAATCCGTTCGGAGGATATCATATGAATATAATTCACGCTCGATCGCCTCAGACGCGATGTTTTCTCAGATTCAACCATTTGTGAGTCGAACACACGGCCTGGGGAATTGACTAGTAACTTTTGGCTGTATATTTTTTAGGTTTGTTAAAAAAGTTTCGCTTAGTTTTGTTATTTTGATTTTGGAGACTGCCAGCTTTACAAGTTTGCCCAAAATTTGTAAAGCTGCATAATCTTCTTAAGCAACTTTTTTTATATCAACTAATCTCTGGCAGGGCACCATTTCTATTTAAATTCTAACCATTGTGGTTGTTAGTATTAAATGCGGCTTCTGTCTTCAATAAACGCTCCATTTTCTTATCAATCTGACTCTGATTATGCTTTAGTAGACGAAGATTGGCTGATTGTGAGTCGACTAGTTTCTAAGACGGTAATGTGACCCTTTTCCTCAACATGTTATGAATAACAAATACTTGTCATGTTGAATATTACACGGTTTCCTTTCGATTCATATCATAGACGTCTGAAATAAAACTGAAATATTACTTCATTTCCACCACTAAAACATACAAAACCAGCTGCAATAAATACTTAAGACTTACTCTTTTCAATTCGCTATCTCCTAAAACCCCAAGCTCCTAACCTTTCCACCAGTGTGTCAGATAATGCCGCCTGGGGTACGTGTGAAATAGCCCGGAATGGGAATAAGTACGGTAAGCGATTCACGAGTGATTTGCTTCCACAGACACCGCCGCCGCTAACGTCGGCGACGTGGCGGTCTTATTAGCCAGGGATTGTGACTCTTCTTTATTTTGACGAGATTCTCGTGTTTGCTGGTGTTCGTTGAGGTTCGGTTTGAACCGTTTTTCGATGCAAATTATCTTGAGTATAGTTTGGTTTATAATGAGAGATGATTTACACTTTGCTGTCGTTTTTTTTTTCTTTTTTGGGTTTTCTTTACTGTCGTTTAGCGGTTAGATATTTTTTTTTTAATATATTTATTTATATTTTTATAAACTGTGTATGTGTACATCATTCACAATTTTCTGAATCGGTCACTTCACCGTAAAATTTCGAAATTACGTGAAGCTTTTTGTACACCATTCATTACAAAATCAAGATTATCTGCTGAGGGATCAAATTAACCTAATCTCTGCAACCAGTAACTACGTAACAAAAGCACAAAACGCTGTAACAACTAAAACAAATGCTCCTATTAGATCATACTCAGTGCAATTATTCGCATCACACCCTGCTTCAAGCATTGCAGGATGAAGTTTACATATTCCTGACATCCACGATTCATTTTATAAAAACAACTTAGCGATATTAATGTTGCAAACATTTATTATGTCTGACGATTGTATACGTTAGTTACCTATATGTATGCCCTAGAGAAAAAGATGCATCGTTTGGAATGGCAACAGTGAATAGATTTAGCGATTGTTTTTTTTTATGTCTAATGAAATCTATAGCAAAGAAAATCTTCGCAATTAATCTTATTAGGTAGGTATAATACCATTAAACACACATTTGTAATAATGATAATTACAATATTATCCAGACATAACAAACAGCGTCTAAATCCGAATAAGGATATCCGCAATAACCGCAAACTTCATGTTTGTTAAGCTCCGTGCGGATATTAGCTCCAGTTCGCGGGTTAGTTTCGGTTTGACCTTTAGTCAACCGTTAGGTATAAGCAGATAGTTCTATTTGACCTTATTCTTTAGAGCTTCAATTAATTATGTGTCATTAATCAATGACTGATTATAATATTATAATAATCCTTCCTTTTATTTCGACATCTGCCATGTTATGTCTCCACCATCCTTGGTTGACTGGTAGAGAATGCCTTAAGTATTAAGTCCGCATGTACGTCACATTAAGTTTTATAAATGAATGAAAAGAAAACTGTAATAAACTGACCATATAGTCTAGTTTAAGTTATAAAAACAATTGATCATTTCAAACTGACAACTGCAGCTCTATAACATGATATTGCACTTTAAGTCGTAACATTTTCTAACATCCCCAGCCAAACGTAGAATTTATTAAACATTCCATGAAATATTAAACCCGGATACCAGCGAACCTCACAAAATCAAATATTTTCAAAACTTTAAACAGCAAACGGTGGAGTAAAAATATAAAATGTAGCCGCAATTTCAAGCGGAGATAGTCTAACCTCGTCTGGCTTCGAATTGTGAATAAAACAAATCTGTCTTCTTGGCGTTTAGCTCTTATTTCCATCCACTTCCCAGCTATTTCCCACTTATGCTGCGGCCCAAGGTACACGGTAATAGCGTTCCTGTTTAAAGTAGTGTAGTGGAGTCTCGTGGGAGAAAAAAGATTAATCGCGAAACTGAGATGCGACTATGCTGAGGGAATATACTTTGATTTAGCTAAAGCGACTGCGGGGATGGTTCATGATTGAAGGGTTTGGTTTTTCCTAGATGCTGAGTTGATTTTCAAGGTTCTGTAGATTAAAAAAAAAAATCCTTATCTTCTGATGTGCAAAACTTCTGTGGACAACATGGATCATTGACGGTAATCCACGGTATCATTGACCGTTGACAACAATACCTACTATTGTTTACTTTTTTTTTTAATTTTTGACAGAACATTGAGCATTTATTTGTAACAGAACATTGTAACGAGCATTCGCTGCGCGGGTGACGAGGATTGAGGTCAATAATGAACGTAAGGTACAAATAAATGTTATAGGTAAATGCTCACTCGCTGTGAGCATTACGTCGAACACAGCGTCGAACATTCGCAAAAACGTTATATTACGCTGAAATGCTTTACGAATCTGATCATTTGTCTGTATTTTCCCATTCGTAACAACGTTACAATACATTTGAACGCTCGCGAAAATGCTCTAGTGTTGCTTTGTGTTCTTGTGTTGCTTTAGAGTTACGAAACACACAAGACACTCCAGACAAGTGAAGTTTTATCAACGGCGGCGTCGGCGATAGCAATTGGTTAAATGTCAAAAATGTATGGGATTGCCAAGCGCTATGGAAATGTCACGTGATTACTCTCTTACTATTGGCATTTCACCCATCGCCTTCCCTACTAAAATTTAACTTTGGCTACATCATTTTTGTTTTAGAAAGCCATGAGTTTTCATCCCCCACACTACCAATGACTTGATAAACCCTTCGTCAAATCGCTCGGCTAACAGTTTGCGTCAAGCGTGAGCCATTTCCCGTGTTCCGCTGTGTCACTGCTCGCACACGCCACATCGTCAACTATTCAGCCAGTATTCGCATTCTTCTCGTGTGTACTATCATAGGATTTATCGCTGACTCCGTTCCTCGCTTGTTCAATAGAAAATAGATTTTTAGGGATTGGTTCTACGTAGCATGATGAGTTGGAGAAATTACAGCTATCATAAAAATTATCGGACCGCATAAAATTTGTTCCACGAAAATCAGAAACGAAATAAAAAAACCTGGCCCTGGGCCAGGGACCTATCAAGTTGTGCAAATTATTTATAGGCTGAGAACATCTATTAGCGGCCAGCGGACCTTAATTTTTTGGTATCAAACATAAGATAAGAATTCTGATTGAAAAAGTGGAAGGAGTCTTTTTCCCAGCTGTGGGATAGTATGGGCTGCTATAGTAAGAAATATATTACGCTGTATAACGTTTGGCTAGTTTATACACTACTCCAGCATAAAAAGTATCGGACCGCATAAAATTTGTTTCACCAAAATGTTTACAATATGATCTAGCTCAGCAGTTTTACTTAACTCCGGGCCTCTAAACCGAAAACTTTACGACTTTCAACCGCATGCTGCCCTGGGCCAAACACCTATCAATTTTTGCAAATTATTTATAGGGTGAGAACTCCTATTGTCGGGCCAGCGGACTTTAATTTTCTTGCCAAATAATTGGGCTATTAAACTGAAAGTTTATAGCCACTATTGGCTTTGAATTTAAATTTATGTAATCATTGAATTTAATTAAAATTGTGTTTTAGATGTTAACTGGCGATTGGATCGTTTTGTTCTTGCCGTGATAAACTGATTTGTTTAATGAGTTATCCGGTGACGAAATGTTTGCAGAATTTAATGGATAGATAGAAGTTCTTATAAATTATAATACGAGCCTGTAACTGTCCCACAACTGGGAAAAAAGCCCCTTCTCATACAGAGAAGGAACGAGCATTGATCAACACGCTTGATCAATGTGTTAATAAAAATAATTCTCATTCACTCGATTGGATAAAAATATCGCAACGAAAGCATATTGTCCAAAAGTCCCTTCCTCCATAAGCTCTTTGAAACACCTTTACAGAATAAAGTAAGGCAAAATATGGCTGAAAGTTTAAACATTGTACTAGAAACATCTTTTCAAAATAAAATATAAGATTCTTCGGATAAGCTAGAAAACAAGAGATTGCTTCTACGCTCTGCTAGAATATTTCTGAAAGTAAAACAAAATCTATCGAGTGTTGCATTATCTTCAGTATTATGGAAGCCGACTGGTATGACTGGACGAAGATATTGTAGGAGCACCTTATTCTTATATCAGATAATCATTGTAAGTGAATAAAACAATGGCGTTCATATTAGGTCTTCAGAAATACAGGTGTATAGGCACTTGGGGCACTCCAACATGTGAATCTTTGCAGCGACCTCTCTGAACGGAATTTTGAGGATCTAAAGAACGCCGCTGACGCTACAATTTACGTGGCAGATAACTTACGGGACCAAATCTATTTAGTCTTATAGAAGATGTATTGAACTAAATTTCCAAAATTACATTTAGTTTATTCATACTGCATTATTCGCTTGATCCAATAACTCGTGGTCACACCCCACGCTCCCGTTTACTGCCCCTAAAACAGTAAGTGATCAAGAATTTTACGAGTTCTAGTCTATTTCCCGTGTTTATATACTGCGGTAGGACATATGTTCGTTCGATTTTATACTGTTTTCGGTGGTATCGTAAATGTTTGATTTATTTAGGGTAAAAATTCCGGTATTTTAAAAATGTTATTGCCTCTTTAAGAGTTGGTTAAAACGCCATGTGAGGTTTTCAAGGAAATGTCGTCTAAATCACATCCGTTTTATAAGACGTCCTGAATAATCCATTCTTTAATCTAAGTTATAATAGAATTACAAGACAAAGTTACGTAAGTTTGAGATGTTTTCCCTACATCAGATTTTATCATCCCACCGCTTTGTGTAAGCGCCTGATGTTTAAAATTATAACAAAATGTTGCGCGGGGAAGTTGCTCGTGCTTTTATAGAAGGCGCTTTAGGTAATGCTTCTTTTGGTGTTCGTTGGCTGGAAGACTAAACTTAAGAATTTATAATTTTGATTGCTAATTGATTACATTAGTTACGTGGAAGCTAAACCACGGCTTTAAGTAAAATATGGGTAATAATTATTGTAAGTAAAAGAATTCAATTTGCCAAATAGGTACCTACATCATCGTTCAATTTCGCTTAAGAAAATCACAAGCATCTTGGGGCTCCGTAAATTATAAATTGTGAAAATATTTTGATTTATTTTCCTCCGATACGTAAAATAAAAATGAAGCATTTTTCGCTCCGACCGAGACTGGGCCCTCGGGACCTCTACATTAAAAGGTACTTTCATAACAATTTTGGATGATTTCCCCGGAATCTACTTTGATTCGTTTACGTTAGATTCTAAATTGGACACAATTTTCGGCTACATTGATTTTATGACGTTCACTAATTGGATCAAGTTAACTATGCAGTTAATCATATTTTAGTAATCAAGCGCCGGAAGTGAAAATCACTAATTGTTCAAACTTCGACTTCTTTAATCAAAATTTAGTTACAGCTTATAATTAAACTTGTTATAGGTTTCGTTCATTAAAAATGTTAATAATCACCCAAATCTTTTCTCTTTGCTACACTAACTCAAGGGCCCAATAGGAAAAAAGAAGGTAGGCCGGACGAGAAGGTGGGCTGATGTTGTAGAGGAAATAGCAGGGCAAGACAGACAGAATGTTGGCAAGCCACATGGAAGAAATTGAAGGAGGCCTTCACCTGAACAGGTGTCCATACAAAAAAATATCCCGTAATAACATTTCTATAATAAGTGAAAATACTTACAAACAACTTCTTACAACATTCGAAATGTAATTTGAGGGTATGGAAATAAAAGGCCTTTTTTTAGTACACTACCTCAAAATGGGCGATTGTTTTCTTTTTTGTTTTGTTTTGATAGAAAATTTTCAATAACCTGTATTATCAATACCCTCCCAGTAAATTGGTTTTAGAAGTAGAGGTCAAAAATGCAGTCACTCCGTGCAAAATACCAATATATTCAGCAGCAACCGGCTGATTCCAACATACTAAGGAAAAAGCTATGCAGTGGATGATTATTTTGTAATAACTTGATTTAAAATAGTTTCCATGAAGTTTCTTAAACGTTTTGCCCCGTAGTAATCTAGATATAGGAACGTGCAAAAAGTTAAATTTTTTTTATTAACAAAGGTGCATATGCGTGTGTGTGTGTGTGCTTTGAGTTTGAGTTGAGATCATATATTATTATATTACGAATTATTACTAATAACCCGTTTTCCATTGTTCCAGGTACATAGCTGCGTTTATTAGCATGGCGTCAGCTCGGGCCGGGTACGACGACCAATCGATGGCGTCCCGCGGGTATGATCGCGGCTGATTGAATTGTTTCCTACATTACATGGCCGCTATTTGCTTAGGTATTGTTATTAGTATAGGGCGTTTAGATATTAATTTAGTTGGTATTGGGTAGGTTGGTGACCTCTTGGTCATGATACATTAATGAACATAAAGCAAAACCACAATAAAATTATAAGGCCACTTTTGAGACAATTGTGTACTCAAAGATGTTTGAGAGCCTAACACCGTGTTCCAGGAATGACATTATTGACACGTCACAAAATAAATCGCAAGTCAAGTGATGCAATCAGTTGTTGAAAGTTCTTCATTAAATCACAGAAACTAATGCACGTTTGACAGTATGACACAATAATTACTAATTTTGTAATAATTTTCGTTCTGAAACTTGGCTTAAGATTGGTAGAAGAAAGGTTTCATTGAGTCTCTGGATAAGCCCTATCCGCCAGTTAGGTAAGCGCTTTAACGAATATTTCTAAGAAATGATCTGTTAATACACGGAAACAGACATACAGAATTTAATTTTCATACATCAATATTGTAACAAATTTTACTTCCTTTTCATGTCTTTTATGATTGACACAAGGACTCTCTGTGTCAAGAAACCCATAATAATTATATTCTGAGACAAAAAGATGCTCCTTTTTACGTTTTATAACGTCAACATAATCCTCAGACGATAGCGTTCATCCCCCATTGTCTTTGGTCCTAAATCATTTCATTCCGAGCCGCCTCGACATCTTTCTGCTCTCACTTCGCTTGCCCTTTGAAATTATTTCGACAGTTGCACTTGGTTTCTTTGTCTGACCGTCTTTTATGGTGAAATCCAGATTGTGATTAAATTAGATAGAACTTATTAACTCACTGGATCTGTCAAAAGTAAGACCTTATTGTCATTATGGTCTTTCCCCAATGCAAGGGTCACCAATTAGTTTCATTTGAGGTCTGACCGTCGTCGCAGGCCGTAAGGTCTCACCCCCCTTAACATCGTTACGTGCATTCATAATAAACTTAAATACGTAAATATAGATACAATACTTATCAATAAAGATTTTCGTGACATGATTCATCCGTTGTCGAATCGACGCGTAGTAAAGACAAAGCACGGGATAAGTTATTAAATTACGTAGTTACTAAAGTAACCTACGTAAATCATATTGTACTGTTTACTTAGGATCCAAACAAAATACCCGTATTCGGACCGCAGTCCACCATTTGGTGACCCCTGCCCCAATGTATTTGGAGACAACTTAGCATGACTTTTTCCATATATCATCACCATCATCATCATATCAGCCGAAAGACGTCCACTGCTGGACATAGGCCTCCCCCAAGCGCCGCCACATTGACCGGTCCCGTGCGTCCCGCATCCAGCGGATCCCCGCAACCTTCACTAGGTCATCGGTCCACCTGGTGGGAGTCCTACCATATATTATGTATATCTATTTTCCGTCATCTCAATTATCACCTCTGTTCTAGCCATAATTATTTTCATAATAAATATTAATAAAATCAATAAAATGAATTAAATCTACCAACTGGGATATTAATATCTCATACCTAAGATTCATTCGGTTCTAGGTTTTGCCAGCAGCCTCGCCCGCCTGGAAATTCTCTCAATCTATTTCCAATCATTATAACAATTCATCCATATAAATAAATAAATACGTACCCATACCAATACTTACCTACCTGCCAACAAGAACCAAAGATACAAACAGTTTATCTGTCTGTCTGTCCGCGGCGAAATTATCTCGAACCGACTTCAAACTTCGTCGATCTTGAAGTCGGTATAAAAAGGGTTAACTGTCCGTTTCGCTTGTAAGGATTCCCGACTTTGGGACTTCGGGACCAGTTGAATGGGGTTAACGTTTGTGATTTCGGTCTTATAGGATCTGTTACTGTAGAGGTTGAAACTTTTTGAACTTGTTTATTTAATAATAATGATAAAAGAAAAGTTACTGGAAATTATTATATAATCGTCAAAATATAATGAAAATCAAAGTTAAAGTCTCAAAGTATTAGATGGTGCCTGGAAAAAATATTTTAGCAAAAGCGCATAACTGCGGTTTCAGATTAAGAATTCAAAAGGAAATTTTACAATCATTCAGACATCTCGACTTCTTTTCCTTTTTAATGCTTAAGTTAATACTATTCAGTTGGTCACCGAATTAGTTGACAGGCATTATCGTCTCTATCTGTATCACTACATAGTATAAAACAAAGTCGCTTTCTCTGTCCCTATGTCCCTTTGTATGCTTAAATCTTTGAAACTTCGCAACGGATTTTGATGCGGTTTTTTTTAATAGATAGAGTGATTCAAGAGGAAGGTTTATATGTATAATAACATCCATTAAATAGTGGAGAAGTACTGTAATTTTTGAGGTTTCTAATGTGATGTCGTAAATAATTACATTTTTTCCGCTTTGATTGCAAACGCAGGCTGAACCCTACGAGTTTTATCAAAATAATGTACTAAGTATTGTACACATTGAAAAGGTCTACAGAAAAGTCCGTGATGGTATATGTCTATCTCTTATGGATAACCCACAATAACTTTTTTTTGTCATTTACTTTTTACGACAAATAATGGCTAATTTTCGAAGCGATTTTAACCAATACAGCATTAATCCTTAACCAATTAAATACCTTGAATACATTGTTCATTTAATATAGATCTATATGGCCCTTTACACCGTATGATTTAAGTGAATATTTTCGAAGATATTACAGATTTAAAAATTGCGGGACGTAGCGTTTACGGCGGTACCGGCCGGCCGCCCGGTGCGGCAAGAGCGTGCCTATAAATAGCGCGTCTGAGGCCGCGGTTTTCCCTATAGCACTTTGAATTTAGCAGCGATCGGACGCGTTTATTATAAAAACGTGCTTTTCAGCGCGACAACGTATCAGTAATTATAAGTAAAATTTTTAAATCGCACTTATAGTAATTATAAGTACCTACATAAGGTGAGATAAGATTAGATTAAATAAAACCATAATTTATGGATTGCAATTTTCTATTAAGATCTTGATTAAAATTTACAGTTAGATCAATTTAATATTAGGGAAATTATTTTCAAAAATCGTGATTTAAGGTGAGATATGTAAGTTCAGAAAAAGTACTTAATAGAATAGGTATCTTTTGTTGTTGATGATTGTTGATTATCTTTTGTTTTTAGTCGCACGAATAGCAAATTATTTTTTAAGTACTTTTAATTTAGTTAAAATCGTTGTTTAAGTTGAGGTATTTCAGTAAAAAAAAAAAGAACTGAATAGAATAGGTATCTTTTGTTTTTTATGATTGTTGATTATCTTTTGTTTCTAAATGGTAAGAATTTAGATATTTTTTACTGCGGCACATACTAATATATGGCAATTTGTGCATAGGTAATCATACATATAGAACTGAGTAAATTTTGTACAGAAATTATTAAGTCATGTCTGGAAGACGTCGTCGTTCGAACATAGGTCGTAGTACAGTGAATGCCAGAAGAGTACGTTCAGCAAGAGATGAAGAATCGTCAACGGAACGTGAGGCTCGCCTCAGTCAGGCTCGGCATAGATATAGAGCTGAGAGAGAGAGAGAATCTTCAGTAGAGCGTGAGATTCGCCGCAGCCGGGATCAAGATAGGCATACGGTTCAGAGGGACAGAGAATCGTCAGTAGAGCGTGAGGCTCGCCTCAGTCAGCTTCGGGATAGATATAGAGCTGAGAGAGAGAGAGAATCTTCAGTAGAGCGTGAGGTTCACCGCAGCCGAGATAGGGAAAGACATCGAATACAGAGAGCCAGAGAATCATCAGCACGAGTTACTAATTCATGGGTGAATAAAGAAAATTCTGCCATGAATTACGATCCTTCGATTTCTTACAAGGACGATCGTATAGTGTCAATAGGTACTATGTCAGTAGTGTGTGAACATTGCTTGGCATTGAAATTCAAGGACGAATCGAAAGGCATGTGTTGCTTACAAGGAAAAGTCAAATTAGAAGAAGTTCTCCCTCCACCTGAACCACTTCACTCTCTTCTTACGGGTGATCATCAGAAATCCAAGCAATTCATGCGCAATATACGCCGTTATAATAACGCATTTCAAATGACCTCTTTTAAGAGTAAGCAAGTCGTTGAGCGTGGGTTCATGCCTACATTTAAAATTCAAGGGCAAGTGTACCACTTAGCTGGGAGCTTGCTACCACTTCGACCCGATGATCACAAATTTCTGCAAATATATTTTATTGCAGATCCAGATACACAAGCATCTACGCGGTGTACAAGTGTTGCACAGCCAATTAATAGAGATTTGATTAGATCTCTCCAAGATATGTTACATTCTCATAATTGCTACATACAGTCTTTCAAAACTGCGATTGAGAGTGTTCCAGCAGATACTCCTGACTTTAATGTCGTAATCCATGCAAATAAAGTTCCTGTTGGAGAACACAGAGGACGATACAATGCGCCTTCCACGAGTGAAGTAGCAGTGGTGATAGCTGGACAGCAATTTGACAAAAGAGATATTGTATTGCATAGTCGTGATGATAATTTGCAAAAAATTTCAGAGTTACACAGATCTTATGACAGCTTACAATATCCTTTGATGCTATGTCGTGGAGAAAATGGTTATGCCATTAATATTTCTCAAGTTGACCCAATCGGTGGTACACCTCTGCGTAAAACAGTGTCATGTATGAACTACTATTGCTACCGTATAATGACAAGACGTAACAATTTCAATACTTTGCTTAGATATGGAATGTTAACAAACCAATACTTGGTAGATCAATATGCGAAAATTGAATCTGAGAGATTGGCCTACATCCGTAATAATCAAACTAAATTGAGAGCTGAAAATTACGTTCATCTTCAGGATGCTTTACAGGCGAATGAACACCGCAACGGCATTGGGCAGTTGGTTATACTACCTTCATCATTCACAGGTGGACCTCGATATTTACACGAAAAATCGCAAGACGCCATGACTTACGTAAGAAATTACGGCAAACCTGATTTATTTATAACTGCAACATGTAACCCAAATTGGCCGGAAATCAAAGAAAATATTAACACCAATTTAACTCCACAAGACAGATACGATATAGTTAACAGAGTCTTCCATTTAAAAGTACAGAAACTCCTGCACCTCATTAACAAGTCTCATATATTCGGTCCGCCGCGCTGTCATATGTACACAATAGAATGGCAGAAACGTGGCTTGCCACATGTACACCTGTTGGTGTGGTTAGTGAACAAAATTAGACCAAACCAAATTGACAGGGTTATTTCAGCTGAATTACCGGATAAAGATGAAGATCCTATCCTGTACGAAATCGTAAAGAAACATATGGTACACGGCCCTTGCGGGACTTTAAACCCGAATTCTCCATGTATGCGAGATTCTAAATGCAGCAAAAAATTTCCGAAGTCGTTCCAAACTCAAACAAGTACTAGCGATGACGGATATCCCAAATATCGTCGACGATCGCCAGAACAGGGTGGGCAAAATGCTACCGTCCGAAACCATGATATTGATAACCGATGGATCGTTCCCTATAATCCGCTCCTTTTGAAAATTTTCGATGCCCACATCAACGTAGAGTTGTGCAATTCAATAAAGTCAATTCAATATGTTACTAAGTACATTAATAAAGGCAGTGATCAAGCCACTTTCAGCATACAATCACCAAATGAAGTGGAAAAATATCAGTCTGGACGTTACATCTGCAGCTCTGAAGCTGTATGGAGGATTTTATCATTCGAAGTGCACGACCGGGCTCCCACAATTGTCCACCTTGCAATTCATTTAGAAAATGGACAAAGAGTATATTTCACAGAGAACAATATACAAGAAGTTGTTAATAACCCGCGGGATACAACATTGACAGCATTCTTCAAGTTATGTGCTCAAGATGATTTCGCGAAAACACTGACATATGACAGAGTTCCAGGTTACTATACATGGAACCAGAGTTCTAAAACTTTTCAACGGCGAAAACAAGGTACTGCGGTTGATGGTTTCCCCGGAGTAAAAAAAACGGATGCTCTTGGCAGAGTCTACGTGGTTCATCCCAACAACAGCGAATGCTTTTATCTGAGAATGTTACTGCATATTGTAAAAGGCCCGACATCCTTTGCACACCTAAGAACTGTACAAGGTGTTGTTTACAATACTTATCAAGCAGCATGCAAAGCTATGGGGCTCTTGGAAGACGATTCTCACTGGGAAAACACATTATCAGAAGCAGCTGTTTGTAGTTCAGCTACATCATTAAGATATTTATTTGCCGTCATAGTAGTGTTTTGTCAAGTAACTGATTCTGTTAATCTATGGAATAAATTTCAAGAAAATATGGCCAGTGATATTCTGTTTCGGCGACGGCGAGAATTAAACTCAGATGATGTACAATATGATCAAAACATATTTGACGAAGCATTATTGGAATTGAACAAAGTAGTGCAATTACTTTCGGGTAAATCGATCAAGGATTTTGGGCTGCCGATGCCAGCTAATACTACTAACTCAGATTTAACCAACAGTGCCGAATACACAAGAGAAACATCATACGATCAAACGAGACTTTTACAAAATATAGCTCAAGATGAGCCACGATTAAACATCGATCAGAAAAAAGTATTCACTGCATTACTATCAACAATTGATAACAATGAAGGGAAATTGTTTTTCCTTGATGCCCCAGGAGGTACAGGAAAAACATTTTTAATCAATCTGCTTTTAAAAAAAGTGAGATCTATCGGCAAAATTGCGTTAGCTGTTGCGTCATCCGGCATTGCCGCTACGCTTTTGGAAGGAGGCCGAACCGCACACTCCACATTCAAGCTCCCGCTGAAAATCGCCACCGATGATAATAACAGCGTCTGTAGTGTTTCTAAACAGAGCAATACAGGAAAATTGATGCGTGACTGCTCATTAATAGTCTGGGACGAAGCTACCATGTCAAACAAGACGTCTGTGGAAGCACTGGATAGGACAATGCGCGATTTGCGCAACAAAAATTCACCTATGGGTGGATGTACAATTCTGTTCTCAGGAGATTTCCGTCAAATCCTACCAGTTGTGACTCGAGGAACACGTGCTGACGAAATAAATGCTTGCCTAAAAAGATCCAACCTTTGGCCACATGTCAATAAATTAGAGCTTAAAACTAATATGAGGGTTTCGTCATCTTCACGTGAGAACAGGCTATTTCCAGAGATGCTGCTAAAAGTTGGCAATGGAGAGTTAACACAAAGTGAGGGAAGGATTGACCTAGAAAACCTTTGCGTTTTGATAGACAACATCCAAGAGTTAGTCAACAATGTCTATCCTGACATTGATAACATAAGTTATAAGACAATATCTTGGTTTAAAGAAAGAGCGATTCTGTCACCAACTAACGAACAAGTAGATAAAGTAAATAACTTGATTCTTTCAAAGATTGATGCGCCGACGAAAATATACTACTCGGTCGATACTGTTCTCGATTTGGAAGAAGCTGTTCATTTTCCTACAGAATTTCTAAATTCTTTGAACCCGTCTGGACTCCCTCCTCACAAAATGGTGTTGAAAGTAGGTTGTCCTGTTATTTTATTAAGAAACCTGAATCCACCTAAACTTTGCAATGGCACGCGTTTGCTGGTAAAATCATTGAAAACTTTCATAATAGAGTGCACAATACTCACAGGATGTGGTACCGGAGAAGATGTATTGATTCCCCGAATCCCTCTGATACCATCGGATTTACCCTTCCAATTTAAACGTTTACAGTTTCCGGTAAAGACATCTTTTGCAATGACCATTAATAAATCGCAGGGTCAAACCTTCAACGTTGCAGGCTTAGATTTGAGCGTTGACTGTTTTTCACATGGACAACTGTATGTCGCTCTTTCAAGAGTGACCTCCAGAGAAAACATGTTTGTATTGTCTAATGACAAGAAAGCTGTGAACGTTGTTTATAAAGACATTCTATAATATGTTGTAAAAATAAAATAAATAGTAAAAATGTAAAAAGTAAATAAGTAAAAATGTAGTGTATGAATTTAGATATTCCAAAGATAGCAGGAAATCTTCATGTTATAGGGAAAGGGGGATTGTTTTACTCCAAATTTAACGCGTGCGGGCCACGGGCAGTAATGAATAAATCAAAACTACTGAATCGATTTTAATCACATAGGCTATATATTTTAAACCCGTGCGAAGCCGGAGCGGGCCGCTATGTTTTTTTATACAACGTTCACAGTTTTTCTGTAGTGTATTTAGTATCAGCATTGCACCCGTGCGAAGCCGGGGCGGGTCGCTAGTATAGTATAAAACAAAGTCGCTTCCCGTTGTCTGTATGCTTAGATCTTTTAAACAACGCAACGAATTTAAATGCAGTTTGTAGTGCCATCAATAGAGTGATTCAAGAGGAAGGTTTATATGAATAATAAATGCAAGCCGAGAATTTCAAATATTTGTAATCTGATCTCGTAAAAAACATGATTTGGTGCCTTTACATTGCAAACGTTGGCTAAACCTTACGATATAAAACAAAATAATGTACTTTGGAATCGTATATTTTAAGAAGATCTACAAAAAAGTCCGCGATGATATAATGTCTAGATAAAACTTAGCAGTGGATTTTCAAATAAAATCTCTCTCTCTCTCTTTAATTAGACTTATCTCATTTCATTTGGTATCGGTTCTTCTCGTCATTCAAAAACACTTCGAAAGCTGATATTTATTTTTATTATTATTCTTAGGCTCTCGTTTGGCCACTATCGCACCTGCAGCCTTATTGCATACATTATTTCGGCAAGACAAAGGGCAAAGAATATGAACATTCGACCTATCACATAGACGGAAATCCTCATCGCGTCTTTCATCTCGCATGTGATTGGTCGATTGTTCATACTCTTTGCCCTTTGCCTTGCCGAATTCACTTACGCAATAAGGCTGCTGATGGTAAGCGATGATATGGTCGACGTTGGAGCACGCTTGCCTAGAAGTAACCTATTCTCTCTATTCTCTCTCTATTCTAATACTGCCATGTTTGCAGCTATCAGTAAACACAGCCGGCATAGAATTCAATATGTAATACTTTCAAATTAAAAACACCGTTAATACACTACCACAATTTTTTTTTAAATCCTCCGAGGCTTATTAACTCATAAAATGCGTAAACTGCACATAACTTTTGAACGGCTGAACCGATTTTCATCAAACATAACTAAGAGAACTCTCGATCATGTCACCTTTCAAAAAAAAAAAACTAAATCAAAATCGCTTCATCTGTTTAGGAGCTACAATGACACAGACACACACATACACTCTACACACGTCAAACTTATAACACCCCTCCTTTTCCGGGGTTAAAAACTATAGATACGCTGCGATCGAAGGAACATTAACTAGTAATGCTCACTATACCCAAAGATCGCTCCACCAGAGGTTAGACTTAACCAAACGAGTTAGATTGGAGTTTAAACGCGTCAGTTGATTGTGGCCGCCATTTGCTAGCCATCAGTCGCACTTAACTGAAACTTAAACGGGAAACTTTAGTTGAAGACGCAGATGTAGGTGTGTACTAGAACTGACACCTAGAAACCACCCTCCCCGATTTCGAAATTAAGAATTTGAAGTTGAGTATTAATTTATCAAACTCGACTCCTGCCTGAAAACCTTTGCATCTAAGAAGGGTATGACAGTGTATGTTCAAAAGTCCAAATAAGTACTCGAGTTATTTTCTAGATATTTATAATTATTAATAATAAATAAAATAATTACAGGCTCATTAGCAAGAAAATGTGTTGTATATCACGATTTACTTGTAGTATATTTTAGCTTCGCCTTTTCTGAACGTGCCCACCGCCTATGAACCTAAAGTAACCTTTCTTTGAACCCAAATTATGATCAATATAACAAAATCAAGTTCTCTCTTCATTTCATGACATAAGTTAACTAAAAACCTTGTCACTACAAGAAATAGCTTCACATACTTATCTACGCTCCAACAGTTCCTCAGAGTGCGCTCACCACATCAAGCCCCAAAGTATCTCTGCCATTAATTAAGTAGCGACTGTTAATAAATCGTAAAGTTTTCAACTCAGATAGATTGTACGACGCTCTTAGGTTTATGCTTTGTTCACTAACTTCTACTTAACTACTGAACCGAGAGATTCTTCATTTTTGTCTACAAAGACTTTTGTGTCGAGCATAATTTAAAAAATCAAGTATCATTATGAATGTTCCACAAGGTTGTAGATACCTATGTGTTACAAATAAATATATATTTAAAAACTGTATTTGCCGAGACACGGTAAGTAGAAAAAAAATTATTAGAGTTTGAATTTGTATTTGACGCACTTCCTTGAGTGATAGAAGTGTAACCAGCAGCCCTATTGCGTAAGTGAATTCGGCAAGGCAGAGAGTTTGACCGCTATCGATCGACCAATCACATAGGCAGAAATCGAAATCGCGGCTTTCATCTCGCATGTGATTGGTCGATTGATGGCGGTCAAACCCAGGTCGAATTCACTTACGCAATTACTCTGCAGTTCATTCAGGTGTTTTTTTTAAACACAACCTAAATATTAAAAAAATAAATTAAATAAATGCAACTACATAACTATATAAAGTTTCTCATTATAATCGAGAAACAAGATATTACCCATTTTATCTTCTTCCTAGTAATTGTTTAATTTTACCTTTTTGGAGTTCAGGTTTCGGAATTTTGGAAAAACCCAATGGTCCGAATTTTCATACCTCCGTTATTTAGCATGAGCCTTGATTTTTCTAGCCTCGTATAATTGAAGAAAACCAAACACCAATTTCACCCCCTTGACCGACACTTCACCCCTATCTCTGTCAAAGTTAACCTTCCCTTCCTATCCATCTTAAAACCCCTTGAAAAACGACCTATAGAGGAGTAGTTATTTAGGCTAGCCTGAATTATTGAACAGCTCTCTTTTGATATTACGATATTTTCTACAGCTCTGATATTGCAGCTTTTTATATAAAAGTGCAATTTTCTGAGCGATGAGCAATCTTTGTAATAATATATTACGTAGTCGTATTAGTGTCGTAGTTTTATACAAAATCCTGCTTTAACAATGGTTTAAGCATAATCTTACTGTTACATTCCCAGTGCTGGGACACAGTCTTCTCTGTGAGAGGGAGGTTGTTGTCCACCAGGCAAGCTCAGTGCGAGTTGATAGATCTATTCGTACGTTAATTTATCATCATTATCTTCATACTCGTTTCAGCCGGCAAGACAATTATACTAATATATCTTAAAAATATAAATCAAACCAACATTCAAATCATTGATCTGTAATGCAATAGTTCACTTTAGAATTCTCATCTACTGAACTTGTGTTCCAACTTGTATAAGATAAACTTCAGTTTTCACTGTAGAAGTAGGTCATCTCGAAAATAATATTTAACAGTATAACACTAAAGATAATAATATAACACACACCCTTTATGGAATAACCCATTCATTTCCTTAATATCAGTGTTTTACAAAATAAAGTCAAAATAGCTCCCATCTATAAGGAGTTGCCAACTTTAAATCAAAAACTTGATTCAGATTTGTTATGGACTCATGATTGAATACCCCCAAAAGAAACATCTATACTAAATTAATACCTACCTAAATTGTAAGTTATTTTTGGGGAAATTTTCTTCCAAATAATGTCCCAAGGCGGATGAAGGGGGGATGAAACAGAATTCTATTAATGTCAGCCTCCCCCAAGGACCGGATTTCTTCATTTCCTAAACGCCTCTTGGGGTAGAAAACACCCCACTCAGATATTTACCGCGGGTAGTAAGACGATGGAGATAAAAATTGGTTATAAGAAACTGGGTTTGAATCTTGGTGAGAAATTGTGATTTGAGTGGGATGGACTTTTTTACAAATGCCATGTTGTTGTTGAAAATTATACATAAACTCATACCTTTTTCTATGGGGCTAGGCAGAAATTACAGAATGACACCTGTTATGAAACATTTCATATGTAACTATTCTTTTGCTTCTTAAACTCAATCAATACTCAAGGAAATTATGTCTGATAAAGTGGGTAGTATAAACCTATCGTCTCGTTCAAAAGTGATCTATGTAGTTTGACTTCAAATATAAAGTTGTCAGTAATTTCAAAACCCTTATTAATAAATAGTCAAATTACTCCCTTAATAAAAATCTCATCACATTATTCCTGACCAAATCAGAAAGTCCTTAACTCGAAAACGAACTCATCTCCTAAAATATTCGGTAAAAATATCACCCCTTTCCAACCCTCTCGCGCTACCAATAATAAGTCTTCATGATTCAGGAAATTGCTACAACCAGATAAAGGAGTGAGTCGGGTAAAAATCAGCCGGAGACTGGTTCGTTCCGGTACGAACTGGATCGAACTGGTTCGGACCGGTTTGAATTTAGTTTAAGACGTTTGTATGGAAATGTCGGTTTGTCTTTCGTTTGCAGAGGGATGAAGATAGATAAACGTAGATTTTTAAAGTCGTTTAGTTGAAGTTTGTTTTTTCAATTGTAATTTATTAGCGCATTCTCGAGTAGATCGGTTCCTTCTTTACTGGAATACTGCTAATGAAATTCAAGTTAACTAGTGAAAGGGCTCTTCATGTACCCAAAGTGTATTCATTATTTATTAATTTAAAACAGTGTCCGTGGAGTTTCTTGTTCGTACTTCTTCTTATGGTCTACCTACTACGCCTTGTAAAGTGCGACTAATTAGCTTCGTCCCTTTAAAACAACTTCGTCTTGATAATTCAAAAGTGCCAGTAAATAATTGCAAAACTAAGAGGCTAGACTAATTCCGATTGGTTCTTTACTATCCATTGGACCTATGATGTTCTGAAAGAAAAAAATGATTGAAATTGAATGAACTACATTTCTCAACGAGTTAATCCAAGTCATATTATTCTCTTATAAAAACTCAACTAAGATACTCAACTCCTATTAAAACAATAAGCATTCTCATATTTTCCAAGCTCTGCGAAACATTTTCTGCCCGCTATCCTCACAAATCCTTGGTGGAATAGTAAAAAAGATAGCAAACAAATAAGTACCGCTAACGACTATGATCTTAATACACTTCGCTTGTTCTTCCACTTCTATAGTTCGCTTCATTTTTGTGTTCATATACTAAGAATTGAATTAACTTTAGTGGGAACAATAAGAATAAATAGGAGTTAACTGTTTTGGTTTATAGAAGCTCCAAAAATTATTTTAGTTTTATAGCGCCTAACTAAGGGTGGTTACGCACTAACTACATCCGTGTCTGTGATTTGAGTTTCGAGTTCAAAATGTTCTGAATTATGACAGATTATGACAGAAAGAGTTCGGATGTAGTGCGTAAGCTTCCCTACAAGAAGTATGCTACTTCGGAACCGAACTTTCACGGACATGGATCGGATGTAGGTAATACGTAACCGCCCTTATGAGAAATTATGAGTATCTTTGCATTCTGCTCTGTCTGGATTCAAGTTTGATCTAAAACCTTTCGTATTCATTACTGCAACTTAAAATAAGGTATTTAACGAGAAGATTATTTTTGGTGCATATTTGCCCTGTGATAATAGCGATGACGTACGATTTTCAGGTCGTGGGTTCAAACCCAGTCAGGTACTTTAATTTGTGTAAATTATTTAATCACCACTGCTCTAAACGGTGAAGGAAAACATCGTGCGGAAATCGGCATGTCCAAGAACTAAAACATTGGAGACGTGTGACACAATGCACTGGCCCCGCGTGGAGTATTACGGTCCTCGTCCTCTCACAGAGACAGGCCTTTATCTCAGCTGTGGGAAAATTACAGGCTGATTATTACGCTATATTAGGCTAGTGCATTTAAGCTCATAATTAATTACCCATCGCAAGCTCCGATTTAATTACTTCAAAAAGCAGAGTTCCAAAGTCCTACAAGTCTACTTCCTATACCAATTAAACGCCCAGAAAGCAACACAAGACAAAATGGTGGGCAATTAAAAAGTGACTCGAAACAAATCCCCTGGAGAAGAAATACATAACGCTTACATAACAAAGGGGCAAGCAGGGTAATTGCCACTGGAACATCGCCAAGACAGACAGACGGACGGTTCAGCTATGTCTTAGTTTACAATTTACTGTAGGTTTTTCATACTACAGTAATGGGTGTTGAATATGGTATAATTAGTTTTGGGGAAATTTGCAATTTTTTTTAGTTTTTGTTTTATGGTACATGTACGAGGGAATTCAAACCTGCGACGTAGGGGGAAAAAACAAGCATGGGAGTGAATTCAGTTTTTTTGACTTACATGAGGTTAGAATATTTGTATCCTACTGTGAAAATATGTATCTCTAATTAGATGCCGGTTAGATTTGAAAATATCTTAAATCTTTTCTAGTAGGTATTTAAACCTTTTGATAGGGGTAAAATGACTAACTTGGGTAATAATAATAAATTGTAAAATATGTTTTCAGTCACAGTATCTCTAATCAGAAACTATATTTCTGCTAAATTAGAAATAAATCTTTCATCTTTTTACTATAATAAACATAAACAAACTTTTGAGATCATTACTAAATGTAAAATGTCACACACGAAACTTCTAAGAATTCAATTCATCTACCACAAACCACACCCACAGTTTTCAGTCACAACCTTTTTAAGTTTATCCCAAAGACAATCCGTCTATATATTTGTTCGTCCCAGTCGTTATCCCGCAGAATCCCCACAATAAGAAATTAATCTGTCGTGGGGATACAGTCGCGAATTTATTTTCTTATAAAGAGGTATTAGGGACTAATGAAGTCGAACGAAAATAGATGCGGTAATATTATGAAAGTAAATCCTGAAGGATTTTGTTGGAAGGTCATTATTGATGGACGTATAAGTTGAATGTCCAATCCTAGTTGAGTCATTTTAGCTCTGTTCTGAAAGTACTTCTTGATTCGTTTTTAGGCTGTTTTAATTTATCAATTTTAAGGATTTTTGAATTGTGTTTTCATCAATGTGAGGCATGTTAAAATAATGTATCGTTCTAATCAAAACTTGTGGCAATTTGATTATTATTCAGCATAATTGCTCACCTTTAATGTACCTATCGAAATGTGAAGATCCACACAGTCATTTGTTAACTCTATTATCTTATCTCGTCAACTCATTGTAAATGCCTTCTCCATATACAACAGAGCACACTTCTTTCCAACATCCGTTCTCCTTAATTTCAACGATTTCTTACTAATTGCTGATTTCCTAATTAATCACAAGAGAGTTATTTGATTAATAGGCCTCCGATGCCAAAGCTGCGAGCCAAGGGGGGTGAGCAGAAATACAGGGGAGTGGGTCCATGATTTAGCGATTTTACTCAAAAGACGCCACTTCAGTTTAGATTTTCAGCGACTAATTAATAAGTAGGAAAGTGTCAAGTTTTAACGTTAAGAACTTGCGTTATATTTTATGCAAAAATATATTTTTTTTAAAACAAGCGAGGCTTTCGCAGCGGTCGTCAATTATTTTTCTGTGCGGCTTTAAAAACTTGAAGAAAGTGTTCTTGAAAAAGTTGCGGCTAGTACTTTTATTTTAGATCAAGTTTTTCGCTTGCTTTTAGGTTTCGTTTAAGGAACATTTTACACTTAAGGTCTATCCATTTTCGTTAAGTACCATTGACACATCTCTATGTCTGACGTCAATAATTATTTCGGCAAAGAAACCGAAAGTAAATTCAAACTCCCTCTCCGCTTTTGAATAATCCAGTCCCGAACTCCAATTATGTTAAAAGCTAATTACGTTAAAGTACTCAGTAATTATTGAACAGAAATCGGAGTATCTTCACTAAAGAAAGGTTAAGAGCAAAGAGGTATAATCCAAAATAGAGAAAAGTTAACTTTCCAATGCGCGCTGAGGACACAAGATACTTATTACTACCCAAAATTCGGGACCTTACAAAAAAACAGTCGAAGTGAGTGCCAAATAAAACATTGCAAAATAAAAACCACGAGTGATATCCAAATGGAAATGGAAAAAGCCAGCTGATACTGGGACTTACGGAGAGTGGAAACTGCAAAGGACTCAAAAAGGCCTCAGGCCACAGGCCAACGCCGGAACATGGCCTGGCCGCCCCCGCATTGGCCTTGCGGGGGCGAAAAAGCATGGCCTAGCAGATGTATGGGAGAAATTTGTTACCAAAGGTGTTTGTTGGGGGTGCGGAGGTGACTGGGGGTACAATGGGGGGTTGAAAGTGGACATTGACAGTTCGGAGTATACGGGTTATAGGTATTGTTATAGTAAGCCAGGGTATCGGCAGAGGGCCAGGTCCTGTGAGGATGCGCGGTTTATACATATCAACTTCGTGTTGCTGGCGGAGGTCAAGCATTTTGAAAAGGTGAGTTTTTCTTGTGCAATTTTTGGTTGAGGTCCTTGATAATTTGTGAAGCACATGTAATGATTTTATTTTTGCGGTTGTGTCACGTTAAGGCCGAATTTCTCACCACTAAATTATCGCAGAATTAATGTGACAAATTTTCAAGCACGCGTTAGGTATCTACTGTGATTGGTTGAATGAATTTTCAACAGCAGATAACGGTTGCTTGACAATTTGTCACATTAATTCTGCGATATTTAGAAGGTGAGAAACTCGGCCTTACATAATGTACAGTCAAGGGTGAAAAGTGCAGTCGTACTCTGCCAAATCTAAACTGTCTCAAACATCTATATAGGAAAAGTTCAATGGTTTCCGAGTGATTTATTATTCTATAGCATAGATCGTATCTATTCGTGGATGATTAACTTTTTTCTTAAGCTTATACACTTTAGTTATATTAGAGTACGTCTTCAGTTTTGACCATTTACTGTACATGGGTAATACATTCGGATTCAGTTAACACTTATCAAACCTAAATTAGTCATTCCACAACTACAAGGTAAACACATCATGAAAATTACAATACCGTAATGAAACATTAATTTCATCCCTTAAATATTCACTTACGACCACCCTAATTCGTTTAACACGACCCAAATTCAACCCTAAAATGTCGGTGTAGGGGTGAAATTGGCATGTATACGGGGTCTTGGTAATTAGATGTGAGGCAAGCTCAAAGCGCGACACAGTTACCCCTAACTGAATGCAGGTGGGGCGAATTGAAGGTATTAATTAACTTTGTACCTAAGAGGCTAGGCGAGATGGTTGGCGATGTTTCGAGACGAAATGTGGTATTTTGGTACTACATAATTATCTTGTTTTGTTTGAAGATTAACGGGGCTATAGTTCTAAGATGTTGGCAGTGGCAAAGAAAAGCAGTAGTTAATAAAACAAGTTGTCATTCTAGTTTTGCTATTTTGTAAAAATGATATTATGAGTTATGAAGATATCAATACATTTAAGTTATTCAGTCCGCTAGCCGGCTAATCTCAACGCGTCACTAGCGACTTGTGACATTGGAACACAGATAGGTAACTCCATGTGTAACCTATTTCTCTGTTACGAGTATCACTAAATTTGCATACTTTTCTTGTCGTAATTCTAAGGTAGAGTTATTTTGAATTTAAGGGGGTGAAATTGCTTAGTGAATACGATAAAAATTTGAGACGTGATCAAGCGATGAAAAACATTTTGCATGTTCATTATTATTTTGTTGGAAAGGCTTTTTTGAAAATAGCTTGTTTTTTTATTTCTAGCAATTTACAAATACGCTTTAAAATAAAAACTGTTCGCGCCTTAAAATGTTGCAAAATGACACCAGTCTGTTAAACCTACACCTTGCATCCAAAAATCACGGTTAGATTTCAAAATATATTAAATCCCTTAATCAAAATATCACTAAGCAACCGATTTGGGAACTTGATCGAATTAAGGCCAGGTTTACATACCGCAGCCTTAACAGGGCTCTTAATCTAGTCAACGCAGCGAGCCTGTGGCAGTCGCCGGCTGATTGAGATAACGCGGTTAGTCGCCGCGACTCGCTGCTGCGACTAATTTGTTGCGTGGTATAGCGTCGTGTGGACACGATGTTAGATATTTTATTTCATTAGTTATATTTTGTAATAGCAACTTATAATTTCTTATTCGTGTCATTTTAATTAGAACTGTTCATTTTTTTTTTATTTGCCAATCTTAGGTTCCTACGATGACATTGAAAAAAGCCAGCTTATATTTTAGAGAAATTATCCAGAACAGTTTTGCTTTCAGTTTTTGCTTCATCTTAACTATAAATATTAGTCTGCGTACCAACACTTAAAAAGACGTGAAATATGAATTTGATTTCGTTTAAGTCTCGAAAACCTACTTCTTATGATTGCAAATTAATGGTTTTTCAGTTTCCAAATCCTAGAGGCTAAATCGAGTTGTAACAGTGAAACGATTGGATATTTAAAACAATAATTTCACCCCATACAATTTTCTCTCAAGACAACTTTCTTACGTGCTGCTCCACATAAGTTGCCATCATCTTAACTCCCACACCATAAGTGGTTTTCATAATACTAACTTACCCAGTCTACAAGCAAAACACCTTAAATTCTACTTACCCTTATACTCCATTAATCACGTCATGAACCCTATTTAATATTCTCAGTACATGGCTCCACGCAGTCATGACGTCACAATATAAGTACTCATAGTATACAAGGTAACAACCCTGTGTGTCGTGAGATATGAGAGTTAGGGTTATTCTAATCATGTGGAAAGTCATTGAGAATGTTTCAAAGGGTTAGTTAGGTCTGGAAAGGTGGTAAAGGTAGGGTTTAAAAATAGAACATGCTAATTGAAATATGAAAAAAGTAAAATTATGTTGATGTTAAACCTTTTTGACTTGACATAGGGTATACCTAAAAGGTTATTTTAAGCTACTGTCCACGGACGCGTAGGTTCATAGATGCGTATCCGTCATTATACGCTTGGTGTACGTCTGCATGCGGCTTACATACAGGCGGAGCGGCAACGTCACGCTCGCCTAGGCATGCAGGCTTCATGACACCTGCCGTAACGCATGTCATACGCCGATCGAGTGGACGCCGGTGTACATTTTTGGTAAATATGGGGAAACGTCAGCGAAATTTGATCAGATAGTGAAAAGAAATCTGATAAGTAGTTGTACTCATTCTGTAGAATGAGTGAAATACACTGTCATCATCTAATAATAATCTTGCCACTAAAAACAATCTACAGTTGATATCTTTTTCTATACATGGATGTGCCCAATATAATCGTCGTCTTCGGCGATTTCGATTAAATGATAAATGATTTTATTTCTGTAAGTTGGTTTGTATTTTTAAAACTAGATGAGGTCGGCGATTGCTATCTGACTACTCTGAGAAGAAAGATGATTGTATTACTAAGCCAAAATTGCGTCTTCGTTGTTCAAAGGCATTGTCGTACGTCTGGTGGAAAGAGTCTTTGTGACTCTGTCCTTGACCACTAGTACCGTACTTAAGCGGCAGTGCGCCGACAGAGTTCAGTACGCTGGGCTGCACAAGCAGCATGGCGTATTTTAAAGCGTCTGTGAAGCTACGCGTCCGTGGATAGTGCCCTAAGTCGTTGTAAATTTTTCAGGGGAGTGAAAGTAGTTCCTACTGAATATACAACTTTATGCTGCAGTTTGAAGTGGTACATAGTCGAGTTAACTACAACAAGATACCAATCCTCAAATCAGGCAAATAAATGTACTGAACTGCAGATTTCTTGATCTTATATTTCCAAGATGATTCCAAAGTAAAAGTTGTTAAGTTCATTATTAATTTTACCATTACATTTAAAAGATTGTCAATGAATAAAAAGTTACCCTGTAGAATTGTACTTTAAATTGCATTTTTCGAAGCGTAGTTGTCATAGCATTGTAGGAAGAATTTGAGTAGGGTATTCCAAAATGTTTCGATTGGTGGGTGAATAATTGAGTTGATAAAAGACCCAGGTGTCAAGTATTCAATTTTTTAGCACCATCTTGAAGAATAGCGGTAATAATTTCCAGTACATACAATTTATATTCAAGTGTCTGAATATCGGCGGTGTCTGAAGTGTCGGAGTGTCGGTATGCAATAGTAACGCTACGTGCAACCTGTGAGGTACGTGACCAGTTTTATCCGGTTACAGTAATACGTACGAGTATAAACTTGCCAGAAGTCCCAAAAAGGTTTTCAAGGCACCAATGGTTCATAACTAGGAAGACAATTTAAGAGCCATAATATTGAATCTGTCAAAATCCATTCTAGGCGAAGTGAATTCTAATATACTTGTATATCCTAACAAACTTAATCCTTTTATATTTAATTACATGGCATAAGAAATTGTATACATTCTTTTTGACTTCCAACCATGGAAATATTAAAACTTATTTCTTATGTCTATGCTTCCAACAGAAATCAATGCACCAGCCATTTCATCTCTTCACCATCCTTGGTTAACAGGTTGAGAGAGAATGTTTAATTGCCTAAGGCATTAAGTCCTCCATGGTACTTTTGTGCATGAAATCGAAATAAAAAAATAACCAAGTTCTCAACACGTTTGTAATGGAACTTCTGTATCCACTTTCTGGTCTTAACAGCCACCAACCGGTGCGATCTGGATTAAACCGGGTAAAAAGACAGCTGAAGTATTAGTCTCGCACTGTAGTAACAGTTTATCTGAGAAGCTTATTATCTAGTCTCCTCGTGAGGGATGAAAATGTGGAGATTATGTATGGTAGGAAGATGAATGAGAGATAGATGAAAAGCGTACATGTAGTACATCGAACTAACTTTTTGTTTCTTGTTTATGTTCAAATTCAGCTAAAGATCCAACCTAGAAAGCTTATACAAGGTGTAAAAGATGTACTGAAGGGCTGATTGTTTTGGTTATTTCGGGGTTGGTGTCAAAGTAAAAGCGATGAGCAGGTCTATGCAATGTCGTATATTATTGAGTAATTGCATTGTTTCTGTTGCACCTTGTATATTGTTTTTACCTTTATTATTGTAAATGTGGAATAACATTGCCTAACAAACATTGTGCAGATAAGTATAACTTATTAGTCTGGTTTCGCCTTTATGTAGTTAGCGATCAATGTTCGTTCCTTTCGCTATATAACTGATGAGTAATTTGCTTTTATTAGTAAAATATCAAATGGATATTTATTAAAATCATCATCACTTCCGCCTCGCAAGAATCTACACTAATCCAAAACAAAAGCCGAGTCCAGAACTATATACAAAAGAAGAAGTATGACTCCCCTGTTCACGAACTTCTTGGAGTTCTGCCCACCCTCTAAAAGCAACAGATAAGTTATCCGTTATCTAACGAAGACGTCAGACTACAGCATAAGTTTTAGGTGTATCTGCCCCACTTTGTGGAGCTGTATTACATTGATTTTAAGTTATGCTTGGCATTTGTGGCAAGATGGCTGTCGGGTTTCGCGGTTGTTGGTGATAATATGTTGTTATAATTATTAAATAGGTGGAAAGATCTTGAGTGACACACTTCTTGTCGATGTCTTCCTCTGTCTATTTCTGCGATTACTTCTTCTAAACCATGCAACGGAGTTTTGATACGGTTTAATTATAGAAAAAGCGATAAACGATTAGGGGTGCATAATTTGTCCCATGCGAAGTCGGGTGAAATGGTTTGGGAGTATTTAAAGTTTTAATACCCATAGTTATGGATGGGTTGTGTGAAATATGATTGGACTGGAAGCAGGTATATACGAGCACTATTGACGTTAGAAATGAAAGAATACATGCAGCGCCGACCGCCAATGAATTGGTACCATGTTGTGGGATGGATTACGAGTATATCCACGTTTATTATTACGTGTGCTACGCTTTGCTTTGAGTACTTATTTGCCTGATTGAAAAATAGTTACCTACACCCAGAAAAGTAAACATAGGGAGTTTTTTAAGACGACATTTTGATTACATCATCATTTCAGCCGAAAGACGTCCACAGCTGGACAATAAGCCAAGCAAGCAAGCCAAGCATTGCCATACTGATCGGTCCTGAGCGTTTCGCATCCATCGGACTACCGCAACCTTGACCAGGTCATCGCTTTACAGAGGGACGCCTTCCAACGCTGCGTCTTCCGGCACGCGGTCGCCATTCCAGAACTTTTCGGCCCCAATGGCTATCCATTCTGCTAGCAATGTGCCGCGACCAATGCCACTGCCTTTTGATCAGATTGCACTGAATTATTTCACGAACAGTATGACAGTTAAGAGAAAATCTATTTTCCTAAAGGTTACTCCTTCATTTTGCTGTGAGATAACCTTGCTCACCTTTAAAATTGATCAATCAAATCATTTCACCTTAAAGTTACTCCAAAACAAAATCTTACCTTTTCACATCGCCAACTCCAGCTTCTTCCCAACCTATATCTCTTTAAACAAACCTTCACTCACAGAATTCCTCGAAATATTTCCGCTCAAACGAACCGCAAAGTTTAACTAGAGATGTTTTAAAAGAAATTTCAATTCGATGCAATAGGTGAGCACTAAGAAACTTGTAGAACTAACAAAGGAGGAGCTATGTAACGAGTGAGGGAGCAAAGCGAGTAAAGGTACTCACACATTGCTGTGGATGGCGTTTTTTTTTGTACAGTTTATCCGGATGAACGGTCCGGATAATAATGAGTGGATTGAAGCTATTTGAATAGTTTACAGCTAGAAAGTTTTAGGGTTTTTAAACCAATGTAAAACCATTTGCTAGGGAAAGATCTACTCATTGTAGGTCCTTTCAAAATGAAGATAAATCTAACGGTAAATAAGACCACTGGTGCATAGTTATGGAATGATGAACCTTATGTTAGATGAGAATAAGATTGACAAAGAAATACAACTCCAAGCTAGTCGTAACACGTAAAAACAGAAATTTAGAAGCAAATGATTCCTCTGAGTCTTACACATTTTCCAAGTGCAGCCCAAAACCCAGCTCAACCAAGTGTGGGGACACCTTAACTGAGCTCCATTGGAGCGCAACCGCGACGGTCGTTATCGCAGGTGGCCGGCCCGGTTATATCCGCCTAAATCGGGTTACAACCCGGTTACCAGCCGGGGATTACTCGCTTGATCCGGTTCCCGGTTCCACAGTCGTTTGCAACTTGATTTATTCACTTGGCTGTACCAAGTTTTTTACTAATGTATTTCCCTTTTTTTTCGATTTCGGATTATGCTTGTTGTATGTACCGTGTTCTCTGATGGGTTCCGATATTTAAGGGGGGTTTGACAGGGTTTAAATCAATTTGGATTGGGTTCGGCTTAATGATGCTTTGTCTAACTGGTTTTGTAACTGGGTCTGTAAATCAAATTTTTGGATTAAATCAACTTGGTGATGAATTTTAATGTATGACTCTTTTCAACGCATTTATTTCCCTTTGTTAATTATGCAAATTAATTAATGCTGGAAAGTTACTATGATTCGGGGTCCCAAATTACATAGAGAACTTAATCTGTATGTTATTATACAGTAGATGAATATTTGAATGACAAATCCATATGATTATTTATAAACAATGATTTTCAGATTCAGATTTTATTTGTATTATTTGACTAATTGATAACCTATTATTGTCATTGTATTATTGACTAATTATTGACTTATTACTGACTAATTATTAACTTGTTTTTGACATTGTTTACCACTGAATGAATTTACAAATTGAATGATTTATATTTTTTATTGACTATCATATTCATTTGACATTAGATAAATTTTTGTTTCATAAATTATTTCATAATTAATTCTATTTCAAAAAATTTTTGCATGCCTCACGGTAGAATGTATTGGATCCTTCTCTTACTTAACACCATATGTTTGTACCTACATTCTTAGCAAATAAATTATTTCATTTCATTTCATTGCCTGCAGGATTATTATTAATAAGTAGGTACCCTACCTTTTTGAAAAAGATGTGGAAATAAAATATTATTCGTGTACCGCTGCCACCTAATTTAATTAACCTACCCCTCAAATAAAGTGGTTTCATTATCTCGTAACAAGCATTCACACCCTAATAATTCCTAAATTACATTCCAAATGAAACTGTCCATTTGGTGTAACAAATATGATTATTGCGAACATAAATTATGCTAACCTAAAGCAAAAACTGGGCGCCATTTTGTCAAGCCGCTAGCTGGATATAACCGGTTTAATCCGGAACCTACATCATGGAAATTGGTACTGACGCAACACATTAGTGTAATATAATGTTTAGAAATTTATATTGCGCCTAAGAATTCTATTTGTAACGTGATATTGGGTTTTTCAAATTAAAAATTTAACTTTGCATAAATTCCAAAGAACCTGAACATTAGGGATACCATTATAATGAAATTGTGAAAAGACCGCATCGATCCCATGAGTGCTAAAGAAGCTATTAAAGGTCAAAGGGCCCAAAAATCATTTTTTTGCTCAATTCTCAGAAAGTTAGGATTTTCCTGCAGTTTATGTTCAAATCAAGTTTGCTTTGTGTGCTTTTTATTCACAGTTTTCAGTGAAAAAATAAAATTTATACCATTCCCCCTCTAAAAAGCTTATTTTATTCACTGCAAACAATGAATAAAAAGCACTTTTAGTCACTGTTTTGGTGTTTGAATTTAGAACACACCAATATATATTTGACCTCCATCTCAATGCAATACTACCAACTTGCGCATAAAATACTCGATACAAACTTCTTGTGCAAAGAATATTCGAATTTCAAACTCCTTCGTCGATTTTATTTTGAGTTTTAACAAAAAATGTGAAGACCTGAGGTTTCTCATTTTTTGTAAATTTTGAAGGTAATAAACCATTTATTATTATTCCTTGTGCTTTTGGCTTAAATCCTTCTTTTTCTCGTAGTCTTGGTATAAAATATAGTATGCAACACTTGAATAAAACGGATTTATATCGAGGGCCATGAAACACTCGCGTCGCTCAGGATTCTAACACTTGAATCACTCGCTATGCTCGTGATTCAATCATCATAAATCACTCCCTACGGTCGTGATTCAGTTTTTAGAATCCTTCACTTGTTCGTGATTTATCTATGGCCCTCGCTTGAAATCCGTCTTTTATTCTCTAGTTGCTTAATATACTATTTTAGAGGGGGAATGGTATAAAGATGCATTTCTGCCTAATCTTTTGGGGAACACAGACGTGACTTGATGTTATGTTGTTTTTTTATTCCTTTTGAGCAGTACTCTTTCTTTATTTCGTACCTTCTGGAGTATTTTTATTGTTAACTGACTTTCCAAAAAGGAGGATATTCTCAATTCAGATGTTTTTATTTTATTTCTTATGTTTTTCGGGCATAACTCAGTCTTATAAAAACGGATTTGCAAAATTCTTTGTTGTTCGCAAAAAGTTTTTTCCGATATTTCCCCATTTAAATTTGGTAAAATTCTGATGAAGAACTTCGGCGATATACAACATATATACTCTTCAATAAATGACGGCAAATCTCTCGGGATTTCTGCAATCGCATGTCTGATTATTGTTATCACCATTTCATAACATATCATCACGCCAGTATGCTCTAAACGGATGGGGGTATACATATATATAGTACAAAAAGGTAAAAAAAAAACTTTTTACAAAATATACAACCGACTCCCAAAAAAACACTACAAAGTGAAAAATAACTACAATTTCGGAAGTCGCTGTCAAAAAACGAAGAAATAAAAATAGGAACACCGACTTCCGAAATTGAAGTTATTTTTCACTTTGTATTGTTTTTTGTGGAAGTCAGTTGTTTTTTTTTTTTGTAAAAGGGTTTTTACTAAAACGGGTTGGCAATTTAATCCCATCCATTTATCACATCGGCCTTTGCCACCATTCCGAACATCGCATTTTCTAAATTGGACCACAACATCCGTTTCCACTCTTTCACCACAGTTTTAATTATAATTTTATTTATTTTCCGCTTTGAATATTTATTGCTTGTTTAAGTCTTTTTTGCGGTTAACGGTTTTTGAAAGCTTTATTAATTAAATTGGCCTATCAATCTCGTTAGCTAAAATTTTACAGCAATTTATTTATGTTGGAAGGCAGCAGATTCTGAATTTATTTGTTCTCCATTGGTGTAATTGTTGCAAGGCGTTCCAGTGGGAGATAAACTTATAAATAAATAATTTTTTCCTTTCGAAAACCCGGATGAAAATGAATAATATTTCTTAGATCAGTTACTATAATAGTGCATACTTTTAAGGTCGACAAACAAACAACTAATAGACAACTTAAACCCACATTACAAACTAGAATTAACGAATTCAGACCACGTTCTGATCCTAATCAAACCCGGGTAACGCGTCCGCTCAATTTGCAACTTCTTACATTTGACGCCTGGGTATGCCCGCTTTGCCCACTTTGCTGGGGTATGCCCGCTCTACCCGGGTCTTTGTTGAACGTTATAATTTGTTCCAGAACATGTTCAAATGTGACATTCGTAACGTGTTGTGAATTTAACGTCGCTTTGTATAATTTCTTGCTAACTGCTTTGGTCCGATTCTAATTCAGAATCGTACTGAATTTTAAAAAGACGATTTTATTTAAACCCTCGTTAAGTGTAAGCTGTTTGATTTGTGGGTTAATCTCGTGTCAGAATGTCTGATAGGACGATTCTTATCAGGTTTGAGGTTTGAAATGGACCAATGGACCCATTGACCTAGATAAATCATTTGGTGTTCATATTTATGTTAAATAAGTAACTACGGAAGGTTGCCTGGAAGAGATCGCGCAATTCGATAAGGCCGCCCATTGTATGTTTTTAGTTTTAAGTTTATTTTTTCTTGTTTATTATGGTGTACAATAAAGTGTATGTCGGGTTTAGTCAATAGTACGGACGTCAAAACAAATCACGAGCACGCCACCTGTCGGCAAATCAAGAACACTACGCTGTGGCGCGCTTCCTCTAACGACCTGTGTGGTGGGGACACCGAATATAAGGGTTGAGTATTGACCGCCTTGGAGCTAAGACGTTGTAGAATTAGTATCGATCAGTAATATTAGTGAGCAAGATTGTAACTGTGAACTATTTAAATAAACCCAGTGTATCGAATAATTTATGTTATTTCATTTGCACGACTGTACCCACCGACCTGCCCATACACGATGTCTTAACCTAAGGGAATACATCCTGACTTCCCGATGGTTTGCATCTATCGGCCAGCCATGATGCGACATCAGAAGTGGGATTCGGTCGTGCTGATGAGATCACACGTAAAAACAATGCTAATGAAAATGGCGGTTACATTCTTGCAAAAAAAATGCGGTGTCAGTTGAGAAAAAAAAACAGTAGTGGTTCGTTTCTGCGACTACCCTCAGTCTAGAATAAAAAAAAAAAACAGTCTAGAGCGGAGCAGCAAGGAAGCTAGCAACAACCAAGGAGCTGGACAGGTCAAGGAGGAGCGTGTGGACGTGTGGAAAGATCCATACACATGGATCTTTAAGCCAATCTGGTAAGTCGTTTTCATTTTGTTATTGACTATGGCCAAGAGTGTTCAATTATTCAAAATTCTGGTTTTGTGGCGGTCAATGGATCGTCGGGGTGGCCCGTGTTAGGTTATAATTTCATGTTAGTTATCGATGGTCAAGTTGGGTGTTGTTGAAGGGTTATTATTCTACTATCACTGGCGGTAGCCCTTGACTGGCCTTGGCTGACTATCATTGTTTGGAAGTAAGAATACCTACCTGGGCACTTGGGACATTGTAGTCAGACACTGAAGGTCTCTGCATTCACATTCAGTGTTCATAATAACCCATTTTGCCGTGCCGGTTTAGGTTACTACACCGGTTAATTTCCATCAAAGCTGTGTATGGTTAAGATAACCGTGTAAACAAGTACTCTCGTAGTGTTTTTCATGTTTCAGATACCATATTGTATCGCAGTGGAGCCTCTGCTGCTGCTAGCAGTTCAGATACTGTATGCGAAGGCTGACCTGTCAACATCTGAGAGGTTAGGAGGAACGGCGGACTAGCAGTTTGAGGTTGGGAGCGCGCAAGTTTGAAATGGAATACTCGGTGAGTCGCTTCCATGTTATTTCGATAGTGAGGTGGAAAGTTCTCTTCTGAAGAGATGCTATTTCGAGTTTTAAGTGTTCATGTTTGATCACCGAATTGGTAGTGGTTATATCTAGCACTATCACTAGGTAATTAAGACACACTTGTAAAAAGCAATTAGTTAGGTAATGAGTTTCCTATTGGCAGTATAGTTTCAAGTTTTGGTTCAATACGAACTTTAGGATGAGATATCCCATAAGAAGGAGATTTTCAGTAACAAAGCCAGTTAGTAATGACGTAGGGCCATCGCAATTGTATCGAGTTAGTAACGGTACTGGTCATTTACGTGTATTCAGAACATATCTTATGTTGCGTCACGATTTACGACCACCGTCTTCAGATCTGAATTCACTTGCTTACTTTCAAAGTAACATTAGGATAGCAGTAGATCTCGCGATCGTTTTCCTTACATAAAAACTGAGGTAGTGAGCGATAGTAAATGGTTACTGTTGATATTTAATTTTAAAGATTTTGATCCGAATTAATTCGTGAAGCTCCTTAATATTATCAGGGTTAGTTGTTTCCCTTTTGTTAGCAGTCGGTATGTAAATCTTTGAGTAAAAAGTGCGAATCTTTTGGGAAGGATCCTCGATCATCAAGTTCCTTGAGTATTAGACATCATAGTTGATAACAGTGGTAGTGAAACCAAATCTGATTAACATGTCTACTCATGCGACAAATTCTGGACCGCCCCTCATGAGTAACATGTGGCGATGGGTCTAAGAAGAGGTGTCGTTGAGTATGCATTGCCTTTGAATTATGGTAAAGATTAACGGAAATGTTAAAATTACTTTATTTAGTTGTTGATCGTCGGATCTTTTTCTAATCAATAGTGTTGTGTGGGCAACTCTAGTGTGAAAACTAAATGGGCCCTTTATTAAGTCCGCGATAGGTTATTATGACGGGACAGTGATAGTTATACAATGAAAGCTTTAAATAGGAACGCTTAGGACCTACAAGTATGCACGCGGTAGGTTAGGGAAGATGCCAACGGGTCATGTACCAGTCGATGTTGATGTTAAAGGAATTTTGATGATGATGAGCAAGCTTAAAGTGTCTAGTAATTCAGTCTATCGAATATATTATGATTGACCGTACCAGTGGATTCTGGTGGAGGTCGGGGTCTAGAGACCGTTGTGAGAGCAATACAATTGCTGGTCGGCTAGAGGGCCGTGGCGTTGAAGATTTTACTCGAGGGTTTCTTTAAGCTTGACAGTTTTTGCAGCAGCAGAATTTTTAAAGTTGGTTTGGATCGATTTGTGGTACATGGCCCAGGGTAATGATTCAGTTAAAGAGTAGAGTTCTAAAATTTCCCTATTTTCACGAACCCAATGATCTATTTTGGTCAGGAGTAGCCGAGCGTTGTGTGGCAGCTGTTGACCTGTGTGGCAACTGTGAGCCTGTGTGTCAACTGAAGGCCTGTATGGCACCTGTAAGTCTGTGTGACACTATGTCTGGTGTGAATGTTCATGTTTATGTTAGAGACCTTGCAGAAGGTTCATTTTGAGTTATGACGTTGAAAGAAGGTAAACTCACATAGTCACGCCAGAGGTGAGGTCACCATGTTAATGTTGATGACGTTCGAATCGTCAAGCCCTCATTACGAAAATTTATATAATTTTGGTATTCTAATTTTGATTAACAGAATTTATAAAATTGCTAATAAAAATTTAAGGGTAGTAAAATCTAAGTAAGTACCTAAAGGGCAAGAAGGTTATTTGGAAATTTGCGAAAATGATGGTGATGATGATGATGAATGGACCGTGACGACAGATGATGAGTTCGGTATGTCTTTTGTACCTGTAATTAATAATACGCCCTCGGAGTCGGAGGAAACATTTTCCATATGCTCTCGCACCTTAAGTGTAGATAATTCCGAAGCTATAATAGAATCTTTGGAATGATCAATTAGTATGTGGTCTTTTCTACTTTTGTGGAAGATGATCATTTTTGTAAATGGGATGTCAAGATCACTCCTGCTGTTGTGGGTGTTGATCTGTGATGCGCTGTAGGAGTCTCACCTGCTTTAGTGGGTGACGATTCAGACCAGCTTGATTGTAACTGTAGGGGTTTTCTGATGTAAAGAAATACCTAGACCAGTGATCCTTTCGAGGTGCTGCAGGAATCTCACCTGCATTGGTGGGTGACGATTTAGACCAGCTTGATTGTAACTGTAGGGGTTTTCTGTTGTAAAGAAATACCTAGACCAGTGATCCTTTCGATATGTAACTATGCAAAATGTTTCCTCACTCACCTAGAGTATGAGTCAGGATTGGACGAGCGAATACTGTGTGGAGATTTTGTGTGTTTCAGAAAACTTCCCTTGTATGATGGGAGACTGGTAGAACGGAGTGGACTAAGAACGTGTAGCGCAACACGACATGAGATCGCATGGAGCAAGGACAAGAAGATAATGCCTGCGGGTGATAGATTTGGGGAGTCTGTCACCTGAGAGAGGCCCGAGAAGGCGACGTGCTGTGTTCCACGCTTGCCTCTCAATAGGAATTACGGCCTAGAGAACACCATGTGGTTTTAGTCAGTAAGAGTCTGACAGACCCCTCAGCTTTCCCCAAGGGCTGAGGACATCCATTGAGGATTTCCACATGATTCGATACACTGTTAAAACCTGACAATGAGGAACAGACGAGGACGCCTGTATTGCAGGATGGCCGTGTCGGGTTTAGTCAATAGTACGGACGTCAAAACAAATCACGAGCACGCCACCTGTCGGCAAATCAAGAACACTACGCTGTGGCGCGCTTCCTCTAACGACCTGTGTGGTGGGGACACCGAATATAAGGGTTGAGTATTGACCGCCTTGGAGCTAAGACGTTGTAGAATTAGTATCGATCAGTAATATTAGTGAGCAAGATTGTAACTGTGAACTATTTAAATAAACCCAGTGTATCGAATAATTTATGTTATTTCATTTGCACGACTGTACCCACCGACCTGCCCATACACGATGTCTTAACCTAAGGGAATACATCCTGACTTCCCGATGGTTTGCATCTATCGGCCAGCCATGATGCGACATGTACATAAATAAATAAATATGTACTAAAAATAGTACAACATTGCATTGTGTAGATAATTGCAATAAATAAAACTCACAATAAAATTCCTAGGATTATTAAGTGGAATTCCGTACAAGAAGAGTAATATTTTCGGAGTGAAACCTAACTTTTCGTCCATGTTAAGTCCAACTTAAATACTCTTGTGATTCTTATAGGATTTAGATCTTATCCTTTGTCTTGCGAAGCTTCACTACAGAACACAACAACAACGATATCCAATCTAAGCTTCGCAAACAGTCTTACAAACAAATTCACAACGACCTTAATTGACACAAGCATACTACCTGAATCTCCATCTAGGCTTGTATTTCCCATACAAACTCCCACACAGATACTGCTAAATAGACGCAGTATTAAAGTTAGTCTAGGAGATAGTATTAAGGCATAAGCTGCAAGTAGGCTGGGAGACTGTATCAATTTAACGATACGACCCGCCAGGTTATGGCACACCTGTGACTTACATAGACTAGGTAAGGATCGGGGTAGTTTTATGCCTAACTGCAAGGATATGGAGTGTTCACGCTTGGTTTAGTGACAAGCCTTTGTGATTTTGCTGTGCTTAGAGCTTAATTTAAACAACAAATAGAAACATAATATCACAACAGTACTATCGCTGGGTTAAGCAAAAGCGTAGCGTGTCTGTGTAATTTGTTTAGATTCAAAATACTGGCACTAAAACTTTAAATTGTATGTAAAAACATTAAGCGAGGTATAAGTCAACAAGGTCATTTTAAACTTGAAAAAAAAATATATATATACTATACAATAGTGTTTTGGTCAAAATTGTTTGTCATTTTCTGTTAGCAAATAGGTATAACTTGGCAAAAGTGGTTTACTTGCAAATAGAATATTCAATCTACTTAAATAGAGATCTTTCAGTAAATGATCCATATATATATATTTTTTCCTAATCTTTTAATTCAAAATAATACTAAATCAAAACGAGTTAGCTTTGTATGTAGGCAAAAAACTCCACCAAGATGCACCATCTTTATAATAATCTTTGCTCATAACAAGCTGAATAAAAGTACTTAAGTAAATCTGGCAGGTAATAAATCTGGAAGGACCAGGTTAGACAGGGGAAGATGGATAGCCGCTCCCCCTCCTCTTCCTCCTCACCTGGATGTAATGAAGTGTTGCGAGAATTAAATTCCGTGGCCAGGGGAGCCATGTTTTTTTTAATATCATGATTGTTTTTTTAACAACGTAATATGTCTGTCTTTTATAAGCACATTGGAATGGATTAATAAAAGTCAAAATCAAAGACAAATGATTTATTTCAATTAGATAATTGGCTGTCATATTATACGGATCTTTTCAATGTCAAAATTTTACAGATAACAAATTAATAAGAATTGATCTAGTCGTAATTTAGTTTGTTAATTTTTTAGAGAAAAACGGACGAAAATTTAAAACTTAGTACTTTTTAAGGAGTGGGATTATCGCCGGAGGATAAAAAACTTTATTATACTTCAGAAAAATAATGTAAAGTAACTATTTAATAATGTTTTCACACTTTAAAAAATAGTGACTCGATGCAGTTTTACTTAATTACGATCAGTGCAAAAAAACATGGCCGTCGATCACTGAACTGTTAACAAAATTAAATACTTACATATAACATTAGTACTTTATTTTTTTTAGCACATTTGGTTTATTTTTCTTCAAAAGCATTTTTCTCAGTGTTTTTTCGGGGTTTTAATACAATTGTCTCGTCTAAGAGCTTGTTATTGAGGCATAACTTACAAAATTTCCCCTGGGACACGAGATTTTGGAGCTCAGTGACCAAATAAATAATGAGGTTGCTAGTATGTGCAGGTTTTTGTCAAAGGGAATTAAAATTTGTATCGGCATATTTTGGTACATTATGTGCCTACAAATGAAAAAAACGTTAATAAACTTGGTCAAAGTTGTGGGAATCTGGTGGATGCGAAACGCACAGGACCGATCAGTGTGGCGACGCTTAGGAGAGGCCTACGTCCAGCGTTGGACGTCTTTTTGACTGAAGTTATGACGATGATGAAGCAAGTTAATAATAAAATAATTAACGGCCTGATGGTCAAGAGCCTCGACGGCCATCTGTCGAGGCTGTCATTGCGCGGTTGGATCAAGGGTCTGATACAGAAGGCTGTACTCCTCGATACGGCTTGCATTGTGAGGAGGTTCCTGTCTCTTGAGTCCTAACCACGGTAGCTTGGACCATTATTTTTTTTACATTTTTAAATGTTTTTTTATGATTTGTTTTTATAAATTAATATTTAAAAAAATGTTAATTTAAAATGTGTACTTAATTAAATAATTAATAAAAATTATGTGTAACATATAAACTCAATTATAAAAATGCTTTGTAAAAACAACCGATACTTATTTTATAAAAGTTTGGATGTAGGTGATAGTCTCAGTAACTTCGCATCCGATTTCAAATATTCTTTCACTGATATAAAGATACAGCATCAGTGAGTACCAAAGGATACTTTTTTGTCGGAAAATGCATGATTTGTACAGGACAAGCCACGGCAAAAACGTAGTATTGCTCAAACTACATGTAAAAAGCAAAGCTTAGATGTAACTTGAAAAACTGTTACACATCAAGTTATTTTCCAAGATAATTTCGTAATATTGCAACGAAGTATCTGAAGAACTGCAGACAAATTTTTAAAGAGAATATTTAATATTGCAAAGGCAATGCCCTCGGGACGTATTCCAAATATTTATTAAACAAATTCTTATAATTATTATTACAAAGAGCACAAAAGAAGTTATTTCTTTGTAGCGTGTGGAGGCACTTATGAGCTTTTTTTACAAAAGATTTCATTCTTAGTGCTTAAAGAATCTTTTTAAACCTTTTGAATGCTTGCTTCACCCTTTAGTTTTATTAGTAGGTATGTATGGCTGGATTTTTTTTTGCAGAAGGAAAATTAGATTTCGTATTGGGGACGTTAAGCATTTACTGCTTCTTTTATTGCTTGTTTTTGCTTATATTGTCCAATTTTAAACGCAAGTTCAATTCCTTACTAGATTTGAAGTACCCTCACCCCTAAAGTTTGAAAGTAATTACACTTTTTTCAGGTTCTTTATAGTATTCCTATATATGTACTTTCTACGTATTAGACGAGATTTTTGCCCAACAGTGAGACAGTGGTATTATTATATAGTATTCCATTACAGTAGAAGTCCTGAAATTCAGTTCAGAATACGAATACTGTAACTTGCAATGTAGCGATAACTACAACACACTCATTTATTTACTTGATGCCCGGATCATAAAATAAACCTTCACAAATCGCTGCGAAAAGTAAAAACCGATATGAATACAGCCGTATCACGAACCGGTTAAACCAACAAACAGTAACAGTCACAGTAAACCGAATTGAAAACCGGAAATCCGGTTGAAAATGTTTAAAATGGCCAAGTTTTTTGACCGCCACTGTAATCAACGAACAGTTGGACAATACAAACATTTGTACATAACGAATTTTTAATTAATTCGCGATTGAATTTTATTGAATTTTGCTACGTTTTCCGAATGTGAATGATTTAAACCGATTGATATTGAACTGTAGGTAACGGTTTTAAACGATGGGTTACAGGAAAACTGCGAAATCTCGTTATGAATGGTATAATTGACGTTTAATCCGGTTTCCGTGGCTGTATGATTTTATTCCTTTGCTTGTTTCTGATTATTGGAGTTTAGTCAGTTTTTTTTGGTATAAAGAGTTTTCAACTGTTTTGTTTTTTGTAATTATTATAATTTTTCTTTTGAGCTTATAGCCCTTGTCCTTTAGGATTTTTTGTGAAATCGGCTATAATCTCAATCACAAAATTTAATTTCTGTAATTCCTATAGATTTTTAATTAAAAGTTCTCTTACTTGAACGCCAAGTCCAAGTGTACTAAATTATAATTGTTTAACGCGTTTCCCAGTAATAAAATAAAGCGGCATAATTGCGCGAAAGCCGTAACTTAGTTTTTAGAAGTTCAGCGTAAGTTTGTTGTTGAAAACTCCCCGGGGACTGACGGCTTGTTCGCTTCCCATGACTTGTTTGATAAAACCCACGGACAAGCTGGTGCGATGGTGATGGATTTTGTGACACACCCTGTACTAGAGGTTTAAAAAAAACTAATAGGAAATATTTTGTATGGTGAAGAAAAAACAAGCAAGCTAGCAAGGTGGATTCATTTTAAACTATGTATGATCGCTGTAATAAAATAATATTAATGAATACTACTAGTAGTATTAATAAATATAATTTTATTACAGGCTAGTCTGTTAAGTAAGTTGTAATGCAAAGGCCTCTTCTCACACAGAGATGTGATGCCCTCTATATGTATGAGATGTAACGCTTGATCAAGGCCAGTTTGCGATTTCATTGTATGAAAAGAAAACCATTCTTCATTCTTGTATTTGTTTCTCCTGGCAAGTCAATGGTGTTTCGGTAAACGACTATAAAGACCTACTTACAAAATGTTAATTCCAAAGGTCAAATCTTTACTACTAATAACTTGCTTAATATATCTTAATATCCCAAACCTTACATGTAGGGGAAAAAACCTAGGTAAAGTTTTATTTAGCAAAAAGGTCCCAGTGGATACCTAGATCAGTCTAAGAGGCCACGGTCTAGACCTCAATACTTGTAAATAACCGACAATCGCTCACATATGGTTGTTAATAGCTTGCAATTTATCCAACCTAAGTTATTGACACAAAAAGTCTGAAATTGGTCTGGGATAAGCATGTTGGGCATATATTCGTACTTGACTGATTTTGCGGTCAGAGGTAACAGGTTTTTACAAAATGATTCGATAAATATAGAAAATTAGAGGTTTGCACAAAAGACAAACGCACCATATCCATGATTTAAACTATTAAATCTTGTTATATACGTAATCATGTTTTACAAATTAAACTACATTTTACCTTTATCTAATTATCTTCTGTCTTCGTATAAGTTCCAAACACTTAAAAAAAATAAAACCGATTTCCAAAAAACACGCTAGGTACAAAGTGAGAATAACTTCAATTTCGGAATTCGGTGTGTTCCTGTCTTCGTTTCTTCGTTTTAGGATACCGACTGCCGAAATTGAAGTTATTTTTCTCTTTGTAGTGTGTTTTTTGGAAGTTGTTTGTAAATAGATTTTATTTTTCACTTTTTTGTTGAAGTACATAATGGGCAAGTTCTATAATAAGGTACCTCTAATGCTCGAAGTGAAGCCAGAATAGATGACCTGATATAACATGAAACTTGAACAAAGAATCACGAGAAATTTGCCGTCATTTATTGAAGAGTTCTGTTCTATATCGCTGAAGTTCTTCATCAGATCTTCACCAAATTTAAATGGGACCAGTTCGGGAACATACTCTTTCAAACAAAGCAGACCTTTCTAAATCGGTAAACAATTGACGGAGAAATCGGTGAAAATACAAAAAAAGACAAAAGAAGAAAATAGACTTACAGTCAAACCTAGAACCTTCTCCTTTTTGGAAAGTCGGTTAAAAATGAAGGAGCGTCTATTGAAATACTTTTTACAATACTTCTATCTTTTTTCATATTCTTCGTTAGGAAAAGACCAAGGAAGTAGTGATTACTTCGACCAAACTATAATACAAAATAAAAATCTAGACTTAATTATTCTAACCGAACTGAATAAACAATCTTCGAAACGTAAAGCATTATGTAAGACTCTTCAGTTCTGTCATTTTCATCAAAACCATTCAAGTACGGAACCACAAACTCAACTCAATATCTATATCAGCTACCTACCCCACCTGTATTAGCATGACAACACCAAAAAGGTACAGTCGACCTCCAGAACAGCTGATTCGAACCCTCATCGATAATCCCCTGCTCCTTCAGGGTTATAACAAAGGAACATCATAGTATTAAGGCACCCTTATTATAATAAACCCTTGATATTATTAAGGGATGCGCATGAGGCTCCGATAGATAGAGTAAACAACATCAATATTGCTTGGGGTTGTCGTCATTAGGGGTGGGACTCGTTGGGATTGTGGTTTTATCGATATTTTGACTATCGGTTAATATAATTTCATGGTAAGAAGGATTCATATTCTAAAAACTCGAAATGAAAGATCGACGATGGTTTTTTGTGTAATTTATTCAGCTTTATGCACCAGTGCTTTAATTTTTAAATTAAATTACATCAGTCATCATCATCATTTCAGCCGAAAGACGTCCACTGCTGGACATAGGCCTCCCCCAGGCGTCGCCACATTGACGGATTCCGTGCGTCTCGCATCCAGCGCCTTCCCGCAACCTTAACCAGGTCATCGGCCCACCTAGTGGGAGGACTGCCAACGTTTCGTTTTCCGGTTCGCTGTCACCATTCCAGAACTTTTCGGCCCCATCGGCCATCCGTTCTGCGAGCAATGTGTCCTGCCCACTGCCACTTAAGTTTGGCAACTCTCCGGGCTATGTCGGTAACTTTGGTTCTCCTGTGGATATCCTCATTTCTGACGTGATCACGCAAGGAATTACATCAGTGGTACAAGTTTATTTTCCGAATACGGAAATGATGTAATATCTTATTCATAACACAAAAATAGACCGTATTAACTGATGTCGTCGTTATAATAATGAATTACACGCAATTATAAGTATTGGGTATCTTATTTTCAAAAGGTAGTGTATTTTTTTCTGATTGTATGTTAATCTGCATCACTTGAGTCTTATTACCGCGTTCTTTCGCTTATCGATATAAAGACTCAACACTTTCAATGACTGCGCCACTACTGGTTCTCGGGTCGACCACTAGGTAGTCTGTTAGCATAGTCCTTCACAGTGCTGATTACTACAGCCTGAGCACCGATACGTATTAACATGCTAATTAAAAGCATTCGTTCAGATAAACACGATATTTTTATTTTCATAGAATATTAAAATGTCAGTCAAGTAAGTATCAATGCCTACATTTTAAGTATTCTCATGATGGTTTTATGATTATTTATGAGTTTCAAATAGCTGGAATATGAACAGAAGCGTAATACATTAAAGCATTTTTCTGTATCGATATTTACATCTGTATTTCAGAGTTATTTCCGAGTGAGTCCCATAACGAAAGTTAGGGCATTCTTTCATGCCTGAAAGATTTCCAATGAATTAAAAGTCTGCACAATTAATTTAGTTACAGGATACAAAGAGTTCATCTATTTACCGTCCCCCAACCAATTCTACCAAATCCATCAATCCGTTTATTCGAAAATGAGTAAACAGTGTCCGAGGTGTTTATGTTGTAGTTACAGCTATCAGATATTCATGAGCTCGCTAACTTTCGGTCAATAAGTCGACTTGTTGTTTGATCCGTCGCCGCCGCTGTAAACAGGCATTTGTGGTTACTAACTAATCCTGTTTTCGGATTATGTTTATTGGTTACCGGTTTTAGGCCATTACTTTAATTTGGTAAGTTTGGTTAATTGTTTTAACATTAAGAGACAGTGTCCTTTGACTATTAATAAGTATAGTAATAGCGTAATCAGCCTAAAGCCATACATTTCTCGGTCACAGGCCCTCTCTCTGAGAGGGAGAAGGCCGTAGTCCAAAACGCGGGCCCAGTGCGGGTTGGTGCACAAACTTTTGATTCTAAGACATGCCGGTTTCCTCACGATGCCTATTATTATGATATTTATTTATTATTAAAGATTTTGAACATTGCCTTCAATAAATATATAAACTCAGACTACTGCAGTCCACAGCTGGACATAGCCTTACTAAAAGGAAATTAATATGTTACAATAAATTTCCTAGCAACTAACCTCAATAACAAATCCACAAACTAGGCCACTTTTTCAAAAACGAAGTCCCAAACTGAACCAACTTTATCAAAAACTAAGACCCCCAAACAAACGAGCGACTAGTCGCAAAACCTGCAGTAAGTCCCAACAATTTCGTCGCAGTGTCAGTTAACGGAAGCGATGGTAAAGTCCTACAAATGGACCACTTATTTCAACTGTGGACGAGTATTTTCTCTGAGCCAGTGTCCAACTTGAGCTATAATTTAGTATACTATGCTGTGCAGAATTATGTGAAAACTGTAGCTGTTCATACAGCATGTATAGCTTGTGGCTACTTAGTAACAGTCGCACAATTCTATCTTTTAGACTTGCCGAGGTCGATCCGTGGATGGTAACCATCACTATAATACCGGGACCCCTCTGAGCCTCGGAAAGCTGTTGGTGCCGGCTGTCATCAGTAGATGGTTGACAGTATGAAGGCCCTGTCCAACAATCAGTGTTACCAAAGGGTCTGTCTACCAAGCCGAACCGGCTTGAGGAGTGGAGGCGGCGATCCTACGGCCTACTAGTGTTCTTTATTTTCATCTTGTTGGATTGGTATTTGATTGACCTCAGCACAGTTAAGAAAACGCTAACCAGATAAGATTCAATCCTGCAACAACATTAAACGCAACACTACACACATGACGTAATTTCATGTAACCTCGCTTTGTAACGCTTTATCGCTCACACAGGACACCAAACTCTATTCTATGACATATCTCTGTTTTTATGAAATCACAGCATGAATAATACATCGTATAACATTACTGTGGCACTGGCAGTAGGTCCAGCTGTAATGGAATGGATTTGTTCGTTTTGTTACTCTGTGGATGAAAGCAAAATATGAAGGAATATGAACGGTATGGTCTGTTGTAAGAAGCCATTATGGATATGGATTTTATATTGGTCTTATTTATGATTGTTGAGGTTAGTTTCTTTTTGAGTTAGCAAACCGAGACATGTATTCTTTAATAATTTCATCAATTCTGATTTTGATTTATAAGCTTGAGATTCATTGTTTCATTAAGCCTTAAGGTAAGTATAGACTAGAGCATTCAATTGTAAAAGGAAATCGAGCAATCGCTGTTTTAAAATTTACTCGAACCACACTTCGAACATGACGCTCGATGTGTTACAATCTGATTTTAAAAATCAACAAGCGTTTTGTTGTAACATTTTATCAAGCAAAACACGAGCGCGTGCGACGTGGAGTGGTGCAATGTACAAAGAAATGTTACAGGTAAATGCTCTCTCTGAATTTGAGCATTTGTCTAAATACAGACATTACATTGCGAGCATTATATTGTAATGCTCACGAAAATGCTTTAGTGTATACGGACCTTTAAGTGGGTGTCTAGTCAGTTAATATTCACAGAATAACCAAACATCTTGCAAAGTGCACTTGTCAGAAACCGATTGGCTCACTCTAATCCTCGAATATTGGAAATCCACGAGACAGAATACTCTATACTATGTAAGGATTTTTTACGTAAGTAGTAGTTGTGCTGGTCTATAGTTCTCGCGAAACTTCTTGGCCGCCCCGAAGGTGGCTACAACGGTTGCGCTTTAGTAAATCTCATACAAAAACAACACCGATCAATGCATTGCGCATCAAAAAGCCAACTTCAGGGTGGCCTAGAAAATATGCAAAACTGAAAGCAAACCCCAAATAGGGACATATCTGGCAAACACTAACACAAAAATTATGGTTATGTCAATTATTTTTCTAGATACCTGGTATTTGAATATGAAGTTTGTTACATTTTGACATGTATATTACCTGTCTTTCTCAACACCTAGTAACATCCGTGCCACTTTTCATGTTCTTACTTTGTACTAATTCTTGCTTCTCATTGTTCCAGGACCTTCAATCCGAGATCGAGACACATCGGGATGTGTACGCCTCCCTCACGGGGACAGGACGCCGCCTGCTCGGCTCCCTGTCCTCGCAGGAGGACGCCGTCATGTTACAGCGGAGGCTAGACGAGATGAACCAGCGGTGGCACCATCTCAAGTCGAAGAGCATGGCTATCAGGTCAGTACTGTTACATTTTCTATGTGTCCCCTTACGAGGACGGAGCGTCGCCTACTCAGCTCCTGGGGCCTTACCATAACGTGTCAAAACTGTCATTCGGTTCACCGGAAGAACTAAGACCTCTGGTATCTGATCCTCGCAGCTCAACATCTGAAAATAACTGACCAATTTTGTACTCTTTTTACGTTGTGTGATAGATTTGATTATAAAGACCGCCTGCTTAATGCACTGCCATCTTCTGGGGTGATTTTCTGACATCAAGATTATGTTTAGCAGATGATTTGGTAATGAAATCCAAATATGAAATGCAAGTTTAGACTGCATAATGACGTCGACGATAAAAATCTATTAGACAGAACGTTCACTTAGTTCAGGGGAAATCCAAAGAGTGCTCTAGCATCCTTGTGATACCATAAAAATATTAAAGCTTGAACAAAAACGTTTAAAACAAAAACACTCGTTTATTTTTTGTCAAAAAGCTCGTGTCAAACATACGCTTGTTGTTTTTCCCGCCAGACGGCAATCTGTCATTCATGTATGACGTATAAAAATGTGCGTTCGGATACGTTCCGATGAAATGAAACACGGAGGTTTTATGTTTTTTTTTATTGCCTACTATTGTGTCATAGTGTATTTTGTAAAGTGCTTTCAGCTTCAAACGTTTCAAAAGTTGAGTGTTTTCAATTAGATTATTGTCATTTGCAATATCAGATCATATACATATAACAGTCAGAGGTGCAAATAATAGTTAGTTAAAATTATAATAAATGCGAAGCAAATTATGTATTCAAATTATTTACACGCATGAATAGGCAATTAGGCAATCATTTATTAATCCTTTGAATAATAACGTGCTCCGTGTATAGGTCTACCGGAATCTCATGGAAAATGGGTAAATTAAAATTAGTTGTGTGCAATACTGGGGAAATTGGATTAAACGATCTTGATACTGTTTAATTTTTATTTATGTCTTTATTATTTATGAACATGAAGTATATTAGGTATGCGTATGCAGATAATAAGATATAAGATTTTCTTTATGCCATGAGATTCCAGTAGACCTATACCTATGAAGATATATTCTGACATAGTCACACGATAGCTGGGCAAATGCCCCTTGAAGGCACAAGCATTTAATCTTCTTGCTTGTTCAAGTCGATTGGTGATTTCAAAATTATATCCATACTTATATTGTAAAAGTGAAAGTATCTATAGTAACCTTTTCACGACGAAACAACTGAACCGATTTAGATGAAATTTGGTGTAGAGATAGTTTTTATCTCCCTAGTGAGAGTTACCTTGGGATGATAAAATACTTTTATAATCCAAGAAGCTAAAAAGTCCATGTTCCTTGCTAAGTAAAATATAATCAATACCAAAACTTCAGATCACCTTTCAGCCACACCTCAAATGACATCTTACTAGTATCAGACACACGCTATACCACCCAGATCCGTCTAAAACAATCAATATGTCCTGCACATAACCCAATAACCATCACGTTACTACCGGTGATGGCTACTGCAACCCGTTGCGGCGACTGGTTGCTAAACCAATTACGTCACTGGTTGCTCCGAGTAATTGCTATTAATGTACCGAATTGCGAATAGATAGGTGCAGTGACAGTTGGGGAGTGTAGATGGAATTATGATCTTGATACTTGACATAAGTGGATCGTTGAGAAGTGGTCTAAAATTATAAAATTGAACAGGATGAAAAGGCATAGTGAAAAATAAAGAAGAGATTAAACCATATTTTACCATGTGTTGTTTGTACCAAAAAGCAACTAAAATGTTACCAGAATAATCGGGGATAGCCTTCATGTGCACGTAATACACTCATTAATTAAAATGTTATTGATTACCTAAGTGACCATCGATTTTCAAACAAACTAGCTTTTTGATCGGTAAAATCCCACCATTTTTCTTAATATAGATTTCATAATAACCACGCGGGAAAACTTGTCGATCCCTCAAACTTCACCTACAATAGCTACATACACAAAATTGCACACCGAGAAAATTTATATTATATAGGTGCGAACCACCCCATAGAAAGTTTGCAACTACCCACAACCTTCCGAACTAAAAGTAGAAAATGAAACTCATTTCGCTGGTCCAGGAATTAATTTGCGAAGTGTCACAACATCGCGTTCCGTCCATAGTTGGTAGAGGGGGGAGTTGTAAACTACCCCCTACAAATTGTATACAAATACCGCTAAAGGTTTTTGATAGGAAATAAATTGAAGAGCTAATTCAATTTCGGATGGATCGATCTTCGGATAAGCTTTGTGGCTGGGGTATTAAGCAATTACTCCCTTACTTATTCTGTAGATTGGTATTTAGGGTTGGCGAAAAATATAAAACAGAGAAAACCAGTAAAATTATAAAAAGTTATAAAACCACTTTGCCATCATGACATGCGTCATTGGTATAGTAGTCGCTATCGCTACTGTTGAGCAGTGCAGCATGAGGTCCTCGATCCGATTCCCAGGTCAGGCAGTGTAATAAGGTTTTTCTATCTACAATTCCTCAGTAGCACCCGCTAATACATGGGACTTAAACATATCAGGCAAAATGTGGGTAATTCAGGGTTAATGCTATGTTTATGTTTGGCATCAAAAAGTCAGTACAGTACAAGTATTTTCTTAATGTCCCTCGGCAATCATCGCATTTCCGAATATAAACGAATGCTAATTTCCATATCCATCAATTATTAGATTTATCGTGTATATTAATTTGAATTCAGAACTAAGTACTTTATGGTTGTTTTGTTTTGATTTCCGTGTGACCTATATACATCTGTAAAACTATTTTCCTATTTTCTTTTAGTAGCTTTCCGCTCATTTTACAAGCTTTTATTTAGCAATGTATGTGTGTATGTAAGTGTGTTTGGGTCAAATCTTGCAACTGAATTTTAAAGCAGTTAAACGCCACCGATTTTGATGAAATTTTGCATACACGTTTAGTTTGGATGACAATGCATGGTTAGCTAAGTGACGTCATTATGAATCCAATATGGTGGACTAGTTATTTTTTATGCACTGCCATGATATGGGTATCAAATGAAAGGGTTGGCTGAGAAAAATACGAAAAAAGCAATTTTTTTTACAAAAGCATTTTTAATTAATTATTTATTTAAAATAAAATACATTAAGTTAATAGAGTTTTGATAGCTCTATATACTGCCAAGTTGATTGAGAGCATCCTGTCCGCACTAAATGCAAAGGGCAACTGAAATAAATCCGACGACTGACGAAACACGAAGTTTGCCGAGGGATAAGAAAATAGTTGTATTATAGCTACGCGAGATTCACAAAGATGCTGTTTTGTTCTTAACTTTCACATGTAACATACTCTAACTTAGCCCAAATAAGAACACTCGTACTATAAAACACTACTAAAATAAAATACAGCTTAAATTAACCCTCAAATTCCACCGCACATGGGACTTAAAAAAGTTGAACGTATTTACAGAAGCTGAACAAAAACAGGCCATTATGTGTTATTTACTGACGTGAAAAACATGGGGTAGTACCACGAGAGGTTATAAAGGAAATATGTCTTTTAATAGGTGAGACTCATGGCATTTTTATATGTAGATTCAATTATGTGGGTACCTTATAATGGTGATAAGATTTTCCAATGTCATTTTAATTGCTTAATAAGCTTGCAATTTGAGAGATGAAATCGTGGCTATAACTTTTACGGGTCTCAATTTCAAATATCAATTTCTTTGAAAATTCAAATGTACATTTCAATCAAATCCGACTTGAAATTCTTCAAATGTCTCCATTCCATCAGTCAAAACATTTAGAACACTTCTATTAAACTAAAAATGTATTTCTGTCCCTTTCTGCTATTAAAACTTTGTGTGACTCTGTCCCTCTCCAGCGTTAAAAGGGTTGACGGGACTCAGGGTTGTCAATTAACACAGAATTAGATATTCACTTTGTCCAAGAATTTATGGAGTAAAAGTTACTTTAGTATTGTTTTAGGAGGTACCTTTCTTTTGAAACTATGGCGGACGCTCTTGAAAGCGAGTAAAGTTATTATTGTTGTGTCAAAGGGGATCTGAAGTGCCAACAGTAATGGAATCCGGTGATAGTAAAGATATTATATATATAATTTATCGTGGTAGGATATTGGGTACCATAGTTATAGTGATTCAGAATGATCTATTGGGTTTTTGGTTATGAATAGGGGTGATAAAGGGAAATATCGGAAATTACGTGATCGATTAGTTAAGTAAGAACAACCGCACGGGTCCATCTTCAAGGTTAAGCAACGCTTGCCGAGGTCGGTCCGTGGATGGGTGACCATCTTTATACAGCAGGATTCCTCCGTGCTTCGCAAAGCACGTTAAGCACGGGTACTGGCTGCCATTTGTAGACCTTTGATAGTTTGACCTTTCTGATCTACTTCCTACCTCCGTCAACAAAGTTACGGGCCCCGTCAGAAAGAACGAAACAATTGAAAAAAAAAAGATGAAGTGTAATTTTTCGGTCAGGTAAAACACATCGGGAGTAGGTACAACTGTCAAATTGTGTTGTCATTCGTTTGTTCGGGCCCCGAACCAATCATCCATCCGATGGTGATACGGCGTGAGAAACGCCCGTAACGAAAGCAGAAACTACGGACTTCGTGCTTATGGAGAGTAGTCCACGAGGTGTCAGATTTTTTCCAAGTGTCAAGTTGTTATAATTACCGTATAAACGAAGATGATGGAGGATGGGATGGTTTAATCAAATCATCAATCAATCAGTATTAACACCAATATCGCCGCCCACAGGCAGATATTTAACAAAAAGAAGCGTTCCCCAATTAAGTCTGAAGTGCAAACAAGTAGATTTATTTGCGAACGGCACCGATCGCCGGCTTCATAAATAATCCTTCGGTAAAAAAATAAATGTTCGTCTGTGTAACGGTCATTCTTAATATAGGCGGCCATTTTGAATTTGGGGCTAGGAAAAGGACGGGCGATTTGACGGGTGATTTTTTTTTTTATTCTTTGAGTGGCTCTGAAATTAAGAAACGCTGAGGCGTGTGGCACATCTATAAATGTTTGTCTGTACATGTTAGGGCACACCTGAAGAATTTACTGACTATGGTAAACAATAAACATAAATCGAAAAGAAAAGTCATCCACATTTCCATTTTTTTTCTTTTTTTTTTACTTGACAAAATTACCCTCGTCTTTAAAGTATGGAAAATGAAAGTACTTTTTAAATAGACCTACTTTTAATACACCGATGTAAACTTTTTTCAAATCGGCCATCGAATATATTGACACTTAGTGTGCTGGAAACGGTTTGAGCATCACAAACACTACTATAACAATCACTAACTTCAAACAAGATTGATTCAATCCGGAAAACTTACAGGGTTACGGTTTTACCTTTTGTCTTCTCGCCGTTTTCCTGGCCCCGAACCGATCAGTGAATTAATCATTCAAACTTAACGACGTGTAATAAATCTGGAGTTTCCCTCGGTGGGAATCGAACCGTGGACTGTTCGTACTCAATTACGATGTGCCATCTATGTAAATCATATTTGCTTTTGTTTAGCTTTGTTTTCATATTAATTCGTTCGGATATTTTCGCTTTTCGAACTGACAAGGATTGAAAGCTAGCTCTGTTCTTTGTTCAAAAAGGCTCGTACTCAATTTTTCTGAGCATTGTAGTGCCAATCTGTGATGATGACAAATGTGTATATTATTGATGATATAACTAAAAAAGTTCCCATTGGTCTTATACTAGTAAGGAGGATTACTAAGCTTGGATTCCAAACCCCGAGTGGAAATTTTCCTTGGCATGACAGTATAGAGTCTGGGCTTTTCGTGCCCTAATAGTGGCAAAAAGTATCAAACCCAAATTATTCTGTATTCTAGAACTGGTTATATTTGGGTTAACTTAATACCTCAGTGATATTTCTGTAAGGTTTTAAATCAGTAAAACAACATTATTCATACTATAGTTGTACCACGGTCGTTATCTGTAGGTAACCGTAAAAGGCGACGATAAAATGATATAAAGAGGTATATTATACAGTTTATATCACTAAACAGCTTCTGCTTTATACCGACACACATGCAGATCGCGTTTTATTGAGCTCAGGGTGAGGTGTCAGAGGGAGCGAATAGCGGATCTCGAAACTATAGATAAAATCATGTAAAGAGGTATATTACACAATTTTATATCACTACACAGCCATTGATTTTATTATTCTCCAGGCTTTTACTAAAGTATTCGGTTATTCTGTTCCGTATTTAAAGTAGGGATGGTGATATTCTCGCAAAATCTAGTAGAATGTGTCTAGAAAGGCAATAGACCATATTAGGATTTTTCTAATCCTAATATGGTCTATTGCCTTTCTAGGTTCCTAGGTTTGAGATCAGAGTCTGCTTATAAAAATATTATGACCACCAGAATTGTTTTTTAGTCTGTTGGTCCTCAAAGGGTTTTCAGTGGATTACCAGACCAACATTTTAATACTACAATCATTTAATTGATCATGCATTTTAGAAGCTACGATCATTTTGACCTAGAGCATAATATTTTCCAATCTAAACCCATCTGCAACCACATCTTACGACTATTTTACTACCGATCGACGGAGAATCGAACTTGCTATAGAAAGTACCTTCGTTCTCCGCAGAACAGTCTTCTGGCACTTTTATCTTCGCTATCAGACGTAAAGTGGGTAGTAAAGGGTAGTGCGCTCAGTTTAATGGTAGATTCTTATGGTAGTTTTATGGCACATCATGGTAGAATTTAAGGGTGGTGGTTGCGTCGGTTGGGAGGGACTGCACCATGCTTGTTATGAGAGAAAACTGTGAATTTTAATGTCCAACGGGGAAGATTGATAAGAAAATTCTAATACCTCTGCAATTCAGATGCATACCTACTTATGTTTACAAATAAAGACTGATTGATTAATTGATTGATTGAATTCAATACTAAGGAATAATAGAATGGTCAGTTGTAATACTGTCATCAATGGTGTAAACTGCGGTTTTGAACAAGAAGATAAATGAAGACTAAAACATACATTTTTGCTCGGTTATAATATTGGTAACTGTAACGATTTTAGGCGTTTTATAAATATAATTATCTACAGCTTACACCAGGAGCAGTGGTGGCCCAGTGATAACGGCCGCAACTTACAAGTTGTAGGTCTTGGGTTCGAACCCAGGCAGACCCTTAACTTAATGTAAATAATTTCATCATCAATGCTCTCAAATCGGCAAAGGAAAATATCGTGAGGAAACCGGCATGTCTTAGAACCAAAAATTCGAAGACATGTGACATCCACCAACCCGCACTGGGCCCGCGTGGCCATTTACGGCCCATTCCCTGTCACAGCGAGGAGGCATGTGTCCCAGCAGTGGGAACATTAAAAGGCTGATGATTATGATGATGATGACAGCATCCACCCAAATTTTACCATAAATCTATTACCATCGTGAGTAAACCTGGACTTATACGAGTAGTTAGTATTTGTAAGTTTGTGCTCCATTGGTGTAATTGCTGCAAGGCGTTCCAGTGCGAGGGTAAACAAATAAATAATAAATAAATTTACTTGCTCATGCTATTTAGGAAGGTTTAAAAAGGTGTGTCTATAATGCAACTACCAAAACAAAGGAAATCCATCTGCCTTCAAAACTATTTTCCCCACACACGTGCATGTAACCATAATCTTATCAAAAATTAACCGTCAAACCCATCTTACGGTAAGCTCCTCTGTGGTATGAAGCCTCGGTTTATGTAGAACTTGCGTCCTGTGGTCAGGAGCCCAGGTGGGCAGGGGCCCCTGTGGTTGGGGTCCCTTTGAGGCCCAGTACGCCCATGTGTTTGTATCACTTTGCTGCCAACTTTAGGGATTATGGAGGGCTCTATGTTGTATGGTGGTTGGAATTCCTTTTTATGATGTGTTTTAGTTTTGCAGATTACAGGTTTGTATGTTTACTACCAGTTCTAGGGTAAAACCAGGATAGCTGCTCCAGGGGTATAGTTGCCCCGATTGCAATTACTCTAGGTTCATGGATGAATCGCATGCAGTTTTATTAATCCATCAAAAGATTTTCCAACTGTCACTAAGTTGACCCTGTCTCATCTCTCTGTGCGATTGCATGGGAAGGCAAAATGCGATCAAAGCTTTTGTGGGATAGATGAGCTGTTTCACGGCGGGGCATCCATCCTAAACGTTATCAACATGGATACAACTTTTTCCTATGTGGGATAGACGTCCCAAAATATAGAGGTCCGCAATAATCGCTAATACTCTGGAAATATTAAGGATAATGTTTTTTACTTTTCATAAATTTGTAGATAAAAAACCAAAGTACCGGTCAGTTTTACAAAATAGAGTATTTTGCTTTTGTATTGAGAGATATAGTGATTTCAGAAAGTTTGTCAACTATCCGGCTTTTACCCTATAGGGTATTGCGGTTGCAGCGCATTCTAGCAACATATTTTACTAGCTTTAACCCATGGCTCCCTGCCGTGGCCTATCTTAAAAGAACCGTGCATTTTTTCGGGATAAAAATAACCTATGACTTGAGTAACCGACTGTAGTGTAGTTTGCTATTATTGCAAAAATTATCTTAATCGGTTGAGACTACACTACACTACAGAGACTACACTAGCGTGACGATAAAAACATTTTTCCTGAATCCTTTGCCTGGCCTAGTAGCCGGCCCAGTTGTACCCTACTAACAGAGAGCAGTGTTGGCCCAGTGGCCGTGACTGACAAAGTTGTGGTTCGAACCAGGCAGGCGCTTTACTTTGTGTAAATTATTTCATCACCAGTACTCTCAAAACGGTGAAGGAAATCGAGCTTTCTTAGAATCAAAATTCAAAGACATGTAACACCCACCAACTTACATTTGGCCCGCGTGGTATCCACCACGCGGGCCAAATGTAAGTTGGTGGTTTGACGGCCTCTCACAGAGAGAAGGCCTGCTAGCACAACGGACCAAATGGAAAAGGAGGTCCATCTATCCTATCCTACCCTACTAACAAACAATTTTACCTTTTTAAGTAAGTTTAGACAAAGTTTGAATTTATGTGGTTGGTCGTAGAATCTGGACACTGTGAAACAGGCCCTTATTATTTCAATGTTTGAAAACGAGATAAGTTATTCTAGCAGAAATTCTAAAGTATCATAAATATCTGTTATCAGCAAAACAAGAAATCCTAAGCTCGGAACCATTCCTATCACAATCAAAGTATGAGAAGTAAACCATTAAAAACTTAAACAGAAAGCTAGATGTAATCGCAGTTCATAAGATTTCAGAATTTGTCTCGAAATTAAATAAACGTAAAACCGTTGCAATTTCTTGAATACAGCTTAAATCCGAAGTTGTGTGTAGAGTTGCGCGACTATCGATACTTCGCCTATCGATAAAAAGTCTCTCATATCGGTAGACGGTATATCATACGAAACATCACATCAATGGTAAATGATATTTATTGTGTTAATCGGCTAAAAATAATACTTTCACAGTTTACACATAAAATAATTATTGTAACATGAGTTTTGTTACTTGTTTTTTTTTTATTGGCTGTAATTAATATTGTAGTTATCGGTTTGTAAATCAGAAAAAAATCTTTGACCTATAAAATTTTGTTAAGAATTTCGCTGGTGTCCCCTGTTCTTCTTTATTTCGTATCAAAGAATTCAAATTTAGTCACAATTATTCTATTACATGTATAACAAATCCTACCTACCAATAGTCCACTGCACGTGTATTTTCAACATTTTCAAACAACCATCCATCGATACCCAAGTCCCATCACTACACGCTATCTGAAATCTCTAGTATCAGCCGGGAGCCGCGGCCAAATTTCAACAATTCTACTTCCCTTTGTGCGAGGGCCAACTTTTTGAGTTATAGTCCTGGCTCGCTGCTTACGCCCTGTTCTTTATACGGCTTCATTTTATTGGGGATTAGCTTTATAGCGATCTTCTGCCAAGGAATGGGAAGCAGGATTACTTTGAGTGCTTGAAGATGTTTTTAGGATGTAATTAATGTTCTGGCTTTTGATTGAGAAGGTTGTAATTTTTACTTCATAATTTATCGTTATTCAACCTCTACACTTTATTACCATTTCAATAGCAGATCCATCCTCTAAAGCAATGGTTGCTCATTTCTGGCCCCAGAAACCCACCTTCAATTTTTACTCAGTAACTTTACTAATAAAACTGATTTAGATACGTCCGTAACACCTCACAACCTCAGGACATGTTGAAAACTAGCGTCAGACACTAGTTATCTGCCATATAGACTGGACTTATTTAAAGGCTGTAAGGCTCACTTAGTTTTTTGCGTTCATCCTGAACGTTTAGCCTTTAAGTTTGTGTTAAATAAATGTATTTTCGTTATTTCTTTCTAATAATAATTTTCTTCTCTATTCTCCACAGAAACCGCCTGGAAAGCAACGCGGAGCACTGGTCAGCATTACTGCTGTCACTCCGAGAGCTTACCGAGTGGGTCATCAGGAAAGAGACTGAGCTCAACGCGCTAGCTCCACCCCGGGGCGACCTGCCTGCACTGTTAAAACAACAGGTATGAGGATATTATCTTATTTAGTTACTAGCGACTCGCCCCTAGGCTTGTAAAGTATGTTGCAAAACAAAACGATAGCGATTATTGCGAAAAAATTGCTCTTCAATACAGAAGTTTGAGAGATTTCGGCGGTTCTTTTTTAAAGCGAGCGATTAGCAAAGGATTGTGTAGGACCTACCATACTTTTGTAATTCCGACTTATATGACATAAAGCATTTGATCGCGCGATGATTGCTGATTGCTGTTTCTGCCTACCGGCTTAGCGCGGGATAAGAGAAAACCGATTCAGAATCCGTTGCGTGTTTTACAAGAAGTAGAAACACACAAGCAGACAGCGACTTTGTTTTATACAATTTATAGATGTGAAATTTCAATAGTTTCGTGAAATACAACATGGTTTGTGTTTTGATAAAGCGAGTGCCACTAGAATGTGCTAGACTACAATACGCTCAGGATTTTATTATATCAAACGTTGGTCGCTCTGAATTAAACCTAAAATGACAGTTGCCAATGGAGACAAAAAGTAGACCACATCAATACTATGTGGTTTAAATATGCAGGATGTACAGTCTACAACTTCCGATCTTGAGATCAGCAGACGTTCAACTTATGTAGGTGATAAGAGAACAAATTGAATGACGGGTAAAATACTTACCGAGCATACGTTTTCAAGAAGTATTAAATAGCATTATCAGGTAATAATTCATAAATCCGGAAAACAATCTGACAGTTCCTCTACAAATTAAAGTTGCTTCTTCTAACAGATCTGTTACCTGTCTTTTACCATACGTGTATTTTGATTGGCAAATACACAAAAAGTCTTGAGTGACTTTCAGAATGCTAGTTTAAGTTTCAGAACCCATAGATATAGGCAGTTCTGGTTAAGAACGGGCTAAACGACGCCAATTCGGTCACAGCTCTACCTCAAAATGGCCGACCAGGCAATTCGACCAGGAGTAATTGTTTAGGCCAGTAACTTGTTTCAAATTGCTTTAAGAGCTATCTGCTAGTAATAAACCCAGGAATGGATAGTAAACAGTTTGAATGTGTTTGTTTTTATTACCCTTCGAAACTAAGGCCACGCTGTCTTTGTGGAAGTCAGACTGCATTTTCATTATGCATAAGAAAAACGTGATATTTGGACAATTTTGCTTTATTTTTTCTAAGTTTCAACAGTTTTTGGAAGTGTTTCATTCATTTTTGTGATCTTCATTGCAGTCTGATAGAACTAAGATCCAGAAATACTTTCGAATAGTTTGATGGTTTTTTTTTTTGTTATTGTTAGACAGAAAAGTTTTGCAACGTCGGTGTAGTAGTTGTAAGCGCTACTGCTGTGTATGAGGTCCTGGTTTCGATACTCGGATTGAGCAAAGTGTTATTGGGTTCTTTTATCTGGCAATGCCATCTAGTGACGAGAGGAAAAACCAGTAGTAACTAGTAGCGCCATCTAGTATCGAATAGCGGAACTAATCTTCTCGTGTCGAATGGAATTTTCCAGAATATTCGAACATTCTGGAAGTTTCTAGTCGCTTCGGGTACAGTGAGTTCGAAAGTCGATTGTTCTGGAAGTTTCTCTAATTATCTAGAACAGTATACTCGTATAACGTTCTAGAAACATCTTTCGTGGTGATATAAAGAGAGGCCGGGCTCGTCGTGATTCAGTTTCTGTTTGGAAGCGACACAGAGCGATCGAAAAAGGAAAATATTGCGAAGTTATAGAATTGTTTAAGAAGAGTTTTTGTAATAAAGTGTGATTAATTGAAGTCGCTGTATAACTAATTTATCCCTGAACCCCAGCTCGTAACAATTATGATTTATATACGACAGGGACTTATCTGGGCATCTCTAATTTGTTAATTAGATAATATTTACATTGGGCTCGCAAGCAAGCTCGAAATATCTGCAAATCTATACTTCAGGAGGCAATAAACAGTAAACCCAATCCTGTAACTAATAGATCTGTTACTACAAACAATGTGCCGTAAATCGGTGCAAGAGTCAACAAAGTACGCGCAGTGATAAACAATTCGAACGCACTAATCCGCGGATAGCGGCTACATCAACCGCCTGCTATAGCCAGGTTTAGTATAGGCACAGAACAGATGGATACAGAAGGCCTAATGAAGGAGGTTTTGTATATTCTGTGACGATTGATGACCTGAGGAACTGGATCGAGATCCAATGCAAGGCGTGCTTTAGCTACCTGTAAGGCTCCTAGTAGACGAAAATCTTGAGGAAATTAAGATACTACTCTTTGCAAACAAACAATGATTTAGGGCTATAACGATTGTCAGTAGTGCAAAATCTATAGGATTGACCACGTGATTTCGGTAGCTCACATCAATCCCATAAGTTTTGAACTTTAAGACAATTGTTATATATATAAAATGAACCCCTATATCTCCTGGTCACGCTATAACTTGAGAACGGCTTTACCGATTTCGCTAATTCTTTTTTTTGTTGTGTTTGTTATTGTTAGAAGAAGGTTCTGAGATAGAAAAAATTAATATAAAAATATTGTAATTAAGTAGGGTAGCTAGGAAGGTATGGTAGGTAGGTATGGGTAGGGTAGGTAGGATAGGGTAGGTAAGGTAGGGTAGGGTAGGGTAGGTAGATAAGTAGGGTAGAGTAGGTAAGGTAGGGTAGGGTAAGTAGGTTAGGGTAGATAGGGTAGGGTAGATAGGTTGGGTAGGGTAGGCAGTTGACGGGAGCGAAGCCGCGGGCACAGCTAGTCCCTAATAAACCCCCGATTTCTGATTCAAGTATTTGAAGTTGAGTATTTGTCAATCTCTACTGAAGCCTGAAAACCTGTAAAAAATTGGCGTATAAGTATGGTTTGACAAGTTCCTAACTCCAAATAGGTACTCAGTTCAGAAATCGACCAGGAATGTTCGTTTGCCGGCGCTCCGGTCAGAGAATATTTTTTTAGTCACTAATATAAGTAGGTATACTAGGCTAAATTATCAATCCACTGAGCTAATCGCTTATAAGATCACTGCTGGACTAGTCTGTCCCAGCTACGGAACAGATACAGGTTGCCACTTGCCTTATAATTACTGGGCACCATCTCTAATCAATTCTGATTGTTTTTAGTCTCTTTCCATTTTCATGCAAAAAGATCTTCTGATCTTCTGGTTCTCTCGTGGCAGAGCAGCAACAAAATGGCGGGCTTATTGGCGGGAATGTGTGGAATGTTAACAAGCGTTTAAGGGTTCGGATAATCGGCTCTAATCGAATTTTGTGGCTAATGTTCGGGAAATATGGCCTTTAAGCAAATATTTATTGAACTAACAATGTTACTGGAATTCTTAGGCAAGTTTGTAAAAAGCCAAATAGTGTACAGTAAAATAATTCAGTTGAAGGTTACCGATTTATGTGCTTACATTAAGATGGCATCGGTTCAACAATTTTCTCGCTCTATTTTTTTTTTGGGGACTAGGAAGTCCCCAGAAAAATATATCCTACGAAGGGGTTTTCTCTAGAAAAACTACAACGAACGACACAGTTGCAAGCTTGGTTTTCAGTCAGACAGTCTTTTTACTAATAGACGTTTTCTATCTCGAAGGACTTTTTCTATAAGATGTTTACTGACACATCTCTTGCATTCAAAATCTATTACATATTGAAAACTATTTATCATCTGACGATGTGACCTCTACCTACTATAACCGTAAATTCCCATTCCAGGATGACCACCGCGCATTCAGAAGACAGCTCGAAGACAAACGGCCAGTCGTCGAGAGCAATCTCCTGAGTGGCAGACAGTACATCGCGAATGAGCCTCCGCTGTCGGACACTAGCGACACCGAGGGTAAGTGGCGACATCTGTTGGCGCATTGATGGAGATGTGTGGTGTTAGCGCGTATTTGTTTTAATAGATGGTGCTGTTTTTAATTTCAATTTTTCGTTTTTAATCTAACTAAAAGAAGAAAAGTGGTTCAAAGCTGCGAAGCGCGTATTTAGGTACATTTTTGGATTATGAATCGTCATAAAATAGCACTAACATCAAATGTTCTTGTAGTATTAATTTTATTTATTGAACACACTTTAGGACTAAAATCTCAGTGCAGCTCTTGTATGAGGAAATCATGTTTGACAAGAGCCAGATTTTTTGATCAACTGCATTTTTTTCCATAATATCGCCCGATTGATTGCCTGACTCTTGTTACAAAACTACGTTGATAATATTGCAAGTTCAAAACTAAAAACCTAACATTGCTTTCACAGTCAAATGTTGTCATACGGCACGCCTAAAATGCCGTAAAACTCGTTTTTCTGACTACTACAGAATGGAAATGAAAACCATCGAATAGGTTTTCAGTCCGAAACGCGCTCGATACGAAATACAAATTCCATCTGTCGTACCTCCAAAACATCAATATTCACAAATAATAAACAAAACTTCAACAGAAGGACCAGATGGAACAATACGCTGAAACTAGGTCACGCAACTCTGTCTGAAGTTGGAAAAATATCAGTACTATTAGGATTTGTAGAACAATAATATCTATTTATAAGCGCCTGGACGCAAAACGCACAAGACCGATCAGTGAGGCGACGCGAAGCTTGGGGGAGGCCCATGTCCAGCAGTGGATGTCTTTCGGCTGGGGTGATGTTGATGATGGTGATGATAAGCGCTTAACTGAGAAATCCTGGCCTAAATCAGGGCACACACATTTTTTCTCTGATGATAGTAAACGGAGAAATGGGCCATTCATAATGAATGATTGTGCCCTAAAAACGGCTTTATTGATATACCAGCCTATATTTTACATCTGGCTTGTTAGGTTTGCAGGATTGTACTAATCTTTTTAGCAGATAATACGAGCTTGCAACTTGCAAAACTTAAGCTCATTTATACACACATTTTCTCATTCACATTGCTGTGAAATTAACAAATCAGAAGTTTTATAGCACAATGGCAAACAAACGATATGCATATTTGGGGACAACAAAAATGCAATGTGTGTAATCAGCACTTTTTGATAGTCAAAATGAAAGAATTAAACATCTACCGAAACACGTCATGTGCATGATACTTGCTGCTTTATTATAACTATTACTGCTCCTTCTGCCAATACAGTCATATTACATATTTTGGTACAAGTCAGTCTGTCTGTACATCAAAGTGCATTGTTCCGGACCGGTGGCCATTCACACCTTGATTGTTGCCTGACTTGCCAGGTATTTGCATATTTGATGCTGACACCGTATTGTTATTGAGACGGGATCTTAGTTCACCCAGCAATTTGGTTTAGCAACGGAGCCAAATGACGTCACTCAGGTTACTGAGATTGTCTTTCTTTCTTATTTTAGTCGTCTGTCCAATGCATATCACCGAGTTTTTGATTCTGTGGCACTTTTAAAATTCATCATTTTCATAACCTTGTTGCATGTTACTTGTGGTACGCACTCTTCGTTCTCTTCATTCGTTCCGTCCTCCGGAACTTTCAATATCCTCTATCTTTATTTCTATTCTTTTCTTTGTAGCCGAAATACTTTCTCTGATAGACAGGCCCACTCTAGGTAAGACCAAAAATACAGTATCCAAAATTTAATATAAATTTAAAAAAAATCTCAGTGCTAGGCTCTTCTACTAGGAAAACCTGTATCACAAGAGCCATATAAAATATCTAGAGATATTTCAAAAACCTTACATAACAAAGGAAACTCTGACAGTATGTATTTCTGTTGTAATGGTTGTAAGTATTTCTATTCATCACTGTCAATTCGAAACTCAATTCACAGATCTGTCAGTAACTAAATAAAAACCGAAACCGTTCCAATAACAAAGACACAGCCGTCGAACGAAACGCAAATCCTAACCCTAAAGAGCTATATCACAAAAGCGCAGCAACAAAGCGATGAACGAGTGAATGAATGAACGACTGAACGCAATTAGAAGCGTACCGGCCGCGCTAATTGCAAATTCCGTGCGGACCGGCTCAATCAATATAGTTTGCATTCACAAGGTGATAGCAATCGGCTAGCGGCAATCAATTGGCAGCTGCCGTGATTGATTGCACCAGGCGATTATGTTTTTAAGCGGTCAGCGTTTGAGGGTTAAGTGCGTTTTCATGACTATTCGGCTTTGTGCCGTGTTTGATGATTGCTTGGGCGGTCAGATGTGGGATTTGGGTCAGGTTGAATATAAATTTGGCCGTAAATTCTGGCTTTCGGTAACATAACCATAGCATAGACAAGATTCCATCAAGGGCGGGCGCAAGGTTGGCGCAGTGGTTGAGCGATTGACTGCTACGCTGCGTGTCGCGGGATCGATTCCCGCACGGAGTAAATATTTGTATGACTTACAGATAGTTGTTTCGGCTCTGGGTGTTTAAGTATCTGAGTTAATATATGTGTAAACGCACCCACGATACATGAGAAATTCCTAATGTCGTAACGTATTTAAATTAAAAATAAAATTAAATGGAATCGTAGGTATTTTTTTTGTGAAAAATAAATTCATATGTGATCTTATTCTTTTTTTGTACTTTTACCCGACGGAAAAAGAGTGGTGTTATAAGTTTGACTTGTGTATTTGTGTATCTGTCTGTGGCATGATAGCTCCTAAACCGATGAACCGATTCTGATTTGATTTCGTTTGTTTGAAAGGATACTTTACTGAGTGTTCTTAGCTATATTTGATCAAAATCGGTTCTGCCGTTCAAAAGTTATTGTAGTTTTACTGTTTGTATCGGGGTATTTCCAAGAAATCGTGTCATAATTACGTGATCTAAAAGATTATCTAGCATGATATAAAAATATGTCGGGAGTTTTAAAATTTACTTGTTTATTATTCTTCTGTTACTTTGTGATTGTTGCTTTTGTGTTGAGTCTGTGTCGAATAAATAATTTCAGTTTTAATCGAATATAAAGGTTTTTTTTTAATGAAACAGATATCAAATAAGCTGTAACGAGTTCGCAGTTACAAAAGCTTACCATCAAAACCAAAGTTTCTAAAATTGTAACCGTAGATCCTCTCCGAAACTAAATACACCTTGCCACTCAAATACGTAATCAAAGTGCCAGTTTACAAGCAACCAGCATAATAATTGGCAAGTCGACAAGTACCGGGCTTAGTCCTGCGATAGCTCGAGCTGCCAGTCCCTAAGATGAACGGATTACACGTCTGGCTGCGTGACAGTCCCCCTGTCGACTGAGATGTCGCTTACGAACTGGCAGGTAGTTGCCAAATTATGTCGCGTTTTGACGTGATTAATTATTTCAATGATAGTGGTTTTGTGTTTGAAATGAATGAAAAAAGGCTTTTAAGATTTTTTTTGCGTTTGGAGAAAAAGAAAGACTAGATTTTATCTCAGCTAAATAATACAAGATCTAGACTTCAGATAAATAAAGCTCAAAAAATATGAATGAAAGAACAATCTCCAAGTACATCTTTCAGTAGTAATTTTCAAATAGAAACTATTCCATAAATTCCAAGTAAGAAATCAAAGCTATATCGATAAAGTATGGGGGCGTACGTAACCGTCCGTAACGGCCATTGGTTGAGTCGTAAATTTGAAAATGGAACCGACTCGGCGAACCAATGCCGGGGGTCGATTTGAAATACGTCAGCGACCCTTCGAACTTCGAACATAGCGTCATTTTTATGGTAGAATTAGAGATACGAGGTCGGTTTATATGTTGTTACTGTTTATGTGTTAATTTATTGTGTTTTGGGTTGTTTTACTGGTGGGGAAACAATAAGGATACTGTTTTATATTAGCAGGAACTCCAGATACCATATTAAACTTAAGTTAAACAAGGTTTAAGGTATTCCTGAGAACAGATAACAGAAAAAATGTTTAGAATCTGCACTAAAATACGGACCAACATTCTACAGAGTTGTGTCAACAAATAGGACGTACCCTCAAAATTCTCTATCTCTAACCCCAGCTGAAAACTTTAAATATTCAAAAACTTTGTGAATTGCACTCAATATTTCAGGATTAACTTCACTGAAATCCCCTGAAAAATTGCACGCAAAAGTCGGTTCGTCCAAAATTCACGAATCTAGTGACAGGAAAAAACAACTCGACTAAACTCGTAAGTCGATTGGCGCGGTTGCGAATGTTGCCAGTGTTGCCCTAGTGAAAATACTCAACTGCTATTCCGAAAGGCTTGTTTAGAAGACACTTACCTATTCTTCTTTCTCGTTTATCTTTTGTCTTGTTATGTTTATTATGGGTTTTTACGTACGGAATGTAATGGAGTATTGATTTATGGATGCTGTTTAATTCAATTTTAGTGGAATTAGAATAAAAAAAACTTCCAGCACTTTCCTTCCACAATAAATAATTATGTAAATCCAAAAAAAGAAATTGTTATGTTTATTGTACCTACTTTTCAATTTCTTAATTCTTTTCTTTATTGACCACCAGCTGTATTATCAGGCCATGTCTCATCTCTCGGTTTGGATTCGGGATCTCTAGCCAAGTTTAAAATATAAAACTCATTATTCAGTAGAAACTTTCTATAAGTACATACTGTCCAGAATGCTGAAAGCTTTAAACAAAAATAAAATAATTATTTGACAGAACTATACAAAACCGATCAAAAAGCGACGCTAACTAAATTACTGCACCGTTACAGAGAAAAATGTTACAAGATGAAAAAAATTGAAAAATATTCGGTCGAAAGCGCTACGGACGACGAGTGCCTCGTTTGAATTCGTGGGCTAGTGACAAAGCGAGTGGACTTGAAAACCTACTGGTTTTATAAAAATATCCCTGTTGGTTTGTTGTGCTGTATTTTTATAGGGATGTTGGTAACTGTTGTGGGTTAGGAGGCCAAGCTAGGTGGGTGTCTAATAGGTTTTTTTAAGAGGACAACAGTTACCAACGACATTGAGGTAACAAAACTCGTGCGACCGAAAATTCCGTAGTTTCTTGTACTTTCCGTAGTATTCTATGACTTAAAAAAAGCCTCAGATCAAAATTTAGATAGTTAAATATTCTTTGAGATGGTGAAAATTTCATTAAAATACGCCCTACAATTTTGAAGCGATTATCGTATTAATTACACTATGCCAAAGAATAAAACTCAAAATATTCGTAAATTAAATTAGTAAGAAAATGGTCTTATGTAGCTTATATTTTGCCAAAAATGACTACTGTTCTTTTAGGAATGATTCTCATTTAAAAATCAGCTACTGAGGGGTATCTGCGCCTTATGGTTAGGTTGTTATGCTGTGAGCTGTATCTTTGCTTATGGTAACTTCTTTGGAAATAATACATCCTTATTTTGCATTATTTTGTAATACATCCATCTGTCTATAAGTCAATTTGATGAACTTACCAAACCAAACAGGTTTTTGTTAGCTTGCAATAAACTAAGGCATTTCTCTAAGGTCGCTTCCTCAAAACCACAGAACCTCATAACCAAAATACCATCATCAAAGCAGCAACAATTCCTCTCTCGCCCAAATTCAGGCAACTCCGGAAACTATGCCAGTGCAATATCCAAGAGAAGGCAGAAGAACGCCGGGGTGGAAGTAACGTTGTAATTATTAAATACCCTCCCCCCTGCTACCCCTATACTTGCCGGGCGCAGAGGCGGGAAAGCTCACGCTCCAAATATTGAGAGCTCAACGCTCGACGATAGGCCAAGTTGCTACTTAACGCTGAAAACCTGTGACATATTTATTTTTAGTTTTGTGAATTATAAATGCTAATTGAGGGCTGGGTTTTCTTGAATTCTTGTTTGCTGGTTAGGTGTATTGATACGAGATAAGATAAAAAACTTTGTTACAAAAAATACAACCGACTTCCAAATAAAAACTATAGAAAATTAAAAATAACTTCACTTTCGGAAGTCGGTGTTCCTGTTTTTATGTTTCTTCGTTTTTTGAAACCGACTTTCGAAATTGAATTAATTTTTCACTTTGTAGTGTTTTTATTTGTAAAAAGTTTTCATTTTTCACAGTCGAATTGAGAACTTCCTCCTTTTGAAGTCGGTTTAAAAGTATCTAAGTGACCTTTTTTTTTCAATTATAAAGCTATTACCTAGTTTTCTAGTTACTAACGTGCCACTAGTTAAATGGATTCCTATTTTTTCTTCGTTCGAAGTTTCCTACACTTGCCGTCATCAACATTTTTGTCCTAATGCTGTGTTGTAGTAGGCTGTAGATGACCTATTCGTCAATAGATTAAAAATACATACATAAATTCACTCATTCAACTAAAATAACAATCAATCAATCGGGTTTATATTTTTAATTGTAATATTCCTTACAAAAACTTCACAAGCTTCCACATCTAACCATTCTTCCTCTTTCAGCGAGTCGTGAAAATGAAGGTGACTCCCGCGGCTACCGGTCCGCCGAGGAACAGGCGCGAGAGCTGGCCAGGTCCATCCGACGAGAGGTGGCCAAGCTGGCCGACAAGTGGAACACTTTGGTGGACCGCTCTGACGCCTGGGGACGGTGCTTGGATGATGCTGTTCAGGTAAGAGCTTGAGTTTATTATTTTTAGAAGAAAATGTCTGAATACGGAATGTTTACGTGGATTTGTTTCAGGTTTTATACACGTCGTGGATAAGCTATTCTAAGAGGATATTAACTTCTTAAAACACGACAAATCAACTGTAACTTAACAAAAAAACAATTCAACATTGGTACGACAATAATATCTGCTATGTTTCTACCCTGAAACAGTTTAAATTAAAAAAAAAGTACTGAAACTTCAAATCAAAATTATTTATTTGAAGAAGATTTATTCGTGGTTTTATATATTTTATGGAAAACAAATGTTCTAAAAAGTGAGTACGTTTAATTGGGCTTTACGTGTAATCAAAGCTTTTACACAAAAAGTAAAAGCACGCCATCTATGTTCAAATCCTTGCAACTGACTTGATCGAAAGCTCATCGAACTTAAACCATGAAAGTAATAACAGATGGCGCTACCATACACTAAATACAAACATCTCAAAGCTATTAATGATCTCATTGAAAGCTGCTAAGCCGGATGTCCGGTGCAGATGAAAGGCACAATACTATGATTTCAATGGGCATAGTAGAAACTATACACTGAATGCCGTATCACGTATCGTGTTTACTTTTGTTAGTTCAAAGAACTTATCGGACGTAGGACGATCCAACAAAAAATGTAAATTGATTTAACTATTAACATAACGATTTAATTCATTGACATCTAAAAGCACCGTTTTTTTTGTTTTCAACTCATACGTATAATAGATCTCTAATTTGTTCCATTGAACTGTTTTAATTAGGTGTGATTAATAAATTGATTGTATCATCATAAGGTAAAAAGAACTTTCAGTGGGTGTTTTGTCTTGGTAGGTAGGTACTTATTTAGTAATGAAAAATAGCATTGTCCTAATTAAAGTCTTTTGTGATCATCAGTCCGCTTAACAAAGAGATGTGAAACAAAGATTCTATTAAAGCCAGGTTTCTTAGAGCTTTCATTAAGACAGATAATAATAAGAAACCCAGTATAACTAATCTATCTAATACCTTTAAATGGGCAATTCTTGTATATGTAATCTGAATCTCGGAAACGGCTCCAACGATTTTCATGAAATTTAGTTTTCAAAGGGTTTGGGGGCGATAAATAGATCTAACTAGGTTTCATTTTTAGAAAACGTCGTTTTCTCTATTTTCACCCGAGCAGAGCTTTCATTACAACTATCTACATAGTTTGATGCAACAGTGTTAAACTGTTTCTTAATAAAACTGCAGATATTTTAATTGTAACCCAATTAACTTAATTTTTTTAGACCAACTCCAACAACTATTTGATAACAGACAGCCAGACTATCCAAAACCAGCCTAACTCGATTGATTGATACACAACTGTCACAACGTCTTACCTAACAGCTTAAAGCTGCATAACGTCTGGTATAAAGCAGGAAGCTGCAGTAAGGCAGGAAGCTGCACAATAGCCAGTTAATGCAGAGGTGATGGCGCGGATCACGGCACGCGCTCAATGCTCGCGACTCAATCAAGTAGCTAACATGTGTAGATGTAGGTGTGGATGGATGTGGTAACAATTGTAGGTCTGATTATAGGACGCAATAGGTCAGATTTTGATTGGCGTGAGGAAACGAACATAATTTATCTATAGATCACTCTTAGAAAGGTAGACTTTCCGAAGGATTGTAGAGTAATCTTGACCGTCCGTTCAGTGGCTGTCCGCCGTTGACGTAGCCCTAGAAAACTTACCTCTATACTTCAAGATAATTATGTTACCGCTTTTCCACTAAGCCACTAAATACTAGTGACCGTTTTGGTTTTGAGATGATAAGATAAAGGAAGGGACATAATCAGCAGATATTTACAAGTACTCCACGGATTATCCCAATTTTATACTAAAACGAACAGATATTTTTAGAAAAAAAATGTATTCGCTTGATCCATTGAGAGAGAACAATCATTATCATAAAACTCCGATTGTCGTATACATACACAATTATATTTGTTCCTGTAATGTGCCCCTTATTTTACCCGACTGCAAGGAAAGGGTTATAAACTTTACTCCACTCCATTCACAATACTCTCAGCAACTCTCCGCAACCATCCTCAATGAAATCCAGCATACCAACTCATCAAGGTACAACTTTTGACTTAATTGTCAACGGTGTCGGGATGCCATCACAATGATCTGATACCATCGGCATGTGGAGTATTTGTGCTCAATGCACTGTTAACTTGCTCTCCCTGCTGATTTCTCTGTTGTATTGAAGCTGCATATATTAGTAATGTTGGCTTTGTGACATGTCGAAATTGATAAGCGTTATTGTGTGATGAATTACAGAACATCACGGCTGTATGCTATTATATACTCTACAAATACAAATTAATTATACAAAGGAGATGGACCAAAATGTATGGACCGAAAACCCAGAAATCGAAACGAAGTAACTGTATGCGGATCGATTGCGATAACGAGCGAAATAACCCTACCTAAGCCGCGATTCCAAACTCATGGAGTATCGGAGCTACAGGCTGACAAAATATACAAGAAAAATTATTATGTTCTAAGGATTTTCTTAACTCTAGTACCAAAATCAGAGGTGTGCTTGATCGTTTTAAGCATTTTAATTGTTATTTATTATTTTGAATTAATAGGTACTTAAAACAAAACAAAAAACTGGCCAAGTGCGAGTTGCACTCACGCACGAAGGGTTCCGTACCATTATTAAAAAAAACGGCAAAAAATCACGTTTGTTGTTTGGGAGCCTTACTTAAATACATCTGTAAGGATGTTATAATTGGTGATAATAAATAAATAAATATTTATTTTATTATTTATTATTATTTATTTATAAATAAATAAATATTTATTTTATTCTTTTTATAGCGGCAATAGAAATACATCATCTATGAAAATTTCAACTGTCTAGCTATCACGGTTCATGAGATACAGCCTGATGACAGAGAGATAGACAGACGGATCGTGGAGTCTTAGTAATAGGGTTTGGGTACGGAACCCTAAAAAAGGTAGCTTCTTTCTTTGCCACAATGGCATATGCAAAGAAGAATCGATCCGGTTAATAAAGGACGGTGGAAGAAAAAACTTATTTTTTTTGGATTTGGTGTATGTGACTTGGGTAGGTATTTCGCTCGTTCTAAGCAATCGATCGCATACAATTTGTTCGTATCGATTTATGGGTCAATTGTGATACCGTCTTCTTTCATTTTAGTATATTTAGCCATTTATTTTAAACGTTTGGGTGTACTTTAGGTTGACCTCTGCCCATCTCTTCATGCCACAGGTATGATGTTATATTATTTTATGATTTTGAAGTTATAAAACTCAGTTAAAATCAATCAAACCCGAGTGACTCGTAGTGTATAAGCCAATAATTCAACCAATCAACTCCCGACGCATATCCAAAATAATTCACGGTGTTCTGTTATACAGGCCCATAATTGAATCTGCGAAGTATTCGTATAATTACGAAAACATAAAGTCAGTAACCAGAGAATGTTACTTTTCAAATACCCACGTTTTTTTTTAATGTTTGTCCTAATAAGAAGGCACAATACTGAAAAAATAATTGCGCCAGTAAGAGAAAAGTTCGCAGTCCCAATATTTTTTTTCGGTGAACATTCAATAGTAAAAGCAATTTATACCTGCTCATTTAGGTAATTACTTATAGTACACATTGCTGCTAGAAATACACTCAAAAGTAATTAATCACTACTAAAACATCTCCAACAATATAGTATTCCAGTAACAAAGATTAGCAGCAACTCTACAATGCTCTACCGACTCTAACTAGAGCTACTCTAGCTAGAGCCCGTAGAGCGCCGTAGAGTCGGTTCAACGGCACACGTCACAGTCGACGCATTCGTACAAAAGGGGATCGGCAGAGCGAGTACTTACTGGCTATTGTTCTACGATGTACTCTGTCATTGCATGTTTCAATTAATGTTAGAACGGCGAAAATTGTTTTGGAAATTAGAGGAAAGTTGTGTTGAAGGAGAATTTTGGAGCTTGTCTTCTTGTGACTTAAATATGAATTCCGAAAAAAGGGCATACTTTATCAGCTTTGCCTATTCATTCGAGGAATGCGAACGTGATACTGTGCAGTTATCTGTGCTGTTCAGTAGCCCATTGTTTACCTAATCATAATAAAAGGATAAGGTTAGATTGCTAATAAGGTTTGCTCCTATTCATTTCATAAATATGTTCAAAACAGCGGTAAAACATCGGTGTAACTTTTTCTAATTTGGCAATGAATATTACAGTCCCACCATCATTATGGTAATTACTATTTGATGGAATATAACACATAATACCACATAATAATACAGAACATAAAAATCAAACATCTTCTTCCTATAACTTTGTTTGCTAAAGCAGGAATGCTCATTGAAAGCCACATTTTTCGCTCGTGTCATGGACAACGTCCCGGGTTCGACGCCGGCTCGTGGCGATAAATCACTGAAACTATTTTAATTACGCAGACGTCGATTGGCACTAAGTTCCAGACGGGATTGTATACAAACATTTTAAACAAGTAACGATTTTTTTGTGTAAATTTCAAACTGCTACAATTCGGAAGGAAGGACTTTTCACGATTGAATTCTAAAATGCTCAGATAATTTTTGACGTTATTGACAAAACTGAACTCGATACTTAGTAGAAGTATCTACGTCTGGAACATCTAGTGAAGAGTTACCAGTTTTGCTCAGAAAATAAATGTCAGATAGCTAGGTGCCTACATCCTAAACATATTATCTTTAAAAGCGTAACCTCTAGATACTAAAAAGCTACTAAAAATATGATGATATGCAAATCTGTATGAAAAATGTTAATCATCATTATCACATTTCATTCCGGTAGTTGATAACATTAGATTGAAGCTCATGTATGTGAAGAGCCGGTAATAATGACCATGTGTCCCGGACTACCCTTACTAAACTATCAATTTCGTCAATTACTACGTCAAAATGGTTTCACAGGAATATGGTTAAACCTACTGCAGAACGCCACCTGCTATGATCCTTACATACTCCTTTTGATTCTAAATGAAGCATACATCTAATACTACACGCAGGCTGGTTATGGGTACAGTGGTAATAAGTGTAAGCCGCGACTTACAAGTTGTAGGTCGTGGGTTCGAACCCAGGCTTTACTTTGTATAAATTATTTCATCACCACTGCTCTCAAAACGGTGAAGGAAAACATTGTGAGGAAACCGGCATGTCTTAGAAACAAAAATTCGAAGACATGTGACATCCACCAACATGCACTGGGCCCGCGTGGTGGAATACGGCCCATTCCCTCTCACAGAGGGGAGGCCTGCACGCACAACGGACCAAATGTGAGTCTAAGTGCGGGAAAGAGGTCCACCTATCCTATCCTAGTACTGAGCACCTAGCCTTTCAGAAGAACATCACCAATAAGATCCGTGGATGTCCTTCTAGGCCTTCAATCCAATACCAAACGAACACAGACAACAGACAAATGCATCATACACTTGCCACTAAAATAAAACAAAATACCTGCAAAAACAGAACTTCCCTTTCTAAATATATGATAAACATATATAATTCCCCGTAGTATGTTTTGCAACCATAGATTTGATGGTAACAGAAATCTCCCAAATTACAGCCCAACATACGCTTCCATCAATCGACTCGACCTATTCCAATCCGATACCGATCGATAATCATCATACCGGCCGAAAGACTTATACTGCTGGACAAAGACCACGCCAAAGTGTCACCACAGCGATCGCTCCTGTGCGGCTCGTATCCGGCGCATTTCTGCAGCCATCATACACTTACTACCAAGATTCTTAACAAAACAGAACGCGAAAATACAACCTTCCTTTCTAAATCTATGATAATAATAGATAATCCCACATCGTGAGCTCAAGTCACCGAGACTCTACTAGAGCTCGACGGTACAGCACTAATCCGGGTATATCGAGCTGCTTAGCATTTTGTCGATAACAATGCACCGCGGTTCGTTATCGACGTCGTTATGCGACCACTTGCGATGAGTGCTAGTGTTGGGACACGGGTGTCGAGAAATTGGGATGACGTGGACGTGGACGTACTGAGATGAGTGTGTGAAAACGTTCGACAGCTCTCGTCTTGGTAAAAAGTTTGAAAGTCGGAATATTATATTTGTGAGTTAATCAGATTTTTAAGGACTGAGGGCCGGTTTTTGAATAGAGTATTTGGAGTTAAGTAAACGTGTCAAACTACACGCTACTTTAATGCCAAATATAGCCAGGATTTTAGGCTAAAGCAGGTTTTAGTAATTTATAAATCGGGAGAAGTTAAGCGAATTTTCGAGGCTTACAGTGTTCCTCTTCTTCAGTGTTAATCACAAATATGTTTTCATTAGGTTATCTATATAGAATTATTTGGTTTTTCTACAAATCAAATCAAATGCTATTTGGTAACATACGAGTAATATAGAAAAAAACTCAAACTCAAAGTGTTTATTCCAACTAGACCATATAAAGTCACTTTTGAATTGTCAAGGAGTCAATCAGAAAGATTAAGCTTACTTGACATTCCAAAGCGTAGATGGAGAAGAAAATTAAAGGAACTCCATAGACTACTGCCTAATCTTCACAACACCAACAAAAACTTACTTGACAGTTAGATGGTTCTATTAATCACAAACGTGACCTACTTTCCAACAGTCCCTAAACTGTCGATATCGACATCAATAATTAAAACAATCCCCTCCCTACATAAAACATTCAGCGCTCTCGTTAGCAGGATCGGTTCAATCCGTTACAGATTGTCATATTTTTTGTCCTACTCTTTTTGTATAGGACCAGATGAGATGGTGATATCCTAGCATACAGCTTGATAATCTGGAGAGATACTAGGTTACTTTTTGTTTGTGATATTGTTGGTAACCGCATGATGTTTGTCTTATTTCTGTTTTTGTTAGTATGTATATGTATTTTCGGATAGAAAAGTAAATGTTCTACTTTTCTTTGTTTGGAAAACTTGAGATAACAAACCTCATGCCTATATTTCTTGAATCGCCAGGCAGAGTGGCTGGGGTTTAAAATTCACCCTTAAAACCTTAATTCGTCGGTTGTTGCTTTATAAGATACTTAAATATCTTTGTGGTAGTAACATTGCATTGGCGTTATAGCTGTTAAAGTAATAAATTAATTAAAATAAAGTAGGGAACGTACAACTTTGCAGGAATAATTTTCAAAGTAAAGCCACAGTCGTTTTAAATAACAATCATTATCCTACTGGCATTACTTTTTTTTATATTCTTTATTGTGCACCGGGTTCAAACAAAGAAAAGGAAACTTAAAACTAACATACGAGTACATACAATGGACAGCCTTATCGCATTCCGCGATCTCTTTCAGGCAACCTGGACATGAAGTGGGGTTGACATTGGTGTAACAAATAAACATTTCGAATATTTACCTTAAAGATACAAAAATATTATAATAGATACACAAATACATACATATGCGATATAATAGATACGTAAATACATACATACTCAATATATGTATAGGCAATTAAAGTAAATGTTGACTAACGACAATCACAGCGACAGGTAATGTTATTTTACGAGTCTTTTGAATACAAGTAAAGACTGAGCGCGTTTAATTGGGTCGGGCAATGCATTCCACAGACATGCAGCTTGGACAGTATAAGATTTTGCGAAAGAAAGTGGTGGAATATATTGGCATTTTAAGTTGCAAGTTAATAATTTAAAAGGAGCGGTTATCTATCTGACGTCCACAACCCAGTAACTGGGTAACACGATACATACCCATTGGCAAGATTGGTGTCAGATTTCAGGCTTCTGACTACTCGTAAAGACCGTCTGTCAAAGATCTTCAAATGACAGCCGGGACCAACGGCTTAAAGTACTTTCCGAGGCACGGAGGAGTCTCGTCGTTATCCTAGTAGCATTATGCCAATTCATTTCAAGCGATTCTTCTTCCATGCATCTCCATTTTGCCATCATCTCAATAGTGACTTCCTTTTTAGACATCTTTGATACTAAATGCATCCAACGTACCTTTTTTTGATCTTCCTCTACTCATAAATAACCATCTTTATTTAAAACAACAACCAGTCTTCTTCTTCTTTTCGTGTCTATGGAAACTCTTTAAACAGTTTGGGCCCAGTAGGTAGGTGGCCACGCCAATCGCAGTGTCAGCGACGTTCATAATTTCCTCTGAAGTTTAGGTGTATGGGCACTTGGGGCACTCGTAAAGACAAAGTACAAAGGCGTAATTAATGCCACAAGAAATTATCTACAACGTCAACCGTTGGTGGTTGTAACATTCTGTCTAATCTCCTAGTTTATCCTATTCATCGCCCAATATGGTAATCTAACGGCACACCATTAAAAAGAATAGCAGCGTTCCGACGATATTAAACAGAGAATTGGCACCGTCCGACACTCCGACATATCCGGAGATGAATGGGATGCCGCACAAGCAATTCAATATGGCTGTAGAAAATTGTGTAAGAATAAAAAGATTGTGTAAGAATAAAAAGATAAAAATTGTCTAAGAATATAAAGTGTTTCTCTTGTGTTGTGTTGCATTGTGGTTTTAATATTGCAACACTTACATTGGTTATTGCTTTTCAAGAGAGGTTATAAGATCTTGTATTGAAAAAGAACAGCAGCAATGAGCAAGAAGTCCTGGGTTTGAATCCTGGATCGGGCAAAGGATTATTGAGGTTTTCCATCTAATAGCAAATAGGCTCAACCTCAATTACATAAGTCTTAACATAACGTACCATAGGTGTACCTCCGTCTAAACCTTCAAGGAGTACAGGCGCGGGTGTTAGGTATGTTATGTTTTGAAAAAAATACCTATGTCATCAGCACGTTACTACCAACTGATGTAGATTTACTGCAAAAATTAGCTTATGAGGTTATGCCTCTAAAACTTGATAAGTCCTTCAGTAATACTATTAAAACCTGTGGTAATACCATCCCCATTCTAGACTCTAGATTCGAGAGTTTTTTTGTCAATATTGCTAAAACACCACTTTAATTGGTTCCTACTGAATAACATTTCTATTGACGAATTTACACTCGAATAACACCTATTAGCTGATATAAATTTAACTCCAACTACAAATCCACACTAGCCAAAACAGCCAAAACTCGATATTTGAAACCACGTTTCCACAGCCTTTTCATTCCAGCACCCCGTCATTCCAATAACTCTACACCAACACAATATCGGCAAGTCTGCTACCTACCTCGCAACATATCTGTCCGTGAATGGGCTTCATTATACATTCAATCGTATTCTATTTGCAGGCGCTACAGTACGACCACGAATCCACGATATTTCAGCGGTACAGTGCGACCGCGATATTTCAGCCCCTGTATGACGTAAACTTTTTATATGTGAAAAATTGTGTTTGCAGTTTTAAGTGCTCTGCCAATACATGGGTATAAAAATGTCGTTTGAGCGTAGTGCTGGGTTTGGCCTAGATTTTTTGTATTTTTATTTTAGAGGGATTGGTTTGTATTTTCTTAATGATAGCTCTCTCTGTTAATTAAAGTTGTTTTTAAGGGGAGGAACGTTGTTTTGATGATGTAGATAGGTAGGCAGATTATACAAATCAGTGTGAGTTTTTCAAGTGTGCGTGGATGGCCAAAGTCGAGATCTATAAGGAATAACTAAAAACACTCAAAGGACGTATTTCGATTTATATTGTATCGGTAAGTGATTTTTATTAAGCGAAATTGCAAGTTCTTTCACATGGACGCAATGCGATGCAATTCAACTTATTTGCACTTGGAATTATCTTCGAAAATACTTACACGATGTTGTCTATCGACGCAATTTAAATTGCGTTACGCCATCAGGCAAATCTCTAACAGAAACCTTGCCATTTTACTTCAAAGTTCTAGAAAATTTCTACTTCGTTAGCTGTCCAGATTCAAAGATGTGTACATCCCTTTTCCAAACTAACGCTCTATAAAAAAGATTTCTCACCATATTCAAAAAATGCTCGACCTAAACAACGACCATTATTAATAAACATGATACAGCTAGGGAGCCTACACGATCAGCACTAACGCTAATGTATGCGCGCTCACGCCGCGTATGCACGCAGTTGCTTGGATTACTGTCGCCATGATCCAACGATAAGCTGGACATGTCCTACTGCCATCATATCCATAGGAAATGTGAATCGTGGGTGACAGAATGGTGGTGAGGATGTTTGTTAGGGCAGTAATGAGATGTAGTAAGACTAAAGAACTGGTAGGTTTCTGGTCAAAAATTATGATTTACCATATGGTCAACCATTAACTTGCAAAAAGGATGGAATACAAATAAATTTAAAACTCCCTGATACGTTATTTTGCGCAAATATTCTGATTCAAACTGTAAAACGCCCATATCTTTTGAACGGCTGAACTGATCAAATCAAACATTGCTAAGAGCACTCCCGTTAATGTCACCTTTCAAACAACAGAAAATAAAATTCAAATCGGTTCATTCTTTTAGGAGCTATGTTGTCACAGACAGATACACACGTCAAACTTATAACACCCCTCTTTTTCCGTCGGAAGTTAAATATATGTGAGGTTTTATATTTATTTATTTTAACTTCATGCACAACGGTACAATGGCGGACTATAGGTTAATTAAATACACATTCCTTTAGACACTGAAGATGACAATAGTCTATCTTGGCCTTCAATATTGGAGCAAAGTTTGTGATTTGTTTATCATTAGACAGTTCTGAATGTTTTAAATGGTTCAACACAGCTCACGGAGACGCAATAGTGATTAATTATGCACAATTACTGACATACCCGCGGAAACACTGCCAAATTCAGAGAACAGTTTTGGAATTTTGCCTAACAAATGTCGGATATTAGGATAAGGTCCAATGCAATAGAAAATAAAGCATTGACAACATAGAAGAGACTTTGTCAATACTTACAATGTATTCCTCCATGACAGCCATTTGATTTTTCAAGATTCTTTTCATGATTTCTAAACAAGTCTTCAGCATCATCTTAATTTATCTGTCATATTTTTTACTTTACTTTTCTTGGTGGGTGCAGCATTTCTTCTTCCTTCATAAATCTCTATCAGCCGTCATCTTTAAAGTCCTTCTAGCCACAGAATTTACACATAATCTATACATTGTATTATATTTAAGGACATAGTTCGACTTCCGAAGTAAGCCCTTCAATTTAGCAAAATCTAAATCTACACCCAATAAAATCTAAGCTATCCCAATAATTGACCGTACCCTACCCACCCTACGCTCATCGTGCCTAACAAAACGCGAGCAACCCAGGCGTGCCTCCGCAAGGGAATTTTTTGGACACACACACACACATACAGACGTGGACAGTTTTTGAAAATTGGTCTTAATTGACATACTGTGTTGCTAACGGATTTGTTTGGATGCCTGGGTCTCTGCTGATACTGGGTTATAGAGTCTGTAGTGTTGGTAAATTAGAATTATTGTGGAGGAACATTCTGAAAAGTATAATTATACAACATTGTGTTTTTTTTAGGCATGGTCTTTGATTGCTTTGGTGTTAATGTTGGTTTGACGCCTATCTCGTGTAAAAATAATTTCTCTTTCTGCTTACAATTCTGCATAGATTATTTTATCTATAATTATAGTTAGGCCTTATACGGAAGTTAATCTATGCAGTTTGAGTTTCTTTTGTCTCTAGTTCACTCTCTCTCTACTCTCTGTTTATCGGATTCGTATCTATCTGTCTGATAATGGCCACTATAGAAGATGGGCTTCATCAGCAATGAGATTTATCATATAGGTAAATATGTTTAAGTATTTACCACTATATGCAAGTTAGATAGGCCATCATAAATAATTAATAATTTTCGTACATAACTATTTTTCATGAACAAACAAACAGAGTTTACTGCGATCGCAACTGAATCCAACAATAATACAAATCTCTAAATTTATGTAAACACACAAACGAATTTGAACCAATATTTGTGGTTTACCGACTGCATTTATAACGCGAGTAAAATTAATTATTTTTTGACTCCACACCTTCACAATATCAACCTTATTCCCTTGTTTTACGGATGTTTAATAAGTTGGATCGGACTTGTTACACTTTTTCGTAAACAGGCGACCGTTGAAATGTTATTAAAATAAATCGTTCTGCGGTCTCCGCTTTCTGGGCAATGTTTTTGGCAAAAATATTTGTTTTTTTTTGTGTTGTTTTTCATTTATTTTTTTTTCATTTGGGCATGATACTTTTCACTATCTATTTTGATGGGAGATGGGATTAAGTGGTAATTTGGTTTTAATTTAATAGTTTGAAAATATTATTTATTAGCTTTTGCCTGGTGCTTCACCTGTGGCATAAACCACAGAGATTGACCATTTTTTCGGGTTTAAAAGTAATCCTCAGTCCCTTAAGACGGCCCACAGTAATAATGTAGCTTTCATCAGATAACGTGTATTTAAACCGGATCTGTCTTTCAGAGACATCATACATTTATTTCCTCTTTAAATATTAGCTTGGATTTCAATGTAGGTAAATCTCAGAAAGTAACTTGCTGTGCTCATACGAATGAAAAAGACTTTTCTTCATTGTTTAAGTTAAAGAAATTCTACAATAGTCAATTCTTCATGAAACTAATATATTGATGTAAATAATATAATAACTGTCGGTAAGTATGATGAAAAGCTTATTAAGGATATATTGTTATAAACATGATGCTTCAGTGGGTACCGTACAAAGTAAACACTTAATAAACAGTTACAGCAATATATCGTAAATCAACGGTTTATTGCGGCCATAAACCAATCTAGCGTACTGGATAAATACTTAATAACGGCACTATATAATAATCAAAGTAAATAACATTACAGGCTATATTGATAAAGCTAAACAAATTAGTAATCATGAAGAGAAATTAATTGTTAGTTAGGAATCATTACTGGATTTTACGACACCTTAGAAGCAGCAAGCAGTCGCTCTATCCAGCTGCATCCGGTTGAAAAGACCTCAACATAGTTGGGGAAAGTGCTAGGAAAATTCTTTTTTGTTTGAGTTCTTTTTTTAAATTAGCCTACTGTTACATCTAATTTAAACATTTTGATGCGAAGAATTGCGTTGTAAAGACGATAGAAGTCCATCCCCACAATGGGCAAATACTCTAGGACTGTAATTGAAAATGGAAAATCTAGTGACACTGTATCAGAAGTTAGAGTTACTAATTTGGACACGTAGTTCAGGAGGAGATTGTGATAGATACAGTAAGAGCTTATTGTAGACAGACTGGGATCTGGACATCCTTTAACAGGAAATGCGGTCGCAGAAATCTCACTGAATATCGTAAGTAAAAAGTCATAATTCAAGGTTTGGCGCTAGCCCATGTCCTCCACCAATATTTAACGAATTTAAAAGATATTATGTACACTGAAAAAGAAAGATATATTCTGTTCCTCTTTGTTTTCATTTTTGATGAAACATTATCTTTAGAAGCACTAGATCCCTCAAAAATGCTCCAAATTAAGCCGGGATTTTTCTGTCACCACTTTGGGCTTTCAGAAGGTGCAGAGTTAAAGTGTATGCTTGTCACGAAAAGGTTCTAGTTTTAGAATATTGACGTCTACGTGTATGATAAGAGTAGGGTACATAATCCAATAAACGGCATACGTCTTCAAAGTAAAGCCACACTGTGGTCACAATGTAAGGTCATATTAAACTTGGTACCTTACCAACGCGATTTAAAAGCCTCTAAAATAATTTAACGGCACCACCATAATATAGCGACGGCAGAGATTAAAGCTTCGTATGTAGTAAAACATTGATATTGCAAACATGGGTAAAGATATAAAATCTTGTACGTGACCTCTTTTACAGACATACATTTTATAATTATGTATCATAATTATAAAATGTATGTCTGTAAAAGAGGTCACGTACAAGATTTTCATTGCTAGTTTTTGTTGTCTGGTTAGTACTTAATGCAATCAAATTGAAGGAGATTTGATATTTTGTGGGTCACAAAGACTTGTGAATATAAACTTACGTCCAAGTTTCGCTCAAGCGAAGACCTCGGCCTGCATAGCCTTTTCCCATCTGTCAATTCGGCTTCCAGTCCAACCCGCAGATGAGTATAACTAGTGATTTGTTGACTACCTGTCTGGCCTCCGCAAAACAGTAACTGGGTAGCTCGATACCCCTTGTATCTATAGAAAGATATACATCATTTAATAAAATTCTACATTTCAGGAGCGGTTTATGAAAAATAATAAGTGCTTGCTTTGAAACTAAAGCACTTTGAAATCCTTAAACCACTCTGCATTTTTACAGATATATCGTGCAGTATCCCTCAATTTCATTAAGCAACTTAAGCCACTGTTTTTAAGTACCTACCAGGTAACACGATCCAAAAATAAACAGCCCTATATATTAACCAAACGCATTCATACACAAACACGCTATACATACTGCACATACTTCGCGAATTCCTCTAATGAATGTGTGTCGTTTCTCAATGGGGGCTCAACAGAGGCAGCCAGTAGCGCGCGCCGCCGATTTGTGACAGATATATGAGGACGACGGCGCCGGCGCAAGCAAGCTTGCGTGGCTGGGCGTTAGGGGGAGGACCTATTGACGTAACGGCAAAGAACAAGGAATGAAAAATCGCAACTTTATTCAGTGTGAAAATAATTGAAAAGGGTGACATGGGAACAGAGTTAGGAGGTGGACTTATTGAAAGGAAAAGAAAATTGAAATGTAGCTAAACTGAAATTAAAAAAGTTGTACTGCTCCGAGGCCAATTAATTTGGAAGGAGAAACAGACACCTAATGTTTCGTACAAGCACAGGCATAAATGTGACGAGGTAGAATTATTAAAAGTTGGATCAAAGCAAATTAAACAACAATGATTTAGAAAAAGCCATTAAAAACCGTCGTGGTTGTAATAAAGGATGAGCTTACGAAATATATGAATGAGCAGGCGTGTCTTTGAGATGCAGGAATCATTAACTCAATGAGACCTTTTAAAGACAAACATTATTACAAAGTAAATAATTAGTTTAGCTAGAGTATTAAAAACCAACTGTCCAAACCCAAACCTAAACTTCCCGTCACTAACCAAAAATTTCAGAAGGCGCCAGTGTGCAAACATCCTTACTTATTAGAAGTTATGACTTACGACTACTTATCAACTTTGTATGCAACACAACAATGCAGTAACAACATGGGTATGGGAATAATTTTATGCGCCATCGAGTAACGGAAGGCTGCTATTTTGATTGTGATGCTGATGATTTTGAAATAAAAACGTTTTCAGTTGATAGATTCTGAAAGTGACTAAGGGCCGATTTCTGAATTGACTATTTAAGTTAAGAACCCGTCAAACCCTACTTTAATGCATTTTTTTTTAATTTATCAGACTAGAGTTTTGACAAACACTCAAACTCTTTACAATTCTTTTTTTTTAAACTTTGCCCAACACTAGGATTTCTTCTATATCGTGGGTGCGTTTACAAACATATTAGAAACTCACATACACAAACACCCAGAGCCGAATAACTATCTGTAGGTCATACAAATACTTGTTCCGTGCGAAATTCGAACCCGCGAAACGCAGCGCAGCAGTCAATCGCTCAGCCACTGCGCCAACAAATAAAAAACAGCAAATTCTGAAATCAGGGTAAGAAGTGGTGTCACTGTGACCTTGTATGGACATGTTATGCGGAGGAATGAAAAACATGTTGTAAGTCTTGAGTTTAAGTTTAAGTTGCCCTAGTCGACGGCACGAACTTTTGTGCGCTGGGTTAAAATGCATGCTATCTCATCCGACAACACGTGCAATAGAGATAGATGCTGTGATAAGCAGTAAGAAGCTAGTTCGCGTACGAATAAACACTTTTGCCAATTTGTAGTCAAATGGATGATGATTTAGGACGAAAACGAGCGCACGAAATTTTATAAACAGGACTTTGCGAATATGGATATCATGAAAAAACTACTAAATGTATCTGTTCAAAATAAAATTATTTCAATGTTGAACTACTAAATCTATCCCTGTATGGTGACTGTTTTAAATTTTCCTTATTGTTATTGTATTTATTTCCGCCCAAAGATACTTTAAATTTGTGTTTAAATATGGAACTTTCGACGCTCATAAATTTCAAATAGTAATGATGCTAGATGAGACAAGATGACGCTAATGATGAGACAAATTGACATTTATTTTTATTTTGAACACCTTCAAACAGTGGATTAATCGCCATACTACGTTTGTATGGAAGAGTGATCGACTAAGGCAACCTTAATGGCGGTTTTATAAGTAGGGGAAGAATGAAGAAAGTATGGATGGATGATATGAAAGATGATATAGCTAGAACGGCGACTTCTCAGAGATGTATGGATAAGCATCGGAGCATGATGATGGATGATAATGATGTGTTTTAGTGGCTCTCGATAAGAACTGGACTTAAGTTATCCTAGTAAAGGGCCGGTGATAAGGGGGTACTCCCCAGAGGAGGGTCCGGTGACGGTCAGCCGCGGCGGGTTCGCGGTGAGTGCTAACGCGTGCCCGTGTTCCCGCCATAAGTGGCACAGGAGGACACCGTGGAGTTTTAGTGGATTGGAGTCCCTCATAACTGCGCGATTTCCCCGTGTTGGCGCAGTATGGATGAGCATTTCTAAAGGCCCAAAAACAAAGGTGAAGGGCATGAACACACATATACAACACAACAACTGTGCAGAGAATGACCAAGCACTGCATTTTGGCACTTCTCACTTTTATGGTTAGATTCCCTATGTTTTTATTATCCAGTTTCTCAGTTACCGATGTCTTAAGTAAACTTGAAATGGTTGTCATGACGATTTTGATCACACAATGTAGTTTTTGTTTTATAAACTTCTGAGGTACGAAAACTTTCGTTTCAACTTGCCTGTCGACAATTTTAATTTGATTCTAACATCCAATACTAATTGTATCCTCTCTCTTATTTACAGGTAAGCCACACTTGTATTAAGACATACTCATAAACACGTAAGTACCGTAGTTTACACCTTATACCGATAATTTATTCTTACTATATACAGTAAATAATCGGAAAATGACAATGCGCGTTCAGTTCACCTTGGTTTATGTCGTATTGCTTTGTGGGCCTAAAATCCACTTAAGTAAAATACCCTTAAGAAACAGCAATAAGCAATCATCGCGCGTTCAAACGCTTTATGTTATAATCGTCGGAATTACCTACAGTGTAGGTATGCTAGGTCCTACACAATCGTTTGCTAATCGCTACCTTTTTGTCAAATGCACTTATTTCTAAAAATACCGCCAAATACTCTAAAATTTCTGTATTGAAGTGCAGTTATTATGCAAAATCGCTATCGTTTTGCTCTTGCAAGATATGTAATAAGCTTGCCAGTCTTTGCTGTCGCGCAATTAGTTAAAAAAACATCCAATAGTTAAACTCTATCAAAACCCAACCACCTGAAACTCTGCCCACGCAATAACCTGCGCAGTGTGAACGATCAGACATCAACATGGCCGTCTAAGCTGGCCATCAGTTACCCTCCTAATAACGTTTTGCATTAATATGTTAATGGCCGTGCAGTGCACACAGTGGGCCATCGTGCGCCATTGGTTGGACAGCGTCCAAAGTGCAAATTGCACATTTTTGTGAGGATATGAATTTTATTGGTAACGGTTAGGTACGATGGGTGTGTGATTTGAAGATAATTTTACTGTTTTTCTTATGGAAAATTATTTAAAATTGTTATTTAAGTAAATGTTTGCCGAGGCTTGTTTAGAAATTTCACCTAATCAGTTGAAGATAATTTTACTGTTTTTCTTATGGAAAATTATTTAAAATTGTTATTTAAGTAAATGTTTGCCGAGGCTTGTTTAGAAATTTCACCTAATCAGTTGAAGATAATTTTACTGTTTTTCTTATGGAAAATTATTTAAAATTGTTATTTAAGTAAATGTTTGCCGAGGCTTGTTTAGAAATTTCACCTAATCAGTACTCTGATTAGGTGAAATTTCTAAACAAGCCTCGGCAGAGGTTTTTTAAAAAAAATGTTTAGTTCACTTTCTTCACATTTTCTTAGGAACTTATCTTTCAAAGTAATTATTATTTTCTATTATGCCATTAAACAGCACTTTTGAATTTTAACGCCTTAATGTTTAAAATATAATTTGGTTCTAGTTGCCTATTTGCAAATTCGTTTATTATAGAGAAAAACGGTGAAGGCTCTTCTCACTCACTGTCTTCAATTATTATCATCCCGATTTTTTATAACAGGTATAAAATAATTACTCTAAAAAAAAAACAGAAGTAATGTATTTTCAGATAAGGCCAATACAAGTCGAGCACAATGCACCTGAATATTTCAAAGAACTGTAATTGATGCAAGTGTAAGAAGTCTTCTTAGAATTATTAAGTGAAAAATGCTCTGAAGAGAAATGAAAGAAATACTGCAAAGTAAATATTTACATTTCTCCTGAGACGAGTTCGTTTCGACGAGTTTCGACTTGTGATGGGTGACGTCATACACTTTTATTTTCATCACATTTAGTCTTCTTAATCTTACGTGCTACAACTTATAATTTATTTTTATTCCTATTGAATATTTTTAAGTTCATCATCAAAATCATAGTATTTAAAACTTCAACAGTGAAAATAATTCTCTTATTTTTTTTTATATCTTCATATTTTTTCCACCACTATTCCCACCCAGCCCAGAGTGCCCTATTAGACGCTCATTATTAGCAGTGCCATCGTACGTGACTGAACGTGGCCCGAACACGGCCGCTGACACGAGCACAAAATTATTTGATCAACATGCTATATATTACGGAACCACTAATTATCTTTACGGATCGCCGGTAAATTGAATGCTGGAGCACAGATAATATAATACTACGGTAGCTGAGGGTTAGTTGGTGATTGTAATGTCATCGGTGTGGTAGGCACTGATGTGAATGATTTAATAGGTAGGATTGATAGGACATTCTAATTTGTTTGACTTGGTAACCTTTCAGTGATTAGATTCCCTACGAAAAGTAAGCCCTCGAGTCGATGTCCTTGATGTCGTAAATAAATTATTATGTAAGGAGCCCGAGTCGGCTGCAGGAAATGACTAAGCAGTTGACTGAAGTACCCATATTGTAAATACCATTTTTTTTACCCAGCTATTTCACCATTTTATAAATATTACATATCATATTCATAAATTCAATAATCATAAAGTCAGTGCTCATCCTCACGGAGTGTTTTTCGGTAGAGAATAAGTAGGAACTTGGAAACGGCTTCCAAAAGTCAAGTCTGAACTAAAAATACATATAACTGAATTTTTATATAGACCACGCTTTCTTTTTGGCTCTCAAAACTTGCAAAAGAAAACTCCCATTTATTTTCCCATCACTCCCACCAAATCAACAATATTTCGCAACAATAACAGAAAAGGCTAACCCAATTTTGTCCCCCGTCCCCGCTTGTTTGTCCTACAGTGCAATGTCATCAGACTACATATTACTCGAGGGCCGGCCGTTGCCATGGCAACCGGTACATTATTGACGTCCCCAGGCAACGCCGGGTAATTTTATACTGATTAATTTGCTAAATTCTGATGGAAATTATATCTAACGTTTTTGGTTGGGTGGGTTTGGAATGTGGAGGTCAAATGGCTACTGATTTGTGGGCATTTGAGATACGTAGTAAATTATTGTAACCTAGCTAGATATTCTAGCGAAAATCTAGTAAGTATGGCTTTGATTTTAATACTTAAGTATTTTCATCGGCATAATTATGTGGTCTATCTTCAGCTGATGATTTTATTGTCCCCAATCTTTACCATCATCCTCTACTTCATTTTTTGTCTTCTTCTCTCTTCAATTTTTGCACTAATGGCCATAGGTATGGCAACTCAATTTTTATGAAGTTAATTTGCAAACGACTTTTGCAAGAAGCATCTCTCGGCTGAAAATATAATATGACCAGTTTCTGCCTACGGCTTTGCTCACCTGAAAGATTTTTGACATCTCTTTACAACAGCGATAAAAAAATTATCAATAAAATGTTATGTCCTTATTCAGGTCATAGCCTACTCCTGTTTAAAATTTCATCACAATCCGTTCAGCCGTTGCGGCGTGACCTATCAACAAATATCTAGACTTTCAAATTTATAATATTAGTATTATCACGGTCATTTTACTAGCGTGTTTCCCATACGAGTCACACTAAATTAGGACAGATAAGTCAACCATTCTTTACATTTTTCCGTGACATTTTGTCTTATCTTTACAACCGAAAGTATCACTGTGCAACGTGCCTGTTTCCTCATTATTTTAACTTAATTGCTCCAAACTGATTCGTCACACACAATTTAGTGAACAATAGTGTCATAAAGTGGTATTTGTCGTAACGCCGGATGATACTTATTTGATGGGGTTTGGTGATTGTGTCCAATGTTGGACGGCATTGTCCTATTGCAACGAAGCCTATAAGGAGAGTAATGTTTTGTCTTGAAGCTCTATTATTTAGGTGCCAGATTTGCAAGCGTGAGAATTCAGTTTCGGTTCCAATCCCACCCTCTAAACCACACAACCCACATCCCACTGCTTACATGAACTATTAACCCACTCCTTGCAATTTCCATTAAGCTTAATTTAGCTACATAGTTTAAACTACTTAAATGAACGCACATTACCTCCTACGTTTAAGAAAAGTTGCGAAAATATAGTAAATAGAAGCATGATTAGCCTGTTATGGTCCGTCTGCTCAGGTCCCAGTGCTATTTGGAAAATATTCCACACACCGACAAATTTTTAGTTCTAGGACTTGCTTGATTTAGTAAAAACGGCGAGTTAATATTTTTTTTTGCCTTCAAATTGGCTTTTCTATTTCACAATAAAACGTATCGTATAGCTATAGACACAGACCTTAGCGCTTACGTTACGACTGTGCGGCCCAGACGCGCGACCGGAACGCAATAGTTAACGTCGCGATTGCACACGGCTCCGATGTCTATATCCGTTGCATTCATTTGTTTGTTGAACTGACGAACAAGTTGAATATCCTTACTTTCCTTACTAATATTATAAATGTGAATGTAAGTTTGTTTGTTACGCTTGCACGCAAAAACTACTGAACCGATCATCATGAAACTTTGTACATATATTATTGGAGGTATTAGAAGTAACAAAGTATCCTTACTTTCCATTAAAAGAAAAAAAATGGCTTCACTGCGAGCGAAGCTGCGGGTAAAAGCTAGTCAATTATAAATGTGTTTCAATAAATACAGAGTTTGAAAATACATTGAAAATTAGCATCATTCTCTTGCCGCTATCCCGACTTATTTGCAGTCGGCGTAACATATCTTCTATCTCACTCGTATGGCAATCATTTCAGTCGGTTTCAGGAGTTACACTCCTTCTGGGTCACACAGTCCATCAAGGTTAAAGCTGAAAATACTTTGACAAAATATTTAAACCTTTGCCTAACTCTTCAAAGAATGCAAGCTTGAGTTTGTGTTACCAAACAACCACAGTGAATTTTATCTTTCGATCCTATTGGTCATCGAACTGGTCAATTGAACTCGTCTTGCTTGAATGAAATTCCGCGTTCGCTTCACGAACTTTTGCCCCTTACAAACATTCCTATTTTATCTCTCATAGTTTTCCTGTTTAACCCCGTAAATCCGTATTCATGAATTGTCATAATTTTTTAAGAAAACTAGCAGGCTAAGTATAAAAAAAGGTTTCAGTTTAATAATCATGGATAGCTGTTTAAAAAGAAATCGGGCGTCTGCTGTTTAAAATCAATAGGTATTATTTCTTTTAAAGATGTCTGTAGTATCAACACTGATGAACTTCATTCATTTCTTTCGTTACAACTCTTTGTGGGTCTTGGGCTCCTCAACGATCGTCTTTCATTTCACTCTGCCTCTCCTCCTCAAATTTGCCTCTACACAATCATTCAGGCCGCTTTGACGGCTGATGAGCTCCACAAATTATTACCTATTCGTGTCAACTTTGACTTTCCCATCTAAGCCTGTAAATTAATACGATCCTCATTGTAATTACTATGAGCAGCACACAGTGTTCCTGGCAGCCACTTAACTAACTAATATGCTTCTGATAAGTGTGTCTACTGACTTGCATTCAATCAGAGCTCGCCCGGTGATGATTATTTGCTGAAGCGAGTGCGCTGTTCCAAAATTGTTCAGTACCTACCTATACTTCACTTAAAAGGGGCAATATCCATTGCAAGTTTCGAGCTTTTAAAAATTTAGGGTGCATCGTGCATTCAGTTTTATTATGGACTGAAAATAGTTGTTTGCCTTAGTTTAAGAAAGTTCTTTAAGAATACAAGCCAATACATTAAAGCCACAATGAGACCCTTACAACCAAACCAATCGATAAAAACTTCAACAAACAAACACCAGCAATTATTCTTCCTGCCTACCCCGTCTGCTCCCAGACTTACGCCACAATTAATTACTCCACACTTCTAATTAAAACTGATCGCCATACAATTAGTACATTAATTGAATTGATACTCGTATTCACGCTTTTTTCACTTCATTCTGTATAACTCTTCATTATTCATTGGATTAATTATTGAATTTGGATGGTAAGGTCGGGATTTGTCCTCGTCGGCGACGGGACAAATCCTGTCGTCGAAGAGGAAGCGATTAGCTATCGACTATTTTCTCGCTGAAGAAACGGACAAAAGATATACATCCCGTGTCAATAAAATAAACACATAATTATATTAATAGTTCATAACTGGCTATTCACGCTGCCGCACGCCGGTGAGAACTCTCTCCCCTCTAATTGGTCACAGCGACAAGAGCTATCAAAGATAATACTCGCTCAGCAATATTCGCTCAGTGATGGTCGCTTGGTGGTCAGAACTCACGCCGAGAGATCAACTCACCAATGCGTAGATCTGGCCGCCCCGAGCGATTGGTGCGAGTAATAGCCCGTCGCACAAGAACACTCGCTTATAGCCGAGCCACAAAACAATAGGATCTTTAGACTCGCTTCTCGCTTCTCGCCAACACGTATCTATTTTCTAGCTCTACTCGCTTCTCGTTGATCGTCGGCGGTGGGACAAGTGCCTGCAGGCGATTTTGTTATGCAGATTGAATCCTGATTGGCGATTACTCGTTTACTTTTTAATAAGACTAGTCTCATTAAATCAATCTGCCCAGCTTTTTTCTATGTTCAGATCGAATTCCTGTCTAACCGGATGTAGCAGAATACCAGTATTTGCCGGCGCTCCTGGCTATTTGACCTCCACAAACCAGTTACTGCGTAACATAATACCACTTATTGGCAACATTGATGTAAACTTCTGACCAGCCGTAATAACATTCAAAGATCAACAAATTATAGACGGGACCATCGGCTTAACGTGCTTTTCAAAGCAGGCATCTCTATGTGTAATAAATGGTTACATATCCAGGGACCGATCTCGTCCGTCACCACTTCGTAGTGTCTTAGATGGGCAGAAGAAGTAGCGCAACAAACTCCCCAGCAATACATCTGTCTTTAAGAAGTGGCGCAACAAACTCCCCAGCAATACATATGTATGTTAAGAAGTGACACAACAAACTCCCCAGCAATACATCTGTCTTTAAGAAGTGGCGCAACAAACTCCCCAGCAATACATCTGTCTGTTAAGAAGTGGCGCAACAAACTCCCCAGCAATACATCTGTCTGTTAAGAAGTGACACAACAAACTCACCAGCAATACATCTGTCTTTAAGAAGTGGCGCAACAAACTCCCCAGCAATACATATGACTGTTAAGAAGTGACACAACAAACTCCCCAGCAATACATCTGTCTGTTAAGAAGTGGCGCAACAAACTCCCCAGCAATACATCTGTCTGTTAAGAAGTGACACAACAAACTCCCCAGCAATACATCTGTCTTTAAGAAATGGCGCAACAAACTCCCCAGCAATACATCTGTCTGTTAAGAAGTGACACAGCAAACTTCCCAGCAAAAACCTCCAACTGTCTGGTGTCTTGAAAAGACTTGAATTTATACAATAGCATGCTGACATAAGCAAAGTAATGACTTTGTTGCACCGTTATCTTAGAGCTAGACCAAGAAATAATTCTATATGTAGTTGAGAAAACTTCTAGATAGTTAGAACACCTCATACTATCCAGCTAATTATTTCACCAAAATATGATATGTTTACAAAACACACTCTCTTTACAACGTCTCTCGTACAATGTTTTACATTTCACTCTATTCATCGGGTCCGAAGCGGGCGTACGGCGTTATTTATTTAGCCCGCTCTAAGTGCCACTCAAAACACTGTCTTAATTAACCGAAACTGAGAGATGCAGCAATGGTTCGGGTGTGTGGTCGGTCATAAGCGGTAGCGATTTGGTAGGACGATAAAATTGCAAACGATACAGTAAGCCATGTATTGATACTATCAAAAGCATGCTTCTTTTGAACCTGAACTGATTTAACGTCATCTTCCCTTGAATGACTGCTGCAGAAATACTGCTACTAATTTGTGTTAAAATGAAACAGATTGTGTGTTAAGTAATTAAAATTAAGACCCAAAAAAACAGGGCAAGGTAAATAAAACCGTTCAAAAAGAAGGACAACCTAACTCTTTTTAAACGGTTTTCATCTTTTTAAAACATTCACGTCCCATGTGAATGTTTTTCTACAGATATAATTAGTTATTTTATCGGTTTGAAGTTGACAATTCCTTTTTTATGAAATATAATAGAAAAGAAGAAAGAAAAATATGAGAGTATGATGTAACTCGCCTCCGCTGCCGCTCCTCACTCTGTCCACTCCTCACTCAGGTTTGCATTTCGCCCGCTGTTCATAAATTCGTAATTAAATACTGAACTACCGGCTTTTCTCGTTAGTGTGGAATATATTTAATTTTTCGCTCACACTTTAGTCGAAACTCATTCCATACACTTTACTATGATTCAAGTTGATGAGTACATGCATAGTCTCATAAAAATTATAAAAGAAATGAATATCTTTTGCTTCTTGTTGTCTGATGAAACTGTTGTTAATACAAATGCATTTTTTTTACTCTGAGAACTAGAATGTGAACAAGGGTTTACGCAAGGATCACAGTATTTTGTTGGGAATTGATTTTTTATTTAAAATAATGTAATAAATTGGACTACATAAACTCTTGCTACCCATGTTTTTTCTATCTTCTATGTCTTCTAAAAACTCAAAAATCTTAAGTACCTACTTTTATTTACATGTTTTGCTTTTCTAAAAGTAATTCCTATTTTTACGACTGTCAGTCATCCTTTTCTACAGAAATTAAGCCTCTAAACGGGAATGGAAATGCTCACAACAGTTTCAAATTCTATAATTAATCAATCAATCGAAGCACCTATTAAACAATGATGATTGACTGAGCAACTAGCCATCGATCTTCCTCAGTCGACGGCACCACAGCCCGTATCAATTATCATTACCTAATTATTAAGTAACTACTGTAGTTGGAGTAATTAATTCTACACTTGCACTCCAGTTTCGTTTCAATTGTGTCTACTATAAATGTATTTCTAGTACAAAAAGTCGACCAAAACGTGTTTAAGAACTAATTATTATGATAAAAGTCTGCTACACGATTGTAACTTTTGTCTGTTCGTGTGTCTATCTGTCTGAGTGTATGTCTGTTTGTGGCATAGTAACATGCTATGATGGCGGATGGCATATCTCCTCATCATTTCAAAAGTTCTTAGCTCTTAATATTACCCATAATTCAAGTCATCTTATACTATACAAAAAGTTCAGAAGCTTGCGAATGAATATTGTCTGTAGAATACTTTCACGATATTCATACCGATACTTTTCATTAATGTGGACCAAACGTCTTATTTAATGCAATACGATCCATCCATAATACATACCATACATACATGCTGTCAATACATGCAATGAATATAAACAGACGACTATATTAAAAATAAATGGGTCATACCAAAGAGTGATCCCGACTCCGGTATAGAACCGGCGACCGCACAGAAAGCGGATACGTTGCTTTGATATTCGGGCTGTCTGTAGCCCAGTTCCTATATTCGACAACGATTTCTACCAAAGCAATAGTCAGGTACTACGAAAAGATTTGTAGAACAGAAAGACAAATTTAGCTCTGAACGATTCTGAAATGATGATATCGATTCCTAAGCTAAGTTCTGCGCTTCGCTACAGATACTTAGATAAATATTTTCTAGTTCTAATAAAAGGCCAATAGATAGGTAGTTGTTCCGGCTCTGGGTGTTGTGTATGTGAATTCATATGTTTGTAAACGCACTCACGATACAGGAAAAAGTGCCTAGTGTGGGGCAACCCATTAAAAAAAGGACAATAACAGAAGAGGAAAATCTAAACTCTCAAGCCTTGGATCTTTTTGAAACGGAGTTCCTCATCCTACGTTATAGTTCTGATTTATTTGCGGGCTTAGGGGCGAAAAATAACAATGAAAAAGACGACACCAAAAACCGACACCTTTCTGCCTTGATTTTTGAGGCACTCAAAGTGAAATATATTTATCAAAGTGTATGTAAAGTGCCGCTTATTTTCATATGCCAATAAGCGGCACTTTTGAACGTCAAACAATAAAAATTAAAATTTACTATTAATAAAAATTGGTTCTATCGTGCATTCGGAAAAGTAGCTTGTTATGGAGAAGAACGCACAAGAAACTCCATACTTACTCTTAAAAAAAGTGTTTTACAATATTTACAGAAGTACATACATTAATAAATTCATACATGTAAGGACGATGCACCCAGAATAGCACTACACACCATACTACGTACAGGTATAAGATATTCAAAGCATTAACAGGTAAATTCATTAATTTGATAAATAGGAACATGGTTCTCACATACTTACAAATATTGCAAACATAGGTAAAATACCTAATTCAACAACAACGGAACAGTCAGTGTGTCAGTCAATTTCCTTAAAAAAAAAGAAATGAATACAATAACTATGAATAGGATTATAAATGAACATATTTGATTTTGTCTACAATAAAGATTGCCCTATGGAGCCGGACCTGCATGTTTCCAAGCATTCTTATCTTGAATGTAATCATCTAATTTGTATTATGCTTGTTTACAAAGTGTACTTTTAACTAAAGTTTTAAATTTACTTTCATTTAGTTTTAATATATCACAAGGTAGTTTGTTATAGAATTTAACACAGTACCCCATGAAAGATGAGTGTACTTTAGCTAGTCTATAAGATGGTTGATCTAACTTATCTCTATTTCTCGTATTGCAATTGTGTCTATCACTGACTTTACTAAAGAGATGTATATTTTCCCTTACATACATAATATTTTCATAAATGAATTGGCAAGAAACTGTTATAATATTAATATTTTTAAATAATGCCCAATAATGCTCTAGTCAAGTCACCGAGAATCTCTTAAGATTCTCGGTGACTTGACTTATACATGGCTTTGACAGCTCTCTTTTGCAATATAAATATGGATTCAATGTCAGCCGCAGTAAAATACCGTATGACATAATGCTGCGAAAGTAACTAAAATAGACCAAATACGCGGTTTCTTTTCTAACAGCATAAGCGGCTGAGCTTAGCCGACCCGCAAGAGATGTTATGTGAGGAACCCATTGCAATTTGTCGTCTAGAGTGGTTCCCAGGAAAAATGTTTAATTTACAAAGTCCAGCTTTTCGCCATTCAATATGATGTCGCATTCGGTACTCCTAACATTCGGCAATGTGAATCTAATACATTTGTTTTTTTTTCATTGAGAACCTAATTGTTTGCCGTGAACCAATGTTGGACCTGATGAATAGACTTATTCAGATCATCAAGGCTTTTTGACCACCGAACTATTTTAAATATCAAAGATGTGTAATCACCAGCAAACAACACCATCTTCGGTTGATTTTGTAGTAATTGAGGTATATCGTTAATATAAACTAAAAAGAGGAATTGACCCAATATTCTGAGGAACACCCATTGTTATTTCAGACCCTAGTGAGTTTACGCCGTTTACCTGAACTTTAGCTTGTCTGGCTTTTATATATGATCTAAGTAACTCAAGGGTTGTGTCTAATTCCATAGTGCTTATAGAGCACTTCTCGATCACCTAGGAAACTAAAACTTCGATTCAGCTTGCCGTCAATTTTGAGAATATGCAAAAATATTTATAATTTGAACGTAATACTCTTATAATACTCGTAATACTCTTTTTTATCTATATAAATAAATATAAACAATATTTTTTGCGTGATAAATTGTGCGAGGTACAGCGTCCTGCATGCAGGATAGTACAAGCGAAGACCCGCACAAAAGGGAGATGCCGAGGAAAGAGCCGGAGGCGCACTAAGACGACCGAAGACGTACGAGCGCGCGCGGACACATACAATACCTACGCTAGCAGCCACTATCGTGTGTTTAAACTGAGCATAAACTGTGTTGTTGTTTTTGAATCCTATCCTATTATATGTAACTCCGTTCCAACCGGGTGTCCATAAGACACCCCTCTTTTTTTTTATTATTTCTCGATTAAATTTTAAAGTAAATACATAATACTTGGTAACTGGTGAAATACCACAATATAAGTCACATTATTCCATTAATCGCAGCTTATCACCAAACACACACAGGACTATGATAACTCCTATCACATCACACACAGACGTTCACTTTCCTTATTTAGCCGGTATGTTGACTCAAGTAATCTGCTAATTGCTATCAATGTTGGTCGATCAAGTGTTTGTTGTTGTCTTAGTTAGAGGGAATTACATTGAATTGCTCAGTGAGGATTGTTTCGATACAAACAAGTTATTTTTATTTGAAAGCTTGGCACATTCGACCTCATTTAAGCTGTAACTTATGTTTAATCATCGTATACGTTTCGACCACCTCTCAATCTGCCTACATTGCCCGACTATACTGTTATTAACTATAAAGACAATACTGTTATTGTTCATTAAAGTGAAAAAGCTAAATTAAAATTTAATTATGACAAAAAAATAGTCTCGCGTATGGATTTTTTTATTGATCAATTGGACAATGATTTCCGTAAATTCGAATATAATCAGAGCCAAATTCTAATTTCTCGTGGTGGAAATACATACAAAGTAAGAAGCTGAATAATCGGCGCTCTTTGCCGAATAGTCGCTGACTAGCCTCCAACTACGAAAGTGGCCGGAAAGTCGGCTTTACCGACTAGACGCCGACTAGTCGGAGCATCACTAGTATTTTACTTGGATCAACTATCTATCTCCACAACACAACTATTCACCATCACGTCACTTATCTAAGGATCTACCTTGGCAATCGTTGCTTAACCTTGAATATCAAACCATGTGGCTGTTTAAAGCTGTAAACTTTATCTAATCGTCGTATAAGTCTTGTCCAGAGCCTCCTAAGACGAGTAAAATTTGGCATAGCATTGCACCTGTCTAAGGCAAAATTAGTAAGCGACATAAGTGTACAATTAATTTCGACCCCAACCCTTTAAAACAAAACGCAGTAGTTATAATTTTGTTTTAGTAATAGATACTTACAATACCGCATCCATGATACATGAGAATTTAATAGAACAGGTCAACAAAAAAAATACAATATATCAGTCCTTTCTCGGACGAAGATTCTACAAGTAGTAGCATAGAATAATAATTAATAGTACAAGTAGTAGTAGATATTACTTCTAACTCACAGTTAAATGCACCAAGCCACTTCATCCTCCAATATTATTGTAAAGGCCAAGATTATATAAATAGTCATATTATACGCGGAAAAGGAATATCTTCCGCCTGACTGATTCGGGTATCCGATCCTAAAGCGCCATTCTACGAACCGACTTACAACTCGGTGCCAAAAACAACTCTATATCAACTCGGTTGGTTTCATAAAACGAGTAGTTTAATTTAATTTGAGTGTTTTCTGCAACAAACTGTTTGGAGTCGTTTGTAATAATGAAATCTTGGAGTTGACTATTAACTTGAATGTCTTGGCAATCTTGGTAAACATAGTTTTCTGGTGAAACTTAATTTGACTGAAATTCTAGGCACCTATTGAGGACTGACGGTAATAATTATTTATTTTTATGCTAATGAGCTTATTGAGTTTAGTAAGAGATATTTTATAGCTACAAACTTTTTCATGTTAGCTTCTACTGTTAATAAGCCCACTATGTCAATATGTTTCAACCCAATCGCAATTAATGGTTATAATATGATTCAACTTTATCAACTATCTTGGCTAACAAATTGGATCGATGTCATTCAGTCCTTCACAAGGCTGCTGCTGATATTCTTGACTTTAACCTTTTCTTCATTCCTTCTTTTCATGTTAATGATCATCAGCAGTTTTAATAGGAAACATCTTCATCCTTCTAATATCATTATACCTTTTGCCGTGTGTTGACATGTTCCTTTTTTCTTTATTTTTTTTCGAAATTGAATGTCACCACCTTGTTATTAACATTTTAAATATCTTCATCCTTCTTATCCCATTTTAACTTTTGTCTCTTTTTCCATACATATGTATCTCTATTAGCCGTCATCACAGTATTCAAATTCTTTCTAGCTTTATCATCTTCAACACTTTCCATCGAATCTTTGGTCTTCCCCTAATCATATACTCATCCACGTTTATGCTCGATAATTTTCCCAGTCACGCTTGACTGGTTTTTTAATTAGAACACATTCAATAACATTTTCAGTGCATGAAACTTTGATGAACAATAAATGAATGTCGCAAGTACTGGCGGTCAGTGAACCGAGGTGTGGGCAGGATGTTGCTAAATGGTTCACAATGCCTCCCGCGGGTAATGTGTTCGGTTCCGGGTTGGTGATGAAAGTTATAATAAGCGTACTTGGGTACTTAAAGTCTTGATTGCGTTAGCAGTTTTTTCTTAGACACTTGTATATAATTTTTGACATAAGATTTTTTTTGCTTAGTGCTTTTTATGCTTCTATATTAATTTTGGTCAGGTTGTCTGTTGATCAATTCATCGAGACGCTATGTTTGATTAAAAAAACTGTCTTCAGAAACAACCCCAAACATAAACGCAGTAAAATCAGTTAAGTTATTAATGTTTAAAACTTTGTCTGGTTCTCTGGTATAAACTGGGACATTTCTATTACAAAGTTATTCTCGGCATATAGTCTAGCTAACTATCGTATCCTCTAGCTATCAAATTCCCGACCAGCTCTATTCCACATGTTATAGAGATTCTTTTGTTTAACCACAAAATAAAAGGTTGTGTAAAAAACCTTATGTTGTGGTTTTTATCCAAGCGAATAATCTACATTCCTTGGCGAATCCAGAATTTATCAAAAATATTCTTTATAGTCAGAAAATTATCCTTTTGAGCCCAGACTTTAAACTTGGACATTCAATGAAACCTCACCCTATGTCAATAATTTGCTGAACACATAATAAGAGAATCCTCCTAACTTCTAAAATTTCTGCCACACAAGGCACAAAATAAGGCGAGAGCTGTCTCGGCTTATATCATAAACGTCAAAAGCTTTACAACTCCTTCGAAAGCTTTCTCACAACGAAATAAATTGCGCGATCATTATTCCCTCATTCGATCCAATCACAGCCGCGGTAGCTTTAGCTCAGGACCTAGCATAATAATAAATATGTAAATTGTTCGCTGGTTGCGTTGCGCGACTTGCGCGCACGCAAGCCAGTGTCATGGCGCCGGCTTGCCAGGCGCACGCGCACGCCGCGCCGCAAAAATCGCCCGAAACTAAAAAACAAAATTCGTGCATTTTTTTTTCTGCAATGTTTTTTTAGTGTTAATTTTTTTTACCTGTGTGTGAGTAGTGATGTGTGTTTATTTTCTAATAGTGTTATTTTCTAATAGTATCTTCTGATGGGTTTCGAGTTTCATGTCTCGTAGTCGTGTTTCTGGACTAAGTGCATTCGACGGTTTCGCTCGAATTGGTTTTGAGTTCGTAATTAATGCCCTTATATACAATGAGCCTTCACCTAATAAAGAGGATTGGCTTGTCGTGGTTGAATTGTTTTGCAATTTGCAATTGACTCAGTAATATTTATGTTGTTTGCAAACAAAATAATTGTTTACAAATAAATAATAATGATCTTGTTTTGATGATTTGACTTATTATTTCATGATGTGACTTAATAACTGGGTCGACAAAACTAAACATTACATTACTTCATCTTTAGTCATAATAGTTTTGTTTACTTATTGAGAATTCTCAGCTGACACACAATTTGAATTTTAAATTGATTTAATGTTGGAAGAACTTCATTGATCAATTCAACAATGCAGTTTATTGTAATACAGCCATGCCTACGTACTACTCTTTTGCAATACTGCCAAAAATCCAAAGTTAACTTAGTTCTCCTGTTTCCATACACAAATATCATCTAATTTGTTTATTATTACATCTTTTATCTACTGTAATACAGTTAAATGATTAAATAAATCTGTAAAATAGTTTATGACTAAGAGCTTCCACTCAGCTTTATAATAAATTTAATGACAGCATCCCCAAAACGATAAGTGTTCCTTTCTAAATAAAAAAAATGGTACTCGTATCTATACCATTAACGATAATTGTGTAGGACAAATAGTACTACTGCAGTTCCTATCACATACTAAACAATGTCTTTGCCTCCATTTGGATCTATCTTCCTTTTACCTAATATAAATTCATCTTCACCACAATCTTTATTATTCATATTTGTCATGGCAGCTCTACATTTCTTAAATGTTCCATATCATGTTGATACTCAGGATATTCTGTAACGGGACTGGTTTCCTTGGCCGGTTGCGAAGTGACGTCATCTGCAACCCGCACATATAGACTTATATACTGTTATATATAGCTATATATGCAAGGAGAGCCTGTTATAGTTCTTGGTCCTACGTTTGATAAAATATGGTAATGTAGTTGTTAGCTTTAAGGTTATTTCGTAAAGGATTTCTACGTCCTTACTTTATCATTGGTCTATAGATTTAGGTTTTCAAAAACAAGTTAATCATTTATAAAATCGGAAATTATGTGAATGGTCTTTTAGCTAGATCAGATTTGTCCAAAGCAATCTGACTTTTGGTTTAAAATATCTTACTGCCGCACTCAGAGCCATTAACGGTTGCTGAAGGCAATCCTTAGTATTGACTTTTAGTACAAAATCTATACTAAGGAGCGGTTTAAGTAACCGTTAAATGTCTCTGAGTGCGACAGTGAATCCTACTGGTGCATAATATTGTGTCTTTGGCATGATCTTCCCAAGCATCATTCATCTCTTGTCATTGTCCATTGTTATTCCATACTTCTTTATTTATTGTAATCTCAGCAGTCAATCTCTTTCTAAGCATAATATCAACATTAATTTCAAATCATCGTCTCTTTGCGTTGGATATTCATGATCTTCCCAAGCAAGGATAATTATAAATATGCCATGTATAATTTGTACATCTTTTAACAGCACCTTTGATCCTTCCTTAGTTTCATCATAAACTTAAATAGAAACAAGTACAACACACACATTGACTGTATATTTTAACACCCATTTCTGGATAGACAAGCGATAAGCCAATCATAGATAATGCATGTACAATATAACATTATCAGGTATATGAAACGTGCTCTCGTTATGATTTTAATGGGTGTAACAGATCTGGTATACGCAAGACTTGAAACATTCAGATATTTTTTGCTTATAATGGAAATAATAAGTACGCAATTTTGCGTGCCACTGTAAGGACCAAAATCAATTTTAGATTGTCTAGAAAGTAGAAACATAACTATGGATTGTGATGGCTGACAATCGAGATAGCAAACGATGAATTAATTGTGTGAAGGATTATGTGGCTAGACAAAAAATGACGATGAAATACAGATGTATGACAGAAGGAGACATGCACCTCCGACCCCAAACATATTGACAAAAGAGGAGGGGAATGAGGTGGTATGAATAGGAGTGCATTTATTAGAGCTATTTGCACTGACTCCCATTGACATAGAAGGATCTGTCCCAAAAAGTTAAAGGTTTACTGTTACTTCGACTCTCTACCAATGAATCTTGATTAGCCCATAGGCTTCGAAATCTGCGATATTTCAATCTTTCTCACCTTGTTATTTACGATTTGATAATCAAAATCAGTTCCGTGAAAAGTGCAACTCAAAATTAAACACGTTTATGAAAATAGAAACCCAATATTCATAGTAATTGATGGGTAACTAACCGCCACAGAGCCCGCGTGCGGACCCAGGCACAGACATAAATCTAACTAGATAACCTAACCACTCTATCTGCATAAAAACTAAGCGTGGCAGTTTTTCACACACAATTTAAGAACAAAACTTTTGATCAAAGAAAATGTTTCCATTGTCTACTGTCATTGTGCCTCAACTTTTTGGTAAAGTTTTTGCCAGAAAGCTTCTTCTTCCACGTCGCCACTGCCCGTTATTTGAGGTCGGGTTTCCTGGTCATGAGGCTCCACTTGTTCCGCTGATAAGTATCATCAGTAGATAGACCGTGTGATGTCCTTCTGGACAATCATCATTCAAGACGTAAGCGGTCGCCTCTCCATCTCCTTTGCGTTGTCACGGAAAGGCACTTTATCACGATGTGGTCATCGGGTCCGACCATCGAACCATCGAAATATTCGACCATCGACCGTACTATCGAATTCTGGATTCGGTTAGATTTTTTATAATTAGGCATTGTTCTAGATTACGGTTTTAACCCGTACCAAAAACGCTAAATATAACAATTCAAAGTTAGAGCACTGCTCTCACTTTTACTCCCTTTTTCGACACGCAAAGTACATAAATTTGCGTCATCTAGTTAGATTTATGTCTGTGGACCCAGCGATGTAAAATACTCAGGTGCCGCTAATTATCACGATTTGACGCTATTGTATAGCCGGCAGCTTGCATTGTTTTGTTCTATCTATGATTGTTATGCCTTTCTGTCTGGGTTCCGCTTGCTGTTCATGATTTCTTTTGCTACATAATTCTAACAGTACCGTTTACAAGTAGATACTACTAATACTACTCTGCCAAAAATCATCAAAAGCTTTTGGACAATGACTCTCACAAGTTTTAACGACAATAGAGCACTTTAGGAAAACACTTTCCACAATATTTATAGTATTTTATATAAGATCATTTATGTGATTCATTATGGATTAAATGAACTATGTACCATACTGCGGAATTTATAAGAATCTAGTGCATGATACGGGTAGTTTTACATTTAGCTCTTTAAGAATAGCTTCCCGGATCCGCAGTCCTCAAGGATCAGTGGTATAATATAGGTCCTTTGTATGTTTAAGTCACTCTTCCGTGGAGTTCCTAATACAGAAATTAAAGCTTGTTAGAACATGAAATAAATTCTGAAATCCTTTTGCATATTCCGGAATATGCGATGCGAATAATGTTTGATATTAGCATTGTACACTGACCTATGAAAACTCATGATGTTGGAAATAAGAACGAAACGGCAGAACAATACCGTCCCGCTGACTCATGATTTAGTTACTTCCGCTATATATAGTAGAACACAAACATACACACATTCACACTTCATTTTAAAATATTATACTCGTTTAGAACAATGGCAGAAACGGAGTGATTCCTTGTGTATTCTGTGGGTACTACTAGCGTATGGTATTATGGTATTATATGGCTACGTTTTACTGTCTCTGGAGGAACTTTAGATTTTTACAAAATCAGTCAGCCGATCAGATAATTTGAATACTCTCTTTATCTACTCGCGAATTGAACCTAGGGCTTTTCAATTGGTCGCGCATAAATTTGAAAGGAGTTACCGCGGCCCTGGCACAAGCAACTGAAGGAACACGGGTGGGTTTTAGTCAGTAAAAGTCTGACACGCCCTCACGCTTCACCCAGAGCGGGAGAAGTCATTGGATGATTTCCCACCCAAAAAAAAACGGGCTTTTCAATTAGAAACCACGTTTGTGAATACTGGACAAAAAAGACAGATATTTAATTTCAACAAAACTCTGAAGAAGCCATAAACAATCCAGAAAAAGTAATAAAAATGAAAATAAAAACCCACAAATTAATTTTATGGCCTTATTATTTTATGACAAGGATGTTTGACATTTAATTTAATCAGTGTTGCTAGCCCGCATACGAAATACTCTACTTTAACGCCATCTATATTCAGGGCGCGTAGGATTCAATACTGAACGCGATTTTCACTAGTTTCGAGAGAAATTCACTTTCTGCGCCATTTATCCGGAATTCGTCCTGTTTAACAGTCTCTGACCAAAAAAGTATTATTTCGAGTAGAAAATGGAGGCCGTTATTTTTAAGGATCGTCGAAGTGTGGAAGAAAGATTAGGGATTACTGTAAAATGTATGTCTTGTTTTTTTTTAAGCCTAAGTAAGAAAGTAGGTTTCTTGGAGATTAATACAATTTGAATGGTTAGGAGACTGTATTTGAATGCCCCGCTAAACTGGGAAGATGGGCGGACTAGAAAGAAGACTGTTCTTTAATCATGAATTCATGACCATATAATGATGATAATCATTTGCTAGCTAGAGTAATAACTTAATATAAGTAACTTTTCGGAGCATACTCAATTTTACAAGAGCCTTACATTTTTAACTTGACAAGAATTTTCACACCGACAGAATATGTTTACCAGATCACGAACGAAGCATAATAATGAATATTAATATTTAACATTTCACATTTAAAAAATTGTTGCCAGAGCAAAAATAATCCTGAAATTGCCACCCTCCATGCCCTTAATTGTAGGTACGGTATCTTTTTTTTAGCGGCAGGAGATCGTCGACCTCAATAAAAAAGTCGTTAAGAGGCTCGGTTGTATCTTTTAAAAGCAGATTTTGTGAGGATAACTTGCATCTTATATGAAAAGAATCACATTTTGGTGTGCTAGGGCTGTTACAGTATTCAAAATATAGGTCTTTGTTTCGGGAGCGATATCTCAATTTTTTGTGTCTTTTATTTGAATGGAATGTCGGAAACCCGTCTTGTCACGGTCGATTTTGCATTCTAAGAGAAAGATATGAATCTCACAATGATAATACCTACTTCCAGTTTTCATCGGTTGCTATAATTATTAAAAATGAAGTCTTGTTTCCTGCTGAATAAAGGTACTAGCTAGTCAAATGAGCTTTAAATTATTCTGTTGGAAACAACAGACCCATAATTTTCTCGCCCAACAAGCACTTCATCGATATCTATCTAGTTCTTTTCATCCCACACAAGTTGGTCTTAACTGGTAGGAATGTAGTCTTTGCAGCCGATGGGCTAACGACCTGCAACTACTTGTGTCCAATTGTGGTCTTTTAAACTATCATTTGTCTGATATACGGCTTGAACTGAATTTAAACTTAAGTCGGTTGTTGGAGCAATTCCTGCGAGATGGGTGGGCTGTTGTCTTCGGCAAACTTTATGATGATGTTATATCAAACTACTGTTGATCCCAAGATCTTCTCAGAGTAGGTATTTTAGTAAAAGAAACCTTGTAACGCAGAATCTAAAATATTGCTTTAGAAATCAATGTTTTCTTCCTCTATTCACATTCCATAACATTCATAACAGATTGTGTCCATTACAACTATTACACATATCTATGAATTGTAGGCTTGAGTATTACACATATCTATGAATTGTACACATAACTGGCGAAATCTTGAGTGTTAACTTCTAACAAACCCTTCGGAGAATACAAGCATCATGTTTTGTTTTTGTTTGCCGTCCTTTACCAAAAACAACACATTCTTAGTCCCTGCCCAACTTTCCTAAATTCTAATACATTTCCAAAGCACAAAGTGGCTAAATCCGGGTATTTGCCAAAGTTTTCGCAAGAACTTAATAAGTCCGTAGCAAGTTCCGCAAATTGTGGCCCAACTTAGAACGGAAGGCGACCAGCCCGATATTGTTTAGTCAAGTGCATGATCTGCAAATAGCAGGCCTACCTGGAAACGTGTCTAGAGACCATTCAACGACATTCTAGCTAATGCTAGGATATTGTGTAGTTCGATTGTGTTGGCGGATATTATTGGATTTGGTTTCAGAATGGGTCTCAAAGTGATAGTTTAAGATGTTTTGTATGAAATAGAACTGAGGATCTATAGAAGTTTTTATTTAATTGCAATGCTATTTAAAGTTGTACTGTAAAGTATTTTGTATATAAAAATATTAGACAAGAAATTTTGTATACTAATGGAAACTACACTACAAGTTATAACTGATTGCGATAGGCAAAGAATTTTGCGCCAAAAAATGCACGATTCCTGTGGGCCTATCCGTTGGATTGAAGCCGCGGGAAAAAAGCTACTGCATGAATAAATTCTCCAGCTGCTTGAAAAAAGACCCGAGTTCATAATTGCGATATTTTTGTCACTTTATGTGGTAGAACTGGTAGATTAAAACTATCTTTGTACTATAACATAGCCATTGTTCAGTGTAAACTATTATGTTTAACTATAGACACAATCTCCTTATAGTTTGTCATTCAATATTTAACATTTTTGCCTTTAACAGACTTCTCTCTCATCTTTTACTTGATGATGTCATATTATTCACCGAATATCATCTGTCATTATCCTTATGTCATTGCCAACACCAGACTTTTTAAGGACTTAAAATAAACCTTGCACTTACATATTATGTAAGACCCTACCAAAGATAAGCATAAGAAGATACTGAGAAACACGATAGGTAACGTATCATTCTTATCTACCCTTAGCACATGTTCTATCTCTTCTGTAATTTATCTCTGATTGGAGATCGGAATGATAACCTTGGGGTTGGAAGGAGCTGAGATCAATGCTCATTAGTTCATTCAAGGATTTCTCTCAGTGATACTAGCGAACTCTATAATGGATGCGTATGTAAGGACCAAATTCATTGATCAAAGTTCTCTATAGAACGACTTTAAGATGACGTTTTGTGATTTTGTTGTTGCTAGTGTTGTAAAAAATGTCATAATTGTCATTCTTATGAAATCAATCACTGAAATAAGAAATTATATAAATAATGAATCCATATTTGTTTTGAATTGGTTTTAGCGGTTTTCGTCACTAAGCTGTTGCCCATGTTTTGTTCTCATGGAAATTTAGATTTTATCGAAGTAAAATGTAGCTTTTGTGCTATTCCAGGTTATAATCTATCGCTGTGTCAAATTTCATCCAGATCCATTTGTTCTAGCATGATAAAGTAACAAAACATCCACCCATCGAAACTTTCGCATTTATAATTTTGTTTAAGTAAGATTTGCACAAATAATCAAAAAAAAACCCAAACTTTTATCAACTTTCGCAGTCTCTGTCAGGTCTAGGACCACAAACCGTAATAAACTTACTGGCTTAAACCGTCAATACGTAACTTAGTTTACTGTCACTTCGGACAAGTATTGGAAAACTGCCAAACGTTCATCACGCTTTGATTCGATAACGGACTCAGACAACCAATCGATTCCTGATTCAACAGCAACTTTATCAATGGTTTTAAATGCTGCAATTGGATCTCGTTATATCGATTAATATTATGGATGATTATACTATTCTGTTATGTCATTTTGTTTTTTACCAATTCTGCATATAACATTATGTACTTGCTTCTAGCATTTATCACCTGAACTTTGTATTTTTCTGGGACAAAAAGTAGCCTATGGTATTCAGCAATATTGAAGGTGTCTGTCAGGGAAAAAAGTATTGTAGTCAGATCATTACTTTCTGTGATAACCTCCAAAAAATACACAATTTCATCTCACTAAAATATTGTTGGGTTAGAACTTTAGATAGGTGTGTGGCCAATCAATAATAAAAAAAACCTAGAATAATTTTCAACATGCGTTTACAAACAGATTGTTTGAACCTCTAGAACCTTTCATGTCATAAAATACTCAATCAAAACCCAGCTCACAAACGTGGCTCGCTAACAAATCATTTACTACTGAATGCAAGCAGTCTTTACACCCGCATTCGCGCGAAACAGCGTAAGACAACACACCTCCACCATAACGATACTCTAATCCTTTATTATCGCTTAAATCACGACCAACGTATTTATTGCCTTCAAATGCTTTTACTTCACACTTCAAAGGATCTGAAGTTTACCTTCCAACATGTATTTTGTGTATATGTTCATATATGTCGGCATTCCTCGAGTCTAAATCAGTACCGTCTCGCGGTGTTACGAGCTATGCAAAAAGGACAGCAGTGTCTAGTCTTTGCTCACGGCTTAGCAGGATGACTGTGTTTGTGAGTGATTTTCACCTTATGGAGTGAGCTTTTGAACACTGATAATATAACAGTTGATTTATCTTTTCGATATCACAGACATTAATTTGGTCTAATATATTAATGAATCTGGTAGGATTATTAATTACCACTTCCATGTCTATAGCATTCAATATATCAAAGCTTTTTACGACTCGACTCGCTTATAAAAAATTGCCACATACTTTTTCTAAAAGAACCAGTCTAACATTCTGAATAAATTCAATTCTATCATCACTTCTTATAATCTCTTCACTAACATTATCATAAACAGGTGGCATCTTTCCTTCAAAAAACTCATCACCATATCTTCAACAAATCTCGAAATCCTCATGGCTTTTCACATTCCTCTTTAATCTAAGGATCTGTAGCCATCGCCGGGCTAAGAATAGCCAAGTGGATCCGGCGACTGCTCACTGAAGCATAACGAATTATGATATTTATGAACTGTCCTGAAAATCCAGCCTTTAAGTACAGGATGGAGGCGAGACAGTATTAATTATTACTGTACATGCTTCTTGATTTGATTGATGATGGTCTTACGAAGTCTTATTGCCAATTTTCGGAGTGCATTGCACTGCATATACCGAAAGACCAAAACTTTTCGCATTTAGTTCAAAAGCTATAAACATTTTTGGGGACAAAATTAACATAGGTTCTTGATCTGTTCTTCTTGTATAATTTAATATGTATTAGATGACTAACCCGAATCAATGCAATTTCGTCTGGAGGTCAAAATTATTAGTCGATGACATTGAATTAAAAACTTGACTTCTGATAAGCTTCGTAATTAATATATCATTTTTAACAGAGAAAAACCTATTAAAAAATGGCAAATTAAACCCACCAAAGAATAAGTGAGTGACCACAATGGACAATAAATGACCTAAAGGTATATTTATAGATGTGAAGTGTTTTTTGAATGTTAGTGATATAAATAATGAAGATGCATCTGCAAACGGATCTGTCTTGCGAGATCCCTTACAAGGGATGTGAGGAGAAGGTACAAATCTCTCAAGAAGCGGAGATGCTGTACTATGAGCTCATCAGGGCGCTGGAGGAAGAGGAAACGGTGAGGATAATGTATATAACTTGGACATACTTTTAAAAAATTCTGACGGAATCGACTAACCTTATGTCTGATTTTGATAAGACATAAGGTAAGGTACCATTTATCTAATAAATCACATTGTTACTGTTTTATAATGGTAACAGAAAGTGTATAATAATAAAATAAATATTTTCAAACTACCAGCTATGCATTGGGACTAATCTTATTTTCTAACAGTATAATAACAACTTATCTTGTGTTTGTTTACTTTATAGCTAACTTATAAGCAATTTTAACTACAGGTCGTTTTCAGTGTTATCTTCATTAAATCGAAATTTATAACATTACTTTAATTTCGTTAGACCACACTTAAATACATATCAGAATTCTCAAGTCAAGATAAAATAAAGAATTAACAAACAGATGGTTTTCAATCAGTCTCACCAATTTATCCAAATCCGTCTACATAATAAATCAGTATATATCGTATATAGCAATAAATTCAAGGGTCACCACATTATTTATACCAAGCCGTTAAGTATTAAGTATAGTCCTTTATTTTCTTTTTGGTCCAAAAGAGGATTTATAACGCGCAGAAAATCTTCGAAAGATTTATGAGAAACCTGTTGATAATTGGGTTGTTCAACATTTTCTGATAAGAGATTTGACTCCGATTTGATGGCAACCACATTGTGGTAAAATTTTTTCTTGCTGTTTTAGGAACCGTTGGGATTATTGTAAAATTTATTTTATTGCATTTATTGTGGATTACTGTAAGTGTAGTTTTTATCTTAGCGGTGTATTTATTGTGGTCAGTTTCTCATTCACTACATTATTTTATAAATCTAATATTGTAACTGTAGTTTATATTTTAGCTTTGAATTAGGTATTGTGGTCTGGCTTATCATATATATTGCCGTTTCCCAATTTCTTAAACTTAAATTGGTCATTTATAGGTCTTGTCTTGTGTTATTCTATTATTGTTTTCATTTAATAAAACATTGTTCTATTCTTATGCAAAATTGTCAAGGTAGGTATCTACATAATTATAATTATTAAATCTGCGATAGCAACTGACCACTTTCTATATAATTTTGTCCTATTAATGGATGATGATACATCTTGTTTCGAAACTCCCATGGGTTCAAGTATTATGATTAATATCAGTGCAACCACATTAGGGCGCTGTAATCTTGTATTTGCAGCCACAACATGTGTCATGCTCGTAATTAGTAATGTATTCATTGATTTGCTTTATTCAATTAAAATTATGTTTGATGGAATTAATTAATTTTACATGCATATGAGCTTGCAGTGTTGTTCGATAGGCTGGTAGAATTGTTTCTAGGTATTTTTATTAGTGGATTATGTGACTAATTTATAGGAATGTGTGAACTCTGTTTTTGATTTTATGTATTGTTGGTCCTTAGAGAAATCATCAATTTTCATTAGCTCGTAATTAAATATAATTCAAGCTTTTATTTCATTTCGTTCACCGAATTTTCTGATCGGCTTATAACAAAAGGTAAAGTCTCTGTCATTTCAATCCCCTTAGGTCTGACTTAATATTTTCAGTGAAGTTTTTTAATTAGGATGCCTATCATTTTATTTTAATTTATTTATTTCGTTTATCCTCTCTTTGGAACGCCTTTCAGCAATTATACCAATGGAGCATATACATATAATAAACTAACTGTAAGTCCAGGTTTCCTCACGATGTTTTCCTTCACCGTTGTCAGCGATGTCTAAGATAAACCTAGAAAGTACATATGTATTGAAAAAGTCACATTGGCACTTGCCCGGATTTGAACCGACAATCTCAAGCACGACAGGCGAGGTCTTCTGTTCCACTTTTTTTTTGTTGGGTAATCATCCAATGACTTCACCCGCTCTGGGACTGGGCCACCACGACAGATAGATAGATAAACGATACATAGTAATGTGTGTTTATCTGCCGATCTTTTGTAGTCAACTCCAGTTAATCTAGAAGTCAAAAAACCTAAGTAAGATTACGTATATTAAAACGCCTATTCTACCACTAATTTGTGATGGATCAACATATCAACCGCCAGTAACTTATACTGATCCGCATACTTAGCCACTAATCTAATGTTGATCGACACACCCTTTGGCTACTGTATACTGTGAACCACAAATATGATAATAAATGGTCACCCATGTATGGTGGTAGCGTGGTCACCCATGTGAGTCGGACGTTACCTCGCGAATTCGTTCCGCAAGTGTATCCAGGTCATTCACACCAAAATTATGCATACATAACGAGATCTGTCTGTCGGTTTAGTCACAGTAAAGGGAGGCAGAAGTCCTGCTTCAAACAATTCAGCTTGAGGCTTGCAATACCAGGAACACAAGACTTTAGAAAAAGTGACATCTATCACCGAAGTCAAACTTTTTATCATTCGCTGTTGTTGATTGAATATCATTTTGTCGAGAGCCAACAAGTACTTATATGACTGCAGTAATAATAAATTAGATAATACATACGATTTGGGCAAAGCCACATTTTTTACTTGCCTGGATTTGAACCCACGACCTCAAACACGAGAGGCGATGGTCATGGGTCAAGCCACTGGGCCACCAAGACACTGCACTTTTATCAATTACGAAGCATACAATACATTATGTTACTCAAATATTCCCCGTCTCCATTTAACTTCACTCGAGAAAAGACGAGGAATTTCGTAGGGGACATGTTTGGGCTTACTCGTGTGCATTATTTTGTTATGCTTGACTAGCTTCAAACACGACTGGATCTCTAATTTGTAAGCTAATGTGAAGAATCAGGACCAAGCTGAAGCTTTGATGTAAAAGACAATTTTATTGCTGGAAGGATTATACAAGGGTGTGCCTGTAGTCCAGTCAAACTTTGCCAGCTATGTTTGTGGGTAGAGAATCCATTATTTTGCCTTGAAACGGGCACTAATCCATTCTCCGAGCTGATAGCTGAAAAATGCCAGATGGAAATCCCAATTTCACTTTGCCAGACTCGAGGACCGCATTCTCAGCAGATTGTTATTAAAATACAGAGTAATCAAATCAATGTGTTGCGTGACTGGATTTTAAGTGATACAGTACCTAAGTTCAGAATTAATTGTGAATGCAACTATCATGGATTGTTTAACAGCTGCATAAAGCTATTGCAATCTAAATTCGTGTTCGTTATCTCTCTGACAGATAGGCTCTAATAAATCTATCAATCTGACTGCAGGCTTGTTGCATTCAAATATAGTAAATATTTCGTGTAAGCTTGCAACTTGCAGTGCAAGTGTAACATAATTATGTATATTATTATTTGATTTAAAAGAGTGTATGTGTATGTGTTAAGTTTCTTGCACGTTCTTCTCCATAAAGATCTACGCTACGCTTTGGAATATGCTACTAGTTTCATCTTTCTGCCCGATCGACACTTTAGCAATTCTAAAACGCCTATAAATAGTTCTATTGACAAAAATGATTTGATTTTTTCTTCTAGAAAAACAGTTTCACTTCACTTGTTTTTCTTTTTTTCCACTTCTTATCTTTTTATTTACAAACCCATACTTCTGTCTCTAATCTACTTGTTCGTTGGTAACAGTTTATTTATTTAGTTTAGTCTCAACTTTATATTGCCTGAGCTTGTCCGGAGTTCGATTCCTTGTCTAAATATTATCGATACAGTATTCAAGTGTTCATCTGTTTGATTTTGATGTCTTTTGTAAATATTAGTTATGTTAATCTGTGTCTTGAGTTCGTTAAGTGGGTGTTTTTAAATATGTGGTTAATGGTGTTACATTTTTGGTTTATCAGAAAAAGGAGTGGTAATTTCAAGCTGTGGATATAAGTTTATAATATTGATAAACAAATGCATGTCTGGTAAATGTTTAGTAACGGTAAAGTCATATGAGTAACTTGTAGCGTAACATAAAGTTGTAGTATTTAGAGACACACAGGTAGATTAACAGCTTTTCAAGTTTGTCATCCTGGCAAGTTTGAATAGTTAATTAATCAACATTAGATCCACCCAACACGACAATGATAAAACCATATAAATTGAAAAAAAATACATATTATGACTTGCTCGGATTCGAACGCAAAACCTCGCACACGAGAAACGATGCCTGAACCACTGAGCCACAGTCGGGACCATTCATTAAGTTGAATACCTACCATTATTGCTACAAAGAGTCTTTCACCAAACTCTTTGACAATCTAGACTTGTGCCAGCGATAATGAGGGCTTCGTTTAATCCAATAAGGTGATTTACTGATCATAATGAGTCCTGTGGAAATGGTGAAACTTTTCTCTTTGTGAAGCTTAATTTTCATGATTTAAAAGGTATTTGAAAATAGGTATTGTGTCGCAATTTATGCTTTTCATTTAATTAATGAACCTGGTTCACTATTATAAATGAAAACCGATTGAACTGCCTCGTTAGTCCAGTGGGTGACCATAACCTCTTAGAGCAAGGTTATTTTGAGTGTGCGTAAGGGACAGATGTAAATGACTTGTTCCTATTTCACAGTCGAACCATGACAGTTCTGACACGTCAGGATACGGGGGCAGGGGTCGCAAGCACTAATTCTGTCCTGGGTTTGTCTCCGGTGTCGGGCATAATGTTATCCATCTGGAATTTCTCAGAAACAACCTGGAGTTTGGACTTGTGACCAGTTGATGGCAAAATTCTCGACCACTAGTACAAAGGACATATTGAGAATGGGACATTTTGAGAAAGGACATTTGGAGAAAAGACATTTTGATAAAAGGACTTTTTGAGAAAGGACATTATGCGCTGAGACGTTTTAAATAAATATGCATCTCTGTCTAACCCTTCGGGGATTAAAGGCGTAATGTTATGTTAATGTTTAACTAGCTTCTGCCAGCGCCTTCTTCTTGCCCGCGTGAAAGTGTTTTCTTATCCCAGAGGAACATTATTATACCGGGATGAAAAGGAGCCTTTGTGCTATTCCAGACTATAATCTATCACTGTGCCAAATTTCATCTAGATCCGTTCAGCCGTTCTGTGTGGCGTGATTGAGTAACAAACAAACATACATCCATCCATCCATCCTCGCATTTATAATATTAGTAAGATTAATAAATTTCAGAAATTTTGCTGCATCTTTATTCGCGATATGCAAGCAAACATAGATACCTAACACAAAACCTATTTATCCTTTTATAAATCGGTCAAAAAGAAAAACTTAAGTTTATTAAGGCTTTATGACAGTTTTGACGTAAAAATTAAATAATCTTCTTTACAAATCGTAATGGACTTCGCTTTCAATCGTGAGAAAGACATAAAATAAATATCCAACAAAATTCTTCCAAAAAATCATGTAACAGTCAAAATGGCCAGTCTTACCGAACGAATCGTGCACAGATATTGTTAATTATCTTTTTTTCGTACTAAAAGATATTGTGCTGAAAGTGAAGTTGATTAAGTTTGTCTTAAAACAAGTTTGAAGTCATGTTATTGATTTAAAAGTGCCGATCGAGTGATTGACATAATATGTATCTTAATTGTAAAACTTGTTCCGAGATTTGGTAACCTGTGTATTGATTTTAAAACGATAAAATTGAATATAAAATAATTAAACAATAATAAATATAATATTTTACAATAAATAAAAACCTGGTCTTAGTCTGGATCAAAATAAGGGAGAAATAAAATATCTGTATAAAATTATACTGCAGATGCAGTGTCTAAAGCTAAAGTTAAATAATGTCAAAATACGTTTAGTCTCATCAATCGCGCTGTTCCACTTTCTTATGAAAAATCTTAAAAAAATAAAAACAATAAAGAGTATCTACCTATCTATATTAATTATCTATTTATATACATATATTAACAAATCAGTGCAGTATCGAAAAAAAAGCACGTCGGAGTACAGACAGCCAAAAAAAGTTTAATTAAAAAATTGCACTGAAAAGAGCATCTATATATATAAAAATGAAACCCGTTTTCCGTTGTCACGGCATCACGCGTGAACGGCTGGACCGATTACGTTAATTCTTTTTTTGTTATGTTTTCTATTGTTAGGAGAAGGTTCTTATGAAAGAAAATTTAAAAAAAAAGCAAAGGTAGGGTAGGTAGGGTAGGTAGGGTAGGTAGGGTAGGTAGGGTAGGTAGGGTAGGTAGGGTAGGTAGGGTAGGTAGGGTAGGTAGGGTAGGTAGGGTAGGTAGGGTAGGTAGGGTAGGTAGGGTAGGTAGGTTAGGTAGGGTAGGTAGTGTAGGTAGGGTAGGTAGGGTAGGTAGGGTAGGTAGGGTAGGTAGGGTAGGTAGGGTAGGTAGGGTAGGTAGGGTAGGTAAGGTAGGTAGGGTAGGTAGGGTAGGTAGGGTAGGTAGGGTAGGTAGGGTAGGTAGGGTAGGTAGGGTAGGTAGGGTAGGTAGGGTAGGTAGGGTAGGTAGGGTAGGTAGGGTAGGTAGGGTAGGTAGGGTAGGTAGGGTAGGTAGGGTATGTAGGGTAGGTAGGGTATGTAGGGTAGGTAGGGTAGGTAGGGTAGGTAGGGTAGGTAGGGTAGGTAGGGTAGGTAGGGCAGGTAGGGTAGGTAGGGTAGGTAGGGTACGTAGGGTAGGTAGGGTAGGTAGGGTAGGTAGGGTAGGTAGGGTAGGTACGGTAGGTAGGGTAGGTAGGGTAGGTAGGGCAGGTAGGGTAGGTAAGGTAGGGTAGAGTAAGCAGTTGACGGGAGCGAAGCCGCGGGCACAGCTAGTATTTCAATATTTTCGTTCCATTTCAATATTGATTCGAAATTTAAATTGAATATCTCTCCTATATCAACTCGTAAACGCGGCCAGGTATTTAAATAACGAATTTGGAACAGTTCACAATCTCACACTGTGATTGGTTGAATCTCAGTGTGATACAAAAGGCTTGGCGCACGCGATGTTTCCTCTGGTGCACGATTCGAGATTTGATTTTTTTAATGGCTGTCTCGCGTGTGGATCTCGAAAGGGCAGTGGGTTGTTTGTATTTTGTAACTTGAAGCAAAATGCCTAAGATGGAATGCAAAGATGGAAAGGAATAGCTTACATAAATATCTGCGAAGCAATACTATTTATTGCCAAATGGTGTACGTGAATTAAACCATATTTCCTACTAGCGTTTGCCAGCGGCTTTGCTCGCGGTAAATCATCCCAAGAGAACATACTCCCTGGATAAAAAATATCTTATGGCCTAATCCAGGTCTTTGTACAAAGTTTAATTTAAATCTATTTAGTCGTTTAGAAATAAAAAGGAAACAAACAGATAGTCATAGTCAATTTCATGTTTGATCCATACCTTACAGCTATGATTTTTCAGCCATTATTAAAACTCCATTTCAGAATTCACGATGACGAAAGCATAGGAAAGCATGCTCAAACGATCAATTAAGCGCTATCATCGCTTTTAAGCGATTTTTTGCTTAAAAGAGCAGCTGACTGCACCCACTCACAGCACCCACTTCATTAATTAATCTGATATATTTACAACTTGTACAATGTGTGGTGTTGTTATTGATATTAATGATTGTGAACGATGCATCGCTTGTTGATGTAGTGAAGGTTTGTTTTATTTATTACGTAAGAAATCTGAAAGTAAATGCCTTTACTCCAAAAAGGGCATTGAGCATCAACACTTGTGTATCAATAAGTTTACAGTGTACTAAGCGAGTGTTTCTGAGTAATGGATTATCAGACAATATCTCTATAGTAAATATTTAATAGTCTCTATTATAGTATATGTATATTTAATAGTCTATTACAGTATATTCAAATATCTGATTTGTTCCAAAACAGGAATGTTTATTAATGTTATTATTATGCGTTAACCTTCACAGTTCAGAATTTCTGAGGCTTTCACAATCCTTCACATTCGAAACGATTGCATAACAATAAGGATTGTCGATACCCCGCCGTGCGAGTGTGAGTGACGAAATATTCAAATTATTTTTACTCTGAAATGTTTCGCAAGGATCGTATCCTTGGATGTGTGGAAATGATAAAAACAAACAAGTAAACATGTGCTGTGCAAAATGCATTATTTGCTTTTACGCGGAGGTCAAGGGAATTTGCGTCCACCTGGTCCATCCTTTGTTATGAGACTACTTTTGAGGGCTAATTTGTGTCTACTATCTAAAATAATATGTAGATATGACATAGCTAGTAATAATGTACTTAAATAGTAAAAAAACATATCATTTTGGAATTTCTTACAGAAAGAAAAAGGTTACACTGAAATACAAGGACAGCTAGAACGTAAAATCCGTTAGGCATATATACCTTTTTATTTCATTGTAACTAACTGATTACCTCCTTTACCCAAGGACCACAGGATATTATTCATAGCTTACCATAACTCATAAAATAATAACCATCCTAAAGAATACCGATGATATCACATCTTGAGCTTGACGCTACAAAAATAAGTGAAATGTCAAAACATTCCCGGCTGACTCACTCGCACGCGACGACCGCACCGCATTGTTCTCACATTCGAAATTCAAATTTGACGTTTCCTGCGCATACGGCGACACTGACAAGTGACAAATAGACAGCCATCTTATTTTTTAAGCTTCTTCGAGATGACAGGTGTGAAAAATTGATTCGAGGATGAAGTTGAAAGACTGGTGTGATTGAAAACGTGAATATTATGTTTCTTAAACCTGTTAATTAGTGATGGTGATTAATTGGTTTTTGTAGGAACTTTTATTTTTAAGTGTTACTTCCATTTTTGGACTGATAAACAGTTAGATTTAATGCTTTACAAACAAATAGGTTACAGTCATTAACGGTTTTAATGCTAACTGTTATTTTTATTTATTTCCTGTTTACATTTAATGTTAGGATTGGCGATGATAGATATTAGACAATACCCAACCTCCATTTTTTCAAAGTCAGTTAAAAATACTGACAAGACTTTATTATATTTTTTTTACTGTCATGTCTGGTCCATCAAAGTCATCACTGACTAAATACCTAGTTACATGTTCTCATGGCTCTGAACGTGTCTCGAATACATTAATAACTTTGTTTAACATATTGGTCAATGGTAAACGAATTTCCATACAAGATGGTAATAAAAAGCTTTGTATTAATATTTTATTTTTAGCCTCACGGGAAATGCAAATGACAGTCGCATTTTTGGCTGACAATTCTGTGTACAAAGCTTGCGAAAATACCTTTGTGTTGCTGTTTATACTTTAGATGTTTTTGCAATCGCTACATGGATGTCTTTTTGTATTATGAAGTTTTGCACTAATTACCGTTTTATTTTCTTTCTTTTTTAAAAACTTTGCCCCGCACTAATATTTATCCTTTATTGTGGGTGCACTTACAAACATAAAAACTCCCATACACAAAAAAACAGACCGGAACAACTACCTGTACGCTACAAATACTTGTTCCGTGCAGGGATCGAACCCGCGGGGCCGCGACACGTAGCGCGCATCAGCCGAGACCGCTCAACCAAAGTGCAAACGTTGTCGTCAAATGAAAATAAGTTTATCGAAATATTTATTGAGATCAGTCTTACGTTACGTTTAGTGTTCTTGCTTTTTTGGTGGCATAACCAGAGACCGAGTAGAATAGGTAGAGTATATTTACCGTTCGAGGAAGGAAGTAAAATAGCAACTCTATTATTTATAATACCTCCTCTAAAATCATAAATATGACGATTAAATCCCGTAATATAATTATTCCGATCTCTGTTAATAAACTAAATTATTAATTACAAATTTTCTATATATCATAAACTAACAATACTATTTTTCTTGTTACAGGTAATAATTGTTGTGAAATCTCAACTATTTCGTCTAACGAGGTATAACATCAGCAAAGGTCAGATATTATTAACATACCTACCAATTTGTGCATCAATTTGCACATTTTATATTTATTAAATACACCTAAAATCATTTTATTTTAACAGAAAATCCATATACAATGTAAAAATAGGTATAGTTCTTAAAACATAGAAAGTCTATCTCCTAAAGTCCTGATTTCGAATGAAGAATTTGAAGTTCAGTATTTGTCAAATTTTACTTTTTCTCACTTTAAAAGTTCTTAACTTCAAATACTCAATTCGAAAACCAGCCCTATGTTCTAAATGCAAAGACAACGCCCTCATAAAATCTCCAAACTATTTCACTTAGTAAGTAGGTACAATGCTCTGTATTCTCTGATAATACAGAAATAACTCTGCAAGTCTGCAGCGAAAACTTATCAGCAGATCGCAGATAAACAGACAGGGATGACTGGCTCTTACAGGTTTCAAGATTAACCAACGCGAGGCCAGTTGCACTATTGTTTAAACTCCTGTTAATCTATGATGGCGATTAATGTTGTTTTGCAGCCATCTGATATGTAGGTTCATCAGCTGTTAAATGATTCTATGTGTAAGCTACACTATTTTTATTATCAGTCAGTGTGGTAAAAGAAAAAGGAGATAGAAAGAAAGAGAAAATATTTATTTAGCACAGACTTTAGTCTGTGCTAAATAAATGTGTGTATATTGTGTGTCTTTTAAGACACACAATATACCAGATAAATGTTACATCTGATAAAAAACTATTAAAAATAAACTTTGGAGTCCGATGTAAGAAATTAGCAGGAAAGTGTGCCTCACGGCTGTACCAAAAAGGCCATGATATGGCCAGACATGGACCATTTGGCGCTACTTATATATGTTATTTTATAAAAGATCAGTCGACGTTTTAATAAAAGCTTGTTGATATGCAACACCAAGTGTCTAATATGTAACATGAGAATTTAGCCGTGACATCTTTGCACTTTATTATGAATAAATTGGCATAATTAAATGCACCTCAGACATATTTTATCACAACCTCAATAACATGCCGTTATAAATATTTAAATAATCAAGGCAATTTCAATAAATTAAATTAAATAGCATCTTAATAATCTTAATAGGCGTCTAAAGTTTACTTTACTTTAGAGTCAAAACTAACCAAAGCTTTTATCTACCTTATCATCTGTCTCTCTTCCACCTACACAGCTTTAACCGTGGTTTAATTAACCTGTCGTCGATAAGAACAGTGCAACTGAGCCTAGCCTGTGGGGGTGACAATAATCGGAGTATGCAATCGACAGTCGGGACCAGTCTCAAACTGTGTTGTGTATCGACTTTATGTTGGACTAGCTCTTACCTGCAACTTCTCTTGCATTATTATGTAACTAGCTGGCTTCTAGCAGCGGGTTCGCCCGCGTGAATGTCGAAAAATTATACCAAGGGAAAATATTCCTGGGGTATTCTATATACTATTCCAGACTATAATCTATCTCTGTGACAAATTTCATCCAGATCCGTTCAGCCGTTCTGGCATGAAGAAGTAACAAACATACACATAGTCACATACACGCACACTCACAAACTTTCGCCTTTATAATAATAGTGTGAAGTGTGATTGTTTAAAGAAAAGCTAATAATTATTCTGACTCTTGAACTCTTTCCTTCAACAACTTATTTACAATAGAGAAAAAGAGAAAGAGTTAATTGCTGAATGCTGCTATATATATTATAGAATTCTTAGCCACCAGCTGACATTATTAAGTTCTTTTTATTGTTTTAGCCAGTTAGAAAAACCAGCCAAAACTATGTTGCGAAAACAAAAAACACCTGCGCTTCAGAGAAAAAAAAATGTCTATATATGCATTCGGAAGATTTATGAAATTCCTGAAATGGGAAGACCAATAAAATTAAAATTATTACTGACGAAGCTTTTAAAGCATTATAAATCTATCCTCAATCCAAAAGAGCAGATACGAGCATATGGCTGCCTGTAACAAAAGACTGGCTACCAATAAATAGTTAGTGCTTGTATATAATAAACTATGGAAAATTATACCTTTCTGTACAACGAGAATGCATCAGATGGTTCTTGTCAAGTCGTTAAAGTCAGCGAGAGAAATAGTATTGTTTTAGAATAGGTTACTGCAACACAATTAGACCGGCGTTAATGTTGAGGGCACAAAACAGCTTAAAGAGTCTACATTTTCATCTCTAGGTATTGCTCTATAAATGCCGAAGGAATATTTCGTAAGGAAATCTGCATTTATACTGGAAACGATTATTATTCAAGGCAAACAATGAAGTGGTCCATACTTCCTTCTCATAAAGACGAGAACTGATTTCCGGAACGGAACATTATCTCATGTTCTACAGTGTCGCTGGCACCATACTGATTTAGATTTATTTGGCCAAATCTTTGCCACATTCAAGGCATCATCAGAGGCATAGGTCACTTCGGCTGCATGTTTTATGGCACAGAGGATAGGATGGGAGGTGGAACATGATATGCGACTTTAATCCGCATACAAAACCTGTTGTTTCGTCAAGATAACCCCACTTTGCGTAGTTGGAGTTACATCTTCCTACTACGCTATCCTATACAAATCAGCCATTTTGTAGTTTGCCACTTTTATATTCTGAAAAATCCTTGACACCTATCTCTGGGCCTTAAAATAAACAAAATTTCATCATAACTTCAGTTACCACACTGCGTAAAAGATTTCAATCTCCAGTGTTGCCATATACGGTGCTTTTCAAAAATGTCGTGTTTATCGTCGTAATTTTAAGCTGGTCTGTCCCGTTAAATCGTGTAATAATCATGTTTATGGGGTATAAACCATAATTGTTACTGGATAGCATGCATTGTTCTTAAAAGTGGTACAAACCAGGTTTTACGACGTACGCTGTACCTTGCTTACTAACTCTGAGTTAGTACCTATCAGAGGCCTATTATTTATGACATGTTTTCTGAGTTAAGTTTTTGACGAAAGTGGGCTTTTTCTATGTATCTCAATTGAAAGATTTAATTACCCATTTCTACATAAGGTAATTTAATTACCCAATTCTTTAATGTTAGGTCTAAAGTATTGACACAGTAAAATTAATAAATATTCAATAAAATCCGTTTCTACCTATTCAGCAATAGATGTTTGCTGTAAATACATTTTTAATCTTTAAAAACAAGCTTTTAGCTAACAATGTAGTGTGATCCAAAATTTTAGCTCAATCGGTTGAGGATACCTGTTTTATAATTCAGTTGCACAATTTGACCCATACTCAACCAACACCATCTATCGCCGTGGAACAGAACCGAACGAGATCGATGTACTTATTAAAATAGTCCGATTAGTCCATCGAAAAACGCTAGTTAGGCCGGCACGGTTTCTGTGTATGGAATGAGGCGTAGCAGTAGCTAGTATTATATTATCTGTGGCCATACATACTAACCTTCTGACTAATAGGGCAAGCTCAATAAAACCTTGTAATAAAAAAAGTTTATTCTAAATATCATAAAACCCGACTGCTTAAGATGCGAACCAAAAAGACGTAAACAAGAGGAAAATCATGCTGTGCAGTCGGAGAAACCAGATGTATCCTCGCAATGTTAAGAGGAATCGATTGAAGTTAGGCTTTCTTCACGTGTATTGCAAAAACAATCTACACAAAATCATAAAAAACATTTTGTTCTTCATTCAATAAAAAAAAACCGGCAAATGCGAGTTGGACTTGCGCATGAAGGGTTCCGTACCATTATCGCAAAAAAACGGTACAAAAATCACGTTTGTTGCATGGGACTTAAATATTTATTTTATTCTGTTTTTTTTTTAGTATTTATTGTTATAGCGGCAACAGAAATACATCATCTGTGAAAATTTCAACTGTCTAGCTATCACGGTTCATGAGATACAGCCTGGTGACAGACAGACAGACGGACCGTGGGGTCTTAGTAATAAGGTCCCGTTGGTACGGAACCCTAAAAAGCATACTAGTTGTTCTACACTCACTTACAATAAAAAACAACTTCATCTTTCCCAAAATAAGGTTCACTTTTGAAATAAAAGCAACTAACTTAAGTCTATTTTTAGCCCAGAATTTCTAAGAAAATTGTGCCATAAAAGGATTCCTATTATTAACGTGGCATTTGAAATTGGACTTTATGAGTTGTAGTTGTAAGGTATGTTTTCTGTTGTTCAGTGCTTCCCATTCATGACATATGGTGGCAGTGAGTCACCCTGTGGAGTCACCTTTGTTCTTGATGGTGTTTAATAGGTCCCTTTTTATATTTTGACCCCAAATCGTCGGTCTTCGTTAATAATCTTAGGGCTTCATCAAGACTTTTTATGCAAAAAGGTAGATTTGTGCGGTCTTTAAGATGAAAGGGATGCAAATCGGAACCAAACCTGTTTGTCTGCATTTTGCAGACGTTCACTGTAATATATGGGAAGCTATCCCTCGAGTCACGACCTTGAGTTTTGAAGGCAACTTTGTTTTTATTTTTATTGTCTAGTCTCGCGTTTGACCACTATCGCACCTGATGGTAAGTGATGATGTGGTCGACGGTGAAGCACGCTTGCCTAGAAGTAACCTATTCACTCTTGAATTAAAGACTTCTAGGTTGTAGCTATCGGGAACATAGACTCCGGCAGGGACATTATTGATATATCGGTATCTGAACCAACTTTACATTTCATGGACAATGATTTATTTATTTTTAAAGAAACGTTGCCCCACACTAGGAATATCTTTCTGTATCGTGGGTGCGTTAACAAACATTTAAACTCACATACACAATAAAATCTCCCAATAATGCCCATAATTATTCCGTTTAGAGGGTAGTTGACTGAAAATTAGTTTTTTGATACAGACATAGATCTAGTGGTCTAGTGCTCGCAATCGTTACTCTTAAGCATGGGGTCTTGGGTTCGGTTCCCGGGCGGAATACAGGCTTGATGTTACGTATGGATTTTTGGATCACTTAACAAAAACATCCCCAAAAATATATTAATCAATAAAAATTACCACCAGATAACATCAAAAAAGCCCTCAATCCAGATCCATTATTTATCTAATATACCGATATACGCTGAATCCCTCCGTTTCTGACGTCATAAACCGGATGCCGGCTGCCGTCGCCGGTATAAAACCGTGTAACGGCCGATAGCCGGATTTCTTCGTGTAATGAAACTGGGATCTTTGGCCGGTCCGGGTAAATGTGGAATTATCTGAGGACGGGTGATATTGCGTTCTGTCCGGGTATTGTTGTCTGAAAATATAGTGTGAAATTTTTGGTTGGATAAGGCAGACTGAAAAGCAAGAATCTCAAAGATTTTGTACGTGGGGCAGCCGTGAGATAGGTTACAACTATAAGAGCTATGCTAGGTACCTACTTCACAAGTGAGAAAAGACACAGACAAGGCTAAGCTTACTAGTACAAGCTTTGAGTATTATACCAAACAACTTCGACCAGTAATTTCTTATCTTGTTTAGAGCTAGCCCACCAATCCTGCTTACCCCAACAATAGCCAAGCTGGTATAAGTCCCGCATGTCTCCGACCCACGCCACGCTACAGCCACTTCTGAACACCCACTCACTAGTGATGTGCCTGTTTCGGTTGTAATTGGCACTACACAATTGGTACCAGCAAATCGATTCGCAATCGTGTTCGGTACCAAAATGGTAGTATGTAATTTTGTGTGAATTTAGCTTGCATGGTTTCCTATTCGTGTGTTATTCATGCAAATCATAGGTTACAATATTCATGATGGAGATCAATTTTATGGCGTCATTGGATTTTAATTACATCTTTTTTCAGATACTTATTAGATCACAATGTTGATGGCAACACAAAGTTACTAGGTACTAGTTTTGGTATTGTTATATCTGTTGTATTTCTGATCTGTTGTAAATAGTTGTCAGACGCTCTCTTCCGCTGGTGGACTTGAAGAATCAACACGTGTATATCTAATGCGAGTGAAAGTTAATGATTTTCACAACATGCAGTCTACAGTTAAATTAAATAACCTATTACTACACGAAAAATTGGTTTTTCGAGCCGGATACGATTTGTAGCGAAAGAACAAATAATCTAGCAAGTCATTCAGCATATTATTTTGGCAGATAGCTATATTCACACTAGGATGTCCAATTCTTAACTTGCACAGATCAGACATAAATCAGACCAGTCTTAAATGATTACTTGCTGCCACCCGCAGCTTTTCCCTCGTGGAATTAGTATTTCCACAGAACATCTTTCCGTCTTTTCCTTACATTTCCATCCTCACAAACTTTCGCGTTTACAGTATTATCTAGTAGAAAGTAGAATTGGGACATATTTGGCATAGAATATAAGTTAAACAAGTACAAAAGCTCGTTTAATATAATATTTCTGCCACTTTATCTACATACATGATATGATGTTGATAACTTGGGAGGTCTCTGAATAAAACGTACTTGTAGTAAGCCGAGTTGATTGATAGATTTCACTATCTATACAAAAATAATTGTGTCATGTCTATGAAACAATATTTGTGAATGGAACAAAACTTGAACATAAACTAAGCAGTGATGTTCCAGCAAAACTTAGATAAATATAAGTAAAACATGGGATAGAATTCAAGGTCATTCATATAAGCGGACATCTGAATGTCGGACGTGACAATTAAGTAATAATAAAAGGTTTAAACCAGGGTGTTTTTTTATGGAAAATCTATTAGGTATATATAAATTAAGCAGTCATGCTCATGTTCCAAAACAGCTTCTATAAAATTAAGCACAACTTGGGATGGTAGTGGAGAATTCAGGATACCTTAAAAGTCATTAAAGAAGATAGCCGGACATCTGAATGTCGACTGCCGATAAATCTGGATAATTGTATATCATTAATGGCATTTCTAGAACTTGTGCACATACCCAAAAGAATAGTAGTGGAACATGGAATACCTACTTAGAACTTACGTCCCAAATGCCGTCCACTATTGAAAGCTCGATGCTCATTTTAATAATATAGTTCGCACCAAAGTGACAACACTTATTGGCACTTCGATACTAATAGGCCATCACTAGCGGTAGTGAAAACTGGCCGTATGCCAATTAGTGAGTCAACCAGTTGGCGCAAGTTCGATTCCCTGTCGTGATATGTTTCTCTTATTAACAGTACCGCAGACGTAAATCTAACTAGATGACACGAATAGCGTGTCTAAAAAGGGACTAAAAGTGAGAGCAATACTCTTACTGAGGCTGTTTCATTTAGCATTATCGGTACTGGACATCAACCTAAATCTAGAAACTTGCCTAATTATGCCGTATTGAACTATAAAATATAAGACCATTGGTGGCCCATTGGCAACGGCCCCGACTTACGTGTCGTAGGGCGTGGGTTCAAATCCAGGCAGGCGTAAAGTTAAGACTGTGTTAATTATTTTATCATCACTGCTCGAAAAACGGTGAAGGAAAACATCGTGAGGAAACCGGCATGTGCTAGAACCAAAATTTCCAAGACATGTGACATCCACCAACCGACACTGGGCCCGCGTAGTAGATTAAGGTCCATTCCCTCTCTATCAGAGAGGAGGCCTGTGGTTTCGTATTAACTTCTCTAATCTGTGCCTGTGTCCCAGCAGTGGGAACATTAAAAAGCTAATGATGATGATGAACAGAAAATCTCTACGAAAAGGCCGAGACATTTGAAACGTTTCGGTAAGTTGACTTAAATTATGTGTGAAAAAGTGGCGAGCTTAGTTTTCATGAAGATGGAGGGACCTTTCATTATCTAGTTACATTTATGTCTGTGAGTACCACGTAGAGATAGGTACATAAAAGGAACTCTAGGTACCGATTTGTTCTTTGATGTAATACTTAGTCATTGCCTTAAGATAAGCGAATTTGCAGGAAATATAAATTGCCTTAGACGTAGAAAATGATACAGGAAATATTGTATGTAGGGATATTTAGCTGTCTGGTATTTGCACCGACTAACGTTTGTGTAATTCTATAGGTACCCATGGGATTTATATTTGCTCCGTAAGAGCATGGCAAGACCAATGTAACTATGGATTCTCAGAAGCGCGTTTTGGGAGACTGTCTTTATGTAGAACTTTGACGCTCAAAAAGTGCTGGCTACGCCGCTAAATTTGAATAAATAACTTTTTATTTTGATTAAGTGTATTAAAGAAGATATAGCCAAAAAAGAGCTGTCTACTGATATTTGAGTTAATTACCTAACTGCTAACATTTTGGAAGAAGAATATATCTATTATGCTGAGTCGAATCCCAAGAAATTGAAATATCCGTTAGAAGCATAGTTCCTCAAATTAGAGAACAGTAAATAGTTCATAAAATTATAGGTAGGAATCTTTAGAGATTCACTAAACGGAAATTCGATGAGACCGTTCAGTCTGATGAACATATTCATGTTAACTTCACATTTTGGACTTCTCAAACCTCTTTTTACATTCAAAAGCTTTAACTGTATCACTGACAGCATAGTACCAACTACCCACAACCAGTCTCCAACACAACACACCATTTACAAAATTCAGGTTAATCTCCCATTACCATACGATTTAAGTGTCATCCACGTTTCCATACAAGTCCAGTTGTCGCATAACGGCTAGATGAGCACTGGACTTGTTTTTATGCTGATCCTACTTAGTTCTACAGTTATGTCGTGAAGGTTGATGGGGATGTCCTTCGGTAAGGTCAGGTGCGTACGCGCAGAGGCCGTAAAATGCTCGTTTGTGTGAAAGAGAATTTATGCAAAGGCTTTGCTTTTTGCGGCTAAGCTTAGAATTCGTTTCTCTGTGGGTTTTGAAACTTGGGAAGGACAGACGTGTCTTTAAATCATAATACAGTCAATTTCGCGGGATAAATTTGGATGAGGGATGCACTGGAAGTATGGCAAAAGACAGGAGTAGCCTATACCCAGAAGTAGGTGAATTTGTTCTGAAATGATTCTTGATCATGTAAGTGAAATAGTCGCCAAGACGCCAACGTAAAGTGTGAAAGCGTGGTTGATCATCAATACTTGTTCCAAGAGGGTTTAATCGAGTAACAAAGAGGTCAATAAAGCTAGTTTTTTGTTCATTTTATAGGTTATTTTATTTTTATTTTAAGCCCCTTGTTTTAATCGAAATAGTCCAGTCTATGCCTGAAATCAAAAAGCCTTTACCTAAGTATGTCACTCCCATTATACTCAGCTTGCAATAATACACCTAACTATGTCACATACAAATCTAACCCACCTAGCCACCACACGGAAGCGGTAACAAGCAGATAAGCGTTATCGGGAAGCAATAACCTCAATCAGTGCAGTACATCTGTACACAAACACTTTAGCCTTCGTATAGCTATAGTGCCGCTATCCGACAAAATCATACGTTGAGTTAAAAACCGCGAAATAATTAAAATCGATGGTATTTATCAACTATAAATCATATGCGAGAGTTTCCGTAAAAAAGATCTAATTGCACACTTTCGAACAGGCACATTGTAAGTTTCAAAATCAATTACTAAATTTTATGAGAATAGATTTGTAAAAACATAGTATTAGGGACATTTTTATTTTTATTCCGAATCTATTGATAGCGGACAAATGCTGCTTAGATCTATAGATAATTTTTTGTCGATTACGATGGCATCAAGAAACTAAAATCGGCCAATTTTCAGATACCCTAGCTAAGGACGTTAGCATTGTACACAACAGTACACAACTTATATGGGCGCTACCGATCATGTTCGTATTAATGGGTTACAGATTACTAACTTAGAACTGTGATGTGTTGTTTGTATTAACTGTTATATTTTCTTATGAAAGTCGGTTTGAAAAGATTTTTTGTTTTGTTTTCTATAGCATTCACCAATTCCAACCGGTTCAATTATAAAATTTCATGAACTTTGAAACTTAAAAGGTTTTCGTCGACTTTAAAGACGTGTTATTGTTTTGTTGTCTGTCTTGAATTCTTGATATGTTTTTATTTACTTAAATATAGATTACTTGGATCATTTCTAGTTTCATTCATATCGCGAACCCTTTCATCTTTATTATTATTACTCTTCATTGCACATAAAGAAACACACAAATACAATAGGACAGGTTTGTACAAAGGCGAGCTTAACCTCAATATTTATTTCACACAACAAGTTTATGTTACTTCCCTAATAGTTTCTAAAAACAAAGCTAACTAAATCAAAGTTCTACAATTGTTGTTTTGTCTAACACCAAAAAAAAAACAACTAAAACAATAACAAACCTATCATCAAATTAACAAAATTCCCTACAACCATATACACACAAATCACTCACTCACATATCAAAACTTTACCCAGTTCATTGCCCCATTGCATCTGATAATAAGCGCCGCACACTGCGCGAGCGCATGCTTGGCCGCCCTCATGAATCACTCACTGTGCGGTGACCTTGCTGCTCTATTTAACTGTTTGTTTGTTTACGTTTCGGGAAACTTCCGGTTTGAAGTTTGAATACACTTTAACTGTCTCTGGCTTTAAAACTTTTTTTTTTCACTGGTCTGGTCTGATTGTTTGTAGGAATGTGCGTTTTTAGGTGGAATTATTTATGCGCTTGTTGTTAAAATAATAATAGCGTGAAGATATTTTAAATACCATAATTATTATGGTATTTTTATCTTACAATACATACACCTTGCATGATTATAATTACACACAAGGTGTAACAAATAACAATGCAAATCTTGAAAAAGGGTCATAGTAGGTACTCAAAATTATTAATAACTTTGACAATATGCCAATCCTGAAATCGCAAAAACACATCAGCTTTCCAGTAAATTTCGTCGAATTATAATTCGACGCAAGCGCATGCGCAAGCGGGCGCGTCCTTGGTGCGTGGTGTGTGGGGTAGCACCAGCACCAAAGCCGTTCTGGCGATAATCGCGGACCGGATGGACTGCCCAAATATAGGTACGGCACTGTTGCAAAACAAAAATGAAAGCAACTAAAAAGACTTAATCTAACCAGCCCTACTGATGGCAACATGCCTTGATTTTTGTTTGATTATCCTTTTTCATTGTGATATCTGATTCTGGGTGTACTCCGCATTATGAGCTATGGTTGCTCGAAATAAATGCATTTATTTTATTTTATTTATACTACCTGATATAAATGTTGCGGCAGTTGATATATTTTTTTGCGACCATGAAATCGCGATAAAAAATGTGCTGTTCGAACATTTTGTCGAGTAATGCAAACATAAATGTGCCAGTTCGTATATTTTTTCGCAATAACAGAATTAAATTATTTAAAAAAAGTTCCATACAAAAGTTGTTCGTGCTGATGTTTACGTATAGTGACCACTTTTAGAATTTGTGATGTTCCTGTTATGCCCTGTATAGCATGGAGTTTTTATTCTTGTTGAGTTATAAGAATAAATTGACTGCAGTTTAGGATAACCAACAAAAACAACCAACCTTATAGACAACAAAAGTCAATTGGGAAAAGAGGTATGTAGTCTGTACTGTACTTAAACATTGCCAAACATACCTTAGAGCAAATACTAGAAAAGACAATAAATATTACTTGTTCTATTTTCATAATAGACTTAAGACTTACAAAGATTTATACGCAGCAATCGTGCCCACTAACCGCAGAATAAAATGTCAACAGTACTGCTACTACGAAAGTTGTAAAATTATGTAATAACAATGCATATTTGTGAAATAATTTAGTAAGGCAAAAGATAATTAGGGTTTAGCTACACTGAACTAATAATAAAATAAAATGTCCAAAAATGGAATCGTTTTTGCATAAAGTAATAAGGCATATTTGCTGTCGCATTCGATTTAACGCACGGAACCGGTCAATGTGGCGACGCTTGGGGGCGGCCTACGTCCAGCTGTGGACGTCTTTCGGCTGATATGATGATGATGATTAGATTTAACTGTGACTGTCAAACTGGTTTGAAAAACTTAAAAACACCGATGATTTTCTGAAAGCTTTTCTTGAAGAAATTTCTATTGAGTTGAAGCATTAAATCTTCTGACGACTTTCTTGTTGTGACCAAAAAAATTTTGCTTGACATAAGATCTTTCAACAGATTAAAATAGCGCAGGCTTTTAGAATATAAGGAATTTACTTTGTCTAGTTATCACAACCCGGCACCATACATCAACGCAAACTCAACTGAAATAACGAAAGCTCCACAATAAATGATTGCTGCTCGCATTACCCTACATCTCTGGCGCACCCATTGTGTCGTGTCGTAACTCTCGGTGGTAACACGTGCGCAGGAGTTGATAGCCGATTGTGTATAGTTTATTATGGTCATGTTAGAGTTATTGTGGAGTAAGTACGTATATGGAGCGGTTATTAAAATGGAAGTGGACTGTGATCAGAGTTGGTTTTATAAATTAACATCTTGAAGATTTGCCACAGATGGTTCATTTAGGAAGCCATTTCTTATTCAATGAGATACATAGCTTTGTTGCAATGTTGATGTACAAAAAGTGTATTCTATCTATTTTTAACGATAAAAGCTTCCTAAAGATGCTAGCTGAAGAAGCCGTCCGGTGGCGAGGTGAGCAGAAATAGAAAACAGAGGTATATGCTCAATAGTGGCCGAAGGTGGGCTGTTGGATGATTATAAAAGGTAACCCAGACCAGGATTTCCTGACCTGTGTTTGCACTTTTCTCTGCAGGACATTGTTATTATGTAAACATGTTTTGAATTTCAAGGTCCTTCTTTTCTGCATCGAGACCTAACAAAACAGTTTCCAAGATTACACAATGAGAATTCAAAAAGCTAACATGCAATTTAATTATTTTGCCAATCAAGGATGTTTCTCTTCACTCTTCAAAGAAAAAGAGAAAACAAATGAAGACAGTACACACCACTCTCATAAAATTTTACGCGTTGCTCCAATTCCAGCATTTTTTGCGAAGTTGCCGAGATAAGGGGTGACATAAAACAAACCATACCTCATGTGATATCAGCCTTACAATCTCTAGTAGTCCCGATGGGGTTGTGGTCAGAATTGTGTAGAACTGGCTTTCTTGTTAGAATTTCTAGGTTTTCCGTATGAAGTTTGAGATTCCGCTCCAAAAATGGCTTGAAGTTAAAATTGTTTTGATGCTATATAATGAGTTCATATGTGTTATTGCTCAGATTGACTGTTTTTGATGCTGATATTTCTTGGATCTATTTTAACGTAAGGTGTAATGTTGACATATAGGCTTTCCACAAGACCGCTGATATGTTGAAGGCCGTGTTAATCCACTGGATCCGAGAAGCAAAGAAAAGATCGATGACATATCGATGCTGATGATGAAGAAGTACCTAATAGCTATCTTAAATCGACTACTAAAAGCCGCTGCATACGTAAAGTGTTTTAATCCCGGAAGAAACGGGACAGCAAGATTTATATCATTTCATACAAAATGTATACGAAAGAGCATACGGCACGGGGGCACGGACGGGACAGACATTTGTCGTTGTGTATTAAACGCCACGTTGACCCGTTCTTTCCGGGATTAAAGCACGTTACGTGTGCTAGTCGCAACCTTTAATAATTTCGCGTATTAAGACAATCAGTTTTTGTATACGTTTTTTACTTTGTCAACAGACAGAAGAAGTGATAGGCTATCTAGGACCTTATCTGGTGGACCTATCCTTTTAAACTAACCGTGAAGATAATGACTCAATACACCCTTACCCTTTCTGCGAAGTCGGTTAAATGCGGGCGATTATCGCGCCTTTGCATCTAAACCTTGGTATAACGATACCGCTGTACCTACTCGGGGTACTCGCCCGGTCGCCCGCTCGGTACCCGAGTAGGTTATCCGGGGGAAATCTCGTAAAATGCACACGATGAACAAGGGAACTATGTCGTTGAGTTGTTAGGTTTTTCCCGTTTTTTCGTCGCTTTATTTGATGGGCCGTAGTTTTGATAAGAATTTATTATATTAAGGTATTGTGTATTTTGCTGAAAGGCATGTTAGCGAAAAATTTTTTGTGAAATGGATAATGGGACGGATATGAAATGACTGATACATTAGCAGGATTAGTTTCTCTGATATAAAATGTGTAGGAGTCAGCGTTATTGGATTTAACCTTACACAATACATAAAAATCTGACCAAATTGTTCCCACTGCTGGGACACAGGCCTCCCATAGGCGAGGGAGCAGGCCGTTATCAAGTACGCGGGCTCAGTGTAGGTTTTTGCATATCACATGTCATCAGACTTTGTATTTTGACATGCCGGTTTCCTTGTGATATTTTCTTTGTCACCTTTTTTATTTTCTGCTGTGCCTCGACCAAAACCATCAGCGTTCCCTTTAAACCTTAGTTTTGAACTAATAGATTAGTTGGATCCTTCACAGTTTCTAACTAACTAATCAAACATCCCTTCGACAAACGTCTTGCGTACAATCATTCTATCAGCTCAATTGTCTATCTGTATGTCACTTAAGTAGTTAAACGGTTGTTAACAAGAAACACTAGAGGCTTTGTTTTGTTTTTAATTACTTAATTTATTTGCCAGACGCACTTGTCTTTGTTTTTGTTTGAAGATGTTGGGCCTGAGGTTAAATTTGCTGACCCCAAGAATAAAAATATCGCTAGCCTAAAGTCAAATTTTTTGATCTCCCTGAGCTGTCTTTGAATAATAATAATATGTTATAATCTTTATTCAGACAAATTTTTGTAAAATTGTTTTTAATAAAATTATGACTTTGGTGAGTCGACATCGGCAACTTGGTCTTTCTTGGACCCATCTTTGGCTGGCCTCCTCCATTTCTTTCCACTCTCTTCTATTTAATGCTATCCTGGTCCAAGTTTTCCCTGCTGTAGCTTTTATGTCATCTTTTCCGCGTTTCCTTTTTGCGTTTCTGAGCTGTTTTTAGCAATCACAGAATTGGCTATAAGAATATCAAAACTGGTAATGAGGAAAACGTAAAATATATTCCTGCTAGCCAAGTCTGGCTCAGGAATTTATTGAATGAGGTACATTCCTGGAAGCCTGATTCAAACAGCAAGGCTGTGGCCTTGCTGTTTGAATCACCTTCCTCATACCTATTAATAGTCTACCTACATTATATTAAAGACATTCTGCCTAGTCTATAGATGAGGAGTATTTCTCATTTTTAAAAGACTTCCAAAAAGGAGGAGGTTCTATGTTTTTATTTGTATTTTTTTAAGGTTCCCCTCAACCAACTTCAAAAGTTAAAAAAGGAACCCTTATAAGATCACTTTCTTATCCGTCTGTCCGTTTGTCACCACCGATTTTCTCAGGAACGGGTATAGTTGAAATTTATACCTGATACTGAGGTCTATAGTTCCTATTAGGTGTATAAAAATCAAGGTCCTGAGTCAACACGATACAAAGATATGAGCAAATTTAGATTTTCGCAAAAACTTGTAAGTTCCAAAATTTACCTTAATTTACAAATATTTATCGGAATTTTTCCTTTATTTGTGCCTTAAGACCTAGCTTTTAACCAAAATTGAAAATTCTAGATCAACCGGAAGTGCCCTATTGGTTTTGGGTCGAAAACCTACATAATAGTTCCCGTTGACCTAGAATTATGAAATATGGCAAAAAGTAAGGCTTAAAGCCCAAACAAAAGAAAAATTCAAAAAAATAAAAAAGTTAAGGTAAATTTTGGTACTTACGAGTTTTCGCGAAAATCCAAATTTTCCCATATCGTTAAAACTAAGCCACCAATAAAAATGATAACAATTTTATTATGGCGGTATAATGAGTAGGTACGGAACCCTCGGCGCCCGAGTTCGACTCGCATTTGACCGTTTCATTTGTATTTACACCTATATCCCCGTCAATTGTGGACCGATTTTGAAAATTCTTTTTGTTTGTTTTTTTTTTTTGTCTGAATTTATTTTGGTTTTTTTTTGTGTGTAATAGTATTTTCCGAGTTTGGCCCCATTTTAATTTGGTGCAGATCTGATGAAGAACTTCGAAGATATACATCAGAACTCTTCAATAAATAACGTAAAATCTCTCAAGATTACTGCAATCGCATGTCTGTTTATTGTTTATATCATTTCATAACATAACACCACGTCAGTAAGGGTACAGTCCACCTTGGTACACTATCATTTCACCGGTTTTGTTCAAGTTTCATGATATTCGGGTAATCTATTCTGGCATTATAGTTACCTTACTTAACAACTTGACTATTAGGTAGGTACAACTAAAAAGTGAAAAATAAAAACTTTTTACATAAAAATACTACCGACTTCCAAATAAAAGAACTACAAAGTGATAAATAACTTTCTTTTTGGAAGTCGGTGTCCTTAACGCAAAAAAATGTTACCTGCGAAAGACACCGACTTCAAAAAAGAGAATTGTTTTTCACTTTGTAGTTTTTTTATTTGGAAGTCGGTGGTATTTTTTGTAAAAAGATTTTTTAGATACATAAAAAAAAGTTATACCATCGATTCCCATTTTCACCCAGCACACATTCCACACGGTAATGTTAGGCAGTTGCGGTCGTCGGTAAGGTAACTCTATCTCAGTCGCAAGGCTGTAGCAAGCTCCCTGCCGGCGACCGGTCCTGAGGTCGCGTGAAGATAATGATGCTGTCTTTGTTGAGCTGATTGTGAAAAAAGGATTTCATTACGCTTTTGCATTGTGTTACCGGCGACCGGAATCCAGTTTTCAGAGCAGTGAATATTAAATGTAGTATTTATCGTTTTGCTTTGAATGATCACTATTTAAATCGTTTCCTTTTACATTTTCTTGTTTGACTATTTTCATGGTGACATAAACGGTCTACTCCACTATATCGATCAGTCTGAAACTTTGATCTCTTAATTTCCTGTAGTATATAGAATACATTTATATAGAATAAGAATGACTCCAGAGGCTTTATCTACACAAAGTGTCATTCAATCGGCGAAGGCGATTGTCCTTTACACCAAACGCTATCGCGACGCTTTCGTTGAAAAAATTACTTGACTGGAACCTCAGGATGGAGGCTGCGTAAAATTACACAGCCTGAAACTAAACTAGATATGAACAAAACGCTACTTTTCTCCGTCTCTTTCTTTGGAGACGCTTCAATAGGTTTGTTCATAATTAAGACTGCAATTGATTGAGCAAATCCCCACGAAACCCGTAGTTATAACAAAGTAGGTACCTATCTAATCATATTCTTCTTCTCGTTCCAGCGCGTCCGAACCTTCACAACCTCACTCGACGAGCTCGCAGGCCGCGTGCAGGCCGCGGAAGCAGCGCGCTCGTCATGGCGCGGGCCGGGCGATGCGCGCGATGCTCGTGCCCAGCTCGACGCGGTGTCGCGAGCGCGCGCACAGCTGCCCCCCCTCAGGAGACTGGCTGATGAGCTGCACGCGCAAGCTCAGCAGTTAGCGAGGGACAAGATTCAGCTGCCGGACCACTTGCTGGCGAGGCTTGATGATTTGAATACCAGGTAATTAAGAAGTATTCTTTTTATTGTTAGGCCCGCGCATGATAACTATCTCATCTGATGGCAAGCGATGATGTGGTCGATGATGAAGCACTCTTGCCTTGAAGTAACCTATTCAGGCAACCCATCGCCGACGATCAGCAAGCAGCGAGTAGAGCTAGGACTCGACGAACTAGGACCGCCAAGCGAGCATCGCCGACCGAGTATCGCTAAGCCAGTATTATCTTTCATAGTTCTTGTCGCTGCGACAATCTTGTGGTGTGAACAACCAGCGATCAACTATTAATATTTAATGTGTCTCTTTTATTGACACGAGATCTGTATCTTTAGTTCGTTTATTCAGCGAGAATATAGTCGATAGCTAATCGCTTCGTCGCCGGCGGTGGGACACGAGCCTAACTCTTGACTTAAAGTCTCCCAGGTTGTAGGAGTTAAGGTGATACTCAGGCAACCCGAGTTTTTCGCAAGATCTTAGCTAGACTCACTTTGGCATGACAAAGGGTAATATGACTAGGACATTGTGCCTTGTGACTGGTTCAGGTGAATCGAGCCAGGGCCTACACATTGTATTATCATATCTGTCCTGACCATGGAACAATGGGACTATCAGTTGATTAGTTATGGTATTCTGCTGAACTAATCATAGCAGCTAGATTAATTAATTAATAGATAGCTAGATTAATATTGCCGTTGTTGCCAAGGTCGAAGGGGGTATTAAGAGAAGATAATAAATACCTTCCTAAAAGTCATAATAATAAACATACATACAAGAGATAAAAATCAAAACGTGCGTAAAGTCTATAGAAATGATAGATAAGTCACGAAGGGAATCGCTAACAACAGCTAAATAAGTTAGTTACAAGCGTAAATATTAGTATGTGCGGAATGTTAAACAGTGCGACGATGATTGAAAATCAATTATATAGCTGTGTACATTCGTTCTAAGAGCCGCATGCGCATGTCAACGTGTTCAGCCTACATTCTTATGGGCTTAATGGGTATTCATGCGATGTAGATACCAATCTATTCGGCTTGGCGGGCAGTGTAGGTCTTCATGTTTCTGTTTATCCTTTAGTTGTTGAATGTCCATGAGAATCCTTTGTTAGAGGAATGCACAGAGAAATATCAGGCTCCTAAATATAGTAGAGCTATGAGGGCTTCGGGAATGACCGTAGATGGCACCTGGCTCTTCATGTTCCTTGCCATTGGCACTTCCCTGGGAATCACACTTTAATCTACAAAAGCACCTATTATTAAAAATTGTTTTTTTGTCTCCATTACTGGATCTTTTCTTTACTAGAAGAGCTCATACCAAAATAAGCCGCGATTTTTGACACGGAGGGAATCTTTTCATAAAGTAGTTGATTTAGCCCATTAAGTTTCTGTAACACAACGTGCTAATAGGTAAAGCCCGCCGTTATCATCTCAAATCCATTTAAAATAACCTACAGGCCATCCAAAAACCTCTTAACCTTTACTCCACAAACAGAACCTAATTCATCATCCTCCTCATCTTCTAGGGTATCAGGCCTGGTCTCCGGCGGCGAGGAGCGCGTGCGACAGCTGGCCGGTGTCGCCAGAGATGGCGGCGCGGGTGCTGCACAGGGCTTTCTGGCTGGCTCGGTGGAGCCTCCATGGGAGAGGGCTGTCACTCCTGCTAATGTACCATATTATATCAAGTAAGTGTCCCTAACAATTTTGATAAAGAAATAGCTCAAATGGAAATGAGAATTAAAGTTTGCTATAACATATACTCGTGTTTAATTAATTGGTAAAGCCAGTGTTAGAGAATTGAGCTGAATGATGTGGCCCTATGTCCAGCAGTGACTTGAGGCGAATAATAACTAAAAATAATTGCTCCTGTCCTTGATCGCAAAATTTATCCATTTAGGATGAATCAGCTCGACTTATCAGACCTATCTTACTTTTCAGTTAGTATTTTGTCTTTGATATCTACGGAAATAAGATGGCGAGGTATCTTCAGAACTAGGTCCGTATGGATTATTGATAGCATCATTTTTACAAGGTGAAAGAGTAGCGTCTATTAACATAGCAGATATGACCATCTTTTTCTCGCATTGAAATCATAATACAGTTAAAATTATGACCCTTCATTGAAATTCTGTTCGCTTTCTCAGCCATGAACTGGAGACGACGCACTGGGACCACCCGAAGATGATCGACCTGATGAACTCACTAGCTGACCTAAACGAAGTGCGCTTCTCGGCGTACCGGACCGCGCTCAAACTGAGGACGGTGCAGAAGGCGTTGTGCAGTAAGTTGCTACGAAGATATCATACAAACTGTAGGCGGTTCTGAAAACATAGACCTGATAATATTTTAATACTAGCTTTTGCCAGCGGCTTCGCCCGCGTGAAAAGTGTTTTCTTGATCCAAGGGAATATTTTACCGGGATAAAATGTGCCTGTGTGCTATTCCAGACTATAATCTATCTCTGTGCCAAATTTCATCCAGATTCGTTCAGCCGTTCTGGCGTGATTGAGTAACAAACACACATCCACACACACATCCATCCAAACTTTCACATTTATAATATTAGTAAGATTTAGACATCAATAAACCTATCTTGGTCTTGCAAACGTCAGAAAAATTTGAGCACATCATTAATAATTCTGCCTAGCCTTTTGCTCCCAGTCTAATCAGGTTTAGCTGAGTACCAGTATTTTAAATGGGGCGACTACTGCCTATCTGACCTCTACAACCCATTAACTCGGTAACACGATAACCCTTGGCAAGACTGTTAGCATAGAGTGCAACATGAATATTACTTTCTGATCAATCCTATTACCCTCAGTTTGGAACTGATCAATTCACTGACCGCGAAGACCCATCAGTTAAACCATCACATCTGTTTAAAGGGACAGGAATAGGTATAATACGACGAAAGATAGACGACAGATTGACACCTAAACACATACGCACCACAATTTTTGACTTCCAACAGATTAAACAATGCACCTGGAATGTTATCTTTTCAACATCCTTGGTTGACTGTCGAGAATGCCTAACGCACTAACATTATTAATAACACCTTAATTAAACTGTCTTTACTTCTGCCAGTTGAAAACAACATAATCAGCAGCAAACTCAATGATATTATTTTGTTTTCAGTGCACATGCTGCAGTTGCCGGCGGCGTTGGAAGCGTTCGATTCTCACGGCCTGCGCGCGCAGAACGACCGCCTCATCGACATACCCGACATGATCACTGTTCTTACTTCGTTGTATGAGGTATGTACCCAATTATACTATAAACCCAGTCAGGATAATGTTTAAGAATGTTTAGATCAAGAGACTGGAAGTTGTTATCAGGTGCAGCAAGGTTCTGTTCGTCCAAAAAGAAAAGAGTTTGCTGTGCCTAAAAATTTGTAGAGCATCTATGCAAATAATAATCGGAACCAGTAAATAGAAGACAAAATAACTAGATCGTAGAAATGAGTTTAGAAGGCGGATGGCAAAGCTTGACAAAGATGATGGTTGATAAATATGGTATTCCCTATTGATCTATTGTCTATTTACTTTCTTAAAAGTAACAGTTGTTTTACAATTAAATACTTTGCAATTATTGAAAAAGACTGAAACAGGCGTGTACTGGTGTCTGAGTTCGATTTACTAAAATTACAGTCTTTCAGTTTTATAAAATATTACGAAACACACTAGATGTTCAGTGTAAACACACAATATCGGCACGCGACTAGAGTAGGTACTGTATATTTGTGTCTAGTCAGCGCGTGCTCGTACGTCTTCGGTTTTCTTCGTGCGCCTCCGGCTCTTTCCTCGGCGTCTCCCTTTTGTGCTGATCTTCGCACTATCCTGCATCACACAATCATCAATCATCAATCATCACTATCAATCATCACATCAAATCAATGAAAAAGGTGTCGGTTTTTGGTGTCGGTTTTTTCATTGTTACACTTTTTTCGGTCTAGCAACAAATCAGACGCAAACATGTCAGAACTATAACGGGCGATAAGGAACTCCGTTCCAAAAATTCACCAAATTATTAATAGCAGCTGTCGAAGTACACTGGACTTTCCAATAGCACGCCACTTACCTTGATCCTCGATTGAGAAACCATCACTAACATACCTCTTTCTCCCACCAGGTAATAGCAGCAGAGAACCCCAGTCTGGTGAACGTGCCGCTGTGCCTGGACCTGAGCATCAACTGGCTGCTCAACGTGTACGACAGCCAGCGTACTGGACAGATTCGCGTGTTGAGCTTCAAGGTGGGACTCGTGCTGCTTTGCAAGGGACACCTGGAGGAGAAGTATAGGTAAGTCGATGATTTCGCTTAGGATTTGAAGGGCTAGAAGAAGTAAGACATTGGAATAAGGAAGCAAATCATAATACGATTGTATAAAAGAGAAAAACCTAAGAGGGAAGAGATGGAGAGGATGGGTTTTGTGACAGGTACTTCGGATAAAAGGCATGTGAATTCTAAGATGACGGCTGACAGCGATGTATGGGTAAAAACGATGTGTTATGCGATAAGGGCAGGAAGAACGAAAAGTAAAGAGAAATAATACGATATTAAAACTACAAAAATGCCAGTGTGGTACCTATTAATCAAAAGATTGTCAAGGTTATTGATTAAAAATAATTATGACTGGCTGTATTCCAGGTATCTATTCCGACTGATCGCAGACCCATCGTGTAGAGCTGACCAAAGAAAACTCGGACTATTGCTGCATGACTGCATACAGGTAACACTTTTTCTAAAGATTTCAAATAATTTGACTTTATGAGTAAGAAAATTCAAATCGACTCCTACTGAAGCTATGCAAAGTTACTCTTGCAGTCATAACTTGACCTAATTTTGTTTCAGGTACCAAGACAACTGGGTGAAGTAGCAGCCTTCGGAGGGTCAAACATCGAACCCTCTGTGAGGAGCTGTTTCGAACAAGCATCTGCTGCTACCAAAGAGGGCAACAAGGGAGGCACTCTTGACAGGAAAGTTGGTAAGTAAACTAAACTAAACTCCAGTTACTCGAAAGATTATAGCAAAAAAGATTTAACATATCAATAATAAATAAATAAATATCGTCACCAGTCAATCGGAGGATTTTTCATCAGACGATCGCAGGAGCTTACCGCATGCTTATTACGTATCTTGCAAGAGCATAACGACAATAATTGCTACCCGCAACGAGAAAACTAACACCCTCCTTCTTCTCCAGTCAATCTCCCAGAAAAAGAGAAAGAAAAAGAAGAGCCCCTGAACAAAGACAAGACTCTAGAACGCGACGCAGACGGCCAGCTTCAGTTCATAGAAGCGTTCCACTTCCTGCAGTGGCTGCAGAAGGAGCCGCAGTCCATGGTGTGGCTGCCGGTGCTTCACAGGCTGGCGGCGGCGGAGACCGCCAAGCATCAGGCCAAGTGTAACATCTGCAAGGAGTACCCGATTATTGGGTTCAGGTAAGGTTTTTGAAAAAATTATGAATTTTGATTACTCAAAGAACGTTGTTAGAGGTTATTAAATTGTTTTTCTTGGAGATATCAGGGTCCGTTCCTACTATGTCCATGTCAGTGACTTTCAGAGCAGTTCAAGTTGACAGTCACAAATTAGTTGCACAGCAATACGTTCAAAATCAATCGGCACTTTACTTTTTGCATAGAATGAGTCTGCCTTAATGAGTAACCCTTTTGGGGTTCCGCGGTATCCTGGATTTTACGGAAAGACGAAATTGTTAGTGCAATATTATCCATCTGATTTAGTTTCTGAAACACAACTCGACTAGCTTTCAAAATAAACTCACAAAATGGATGTTTTGTGCATAAACCGTGCATTTTTAACTCCCGGATTTAGAACCGAACAGTAGTGGAAGGTTATTTATAGAGAATAATATTATATTATAGAGAAAAAATAATTAGGAAAGACAGATGACACCTGATTCTGATTAACTTAAATTTTAATCTTTCTCATCCAGATACCGTTGCCTGAAATGCTTCAACTTCGACATGTGCCAGAAGTGCTTCTTCAACGGCCGAAAAGCTAAGAACCACAAGTTGACGCATCCCATGCAGGAGTACTGCACTGCTGTAAGTAATCAATACTCCATCACCTTAAATTACATTGCTTTCAGTATCTTTTATATCTTTCGCGCGTTTCCACCTGGAAACTGTCGAATATCTTATCTTTTAATATCGCCTAATTCTTAGGTGAACCGCCTCCATGATTGTCTGGTTTCATAAATTACTAGATTGTTTTTTTTAATCCGTCCTTGTTCCTTGCCTTTACCGTATTCAAAGTGGTGCGAAACCTCTGCTTTCTACGTCCAGACGTTCGGGTGGGTGTGAGTCAGTCAGTAAATTAGTAAAGTTAGATTTGTTATTTTTGTATGTATTGCTGTTAAAACCAAATTATAATTTGCAGACAACATCAGGAGAAGATGTTCGCGACTTCACCCGCGCGTTACGCAACAAGTTCAAGTCGGCTCGCTACTTCAAGAAACATCCTCGAGTCGGATACCTACCCGTTCAGACTGTGCTTGAAGGTAAGATAATTATCCACTTGGTGACATTTTTGCAATAGACTTTAGGTCTCAGTATTACTGATGCCATACTCATAGATACAGCACAAGGAACGATTGTAGGCGCATTAATTAAAATTATTAACTGATCTTCAATTCACAGTTTCACTAGTGCAAAAAAACTATCACAGGAACGATTCTTCCATACTAACATAATGTCATACAAACATATGTACCTACTAAAAAAAAATCCCCTTATTTTTCTAATTGTAATTATTAATAATTTACTGTATAAGCCATTAATTCTATGATTACATCGCTCACAAAACCTGTTCTTAAAACTTAAAAACCTAATAAAACTTACTTAGCCAATATCCTACACTTTCCAGGAGATGCCTTGGAGTCTCCAGCCCCATCGCCGCAGCACGGCAGCGCTTCAGGCTCCGCCCTGGGCGGTGACGACATGCACTCGCGCCTGGAGCTGTACGCCACCCGGCTGGCCCAGGTGGAGCTGGGCGCTAAGCCGGGAGATACTCCTGACAGGTTTGTGATGCGTTGAAAGAATTATTTTGGCTTACTGTATCTATTTCGTCTTACACTTTAGACCTATTTGTTCTTACCCCTAGGATCTATTTGAATTCTCAAATATGTGCCATTTGATTTGAAATGGTGAACCCGTCATCTGCCATTATTCATCCAGTATTGGATTATTCACCTGGAAAATTTACGTTCAACGTAAATTTTCCAGGTATAAAAGAAAAATGAACATAAAAATAACTTTTATGTTTTCGCTGACTAGAATAACAATTCTCAAATCACCTGACAAAGAGGTTTAAGAATTTCACTGAATTATTCAGAAAGCTTTACAACGTCTCAAATTTATTCTACATTACACACTAAAGGTGTACACTTCTTCTCCACAGTGACGAAGAACATCAACTGATTGCCCAATACTGCGCATCTCTGAACGGCGGTGGTGAGGCTGATGACGCCCCACGGTCACCCGTGCAGGTTGTGTCCATCATCCATCGTGAGCAGCGACACGAGCTGGAGGCTATGATCAGGTATGACGACCAAGTAAACAATATCTCATTAAACTCACCAAATTAACCTGATTAAATAATAAAAAAAAAACTGAACAAATAACCACGGCCACAAGAGTTGATGGTTAATTTGAAGAATCGGAAGTCAATAAAATACACAGTGTTGTGGTTGTTACTAATACTGTATTTTAAAATGTATTGCACAAGTAAAGAGAGGCATCTGCTCAACAGTGGGTAAAGTCAAGTTTCCAGATGACGATGTTAAGAAACCTGGAGTAACAAATAATTTATAATTGTTGTCAAGGATGAACAGCTATGTCACAAAATTCCCATTCAAATTTTCAGAGAGCTGGAAGAAGAGAATGCCAGCCTCCAAGCTGAGTACGAACGTCTGAAGGCTAAGCAGACTCCAGGTTCCACTCCTGAAGAACAGCACGGTGTTACTGACAACAGAAATGCTCCGGTAGACCAGGTAAATATTTAAAAAAACATTTAGATTTTGTTAAAAGACCTTAAAGTTAAACTGCTTTGCAAAGGTCAAATATTAAAATCAATCAATCAATCGTAACTTTCAAGGTATTGCCGAAACTGGAGAAGAAGTTGAAAATTGCGAAACCGATAACTGATGTGCCTCTTGAGTTTTAATTGAAGTCTTCGATCAGAAGGACTCTTCACAGTAAAGTTCTGTGTTAGTAAATGACCCAGAAAATGATAAGCTAGCTACAGTCGATGTAGAAATACAGTGTGTATTTAAACAACACGGAAAAGCAAACCTCATGCTTTTAGCACCAAGCAAATATGTCAATAATTGTTATCCTTCCAATAACTTCAACTGTACCTGTACCGATTGCACCTATATTTGAAATAAAACCCTCTGGCTAAAACATCAACATCACAGATAAAAACGAAGCCAAATTGCTTACATAATACTAGAAACAACTAAGCGATTTTACACACAGCTTCCTTTTTTAAAGTCAAAACTACACAAATACTGAACAATGCGTATTGCTTCCAGGACATGATGGCTGAAGCCCGTCTACTGCGACAACATAAAGGTCGCCTGGAGGCGCGCATGCAAATCCTCGAGGAACATAATCGTCAACTCGAAGCACAGTTGCAGAGGCTGAGGAGACTGCTTGATGAGGTAACAATGTTCATAATAAAAATGATATAAGGCGAGACTGCCAGAATGTGATATTCAAATGCAAAGGTATCATTATGAAAGTTAGTATTGAAAAACGGTAGCATCTGACAGATGCTTAAAGGTGTAACCAGAACAAATGCTGTCGAACGATCAACATCAGATTGCACCCTATAATGTTTGCCGATTGATCTGTAATTAATCTTCTTGCTGTTTAGGAAAACAGCCTAGTGGAAATAGTAGTCTTAACAGTGAACATTGAAACAATTATTTTGAGCTGTTCCTGCTCCATCAACCTAAATTGTTTTTCTTATGTAATTCCAGCCAGCCCAAGGTTCTCCACCAGCCCGTACTGGCACACTCCAGACTCGCTCTGTGACAGCTTCGCAACTCGCTACCGATTCGCCGGCGAAGATGCATAATGGACTCTACCATGAGTCGCAAACTAGTAAGTATCCACATATTTTGCCCTTAGAAATGATTGGTTGACCCCATTTTGACCCCTTTGACAAACTGTACATTATACTTTTCCTTACTAAAAGTGTAAAGGTCCATGTTAGAAGAATCTCTATTACAATATTTTTGAAAACATGAAATATCAGCTTTATTTTTTGACTCACGACTAAATAAATACGTAATAGAACCAGGTATTGCCCAAGAAACCGTTCTGAGTCCCATTTTATCTAATTGTACTTGGTACTGGTGACCTACAGGATACTAATAAAGCTGCCCAAAACATTACAAGTTTAGGTGTCCCTCAAGGAACCATCCTATGTCCTATCATTTTTTGAGATGGGGTCCTCAGGGTCCTATCATAGGTCCTATATAGCTCCTGATTCCTAACATAGCTGTGTGTATTAAGACGGTGGAACGCGCTGGGCAGGCGCAGAGCGCGAGGCGCTGGAGCGGCCGCCGCCGCCGCCGCACGCCGTGCACTCGCTCATGCACTGCGCAGGTATACACGAGTGCTTACTGCAACGACATCTCCTGCGTTGAGAATTGACGTTTCCAATTTATGTGATTTCAGAAAAGTAACTTTTTTCCCTACAGATAAAGTTTAGTTTTCGATGCAATTTAAATTTTTTATGTCATGTCCAATAGTAACTACTTGTAATTCTGAAATCAATCTTAACTAAGCTTAATTAAAGTTGACATTTATTACAGTAGAAATAACATAATTTGGAAACAAGAATTTGAGTAGGCGTTAGCTTTCGTTGCCTCATTATTTCAACATTTGTAGCTGCTGTATGCTGTTGATTGTATTACAAAATTTTACACGTAGATGTGGATTTCGTCCAGCCATCACTTGAGCAACTCAAAAAGGATTCTGTCCTCCTGCACTTAAGACGCTTTATTGCTAGTAATCAGGGTTTTGTCATCTTAGATGTCGTTGATAGTATTTTCAGTTGTTTTTTGTAAATCGCTGTTATTTTGATTTTTTTTCTTCGTCGTTTGTAGGTTTTTGCATGGTTTTGAGTGGTGCATGTTTACTGTCGTCGTTTTGGCAATATAATTAATACTCACGATGTTGTTTTTTTCTGTTTTCTGCAAACCTAACAGGACGTATACCTTGAGGTAATAAAAATCAAGTTTCATCTTATCGTTCTACCATCAGCAGCAAATACTACACGTTTTACTAGTTGAAATATCCAACAGGAATATTTCTTAATAATCAATTTAAAATCTCATCAATTCACAAAACTTCTTAACCAAGTAACCAAAAATCAAACTTTTCCGAAATTATCCTCATCATGATTCTAAAAGAATTTATCAATTTCCAGATGACCTCGGCCGCGCCGTCGAAGAACTAGTGTCAGTTATGACGGAGGACACACAAAACCAAACATCGAACTCTCCTCCGCAGTACACCAACGGGAAAACCCCCACCAAAGAATAGCCCTCATGTGACGTCACACGCGCGTATGGTGCTGCCACCCAGCGGAGCCACCCGGCAACCGCCACCTTCTCTATGATACCTTCGAACTAGCAACACTGTCGAGCAATACCAAAGAGAATGCTTTAAATTTCTATCCTTGCTAAACATCGAAGTATTATAAAAATTGTACAGTATTTCTACTAATTTTCGACTCATCACTAACAATACCCTGCACATGCTATTCTACCTTATTATACATAAGCTCTAACATTCCACACATTTTCTAATCGAGGCTTCCCGGGGAAAGAACCTAAAGAGTAGAAGCCTGTAAGGAACCGGCTATATAGAACTAACGTGATGTTATCTAGATTTAGTTCCCTGTAGCGTCCTTTTCGAGACGATAGTCGTATGCAACGCTTATTGTATTAATAAGGGCATGCCATTGTTGCAGTACGTATCGTGATTGAGTCGCTTTCTTTTTCTACCGTATTTTTTTAGAATTGTTGTAGGCAACCCTGACAGAATTTCTACTATTTTTGTTTTTCCCCTCCGTAACCCCGACAGTGTTGCTAGAACGATATGATCCAACGAAAAAGACACTAACGAGCATTTATACATATATATTTAACAAAAAAATGTACCAAATTTGTGGATACTTGATATTTTAATCGTTTAAGTACATATCTTGTTAGTACAATCTCCATTATATATCATATCACTTCTTGTATACTTCCATATCATTTTGCTGTGTAAAATACAGGCATATGTATTATAATTATCACGTGAAACGAAACTGAGGCGACATGGTCACCGACTAATCGGTGGTCTATATTATTTACAAGACAGCTCGATTGGTTTGACCACATTTTTACCATATCAACGAGTGAAATATTCTACTGAAACCATATCCATCTTTTTCTACAATTATACAAATAAGAGCAAACAGATTTTAACGACTACTAAAATAGTAGGATTTATGAAATGTGGTCACACTGAACGTTACAAGCTGAAAGCTTTAATAGGATCACAATTAGCTTTAAAACCACAACTGTGACATATTTTGATAAATAATGCAACACAATGGATGCAAACCTCCATGTTTTTACCGCGCAACCACTGAAAGGGCCTAAGTTTTAGTGGAAATGTATTGTTATATAGAATGACCTCTCCGATTTTCAAAAATGTATGCCATATGTCTAATATGGCCGTAGTTAAAATGGATTCGTTAACAATTTTGCGAGTAGTATTTAGATGTAGCCAAAATGATATCGAGCATGTGATTTATATGCATGTTTGTGTAAGTTAAACATTTATCGAGTTATCAAATGTATCGTTAGATGATGAAATAATAATCGAAGTGCTTCTATGCAGAGTAGTGGCAGTTTCCTTTCCTTCACTGTTAGATCTTGGCGAGCCGCGATTTTTGAGTTGCGCGACTAAAAAATCGCATACGAACCGATGAATTTACAGACTTAACCTTGACGAAAGTTCGCGCGAGGAATTAATCGTTTTCAATAATTGCGGCCCGCTCTAGATAGTATACTATCGGACTTTAGGGACTCTTCTTAGGAACTAAAAACATGTATCCAAACTTTTTCACTATTACAAAAGGCAAGATGACACGTTTTTCGATTAGGCTAATTTGGGATGCGACGATTTTTATGTCGCATGCCGATGTATCTCGATATGTACCGTGTGTCTACTAGTAAGATGCTGCCTACCTTTTTTAGATAAGGATATATTGGAGAGACTTTTATACGATCGTTAAATAATCCTGTTGAAGCTAACTTTAAATTAAGAACTTCGGATCTAACCATATCATGGTTTATTTTTATTTTTTTTCAGTCGCAACGGTGCGACAAAATTTCGAAGACGCGGCACTTTTTAACGCTGGCAACATTCCGAAATTTTGGCGTACCCGCGACCGTTACTTAAATTCTTATTAATTTCGCTAATATAGTATATAAGAAAAAAAGCACAATGTTTATTATTATTTTAACGAAAATAGAAAATAAAAATTTACACTAATATATTGTTAATAATTTTATTTTTTGTTTTTTGTGTAGTACGGTAGTTTTCTGTTTACGAAATTTAATTATGATTTTAATATTGGCAACCTTATGAAATGTACTACTTCCGCATTTATTTGTATATTTTACTGTGTTTATAATGTTTTTAGAAGTTAAACAAATAAACATTCAACATAGTATTCTGTTGTTTCTTTATTACGATTCGCACACCTGACACCGAGACATACATGGGCCCGATGTGGATCTCTTAGCGTCCGTGGCCTGGCTGCGATTCGGTGACCTTTTCGGAGCAACCGAATGTTTTGTCTTTGCGATTATGGACAAAGTTGTGATGACGGTAATACATTGTGAAGGACACCTGACACATGGTTGACATCTGTCGGGTATGTCACCGACTGCGGAAATCAGTATTATGGAGTATATTATTATACCATGAATCAATCCATCACATTATCTCTGGTTGTTCTAGTTTAGCGGAGACTATTTGCATAGACACATCCTTGTAGCCAGGATTATTTATTAACTATCTAGTTATTAGTCTATTATTATAACTTGCACTTAAGTGCAATCGGAAGTACCGTACTATATACATATATGCCCGACCCATTTCTCGAAAATGGCAATGTCACGTTGTATTGTTGTTGTATCAGTGACAGGACTATTGCTGCCTATAAACCTGACATAGTGGTGATAGACCGACTAGACTCTAGAGCATCGCGCAATGATTGTTAACAAAGCGGTCCCCCTTAACGAGAACCTCGTGAAGGCCGATAGAGATGAGAAAACTAAATATCTTGATCTGGCGCGCGAAGTTGTCGACATGTGAATACGGGAGCCTCGACGAACATCTAACGCTCTCTTTGGGCAGTTGGATCAAGGGTCTTATCCAGAAAGCGTTACTCCTGCACACGGTGCCTATTGTTAGGAGGTTCCTCAATCAGGAGCCCTGACCACCGGTAGCTTGAACCCTTGGATACTGGTGGCCTAATATTTTTTAATCTTTATTTGATCTTATTTTGTATAGGATAATATATAAAAATGTATAAAAAATGCATAAATGGAATATAATACCAGTTTGTAACTGTCCTACTGCAGGGCAAAGACCTCATCTCATAAGAGAAGGCAGATACACCTGACCCTTAGACAAATGTGCGTCTCCTGATAGTGATGGTAGCAAAGGAGGTGGCGGAAAGGGAGCAAGGGCCTTTGGCACCTCGACGACCGAGGCTGGAGACGCGCGACACATGACGCGATCTCCGCTGGTGTACTGTCTGGCGAGACCGAAATAAAGGGTTTTAAGAGGTGATTTCAAAAATATAAATAACACTTAAATGTTTAAATGTAGGCACCTAAGAAAAAAAAATGTTAACTAAAAAGTTATAAATTAAAATAGTTAATTCAAAAAATCGAAAAACCAGACTGTAAGAAGCGAACTAAAAAAAGTAAACGAAGAAAATCATGCAGTGCAGTCGGAGCTCGGAGGATACATCTAGTTTTGGCCTGCCAGCTCGCGAATATTTATGTAAAGACGAAAGCGCGGCGACGCGAGCCATCGAACTTTGCCTATTCTTCCAGTGTCATGAACCTAGAGGCGACAGCGCGATGAGATGAGCTGACGAACTTTGTATTCTAAACGTTAATTTAGTGTTGAATTGGATAAGCGCCGTTTGGTGACATTAAGGGCGGTTAGGGCGTTTAAATTAAATTAAAATTCATTTATTTCGGAACCAGTCCGAAAAAAAGAAATCAAGTAGATACATTATAAATTAAAAGACTAAAATTAGATATACTCGTAGATTACAAAAGTCATCAACATCAATAAACATATTATAAATTACAATTAAAATGATTAAATACTTACACAATTTTTTATCTTAGTCTAAATTTAGGTTTGTATCCGGATTCCGGAGTGCTCGACATGCAGCCTGGTCCAGTACCGCATTATTGGGCAATCCAGATCTAGATCCATCCTCCATGCGAACAACTGCAAGTAGCTGGAACTGCTTCATATGCGTCGCATCAGGGACACAACTCTCTTGCGAATAATCGCCACAAAACCATCTATATTTGCGTCCGCAAACCACACCACCTACATCCGATCCGTGTCCGTGAAATTTCGGTTCTGAAGTAGTCGCAGTAATTCTTTTAGGATAGCTGACACACTACTACCGAACCCTATCCGTCATAATTTAATTCAGAATATTTTTAACTTGGAGTTGGAACTCAAATCTCGGATGTAGTGCGTAACCGCCTCAAGGGATATCTTTTTTAAACCTCTACGAAAAAAAAGGCGTGTTATACAAGTTGTAAGTTTGAAGTGTGTACCTGTGTGTTTGTGCATTTGTCTGTGACATCATAGCTCCTAAACGGGGTTCATCCGATTTTAATTTTGTTTTTTTTTTTGTTTGTAAGGTGACTTCATAGATAAAGTGTTCTTAGCTATGTTTGATGAAAATCGCTGACACACTACTACCGAACCCTAACCGTCATAATTAATTCAGAATATTTTTAACTTGGAACTCAAATCTCGGATGTAGTGCGTAACCGACTAAAGGGATAGGTATCTTTTTTAAACCTCTACGAAAAAAAAGGCGTGTTATACAAGTTGTAAGTTTGAAGTGTGTACCTGTGTGTTTGTGCATTTGTCTGTGACATCACAGCTCCTAAACGGGGTTCATCCGATTTGAATTTCGTTTTTTTTTGTTTGTAAGGTGACTTCATAGTTAGTGTTCTTAGCTATGTTTGATGAAAATCGGTCAAAAGTTATGGGCGTTTTACTGTTTGAATTGGGGTGTTATCGCGGGTTATTCCCAAAGTACTTTAGGAAAAATATAATATTTTTAATTAGGTTTCATTCTAGGTACTCCATGATAATATTAAAATGTTCTCAAAGTAGTCCACCCCATTTTAATCAAATAGCTTTTTTAAATATGTACCGGATTACTATAAAAGGGTAGCTGACGTACAGAAATATGAATTGTATAGTCAGGGCACTTTGCACAAAGTAAAACTCCAACTATTCAGCATGTAAACTGAATATTAAGTATATAAAACGGAAAGTACAGGCAAATAGTGATATGTTAAACTAACAAAGAACTTATACTATGTAGGGATTACAAATACAACAATGGCCGGCACGCGCGGCGCACGAGTACGTTTTTATCGCGGAGCGCGCGCGCGTCATACGAGTGCCGGTGACGTACTGACTGACATATGGCCGCGCGAGCGTCATGGATAGTGTGGTGCCAACCGTAACTAGTCACGTAACCTGGCAGGCACCCGACGAATTCTAGAAGTACGGGGAGTTGAATTTACTAGGGATGGGGATCGCGCTATAATTGACATTATTACAAAATGCTAAACTTAAATCTATCTTTTAAGAATTTTGTGGTTGACTGTTAATGAAATTTATGTATTTTTAAATAGGTAATTATGTAGAAGGAACAGTTTGAGAAATGATAACGAATAATCGGTGGAGTACTTTGAGAATAATTCCAGATATCTATGTAGCAGAATAATAAGTATTTTTTTTAAATAATAATTCCCTGGAGTAACTTGGGAATTAATGCATGAAATTCTTAACTTTTTAGCCAATTTCGCAAAAAGGAGGTGGTTATCAATTCGACTATATTTTTTTATCTTTGTTACCTTAGAAATTTTTGTTGGTTAACCGATTCGATTTTGATGATTCTTTTTTTATTTGAAAGCTGGTACCATGTGGTCCCATTTAATGTTCATCAAGATCTAAAGAAGAACTTCGGAGAAATACATCAGAATCCTTCAATAAATGACGGCAAATCGCTTGGGATCGATGCAATCGCATGTCTGTTTATTGTTTACACCATTTCATAACATAACATCACACTGGTACGCTCTAAAGGAGTACACAGGTATGAACAGTTCACCCTGGTATACTCTCATTGCACTGGTTTTGTTTAAATTTCATGTTATTGGGTTAATCTATTCTGGCTTCGATTTGGGCACTATACGCGTAGGTATCTAGCCTATAGAACTGGTCCAATATCTACCACGACTAAAAAGTGAAAAATAAAAATCTTTTTTATAAAAAAGTACAACTGACTGCCAAACAGAAACACTACAAAGTGAAAAATAACTTCAATTTCGGAAGTTGGTGTCAAAAAACGAAGAAACGAAAACAGGAACACCGACTCCGAAATTCAAGTTATTTTCCACTTTGTAGTGTTTTTTGTTTTTAAAACAAAAGAATGGAGTACATACTTACTTTGGGAATAACCCGTTTTCGCAAGATATCGTGTCATAATTACGTGTTCAATAGATTGTCGATCGAAGCGTGTCTACTACTAGACAAATTATAAAGAAAGAAATTAAAAAAAAAAGTGTCGAGTTTTTTTAAATTTTACTTTTTTTATACAAAATTATCTATGAGAACGTTTATATTTACTCGATCAAGTACGTTACAAAATTCGCACTACGGTGAATAAAACCTCTAGTGAATGCAGTTTAGTTCAAGATCAAGGAATAATGAAGTGATAAAAAAAGGAAGACATTGCCCGTATAAACCTTTATTAAGTTAACAAACATTATAATTAAATTAAACTTCATACACTTACAATATTAGTCAATTGAAATTTGCACCTTTTTATTTTGATGAATAGTAACACATACATATACATAGCCATTGTTGTTATTATTACTACATCATACACTTAATATATTTTTAAAGGGATATTGTGGTGATAGGAATTAGCATCGATCATTCAAATAAATGCATGCCCAGTGTGGCACACATTTTATGGCAGATTAAAAACATTCAGATTAATTGAGAACCTTCTCCTTTTTTGAAGTCGGTTAAAAATACGAGGCAGTGACCTGCAATAGGCCCATCTATTATTCTAAAATAAAAGAAGCGAATCGATAAGCAATATTAAACATTTTTCTAGACCATCTTTGCTTTATTAATAAAATAATAATCTTTTTCTCATCAATGAAGTAATTCACGAGCTCAATGCTTCATCACCAATTATAATGTTGTCAAGCAAACAGCTTAAAGGCACATTTATTTTTAATTATTATTAAACAATTTCACATAAATAAATCTTCAGTCATGTAAGTATTATAGGAACAACCTACTATTATTAATTAGATTTCATTTTTAAACATTTGCATATATTGTTATGCAGGTAAAAATCACCAAATTTGCACTTGTGGTGGGTAACAGTACAATATTATTATTTCTGAAAGCTATCTAATAAAAGTATAATTAATTATACTACATAGATATTATAATTTGCAATGTGCTAGTTATCCAATAGATAAAATACCAAGTGTTTGATAAACATTTTTATCTTTCTGGGTTAGCTGTTACAGTTATCTAAGAGGTACAGTTAGCAGCAGATTTATAGGATAACTCCACATATTCTAATAATTCATATTATCGTTAGCATACCATGCGTCAATATTTTCTGAACATTCATTTATAAACAACCATTGACAGTCAGCTTGTTCTTACAAGGTATATCAGAAACAATGCAAAATCTGCAAAGGGGTCGCCGTACAAACTACTTTTACTATAGGACATTATGCAGCAGCGTATGAACTATGAAACATGACACGTACAAAGGATCAACCTGTACCAACTTCCGTTTGCTACAAGATACTTGACGTTGCTCAGTTATAATTGAAACACAATTATTGATGCTCACAACAATAATTTGATGAATTATGAAAACTTGTTACATTGCTAGATGATTATGGTGTCTGAAAATGTGAATTGATTAGCTACTTTTGATGCTAACTGTACCAGTGGAACCAAATTAAAAAAAAATGTCTGTCCATTTATCACAAAACTGTTTTGTCCTTACTTCACAACTTCTTAAAAATAGCAAATAGTTTTTTGGACAATTATTTTGGTTATATTACTAAATATCATCATATTAGTCTTTTATAGTGAAAACAATAATGTTATCATATAAGTTGCATAGAGGCTAACTACATTAATTTATTTAAATATTATAAATTTATAACATATCTTTATATTTTGTTTATAGCGTATAGCTGGTATTAGAACACAAAATTTTATTGCAGAAATGCCATATTTTATCTTTTATTTGAAATGAGTATTAATTTTTGAGCAATACCTGTCTTAACATTAAACAAAAGCATAGGTGTACTATTTTTTGCTTGATGACATTTGTTTTTTTAATGACATTGTTTCAATGTTATTGTTCTTTGTACAAAATAAAGAAAGGATAAATCAAAGACTATGAGAAGAGCAACATTTCTTGAGGTACCAACATATTGGTATAAGAAGACATCATGCTGTTAACGTGTTCAAGGTATAAAAATAAAATTTCTTTGTAAAACCTCGATGCTCTATTACCAACTAAATCAATATTAAATTACCTAGCTGCATCAACCTCATACTTTGACTGAAGTATTTGTATTACTATCAAGTCCATTCACAGGAGCCTGGTTGTCGGACCGTGGTCGCCTGAACAGCAAGACATGGGGTTCAGGGTTGTGCACCATGAAATGCAGCCAGCCAGGGCTCTGCTGGACTCCAAGGTTGCGCCATTCAGTCTCCGTCATCAGATGGGACTTTGGAACCAGGCGAGCGATGTCTGGTGGGAGGATGACGTGCCTGGAATCAAAATTACATAATGATGAGTTTTAATGAAACACGATGGAGGACTTCTGTGGACATTAAGTAAAGCCATAATGAAACCAACATGATACCTAATCCAATTTAGTAATTAGGCAATCGGCAATATTTCTTTGATAATTCTAGTCATCTGTTTGTAACTAAAAATAAACTTGATAAAATTAAATGTAAACAAATGACAGCTGTCCATTGAAAGAAACAGCTGTGATCAGATGACACATGTTCATCTATGCTAGCTTGTAGAAAGACACAATGGTCAGTCTTAACCACTCCCAATTTATACGCATGAGTGTTTGATATGAACATGACGCAAATGGCTGACTGAAACTGCAACCATATTGTTCAACAAAACCCTTTATTAGTAGCAAATTATACACAGAAAGTACATACACATCATATATGGGGTTTATGAAGTCTGGAAAGAGGGTTTGAAACAATATGTATGGAGTAAAAGTTGAGTAAAATATGAAAAAAATTGAAGAAATCTCACCTGTATTCATAGACGTCATCAGTATACCTTTCCGAGTATTGAATTTGATCCACGGGCATGTTGAACGATAATTTATCAGCACTGTTTAATAGTAGTTCATTTAAGTCCAATTTAATTGGATAGGGAACCGATAATTTTCTATACTCAGAAAGAACAATACGTACGCGACGGCCGCCGGCGCAAAATTTTCTAACGCAGAAAAATTAAATTACAATTTGACATTGACGTTTGCGTTTGAAGTAGTGAAACTTTTTCATTCGTCTACTTAATGCCAGCCTTTTTGAACGAATTTTCATATAATTTCTTTTTTTATTTAAGATTTTTTCATCATTACTAATTTTCTAAGATTTGTCATACCAATTTCTTAAATCCTACATTATTTCAGTCCATTTTTTGCAAAACAACGTGTTAATAATGAAAATTCAATGATTTGAACGCATGTTCCGGCGGGAATGTCATGTTTGTCAACTTGACACAAACGATCCGTTTTAAGCAATCTCCCAAGTCAGATATAAAGCAGCACGTGTATTTTAAATAATAATACTATCAAGAATTCTGCAAGAATATTTTTTTAAACCAAAAGAGCAACCACAGCTGCAACATATTTTCGCAATTCAGCAAATTGACTAAAATAAGAGGAAAACAATTGCTAAGCTGGCACGTTTCTATCACATAGATAGTTTGTTCGGATCGGGAACAATCTTGCGCAAGAAGGAAGAGCAAAGCAGATGATAGACAGCTGATTGCACGTTAACTACTAAAAGAACCGGTGATATTATTCAATCACGGCGACCCTAGCCGCTGTAACAATTCAATTATGCGGCCCCACACCATTAGAGTGACCATGTCGCATGAATGCATATCATTAAAACATTTAATTAAACGATTTACCATATTTAGTGTCGCTTAAATCCTGTTACGGGATAGGTAATTTTAATGAAAAAATTGGTTAGGGCAGTGGCTTAGCAATAGGCTTCAGCGTTGCGTGTCGCGGGTTCAATTCCTGCAGAAACAAATATTTGAATGGCCTACAGATATTTGATCCGACTCTGGTGGGCTGTTTGTGATGATTTAAAATGTTTGTAAATGGACCCACGATACAGAAGTCATTCAGTGTGGATTTGTTGAGCAACAACAAAAAAATTAAAATATTAAGATGGCAGTCGAAAATCACTTATGAAGTAAACACTATTCTTCTCTTAACAAAACATATGAACTGGAAACCATCCACATTCACTTCGGCGTTTGGGAGTAGGTACCTAATGGGCAGTGTTCCTAAACAGAAATTCCTAAAATTTCCAGTAATGTTGGCCATCCCAGAACCACAACTAGATAATGATAGGAGCAGCTCTTCATTTGAATTCAGTCGACTATCCAGGCAGGAGTCTTCGTGAATGATCGGTGTCTCATCATGTCGGAGATTAACCTCGATTTCCTGCAGAGTCTGCTCAAAGATGAGTATCCTGACGTCAGCATACAGCAATTTGAGGTAGGTGTAGATATGAGTACATTCGGTCTTATCAAAGTGAGTTCCTGCAAATAGGAAGTTCCAACTCGAAATGACTTTCAAGTGAATACTTAGATAAAAAATCGTTTGTATAAAATAATAAAAAGTTGGGTAAGTATCCGATTAGACTTAGACCATTTTCAACAGTTCCATTATAGGTATTCTCGATACTTGTAATATGTGTATATATATTATTTAAGATCGATGTGGATCGCATTAATGCCATATCTTGATAGGATACCAGGACCTTATCGAATCGGATCATGGTGCAATTCATTATCTACATCCGTAGGGTGCACCGGGCTCCAAACGAGGTGACAACTACTGCTCCACGGTGTATCGGATCACCTTGAAAGGCGTCCAAAGACACGCCGAACCTGATGGTTCCTGTGAAACCGACAAACCTTGGGAGAGCTCCATCATCTACAAGTGTCTCCCCGAAAGTATCCTGCGTAGAGAGGCCTTCAAAAGTGACGAGCTATTCTGCAACGAAGTAGCGTTCTACAACAAGATCTGGCCAGCTTTGCTGAACTTCCAGAAGCAGTGGAATGTCCACAACCCGTTCAAGTCGATCCCGAAGTGTTACTTGGCGCAGAATGACTGCGTGGTGTTGAAGGATCTAAAGAGGGAAGGATATGTCATGCCCGATAGACATCAGGGTCTGACTGTGGAGCAGTGCTACTTTGTCTTGAAGCATTTGTCGCAGTTTCATGCGCTGTCGCTGGCTATGAAGTACCATAACCCGGAGGCGTTTTATGAGTTGCTGAATATTAAGGATGGGATTTCTGAAGGTGAGACCATATTTGCTATTTGCTTCGATTGATTTTAGCAGGTTTAGCATCAAGTGGCGAAGAGATAGTGATGGTGACAACTTTGACCTTCACTCCTCAATGCTGCTCTTACAAAGTTAATATCTCAGAATCAGGGTCAAGCACTTGTGAACGGAATTTGTGTTTATGTGTTGTGTTTTTGCCTTGTAATATCTCTTATGCCGATGGCTAGTCTCCACTGAAATCGGACACAGTGGCAAAAATTCGGTCAGGAGGACTTTATTACTACTGAATTGATCAGGTTATCAATTTTCTGCCACTAAAATTAACTTACCTTCCAGTGTTCTACGTCGAAGAAAACGTCGATTACTACAAGAACTATTACATGGAAGCCACAGGTAACGCCATAGGCATGGTGGAACAAGAGCTAGCTGATGCTGAAAATAAAGAGGTCTACCTGGACAAGTTCCGCAGCTTCTGCAGCGAAGACAACTTCTTCCATGCCATGGTGGAGCTGGTCACTCCTAAGGAACCACTGGCCGTGATTGGTCATGGAGACTGCTGGACTAACAACTTCCTGTTTAAATATGTGGATGGAGATATTGCTGATGTAAGTTTACTTTAATTTGTTTATATAACTAATCCATAGGGGAAAGATAGCGAGCGCTAAGTGAAATTGCTTGGTGTCCCTGGGTTTGAATCCAAGGTTGGGCAATGTGTAACTTATTGGATTTATCCATTATAAATATCTACTGAGCTACTATACATAATAAAGTAAGTACCGGGGCGACCGAGCTCTGCAAAGGTGAAAATAGAGAAAACGACGTTTTATAAAAATGACACCTGGCTAGATCGATTTACCGCCCCCGAAATCCCATGCATACAAAATTCCATGAAAATCGTTGGAGCCGTTTCCGAGATTCAGATTACATAATAATATGTATATATATACAATATACAAAATTTGCTCGTTTAAAAGTATTAGTTAGATATATACCCTGTTGGTGACAAAGGAAGCGAATCCTATAATATGGGACTTAATAGCGAAAGAAATGCAGGCTCTGTTTCTAACGCATTATGAAAACAAAATGGTGGTATGCATTCATGCTACCTAGTTTGCATAGATCAGCAAGCAGGTCTAAAAGCATTATAATACTCAAAGACGCATATGCATTATAATCTAGCTTATAATCTAATCATAAACCCAAATTATTGTATTATGATTACATCATAAGCAAGTCCTGGTAAAATACCCGAATAATAAAAAGAAGATCGAAGTAGATTAAAAAGTTATTAAAGCTGTGTAATCGGAGGATCAAACAATGAGAAATGACACTGGAACAAAAAAAAACGGGACACCCACAATATGGCACCCAAAATACTGCATGTTCTTTTTTTTAAATGGTACTTATCTACGGACACAAAGGCGGACAAGACGTATCTAACGATATCTTAATTATGTAAATCCGTCTAGCAGTTTTGAATATATGAAGTAGGTAATAAAGAATATTACATACATACAAGATACGTGCCAAAATCATAACCCTTTCCTTGCATCCGGGTAAAAAGCCTTCCTATTCCAGATGTACATAGTAGACTTCCAGGCGGTCCGCTACGCCTCACCAGCTCTGGACCTGGCCTACATCATGTACATGTGTCTGGACCGTCAGCAGAGGGCGGAGCACCTGTCATCGCTGCTGGAGTACTACACTGATGAACTGCATCGGAGGCTGGTGCAGATGAGTGATGAAGACTCCGAGTTTAATACCAGCTTGAATAGGGAGTCGTTGTATAAATTGTAAGTAAAGTAGAAGGAGTAAGTATTTGCACACTACCCTCCTCTTCGCTGCTGATACCTAGAATGAGGTATTTAATGCTGCCCGAAACGGTTTCAATGTTGTGAAGGAATGGCTTCGTGACAACGTCCTCACGCCTAATACTGACAAGAAGAATTATAAAATCACCTTTTCCACACGTCAATCGACTGTTGCTAACACACAACGTAATATGACTGCTCGGCGTTTGGTTTATGCTCTTGTAAACCACTGGATCAAGTCAAACAAATAAGATATCTTGGTGTCAGTATAGCTGAGAAGCTTACTTTCAAAAAGCACATTATGCTTGTCGGTGGTAGGGTGCGTGAATTGATATACTTATTTAAGAATAAGAGACAGGTTGCTGACCCTACCTTATTTAAGAGTATATATTTCTTCCTTTGCCAGTCCCTATTCAGTTACTGTATATCTTCTTGTATTGGTGCTGCCAAGACTATTCTAAAGAGCTTGAAGATAGCTCAACGAGCTACTCTAAAACCCTAAAAGTGGCCACTTTCAGACCCATTCTTTTTCCTACAAACTTGCTTTACCAGTCTTGTGAAGTTCTCAATGTGCGGCAACTGTTTTTGGTGAATATATTGTACTTAAACAACACAATGAACTCACAATTTAGAGTGTATCACCAAACCACAGATAATATAATACTAGCATACAGATACCTCATCCCGTATAAAGAAACCGTGCCGACGCTTTTTCTTCTGATTAAACTGATTATTTTTTGTACATCGATTGCGTTCGGTTCCGTTCTACGGTGATAGATAGATGGTGTTAGCGGCGACTTGCAAGAAATAGGGTTTACTCGGTCTGTGAATATTTTTTTCTATAAATACATTGGCGATTTGTTTTATAGTATTTTTGGCACGTTTTTACCGTTTCATTGCAACAAAATGTGTTACAATACAAATTTAAGCAATCGAGTGACATGCCTCAGAAATAATATACCACGCCATCTATAAACATCAATTTCAAATGATCCGTCCAAATAATGTTTGAAATGAGAATAAAGAGCCCAATATTCCATAATTTTGTGCTTAGAACAATTGATTAACAAGAACCAAATTTTTATGTTCAATGCCAGAAAATGTTAATTTTACATACAATTCAATAATAAATCGGTGCATATCACGCCATCTAGTGATATTTATTAGAACCAAATTTTCTTTCTTAGTGCTGGAACCCTGTGACCAAACGCAGAAGGCATGCAGTTGCAATTGCCAAACATTCCCCTAAAAGGTCTATTAAGCCGTTGATTTACAATAAATTATTGAAATAATTATATTCACTCTATTTACTCTTAATGTAAAATATAAGTACAAAACTACCTGCTTACTCAGTCATGAAGAAACGGAAAAGCTGGTTGTAGTCCAATTATAGTCAAATTATAACCTTATATTATAAAGCTAAAACACACCCGTACTCAGCCACAATCGACACGCACATATTAAATTCATTAGTACTTCGTTTTAATTCAATTTTGTTAAATTTTAAAATTTAATTGATTTATTAATTTATTTTAATTAATAATTCCTTTATTTATTTCAATCGTAAAATCTTATTTTATTTAATAATTTTCTTTTTAAATTTTATCCATTTTTTATTGATTTTGTATTATGTTCCGTATTTTGTTTAGTAATAACTAAGTTTATTGCGTCTATGTTCCTGTGGGCGGCGCTTTTTTATTTGTGACAGTCTCGCGTTTGACCACCATCTCGCCTGAAGTTAAGTGATGATGTGGTCGACGGTGAAGCACGCAACCGCAGCAAGAAGTAACCTATTCACTCTTGACTTAAAGACCCCTTTTTTGGTGGGAAATCATCCAATGACTTCTCCCGCTCTGGGTGAAGCGGAAGGGTGTGTCAGACTTTTACTGACTAAAACCCTCCCGTGTTCCTTCAGTTGCTTGTGCCAGGGCCGCGGTAACTGTTTTTCAAATTTATCCGCCACCCGACTTAAAGACCCCTATGTTGTAGCTATCAGGCAATAAAGACTCCGGCAGGGAATTCCACTCCTTAGCTGTACGTACAACGAAAGTATTCGCAAAACGCTTTGTGCGTATGAATGGGATGTCCACTATGTGCCGATGGCGCTTTGCCGTTCCTCTTATAGTCCGATGCTGGAAAGGTCTAGACAGAGTTAAAATGAGCGGTTTCATCGCACACTCCCCGAAATGTAACCGATAACAAACCGACAGGCTGCATACAGGCTTAAATAATAATCATATCAGGCCGAAATACAGGCTCTCACCTATTTCGGCTGCATAGACCCCTCTGACAATTGTATTGTATTAGTTGTAAGTCACCGTTTTGGATCTTTTCCTAAGTCAAATACCTAAAAGGTATTATAAATACGAAAATTAATATTATAAAAAAATACGAACAGCCCTTCATCATCTTCTAGACCCTGACTATAGCTCATACTGGCTGAAAGGCGCCGCAGGGTAGACTGACAGGGTATAAGTTCCATTTCTAAAACGTATACAAAAATATCACACCCTTAATTTTATGGACTCAACCCTGTCTGCTGGTTCATTCTGTAAGTTGTTTTTGTGAACCGTAACCATAGCAACTTTAAGATGACTCTTACTAACATTATATATGTGAAAGTTTGGATGGATGTTTGTGTGGATGTATGTTTGTTACTCAATCACGCCTGAATGGCTGAATGGACCCGTATGAAATTTGGCACAGAGATAGATTATAGTCTGAAATAGCACACAGGCTACTTTTCATCACGGTATAATGTTCCCTTGGTATGATAAAACATTTTTAAGGCGGGCGAAGCTGCTGGCAGAAGCTAGTCACACTAATATTATAAAGGCGAAAGTTTGGATGTATGTGTGTTTGTGGATGTATGTTTGTTACTCAATCACACCAGAACAGCTGAAAGGGTCGGGATGAAATTTGGCACAGAGATAGATTATAGTCTGGAGTAGCACATAGGCTTTTTAGCCAGGTATAATGTTCCCTAGGGATGATAAAACACTTTTCACGCGGGTGTAGCTGCTGGCAGAAGCTAGTATTGAAATATTTGAAGGCATCATCATCTTCTGCTCCATGTACTATCACAGTCTAAAGTGCAGTCCTATCTTCACAAAACTATAGCATAGCCAATCAGTCCCACTTACGTCCTTTTTCTATAGACACATCACACTCATACACACATCTGTTTATAGAACTCTTTCATAATAAACCAATGAGAACGCGACATGGCCGCAACGTCATACTATTTATCAAAATGACAAAACATGTGGGTGGTGGTGTTTCAAATCCATCCTCATTAGTAGATATTATAATAAAACAAACGTTTACCTAAACTTTATAACGTTGTGGGTAGATTTCAAACACAATACCCACACGTTTTGTTGCCTAAATCGTTCGCACTTTCTTCCGTATATTGTTATGTAACAAGAATCCTAGAGAGCGCGGTAGATAATAATTTAACATTAAGTTCGTTTGGTTAGAATGAGGTATTTAATTTCACAGATAAACATAAGTGTCCATCTGGCCTAGCGGTTAACACTGCTAGATAAACCACTATAAGACTAGTTCAAATCCCGTAAAGCATAATAATAATATTATTTTATTTTTCTATAAACATTTTATACATTCTAAAATATTATTTTAACTTAAAAAAATAATCAAATCATTATTATTATAATTTAATACACTTAATTCATGAATACGAATATCTATTTCTTTATTTAAATTGAAAGCATAGGTAAATATTAATAAAGATTTATATCTTTTTTAATGTAATTTCATAAATGATAGAAAAATATTAAATACCGTAGCATAATAATTTTATTATCCTTATTGTATTATTAAGTTCTTCGCTGCATTAATAACTTTAAAATTATTATGTCGTTAAGTGCTTAGTTAATTGGATCTTGAGCATTGCATTTGAAGGAGGGTAGAACTTTTAATCACCGAGACGAGTGTATATCGAAACAATATGATTTGCTTGAAGAAACACTTAATACGACGTTGTTGGTTGGTGAACTTTAATCAGCGCGTTCGAGGTATTATAATAGAGGTGTTTATTTGAATATCATAATGCAAGCAAGTAAAAGTTTAATAACTAGGATACATTGTTGCCTTGCATAAGAATAGGCTAAATACATCACAAATTTCTGATGAAACTGGATTAAGTGTAAGTTATATTATATTTTTTTTTTAAATATGGCGTATGATATTTTTGTGTAATAAATCGTTTTTTTTTTAATGTTTAATAAGTTTTTTTTTTAGTGGAGAGCTGTGTTTCTTTGGATAAAGAGGTTTGAGAAAGAAGTAAGTCTCGTGCATGAAGTGGCAGACCACCGCTTATAAACCAGTCTCAATGAAGTTTTATGGTGAATGAATATGAAAACAATGGTTTTATACCAACTATGCGTTTTGCTAGTGAATTCGATACCTACGTCATTGCGCACTGTTCGCCGCGCACTCCATGCCGAAGGAAAGAAGCGACTTCATTTAGTTATTTTTTAAACAAATTATTAATCATATAATAATGGATTAATAATTTTTGTTTTGTTTGTTTTACAATGACGAGACACTGCATTGAATTTCTTTATTTTATTCTATCGTGCTTACAAACTAAAATCAGTGTTTGACATGTTTAACGTGGACCACCGCCTTATCTCAAAAATGTGTTGAATTCGTTTTTTATCTAGTCGACAACGAATCATTTGTTTTTCTTTTACCCTCACTGGGATAATACTTCTAAAATGGTAGCATATTGTTGTATTGTAATTGACAATTTGTCTTAATGTGAATAAAGATATTTAAAACGATCTAAGAAATAATTTATTATGTAAAAAAAGTTTTAATTGTATTCTAATATTATTATTTATTACTAATAAATTAATTGTTTTAACTATTTACGGTATTCTATGTAAACATCATTGTATCATATTATTTAAATCAATAGTTGGTTGGTTTTGAAACGGGGGATGTCCTCTCACGAATCTGCCACGAGTTACGATAACTACTATGACGAATTTTAGACTTAGTTTTGAACCGGCTCGACACGGACTTTTGTAGTTATATCTAAGTGAAACGAGTAAGTATATATTTTTATCTTCGTGTGGCGTTGACCACGCTCCTTCACCTCGTAGTTAGACTGTATGATGTCTTATTGATTGCGTTGAAACTTCACGCACTCATTTATATGCAGAGAACCGTGCAGGTGACTATAAACATTGAGATAAGACTGCAATTTTGTCCCTTTACTGTACCATGCTGCCTGGGAATGGCGGAACACGTTACCTTATTTCATTCCGTTCTGTGAACCGTCAAGTTTTCACACTTTCTCTTTCATGACATAATCCTCGTAGAACCCATGCATCAGGATGCATCCAAATGGCTATAATCGACCTTCTTTATATTCAACAGATTACAAGAAGAGTTCAAACGCGCCGGCAGGTTCGGTCTCGGCATAGCGATCGACATGTATCCCATCATGATGTGCGAGAGCGAGGAGGCACCCGACTTGTATCAACATGAGGTAAATGACTTACTATTAACTTGTCTACAGCTGTAACACTGCACTGGTAGGTACCCCAGGATCCCAGGTCCCGGGGATCGTATTACAAATACTTATTATTATCCAAGAGTTGATTAGGTAATGTATGACAGTTCAATACTATGCTGTGAGAAAATAAAGAGAGTGCATCTGTGTTATCGCACACAGTTCATCATCTTCCTGCCCTTGTCCCATGTTAATTGGGGTCGGCGCAACACGTTTTCTTTTTCCATACCGTCCTGTCCCGGTAACCACGTCCCGGTAACAACATCGGCTTAAATGTTTCGGCACTCAAGTCTTGCAGCTGCTCCCTGCATAGTGATCTGTCTCGGCCGCAATGGCAATCCACCATCGGCTATAGTGAGGCAGTTAGGCATAGTAAAAGGCCTTAAGGGCGGCGGTAGGAGACATATAGTTATCGTTCGGCCAGGTACTGGATGACGGGTAAACCACCAGCAATAGCATTCCCAAGGAAGGTTGGTGTCAGGCTGGTGGCCGAATGTAAAATATTTACCAAATCACCTGCAACATGTTCACATGTGCACTATAATTTCTCCAGCGTCAATGGCTGAATCAGTCAATATTATTATGCTGTCATAAACACGGGTACATAGGTACGGAACTAAAAATATGATGACTAGGCAGCACTCTTTGTTACGAAAAGCCTCTATTGTCTGTGAAGGCTGAACTAAGTCAATGTTTATACTTTAAAAACTTCTTGTAAAACAGTAGCTAATCTTAAACTTCGATTGCTGGACCTTTCCAGAATGGCTGGCTATTGACTCACCGGTACTCTCACTTCAAGCAGACCTTATACGCCACTTTAAACGTGGTCCTTTTACGAGCTAAACATTATCATCATTACAGAGTCAAGACAGCGAGTCATCTTCTACATCGCGCGTGCAGCCAGTGCAGACCAGCAGCGCAGACTGCAGCAAAAAGATGACCGATTTAGTTGTAGAGCTGGTGGATGCTGGTATCCTGTGATGGCGATGAAAAGTATAGGAGGAAGAAGGGGGAGAGTATAAGACCTGAAAGAGAGTAATGTGGGAGGACACGGGGAACAGTTTAGGGGGGAAAAGGGAAAGAATACGAAGTTTACTCGTAAGAGGAATTACTAGGAATAACAAGGAAGTAAAAAGGGTTAGGAGTCACACGGCCGCGTGTGGAACTTGCCCACAGGCGAGTTGCCCCTTTAAAAAAATATAATTGTATTAAGCAGGTTATTCATGTGTTTTCTTGCAAAAAAACTTCCATTTGGGTCCCACACTCCCACAGTGATTAATCCAAATAGGTAATAATATTAATTTATGATCAAACGAACTTACCTAATCTCTTCGGACGAAGCCATCGTATAATTATGATCGAACTTCACGTGCAGGTAAGTTCGTTTAATCATAAATTATACTCAGCTTCATCCTCGAGATTATCATAAACACAATGTAGAATTTGAGAGCTACTGAAATATCAATGAAAACTTTTGTTTAACAAAGCAATCAATTTTAATCAGTATGAGTTCAAAATCATAAATGATGATTATTTAAAATAAAGTAATACACGTTCGTTAGTATTTAATTATGCATCTAGACGGATTCGAAGCATAACTTATTTTTATTGGGCCTGAAATGAGCCATCCCAGTCTAGTTTCGCAAAGAATAGGTTGTCCGTCTCCTAACTTAATTCTTTGGGATCCCAGTAAATCCCAAAATATGTCAGCACCGAGCAACATATATCGGGGCCAGTGAATAAAAATTAGGATCAGCCAGACAAATATTAGATGGTATTTTTAATTTATATAAGTCTACCTGCCTACTCGGAATATCATCAGTTATTGACGGTAGAACAAAACAATTAAGTTTAATGAAAAAGTTATCGTCTAAAGATTTTAATGAGACCAGACACATTTTATTGATATGTATAAAAACTTTTTTACAAAAAAATACTACCGACTTCCAAATAAGAAAACTACAAAGTGAAAAATAACTTTATTTATGGAAGTCGGTGTCTTTCGTAGGTACAATTTTCTTTTTCGTTATGGACACCGACTTCCAAAAATAAAGTTATTTTTCACTTAGTAGTTTTTTTTTTTTTTCTTTTTTTATTGATTATAGGCTTGCGCTTGACCACTATCTCACCTGATGGTAAGCGATGATGTTGTCGACGATGAAGCACGCTTGCCTAGAAGAAACCTATTCACTCTTGACTTCCCAGGTTGTAGCTATCAGGAAATACAGACTCCGGCAGGGAATTCCACTCCTTTGCTGTACGCATAATGAAAGTATTCCCAAAACGTTTGGTGCGTATGGGTGGGATGTCCACCATGTACCGATGACTCATCGCCGTACGTCTAGTATGGTGGAAGTAGTCCTATGATGGAACGGGCTAGGAGGAATTAGTTCATGCAATTCCAACGCACATTCCCCGAAATGTAACTGATAAAAAACCGACAGGCTAGCAACTCGGCGACGATGTTCGAGGTTCTGGAGCCTAGATTCGACCAGTACTTCATTGCCGATGAGCCTCTTGGCCCGTCTTTCGATCGACTCAAGTGCATCCAGCTGGTACCTGGCAGATCCGTCCCAGAGATGAGAGCAGTACTCCATGCATGATCGAACTTGCGCTTGATACAAATTTAGCAACTGTTCTGGCGTGAAGTACCGTCTCACCTTCGCGAGGATCCCCAATTTTTTGGCAGCCAGCTGAGCTTTTGCCTCAATGAACGGACCAAAATTGAGCGTCGATGTCAACGTAATGCCAAGAACCTCAAGATGGTCAGTAATCGGCACGTTCACACCTCGGAAAGAAGGAGCCGGGTGGAATTGGCTCCTTTTAGCGGAAAAAAAACACGCCTGGGTCTTAGCAGCATTGAATCTGACCAGATTGGCATCGCCCCATTCGGAGACTGCCTTCAAGGACAGATTCAAGCGCCCAACCATGGCCTCCCGAAGAGACCGGATCTGAGGTCCAGTAGCGCGCGCGTCGGACACGTATCTCTCAGCAACAGTGCTATCGTCCGCATACCCAAAGGTACCGGGTTTTAGCAGGACATTTATGTGCAGCAAGAACAATGTTGCTGAGAGTACGGACCCCTGAGGAACCCAGGCATTAATACCCAGTAGGTCAGAAGAGCGGCCATCAATAACCACTTGAATGGACCGGTCCCTCAGGAAGTCTGCAATCCAATCGCACAGACTACTGGGCAGACCGAATGATGGAAGCTTACCAATAAGGCTTTCATGCCAGACCCTATCAAATGCCTTCGAGATGTCGAGGGAGACGGCAAGCGCTTCCCCGTGCTTCTCGATGGCCTCACTCCAGATGTGTATGGCATACGCTAGAAGATCGCCAGTTGACCGATTTTGGCGGAAGCCATATTGGCGGTCACTGAGGATGTCGTTAGCTTCTAGTTACGTCCATACTCTTGCACAGGATGGACGTTATTGATATGGGTCTGTAGTTGGCCGGGTCAGCCCGACTGCTCTTCTTGGGCACAGGCTGAACGTTAGCTTGCTTCCAAGCATTCGGCACTTTTCCCGTCTCATACGAAAGGCGAAACAGACGTGTCAGGATCGGAGACAGTTCACGCGCACAGGTTCTGAGAACAATTGCCGGAATCCCGTCGGGGCCACTAGCTTTGTTCACGTCAAGGTTGCGCAGCACCCTACGAACGTCCTTTTGATCGATGCGAATGTCCGACATACTCTTCTCGCATCCATCAGGAGGAGGAGGGGGCCGCGCGTCACCAGAATCCAGACGTGAAGAACCTGCAAAAAGAGAGGCAAACAAGTTAGCTTTCTCCTCAGCGGAGTGGGCCAGTGACCCGTCGGGCCTCAGCAGTGGTGGTAGTGAGGGACGGCAGAAGTTCGATTCAACCGACTTAGCCAGGGACCAAAACGCTTTACTACCCGCTGGGTATGAAGCAAGTTTGGTCCCAATACGGCTTATGTGGTCAAACCGAGATCGTCGCATCACCTTTTTGCAGGACTTGGCAGCCCTATTGTAGGCGCTCTTCCGCTGACCCACGTCGCTTGCTTTGCGTGCCCGACTGTCGACCCATGCCAGGTACGCCTCGTGTTTAAGCGTGTTGGCGCGCTTGCACTCGGCGCCAAACCATGGCCGGTCAACGCTAGACATTGCTACGTCAGAGAACGGAATGTAGTACTCCATTCCCTGACGCAACACATCCGACACGGCGTCCGCGCACGACGAAGGATCAGCCGAAAAGAAGCAAGTAGGCTGCCAAGGATAAGATGCGAAAAAAGAACGCATCCCATCCCAATCTGCTGACTTGTACCGCCAAACCCGCCGAGCGCCTCTTGGGCTGGGATCGGGTGGGGAGTGGACGGATACAGACTTCACCAGACAATGGTCGGAACTACCCAAAGGTGAAGATACCGACACCGAGTAGCGGTCTGGATCTGTTGTCAGCAGAAGGTCCAAGCAATTGGCTGACATCCGGCACCCTCGTTGCCTCCTGGACCAGCTGGGTAAGATTTAAAGCAAGCGAAAGCTTTCTCATCTCACGCCCAGCATGATCAGTGAACTGGTACGGGAAAAGCCACTCCTGGTGGTGGGCATTGAAGTCCCCCAGTAATACTAATTGGGCGGAAGGGTACCGCTGCTATGCCGTATCAGCCGCCTCACTAAGATACTCTGTGAGCCTGGTTGTCTCCTGATCGCCGCTGTGCGAGCGGTAGACACAGGCGTAGACAATTTTATCAAGGCCCGTGTCCACCATGGCCCACAGCACAGAGAACCTATAGACCTCAAGGTTTCGGAGACGCCGATAACAGATGTCGTCTCGGCGTACATGCATACACCCGCGCGTTGCTTAAAATTGTGCTCCAGGTATACCCTAAGTAAGTTAGGTACGATACTTCTGATGGACATCCGATCTGCGTCTCCGAAAGGAAAAAGAGAGCCGGCTTATCAGTCTCCAGGTGATGATGGACTGCTATGAGGTTGGAGTGCAAACCTCTGATGTTCGTGAGGTGCACTTTGAGTGGGAGGGGGTGCAGCCGCTGTTCAACTTTGAACTTTTTTCTCCTTTTCATAGTTTGATGCGAGTGAAATAAGGTGAGGAAAAGGAAGAGAGATGTGGTTCCACGCTGCTAACCTTCAGACACGCACTGAAGGGACGCTATCATTGGGGAACTAGTCTGGAGACTGCGGGGACGCCCGAGCCCCCCCGGGAATGTCCATCGGGCCCTCCCTTCTGGTCGCCAACCAGCACGATGGTGCATTCCGGGATTTTTCGTCAGTTGGCGGGGCAGCCTTTCGTGTGGGGCTGGCACACTACTTGGGCCCCCAACTACCTGCGGTCGGCCAGCGGTGCACCGTGCCTCGGATCCCGCTACCCTCCGCGACCAGCCGCCCGATACGCCCCTAACAGCGCGTGTCAGGCTGGTCTGCCTGCAATGGAACCGCCACCTCGACCCATCTCCTGAACTGGCTACACCGAGCATCGCACCGGAACACGGCTAGGCCGCTTGGCGGTACGTCTTTGCCCGGTGGGTGGTCGCAAGCCTTCGGCCGAAGCCTACCACCAGTTATTGTCACCTGATTGGCACCACCCAAGGACCACGTGTAGGGTATCGAATAGGGTACTTTCCTACGGACGTGGGTGACTCGGCCCCCAAAGAGTAGTAGTTTTCTTATTTGTAAGTCGGTATAATTATTTTTTGTAAAAACGTTTTTTATTTTCACTTTTTAGTTGTACCTACCTAATAGGCAAGTTGTTTATTGAAGAGATAGATTATACGAATACGATAGATAGATTAGCCGAATATCACGAAACCTGAACATAAAGGGTGAAATGAGAGATCTGCGTACCCCTTAAGAGCGTACTGGCGTGATGTTATGTTATGAAATGGTATAATCAATAAACAGATATGCGATTGCAGCAATCCCGAGGGATTTGCCGTTATTTATTGAAGAGTTCTGTCGTATATCTTCGAAGCCCTTCATCAGATCTTCACCAAATTCAAATGGAACCAATTTCGAAACATACTCTTTCAAACCAGAAAAGAATTTTCAAAATCGGTCTACAATTGACGGAGATATCGGTGAAAATACACAAAAAAAAATTAAACATGAAGTCGAACATAGAACCTCCTCCTTTTTGATAAATCGGTTAAAAATTAATTATTAATACCTAATATGGAGTTGTTTACAGTATTGGCAGTTAAACCTAGTTGGTGGTAAAGCTTTTCAGTCATGAGGCATGATATGCTGCCACTATCAAGCACAGCACGAGTAACGTATTGCTGACCGTTTTTACCTATTATCTTAATTAATGCCGTAGATAGCAATGCATGTTCAACATTCGCAGAAAGGGACAAGATTGCACTAGGAACTAACGGAGCCAAGTCTGACTACTTCGAATGATCTGCGACATGCACCAGAGTGTGGTGCTTGCGCCGACATATTTTGTAACTTGCCTATTTACAATATTATTAGCGTAATGTCCTGACGACAAACAATTAAAATTTTTATATTTCGGTAATAATTGTAACCGGGCTTCATTAATCAACGCCAAGGACTGAGGACAACTGCTCAATTTTTGCTCACCGTTACATTTAAGACAACTCTTAGGCTTAGAAGAACTATATATACTCTAATAACTAAATATATCTAAAACGTAAGTATCCAATAACTATATAACTAAATATACTCACATGAGTATTCTTGTCTATTTTATTTTTGGAATCCTGTATTACCATTGTTCTAACTTTAGAATGTTTGCAAATGTTTGAATGTTTATTTAATTTTGTACTTGAAATTTCTAATGTTTCGATTAAATCAGCACGAGTCTTAATGAATGCGAGGAACACAGTAAATGTAATCTTGAAGTCCCTGTCAAGGCGACCCTTATACTCTTCCCATTCACTGTAAGTTTTATTGCCTATCTTATCTGTTATTAAGTGAATGAGTAAAGTATCTCAGTGATTAACAGGTTCTCCAAGGGATTCTAAAGCACGCAAGTTTTTATTTATTTGATCGATTAAAGCTTTTAAATTCACTGACGACTCGTTACTGATCATCTCAATATCAAATAATGCTGCAACATGGTGTTGAATCAACAGATGTTTATTATCAAACCGATCACAGAGTAACTTCGAAGCGACTGAGTAATTAGCGGCAGAATACTGAAAGGAGTTTATCACCACGGCAGCTGAACCTACTAGCGATGACCTCAAATAATGGAATTTATTTATGTCGTTCATATCGTCATTAGTGTGAATGAGGCTGACAAACGTATCGTGAAACTCCAACCAATTCACGTAAGAACCGCTGAATTTTGGTAATTGAATAGTCGGTAATTTAACAAACCTGTGATTATTAGAATTTGAACTTACCTCACACTCTTTTGGATCCCTTTTCCTATAATCCATTAAGAATTGTTTAAACTGCGTATATTACAAAAACAAGGGAGGCCGCAATGAAGGAGAGTTGTACCCACTACCCAAACATGCACAACCTTTTCACACACTACATTTGGATCATTTAGGAAAATTTGTGAAAACCACAAAGAAAAATAAGTATCTTCTTGTGATAGTCGATTCATTTACAAAGTTTGTTTTTGTTTGTGCAGTGCGAAATACGAATAGTGATAGCGTTATTCGGGAAATGGATAATATTTGTAAAATTTTCGGTAATCCACGTCGAATCATAGCCGACGCCGGATCCGCCTTTATATCTAATAGTTTCAAAGAATATTGTACGGATACAAATATTCGTTTACACATAGTTGCTACAGGAATGCCTAGATCTAATGGTCAGGTCGAAAGATTTAATCGAACAATTTTAGAGGCGTTGAAAACTATGGGAGCGGGCATAGACGATGATAAATAGGATCAATGTATTAAACCATTGCAACAGGCTCTAAATAGTTCAGTACATAAAACAATCAAAGCTGTACCTAGTGAGGCATTGTTAGGGTATAGGCTGCGTACTGACAGTGACAAGCTGGCGCCACCCGAGATTGATACGGAGAGTACTACGGACGTTACGGAATTGCGTAAGAGGATTGCCGAAAATATAAAAGCCAATGCGGAAATACAAAAGAAAAGGTTCGATAGCAGTCGTACAAAAGCTAAACAGTATCTTGAGGGAGATTTAGTGCTGGTTAAAACCTTTAGCCAAACCAATGATGGAGAGAGCAAAAAACTACTCGCAGTTTTTAAGGGGCCCTTCCAAGTCAAAAAGGTGCTAGACAATGATAGATACCAAGTATGCGACTTAAGAGGCAGTGAAAGAAGTACCAAGCTGTACCTCGGTAAAACCGCGGCCGAAAAGATGAAACCATGGATAAACATTAACGATTTCGACCCCGGTTGTTGACCCTCTAGCGTAAGCGACACATTCCAGTAAATAAAATAAAAAATATATAGAAAAAGCGAAACCTATAAAATAACAGTCAAAACATCTGAAGTACGCCTAAGAGGAAGTCATAAATTTAGTTTTTGTTTTGTTGCGATGCGAAGGGTTGATCGCACGGAATGCATCTGGGCAGTGTTGGCAAAGGCACTTCATCATTTAACAAAGAGTTATGTAAAAAAAAAAAAAAAAATGTTTATCTTAAATTGACTAATTGAGTATACAATTGTATACAGTTACACAACATATGGTATATCTGTCTATCCTGATGTTTTTGTAAATCTTATCAAGTTAGTTTCAGAGTCTATGGGTATCTCTCATCACTTGATTCTCGGGTTAGTGAAAATCTATCTAAGGTGCATCCTAAGTCTAAAAGAGCATGCTATAAAGATAGATGGACGGATCCTAAGCCTAAAGGAACGTCTGGACACCGAGTATCAAGGAGATATGTGAGTCTGCTTAAAAAACCTTAATGAGTCAATCGACCTAAGTCTAAAGGAAGGTTTTCACATTGAGGATGGGCTGAATAATTGAATAAGTGTTTGACATCATGATGACCGATACGGTTGATGAAGGAATTAAATACAATTGTAATGTAAGGTTTGTTTATGTTTCCAGTTCAATATCACATACGTCCGAGTTCTACAGATCTGGCTTCCCAGGCGTGAGCGTGCGTGCCTGGGGCAGGCACGTTGCAGCATGGCCGTGTTGGCAACTCTTCGACCAGAGGCAGCTATGCAGCGCCCCTGCCGGTCGAGAGTGGCAGCATACTTGAATCCCTAACCCTTCCCGTCCGACATGGGATTATAAAAGGACGCACACGAGCTGCGCGCGTCGATTATTATTTGAAAATTAGTCGGTTAACCATCTACTTGTAAATTTGTGTTTAATTAAAGTACTGTCAATTGTGGGAGTTCTAGTTTACTTCTAATCATCCTATTCCTCAAAAACTGCCTTCAGTTAGTTAGTTTAAACCAGTGTCAATTGCACCTCGTCATATTGGCTATACAATGACTCAAGCCTGTTATAACGCAATTGCAGCTCGTTAATCTCAGAAGAACATATAGAAGGTTTTAATGAGTTCAAATAATTCAAGAATACTGTTAGCATGCCCTTGAAACTCGCCCTTTTTCTAATGAGCTCCTTATCCTCTGGCATTGCGTAAGCTGGTGTAGTCAACCTGGAATGTATACAATTCAAGTTTTAACAACGTGTAAAAATGGTAAAATACCTCCTGTACTAATACCTACATATGTACAAAAAATAGAATTGACTGTTAATTTTATTGTAAATTGTTACCTATATTTTTACAATAATTAACGATTATACGTCTTAGCAATAGCAAAAAAATGTATGCACAAACATTTTGAATGAAATGAAACTATGTTAACTTTTCATATGATTACATGAATAAACGACTCAGTAACTGTTACCTACCTAACAAAGCAGCCTAAATAATGCAGCTTGTAATAGCAATGTATGTGAGTTTATATGTTTGTAAACGCACCCACGATACAGGAAAAAAAATCCTAGTGTGAGGCAACGTTTTTATTTAAAAAAGAAAATTAAAAAAAGCTATCTTATAACTACTCTTTAAAAGGTACAAATAACTTTGATTATCAATCTAAAGTCTGATCAAATAACAATTTATAATCATTATAGGGTTCTGCAAATCAAAGTTTTACAGTAGGTAATACGTTCTATACTAATCTGGTTTTTAACGGGTAATTAACACTAAATACAACCTGATAATAGAGTGTTGGGTGGAACTAATAATGATTTTGATTGTCCAGACCGGAAAATTCCAAATCTTTATAATGACACAGCAAAATGGATGACACACCTAACTTCCCTTGTAATTATGAGTTATCCACCAATTCTCTTGAAATCCTTATAATAATAGCTGATCGAAGTTTCTTCAACGTGAAATCTTCTAATCCAGGCTCGATAGGACCATGTTCGGGATATCATCAGGTTTATTTAGCGGGAGATGTAATAAATACGCCTTGATTGTAAAGTAAAATTCGTATAATGAAAAATACTGTCGGTAGATGTTTAAGATATAATATAAAAACCTTTTTTACAAAAAAATACTACCTACTTCCAAATAAGAAAACTACAAAGTGGAAAATAACTTTATTTTTTGAAGTCGGTGTCTTTTGTAGGTACCATTTTTTTTGCGTTATGGACACCGACTTCCAAAAATAAAGTTATTTTTAACTTTGTAGTTTTCTTATTTGGAAGTCGGTATAGTTATTTTTTGTAAAAACGTTTTTTATTTTCACTTTTTAGTTGTACCTACCTAATAGGCAAGCTGTTTAGTAAGTTACCTTAACGCAGGAATAGATTAGCCGAATATCACGAAACCTGAACATAAAGGGTGAAATGAGAGATCTGCGTACCCCTCAAGAGCGTACTGGCGTGATGTTAAGTTATGAAATAGTATAAACAATAAACAGACATGCGATTGCAGCAATCCCGAGAGAATTCCCGTTATTTATTGAAGAGTTCTGTTGTATATCTTCGAAGTTCTTCATCAAATCTTTACCAAATTAAAATGAGACCAATTTCGAAACATACTCTTTCATACTTAAAAAGAATTTTCAAAATCGGTCCACAATTGACAGAGATATCGGTGAACATAAATAAAAAATACAAGAAGTTGAACATAGAACCTCCTCTTTTTTGGTAAGACGGTTAAAAAATAAAAGGTACGAGCCAAAACACACGTAGCTGCACCAGTGATATGATTATTTTTGCAGGCGTTCTGCGCAAACAAGAATGGTTAAATAAGATTTGGTTGCACGGTTCCTATTTTTGATGTTTTTATAATATCAGGTATTTTAATAGTGATCTTGTCAGTATGAATTTGGATGTTATTTACATAAATTTTTGCTAAAGTTTGCATTCGGTGTGCAGTAACCAATGATAATAAAATAACTAATTTACGTGAAAGTTTATCTAAAGCTATCGTTTGGATACCAAGTGTACAAAATGTTTAGGACTTTAGACGTATCCCAAGCAGAGTTATACTTCGGTAAGGGTGGTAAAGAAGCGCTTTAGAACTTCACTATCACCGACTTTTCCAATTAGAATTAAGGCTACAGCCGATCGACAACTGTTTGGGCTCCTGATTCAAACAATGTTGTTAGAAATAGAATCGCATCATTCATTGATGCCCCAAAAATTTCTTATTTTTAGATAAACAAAATTTATACCATTTCTTAAGATAGGTGTCGTATTGTTGTATCGATGCACCGGAGAGGGAAGCTAATATTATTTCAATTGCTGGTGATGGAATATTTCTTCTCAGCAACGAGTCCCGGACAAGAGACCGGCAGCCAGGGTAAACCGAGGGTGTGTATTGTTGTTGCTGGAAGGTGATAAAATTGTTTGTTTATTTGGATCAAAATATAAAACAGATGATACAAGAAGTTTCCTGAACAGAGGGTACCAAGGTAGGGTAGGCCATAACGGCACCACCACAATACCAGTAGCTTTGTCTTTAACAATTTTTCGTAGCGTTTTTAGGATCATTGAAAAAGGAGGGAATGCGTAAAAGTAAATGCATTTATGGCCATAGCGTCAGGATCTCTGAACCGTGATACATTATGACATTTTTTGTTAACACGACTTGCAAAAATGTCTAATCAGGGAAACCAAACGTATATGTTATATTATAAAGAACTGAATCGCTCAATTCCAACTCAACATCTGGGTGAATTCTACATGATTCCGTGTCGGCTATTGTATTATCAGTCGACCGAATGTATGATGCACACACAATAATATTCCTAGATTGACACCATTCCCATAATTCTTTTGTTATGCGTGTTAGGTGTGGATATTCTATGCTTCCCATCCGATTTATGTAGGATATTGCCGTAGTGTCGTCAATGCGAAGTAGTAATTGATAACTTTGCATTGTTACAGCAAAAACTAGATACTGTGTAAACACACATTGATATACCACAAAGTAAGTCAGAAGTTAAACTTCATAACATCAATTAAAGATTTGAAAACATTTTAACAAAAAAATTAAACACTACAAGGCGAAAAATAACTTTGTTTTCCGAAGTCGGTGTCTTTGGTATCTATTGTTTTACTTTTTTAGACATGGTTGGCGTAGTAGTTGAGCGATTGGATGCTGCGCTGAGTGTCGTGGGTTCGATTCCCGCACGGAACGAATACTTATACGGCCTAGATAGTTGTTCCGGATCTAGGTGTCTTGTATTATATGTGAGTTTAAATATTTGCAATCGCACCCACGATACAGGAAGAAATTCTTAGTGGACTAAGCTTTCTATAAAAAAATAAATGAGGATTCTGATTTGATGACAAAGGAAGCATCTCAAGAGTGTACCATTTCAAACAAAAAAAAATATTTTTGCGAATCCGTCTCTAAGTGACGGAGTTATACCCCACCGAACACGAATAAAAAAATAATAATTAATCATCCGAATTGATAAATTCCTCCTTTTTGGGAAGTCGTTTCAAAAGGGCTAATACACAAAGTTCAAGGGCTTGCCGTATAAACCCCATATTCGCCACCCTGAAAACCATAAAAATTATATCAATGACAAAAGTTTCAAAAATTTCGATTGGCGCTATCTTGGTATTTCATATTGATCTCATATTCGCATTTAACGACCTCAAAAACCATAAAAATTATATCCATGACGAAAATTTCAAAATATTTGGCCGGCGCCATTTTGGATTTTCATTTTGACCCCATATTTGTAATAAGCGAGCCCAAAAACCTTGAGACTGACACACATGACGAAAGTTTCAGAAGTTTCGATCGGCATAATCTTAAATTTTCATTTTGACCCCATATTCACAATTAGCCTAAAACCATGAAAATAACACCCATGACGTTGGCGACGACGGCAACCGAAGTTTAAAAAAAATCGGTTGCCGTCTTACACTTGACACGACGACTTACACTCGAAGTTGTGGACGACTAAGACAACCTAAGACAAACGATCTATTTGGGTAGGGCCAACTTCGAGAAAGTGATCAACCATCGGATCCAACTCGGCTGGGCAGCGTTCGGGAAGTTGCACGGTATCTTCTCGTCCAACTTACCACAGTGCTGTACTCGAAGTTTCCTTGCGTGATTGAATCAGAAATATAGAGATCCGCAAGAGAACCAGGTTTACCGACATAGCCCGAAGAATTGCCAAACTTAAGTGGCAGTAGGCAGGGCACATTGCTCGCAGAACGGATGGCCGATGGGGCAGAAAAGTTCTGGAGTGATGACTGCGAACTGGAAGACGTTGCTTTGGAAGGCCACCCCCGAGGTGGGCCGATGAACTGGTGAAGGTTGCAGGGATCCGCTGGATACGAGACGACGGGACCGGTCAATGTGCGACGTTTGGGGGATGTCTATGTCCAACAGTAGACATCTTTCGGCTGATATGATGATGATGATAGTTAGCAATTACCAACCCCAAAAATCATAAAAATGACACCCAGGACGAATATTTCGGTCTAAAAACAAAAAAAAAAAACAATTGGATTGAGAACCACCTCGTTTCTTTGAAGTCTATTAAAAGACTTAGCTAACCTACTAATTTTGTCACACTGTGATCTCATAACAAATCGATCAATGGATTAGCGGGAAGTTGAGCGCGAGCAAAAGTGACATAGTTTCTGCCTCGTCGAGGCCTCGCGGGCGACTGACTGAATAACTGAAGTCTGAAGAGCCGTACGGCGGCCGCGTTTGAATGTATTATTTTATCATTAATACATAAAATAAAATATTAAAATATTTATTCCGTTCATTTTTACACAGTACAATATGAAACCAATACTACATTCAGTCAAAAAAGATTCGGGCATGGATGATTTGTTTATGGTTCCAATTTAAATTTATTTTTTGAAATTGATTTAAATTGATTTGTTTATTTTTTGTTGTTGTTAGATTGGCACAACTGTTTTCCAATTTGGCGCGGACTTGAGTTACATCTGTTATTTAGATTAAATACAGTGCTGTTTTTAGTTATAACATATTTACTGCGTATTGCGAATTTCATAATGGACAAAAATATCGAACAAAGAGTTTGTCTTAAATTTTGCATCGCCAATAGAATTTCGTTTTCGGAGTCACTGAAAATGTTACAGAAGGCTTACGGTGAATCGACTTTATCAAAAACACGTGCTTATGAGTGGTACAAAGCGTTCAAAAACGGTCGAGATGTGATGGAAGATTTGCCTCGTTCTGATAATGTTAACTTCAGTTGCAGACGTTAATGACCATCAACGTCTGCAACTAAAGTTAACATAGCAAAAAAGAAGGAAATAGTAACTGAAAATACTCATTCAAGTTTGAGAGAGATCGTCACCGAACTTTCTGTGTCTCACGAGTCGGTCCGTACCATTTTAAATAATCACTTGGGTCTGAAACATGTTGCCGCTCGGCTAGTCCCAAAAGACCTAAATTTTCTTCAAAAACTTAATCGCATAAGTGTCGTTGAGGACATGCTAGAACGAGTCAATTCTGACACAACATTCATGAAACGCATTGTTACTGGTGATGAGACGTGTTTTACGAGTTTGACAAGCAAACTAGTCAATAAGCTTCGGAGTGGCGCCTTCCAACTGAACCGAAACCGGAAAAACCACACTAATGCCAATTATAGAGTGACCAGGTCTTATGAATGCATTATTTTCAAGCATTTATAGGATTTATGATTTTTAGTGTATCTTATATCGTAAGGTACAGACTCTCTGTAGATAATTATAATGGAAATATGACGGTTTGCGCAGTGGCTGAGCAATTGGCTGCTACGGTACGTATCGCGGGTTCTTTTCCCTCACGAAACAATATTAGATTATGCTTCAAGGGGATAAAGCGCTGTCTTACGTCTTATTGAAAGTTGAGCATAATGAGGGACTCTAGAGTTAACTCCCGAGCGAAGTGAGGGAGTTATGTAGAGTCCTGAGTGAAACGACTGCCCAAGACGAAGACAGACTTTATCCCAGACGAGCATACTCTACTTTTCACACTTGCGAGACAATAAAAAGCTGCTGTATGTATTGATTTGAATTTTGTGATTGATGCTTATTGTAGATATGATCGTTGAATAAATGCACCATATGCTGCTTGACTTTCAAGTTTCTTCTAAATATTCGACGAATTCCGACACTTTTGTTGGTATCCTTTGAAAAAAATCGTCATAGGCTTTTTCGTATCTGTATTTTGATTTTTCGGGTAGTAGATTTATAAATAATGTCTAAAGCGCCTGTTTTCGTAAACTCTGGAGTGAACTATAATCACTATCGCTCGACATTTTTTGTTAACACGAATATTGCAATAAAATTACTGAAAATCATAGCATCAAAAACAGTCTTTTGTTTCACATTCTTTGAAATCGCGCCTTTTTTTGTGTTTTGCTTATGGCCTTATGGCATTTCACCTATTACGGTGGTCAGTTCGATTTTGGAACAAGCCTCTTTACAATCCCATACGGGCATTCTTTTACTTGAGAGTTTACACGAGTTTCCACACAAATTTGACGTTCCAAACTCAAATTATTTTACTCCCTTGGGAGTTTCATACAATTTTACCTCCCTTGGAAGGTATTACTTTACGTTGAGATTGTGAAAATATTTTTGTAAGGCGTACAGTAGTTGATCCGGGCTTGGCTGATTGTGAAAATGAGTTTAAATTATTGTAAACGTGTTGCTGAAAATATTAAGATGGTAGTCAAAAATCACATTAGACCATTCTTTTCCTAACAAAATGAAAACCATTCACTTTCAATTCGACGTTTGGGAGTAAGTAATGGGCAGAGCTCCAAAACAGAAAATCCTAAAATTGCCAGCACTGTTGGTCATCCTGGGGCCATAACTAGATAAAGAGAGGAGCAGCTCTTCAATTGAATCTCGTCGTCTATCCAGCTAGGAGGTCCTATAACTGATCGGTGTCTCATAATGTCAGAGATCAACCTCGATTTCCTGAAGAGTCTGCTCAAAGATGGGTATCCTGACGTCAGCATACAGCAATTTGAGGTAGGTGTAGATAATATGATTATTCGGACCTATCAATGTGAGTGTCTACCAGCAAGCACGAAGATAAAAATCTTTGGTCTTTAATACTGCGTCATCATAAAAGGTGGGGTACCGGTAGAAAGGAGATATATTTAGGTCTGGGGCAACTTTGATGAAAACTTATTTTTTAGATTTTTTAATGCTCTGACTCCGTGAAAACGGACCGCAACTCAATTTTTTTATTTGCAAAATTTTCAGCCATGTTTTGCATCAACGCCAGCGCAAGAAAATGTTTACTTGCTGCAGAAAGAAGCAGCAGTACAGAAAATGTTTGGTTTCTTTAAATGTATCAGAACATTCAGGGTTCCTCTTCCAAATTATTAGAAATTGAATTCTAATAATTATTAGAAATTGAAAGTTTGATATTATCTGTCTAACAGAACATTGGTTAAAATATCACCAAGTAAGGTCAATTAATTATGAAATTTATTGTGTAGTTAGCCATTTCAGCAGACAACGTATGATACATGGCGGATCATTAATATCCTAATATTAATAATAATGAACCCCTAGGTTAAAGTAGGAAATTGCCGATTTATACTGGAAAATTGTTTTTTTATTTTTTATTTATCGTATTTATTTAATCAAAATAATTACCATTATTATCTATACATTGCTGCCATCTAATAGGAAGATCATTTATGCCTTTGCGATAGAACTCTGGTGATCTAGATTCGACAAACTGTGTGAAAGCATTTTGTACTGCCTCCTGAGAAGAATCCTTTTTTTCACGTAGAAAATTGTCCAAATCACGAAAAAAATGGTAGTCCGTTGGAGCAAGGTCTGGCGAATACGTCACGCTGACGAATGGTTTCTAATTGCAGTTCCTGTAGAGTTAAAACGGTTTCTCGTGTTGTATGAGGTCTCGCGTTATCATGGAGCAATAATGGTGAAGATCAATTCATGAGTCGGGGCTGTTTCACTGCTAGTTTTGCTATCATTGTTCGGAGTTCGGCACAGTAGACATCTGCCGTTATTGCTTCCAGATTGGAGAAAGCTATAGTGAATAACACCATGACACTATATTATTTGATTGCCAGACAAATTAAAGTTCAGGTAAACGGCGTAAACTCACTAGAGTCGGAAATGACAAAAGGCGTTCCTCAAGGCTCGATATTAGGTCCATTCCTCTTTTTGGTTTACATTAATGATTTGCCCCAATTACTAAATTACTACAAAATCAAAGATGGTGTTATTTGCTGATGTGCACATCTTTGATATTTAAAATAGATCGGTGTTCACAAAATCTTGACGATTTGTATAATTCTATTTATCAGTCCAATCCAAAATTGGTTCACAGCAAACAATTTGGTACTAAATGGAAAAAAAAAGTATTAGATTCACATTACCGAATGTTTGAAACAGCGAATGCAACATCATATTTAATGGAGAAAAGTTGGACTTTATAAATCAAACTGTTTTCCTAGGAATCACCCTAGACGACAAATTACAATGTGGTCCCCACATAACATATCTTGCGGGTCGGCTAAATTCAGCCGCTTATGCTGTTAGTAAGATAAGACAGTTAACAGATATAGAAACCGCGCGTTTAATCTATTATTAGTTACTTTCACAGCATTATGTCATACGGTATTTTGCTGTGAATCCATATTTGCATTGCAAAAGAGAGCTGTCAGAGCCATTTATATGTTAAGTCATCGAGAATCTCTTAGGGAATTATTTAAAACGATTAATATTATGACAGTTTCTTGCCATCTCCTTAGTAAAGTTAGTGATAGATAAAATTCGCCGGAACAAGCTACTTTTCCGAATGGACGGAAGAATCAATTATTATTACTTTTAAACTTATACTCCAGGGAGTAAAAAAGCTAATTCCATGCGGGCAGAGCCACGGGCGGAAGCTAGTACACGAATATTAAAAGTTTTTGACATACCAAAATGCCGCTTAACGGCCTAATTGAAATAAAGAAATTTGACTTTGACTTTGTATATTTTAATCTCATATCATATCAAGGCTGGTTTAAGTCAATTTAGACTGATTAAAAGTGTTAGGTATGTTGTATTACTTTTATATAGGTATAAGCTAATAGAAAATAAACAAAACAGTGGCTGATTAGTTGATATTTTATCTTTGTTTACTACTAAGTACTTATCAAAGTTACCCTATTAATCATAGTAACACCAACAATAAATATTCGTTTATAAACTGACATTGAGTTTACGATATTTTTTTTTTCCCTAATTTGCGGTTATTTTATATTGGAATAAGAAAACATATATAAAAGTAACCCCATTATAATTTTGACTTTGATAGGCTCGATTTTTTTTTTACTCTCCCAATCTATGGAAAAATATTGTTTTTTTATTAGAGACTATAAAACTTTAAGTAAAGTCGCCCACACTGCATTGTTTTCATATTTTACAATATATAATTTATGTAGTCTATGCCAATATTGATTTAAATAAAAAACTATTCAATTTAACCCCGTTTTACGGTATGTCCCAGATTAGACACAGACTGTTTTCAATCGTTTCCTTCCCTCCGTTACCGTTACCCGTTTTTGTATCGTTTCTTAGGATCGATCCGGAACGTATCGATGCCGTATAGATATCATACCAGCGCTCCGATTGTGCAGCAGTTAGTGCGAAGGTTAATTGTTACTAACACTAGCTAATAAATTTTTCTATGTTACTAACACTCTATAGGTTTTTGCATCCGAAATAAAGATATTCTATTCTATAGCGCGCACCGGGCTGTAAACGAGGCGACAACTACTGCTCCATGGTATACCGGATAACCTTGAAAGGTGTCCAAAAAAACGCGGCACCCAACAGTTCCTGCAAAACCGACGAACCTTGGGAGAGCTCCATCATCTACAAGTGCCTTCCGGAAAGCGTCCTGCGCAGAGAGGCTTTCAAAAGTGTCGAGTTGTTTCGCAACGAGGCCGCGTTCTACAACAAGATCTGGCCAGCTTTGCTGAACTTCCAGAAGCAGTGGAACGTCGACAACCCGTTCAAGTCGATCCCGAAGTGCTACTTGGCGCAGAATGACTGCGTAATGCTGAAGGATTTGAAGAGGGAAGGATATGTCATGCCCGATAGACACCAGGGTCTAACTGTGGAACAGTGCTACTTCGTCTTGAAGAATTTGTCACAATTCCATGCACTATCACTGGCTATGAAGTGTCATAATCCTGAGGCATTTTATGAGTGGTTGAATATTAAGGATGGATTTTCTGAAGGTGAGACCATTTTTGCTATTTGTTTCGGTTGAATGACCCGGTTTAGCATCAGGTAGCGAGAAGATAGTCCATCACTATCTTCTCTCGAAACAACGTTGACCTTTACTCCTCAATGCTGCTCTTACAAAGTTACTACCCCAGAATCAGAGTCCAGCATTTGTGTACTGAATGTGTGTTCATGTGTTGTGTTTGCACACACACTTGTGCCCTATAATATCTCCTGCGCCGAGGCGTTATCTCCACTAAAGTTGGATGCCGTGGCCAAAATTCGGTCAGGAGGACTTTATTGATACGGAATTGCCAAGGTTTTCAGTTTTCTCCCACTAACATGAACTTACCTTCCAGTGTTCTACGCCGAAAAAAACGCCGATTACTATAAAAACTACTACATGAAAGTCACAGCCAACGCCATAGGCATGGTGGAACAGGAGTTAGCTGATGCTGAAGACAAGGAGGTCTACCTGGACAAGTTCCGCAGCTTCTGCAGCGAAGACAACTTCTTCAATGCCATGGTGGAGTTGGTCACTCCTAAGGAACCGTTGGCAGTGATCGGACATGGTGACTGTTGGACTAACAACTTCTTGTTTAAGTATGTGGATGGAGATATTGCTGATGTAAGTTTACTTTCATTTATTTACAAGTCCAATAATTGAAATCAAAGTTGGCCACACCTACCAATCAACTGGCAACCAATCACAACTCTCGAGTTTGGCATATAATTTTTAGCTTGATATAAATGTGGCTCTTGCTCTAGCAAGAGCCCAGACGCCCAAGACGGAAGTTGAGTACATAGACGTGTTGAATGAAAATGAAAGTCCAAGTTAGCAAGTACGAGTACGTACCAAGTACATGCTAACACTACTCAATTCCACTGATTTTGTGTTAAGAGAGTACGGTAACGTTTGTGACGTCTAGGATCTTGACTTGAGCACGTTACGGTAAAAAAAATCAAGCCAAGCAATAACAACTGTCCTTTCCCAGTTTGAGTTGAGTTGAGCATGAGTATGAGCATCTGAAATATGGGGCTTAGTAGATGGTAGTCAGCGCAATAGCTGTGCTTGGGGACTGGGTTTGAACCCAAGGTCAAGCTGGTCGGGCTGGTAGCTTATTGGGTTTTCTCATTAGAAATTGTCAGTTGGCTTGCATTTCCTTCTTGGGTTCGCTCTCTATATCTCTAATATGGAATTTAAATGTATCCAAGAAATGCAGTTCCTGTTTCTTAAGTAGCGAGCAAACAATTATTTGTAAGGGTTAACCAGCAGTTCTTGAATCATTAAAATGCTCAGAAATTGGTTAAAATCAAGTCCCTAATGAAGATCGAAGAAGATTAAACAACCTTCATATTCCAGATGTACATGGTAGACTTCCAGTCGATCCGTTACGCCTCCCCAGCTCTGGACCTAGCTTACATGATGTACATGTGTCTAGACCACCAGCAGAGGGCGGAGCACCTGTCCTCAATGCTGGAGTACTACACGGATAAACTGCATCAGAGGCTTGTGCAGATGAGCGACGAGGACTCCGTGTTCAATACCAGTTTGAATAGGGAGTCGTTGAATGAATTGTAAGTCAAGTAGAAGGAGTAATCATTTTTAATTGTTTTTGACCCTAACTATAGACATTGGCTGGAGGACATCGTAACCTATACTAACAGGGGCTAACAAGTTCGCTGCCATGAACGTACAAAAAGTATCTGGCCCTGGATTTTACGTGCGCTATCCACCTTTAAACAACTTTTAGATCCTGTCTGTAGATACTGACTCGTCTTAAGATTATAATCTTAACTACTAACAGGTGTAACTTGTACCTAATCATCTACATGTACAAAAAAAACTTACGCTGAATTTTACGAGCCCAATCCCGTCTGCTGGTAATTTCTGTGAGGGTCAGCTGTCATACGTAACTATAGCAGCTTGAAGATGCCAGAAAAAAAATATGGTTGTTCACAATATCTCAATGCATCATCATCATTTCAGCCGAAATATGTCTACTGCTGGACATAGACCTCCCCCTGGCGTCTACACGTTGACTGATCCCGTGCGTCTCGCATCCAGCGCCTTCTCGATGCGATACGGAGATATTATAGAATTTTGATTGTATAGAATGCACATTATCATAATACTGCCCCTTATCCTAGTCATCCCATGTTACTTATCGTTGGTGCAACACGTTTTCTTCTGCCATACCGTCCTATTAACCGTCATGCTTTCATAAGTCTCTTTTATAATAAAACTCCTTATAGAATTCATCGATCATAATCATTTCAGCAGAAAGACGGCCACTACTGGACAATTGCCTCCCCCAGCCGTCGCCATATTGCCCGATTCCGTGCGTTTCGCATCCAGCGCATTCCTTCAACCCTAACAGTCATCGGTCCTCCTAGTGGGAGGCCTTCCAACGTATCGCCTTCCAGTTCGCGGTCGCCTTTCAAGAACTGTTTGGCCCCATCGGCCATCAGTTCTGCGAGCAATGTGCCCTGCCCGCTGCCACTTAAGTTTCTCAATTCTTCGGGCTATGTCGGTAACTTCGGTTCTCCTGTGGATATCCTCATTTGTGATGCGTTCACGCAAGGAAACTCCGAGCATGGCCCTCTCCATTGCTCTTTGGGTATCTTTTAGCTAACTGATAAGGCCCATCGTGAGCGAGTTTGTCTCGGTCCTATAGGTAATACTGGCAACACACAGAATTCATCCATCAGAAAGCATTACTATGATTATAAATAACATAACCAAAACTCCTTTTTCTCAACAGATTACTAGAAGAATTTAAACGCGCCGGCCTGTTCGGTCTCGGCTTAGCAATCGTGATGTACCCTATCATGATGTGCGAAAGTGAAGAGGCACCCGACTTATATGAACATGAGGTAAAGAAAATTTCGTGTTAAGGTTAGCGCATACACACAACTTTTGCATCGACCAAACTGTACAGTCAAGTTGTGTACTGTATTCTGTTGTGTAGATATCGATGTAAATTCAAAGACAGTTCACATTATTACATGTACTTCCCGTGAATTCCACACAATTAAACCATTTAGTCGATGGAGGTGCGCATACAATCGATGCAATCGATCGTCGCTTTTTTATTTCAACTGTTTTAAGTACATATAGTTTTTTCATTTTTGACACCGACTTCCTAAAAAAAAATATTTTTTTCGCTTTGAAGTATTTGGGTTTGGAAGTCAGTTAATTAATTTTTGACAATTATTTTTTTTAATTTTCTCTTTTACAATGAAAATCATCTATAGCCAGAGAGCTTCTCATATCATTTCTAAAAATCCTAAACAAGACTGGGGTACATAATTTCATTAAGGAATTCCGGTGCCTACCTTCCGGTTTCATCACCAGAACAGTTCGATGGTTCATCTTAGTCATTTAACCATCCAAGATATCCTATTCCCAAAACATACGTATAATTGAGAAGTTCCAGGGACCATCTGTGGCCTTCTTCATCAGTTCCACTTTACCAAAATATGATACTTGCTAAATGCAAATGATTGCAATGTAGATGAAAATAACAAAATCGCTATAAGTATGCCAATAAAATTTGAGGAGTTCCTCGATTTCCATGTGATTTCCTCATCAGATCCTGTGACAATGGAACCACCTAGAGAGCATACCGTTTCAAACAAAAAAAATAATTTTCAAAATCGGTCCTTAATTGACGGAATAGGTAATCGCGTAACAAATATAAAAAATAAAAACATAAAGTCGAATTGAGAACTTTTATTAAGTCGGCTGAAAAGGAGGTAAAAGAGAGGTATTTTCCAGACATGGTGACAAGAGAAGTGGCGCCGAATCAAATGCTGATGCAAGACTGATCATTCGCGGATCGTCTGTTTAGTCGATGGTATGCGCAAACCAAATAGATCGCAATACAAATTGAGCGTTTGATTGATAGTAGTCCAACTTTTTAATCAAAAGTAAATCGATACAGCTTTTTGATTTTTTTGTCGAGCTACTATCGAGTCGATACTTGTGCAGGTTCTTTGATCTCAATATATTTCTATAAACTGTTGGCAGACGACTAAACAGTAGGTCGACTAAAAGTTGTGAGTATGCGCTAGGCCTTAATGAGTCATTAAAAGAGTACCTACTTCGCTCAAGAAGTCTTTCCTCAGTTCTGCCTAGCCTTTTATGTTAAATTGATTATTCTTATTTGGTTCAACCTATCTAATGTCTCTTATATACAAGTACCTAACATGTAATGCCCAAAACTAGACAAAGGCCTTCCATAATCATTTAAATATAAGTCTGTTCTTGCAATTGCCGGCCAGTCTTTTCGTGAGAGTCAAGTTCGACCCTCCATCTTCGCCTTAGCCTGATGCGATGTCGCCTATCATTTAATAATGTGAATCCTTAACAAGTGGCAGCCCATTAAGTTGCACAAGGGTCAAACGTCGGCTGCCAAAGATCAATATTTCTGCACATTAACTCGTTGCTAGGTTAGGTTAGGTTTTGCTCAACTTTCCACTTTACGATTCGTGGTCTTCCTACCGCCATTGTAAATAATACGACCTAAAGCTAAATATCATCATCATTACAGAATTAAAATCAAAATATTTTATTTCAACTAAACCGGTACTTTTGAATTGTCAACAAAAAATAAACAAAAATTAAGCTAGTTGCACCTTCGCAAGCGTCAATAGGTCTCTATGGAGAAGAACGTGCAAGAAACTCCACGGACACTTTTCCATCAATAAGTTTTCAACAAACACATCATCATTATTTTTGGTAACTACATTTATGTGAAAACGATGTAAAAAGATGTGCACATAAGTGCGCCAAGAGTAAAATAAACTACCTCAAAATACAATAACTAGTGTTAGGGTTCAGAAATGAGACAACTCACGGGGTTTCTAATCACTTATATTTTATAAATTTATTAACAATCAATACACGTGTATCCGTTATGTTAGCTCAATTAGGACTGCCGTCTTTCCACGCGTCTATCCCTCGCGTAGCGCTGGGATGACTACGGCGTAGCACCGACGTCGTAGCAGATGACGTCATGGCGTAGCTGATGACGTCATAGCTTAGCACCACATAAGGTTCTGCCTGTACCTCTAGTATTTCTTACACTCGGCCATCCTGAGAAATGATACGACCACGTATCACTATAGAAAAGTTTTTTTTTTTTTTTTTTGTTCTTGATCTATCTGATTCAGCTTACAAAATCACACTAACATTTTGATATGAACTCTTTAATTTTCTTATCGAACTGATGTTACTAAACCGACCTAACTGGTCTTAACCGAACTGGTCATAAACTGATTCCTTCTGATTCAGCTTACAAAGTCACACAAACGTTTTGACAAGGATTTTTTGATTGACTTCAAACCCAACTGATTTTTCTAACTGGCCTAACTGGTCTTAACCGAACTGGCCTTGACCGAACTGGTCTTACCCGAACTGGTCTTATCCGAACTGGTCTTAACCGAACTGGTCTTAACCGAACTGATCTTAACCGAACTGGTCTTGACCGAACTTGTCTTAACCGAACTGGTCTTTACCGAACTGGTCTTAACCGAACTGGTCTTAAACTGAGTCTATCTGATTCAGCTTACAAAATCACACTAACGTTTTGACATGGGTTATTTGATTTACTTCAAACCCAACAGATTTTTCTAAACTGGCCTCACTGGTCTTAACCGAACTGGTCATAGAATGAGTTTATTTGATTAAGCTTACAAATGTTTTGATAATTACTGTTTGATTTACTAACTTCAAATCCAATTGATTGGTTATTGCGATTTGTTGGTGTCTCTAAATAAATCAACGTCTAGTTAAACTTCTAAACGAATTTATTGTTTACCGTGTGGTTGAACAGAATGCAAAACTTGTATGACAGAAACTATCACCCAGCTAGCCTGTTTCACTTTCGTCTTCTCCACTGTCAGTATCTGAATCTTCCTGAATTCTAAACGGTTTCATTTTATCGGCCGCAATGACGTTACAATACTTGCGTCCACGTGTATTCAATGATTGAACGCGATAGCGGTCATTTCCCAAAATTGTTATTATTTTATACGGACCTGCGTATTTGTCCACTAGTTTGCCACTAGTTATTCCTTTCTTGAGAACTCTACGTTCGATTTGTACTAAATCGTTAATATTAAATTCTAGTGCTGGCATTCGATTTTGGTCATAACGGGTTTTCATGCGAGTTCCATTAACTTTTATTTTATCTTCCGCTTCTTTTCGGTTTTTTATCAAATCAACGTTCACGGTCTCAGAATTAGTAACTTCCAAAGGAAAGCGGGGAAGGTAACCAAACACCAGGTCAAATGGACTTTTTCCCGTTGAATTGTTTACCGTGGAGTTAATACCGCGTTGCACTTGGGGTACATATTCTTCCCATTTGTCATGCTGATCTCCAATACAAGCCGTAAGAGATTGTAAAACTGTACGATTAACCCGTTCTACTTGACCATTTGCTCGAGGACAAGCTACCGCATTAAGAATATGCTTTATGTGTCTGTTAACACAAAAATTCGCCATTTGACGACTAGTAAAGCACTTACCCCTGTCGCTAATAATTCTGGTAGGGCTACCAAAGATTTTCTCTAATAGAATTAAAGTCTGCAATACGTGATCTGCTTTAGTATTAGGTACTGGTTGGAGCCACGTGTACTTAGTGAATCCGTCTACTATTAATAGAAGATAAGTGTTACCAAAGTTTGATTCACAAAATGGACCTAAATGATCAATGTGTAGCGTACAGAAAGGCGTACTACCTTTTCCAATAGGGTTCAGGTGACCTCTCTGTATTCCTGTTGTTTTTTTTTCAAATTGACAGGAAATACAACTTTTCACATATTTTGTGACAAACTGTCTTAACTTTTCGAACCAATACTTCTTTCGAATGAGTCCTATAACCTTTTCTTGACTCATATGACCATTATCGTCATGAAACATTTTGACCATACGCCACCTGACTGATTTAGGAATTACTACCCTTTTCTTGCCATCCACTACTTTACATAACTGACCATCTACCATGCAGTAATCGTTTTTAGTTACGGCGCTGTCTGCATTGGGCTTAAGATCCGCTATTATAGCGTTTGTTTTTGGATCCATTTGCTGTACAGCAACAACCCAATCGATCTCATCGAGGTGTAGCACCGAGTCAATTGGATTACGACTAAGCGCGCCAGCATGTTGCATGTGTTTTCCGGGACGATATTAAACTTTAAAGTCGAACTCTAGTAATTCAAGCCTCCACCTACTAATCCGAGGTATCATATCTCTTTTGGTCCACGTCGCGCTTAAAGCGTTACAGTCAGTGATCACAGTAAATGGTTTTCCTAGGAGATATACGCAAAATTTCTTCAAACTCATCACTACGGCAAGAGCTTCGAGCTCATAGGAATGATATTTGCTTTCGGTATTTGTAGTCTGCCGACTTGCATACGCCACAGGCTTAAATTCACCGTGAGATTGTTTTTGCATTAATATGCCGGCAGCCCCGACGTACGAAGCATCTGTATGTACCTGTGTCTCAAGATTTTTGTCATAGATTGCCAAAACAGGCCTACAAATTAACGCTGATTTAATGTCATTAAAAGAGTCCTCTTGAGCGCCTCCCCATAGTCACGGCTCTTCTTTTTTTAGCAGTACAGTTAAGGGACGCGCTCTTACGGCAAACGATCGAATGAATCTCCTGAAATAGCTCGCTAACCCAATAAATTGCCTCATTTGATGAACGGAACGTGGCCTGGGAAAATGCTCAACAGACTCTAATTTTCTTGAGGAGGGACGTATTTCACCATTCGTAATATCGAAACCCAAGTATTCAATCTGATTTTTAAGGAATGCGCACTTTTCTTTACGCAATGTTAACCCTGTGTCATGATATCAATTTCAATATGGATTCAAGTCTTTCCAAGCCTTCGGAAACCGTGTCCGAATAGCGAATAATATCATCTAAATAAGCCCCCGCGAATTTAAATCTCAAATCACCTAGCATCTGATTAATCGCCCGCTGAAAGACCGACGGCGCATTAGCCAAACCAAACGGCATTCGCTTGTATTGGTACTGGCCAAAAGGGGTAACGAAAGCTGTATACTTTCGGCTGTCTGGGTGCACCCACACTTGATGCTAGCTAGAGCATAGGTCAAGGGTGCTGAAATACCTTTGGCCTCTCAACTGATCAATCTGATCCTGTATCAAAGGAAGAGGATACCTATCCTTACGTGTCAGGCTATTCATGTGTCTATAATCGACGCACATCCTGGTATCGCCGTTCTTTTTGGATACCAGAATGATGCGACTGGCATAAGCAGAGTTATAATATCCTGTTCTAGTAAATCATCGACTATTTGTTTTACCTTTCGTTGTTCTTGTGGGACCATTCTATACGGTCGGTAATAAAATGGAGTGGAACTAGTAAGCTCAAGTGTCATTTCGATAGTTCAAGCACCAATTTTACCCTCTGGACCTGTAAAACAATGGTCATACTGTTGTAATAATAGTTCTAAACGACTTTTGTGCTCTCCCGTTAAATCAGTATTCAATCCAGTAGTGACCAACTGCGCTCTCGCTATACATTTGTTCGCATAAATAGTCAATGGCGAGAGGCTATGCCTAACGACATTAATTTTGCCAGTGCTATCTTGCAGCGGAACCGGACACCCAAGTACCTCTATCTCTCTCCCGGGTTCGTTATGCTGAGAATATTTTACAAATACTGTATCCGATGCGAAGTCATTATATTCTTTTGGTATGCTTACCAAAACTTTATTAAGACCATGATGCAATGTCGTATCATAGACAACCGATAACTTCAGTACCTTGTTGAGTCAGACGAAATATTATGAGGCAGCTGTCTGAACGTATTATCATTATTTCCAATGATTAATTCATCGGATGTTTTCGTTACAAAAATATTAGGGAGTTCGGTGAACGGCCGGCCATCTTCAACTACTAGCATCGGTACGGTGGCTGAGGCTCTGTCTAACGCTATGTGCGCTGACAATTCGCCCACTGGAGTAACAAGGTTACCGCCATATGCCCGAATTCGACGGGTAGTTCCCTGACTAAACTCAAGCCCAGTTCGCGTTGCTGCGCTCTTAGTAATTGTATTGCATGCACTACCAAAGTCAACATAAGCCGTAAATGAAACATTATTAATAGTAGCATTTTTGTGATACTTTCTGTCATTCACATCAATATCTGATATTTTAAATAGTACTTTAGAAGGTTTACAACTTGATTCTTTCTTTGCGCGATAACAACGATCCTCGTTGTGGCCCCACCGGTTACAATTGGAGCATTGTTTATTCTCTTTACAATCACTCATTACGTGTCCAAATTTTAAACAACTGTTACGGGTTCATCATGCATAAATAAAACTAGGCAATTCGATCAACCTATAATAAATATTTGTAACCTTACTAAATCTAAATTAAGGGGTACCCAACCTTGCAATCTAACTAGACTTAGCCTAAACCTAATCTAATTTGGACGCCAGGAGAGTTATGATTTCCGGTGAACTCTGCCAACACCTTTGCCTGCTAGCTGTTACTCAGGGTCTTTGTTCTTATCAATAAGCTCGATCAACCAATGTCCAACTTAAAGGGCGTAGCGTGAGGCTATAACAATCATAATAAAATTCTGTAAAGTACCTAATTATGATGGTAAATGCTTATAAAAGCTGCTACCCATTAAAACTAAAACATACCCCTAGTTGGATGACACTTGTGTATGCACAAACACTGTGACTTTATTTATTTATATATTTCCACTATGTCGGTAAATAATGGCTCACAATGACCTTATGGCTTATGAACACAGGTCCGTCTTCTACAAGAGAAATTTCGCAAGTGGCCTAACCCTCATGATAATGATATACTAATAATATTTTCGAAATCGAGAAAACACAAAAATAACTCGCGCGACACAGAATTGAACTCAAGACTCCTCGGTTGAAACAACTGCAACTGTGCTAACTATTCTGCTACGGTGCTACTTGTAGGAACCGACGAAAATAGAGACTAAATGATTCACGCAAGCTTGCCAATTACCGAACTTAAATCAAATGAACATGACATATACCTCTAACACAAATAAAAAAAAAAAAATTTTTTTTTTTTTTACATTGGCTTTAAGTCTTTAATATGCCACATTCCAATTGGTTTACCAAAAGCATTATTTAAACGAAAAACCGAATCTGATAGCTTTGCAGTCACTATAGCCTTCTCAAATTTTGGTGCCAACTTGGCCATAAAATTATTTTTAGCTTTCGATAGGTACTTGGTTCTTTTCCAGATAACATCGCCCACTTGAAAAGATCCACCATTGCGTTTGCTGTTATAAAATTTGCTGCTCTTCCTGTGAGATCTTTTCATATTATCACTCACAATCCTAAATACATTATTTCTTGCAATTTGTTTTTCGATGAAAGGGTTTGTATTAACTAGCAAATTGTTAATATCTGGAATCAAGTCCCATCCGGTATCGGAGCTGGAAGTAGACGTTTCTCTCCCTAGAAATAAGTATGATGGCGTATACCCTGTAGTTTCGTGTACTGCAGTTCTGATGGCGTGCGCAATTTCTTTAAGGTTGACGTCCCACTCATTATGCTTCTTTGACTTAACGTACGATGATATCATAGTACCTATAACCCTATTAACACGTTCTGTAGGGTTACTTTGTGGATGATAATTTGGCGTAAACCAAATTTTATAATTATATTTTAGCGCTAGATCTTGAAAAATGTTTGAGACAAACTGCCTGCCATTGTCACATATAATGGCTTTTGGAGACCCAAAAAGCAAAATCTGGTCTTCCAATATTTCACATATTTTCACTGTTTTGCCCGTTCTAAGAGGAAATATTAAAGTAAATTTGCTGAACCAGCAGGTAATGACCAAAAGCATGGTATGACGGAGTTTGCTTTTCGGAAAAGGACCCATCAAGTCCAGTGATATCACCTGCCAAGGTCCTATAACCTCCCTATGTTGACCCATGTGGCCCAGGGGTAACTTTTGCGAAACTTTAAATTTTGCACATGTCTCACAAGACTTAATATACCGCTTGATATCGCTAACGATATGAGGCCAGTAATAGAATTGCTTCACTCTGAAAAGCGTTTTTCGGATGCCAAAATGTCCCGCTTTAGCCTCATCGTGACATTCTTTTATAACTTTACTTCGCAGGTCGGTTGGTATGAAAAGTTTCCATATAGACTCACAATTAGGATACTGTCTAAGTTTCACTTTCTTAAACAAAAGACCATCTCTGACATTCCAACTTACATCACGTTCCTCACCACTTATTTTTTTTTTTACTTTTGTTTTATACCAATCGTCTTTATCATTTTCACCTATGTTGACTGAATTAATTTCTGTACATAACTCGATAGATCTGGAAAGCGCATTAGGCACTATATTACTTTTGCCCGGTCTATGAACGATCTCAAAATTAAACTGCTGAAGCTTCATAGCCCACCTAGCCAGCCGCCCGTGAGGATCTTTCATTTTATGTAACCATTGAAGTGCACTGTGATCCGTTATCACAGTAAATTTTGTCCCATCTATGTACGGTCTAAATTTCTCTATTGCATGAACTACACTTAATAACTCTCTTTCTGATGTTGAATATTGCTTTTCCCTGTCCGTGAGTTTCCTACTTAGGAACGCTATAGCTTGTTCATTTCCTTCAACCTTTTGACAAAGTACCGCCCCAATACCCTTACTGGACGCGTCACATTGGACTATAAAAGGCTTACTATAATCGGGACAAGACATCACAGGTGTTGTTGTGAGAAGTGTTTTAAGTTCTGTAAATGACCCTTCAGCTTCATCATCCCATATAAACTTTTTGTTTTTTTTTAAATTTGGTGAGATTATGCAAAGGTGCTGCTACCATAGAAAAGTCCCTTACAAAACGTCTATACCAGCTAGCCAGTCCAATAAATCTCTTTAGCTCTGTAATATTTCTAGGTCTAGGGAAATTCAAAATAGCGGAAACTTTATCGGGGTCAGTGCGAAGTCCATCTTTGTCTACGATGTACCCCAAAAATTTCAAGCTGGGCCTTGCAAATTTGCATTTTTCAAAATTAATGGTCAAATTGGCGCTTTTTAAAACATGCATGACTTTCTCTAATGTCTCCATATGCTCTTCAAAGTTTGGCGAACAAATAACAATGTCATCCAGGTATGCCCAAACCTTCCCCTCCAACCCATGCATCAAAATATCCATAATTCTTTGTTGTGTTTGAGAAGCGTTCACTAGACCGAAGGGCATAACTTTAAAGTGAAACAATCCCCGGCCTGGTACGGCAAAAGCAGTCTTTTCCTTACTTGAGTCGCTCAATGCAATTTGCCAAAATGCTGATTTTAAGTCAATAGTACTTAAAAATTTGGCATTTTTAAGATTGTCTAATATATTTGATACTCTAGGTAGCGGATATGTATCTCTCTTAGTGACTTTATTGATCTGTCTACTGTCCATACACAATCTATTCTCACCATTTGGTTTTTTCACTATCAGAACTGGAGAACACCAAGGACTATGTGACGGTTCTACCACGTCTTTTTCTAACATTTCGTCCAACTCACGTTCTATTTCTTTTCCAAATACCGGAGAAAAATTGTACTGCTTTTGATGTACTGGCTTACAACTACCTGTGTCAATTTCATGTTTTATAATATTTGTCCGGCCTAACCCTGATCCAATTGTTTGTTTAATTGAATCTATCAAATTACTTAAAGATTCCTGCTGATTTTCACTTAAATCTTCTCTTGAAATTACACTTGGTTCTTGTGACGATAAAGCATTAACCATTTGACAGTAATCAGAAGTTTCCCCTCTAAAATCTATGAAAATGCCAAACTTCGCAAAGAAATCTTTGCCTAATAACACTTTTTGTGACAAGGTTGGCATAACCATCATCTTTACTACATTAAAACGACCATTGAATTTGACAGGAACGTCTATGATTTCTGTAATATTATGGCGATTACCATCGGCGGTAGCAACCTGAATGTCCTTTGAGCGATATATTTTCAACCCTAAACCTTTTAAAGTTTGAGCTAAGTCACTGTTAATGACAGTGCGATTAGCCCCCGAATCTAAGAGACCTACATATGAAATGCCCAATATATCTATTAGTACATAGTCCCTGTTATCATTATCTTTTGCCAGTACTACTGGGTTTAATTCACCGCAAGACATAAACTCTTTCACCGTCCTAAGCCAGTCCTGCCACTCCTTACCATATCTATCTAGGGGAAAGTTTATTTGGCAGGTTTCATACTTTCCCCTACCGCGTTTCCCTTACACACACAATCTTTAGAGGTCACTCCAAAACGACCACATTTGTAACAAAACAAACGCTGTTTAGGTACGCTACATGACCTAAATAAGTGACCCACCTCCCGACAGTTCCAACATCTACCGGCTACCGCTTTTTGAGCGTTGGATGTGACGTTGTCAATTTCAATCTTAGTCGAAACCTCGTTAATGATATTGTTGGAATTAATTTTATAAGCTAAATCAGGTTCTAAGTTAATTCTTTGAACCCTTGGTTCTTCAAACCTATCACAATTGATTTTAGTCCTTTCAACTATCCTCAAAACATCCACTATATCCGAAACCGAAAAAAAAACATCACGGCAAATAGCTCTTTGATAATATGGCTGTATGTTAGGTAAGATAATTGAGATTTTCTCCTGTTCTGTAATCGGTGATGGTAAGCGATTAAACATGTTTTGAAGAATTGACATATAAATTGTGATTGAATCATCCTTTCCCTGTGTCCTAGCCTTAATTTCAGCTAATAAATCACCTTGATAAAATGACGATTGAAACGTTCTCTTTAACAAAATCACTAACTCTTTCCAGTTTGAAGCATAAACTTTGTTAGCTCTGAACCATATCAAGGCGTCCCCCTTAAAGAAATCTATCGCATAAGGCCACAAGTCTTCATCGGTTGCATTCCTAGCTTCTTTAATTTCATTTACACGCTCAATGAATGCATTAACACTGACATTATTGTCAGCTGAAAAATAAACATTCCATTGACTAATAGGTACCAGTTTACGTTTCGGGAAATCTATATCCATGGTCGAAGTTCTTAATAACTTTGGTTTATTTTCTTCCGGGTCATGATAACTGTTGTTGGATGAACAATCATTTTGTAATTTTCTGATAATATTGTTCCCTATATCACCTAAAGTTTCCTGTAACACTTGCCTAATTTCCGAAGTGATTTCGTCCTTTTGATCTTCGATATCTCTCGATCATCTTTCGATTCAAGTTTGTTCAATAAGGTTAGACAGCGTGTAGAGAGTTCGGTCTTTACTTTATCGTCGGCCTCCAAATCAGTTCGAATAAGCACCAATCTATTTTTCACATTATAAAAGCGTGATACTAGTCGTTTAAATAAATGCCTATCAGGTTTCCCCGTGATTTCGTCTATGTATGTGGCTAAAGTTGTTAGTTTTGATTTTCAATTATCCAATTCCGCAATTGGCGCTGCTAAAACGTATCGAGGAGCCTTGATCTCATAATTTACTATACCAGACTGTTCAGTAATAAGCAATTCTTTTAAAAGTTTCTTCAACAAATCGACATTCCCATTTATCGAAACACCCCTCGACTGAAGTTCACAGTCTAACTCCTCTTTTAATAAATAATAAGGATCCATAATGGCTTCTTAAATAAGTAACCCTATGAATGTGAGCTATTATCAATCGACTTACAATAATAATAAAAGAGACTTATCTACTTTTAGAGTACTACAATTAGCAATATTGATTATTAAAATAGAATAGAATAGAATAGAATAGAATCGTTTATTTGCACAGAAAGTAGGTACAATCACAGATGTTACAATATTAGGGGAACCATATACTTTCTACCTTAACTAAGGCATGCAAAAAGTAATATAAAACTAATAAATTCAATTAAACAATACAACCACAACACTACAAGCATAATTCAAACATATTGATAAAATAGATGATTAATTAAATTCACAAATAAAAAGATATTACCTACGAAAAATGACAGTGAAAATCCATAACATTCAGTATTCAGGTCAGAGTCAATAGCATCTTAGGCAAATATGTATTTTTCAGTACAATTGAATATAATTAAAAATGTTTTATTAAAATAGGTACAGAATTTTAATATTAACTTAAAATGTATCATTCAAAAAATCACCCATCGAATAATAACATTTTTTTATCAACAAATCTGTCAACTGCTTCTTGAAAACTGGAACAGTCTGTGTTTTTATTCTATCGGGTATTTTATTAAATATTGTCGGACCCATATATAACACACTTTTCCTTAATAAGGCGGTGTCATAACTACTCACATTCAGCATGTTTTCATATTGCTTTCGTATTGGCCTATTTCTATTATCAGATGCTTTATTAAAAAGATGCATATTTGACTTGACGAATACAGCATTTTCAAAAACATAAAGAGATGGGAATGTAAGTAATTTTAGGGACTTAAACATATGTACACAGCTATCTGTTACTGTTAAATTGCACATTGCTCTTAGACATCGTTTTTGAGCCTTGAACACCTGTTCTCTCATGCTACAATTTCCCCAAAATATTATGCCGAATCTCAAAATCGACGCAACTAACCCATGGTATGCAACCAATCTCGTGGCCGTGCTCACTTTTTTAGACAGGTTAAAAAGAACATATGCAGCTATACTTAGTTTTTTGCACACTTCTTCTGCTTGTGGCTTCCATGTTAGTTGACTATCTATCATTGTACCGAGGAATTTAGCAGCAGTTACCTCTTCAACTTTTTGATCATTATAATAAAGATTTAAGATTTCTGGTGGAATTCGTTGATAAAAATGCATAACATTTGTTTTTTGAATATTAATTATTAAATTATTATGTTCTAGCCAAAGTATAATATCTGTTAATGTATTATTTATGTTCTCTTTATATGAATTTCTGTCAAGGCATTTAATCAAAGCAGTGCTATCGTCAGCGAAAAGAACCATGGGATATTTAATGTGTCGTGGTAAGTCATTAATGTACAGTAAAAATAATAATGGACCTAACACACTGCCCTGTGGTACACCATACTTGATAATTCTAACTTTAGATAGATATTTTTTCTCTCTCTTAGTTTTCAGGCATATTTTAGTGATCTCTGTTTTTTGCTTACGATTACTGAGATAGGATTTTAAAAGATTAAGTACATTTCCTCTAATTCCTGTGGCATGTAATTTATTTACCAAGATTTCGTGATCGACACAATCAAATGCCCTCGTCATGTCCGTCAGAATTGCATAAACGGGTACTTTTTTGTCAACATTTTGCATGATTACATTTATCAGATCATAAACGGCCACATTTATGCCTTTGTTCTTTCGGAAACCCTTTTGTTCTGCACATAAAATGTCATATTTAGATAGAAAGTTATTTATCGAGTCATAGAGAATCCTTTCCATAACCTTTGATAAAATTGGTATTAAAGCAATTGGCCTATAATTAGCGAGATCTTTCTTATCTTTTTTTTTGAAAAGGGGTTTCACTATAACTGTTTTTAAGCTGTCCGGAAATGTACCAGAACTAATACATATATTTAGTATATGACTTAAATGTGAGGCGATCTCAAACGATACGAAGTTTACGACTTTTGTTGATATTCCATCATATCCAGTGCTGTTTTTATTTTTTAATAATTTTATTGCTCTTAAAACATCTTGCGGTAATACTGGTTGCATAAACATTGAGTTTGGGTTACTTGTCAAATTCTTAGAGTCGGGCGTAATAGTCACATTTTTTTGGGTTTGGTCGATGAAAAAATCATTAAAAGCGTTGGCAATTTCTGTCGGATCAGTAATGGTCTTATCCTGAATTCTAATTTGGGAAATCGGTTCGGTAATTCGGTGTTTATTATTGATAACCTGCCAAGATGCTTTAGATTTGTTGCTTGAGGTGTTAATAAAATAATTATTTTGCGCTTTTTGCGTTAATTTAATAATTTTCCGAAATCTGCGTGAGTAGTTTCTAAACGTAATTTTATTACAGATTGATGGTTCGCGTCTGTATTTCCATAATAAATATCTTTGTTTTCTACTGCACACTCGGATGCCACGTGAGACCCATTTAATGGTTTTATTTGTCCTAACTTTTACCAATTTGTATGGAAAGCAGAGATCGTACAGCCAGCGGAACTGTTCTAAAAAATAATCGTATGCTTCATTAGCATTATTTGTTTGGTTAATTTCAAAAAAGGAAAGGCACTTGAGGTAACTTTTAAACTTAATCATATTTTCATTGGATAGATCTCGTTTTTTTACCCTCCAAGAATTTATTCTATATGATTTCATCACTTTAACTTCTAAAATTTGAGCAGTGTGGTCAGACAATGCAAAGTCCACTACTTCTGATGAACACTTTAATTGAGAGCTGCGTGCAAAATTGTCTAAGCAAGTATTGCTGGCGAGCCTGGTGGGTTGTTTAAATTCTAATTTAAGATTGTAGCCCAATAGAAAGTGTTCAAAGTCTAGAGCCAAGTTATTTCTTTTTAACGTGTCTATGTTGAAATCCCCACATATGACTATTTTCTTATTGGAGTTGGTACATAATTGTTTCAAAATAATCTCAAATTTATCATAAAATACATTTAAGTTATTAAACTTTGGTGGCCTATAGATGCATATTATAATTAGATTATGGTTTATTACTACTATGCCACAGCATTCAATGACATTAGCTATAGAATGATGCGAAATATCCGGAATTTCTTTATACTCCAGACCATTTTTAATCAGAATACAGGCCCCTCCTCGTTTCTGCGATCGTCTTGCATAAATTGCTCCTAATTTGTAGTTGGTAATATTCAATAATTTTTCATGTCCGACCATAATAAAATGTTCTGTGATACAGATGATATCTATGTCTCTTTTCTGATCTTGAATGTGTACACTAAGCATATCAGATTTATTTAATAACCCAGCAATATTCTGATGAAGGATGTTTAAATAGTTATATACGAAAAAAATCATTGTTTTCTGAGGAATCTATATTAGGAGAGTTCATCGGATAATTTTGTGTGATTAGCAAAACTTCTTGTGAGCCGAACACTTTGTAGTCAAGTTTTATCCTGGACATAATCTGGTCAAATATGTTTCTCCAACCGTTTTTATTTAATTTCCCCGTATTGTAGGAAAACATTTCATGCGATAGGGTAGCATTGCTATCGAAGAAATATGCGTATTCGTTGTTTCTTATGTCTGATAAGAGGAGGTTATTGAATAGCTCCACTTTGTAGTTATGTATCAAAGCACCTTTTACGTAGATCGGGGTGCAGATAACAATATTAGTATGGGTTATATCTTTCAGCGAGCAGTTTAGATTGTATAGTACATTTGCGTATTCACCATTTTGTAGATCCTTTTCTCCAATGAAGATCAGGCAGTAGTCGTATATAGAGAAGTCTTTTAATTTATGTTGAATAGTCTTTAAGAAATCTTTTGAAGTGACGTTAGGTACTAAATAATGACAATACTCAAAGTTTTTGGAGAATACTTCTTCGATTAAGGGCAGATTCCCCCTTGTGCAATTGCTGCTGATAATATAAAGTTTATTTTTATGTGATACGCCTGTTTCGTTTTCATTAGCAAAATTACTCACGTGTGCCGTAGTTTCGCAGTTTTGTAGTTGCACATTTTCACAGGAATGAATACGCTCTGTCAGTAATGCAATCTCCTGCTCTGCGATCTGTAATTTCTTTTGTAATACAGATATTTCTCGTTCTAGGCGAAGTACAAGGTCATTGGCTTCAGTTTTCAGTGAGTTTGACGATGGAGAGGATGGCAAAGAATTCAAATTGTTTTGCTGGGATTGATCTTGTCTCTGTTTCTTTGTACTTGAACCCGGTTTGCGAAATAAGGAAGAAGATTGGCACAGGGATTTTAGAGTGTTGATTTCCGCAGATAATTTGTCAATGTGCTTATGTAGATCGGTGTTTTCTAACAATACATTTTCCAGTTCGTTTTCCGTACTTTGCAGTTTAAGAGAGTTTTTAAACAATCAACGGTCATGTGAAAATAAAACCAACTATTAATACTCGTAAAGTGACATAAAAAAATCAGACCGTGGTACCATTCAATGTACAATTCTTCAATCAAAATTGTTAATAATACAGCAAAAATATTTAATAAAAAAAAGGAAAGAAAAAGACGGTGGAAGAACACAAGTATGTTACAGAATATTCTAAGTACAATTCTTCGATCTAAATTATAAGTACTTCAACAAAAAATATTTTATAAAAAAAAAGAAGGATAAAGACGGTGGAAGAATACTAGTATGTAACAGAAAATGCCATTCTAAGTACAATTCTTCGATCTAGATTATTAGTACTACAACAAAAAATATTTGATATATAAAAAAGAAGACGGTGGAAGAATACTAGTATGTAAAATATTGAACCCGTTTTTTTTTTTAACGTTGGGCGCTATTTGTTACGGGTTCATCATGCATAAATAAAACTAGGCAATTCGATCAACCTATAATATATTTGTAACCTTACTAAATCTAAATTAAGGGGTACCCAACCTTGCAATCTAACTAGACTTAGCCTAAACCTAATCTAATTTGGACGCCAGGAGAGTTATGATTTCCGGTGAACTCTGCCAACACCTTTGCCTGCTAGCTGTTACTCAGGGTCTTTGTTCTTATCAATAAGCTCGCTCAACCAATGTCCAACTTAAAGGGCGTAGCGTGAGGCTATAACAACCATAATAAAATACTGTAAAGTACCTAATTAAGATGGTAAATGCTTATAAAAGCTGCTACCCATTAAAACTAAAACTTACCCCTAGTTGGATGACACTTGTGTATGCACAAACACTGTGACTTTATTTATTTATATATTTCCACTATGTCGGTAGATAATGGCTCACAATGACCTTATGGCTTATGAACACAGGTCCGTCTTCTACATGAGAAATTTCGCAAGTGGCCTAACCCTCATGATAATGATATACTAATAATATTTTCGAAATCGAGAAAACACAAAAATAACTCGCGTGACCCAGAATTGAACTTAAGACTCCTCGGTTGAAACAACTGCAACTGTGCTAACTATTCTGCTACGGTGCTACTTGTAGGAACCGACGAAAATAGAGACTAAATGATTCACGCAAGCTTGCCAATTACTGAACTTAAATCAAATGAACATGACACAACGTTCACAGCGCGGTGTATCAGTTTTAGTACACTGAGATGCAAAATGACCCTTCACACCACACTTATAACAAGTTACGACATCCCGTAGTTATTTAATTCGGGCGACTCGAGCTTTGTTTACAATTGGTACGTCGGTGACTTTATTTTGATAAGCAACATTGTCATCCGCGGCGTCAGTTAAATATTGTAACAAGCTTCTAGTGTCACGACACACAGCCCCTCGGGCCCCTGCCTTTAACAATGGATTTTTTAGCGTATAAATGATTACGTCCGCGACAACGTGATCTGGCTGATCGCATTGTTTACCGAGAGAAAGCTTTTTATAATAAAAGTCCAAAACACTTTCATTATTTGCACGTTGGACAGTAACAAAGTCGTACAATTTCGAAGCTATACCGCGACCTTCGGGGAAACTGTTCAAGCTCAGTCTTCCATTCTAGCCAACTTAGGTTCGCTAGTGAGTTCGCTTGCTTTGCTCGCTCACTTCAGCTCCCGTCATCTCGTTCGAAACTAACCTGTCCGTGTCGGGGTGCCCTAAGCTCCCGAACTCGCTCCGCTTGCTCTTGGACCAATTCGTTGAAAACACAAATACACCCGAATTCACGCGCTGCACAGCGATGTCGCCTTCATTTACGATGAAGTCGCTTGGAGTTGTAAAACTATTTTTAAAAGAATAATATGCTAATATAGAAAAAATAGAACCCCAAATACAATATAGTATGTCACAATATTATTACTGCAGCTCACAAAAACCTCCTAAAAGGTATTCCTCAAACCGGATAAATAGTTGCTTACTTAGTATAATAGGCGCCCATTCAGTATATTTTTCACCCGGTTAATTATTTCCCATTCACAAACAAGATGTATGGGTTGGCACCACTTAGCTCAACAACCATGAAGGGAACCGAATGATCCAACACATGTGCCATCATCAGAAAGAGATTTGAGTGAGCATGTCACACTCTTAACTGCCAGTCTGTCAGTGCTGTCTTAACAATCAGTACTTTTGACATTCGGCAAGACAAATTTTATTCATTTAGTTTTGTTACCATTTAAAACTAAATTATTAGCAGTGAAACTATTTTGGACCTGCCGTAGTGCGTTATTTACGCCATCAACGTTACTCGTACGTCTATTTATCTTAAAAATTAAGAGACTGTCATCAGCAAATAACACCATGTTTAGTTTGTTTTTCAATAAACGGGGTAAATAGTTAATGTACACTAAATATAAGAAAGGACCTAAAATGTAGCCCTACGGTAGCCCTTATTTTAACGTTTAACTGCGACGAATTGACACCGTTTATTTGAACTAATTACTGTCTATCATTCAAATCAGATTTTACTAAACTTAACGCTGATTGGCCTAGTCCGTAATGCTCAAGTTTCAGAAGTTATGTTTCATGATTAACGCAATCAAATGCCTTCGACGGGTCGCACAAGATACCTATGGAATCTTGTGCCCTTTCCACGCATCAAATATGTGTTTTAATAAGGGGACACCAGCGTCAGTTGTACAGCGTCCTTTGGTGAAACCATACTGTTTATCGTGCAGGATGTTATACGTATTAAAATAATGAACATTTGATTTAGCATTATTTTTTCAAATACCTTGCTGAAAACAAGCAACACGGATACTGGTCTATAATTATTTGTCTTTACTGTCCCCAGATTTAAAAAGTGGTATAACCTTACTATATTTCATTAGATACGGAAAGACTCCTTGACCTACACACAAATTAAAACTAAATACGGCTCTATATTCTGAATAATGGAAGTGCAAACTTTGATGGACATTCCCCATAGGTCTTCAGTAAGTTTGATCTTGATTTGCTTAAAAGCTTTTATTACTGTTATGGGGTTTATATGTAAAAAGTTAAATTCAGTCGGGCAGCTGAAACGTTCGCGTTTAATAAACCTGAAGAAAGCGAGGGCGAAAAAATTAAGGTTTCAGTAGTTTTAATTGGAATGCTGGTATCTTTTTTTACAAATTTTTGAGCAACTTTTTTGCTTTCTCTAATCAGGATAGCGAGTCGTCTTTAACATCGCGCGTCCAACCAGTGAGGACTAGCAGCGGAGATTGCAGCAAGAAAATGACCGAATTGGTTCTAGAATTGGTGGATGCTGGAACCCTGTGATGATGAAGAGGAAAGAGGAATTAGGGAGAGAGTACAGAAACAAAATAGATTAAGAATATGGGCGGATAAGGGGAAAAGTGTGGAAGGGAAAAGAGAAATAATATGAAATACCGTGAAGAACATTGAAGTGTAAGGAAAAGAATGTCATGTCTATAAATATCCTCCATCTTTTTAGACATGGATTGTAATTTTGAAAACCTTCAGACATTCATATTTATTTATCATTGTACATGAGTTTTTTAGCATGTTAAGATTAAAGATTTTATTGGATTTGTTAATTTAATTTTAAAAATAATTTATTCATTCAATCAATCAATCAATCAATCAATCAATCAGTTTATTTGTGAAACATAGGTGTTTACATAGGTGTTTACATAAATAGGGGTGCGCTATGTTTTGTCATAATTAAGACATACAAATTTATAAGTGACCCAGTAGGTGTCATTACATTATGTCATTAAATAAAGAAACATCACATACAATAAAATTAATAAATAGTCATAGTACTTCTTATCGAAAGGAAATAATGCATTATTTTAATAATTGGTCGTTTAGAAATTCATCTACATCATAATAACATTTGTCAATTAATAATTTGATAAGAGCTTTTTTAAACTTATTTAATGTCATGTTTTTTATTTCATCAGGAATTTTATTAAACACTTTAGGTGCCATACCAAAAAAGCTTTTTCGCATCAATGCGGTCTTACATTTTAGATGACATAGTTTATTTACGTATTGGGCACGCAATGGAGTTTTTTTAGTAGAGGATATTTTTTCAAACAATTGCGTGTTTCTTTTCACAAACAACGCAGTTTCCAATATGTATAATGCTGGAAGCGTCAGTATTTTTAAAGACTTAAAATAGGGTCTACAGCTATCCGTTGTTTTTATATTACACATTGCTCTGACACATCTTTTTTGCATCTTAAATATAAGCACACGGTCAGTCGACTGCCCCCAAAAAATTACGCCATATCGCAACACAGAAGCTACAAGTCCATGGTATGCTACCAGTAACGTATCTTTATTCACCTTTTTTGATAATTGAAAGAGTGCATAAGCAGATTTACTCAGGCGTTTACAAAGTTCTTCTATCATGGGTTTCCAATTAAGCTTACTGTCTATGGTGATACCTAAAAACTTAGCATTATTAACTTCTTCTATTTTGTGGTTATTATAAGTTACATCAATATTTGGATGCGGTTGCCGTTGATGAAAGTGCATCACCTTAGTTTTATTTAAATTAATTACCAGATTGTTATTATTCATCCAACGGATGATATTGAGAAGGGATTTATTAATATCATTTTCATAAGTTGTCACATTATTACATTTTATAACAGCTGTGCTATCATCGGCAAATAGGATCATTTTGTGTCGTATTATTTTTGGCAGATCATTAATATATATTAGAAATAACAACGGCCCCAGCACGCTACCTTGGGGCACGCCATATCTTACGTGTCTTGGTTTTGATTTGTATATGATCTGCGTTTTAGTCTTATGACATATTCTAGATATTTCTGTGTATTGATATCTGTCACTAAGGTATGATTCAATGAGTTTCAGAACATTGCCCCTTATGCCATATCCATGTAACTCATTAAAAAGCTTTTTTCGTATTCTTCTCAGCAAACCCTTTCATTTGATACCCATATCATGGCAGTGCACAAAAATAACTAGTCCACCATCTTGGGCCGTCCGCCATATTGAATTTAGAATAACGTCACTTATCTAACCATGCATTGTCATCCAAACTAAACGTGTATGCAAATTTTCATCTTAATCGGTGGAGGATGACTGCTTTAAAATTCAGTTGCAAGATTTGACCCGAACACACATACATACATACAAACAAACATACATTACATTGCAAGTTAATTAAAAGCTTGTAATAAAACTTATATTTAGGTAGGTATGTTGAAAGCAATCATGATCTGATTTTTTTCAAGGAAATCTTGTTTTTGTTGTTTGTTTTACAGGAAAAAAAAACGCAATTTTTGTGTCGTAGGTGTGTCAATTTATTGTATATCGTTTAGTTAATAAACACGTACAATAAAATATTGGGTTAAAGCCTTAGAATTATTTATATTATAATTTGTGACAATGTGTCCCTTTGATCAAGATCTATTGGATATTATTATAAAATCAGATCATTTTCTGTACGTCTTTGAATAAAAAAATGTCTATAATACTTATCTAGTTTTATAAAATATTTATATTAGTATCATAATTCAATAAAAAAATTAATGACTTCGATATCTGGGTTATTTCCGGTACAATTTGTGGTAATTTTCAATATTCCGTTAACGAAAATGGTAGTCAGTTTTTCAGAAAACTGTAGAATATTTTTTCTTTTGAAATAAAGCGCGCTGCCGAACAAAAACTATCACTTTTTCACTTACTGCGACTGAGTAAGTTGGCTAAGGATAGCGAATACTTTAATAAATAAAAAAAATATGCTTTATCATAGAAATAATATTTTACCGTTTCAGGAAAAATCTCCTGACCTATTTAAATTGTGAATTCCCAAAAATTGTTCTCTCGGTGTTGCCCTTAAATTTATTTAATAAAATGGTAATTTAAATAAAATACCCGTACAATCTCGTGGCACATTAATGAATTTATATTTTTATTAAATTAAATAAAACATATATAATAATAAAAATTACGTACGGGTTCATTACGTATGACAACTTTTTTTGTAAACAGATCTAACAATAAAACTTATATTAAAATAATCAGTCATTGAAAACTTCAGATTTTGTTTCAGTTGAGATTCTAGCGCCTAATGTCATCTGAAGATTCCAATAATTACCTGTTTATTTAAAGATTAATATTTTTTGTATTTTGTTTAAATTAATACTAACAAGTCTGTTCGGAAAACGAGGCACTGGATTCTCACTTACCTATAAATAAATTACCGCGGCGAAAAGTAAATATAAGGTTAAAAAGATAACATAATTAAATACAACGATTTTTTTTTCGCTTTTTCACTGGTTTTACACATTTCCCGCGGTAAAGTTTTGGTCCTGACTTTTTGTCTTTCAAACCTTTGTTTAGAATTAGCACCAGAACTTATAGATGAACTGTCAAAATGCTTCGTTCTGACAGTTCTTCTACAGTTAGAAATAACAGCACTCTTATTTTACGCTGGCTCTCAAGACTTGCTGTGCGGTGACGCCTACCTTTCCTTTCGAGGCCGCAGTGGGTCGCATGAAGCCTGACGTCGTTGTCCTGCTGTTGACACTCTTCAACGGAGGCCTTGATGTGCCTACTGAGCTGCCACTGGAAGAAGACCTTGAAGCCGGCATCCTGGAGACAGGCTTCGGTACTGGTTTGGGAACAGGCTTGACAGGCGCCGGAGGGACCCGCTTCACCGTCGATACAGATGTAGAACTGTTCAAAGAACTCCTGGAACTTCTCAATGAGGCTCTGGATGCAGACCTTTCGACTCTTAAAGAACTAGCCCGTTTGGGGATCACGCGTTTGGGGTCTATGGGCGTCCGAGGAGGTGTCCTCGTCTCTTTGGTAGGAATCTTCTTTGGTTGTCCCACTTTAGGGACTGGGGACTTGGCGATTTTCGGCACAGGTGACTCGCATTCAACATTGCACCCTGAGGAAGCCCCCTGGGATGCACTTTCTGAATTTAGACTCTGGGTTTCTTCAAATCCTTCGTCGTTTAATTCGTGCTCACTTTTGACTTTCAACATCCTAGGTGAGGTCGTTCTTTCTGGAACCTTTTCTGGGGCCTTCTCTGTTCTGTTGTTGAGAGATTTTCTATACCCATCCCTCGACCAGACTCCAGTAGGGTTTTCAGCAGGAGATTTCAGTTCACGTATCGCTTTCTGTACATCCTCCTGATTTATGGAAGTCTGCCGCCTCATTCGAAGGTATGGCTTTGTATCTTTGGTCGGTTTGTCTGTGCTTTGGTTCTTTAGTCTATCTTGCCACCTCTTCAGCCTAGTGTCCTTCTCATCCTTGCTAACTTCGATTGGTTTTGCCACTTGCGGCGTTTCGACTTTGTAAGAAGCCTGGACATCTAACTTCGAAGGTCTGATGACTTGAGTTTCAGCTACTAGTTCAGGTGCTGGCTCAGGTTTCTTCTCTTCTTCAGGGGAACTGGTAGAATCTGTGTTCCTCTTATACCTTCTCGTTCTTCTGGCGGCAGAGAACCTATCGAACTGGCCATCTCCTAAGATTTCTTGGCAGAGGTCCTTCATTTCGGCGGAAGCTTTGTCGCTGAGGTTGGTACGGGTGGGTAGGGATGGTTGGAACTTCCTGCACGGTTCTCTCTCTGGTGGGGGGTTGAAGGTTGAGGTAAACTTCCTCTGAGCTGGTGGGGTTTCGATGTTATCGGAGTCAATTTCTACCCTATCTGACTTTTCTATCCTCTCTGGTCTAACAACCTTCACATCCCTTTCGCTGGTGACCTTGATATCTGGCAGTTTTCTCTGTTCCTCTGTGATGGATATGAGCGGTTGTGGAGATTCTATCTGTTGGCGTGATCGCTGTCTCCTGAGCCTTCTCATCTCCTCGTTTTCCTCTGTCTTCCTCCAAGGAACTCTGGTGTCCTTCTTCTGTGGTTGTACATCTGGAAAGAGCATTATTTGGATTAGGATGATGTTAATGTATTAGAACGTTTTTGAATAAAGGTTTTTATGCTGAGAAATAATCGTAGGGATCTGGATTGGATCAATGCTTTAAGTGCTCTTAAAGGGTTCTCCGTTTATATGGAATAGATCGCTAAAACCTTCAGTAAATATAACACGATATAAATAGATAGATACATTGTATAGGATATACAAGTTCTTTATTGTTCACCAAATTTGTAACATACGCTTTTACAATATTGCTATTTCTATAGGTACAATGACGGTCTTCTCTCTGACAGCTGCTATAAATGTGCCCATCTACTGGACCTATACAAAATAATGAGACGATCCGCCGCCGCGTAAAGAAGATGGAGTGAACGAACGTTAAGTAAAGAGGGTTGTAGTAGTGGGGATTCATTATCCGCACTTAGGATCCCATACGGTCCGTTTTGCATGGGAATCCTGGTTATAAAAGTCAATAAAACTAATTACTGCTAGTAAAAAGAATTAGATGAACCTTCGACAGTCTCGAGCGCCTTGACAACATCACTGTCGGGCAGGACGGCCGGCCTCCAGTCCGCGCGGCCCTCCGGCAGAGGCTCCAGGGTGGCGCTACGCTCGCTCTCTGCAATAATAAATACAATCAGAATGGGATGATCGAAGTGGCTGGAAAATACTAGATGTAGTAGGATGACATTCAATTGCTGTGCCGCGACTTAGGAGAAGCTTGTGTCTAGCAGTGGACTCCGATAGGTTGCCTTGATAGGGTGAGAGAAAGGTGATAGACTGAACAATAAATAAAAAAATAATATATAAATGATCTGCATGGACAGCAAGATGACCTTCAATTTAAAGTTCACGTTTAGATAGATTGTTGGTAATTTATGATTGTCGATTTCATGAATACTTATGAATCATTAAACACTGAAATATTAATAGAATAAAATAGCATTGGTGACCTAATTACTTTATTGGAAGCCAACTAAGTTGCATTTGCTGGCATTGGTCTCGCGTGGTGGATAACAGTCTACCTACTCTCTCACAGAGAAGAAGAATGTGTTCCAGGGCTGGCTATATCTGGATTCAAGACGATGAATAGTTTCTGCGAAACTCGTCAAGCTTCATTGCTTTGGCACTTTTCTGGTGGTATATCGATTCTGTCTTACAAGAATTGCAATTTGCACCAAAAAAACCTTGTTTGCTAATTGAAATATTGATACATACCGGAGTCGTTTTCCAAGGAGCGCTTGTCAGTATGGAGACGGTGCGCGGGGCGCGCGCGCGGCCGCGCGTCCTCCTGGCTGCTCGCGCGCAGCCACGACTCGATCTTCTGTCGCCACTCCCTGCGAGAATATGATCATTATTATATAACAGATATCAACACATCTGTGTCCATCCATATTAGGGGTAGACGAAGGCATATGAGCAACATGAGCTTATTACCATTAATTGGGCATAAATCCAGCTGGGCTGTTACTGATGCATTCTACATTGACAAACCCAACTCGTTTTACCCACAGAACAGTTAATTGGTACCCACCAAAAGCATGTTTCTGGCCCCAGAAACCAATACCTTAATGTTTATAGCATTGATACAATCATAAATTATTGTGAAGTGGTATTAACGCGATGTCCTGCACTGATTGTTAATTTTTTATCAATTTCTGATCCGATCTGAGAAGAAGGTCTAGTATGTTCGATAGATGAATATACCCAGTATTCTATAATATTCAAATCCTTGTTTCCTATTGATGTTATATCCATTCTAAGAAAAATCAACTTTATACTTCTGTGCAATAAAGATATTTTTAGAATGACTGCCGAAAGAGTTCAAATTTTTTGGATGTACATACTTGGGCTTAGCGGGTGCGGTATCCGGGGAGGCAGGTGCAGGAGACACCGGCGCGGGTGTGGGCGGGGTGTGCGGCGCGCGCGGGGAGGGGGCGCGCTCGCGACTGGCCTCGGGGATCTCTAGGCGAGCACGGGCCGCACCGCGGCGGGACCAGGAACGATCTGTAGGGAAAAATAATGGTTAGTACTTCTGACTGTAACGTTATGTGACAAGATTAATTATGCGAAGTCATTCTTCTCTGACTACTGCTTTCGTGTATGGGACGATTAACTGCAGTTTTTATTTAGTCAGTCCATCTCATTGGAGATCTGCCGCGCGATCAACAAAAAGCGCCTTCGGACATCATCGAAGTGGCTTACAATATTATAATGGGTCATAATGGGACATCTCATCAAGACCACACTGTCGGTCTTAGTGTATAAGTAGATACTAATATATATCATTAGCAAAATTTTTACTAACGTCCTAGTATATAAGTACTAGCATAGGTCATATTAGATCATATCTACAACTCTACTGAAAACAAAACTAAGATGTTAGTGACAATATTATGTTGTTGTGTGCTTTTATATTGTTGTATGTCGATTTTGTCAGTATGGACTTTTGTTGTCTGATGAATAAATGAATTATTATTTAGCTGGTCTTCATCATTCATCATCATTCGGCTTGTCTCATCGAACCGCTACCGACTAGTTGTTTTAAATGGTTCACAAATCAAACACACTTTTGGAAAGATGTTAAAGGAAATGCAGGCAGAGAGAGCCGACTGAATTTCCTTAGTAAAAAATCTTAATTCGAGGTTTGGCTCTCGTCTATTTCTTCCTCCAGCATTTGACAAATCTAAAAGATATTTCATAAATTTATTAATAAAATATATGTTGTGCTTCTATGTTTTTCTTTTTTCATTTATATTTGTCAAATTTGTACCTACACTAAATTTGCGCCTCTGTTGACAGCGCAATTTTGAGCATCTTTTGAGGGACACAGTATAATTATATCTATTTCATTTTATGGAATATCTTTTAAATTCGTCTACGAGTAAGAGGAGGAGGCGAGAGCCAAACCTCGAATTATGATTTTATTACTTAGTAAATTCAGTTGGATGTCTGCGAACGCATTTCCTCTTAAGCGAATGCAAAATGTTCATATGATGTACAAACGAAAATTATTTGCGAACTGCTAGACTCGATGCGAGATGAGCTCACTAATAATAAACCATGATGGTTAGTTTTACATAACTAAATTCCGTCAAGAAATTAATTTTATCTTACCAAGACTGCCCCAAGCACTCCTCTCCCGGAGGTCGTTGGCGGCCGGTGACGAGTGTCGCAGGAACTCCAGCAGTCCCTCCTCATCGTCACCAGGACTGGCCCTACTTCTGCGACGGAGACTGCCCGTTGGAGTTACATCTGGAAAGGGGATAAAATAATTCAACAGTGATTTTTAAGAATGGTTTTCCAAAATGTATCTTTCTACCATGGCCTAACACAAGATGACTTTCCACCATGGCCCAACACAAGATGACTTTCCACCATGGCCCAACACAAGATGACTTTCCACCATGGCCCAACACAAGATGACTTTCTACCATGGCCCAACACAAGATGAATTTCCACCATGGCCCAACACAAGATGACTTTCCACCATGGCCCAACACAAGATGACTTGACCGAAACTCGCCCCTTTTATTGCGAAATATGAGCGTTATCGATGACAAATTGTAACGCAGTTCTGACTTATATTAAGATAAATTGCGTCAATCTACACTATTCATACCTCTAAGAAGCGTTACACATACAAGCGGAATAATTCTACAGCTGCCATTTGCAAAGTAAATTTCTCCAATTCGGAGGACAGCTTGTCCTAGAAAAGATAATCTTTTTGATACTAACCAGGTGACGGTGATGGATCATGCGGCTTCCTTAGCGATCTTCTGCCGAGGCCGTTCCTGATATCCAGCAGTAGAGACTCCATGAGAGACTCGCATTCCGACACTGGTGTACTGCAAACACTGCTGGTACCTATATGGACAAAATAATTATGTGAATTGTGGTTGAAAGCAACCTTCTTTTGTATCAAAGTCAACATTTTTTTCAAAATTTTGTGCCGAAGAATTTTTCATTTTCTCATTGACCTATGAACTTGAAATTTAATGATAATGTTTATAATTACGTATGTTTTACGAACAAATACCAATATATTGGTAAATCAGTTTTTTTCTTTGAAACGCCATCATTTTTCCTATTACAACCAACTTGATTTTGCGGTTTGGTACGCACTTGGCCCGTGCAACAACACTTTAGGATAATTTTATTAACGTCCACGTCTGGACTGTCATCATAATGGATATCTTCACTGCGCCTATCGTCTCACCAGTCTTAACCCTGGCTGTAGCCAGGTCTCTTGCTCGTCTCCTGGCAGCAGCCTGTTCTTCATTGGCTCTCCGGCGCTCATTGTCACTGACTGCCGACCTGAACTTACTGCAGAACCATACGAACATCTGGAATGAGATTATTAGGTTTTTATGAATAAAAAGAATGTGGTTAAGTATTTCTCAAGCTCTTAATTTATTTAGCCTGAAAGCCTTCCAAACTTTGGTATTGTCGCGTTCTTAAATCCAAATTCTCAATTGAGAAATCGAAAATTAGTCGTTAAATGCACTATAAAGATTTTAAGGGAGTTTAGAAGAATACTTTACCTTGAAGCACTCCTCTAACTTAAAAGACACAGGGTCTTCGCAGAAGAATTCAGCAAGTTGTTTTCGTACGCTCTCAACCTCTTCCATGTCTTTGTTAAGAGCGGACACCTCTTGTTCTGCTACCTGCAATGGCAAAACAATATTCTTTTTAGACATCTTTAATATTTGATTCCTTAACATCGTTCAAGTTGCAGCCAAGTCAGACAAGCTTTCAAACACAGACTTTATCTTTTGTGTAGTAACACGCCAACAATTATTTATTAGAGTTTAACCCTCCATCATCAGCTTTTTCCTCACCTGCAAGAAATCCCCCATCTGCCCCTTAATGTCCTGCTGCGTGCTGGGCATCTGGATCTCCTTCTTCAGCCCCTGGATCCTGTTGGCCAAAGTCTTGATCTCGTTGTGGACCTGGTCCACGCTGGCCTTAGCTGCTTCTTCTAGGACGCGGGTGTCGTCCGCGAAGTGGATTAGTTCTTTGTTCTTTTTCTCTGCTTGCTGTAAACAAAGTTTTATTTTAGTCAGTGTGTGGGATTCAGAAGTTAAGAAACACGTAATAAATCTTATTGCCTCAAAAATTGAGACGAGGGGTAATATTTTAAGTTACTAATATAGCAACATACTACTGGCTTTTGAGGAGAAAATATTACGTAACTAACAAAATTTTAACACTTGGTTACATTAAACTCAAACACTAAGAAGATTATCCTTACCATAGCGACATAGTGCATGAGCGTCATCCCCGGCTTGTTAGCCCTGATGTCGGGTAGCTTCTGCAGAGAAGACAGCTTCACTCCCGCGGCTCCTCCCGCATAGCCACCCGCATTCAGGAAGTTGCCGGCGATCAACGCTATGTATAACACCTCCTAGAAAATAATAGAATAATGGAATTAGCAACCTGATTTTTCGGTCGGGGAGTCTACCTTTCAGTGTCAAGTTCGACAAAGCTAAATGATTGAGTTGTAGCAAAAAAAAAAGAAGTTCTTGGAAAAGGCGAGAAAGGCCGATTATCCTGCAGTGGAACGTTACAAGTTAAAAAATATATATACATTTTTGTAACAAAATGTATATACATTTTTTTTTTATAATATTACCTGTAGAGCTCTTGAAGACATTAAGTCGTCTCCAGCGACTAGGATAGCGTTGATAGCACTCTCTAGGTACCCTGATGTTGAAGCCCATTCTTCTTTTAGCAGCATGCATTCGATCCGCAATTTGTAACTAGAAACATAAATAAAATATTGCAGACCACAAAATATTTCAGAATGTTATGGACAAAATGCAAAAGTAAACAATTTACAACACAGAAACTCAAAACATAAACGGTTTATTCAGAAGATGAAAAAGACCAACTAGTAGACCAAAAAGACCACTCACTTCGGAAGCTGTATAAGCTGTAGCAGGAACTTCTCAGCTGTTCCCAACTTCGTGACGTCACCGGTAAAGGCCTTCAGCATCTCTGACTCGTCTACTTCAGGCAGAATCTTGAGAAGACCACGTAATTTCTCCGTACCGATGTCATCATGAGCACCCTCACGGATCAGTTGGATTATATCCTCGTTGGAACTAGAAAAGCAATTAAGAATAATGAGAAAATGAATAAATAGGTGGCATAAATTCATATTGTTTGTAGATATAAATTGGCATTTGGATTCGGCAACAGTAATTTATAACTGTGTCTACGCGAATTAGTTCAAAGAACTGTTTGTCTATAGTGTAGGATTTCATTCACCAGACGGTTTCAAAATATCTTGTTGTAGCCTTACCTCCGGAACTGCTTCAAGAATATATTAACATTGAGACTCCTCTTTCCATCCAGGAGTGTGATTTCTGAAGACTCCTTCCGCGGCTTCCTCTCTCCTGAGCTGTCGCAGATGGGACTGCGACCTAACCTAGGTGATGAGCCAGCAGATCCAGTTGGTTGAATCTGAAAGGAATAAAGATATTTTTCAAGTTAGTATTTTATTCTAGACTCAACAGACGACCTAAAAGATTGTGGAGGCAAGCGGTTGCCTCCACATTCTTTTAGGTCTTGTGGTCGAGTAATTTTAGCACAATGTTTACTAAGCAATAAGGATCAAAAGTGGTTGAAAAGGAACTACAAAATGTTTAAGCTTTAGTGATCCCGTACACCTAACCACGTCTCCTGATCTGAAACTCAATTAATGAAATTTTGGGTTTGAGAATCTACTTGCCGAGTAATATCAGTTGGAAAGATAGATTTTTGTACCTTGTAGCAGTTCTGTTCTTGGTGGCCCTTCTACTAACCTGTTGACAGAAGAGTCCTTCAATCTCCGTCCAGTCGAGATCGACCTTCGGAGAGTGTTTGTGACTCGATGCTACTAGTGACCAGATGTTGTTTTGACCGATGACCTAGAAGTAAGGAAAGAGTAATTAATATATAGGGCTTTGAAATATGGTCACGAGAAGTAAAAGTAAAAGTAACTTTCAACACAACTCACTTTGTTATTAGGAATTTTATTCCAATTGATAGTTTTCATCTTAGTCTTCGGTATGGGTGTCTCCTGCTGCGGCAGCTTGATGTCCAGCGCGGGCGCAGGAGGTGACGGCGGGCAGGCGGACGGGGGTGGTGGGACGGGTGGGGGAGGAGGTCCACAAGGTGGCGGAGGGGGTAGCATTGGGGCGGGTGGTGGTGGTATGGCTGGAAATAGAGAGAAAAGCATGGGTATACTTCAATTTCAAAACTCTTAAAGGCAACAAAAAAGCGAAAAATATACTTTTCAAAAATTCTTTGTTGAGAGAAATTAAAGGAACATTCAGGTATTTTAGAATTTTTCAGACGATTCTCTAAATTATAGGACCAGACTGGACTCCTTCATAGTCTGTTGTCATCAGCAGTCAAAACTCATGGAAATAATCTCATTGACTATAGCTACTCAGTAAAGATAAGTACCAACCTGCACTGGGCATCATGACAGGAGGTGGAGGTGGTGGCGGTGGTGATAGAGCTCGTTGGAGACTCTGCTTCCTGCCACCACCTGACATGTCACGGTGCTGACATGTGCAGCCTACCTTAGCCTGTAAAGGTAATTGTGTATAAGTATCAACATTTTGAAGATTATATAGAGAAAACGATCAACTAAGTTATTGCCAAAAACGACAAAATAATGAAATCTTGCCCTTGTACTCTGACTTATAAGAGTCTCTTTTCAATCCACACTAAAATTGAACTTTTGACAAGATAGTTTCCTTCTTGTATAGAGAACTACACACCTGCACACTAGGGGCTCTGAGCAGCTTGGCAGCATCTTCCCTAGTCTCCAACAATGTAGCGCGGTGAACCAGGGTCTCCGCCGTGTCCCATACGATGTCACTGACAGGCTCCTTGGGGTCTATCCTCAGCAAGTGCTGCAGGATGCTCAGGAATGGGATCTCTTGAGGAGTGTCTGCCACCTGAAAGAAGCACAAAAATTTACAAAATACTCAATGCTTATTTATACCTATTAATTTTGCTAGGTAAATACTACTAAACTCGAATCACACTGCAAGGATTCCTTTAGTGGAACGGTATAAACACTTGAATTCTTTAGTGAACCTGATTTATTATTGTGAGCCTACATGGGCTAGGAAAGATTACCTAGTGTAATTAAGGCATTTAAGAGTCCTGTTTAAAGCAGGTTACAGACCAAAAGTTGACAGAACAATGCACACAAGTATGAAAACAAACCTCGGCTATGCAAGCACAGCTATACTAACTGAGCTTAAATTTTTATCTGTAACCGACTTATGGATCTCTGGAAGACATTTAAGTACGAGCTGTTTTTAATTATCTAGGCATACTTTAAGTTTTGTTGATTTATCTCTTTTCTATTACTAAAACGGATAGAAAAAAGGGAAAATATACTTTATTGTACACAAAAAAAAAAAAATTACACATATACACTTTTACAACAACTTAGTGCTATGGGTACAAAGGCGGTCTTATCGCTGACAGATCAATGATACTAATCACAAACTGCCACTATCAGAACGGATGCTCACCTGTTTTAGTATCGCATAGAACACATCCAAATGGGAGTTGAGGTTTATGCCTCCGGGACCCTGAGCCTCATCACTCTCCCGCTGTTCTTCGAACACGTCCAGTTGCACGCCCAAGTCTGGGTGGCTGGCTGCTTCATGTCTGGAAATAAAATGGAACAGTTTTTAAAACTGTGGATAGAAATGTGGTAGAGTGGAGGGTAGAGGAACTTCATTTCACATCTCCCGTACATAATGGGCCCATATATAATATAGACCCCCAGAGATAATTCCTATCTGTCTTGTAATGAAAATCATGTAGGGTTTTGTTCCTTATGATCTTTAGATTTCAGTATTATAATTTTTATCTTGTCAGGCGTAAAACTAAAATTCTGCGCGTTTAAATGATCATACTGGAGCGCATTTCAGGACAATTTTCCTCATCCTCATCATCATATCAGCCGAAAGACGTCCAATACAATAGGCCTCCCCAAAGCGTCGCCACATTGACCGGTCCCAAGCGTCTCGCAACCAAAGGATCCCCGCAACCTTCTCCAGGTCATCGGTCCACCTGGTGGGAGGCCTTCCAACGCAACGACTTCCAGTTCGCGGTCACCACTCCAGAACCTTTCTACCCCATCGGCCATACGTTCTGCGAGCAATGTGCCCTGCCCAGTGCCCACTGCCACTTAAGTTTGGCAATTCTACGGGCTATGTCGGTAACCCTAGTTTTCTTACTGATCTCTAAATTTCTGATTCGATCAGGCAAGGAAACGCCGAGCATAGCTCTCTCCATTGCCCTTTGAGTGACTGTTAGCTTTCTGATGAGGCCCATTGTTAGCGACCGACCACGTCTCAGAGTCATAATGTCATCACTGGCAACACACATTGGTCATAAACTTTCATCTTGAGACACTGTGGTAAGTTGGACGATTAGATACCGCGCAACTTCCCGACCGCTGCACAACTTCGAGTGTAGAGAAGCAGGCTAAATAGAGACGCAGGTTATACTCTTCGGTCTTTTGTATAACCTGCCGCAGCGTATGTATGTGGTCTGCGGTGCTAAAGCCTTTTTGGAATCCAGCTTGTTCGGGAGGCTGGAAATCGTCAAACCTGCGCGCGAGACGATTCGTGATGACTCTTGAAAACAGCTTGTGGACATGGCTAAGAAGTGAGATGGACCTATAGTTCTTCAGCCGGGCTTTGTCGCCCTTCTTGAAGGAGTACCACCACACCCCTGCACCATGCATGTGGCGTTTTACTCTCGAGTATGACGGAATCAAACAGCTTCTGAAGGGCCTTAAGGACCGGTTTCCCACCCGCGTTCAGGAGTTTGACCGTGATTCCGTCGTCACCCGGCGCCTTGTTGTTTTTAAGCTGTTTCAGAGTCATCCTAATCTCGTACAGGCTGACGTCCGGGATATCTTTGGTATAGTGTTGGATCAATTTAACGCTCAGTATCAAAGCGGCGCAGGTCTCTTTTCAAGGATTTAGAGATCTGTCTATTGAGCTGCCGATATTTGCACGCCTAATCTGAAGACTGCAGGATTATCTCACGCCTCTCCTTCATAAGCTTCAGAGTAGGATCAGAGAGCTTTTTGATTCCATCTGTACGACGGGTCTACGGGACGGGTAATTTGCCACACATTTCATTGAAATCTGGCTGGTTAGAGAGTATATTTTACTTAACGATGTCATATTCATATACTGAATTAATAAAAGAAAAACAGGAAAATAGTGCTTTAGAGGCAGTAACACTTTAAATCATTGTGCACCTCGATGCTTTTAAAACCGTTTTTTTTTTAATTATTATAACTTTTTTTTCTAACTTTTAAAACCTTCTGTGGCTAGAATTTTCGAGCAGTTTTAGGAAGGTGACGTAATACCAATAGATAATTTAATCAAAAGCCCGCATGTAATCTTGTTTCAAGCGCTTCACACGGCTCCAGTACAAAAATATGGATTTGAGGGAAAGTAGTAGAAACTTATGCCTTTGGGCAATATAGCTCACTCACAAGCACCACTTTTGTGTGAGTTATGGTCAAACTTCAAATATTACGGTAGAATACATAACAAGCTTGAATCCCATATTAGGGAAAGGCGAAACCCACAACTGGATTCTGAAGTAGATACTACTGCAAGCAGATTAGGCACGAAGAGGTAGGTATGAGAGTTCATATGAAAGATATATTGTTTTTAATTTTAATTTTGGTAAAAAAAAAATGAGTTCTAGTGTCATTTAATTAGCTTTTGACGGTTTCGTCACAATTTGCGTTAAATCATAAGTTCGATAAATTAAAACAGCGAGCTCTAGTTTTAAATTGTCTACTTTTTACATTATTTTTATTTTTTATTGATAGGCTGAAGCTTGACCACTATCTCACCTGATGGTAAACGGTGACTTTTTGTTCTGTTCTTTTAATTAAACCACCCTCGTGCACCAATTAAAACTTCATGCACAATGACAACAGCGATACGGACACCGACCGACATTTTTGCCATCGCGGTTTGAACATGAATGAGGCTGGCACTCACTAGCTACATTAAAATTGGAAAATAGAAAAATGGCGGCTTTTGGGCGCCATATTGTGGGGGCCCCATTTTTTTCTTCCATACCCAACGTGTGGGGCATCAAAATAAACGATTTAAGAGGGACGAAGGGATTTCAAAAATATACAATATTAGTTTCTGCCAGCGTCTTTACCCGCGTGAATATCGAAAATTATCCCAAGGGAACATATTCCCGGGATAGAAAATATCTTGTGTACTATGCCAGACTATAATCTATATCTGTGCCAAATTTCATCCAGATTTGTCCAGCCGTTTGAGCGTGAAGACGTAACAAACATACAAACACACTCACAAACTTTCACCTTTATAATATTAGTGTGATAGTGTGATTATATGTTTAAATGTAGCTAATTGAAAAAACATAATATGTAAAGGTATAAAAAAAACAAAATCAAAAAACCCGACTGCTTAAGAAGCGAACTAAAAAGAAAATCAAACAAGAAGAAAATAATGATGTGAAAAAATGAAATGGTGTCGGAGGATACATCTAGTTTTAGTCAGACAACTCGCGAATTAGTATCCTCCGACTGCTTGGCATGGTTTTCTTCTTGTTTACGTATTTTTAGTTCGCTTCTTAAGCAGTCAGGTTTTTTGATTTTGTGATTTAAAATTTTAAGACATCATCAATCCATATCTACCGATCTATTTCTAGCATATATGACACACAATAATAATTAAATAAAAAATACCTAAGTTAACTGAATCAGCTAAATATTATCACGAACCGGTTCTAAGGGGTTTAGTCACTATACTTATATATGAGTATATATATTTTTAATGAGAGGTATTATTCACGGCGGATACGACGCCATATTAGGAGCGGGCAGAGACCTAAAGATGCGCCTACGCAAGTCGGTTACAAACGTTCGTTTTTCAAATGAGAACACTGTGGTTTTGTTTAGAGATACTTTTGGATTTAAAGGGGTAAGGGGTGCAGGTAGTTAGAATAAGTATTGGGTTCTTACTTTGGGATGAAATACATATCAGATTTGGTTACGATAAGATTGGATTTTGTAATCAATTATTTTAATCTTGTTTAATAATTCAATTTTTGCTTTAGTAAATTTAATTTAAGTAAAATAGGTTCATTACCTTGTTGTTGTTGTTGTTGCATAAAACTTGCAAAATTGTAACGTAAAAAGAAGTTCCTAAAATACAGGATAGTAACCTAATCTAGCTCTGGAGTCGAGGTTTCACAATTTAATTGTAGACTTGTACTTACTGAATTGTTTTATTGAAATGATAAGGCTCTCTCTAGAAATATCTGTTTCATAATATAGTGTAACATAATTATTCGGCAAGAACCACGTAATTTATCATGTGTAAGAGTAGTTTCCGCATCAGAGCTCAAAAAAATCTTGATTATAAATAATTTTTATGATCCACATTTAGTAATTACGATATTACTCCTGTCTTTCTATGTTCGCACCTCTAAACGTCACGATTACCGAGAGTTTTTTATCACTCCCAGTGTCAGTGATTAATTTAATAGCCGCTAAGGACATCAATTAGGTGTTTTTTGTATTAATTAACGTAAGTACTAGGTCAGGTGTAATCATATCATAATTTAATCGGCAAATTACTTCAATAATTTGTCTAAAAATAAACGCCAAAAAAGTATTGTTGTTTAAGAGTTTATTGAACCTATTCTAAGTTGTTTAACCTAAGGCAATTTGGAACTAAATTGGCAATAATTTTATAAACTGACAGACTGCTAACAACATGCATTATAAGACCAAATCAAAATTAAGAGACCAGAGGCGCACTGGCTTAATTGGCCATTAATTCACTGAAGAGAGTTTTAACAGATTCATTCCCTGTTTTGCGGTACTATACTGACTTATTAAGATATTAAAATTGGCCTTTAATATGGGCAACCGTTGGGACACATGCTTCCTCTATGTGGGAGGGAGTGTGCCGTATCTTAGCTTACAAGCGAAACTATGCATCTTTTTACGGGTGGAATGCTCATGGATGTCCTACTGATACTACTCTGAGTTTGTTTCGGCCTTTCTTCTCAGAGTAGTCAGATAGGAAACGCCGACTTCATCTAGTTTTAAAAATATGATCGACATGTAAAAGTGTTTGTACAAACCTACTTACAGAAATAAATCATTTATCATTTATACTAGTCCTACTGAAGACTACACAATCGTAAATGCTAAACTTGATTAGGTGGCGTAAAAGTCATCGGATTACATTCAAAGGGTAATCTGTCTACTAAAGAAGCGGATAACCCTTACACGGCTGGTTTAATTCTATCTCGGCACCTCCCCATCTCGACAATAAAAAAATCTTACAAGATAAAAAAATAATATAAAAATCTATTTGAAATTAAAAAAATCACAGCAAAAAAGAAAAAAAAACAATTCTATCAAATTGATTGAATAAATAAACAAGTTGATTTAGTCACTAGTAGGTACTCGTATAGGTACTGTGTTTCTATTTTTTTATGTGAATCTCACATGATTTGTGACAGAGTGCCGAGATGGCACCAATCCAACTGCACCGTCTTTTGCAGCTACCTTAAGATACTATACCTAATCAATGGGTTAGGTACTTAATTACCTATTGGTTTCATTGCTTAGAAAACCTAACCGTTCCCACTGGTTTATTAAGCACATAATAAGCTCTACACGCACTTACAAATCCAAAACTAGCTCTTGCCTCTTAACTAAACAGCCAAAGAAAATCTCCTAATAGCCACAGTTTACATTCACATCTATCAAATTAGCCAAATTGCTTAATCCGTAAACTTCACAAAACACACATAAATAACCATATTACTGAATTATCACCGACAAAAAACATAAAATGTATCAAATGTTTTTATGTCTCTAAAATTGCCGTGCTCGATCAACCGGCGCTGACAAAAAACCGTGTCGATGTAATTGGCTGATATACATTTGAAATACTGTTGAGTTGCTGTTTACTGTCTGACTGGCTGATTTACTGAAAAAAACATGGATCAGATAATATTGTGAAGAAGAATCTTCTATGGATAATTTTAAAGATCTCTAGAAACTTACGGTGAGGAAAAATACTTGTCGCAGAGAAAGATGAGTACATGTGTACTTTGACAATCCTTTATTAGTGGATCAAACTGGATATTTAAGTTTATATTACAGCCAATTAGCTAGAAACATTTAGTATCAATAGTGATCAAACTGGTACTCAGCTGAATCCGGTAAGACTGGAAGCCGACCCCAACAATAATTGGGAAAAAGGCTAGGCAGATGATGAGTGGTCAAAAGAGAGCCTATCGTCACAGATAATATAATACTAGCATACAGATGCCTCATCCCATACGAAGAAACCGTGCCGACGTGACTAGCGTTTTTCGTCTGATTAAACTGACTATTTTTTATACATTGATCGCGTTCGGTTCCGGTCCACGGCGATAGATAGATGGTGTTAGCAACGACTTGCAAGAAACAGGGTTTACTCGGTCCGTGAATATTTTTATCCATAAATATATTGACGATTTCTTTTTTTGGCACATTTTTACCGTTTCATTGCACCAAAATGTTTTACAATACAAATTTAAGCAATCGAGTGGCATGCCTTAGAAATTATATACCACGCCATCTATTGGCATCAATTTTAAATGATCCGTTCAAATAATGTTTGAAATGTGAATTAAGAGTCTAATATTCCATAATTTTGTGCTTAGGAGAGTTGATTAAACAAGAACATACAATTTTTATGTTCAATTCCAGAAAATGTTAATTTTACAGACAATTCAATAGGGAATATCGCGCCATCTAGTCATATTTATTATTAAAAACAATGTTTCATAACTATACGTTTGTACTTCGGCAGAACCACAGAGAAGTTTGGGCACTCATTTTACACTTAGATTAATTTCAAGCTGAGTTGACCAGACTGAAGTTATATACAACAGAGATCTATTTACCATAATTCGGGCACGAATGCAGACTCTAGGCCGAAAACACCTTGCCCGACCAAGGGAACGAACCTCACCATCGCGTCGTCGGACTGGGAACCACATGAATAACGAGGTCGAGCGACTTATAATTTTTCACATCAACAAGTCATATTTGTCCATAAAACTATAAACGGTAGAATTATCATTTCTAGTTAGACATCGGAAGATCGAGTTAGATTAATGCGTTTTGCACACTGCTTCGTTGACATAAATTATGTTAATATCTTTATGTATTGTAGCGCCTTATTTGATGCTTATGATCTTTAAGAGTGTCCTTTGTGGGATAGTTAAGTATTACCTAACGGTTTATAACATTCTTAAAAGGGCCTCTCTTGAGGACGTGATCAAGAGTCGTTATTATAAAAATATTGTTGTAAGAAAACTGGTTAGTGGTTTGATTTTTTAACCAAGATGGTTATTTTTATATTAGGAATAGATAAGCTTAAACGATGTTTCTTACCTTAAGTTGTTTAATGTTGGCAGTAGACCCAGTCCTGTAAAAATAAAGAGTCCCATAAAACAAAAATTAGAGAAAATTCAAACATCACAGAGTTTGGTAGTTCCAAACTTCAAACCGAGCCTAAAGTTCTAAGTATTGTTATTTAAAAAGGGTTGTGGCTCCTTTCAAAAGGTTGTTCGAACCTCTTAAGCTGTAAAAACGATGCTATGTATGAAGGCCTAGGCATTGAAATAGACAAAATCTTAATCGGTTTAAAACTCTTTCTGAAAGTCAAAAAATGACAGTTGAATAAATCTTCCGTCAAATCTTTTCGTCTATCTAGATTGATCTAGATGGCTGTTAGTTGGTAAACTTGTTTAACATAACTGTCTCAAGACATGAGCCTAAAACAAATGTCTAGATTTAAGATTATTGTGGTAATATAGTCACCAACTTACCAATAAACTCGTTCCTGACTCGGATCCTGTCAGGCAACCTGGGCGCGGAGATGATGAGGCAGTTGATGAAAGCCACCAGCGCCGTCTTGTAGTCTGTTGTGGTCGCATTTTTCAACTCCTCGACAACCACGCTGAGGCGGTAACGCTCGCCTTTCAGAGACTGAAAGATCGAGACAGGTTATTATCCGACAGATCCACGTAATTGTACTTATCCTAACATAGTTCTTAAATGTGCCGTGTGTAAATGAAAAACTATAATATCCTAGATTTTATATTTTGATAGGCTCGCGTTTGACCACAATCTCACCTGGTTGTAGGCGATGATTTGATTTGACAACGGAGCACGCTTGCCTAAAATTAACCTTCTCATTCACTCCTGACTTAAATTCTTAAAGTGATAGCTGTCAAGAATGGTATTCTTTTTTTTTTTGAGATGGGTTTGCTCTTGACTCTAGTCTAGGTCTAAGGTGACAGAGACAGAGTTGACGATGGAGTGGGCTTACCCAGAAGAAGCCGGTTCACTCTAACTTTAAAGAGATTTGGGTTGAAAGCGTTCGGAAACAATAATGAGTGCCACTCATTTGCTGAGCGCAGTATAATTCATTAGATTCTTCTTTTTTCGTGTGACGATGTGGCCACCTCTGGTGTCAGAGTTAATTAAGCCGCAGGCATCTGACTTTGCTATTTCAGACATACATTAACTTCATAAGTCCAGGTTCCCTCACGATGTTTTCCTTCACCGTTGCCTGTGATGTCCAAGATAAACTTAGAAAGTACATATGAATTTGAAAAAGTCACATTTGCCCGGGTCCCGGCTTTAACCCACGAGTTCAAGCACGAAAGAGGAGAGGACTTAGCCACTGGACTACCGTGGCATTGAATGGTATGTAAGAGAGCATTGGCAAGTTTAAAAATAATTTCAAAATCTACGTCCAGTAAGAAAGTGTATCGAAAAGGATGATGCTGATTGTACTGTTATGGAAATACGAAAAAGTATGTTAAATTAGGTCTCTTGCTTAACTAATATTCATCTTAATCGTAGTGAGGCGAAAAGCTTTTTGTATCTTTTATCATATGGGAATGGAATATTATAATGGAATATTTGTAGTTTTTGTTATCATACTAACTAAATAATAAATTCATTCCACGTACAACGATTTATCAGGGTCTACACAACGGAGTAAGGATCCCGGATCTCGATTAAAATCAATGCAAAGTACTTCAATAAATGCATGTGTCACAGATAACCACGTGACGAAATCCACATCAGAAATCTGTATAAATAGTAGCAGATACCGATCTCTTACTTAATATGGTCATTGGCTTTTCTTCAGTTATAAACTCCCGTGATACCTTAAATGATTCATTCAGTTTGGACGGAAATAATAAGCAGTTTAAATAGATAAATATGTTGATTTTATCTCCTTGAAGATGTGGATTGAACATCAGCATCTTAGTTATGTCATAATCACTTTAAGCTTTTGATTTGATAGTTTAACAATAGATACAATGACAATAGGAACAAATGAGTCTCAGTTTCGTTAAGTTAAAGTAGATTTTGAATTAGACTTGGACACTACTATTCCACCAATAACACACCTTTCGATAGAATATAGATCGTCAAATGCTAAAGGAATTTTAACTTTGAAATCGCAAATAAATAGTTAGTGACTGACTGTCATAAAGGTATTACCTAATCGCGTTTTATTCTCAATATTGCACCTACTACTATTTGCTACATCATCCAAAGGTTAACTGGTAGAAATACTTAAGCCACTAAGCCCGCCTCTGTATATTTATGCGCATAAAGTATTAAATAAATGTTAGTAACAGAGACTAGGACGAGATACTACAAAGGCAAAATTTCTAAGACAACGCAGAATGTTTTAAGACTTACTTTGTATCTTTCTAGGGTGTCAGCAGCCCTGGCGTAACCGTCAGCATTGTAGACGCACAACGCTGATAACAGCTCGAACACCTGGATAAAATAACAACTGTTAAGAACCGCTGGAATAGGAAGTTTAAGATTGAAACTTGTGTGTACAGATTATGTTGTAAACTATATTTTCGTGGGAACCAGACCTGCTTTACAAAGCAAAGACCTTTCAAAAATTATAAAATTGGCACATTTTACAAAGGTGTTAAAGTGTTTAACACCAAAGGTTCCAAATGTCATGGACCCAAATCTGGGAGCGGTTAACTCCTAATCATATTGCACCTTTTGTTTCACTATGCACCACCTGCTTTATAAACGTGCAAACATTCTTAATTTTCGAGCAAGAATTTAAGGAGTGACGGTTTTTTTACCATCATTATTTCAGCCGAAAGATGTCCACTTGTGGACATGGACCTCCCAAAACTGTCGCTACATTAACTGGGCCTATTTGTATCACATGCAGCGGATTGTTCCAGCCGTCATCGGTCCCCTTGGTGGCCAGTTATCAGACTCCTTTGGATCCTGCTCCTATGTGTTTTTGGAATCCTCCAAAAGGGTGTGACTGCAATTCCTTTTTGATTTCAGTTTCTTCAAACTTGATCGTTTTTTGTTTGCCGTTTCATCGTGGCCATCTAGATCGTCTTTTTCTAAGGCAAAATTATCATATCTTACCTGTTTCTTAACAGGTGCAGCTGGCGATGTGAGCGCGGCGGCGAGCTTGCCCGTGTACTCCGCATGTTCTACGATGTAGTCCAGGCCCACTCGGCTCTCCATCGCCTCACTGAATAGAAAAATACTGGGTAAAACCAAGAAACACTAACTTTAGACATATTCTACTATGCAAGTTACGTTTTGTCAATAAACGTAAATAAAAAAATATATGACGATGTTGAAGATGGCTTAGATCCGGGAGTCGATTGAAAAAGACTGGCTGTCCTGAATACTGATGATGATCAAGCTGTACGACCAAGGTAGAACACTTCATCAGTTAAGCTAAGTAGGTCCTCATGTTTCGTTTGAACGTTAAGGATAACTATTGTGAGGGATACATGACGACGTTGCGATAAAAAGTTACGATGAAATTAATAATATTAGGAGTTGAAATAATAGAAACGACGGAGCAATACATTGATTAAGAAGGTTCCGGGAGCTGAATTTGAGTTGACAAAGACTGTGGTTGATGATTATCAGAACCAGTACACCGAATACCTCTACTGCATCAAGTTTGAGCTAAAATAAAAGAGGGATTATCTTCATTAGCTTGGCTAAGAAGTGGCCGTGCAATTATTTTGCAAGTTCAATTCATAGCAACAACGAGTAACTGTAGATACCTTAGTTTTACCGTATCGGGTACACCATGAGCATTCAGCTTCGCTATCAATTTTGCTACCTGGCTGCACATTCCGCCACTACATGAACTACTTCGTACACCTCTAGCTTTTACGGGTGTGATACACATTTCAAGCACTTTTGCAACACCATCTACCAGAACACTATTTTGCATAAAGTAAAAACTTTGCACTTAAATTAATTGCTAAGAAAATAACTATCAAGAGTATTGCCACAATAATGATCTTTCCTCAAATGCAGCATACAGATGTTGTTGTCAAGTTTATATGCTGGTTAAGACTTGAGGAATTATCCGAATGATAGGGAATGGAAATGTTATCTTAAAGGTAAACACTTGGTATTCTGCTCGCGATGGTCGGTGCGTTTATGGTAAGGACTTAGTAGTCTGATCGTGATCACGTTGACGTATTGTCGATACATGGTAACTGTGGTATTAGATAATGAGGAACGTTGTTATGGGTATTGTTCTAACTCTTTCTGAGCTTCAGGTTTTGTTTTATATGATGAGACTTCTATTGCCACTATGCTTGTGGGTATTTTCTAATTTGTCTGATTTCTGCTAATCTAATCTATGAACAAGTAAATAGAGCAATTAAGTTTTAAGTTAAGTTAATACGTTTTTTTTTTGTTTTACCAAAATAGCACTTAAATAATTTATTTATTCAACAGGTTGTAGATTAAGTAATTTTGTTTAAAATATGAAGTGTTAAAATCCATTTGGTTGTCACAAAGTCTGCTTGGTTGCCACAAAATATGACTTGGTTCCAAATAAAACTTAGCAGGTAGGTATGTGCTGCTTCTCATGTATTCTCAAAAAAACATTCATCTGGGTTCCAACGTAAATTAATGCAAATAGGTACATAAATAGAACTTAAAGAAACAAGTTACCGAAAAAATCTAATTATTTATTAATCGTGACCAGTATTTTTAAATAAATTACTTCAGTTATTATATTTTATTAATAATTAAATTATTCAATATTAACACCAGCACAACTCTCTGATGCTATTTTTTTGTTTATATTATTTAAGCTAATTTATTTTTACTTATTATTGTTACCCTTAACAATCGTGTTATATAGTATGTTTGCTGTGGAAATTAGATAGACCAGTACGACCCTCCTGTATTTTTCTCCAGCATGATTGGGAAAACGCTCGTCTGACGATGATATATATGATACGTTTAGAGATGCACAGGCTTCTAAATAATTTTTGTTTGTTTGTTAAAAAGGCGATCATAGCTTATGGCATCAGTGACATTACCTGCATATACATGAATATTACTATGTATCAAATAAGTCATAATTAAATATAATTAATGCAGCCAGATAGAACTATAAATAGAAATTAAAAGAACACGTTTTAAAACGCAGATGTAGCCAATGTCAGTATTCCATTAACTTAATAGTAGGTATAGATATTATTACTTATAAATAATATAATTATAAGAATTTAATCTGAATTAGCTATGGATGGTGAACAGCAATCAGCAGTTTTTGTGATTGTAAATCAATCAATTTTTTTTTTGGGTGCTTCTTTGTCAATAATGGTTGTTTGTTAGTATTTTTTATACCTAGTAGGTACTGAATCGGTTTTCCTTCTTTTATATACTTATAATTTGAGTTTTCCTGTTAAAGTTTGTAAAAGTCGCAATCACAACCGAAGGCTCTAGCAGACAGGCATGTCGCGACCGCGTTTTTTTTTTATAAAATTTGTTTTAATTCTTAGAACCTGTACCGTACAAATGACTATGACTCCTACGAATATCTAAAAAAACGTAGTGTCGCATCGTTGCTTCATCTGGACTGTCTAGGGAAGCCTTTAACTTAAGATCTTATGTTTGTTGCGCAATCATGCCAGAACGGCTGAACGGATCTGAATGCAATTTGACACAAAGATAGATAGTCAGGAATAGCACGAAGAATACTTTTAATTTCTGGAATATGTTCCCTCGCAATAATTTACTGGTAGAAGCTAGTAGATCAATTAAAATTACCATTTACTGTGTGTAAAAAAATTAGAAATGTTTCTGAATTTGTCACATGTTTTTGTCCTCTATAGTGGCCAACATATTTCTTAATCAAATAACCCAACCATGACTTTAAAAGCATTAATCCATTACCAACAAGTAAACTCACGCTTGTAATTGATAGTTTCATCAGCAGAGATAAGCATCGAAATCAATCGCAGTACTAATATATGCAAACTAATTCTAAGAGCAATACATACTGATGCAACCGATCTGCCTATGTACTAAGAAATGTATGTAAATTACTTATTTACTAGCCCCAGGCTTCGTTAGCTAAGTTCTATTAATTTTGTAGGAGATAAATCATTTGATAAGAATATAGGTAGATTTGTCTAGGTTGTAATTCTGGTTAGGATGAAAGATTAAAAAAAATACTGCGCAAGTAAATCTATAACTATTTCTACGTCAACACAAACGTGCTGGTGAAACTATAGAAAGAAAAGTTATTAATTTTTTAAGTCGAAAGCAGTGCCAAGTACAAATATTAGAGTTGAGATGCTTAGAGTGCAAGACGTCTGTTTAAAAAATGCCAATTTCCATATCATTGCGCTAATAAACTCATCAATGAACCTTCTTGGATGTCGCAAAATACTAATCGTTATTCACTTAATAAGAATACTAACAGATGCTCACTATTCTACCTGTGTTTAATGAATATTAATGACACCACTCTTTGATTACCAATCAACTTCGTAGTATTTGCAGCCAGGTTGTACGTTGTAGCAGCCATGAGGGTTGGTGTACGGAGATTACATCAGGAAAATGGTACCTTGATGCATAGGTAAAGGTAATTTATTTTAATTCAATGATTGATCTGGTAGCCGAGATGATGACTTAGTAGAAGAAGTATGGAAAAAGACAAACGTTGCGTCGACCTCTAATAAATTTGAATGATAGATAACAGATTTTTTAGAAGCTCATGGAAATCATTGTAACTACTTTGGGGTGTTAACTAAAGGAATCTTTCTATTCATTGATTAGCAAAAACTGGCTCGAAACCTATTAACTACTGATTTAAAATGATTAATAGAAACATATTGACTGTATGAAAACAAGCTCTTAAAATGCCATGATGAACTATTCTACCAACGTAATCTTTTTACTCCAATTTTCAAACTTTAAATATAGATTAGCATTTAAATGTAAAACAATAAAAGTAGAAAATAAGATCAAATCAGGTTTCTCCCAATTTTTTGGGGAGAGAAACCAGTTCTATATCAGTAATTGACCGATAGGTATTACGTAAACACACATTGATATACCACAGAGTAAGTAAGTCAGAAGTTAAACTTAAGATTTTAAAAAGGGCATTTTAATTTTAATACACAACTTAATAATTAAACTTATAATTTTAACTTTGCTATATAAATCGAATTTGGTCAAAAAAGCAAACCAATTAAACAATAATTGACCGAACCTACCATCCGACTTCAGAAAGTGAATAATTTATGTCTTATCGCATCTTCTTATTGTGTTGCTAAATAAATTAGCACAATAAGCCACAGTAAGTAGGACGGTGGGCCCCTACATAAGAAGGCATAATATCCTGTGTTACACCTTCGGTCCCGCAACCTTACGGTGTATAGCAAAACGTGAGCCCTCAAACTGTCCAACATGCATTATGTGCCACATATATTATGCAAGGACCTCATTGTAATTTCATTTAGTCGCGTGAAAGACTAACGGTTCCTAAAAAGTAGGTGACTAGTGATGCCTAGTGTAATTGTGAATGCACTTTCCGTACGTAAGTTATCTCATAAACATTAAAAACGTAATTTAGAGCAGTATTAGATATTAGTATAGGTATTAAACTTTGAGGTTTACCACCACACCAAATTCCAACTTACAATATTTTAGTAATTATTTACAACTTCAAAATATTTGGTAGACCAATAAATTTTTTGACTTAAAGAAAAGTTACATAAATTTGCTAAGAATGGGACTTCTGTAATTTCAAAGCTTGTGTACATTCGTGTATAAAGCTATTTATTTTCTTCAAAACCGTCAATAATTTATTAGTACATAGCTATAAAAGTCTTCATATTCTTTTGATACTTTATTTACGAGTATATGTTAGGAATACTGATTAATTTTATGCAAATTTTTGTCACAAAGTTGATCTTTTTTTTTCAATAAAACGGTCGTTTTGCCTAAATCAACAGATGAGGTGATTTTATTATTAAAAGCGAATGTTCGTTACTTAATCATGTTCCTATGACCTGCTATGAAGCAATTTTTTATTTAAATATGCATTCGCAGAATTTTTGCGAAATTGATAGAGGCAAGTTTTTATGATAGGTGCGAAGTATTCTAAATTTAGTATCATAAGACCGTTTCTAGAAAAACAGATAAATTATAATTAGTCATTCAAAAATCTGCTTAACATGTGCTAAACAGGGCCGGTGATTACAGCAAGGTATAGAAGGCAGCCTGACTATCAATGATAAGTTAACCGCAGTTTATGAGTTTAATTCATTTTTTAATTCAGTGTGCTATGGCACACTGAATTTGATATGGAAGTTTAAAGTAACTCATATTAAAAGCTAGTTAGCTATATGTATGCTAATTTCACAACTATAACCATAAGATTTTATAGCGATTATTTCATCCAGTTAGACTACATAATCGTGAGCAATAATTGACTTTCTACTAAATTAGATGAACATTGGTTTTATGGAGTAATTCCAACTGAGGAAGTATGTTGTTATTATTCAAATAATATTTATTTGAACTAAATGTAATAATAAAAGCTTTTGAAGAAATACAAAATATTGTAGAGTGCAGGACCTAAAATATTCCCTTGGGGAAACCCAAAAGTGATTGGGTGAAGAGTCGCCATTGATTATAAATTGTAATGTACTGGCATAACTGTTGTTATAAATTAGAGTCAAGGATTTTTCCAAATCCTATCCCGATATTTTTACAGCATATTTTATAATAACACAGTCTCAAATGTTTGGGAATGTTCTAAAATCGAAGGCTCATCATTTAAATCCCATTAAATGAGAGATCATGTACCGTTTGAAAAAAAACTGCTTTAAATTTTTAACATCCTGTGGCGCTAGTCTAAAATTATATTACTTTTATGAATCTGTTAAACAGTAGAAATGACTTCTTAAACCTAACTAAACCGTTTGACACATTATGATTAATCATCTTCCTGCAATACAAACATTGCTCAGCCAATTACTGCCATTGACAACCAGCAGACCACCTGCTTCGATCACCATTTGTCAAACACCAGATAGCATCTACCATTGCTTGGTATTTAGAACCGGCTAGCACTTCGACGGCATTGTCCAACTATATAGTATGTTTATTAAGTTACGAAACTTGCTGTCTTGATATTTTAACGATATTGTTTATTGTTTAAACAGTTATTGAAGAGATAGTATTTCTTGCATAAGTGTCTGGTATGTGGTTTACCTTGGAACGGAAGTTTTAAAATAAATTATTGATCTTTATTAGATATATGACAAATCCATGCTGACTTTTCACATTGCTGGGGAAATATATATCTAAATAAGAAGCAAAATTGGCTAGTTTTGCTATGTAGTAGGAATAGTAGCAGGGTTTATGGTCCAAAGTTACTAAGGAACTTGTCCTGTTACTACTACTTAGATCTTGGCCGTGCTGGATGTTGCTAAGGAACCATGGGCAGTTAAAGGGTCGAAATGCGTACTTTAGCCGAGATGCCAGTTTTTCTGATTTTACAATAAAAATCTAGGGTAACGGCTACCAGTTGATTCATAATAGCGAACCTATAATCTTTTACACCATTATCAATAAGTCATGAGAAAAATTGATCACAGTGATATCTTTATTTAGTAGGTACGTTAATTAAACACGTTGTGTCAAATGTAACTCGATAGGGATGCACGTGGCGCGGGCGCTGGTCATACAGGTTTATATAAAGTGCATCTGATAAATGAGCTTATAGCGGAGAAGATAAAACATGATTGTTCTGATAAATTATTGCGTATTTTGGTATTGCCGTCTGGGTGCAGTAGATAAAAAATATTCATTGCATTTATCGTTGTTTTCTCCTTTTGCAGGTCTACTTGAACAAATTTCTTTGTCGTAATGTCGTGTGTGTTCGTTATTTTAGCGGTTGTAAGAAGAAGGACCTACTATACATACCTACATAAGTTCGATCATAAGTTGACGCCCTTTGAGGCCCTACCGTCATCTCCTTGTAACCATTACATTGTTTACTTCTTATTTACAATACTTATGTTAATTTATCTAATACATACCTAACTTATTGCTAAGGACTATAGACTCCATAACGAGTTATAACAAGTTGTTTTATTTGATTCATCAAACAAATAAAACACGTTGTTAACAACAAAAAGCTTAATACTGGTTTAGGAGTACATCTCTGTGATTGAATCTATTAAGAAATTATGAACTTTAACAGAAATATTTTGAGAATACAAATAGACACTTGTACTAAATGAGCTGTACAGATGATAGAAAAATAAGGCAGAGATGGTAATCAAAGAAAACGCAAAATACGAATTATCTCTAACTAACTAACTATAACAAATTCAGCAGCTATGGTAGTAGTATGGCTAGGTATCTATAGGTATATACCCATGAAGCTAATAATATGATATCAATATAATCAGTCTTCCTACACGATACTAGGACCTTCCTCTCAGCATCCACATTAACGACCACAACAAAGCCAGCAAACTCCTCAGATTACACTAAGCTGCTATCCAAGAACGTTACAACAACCAATCGGGCACAAATCCAGGCTATAGGCGGCAACCGAGAAATTCCATAAGGAAAAATCTTATTCGACCTGGAAATCGAACCCAGGACCTCATGCTCAGATATAGCGCTCGCGACCGCTAGACCAATGAAGAAGTCGAGTTTATAAAAGTTAGACCAAACGTTTTCTATTGGGTGCCACCGCGGATGAATTCGCCGCTAGAGGCTGGTGTGGCGTGAGGTTTCCGATATGTTAAATTTCATAGGTGTCTGGCTTTTAGCGACAGTTATTTCTTTCTTTAATATTAAGAACAAAAATTTTGGCTCAAAGACTAATAAGCAATTTAACTCTAACTTAATATGATACGTGATAAATTATATTAAAACTAAGAATAGTGTCCATTTGCACTTTTACACAAGTCCGTAGCACTTCCTTAGAGTCTGATATAATTTAAAAAACACTATGTTCATCTGATATATGTATAGCACAGCGTTGTCTTTATTATTCATTTACTTTATATACTACACTAATTCAAAAGGTTTAGTTCTTTTTAGTCTACGCTAAGTCTATATTGTCTAGCAGCCGGACAGCCTCAACATTCACGCGCCGATGAAGTCTGTGTTCGTGGGCTTCAGCAAACTTTTGGATGATGGTGGTGACGAATTCCGTTTTAAGGTCACGATGAAGATCGTCATTTCTTATGTATCTTAGGTGCATTTACAGCATCCCTGAGCACTTCATTTTGGAATTGTTGGATTATTATTGTTTAGTACAGCAACAGTTTATATACATTTTTTTTATTCTTGTGCTTTTTTTCTAAATATGGCAGATTAAGATAGGTACGGGATTTACTAAACTCTGCTTTAGTAGAGTTTTATGTTTCGGAAAATGTTATTCTTTTTTCGAAAAAAGGGGCCGTGCAAAACTAATTTTATTGTTAATCGAACTTCTACGGCAATAGAAATGATTTTAATTCAAACTTTGCTTCCATGCGCGTTATAACAACGTATAACAGCTATATTTATGGACCAAAATCCATATCTTAGTCAATATTTCAAGTATAAACTGACGTTAATTAGTTCATCCTCATTGAGACGCGAGAGTAAGAAAGACATGGCAATCAAAGAAGACGCAAACTTCTTTTGTATTGTTTTCTCCTACCCATATCAACTTCAGCAAATTCACATATAGAGAAAAGGCCCATGTAGCTATGAAAGAAATCCAACCCTTTGCTACATACATTATACAAGGAATAGAAGTAAATGACCTTCTCAACAGCCACATTTACTACCACAGTCAAGCTAGCAATCTCCTCAGATTACCACTAAGTTGCTATCCCATAACGTTACGCGATACCGAATAGCTTCGCATCATAAAAACTGACGTAACTTCTTCAGTAACATCTATTTACAATATATATTTTATAGCAGCGCGAACATTTCGATTGATATAACTTCACAAGCTCGATTTGAATGGAAGCGTGTTTTATCAATTAAGAATTAGATACTATGAATCTACGATTATATTTTTTTTGTGAGCAACTGTGTCGTGTATGTGTGAACATACATTCGTGTACATCTTATTAATGGCAATGTTTGTTTTCGCTAATTTCATGTTACTTGAATATATCTTAACACAGCGATTGCTTAAGTAGTTACTCACGCTGCCATTTTCTACAATCATGTAAAACCATCTGTATGTAGCTTAACTTGTGCCAACTTCCCATCTTGTCTAGTCTCCCACTTCGTCGTCATTGTCTTTTAGTTTCTAGATATCTTATAGTTTCATATCTTCGTCCTTTATTTGTTTTTTCAAAATCATTACAGTTGTTTATTTTGTAAGTTCACCGCATTTTGTGTTTATTAATTTGTTTGTTTCGAGTTATGTATTAATTATATCCTATTTGCTAGGTATGTCCTTGCAGTTATATATTTATTTTGTATGTTTTGGTGGAATCTGATTTAATATTTTTATTTGTTTTTTTTTTAATTTGATATAACTAGATCTTACTACTATTATAAGCTTGCAAGTTTGTGAGGACGGATGGATGGATGTTTGTTACACTGCCACGCAAAAACTACTCAACGGTTTTTTATGAAACTTTACAGAAATGTAGCTTATACATCAGAATAACACATAGCCTATAACTTATTAAAATAGCGGGCAGAGCCGCGGGCGGCAGCTAGTACTATAAAGAATAATGCATGGTTGAGTTTGGAATAGCTATGTAGTTGTTTAATGTAGAATTTGTGTTGTTAATTTTGTAGTACAAGTTTTCGGAGTTGTGGTGTATAAATGTAAAAATTCAAGACGATGTAAAAATTATTTTGAAATAAATGAAATAAAACAAGTTCGGAGGCATCAGCAAAAGTACTGAAACCCTTTGATGTTTCTGCGACTCACAATCGAGTCCCGTAACCCTAACTAAATCTCCTGGTAGCACCATCATTATTATGCCAAGGTGGACAAAAGGGGCCAGCCGATGATCCGGCGCCGCGATGCGCGAGCACGCCTGCGCCCGCGCACCGAAGCTCACAGATCAATATCTATGATTTGTAATGCTACTGGTTATTTTTAATGGCAGTCTTGTCGCCTCGGGGGAGGAATGGAGTGTCATCGGAGTTACCTTGGAAGTGGGTTTGGTGGGACTATGATGATTTATTGTTGATATGAGCGTTTGTATTAGGTCTGGAAGGTTAGGTTAGGTCCGAGGTATTCTAGGATTAGCACATTGTTTGGCAATAGAGATAAATGAGTTGTTTTATGAAGGATATTATAAAAAGTATACTACTTGACTGGCACTCATGTAGTATAACTTTTTATAATTTACCAGTTACAAACCATTTACCAGACTTTAATATACAGACGTTAAAAAAAATACGGGTTGACTTGAGAACCTCCTCCTTTTTGAGGGTTCTGTAGTCAACAAGGAAACCTTATAGTTTCGCCATGTTCGTCTGTCTGTCCGTCCGTCCATCTGGAGCTTAGCTGAGACTCTTTGTACTACAATTTAATTAGGCATGGATATACATATAATCACGCCGACAAAGTGGTAAAATAAAATGTATCTCCTGCGGGGAGAGCACAGCCTCTGTGATAGACTTGAGTCACACATTTAATCGCGTTTTTGCACCCACACTGTGACAAAAATGTGTAACACAAGCAAATTAAAAGTAAAAGTACCACAGCCAATTAGGCTTTACAAGATTACGAGTAATAGTCGACCAACTAAAAAAAAGAAATTAAAAATATTTATGGGGACAACAATTTTCGAACGGCAAAGTTAATGTTGTCCTGTCCTTGTTTACGAACGTTAGTAACGTTTCCTATTTATTTTGGTGAATGTTGCTATTTATACGGAACCTGTGCGCGAGTCAGACTCGCACTTGGCCGGTTTTTTTAGGATAGTACAAAATCAATATGATTTATAATATGATAATGATAAGGAAATGACATAATCATAGGGCGATGGCATAGTTTTAAGACAAATACATAATATTTTATTAAACTTAACTACATGGGCATTTATAAAACATTAGAAGCTATGTATGTGCCCGGTACGAGTTGGTCGTTTCATAAGGAGAAGACCAATTGTGGAGTTATTTGATATCTTAGCTGCCTTTAAGCACGATCCAATATTTCAGACACTCAAACAGCAAGATGAAGACCCAGATCCCAATACCGGATCTTACTTCAGGCTCAAAGTACCACATTCCAGTAGCCTGGCATTTCTATTCAAATGGAATACTATTAAGAAACTGTAGGAATTAAACAGATTATCCCGGTTGTTACAAAATGTGTCGGTATTCGTACTATTCGCTCGGTGGCACTTTATCTGGGCCCGGTCGAGAGGTTGTAACTTAACGCCGTTAAGTTATGCTTGGAGACTGATTGGTGAGCGGTGAAAGTTATAAGCTGAAGGAGTTTTGAATTTCTGACTTTGGCGGTAGCTGACAACAAGATCGTAATCAAAAGTTTAAACCCTTAACTTTATTTAAACCAATGGGCTTAAAGTAAACAAAGAATTTAGTATCGTAACTGCAAATAAGTAGCTCCTCGTACCACATTAAATCTTTACAACTTATTACAGCAGCATTTTTACTGTCTGATAATCATTCAGATATTGAATTCCCACATCCTGTTAACCTTCTTAACTGCATTGAACATAGGTATTTTTGTTTGTTTGGAAATAGTCTTCAAAAGCAAATGAATGTATTCGATTCTTTGACGTAAACCATAGCTGCAGTAAAATTTTACACAACGTTAGATATTGCAACCGCCTTCATAAGTATCGCTACCGCTTATACCCTATTCCACACCCTAGTTCCTCGCCACGCAGGCATGCTGTCTGCCTACCCACGCATTCCAAGTGCTTCAACATGAAGAATGGTCTGTCTGTCTGTCCCTTATCTCAGAGGGTTACAAGTTTACCTATTCGCCTGTTTACGAATATCTCAAGTCAATCCTAAATGTAAGGTGCAATAAATGGTACTTGTTCCAAGTATTTGTGTATAAAATTCCTATCTGAAGTTTGAGGATAAATCAAAGGTTAGTAGTAAATATTATTACTGCCAGATTCCTGGGTAATCTTACCAAACGGCATTGGTTAGTGGTAAGATTTATCTTTGTCAGTATGTTAGTTTATTTTGATAGTGTAGCCGTGTAGCATAGCATAACACCGACGATGCCGTGGAAGTGGCTAAGTTTTAGGCCAAATAAATTTTAATGACTGTCGTGCCAACGACATGAAAAAGCAGATAGCATTCTGAAGTCAAATTGCCATTAGATTTTTTGTAGATTGGTAGGTAAAACAATTAGTGGTGGACTTTAAAATCCAAATCCGGTCTTTAGACTAACCAATATCCTACTTCTGTCTGTAAATGTGATTGTGTTGTGAAATCAATCACGTCTCAACGACTGAATGGATTTAGGTGGCATTAAGAAGACAGATAAGCCAGACTATGGCCTGTATTAGGATGGATATAAGAGACTTTTTACCAGAAGGATATTTTCATCTCGAGACGAATAAAACAACTTAAAATGCCAATGCATTCCACTTTTTTCTTAGACAAATCTTTCACTGTCCTGGCCGCCCGTCTATGGAATGCATTGCCTGTGACAATCAAACGCTCGCAATCACTACCGACCTTTAAAAGACTGGTAAAGGAGCACTACTTGTCACTGTGATCTTATTCTTGTTGGAGCTGTATTGTTTTCTTGCTTATTATGTTTGTAAATTATTATTTAATTTTAAAATTGTACCAAGTGCAACCCCATGTCATGTCCAGGCTATCTCTTTCCTTTCTGGGTTGCCTGGAAGAGATCGCAGAACGCGATAAGGGCGCCTGTTGTATGTTTGTGTTTATTTTAAGGTTTCAGTATGTATTGTTTTTTATCTTGGTGTACAATAAAGTATATATAAATAAATAAATAAAACAGACAATTTTTGACATCCTTTACCCTACACGTCTTCAAAAACTATTTCCAATAACTCAGGAAGCGCAAATAGGTACCCAATGTTCGCAGAACCTTGAAGAGACGTGTCCTGCATGACTAACCCAGCTTTCAATTGACATGCAAGACGCTGACAAGTTCAGAGCATGTACTGAGCTCTTGGATCGTGGAGATCGATCACTGATAAGTTTCTGATAAGGTTGTTTGATGAAACTGTCAGGTAGCGTTATTAATGGTCTGGTTATGATGGAGGTCTTAGTCTCAGCACAGTTGGTGGTGGTTTTTACTTCCGTGTTACTTCCGGTGGATAGAGGGCATCTTTTCTGATTGTGGGTGTCAAAGACGATTGAAGGATATGCAAAGGAATAAATTTCTGTGATAACAAATCTAAGAATCTAGGCATTTTTTTTTACTCTCTTTCCTGCTAGACTGGAACTGGATCCCAGTTTTTCATATTTTAAGGTTTAATAAATTATAAGGCTTACGGGCTTCTTCTTTGACAGTAATTAAAATTTGTTCGGCTCAAAACCTTGCCAGTTTCTGACTTCTGATGGCTTATTACACATTTGTAAGACTGAGAACATCTGCCTTCTGCGATATAGAAGACGTAGAAAAGTTAAAAACCCAGGGGCTAAACAAATGTTCAGAGGATTGAAGAATCAACTAACTAACCGATATAAACAGCTTAGCTTCACAAACCTTACAAAAACATATCGATTCGGGGAAAAAACGAACGAACGTCAAAAAGCAAAAAAACTTAAAGCTCATAGATCAATTTTGATCAAAAAGATATTCAGTTTATTGGCATTGACGCAAATCAACAGATGTCGATCTAAGATATTATTGATCCAGTCAAATTGCCTGATGGTTTTACAAAGTGAGAAGTGTAGATCTCGATCGGGTTTTTTGCGAATTATCTGAGGTTCCAAGGTGTTTATGATAATGTTTTATTCAATAAAATTGGTAAGCAGGTTAGTGACGCCATTTTTTATAGGCAAATAGGTCCTCTACGTGCAGGTTTTATTAAAGGCGACCACAGGATTCATAAATAAGGCTGCAGTGTCCACATTACCTGCTATCTTCAAGCCAAGTTTCATGGAGGAATTGACAATTGTGAATTGTCAAGGTAAATCTTTTCTTATTGATTGATAGAAACGTTTTATTTGTTTCCATATTATGGTCATTGAACTGTTCAGTAGAGTATCTATTTTCGGCAGAATGAGGAAACTGTCAAGAGCATGTTTTGAGTAGATATGAATGCATAAGGTAAGTCAAAGAAATGATGAATGGATGGTGTGAAAGATGATAATATTATTATGGCTAAAATGCAGTTGACTACTGGTATGAATTAAGAAGGGTGCAAGAGAAGATGTAAGCCCAAGTTCATTATAATAAGAACAAGAGGAAGCAATGGTGATACCTACTTTTGTACTTCTAACGTCACCACATAGAGGGAAGATTGTTGTTTAGTAAGATAACTAGAGACCACACTTACCCAATCCTGCCACAGTATTATTTATTATCCTATCCAATCGGATTGTCACACATCTGACATTTGGAATCGCCAACATTTTGTAATTGTCGTAAAAGTTAAGTGTAAGCTCAATATTGTGGTTTGTTTTAATAGAATTTTGTTACAAAGATGTGCACATGTGTGAAATACCAAGCTTAAGGGTCTAGCTGGCGTTTCTTAACACGTTGGTGATATTTGCTATCGAACCTAAGGCGCTTTTCTGACCGGGACGGTGCGTTTTTGTGTCAGTACCGAATCTATGCGAATCTTTACTGAATGCATGTAATTAAATGATGGCTTCCTGACTGAGTCGTTTCGGTGTACAGTACGAAACGACCAACCTGTTCAAAAATACGCCTTGCTTTTAGATTGGTATTCTAAATCCACAGTTTTAATAAGTAACTGTTATGAATATTTCTTGGAAAAACGATTTTAATTACTTTCAGGATTTTTTTTTAGATTTCTTGGGGAAAAAATTGGGTTTAAAGCGTTTAAGAAACCAGCTAATCAACTTTTTCTTTTAAAGCCAACGTTTTTTTTTACCCATTAAAATTGAATAGCGACTGTGAACTTGATTATATTATTTAATAAATACAAGATCATCGATTTGAAGATGGTGATCTTCAAATCTTGAAATTTAATAACCAAACGATACCTACAGCACCTATAATGTTCTCTTAATCCGCACTTCCACACCTAATAATTTCAACAATTCTAATCCTCATACCCTCGTCTTGTGCCACCCACGCTAACCTTGCCGACGGCTCTTTGTTGAACGTTGATTGATAACGCAGCCTCTGACCGTCTGGTATCGATAGTATCGATTTATTGTGAGTAATCGATTTGAGGTGACAAAAAGTTGACATGTTTAAACTCGTTCTCGGGTTTGGATTTTGTGAATTATTGTGTAGAATTTTTATTTAATTGGTCTGACTAATCTGCAACACTGATCATTTGTGAAAAATAGAATTCTAGATCCTGTTCTCGGAATCATAGTATCGGCTCTCTACCATCCCAAGAGGGACAAAAGCCAAGAGCTTCCAAATCAGTATTAAATCAAGAATCTGCGCTGCTAGTTAAAGTCAGTCAATGTCTGAATTAAAATCCTCATTGTTCAATATTCTTCCATTTCAGAAAGTTCCTAAAGGTTGAGTCCCTATGGACTATCACGAAAAATAAATTAACAGTTGACAGACCGTATGTCGTACGTTCTCAACGTACGACATACGATCTGTGCCCAATCTGAAAATTCCTTGCCGGATTCTGTGTTTCCTGATAGGTAAAATCTGGGAGTCTCTAATTCATGGCTGAATAAGCTACTTCTCGGCAAGGTTGCTTCTTCGCTTACCATTACATAGTGGATGCGATCCCATCAATAATAATAAAAATATATTCTCTCTATAAGCTAAAGCCTTGCAATAGGACACTAACATACTGGAAAATCTATTAATTAATTCTCAAACACCTATTAAATAAAACCACATAACATCACGCCGCATTCTCATCGCGAACAATGTCGTAAGCTCTGATCAAAAGACGTCTCCCGCATGCGTACCACCCACCAACTCATTACAAAGTTCGCTTATTCTGACAGCATTAACAACCTGCCATCATGGTTATAAATTAACCATCAACCGACAACCGTGACCTTGAAAACCACCTACAGAGCAACCATTGAATCTGCAAGCCTAGCTTTGACTTCAATTAAGTTTTTTGTGATCTTTTGAGTAAAAAAAGGATTAGTGTAATTGATTGTTTTGAGGTTGATTTGAATGTGATTGGATGATGAGTTGTTAATTTTGACTTATTTGCTGTTTATACACCCTGAAATTTAATTGGTTGTTTTCCCGCGGCAGAACGACTTGCCTTAAGGAGTACTTTCGAAGTATAGAGTTAAAGTAAATAAATAACGATGTTTCTGTTTTAAAATAATTAAAAAAATATTCATCAACTCGAAAAAGTGAGTAACAATAGTAACTCTGGACGTAACTTGTAGGTACTAGGTACTACTCGTGTCACCACCTACAAAGAAAACCGATGCACAAAATAATGTCAAACCAAAATAAACTCTCGCACGTGGTGATACGGCATAAAAGTTTGCACGCAAAACAAACGAGCGAGCCACAAGCCGACAAAGCAAAGACCGATTTATTAAATGTTTAAAGTAAAATAAGCTCTCGCGTGTAACTATACGGCATAATCTAGCCCGCGCGTAACATGATCAAACGGAGCCGCCTTCGAACCTAATCCTTTCGACGGTGACCTAGCACCCGGGTCAACGGCCTGCTGTCGTTCGGCCGTAGATATCGGGAGGTATACTATTGGTTCGTGATCGCTTTCGAGTTTAGTTTTTCACAATGTTAAATATGCCAGTTTTTGTTTCTAATATTTTATATAACTACGAAACGATTGTATTACATAGACAAAACCATTTCGCTGCGGGAAAACAACCATTTAAATTTCACGGTGTAGATATAACTTGACGAAGTTTGGAACTCATTATGGTACCTACATCACAAATTAATGTACATACCTACATTTGAAGCAACTTAACATGACGCTTAAACTTAATAAAAAATAAAAATAAAATAAAATCCATTTATTGCAGAATAATTACATGTCCATAGTTGTTAGTAACAAAGGTCTTAAAACTATTTTAGTCAACTCATTGTAATATTGTCATCTCGTCACGTGAATTTGGATGAATCTCCCCTGCACCTCAGAGTCTGGCCTCTCAGAAAACAGCTTTAGGATTCCGTTGTCGCTCCCCCGAATCCGACGTATCAGAGAAGCTGTTTTCTTGCGCATAATGGCATAAAAGTCATCGACTCTTGCGTCAGCAAGCATACACGACCCGCTGCAGAAAGGAGGTAGCCTCACCAGAATCCTACAGGCGTTATTGTATTGTACACGAAGAGGGCTGTAGGCCTGCTGGGTGTAGTTGAACCATAAAGCGCTGGCGTAAAAGTTTTGTCAGTAGGCTCTGAAAAGTGTCACTTATGCGTCTACTGAACACCTTGCGAATTTATGAGCCAACATGTTAGCACACACCGACAGTGCTCTTCATTATCGCTCAACATTCGCATCATCTTTCAGGGTCTCTGTCAAAATGTGTCCTAGGTACTTACTGAGCGACACGTTCCAAAGGTACTCCGTTCAGATAGACAGGTAATACATGCTCCGGTTGTTTATTGCTACCTCTAATGACCATACACACACTCTTCTTCTCGTTGTACCTCAAACCGTGAGCCGCAGCTTATGACTCACATATCTCACATACTCCCCACATTGCAACAGTTTAAGTCCCATGTGATAAAGGGCGAGCCTATTGCCATCAACCGGGCAGGAATCCAGACTCCAAGCTGCTACTAATAAATTCCAGACTGGAAAACCCAATAACACTTTGTCCGATCAGAGAATCGAACCCAGGAACGAGGCAGTCACTTACGAGGTACTTTTGTAGTATTTGGGTAGCTAATACTGCAGTCCATCTAAGATAATAGATTTGTTTAAGAGCCAGCTCTTGACCTTGACCTCCCGTGGTGGTAAGCGATGGATGGGGTCTATAGAAAGAACGAGCCCAGAAGTTCCCTGTTTACTCTTGTTTTGAAGGCTGTTGTGTTATAGGTGGTTGAGAACCGACGCTGGAGAAGGAGAGAGAGAGAAATGTTGCTATGGATACATAACTAAAGGATTTACACAAGAATAAGGCACTTCTGAAAACAGATTTAATTAGTTTTAAAGAGGCACATACTGCGTTTATCCTGTCTAATTACTTAGAAGTTATTAAACTTGTCACGAATAGACGACACACGATCAACCATTATATTTGTCGACCTTTAGAGTTACTTTGCTGAATGACTAATACAATCATATAAAACCTAAGTAATACCACAGATATTAATCATATAGGTAATAAAATCTGGTAAATTAATTATAAGGCATAGCGCATTCTGCATAATATATTTGATTCAGAGAAATAAATATTCCATGTAAGATTCAAGCCTAGGGGGATTTCCAACTACGTTGAGATCGCTTTCAGACTAACTGGATGTAACTGAGTAGCTATCAGTATTATACATGCAGTGACTGCCTGTCTAACCTCCACAATCCAGTGACTGAGTGGCACGATCCCATTGGCAAGACTGGTGTCCGATTTTCTGGTTTCTTGGAGTTTACTCCTTATCTCCGTCAACGAACTTACGGGCCTCTCTTAACGTACTCTGAAACTTCGGAGTGAAAAAAACAAGTGTTAAGTTAATTTTTCCGGACACATCGGGAATAAGTACAACTGTCAAATTGTGTTAGCATTCATTATTTGTTTGGGCCACGAACAAATCATCCGTCCGTAATTGATACGGTGTAGGAAACGCCAGTAACGAAGGCCAAAACTACGGACTTCGTGCCGGAGTAGACCCTCTGACTATACGTAACAACTGTTAAAGATCTTTATATAACAGCTGGGGCCGACGGCTTAACGGACTTTCCGATTTGTTTAGGAGTCTCGGTATACAAAGGATGCTCACGCAGATTGACCTCGGCAAGCGTTGCTTAACCTTGAACATCCGATGGTATTAATTCAGCTTCTCGATTCCATGAATGATTACGAGCTATTATAAAAATTTCAAGAAATCCTCATGGCGATTCAAAAAAGATAATGCTTCTTCCTAACGATTAGTAACGATGGTCCAGCTTTAACGTTAGCCTTTTTGGGATTTTAATGATGTTAATCTGACGTTATGTTCCGACGTCCATTTTCCTTTTTAGTATTTTTGGGAATTTACCTAATGCGTTTTTAAGTACCTATTACTTGTTTTGAAGACCACCAGATAGACTGATAACCAAGTTAAGGTCACAGGGATACGTTCAATACCACAGACCGTTTGATTATCGTTTCAAAATCTGTAAGACATGTCTGTGTCAACCACGATGGACAAGCACACAATCTGCCAATGATACTGATGAGTACCAGTATTTTTTTATCTATTTGATCTCCACAACTGGGTAAGACGGTGTCCCTTGGTAAGACCTGGTGTCAGAGTTTCTGGCTTCTAACTAATGCAAAAGATGTCAATAGACCTCATATATCAGCATTATGACTGATGGACACACATAAAGACACTATCAATGTCAAATTCTCCAGTTGACTGTACCTATCTTTATAAGTCAACATGTTTACATTCACTGTAAAATGATTCACGAGAAATCAAGAGCCAATAAACCCTTACATTCGATTTCAAGCACTTCCAATTTTAGTTTAACAAAAAACGTACTTAAAATTTAAAAATAGCTTCTCTGAATCATCAAGCCAGCATCAGACATCATTTCAGATATTAACGGATATGTCAACAAGCCTAAAACTCTCGGAATATTTCTGTTCGACCTCCGATCCGACCGGCCTTGCCTGATTTGGTCAGGTCGACCGACGGGTTGTGTTGTGCCCTTATGCTATGTAGCATTGATACGTGTATGCAGTCTGTGGATGATGGAATGATGAATGGAAGATTATGAGAAGGTTATGGTTTTTGGAGTGGAAGTTTTGAAGATATGCGACTGGCTGTTTCAAGAAATCAATGTATCCTACACTATCTTAAAATATCTATTTTATATTATTGTGCGGGGCAAAGTTAAAAAAAAAATGTGTTCAAAATTAAAATTGAAGTGCCTGTGTGTGTAAAATGTGTTTGCATGTGAAAGTATATAAGGTACTAATAACAAAATACGCGATTTATTTAAGATTTTTGTTTGTCTGTCTGTTTGTTCCGGGTAATCTCCGAAACGGCTGGACCAATATTGACAGAACTTAGCTTGGTAGATAGCTGATGTTAGCGGAGAAACGTAGTCTTTATCCTGGCAAAATGCACAGTTCTAATGGACAAATAAAAAAAATAAAAAAAACTTACGAGTTTGACGAGGTCGATGTCGCGTGCAATAGCTAGATCTTAATAAAGACGACAAAATTGAATTTATTTTTAAAAGCTTTTATTTAACTTGCCTTGTTATCTTACAATTGAATTTAAAAAAAACTTATCCCTAACCAATTGAGCTGAAATTATGCGTGGTATGGAATGGATGATTCTGCACAGTAAGCTAAAAAACTTGTTTAAAATGAGTAAATTGGTTGGATTAATTTTTTGTTACAGCAAAACAAAATGACTCCTGAAAAATTTGTTTTGAGTAGGTTAACAATAGCTGGTATCAGAGTTTGACCGGTATCTAATCAGTTTTATAAGTAAAAGTATACGATGTTGTAAAAGTAGATAAATTTTAGGGAGCACCTATTTTTATGGTGAATACAACAAAAAGCGTAAATAATAAATTTTGCTTCAGTTTAAGTGAAATGTTTATCATTTTCTTTCTATAATCAATAGAAACGCCTATTCATAGTCCAAATCAAATAAATAATAATCCACACAAAAAGAAATAAAACAAACTAATAAAGAGGCGTAAAATATCCAAATTAGCTTCTTGAAAAAACACCACAAAAACATACAGACGCGTAATGGAAGGTAAAAATACGGGTTTTTTTGACTACGTTGTTTACAGCTCTGTAATTGTATTAATTATATGTTTAACGCATAACTGAGCTAATAAGAGCTTTAGAGCTGTAATTTTATGTTATAAGACGTTGGTACACTTTTGTATGGGAATGTATTCAAGCAAGTGTGGCGTCAGATAACCAAAGTTTTTTTGAATTCCAGATTTTTCACGATGATTTTCTTCCTTGTTCCCCAATTTCTTCAAGAAAAATCCTTTAGAACGTGTAAAACACTGCTGTGAAGATAAAAGGAACTGAAAATAGGGGAATAATTAACGTTTCTAATCTAATCTTAAATGACCAAAAGATTAGAAACTAATCTTAAGTTTTGCTAATGAACTCATAGAGTTGCTTTTTGTACGTGGAAAACTCAAGGCTAAACCAATAACCAACGAACACCAACCAATTATCGTAATTCTTAAAAATATCTCAATTAACCTTTTCTCACAACAAAACCTTTAAAAAGACCCAAATACGTCAAAAACAGCTCCTTTTCCCATCAAGAAAGAGTATAAACCTTGAATATAGATCAGTATTGCGCAAGCACAAGCCCTTTACACTGCATTGCCAAAGGTCAAAGCCGCGGGTCACTTTCACCCACGGCGCATGCGCGGCCGCCATTGCTCTTAAACAATATGGCGAGAATCCCAGGGAACAATGGATTTTGAATTATGTAACGGTTCTTCTATTTTTGAATTTATGGTTATTGTTTTGATTTGTGGCGTTTGCTGATGTAGATGAAAAGGAAGAAAGTTCATGGGTAAGATATGGAGCAATAAACGGTTAGCAACGTAAAACTTTTTTGTGTAGGATATATAATATCACTGAGGATAAGTTAATAATAATTTCTGCTGGTAACAGCGATTCAACTGGTTGCACTGAACTGAATGGAATGGTGGTCGCACTGAAATGTAGTGGTAGTTCAGACATAAGTTCGAAACAGCAGAGCTTCGACAGTGTTATTCGATTTCAGCGATGGTGATGGTGTAAATGCCAAAACGTAAGATATTGATCACTAAATTTAGATGGTGCTTGACAATCACATACAATTTTGTCATTTTTCCAATCGCTTTCGCCACATTTTTGATGATAGAAAGTCAGTTGTCGAGTGTTTAAAGTGCCAAATTAGTAATACAAACTTATGTTCGAAACAGCAGAACACCTAACTAAGACACTGAAACCTAAAATAAAAAAGATTGAAGACAACAGAATCCAAAAAAAATACTTTAGAGAAGACACTATACAGAAAACCACTCCAGAAAAACACGTCCTCTAAATCAATCCCACATTTAGTAATCCCACAATCCACATATCAATATTAAAATCTACAACACAGATCGTTAACAACAGGATAAGCCAGTTAGCAACAATATCAGCAACACAAACTGTCTCAGTTGCTCTTAACCGTTGTTTTTGACGGTAGTATCAATGTCGGACTACCCACATATCCCTCCACTTGTGAAGATATCGGGTAACTAATGGTTCGGTCAATGATCCGGGTACGAGCAGACGGTGTGGCTTTGTTTTAGGTTAATTGGGCACTAGTTACGCGTCCTGGCTTCGCTTCGGGCCTCTTTGATTGGATTTGGTTATATGGATCAATGTGTTTTAAACCTCAGAGATTTTACGAGAGCTAGAGAGATTTTAGGTAAGGTTATTTTGCTGGTACGGGAGAGTAAAGGCCGATTTCTGAATTGAGTATTTGGAGTTAAAAACGTGTCGATCCCTACATCATCATCATCATCACCAACCTTTTAATTGACCCACTGCTGGCACACAGGCCTCCTCTCTTGGAGACGTAATGTGCCTTAATTCAACACGCGGACCCATTGCGGATTGGCGGATGTCACATGTCTTCGAATTTTTGGTTCTAGGACATTTCGGTTTCCTTACGATGTTTTCCATCACCGTTTTTAGAGCAGTGGTGATGAAATAATTTATAAAAAGTAAAGCGCCTGCCTTGGTTTGAACCCATGACCTACGAAACGTAAGTCGGGGCCATTACCACTGGGCCACCACTGCTCAGTCGATCACTTTATTAATTTCAAATTTTGACAAGTATTGAGGCTAATTTAGAGTTGGACAAATACTCAACTTCAAATACTTAAGTGATTTAGAAGTCAGAAATGATAATTTTATAATTTTCGAATATCAAGTAAGAATTTTGTTCTTACCTATTTTTTGATTATGTACAAATACAAAAGAGCTCATTGTGCATCAAAAAATTCGTGTACATCGTTGTCAATGGGAAACGTGCCCAGAAAGCTGGCAGCATTGTCACGTATGATAATTTTATATCAAGTATAGTAATTAGGTTAGATATTTTATGTAATCTGGGTGTTAATACTCGTATTTCTGTTTTCCAGATCTATACTTAATCTTATATTTTCGTTAGCCAGAATTGTCTCAATTTTGGGCAAAGGCCTCCTCCACAACTATATAACGAGATTAAGTCCTGTCTGGCTAATCCTGACGCGTGTTATTCTTTCTTCTTTAGTGAATTCTAATAAGACTTTTTCAAGTTCAATTGGGTTACTCTAGACAAACAAACGAAGCCTCACTTCTAAAATCAATATAGATGATAATGAAGAGATTAGTTTTTTCAATCCTCAAGTATTTTGATTTTAAACGAAGTGAAGCGTAGACGATTGATCCCAGAGATCTGTTTACAACCAAGGTTTAAAATATTGGGTTACTGTCAGTTAAATCTTCGTGAATGAGTTGAAAGGAAGCGACGTAGTCTATGGTGTGATTTAGAGATTAAAAAGAGTAGGCCAGATGGGTTCAACTGAGTCTCTGAGTGAAGATAATATGGACTGAGAGCTTTTTATGTGTGGATCCTAGTTGTATTTAGGAAGAAGGATGCCGTACCGCCGACCAGATGTTAATGAAGTAAATGGTCTAGCTATCGATGGACAGAAAATCTAGATGGAGATTAGAAAGATTTGATTTGATCTACCTAACATGCCTTTTGGAGGTCCAAAAAATCGCGGCATATTTTCCTTAAAAATAGGATGTATTTTAATGAAAATTCGCGAACTTTTAGATCTAGTAAGAAGATAATTATAATATTAGTTAGGTACTTTAGATATTTCCAGCAATATTTTTTTATTTTGTGTTTAGCTTCTCCACAAAACCAATCAGTCATGTTAAAACACTACGTTCTTAAAAGACGGATTCTGAATGTTACTTAGATAAAAAAGCTTTTTAACCTTAGTCATTGTCGATTCTAAGTTGTACCTATCTACAGTTACTAATGCTAGGGAAGTGGCTTATCTTCGGGTTTTTACTGACGATGACTGGTTTTTCTATTTTCAACTTTTTGTTCTTACTCAGGTTTGCAACCCAAACGTCCCACTTGATTGGGCACTGAGTTTATAAAATCTTAGAATGATGCTAGTTTCAGTTAATGAATGAAGATCTAGTTGCCAGCAAAATGAACATAGACAAGAGAAAAAATTATGTAAGAAAATTCAATTAAAATTACTAGAGGCAAGGTTTTGTCCGGGTTGAACACTTTATCTATACAAAACATATTGTAATACATAGTCCATCTGTAATAATATTGGAACTTTTCAAATTATTTTATTTTCCAAATAGACATGTAGTGGTAAAAAACATATTGATAAAAAGAATTACATATTAATAAAAAGAATTTAAATTATATAAATCAAAAGTAATCTTCATAGGCTAAGCTAGTGAGAAACTCTATGACAGCAAATTTAAAAGGAAAAGTATTGACAGCTTGACGTAGGTGTCATAACATTGAAAAATATGATAATTATTTATTTTATTTTAGATATTTTATAAGAAAACGAATCGTTTTAGACCGATTCGCAGAATAGTAATGCACAAACCAACAAAACGTATAATAGATGCGATGCGATGTAAAATGTTTTGGCATGGAATAATATGAATACAGTGTGAGTAAGTAAGTATTATGAGACCTAAGTGTGAATTAGATGAGAACACTTCAGCTCACTCAGTGAAATAACTAAAATATGTGGTTTAGAATAGCGAAATACCACAACTATAGAGATGAAATTTATAATATTGCATTTTGTAGTATAGACATTGTTATTTTTAAAAGTTGCCCTACACTGGGCATTCCTCCTGAATTTACAAACATATTATACACTTAGATATACAAACAATCAGACTGGATCTGATCATCTGTAGGCCATAAAAATATTTGTTCCATGCGGGAATCGAACCCGTGACACGCAGGATAGCAGCCAATCGCTCAACCACTGCACCAATCGTGTTATCAAATTATTTTCGATCTGAGTCAGACTTTAACAATATGTATCAAAAACATAAATAGTTTCGCTTTGCTTCAAACTCCAAATAAATATCTTAACCAAAAAAGAACCACAACAACAAAATAATTATTAGCAAGACAATCTAAACAAAAAGTCCATTATCGCTACAAGTTGCGCCCGCGCTCATCCGACAATGACCTTCACAGTTCACACCGGTGTGCAGTGTGCACGTTATGCAACGTATTATATTGACAGCCTCCGGGGAACGAGATCTATGCTGAGATTATTTGTTTATTGTTTTGATGGTGATGCTTGAGAAGAGATAAGGTTTTGAAAAAATTGAAATTGATAGGTAGTATGAAAATTTATATTAGAGATAAGTATATTTAGGCAGGGATATAGACATAATAAGGGTTACCAGAAAAGGGAGGGATGAAGAAGATGAAGTAAGCCGGAAATAATACTGTAACAAGTTGCTGGCGATAGGATTCAGGCTGAAAACATACCATAAAACAGAAGAGCAAGATGGCAAGACTTTACACAAAAAAGGGAATGAACTGACGAGACGACTAACATCGTGTATGATTGATTATTTGAGCTGAATAGCGAGTCTATAGTTTTAGAATATATAAATGACTAGCTTCAATAGCTTCTAAAACCCTCCGGTTTTATCGACTAAAAAGTTCATAAATAAGGCTTATCTTTTAGTTCTAAACTAGAGACAAGGGTCTTTAGAAACACATAAGTTAATAGATACCATCAAACATGGAAAAGAAAGAGAAGACCTATTTTTACAAACCTTAATGAATACATTACCTATACTACAAATACTTCAAATATAAGCACACAATTGCTTCACCCACTGACTAGACTAGACCTTGAAACGGACCGGTGCGTTATGCAACGGATTATAATATTGACAGCTCTGCCCCCGGCGGCGGCGGGGCACACGACGCGCAGTTACCGATAGATCAGAGGACTGGTACTATATTTATTATAGACGTCTTAATATAATTATAGTGTTTGAGGAGCTAGAAGTATTTGCATGGTCAAGATTTTAGGTGCCAAAAGAGGCTAAGCAAACTCAGTGGTTGCTAAGGATTTAAAACGTTCAAAGTGTTTGCCTTAGTTAGCTTAGACAAACACTCAGCATGAGCTGTTTAAGTTTATACCGTAGCCTATTTTTTTTACTTACAATATAATACTAAATAGCTACTAAAATGATCAAAGAGCAAAAACTCATCCACCTTGAAAAGCTCACTGTACAGTGCAAAGAATATTAAGAATCTTACTTTTGAGTTCAAATTCACAATTAATTACTAAGATAAAGACACTTATATGTTGAACACCATAATTCTTCTGACATACCCACCGCACTCCTAACATCTTAATTCAAGGACATGTCAACCAACATACCTTTAGAACCAGTTCATTCACAAGTAAAGTATCACGTATGAGAAGACATAGACCTTGAATATGACCAGTATGTTGTATGTTATCCAACGGATTATGTAGTTGACAGGTTAGCCGGAGGGTTCACGATGCTGTCCACTGCAATCGTGTAGATAATATGATATGAGACTTGACACGGTAACCGTAGATTTGAACATCTGGATTTAATTTTGTTATTCATTTATTTACATTTAGTAGCTTCTTAGTTGTTTAATCGAAAGCCAATCCTTAATTAATTTTCGAGAAAACTTAAGATGATGGTTTTTTACGTGGCGGTTGACAGGGAAGTACGGAAGAAGAAAACTTGTTGCATCGAGACCACAAGTACCACGAGAGAAGGGTAGGAATATGATGACAGTGCATGGAATAGTCAGATAAGGCTGTCTCCTCAACAAATCTGATAAAAGTTAAAAAAATAAAGCAACGCGAGTCAGTCGGCATCCTCAAGTGATTTGAAGCAATAAAGCTGTCACAGATCACAGTGCATATTAACGCAGTAGTGTAGGTCGTTGATGTGTCCGGTTTATGAGCGTTGTCTCACTGCACAAGTAGACACTTCCTGTCGTGAGACAGGGGTGCTAGTTGAAAAAGATTTGTTTGGTGAAATAATGGAGAAGCTACGTCAACTTTTTGATTAATTGAATGGTAGATTGGAGTAGGTTTTACTGTGATCTGTTGTGTTGTTAATAGACTGTTTAGTCATGGTTAACTCTGAGATGATTCACCATTATTTATCATACTTTTGCTCTTAGCTCAATTTTTAAGACCGAAGTAACATGCCCTCTTTTTTATATAATTGTCATCTTGGTAATTACCCCATGATTATAAAGAATTTAGTTGAGGTTTCCTAACTATTCCAGGAAACTTCGAATAGGTATTTTGGAACTACCAGGTTCATCTTTGCTTACGGAAACGTTTAGTGTCTTTAAGTCCTCTTTTCGGGTATAAGTTACCCCTGTCGAAATGTTTCAAATTGATGTCGAGCGACCTGACATCGGTATCAAAAAGAGTCTAGAGATCGAGAATTATAAACATTGCAGCTATTCTTCCTAATTCTTAGTCAAAAAGCTTCTATTAGAACCTAATATGTTATGTTTCTCCATGCCATCCCTAAATCAACCGTCACTTCAAACAATAAGCCTTTTATGTCCATCTATGGCCATCATGGGCCATTAGCAGCCATCCATCGATGAGCCACGCTGTGTCACCGGACGTTCAGACGATTCTATCGATTATGAACTGTCATGGCGCCGATTAGTGGCTTTTATTCGTAAATAGGTGTTGGGTATTTCCGGTTTGTGATTTTAATGAGTGCTTTGTTTTATAAGTGGCGTTCAATCAGTTAAGTTTTTCTCGTGTTTTAGCTCGGTATATCTGATGAAGTGGTCAAAGATGTTACAATTGGATGAATCCAAGTTACTTATACTAAAGTTTTTGACATCTTGGTCCTCAAATTGCCATCTGTTTTGATTTGAACATCACCACTTTCCCTATCTGAATTTCATAAGAACTAGTATTTTTTTTATAGAATCCTTTGTATTTCTTGTTTTAGTTTAAACAGACCCAAAAACTACATAATCTGAAAATTTTAGTTCTAGTTTCTGTAACGAAAATTATAGCAAAACTGCTATTTGTTAGAATTCAGATTTGGAAACGCATTCAGATCAGATGCCACTTAAAATTTTAACTGGATTGCTTTTACCAATACGAGAGTTTTGAGTATTAACGTAAACAAGTAGTTAAATCAATTAACAAAGGAAAAATACAAGATTGAGTTGTCCTGCAGTAGTTACCTATTTTCATAAATGTCACAGCATAAGGTCAACATATCTGGTATATTTTGTGATTGAACATATAAAAATACGTTACTATTTACTTTTAATATCAATAATGAGACACACGTCTTGTATATTGTCGCCATGTGCAAAATATTTACGTCGTTACGATGTGAGTCATTCAATGTAGTTGTTCTTGATACAAAATAAAGTGGTGGAAGTATTTCAAGTATATTTCCTTGCAAGGAAAATACACTTAGTTCACGAAGTAACGTTTCTTGGGGCGTTGAGAAACTGATTCTTTTAATTATACTTAGATTAAACTTATTGTTTTTGGGATTTAGGAGGTAATCTCTGAATTTGAAAAATTATGTCATTGACAGAAAGTTACACTATAATTTTCTTTATACCATATAAAAAGCACGATTCCTGTAGAATTAACCACTAGAAATGAATCTGCGCGCAAAGCAAGTAAGTAATACATATTTTTTTAATCGATCTTGATGATAACTCCTAATCTTGTATTTTCATAAAGACTGCATAATTTAGAGAAAAATTGACAGCCGACTGCCATGTTACCTAAGAAAATCTATCTAGAAAAGTTATATCTAATTTAGATTATTCAGATTACTCGCCTATATGTTTATTAGATTCCTACTTATATCTACTTATAGACATTCTGTTCCACCAGGAAAGCAGGAACCATAAACAAGCAACCTTATAAACAACAAAATAAAAATCTATTACACATTTACCACAAAAGGCGAAGCGACGTTTTTGCGCGCAGTACCAAGGTTCATACAAACAGTACTTATGTGCCATATCGGGAGCGCGCTTCCTAGGCCCGATCTAGATATGAACAAAAGACGCATAAAGTCGTATCTTAAGAGATTAATTACTGGTTTTTATAACGCCATATGCTGTGCTAATATCGTCGTAAATGTTTTGTTTTGGTAATTTGAGATTTAAAATGGCGTTTAAGGCATGGGCTAGTTAAGCTCCGAATTTTTGGCAGTGACAAAATTGTGGAACGTCTCGTGTAAAATGTTAGTGTTAATAGACTATGCCATGGAAGCTTTTTGGTGCTTATGAGGCATTGTTGTCATGAAAAAATCAGGCGGGCAATCTAGCTTTCAAATAACAATCAGTGTCCAATATATTCTGGGTTGGGTACAAATCAAAAGTATCCAAGGCTAAAAGAAAACTAGAGTAATCCCAGAAAGGGGCATAGAAGACCGTTCTTTTTGAAGTATAAAAAATCTAAATTTTAAACCCTCTTTGGGAACCATAGTTCCAGAGTTCTCCATTTAAAGCATCATCAAAATACACATTAATAGGATTATTTATAAGCACATATTTATTTAAATATGTGTTACTGTAAGCCATCTGTTCTTTTTATGCAGATATTATTTATATACCAAACACACGCATGTGTTGAAGCACTTACAATAATTATCTTACACAGGATACCATGAGGAAATCTGCAACAAGAAAACGTTGTTATTATACATGTGTCACTTTTAATGGGGATAATACATCATATTAACAAGTAAATGGTGTTAATGGAATGTATAGAGTAGTTATTGACAGTTTAGATTAAGATGTTATATACAGAAGAGGTATATAAGTAAATACAGCTTCTTGAAGAAGAATAATCAAAGAGGTATCCTCTGGCCGTCAAAGGGAACACTGGACCTATTTGACGAAGATAGTTCCTAACTCTGGGTAGTTGGGTACAGATAGGCTAGAATTTGTTTGAACAAAACCTAGACCTCTTCTCTCTCTAGGCAAGACTTCCAAAACCTACAAGCGCGCTACGACAAATCGACAACGCGTTTTCAGAGAAATTGTTCTAGAAATAGAATAATAAAATTATATGAAACGGGTTGTCGCAATGCCCCGCCGAGAGACTTTAGAAATAGACCTCCGCGGCAAGAAAAATTTAAAGAAAAGTCAGGATACAGCTTTTATAGGCAAATTGCCTGTGACAGGCAGACATACACGAAGTGCTTTACGGATTTGATTACGGAATACTAAAAATTCTCGAATCACTTAATCATAATCCAAGTACCTCGTAAGGAATCTTGTATATTGACGGGATTATTTATATTCAAGCCTGTATTACCATATTGGGTAGACAGATATCACAGTATTGAATAACATTGGAAGTTAGCAGCATTTTTTGCTCCACATAGATCAGGAATTTAATAGATTGCAGAATAATATCATGTATTTATTAAGACGATATGTAATCAATACAAGTCTTTCCTTGTGCTTGTCCTGTTATAATTATTAAAAGTAATGGTTCTGTCTTGCATTCCGTGTATGATTCTTGTATTGTTTATCTTATATATTAAATTAAATCGTAGGTAGTAGATTTTAGACTTTTATTGGATTTAACATGAGCCATAAATAACCTCCTATAATCGTGATAATATAAGAAGTCTGATGAGGTTTCTCATTTTACAAGCCGCGATAACTTTTTACGTAAGAAATTGAAAAATTAAATTCATAATCCTAATTAATTACTATTTGATCCATACACTATAATAACGAGTATCATTCGTAAAATTTTTATAGCTGTGAACGCCGACTTCTTAGAGTGTCACGACTATAAATATTTACATTTTCAGAGTAACAAATTACCAGGTGCTATTGTAACATATTACCAGGCGAAGATTCTAAAAGAACAAGACGGAAAGAGATTGTGAGGAGAGCTATGTTAGCACCGATTGGACCACTACTGATCTGTCAAGAACGAAGCGTTTCATCATCGGACTACCAGACGTACAGCGATGCGCTATCGGTACATGGTGGACATCCCACCCATACGCACTAAACGTTTTGAGAATATTTTATTATGCGTACAGCTAAGGAGTTGGATTCCCTGCTGGCGTCTGTGTTTCCCGATAGCTACAATCTAGGGTTATTTAAGTCAAGAGTGAATAGGTTTCATCTAGGCAAGCGTGCTCCACCGTCGACCACATCATCGTTTACCATCAGGTGAGATAGTGGTCAAGCGCGAGCCTATAAAAAAAAAATCGTAGAAAAAGAAGGTTGGCTAAGATTCAAATTTTACACGAAATAGTTGCACATGTGACCCTAATGTTACTTTTTTTAATTCTTTTAAAAATAATAGTATTTCTAGTTTCAGCTGCCGAGGCCGGCCCAGAAAAACGTGGCGGGATAATTTAGACACGTACTATGAAAGCTGGTTCAAAACGGCGCAGAAGAAGAATATTTGGTGGACTTGCGTAAGGCCAGCTGTGGGACAGTGATGACAATATTAAAAAAAATATTTATTAAACTCTCTCAAACACATAAAGAACTTAATCTTACGCAACTTATGTTCGTCGGCGATATCAAAGCTAGCGGTATGCGGTATATAACCAAAAGAGCGGTTACTGTGGTCACTGGTAGAGAGGTATGTGTGATCGTACCGAAAGCTTATTGGTAGGAAGTAATGTGTGCAATGTGCATCTGTGCTTAGAGCTGATAAACTTTTATTGATGCACTTCAATCAAAAGCTTTATATTTGATGTATGACCTGTCTAAATCAGACTACTAAACTAGTCTAGAAGTTTGCCCTAGAAGGAAAGGGATGTCATCGTTTGAACCACATTCAGACTCAATAGTTATATTGAGAACTGTGTACCTATATACACATAAATAAAATTATTCATTAAAATCCTTTTTTAACAAGCCTTTTTTCGTATTCTTCTCAGAAAACCCTTTCATTTGATACCCATATCATGGCAGTGCACAGAAAATAACTAGTCCGCCATCTTGGGCCGTCCGCCATATTGGATTTAGAATGACGTCACTTAGCTAGCCATGCATTGTCATCCAAACTAAACGTGTATCCAAAATTTCATCTTAATCGGTGGAGGATAACTGCTTTAAAATTCAGTTGCAAGATTTGACCTACACACTTACATACATGCATACATGTTAAATAAAAGCTTCTAAATTAGATCGTAACTGGAGCAGTTCTGTAAATTCTAGAAAAAGTTTATGTATGTTTAGGAAAGTATAGATCTATACCTGTATACATATATTGTATCTATCAATAACCAAATCAATTTCTTATCGGTAACATTTTAGTGCTGTGTCAATCACTGTAATTTCCATATTTACCTAAAATAAAAAGGAAAAAATTAAAATCTATCGTTTAATAAACAACAACTTTCTGGAAACAGTCTACATTACGAACATAACCGATAAGTAGTTTTATATCAACTCCTGCGCATGGCGGCGACTTCAAAGGCACGGCGGCGGTGGGCGACACTGCCGTAGGGATCGTGATTGCATACGTACTTGATAAGGACCGTGGTGTACTGTGAGCGATAATATAGCGGTATAACCCTTGTGAAACATTTTTTTCTCTTTATCTTGATGAAATGCCAATTCACTCTTGCTTTGTAGGCAGATAGATGACATGAAAATAAAATATTCCTGTACAATAGACAGACAATCGGTTATCAAGATTGATCTAAAGTGTGCTCTTATAACATTTTTTTTTTCTGTTTAGTTCTGTCATTAGCCGTCATTTGGGCGGTCCTTTTAATTAACAACGAAGAAGTAAGTATACATTTTATTACCTATAGACATAATATGCTATCAAAAGTATTAATATTCAATTATCATTGATGAATGACCGGATGCAACTGACAACGCTTGTAAACATTATCAATTAGAAACAACTCCATTGACTAAATGACTTCTGCGACAACCGGCAGCGAGGGTCAATATCAGAGAATTGTAAAATTATTTTATTTATTACACTATAAATTGATAAAAGGCATTATTAAGGTGATCTATAAAGATACCCACGAGTATTTTGTTATCGAAGAAATTTTACAACTTTTTTTTAAGCCGTAGCTTTGTGTTTTTAATCCTTAATTTTGTATTAACGTTGTCAAAATAAAGAAAACACATTGGAATAATTGGTCAGTTTGCTGATCAGAAGAGACACAGAGGCCAGCGTTATTTGATGTCAGCGAAGGATATGGTCTAAATGCCAAATGTAAAGGATTAATTATGTGACATTTGGGCATCCATTTTTGACATTTTACCAATAGCTATCGCGACGCTTTAGTGGATAGAATGTCCCTTGACTCGAGCTTCTAAAATATTTTGGAGGTTCTCAAGTAGCTGTGGACAACGCAGTTGAATGAGGAGTTACGGACATCAGCCCGATATACAGTACAAGGTTCCTAGGAGATTTATTATTAGCTATCTTAAGATGAAGCTAACAGCTTTCAGAGGTCTACAATCATTATCAATAGCTGATAATTCATTCTCAATTACACTATCTTAGAAAAAGTTATGTTCACTTAGGTTCTATTTACACTACACGATTTTACTTTCAGTGTAGCTCCTATTTTTTTAATATCATTTTTAGCCTATGCTGTCCCACAGCAGGGTGAAGGCCTCCCTCACAATGTGACACAACTTTGCCCCTTGCCTTTGCTCGGGCCAATCTGGCAGGAATAAGTTCAGATCGTCCCGCCAGCGTTTTTTAGGCCTGCCTCGGTTGCTAAGCACGTCATCAGGTATCGATCCTGGCCCATCTGGCCCCATTTATCCTGCAAATGTGCCTGCCCAGCCCCATTTTAGCCGCGTACTTGTCACCAATATCAGCTCCTATTACAAACTAAAATAATGCATCTCTATGAGTAAACATGAAGATCTTTGAGAATTTTGTGTGTTTACATATATTTTTATATGACTCTACACACGTAATTTTAAAAATATTTAGCCTGATACATATTCAAACCGGTAATACGACAAAGCCCAAGTTTAGCTGTAAATGTTAAAGTTTAGAATAACAAAGAAACAGTTCTTTCTGGTTTCGATTAACTTATCAATGAAATTATAATACAATGAACGCGGCAGTGAATGCACCCAAAATGTTATAAATGCCTAGATAATGATCTCGGAAACATGCAAATTATCATTCTTTATCTTGAAATCAACAATGTAGACGTGCTAAATATTTGCATTTTATGGCTATTATATGAAAAAATAGATGGCAATTTTGTGAGTAACGGTAAACGGTATATTGTAGATAACATTTTCTTGCTATCCGGATCAAAATAAGTCATTTACTTAAATCTGAGTTTAACGACTCAATCAAGTTTTTTGGGTTGATTAGTTAACTGGCTTAATTCTTGTGCTTTATTTATAAAACTGTCAACAAGAAAATTCTGAAGTTGCGTCGGAAAACCACTACAATTTTTTCGTCCGCAGTTTTTCTTCACGAAAAATCATATAGTGTTAACAAGCCTCGTTGTAAACGAAATAGGAAGACTTTCCACGGGTTACTAGCCGTGACTTATCTGTGATTTCTTTTAACAGCTGTTGAATAACATCACTATATTTTTCTACCAATCTATGTCAACGACGTTTATACATAGGAATATTTTGGAAACTAATTAACATGTAAACGTTGGCTGGAATGGAATAGCTTTTCAATTCTACAATAACAGCTACGAGTAAGTTGTATTGGGGAAGAAAACATGGTGCAACGACCCAATGTATTTGACATCAGGATAAGGGCAGAAGGGTGATGAAATCGATATAAAAACGTTTTAAAATTACGATCGATTTGTCAATCAGTATTTTCAGAGCGAATTATTAGTGTCTCTTCATAAACTGAGTGATTTCTAAGCAACAGAACTGAAGGATACGGTTAATTCCTCTAATATACTCTCTTGTCCTCTTGTCTCCACAACCCATAGCAGAACCGGCATGACATGGTAAAAATGCAAAAAATGTCTTACTGCTCAGTTTCGCCTTACACTTTTAATTATTACACGGCTTGATAATTGGAAATACAAACTTATTTTTTACAAGTTACTTCGTCTATTTCCTGAGTATGTAAATTTAAAATTAAACAAGTGCCATCTTCCTTAGCGCCATGCCATATATCACTGTGAGTCTGTGAGCGATTGTCTCCGTGGCCCTGAGCCGCGGTTTTGACCCACTTGCTAACATGTGTTTAGTTGCTGATGACATTACGCAAATAAGGCAGAAGACCCAATTTGTAAACATAGAATACACATATAATTATGTAGTTAGAAGAGAAATATAGTAAAGTAAACGCTATTCAGCTGACGAGAATAGGTCAGTCTTTTACGAAATGAACAACTTTATGATGGGTGTCATCAATGAGAGGGTTGAAAATCCATCTGTTCAATAATATTTAGGCGTTAAATTAGGCGTAAAAACGCACTAGGCTATCAAAATTGATAGTCTTTCACAAGAATTGTCATTGTTGCCATCTTTCATTATGTACCCGACTGCAAGGAAAGGGTAAGGTTTTTCGCGCGTAACTTGTATGTATGTAATATTCTTTATTACCTCATATATCTTTTAAACCACTTGACGTCTTGACCGCCCAAGTGTTCTTAGATCAACGACGTTAAAAAAAAACATGGCGGCTTTTGGGCGTTATAATCTTGGGTTCCCATTTTTTTTTCTTCTTTTATTCGAGTGGGATATCAAAATGAAGGGTTTTAAGGGATGGTTATAAAAATATATACCACTTCAATATTTCGAAGTATTTCGAAAAGCACTGATATATTTTTAGTTCGCTTCTCAAGCAGTCGAGTATTTTTCTTTAATTTTTTCTTTGATTATGTATGCGAAATTCGCTATTAAGTATCTACATAATTATAGCGTAGTAAAAGAAAAAATGATCCGATATACTCCAATCACGTCGAAATTACGTTTTCAGTCTCATCTTTATGTGGATCTTCTGCACCATATGTCCTTAGTGGCCGATCTGGTCATACGCACTTGTTCCAATGATTAATGATATGAGACTATTTTGGAAGCATATCCTTTTGGAGACAGGGATGATTTTAGTGATCTTATTCGGATTCGAGACCATTAATCAGGTTGTTGTGGTACAGATGGTCATGGTTGGTCTTTTATTAATAAATGGCGTTTACAATGTGGGAGCTAATGCTATGGCTTCTTTCAAGGTCTTCAAGATTAGTCTAACTAGAATGACTCAAATATAGATTTAAATTTAGAAATACGTTTTTTTTCACAGCATGCATCAGTTGGTTACCCAGGTTTTACGGAGGTTATCCTATTTTTCTCTCTCAGCCATTTTTTAAATAATTCTCTGTCTTTTCTATCCTTGTGGGTTTATTCAATACAAGTAACTTTTACTCTTTAACTAAGTCATCATCACATTCATACTAAAAGAAAGATGTGTCATGGCGCCATCATATCTCTAAACTCGGGCGTTTAAGACGCCGTTATTAAACAGTATTATCTACAAGATAAGGTCGCGTGAGTTTGATAATATTGCAGTTAGTATCTTCATGAATGCACGTGCATCATTACAAGAAATAATTTTGTCGTCTCAAGCGCAAATATACCGGTTGCAAAGTCTTAGGTTTCGTTTCTGAGTCGTGCAAAACAATGTTCTATGTTATTTTATTTTCAACATTTTTTTAAAGATTAGAAATGATATTATATATATATAAGTAGGTAGTAAATTAGGAATTTGCCAGGTTCCAAACTTAAATAGTGCACAATATTATATGATATTTGCGTATCAATAGAGCAGCTTTTGGCTTGACATACAAGAAACTAGAGGTTTTACCTTACATAATATTTGTACCTACTAAAATACCTCATCACCGGAAGCTAACTCCGTACTATTAAAACTACACCACTAAGTATATATTTGTCTAATATATCAAATATGTTTAACACAATATGAGGTTAGAACGCGGAACCTATCGGTCCGACCTTAGTCAGACATCTGAAGGCTGCATCACTTTAAATTTTGCATATCGTGTGCAAATACGTTTAAAATTATCGAGTTTGGAGTTAAATAATGGGTGTTCTTGAACGTAAGTTGTAGGGTTTGACTGTAGAATTTTAAAACAGGTGCATTTGAAAATGTCTTTAATTTGCATTTGAAACAAAGTGGTCATGATCATGACATTGAATGCACAATTGCGCATGTTTTGGATGAAATTGTTAATTTTTGGGATCTAAAGAAAGCGTAAATCTTTGCTATCGCTAATTTTGAACCTTGTGTTTGTGGTCTCATCGAGCAAGACTAATTGAATCATGTTAGAATATTTTTTTGGCAAAAATTACGCTAGCGTTTCTTCCAAAATTATTGTGGGGTAGTTTCATTGGACATAGAGTCGCAAAGTGGCTCATGAATCGCAATGTGCCGAGGTAAAGTGTCAAAAATATGCTCGTATTTGGCAAATGTTTCAGATCAAAAATACACGATATCTGACTTACAAATATGGAAAGAAGTTATAATAACACACCATCGGCAAATTCTAGGTTGATGACCTAAAGACAGTCAATTTAACACCAGAGACAAAACACTGGGTAAATCCCTCAATTCAAAATCTCGTCTCTTCGCACATCAATGCACTTAAGCGGGATTAGTGCATTCTAGTGCACACATTTAGGATTTCAATTGCCATGACTAAATATTATTGTCACCATTGAAGAGGCTCTTAGAAACACGTGTGGATTTAACGTGCTTAGTAAAACAAATAGAATTATATATCTTTTGTGATGTTGTGATTAAAAAGGAGTATTGTTTAATACGGTAGTGAGTGGGTGAACAATAATTAGTTTATTACTGTCTACTGATAGGAGACCAGTAAGATTGGAAACGAAAACCTGAGGGCCTAAGAGGAACAAAGTTATATTCTGTCAGCAATGAAAATTCTGGAAAAGTAAAAAAAAACCGGCCTGGTGCGAGTCGGACTCGCGCCCCGAGGCCGCTATGGTTCCGTACAAATAGTTACATTCATTAGTTACGTAACTTTACTGAAGTTCATAAGTAATGAAAGCTCCAAATACTGCTCCAACGAAAATATAAAGTGGATTGAGGGACAAAATTATTTTTCCGTTGGAAAACTGTTGACATATGTCCCGGTCATTTTACCAAGTGTAAATAAGTTAATAATCTTTTCTTTTATTCAGGTAAAATTTTACGGTTTTCAGCTTTTTTCCTTTATTTGTGCTATTTAGACATTACTACCTACCTTCTTGCCAAATGTCATGATTCTGGGTCATCGGGAAGTAGGTACTCTATAGGTTTTGATTCCCTAGCTATTCCTCAAACTTGCGACAGAAACGTCGATATCTTTTGATTTCGTAGATCTAGAAGTTTGATTTTTTCACAGTTGCAAGGGGTTGCTGACTTAAGTATACGATATTATATTAATTTCAACTTGATACCTCCTTCCAGGCTTGTAGTTGCAGAGAAAAAAGTCTTGACACACGGAAAGACAGATGGACAGACAGAGAGACAACAAAGTGATCCTATAAGGATTCCTTTTTTTCCTTTTGAGGAACGGAACCCTAAAAATATGGGATTGACTGCGCTTAACAACATCGAAACAACAACATCGTTTATAGAATTCGACTTATTCAATTTGTTTTATTTCCTTTGTTTTTTTACTTATAATAACATGTTATATGTATAACTCATAAGTATGAGCTCCTAAGCCATAATCTGGCTTCCCAGTTACCAATCAGAAACTAATGCTTATAAAGACAGTGCATGAATTTAAATAAGGAGAATTCCAATATTTCTATGCTTATGGAATATTTTTCTACGATCATATTACCTATTCTATACACGTGCTTATTATATCAGAACCACACCTACCATAGTATCACGTACTAACAATGTCCCTTGCACCTTACTAGATAATGCAATAAAACCATGGGACAAGTTCATCGACCTCCCATTGCCCCATGGAGTAACACGGAAGGAATCCCACGATGTTATGGGGACATACCATCATAATGAGGACAATTCAGGTGAGGAATTTATATGGGGTTATAGTGGAAGATAAGGGGACCCCTATGGGATTATGGGAACATTGATAGGCACTTTTCTTTTTGAAGGTAGTGACCCAGTATCTATACTTTCTATTACAGTATACAAGTTAAGTAGGTACTTGATAAGGTTGTAAATTACTATTATGGTATCTTTAACAGCTACTTATTAAGGTTGACTTATAAAGAAAACATGAGTGTGTTGATTATTCACTTTCTGAAGTATGTATATACGTCTAATACATTATTTGATTTGGTTTTACTCAGTTTTCTAAGGTACATACTGTACGGCGCTTTGATTTGCACTTAAAGAGTGGGTCTTAAAATGAACATGGACAAAACCATGGTCATGGTAAATGCCCATGTTGCACCCACTCCTATCAAGATCGGAGACTCAACACTCGAATTTGTAGACGATTATGCCTACCTGGGACAAACGATCCAGTTGGGTAGGTGTAACTTCGAGAAAGAGGTCAACCATAGAATCCGACTCGGCTGGGCGGCGTTCGAAAAGTTGCGCGGTATCTTCTCGTCCAATTTACCGCAGTGTCTCAAGACAAAAGTCTATGACCAGTGAGTGTTGCCAGTGATCACCTATGGGACCGAGACGTGGTCGCTCATAATGGGCCTTATCAGAAAGCTTAAACTTAAGCATCATAAATGCGGATATCCGCAGGAGAACCAAAGTTACCGACATAGAAAAATTGCGAAACTTAAGTGGCAGTGTGCTCGTAGAAAGGAAGGCCGATGGGGTCGAAAAGTACTGGAATGGCGACCGCGAAAGGTTGAGGGAATGCGCTGGATGCGAGACGCATGGGATCGGTCAATGTGGCAACGCCTGGGGGAGGCCTATGTCCAGCAGTGGACATCTTTCGGCTGAAATGATGATGATGATGATGAAGGCGCTTTGCTAGCTTATCCTTGTTGGCAGAATGTGTCTATTCATTAAACGTTCCCGCAGACAGATGAGATGCGACAGTACGACTACGATGCGACTTCTTTTTTAATTTAAGTTGTTTGTAATGTTTTATATTTAAAATTTAAGTTTTTTGGTAATATGATATCGCTTCGTTTGCGTATTGCCTCATTTTACCTGTCTGTGGCCTTAACGGCGTCGACATTAAAAAAAAACCTTACAAGAAATCATATTTATGCAAATTTCTCTAAACCTACCACCCTTTACATGCTACTTCAAATCGCGTAAAACTTCTATTAGTGTTCCAGTAGGTCACCAACAGATTTCTCTCGTAGGCGGCGACTTTGTGATCATCTCATTTACATAAGTCTGATGATCTCTGACTGCTTATGACATACATATCGCCACTGTATGTAGTGTCAAGGTTGGGCAGGTGATTAATATGCAAGTTAGAATTGAGTAGATGTAAATATATTGCTGTTAGAATCGATCAGTGTTTTTAAAGTGGTTACAAACCATTTCAGTAATTCCTTTTTCGGCTAAAGGTTGTTTTGGGAGAAGCTCAGTTATTATTTTATGAACAGAAATTGTTAGGCTGCTCATGTATCTTAAATCGAGGGCGATCGAATATTTTTATTAATTTGTCAGTGGAACTTTTGTTTCTTTCTTCTAGTAAAAAGGATTGACCAGAGAGTCAGAAATCGTACTCAATTAAATTTGATTTAGATTAAAAAATAGGTATAATATTTACTTTAATACAGTATCTATGGTCATGGAAGAACAGAACAAGAACAGTCACTCTAGATCAAGATTGACATTAGATAGTTGATGTTATCCGGAAGACAGCATATGCAGGGGCGAACAACAATCAACAAATCAGCAACCTATTGCGACCATAATTGCACTGTCCCCCAGAGATTTGTATTGTTAGAGAGTGCTGGTTATATTTAGTTTTGAAACTATAGGCAAGTAAATCAATTGTATACCTAAGTATCGGGTTTAAGTAACTTTTTATACTCGTATCAAGCTAGAATAAAACCAATTTTCCTTATGTTTTGACCAACTTGAGACCAACAAGTCTTATTATGGCGATTACAAAATTTGGGATTAGGCACCCTTTTGGTTGGTCAGTTAACAAATTATAGTATTTAGCATTAAACAATAACTTTGTAATCTTTTTTCCTAATGGAAGTTTAACCGACTGATTATGACTTATGTAAAAGTGGAAATTGAAACAATTTTCAGAGGTTGTTTTCATGTTGGTTAAACAATCGCACACCGTACCCCGAGTAGATATATACAAAGATAGAGAGAAGAAACAGGGCAAAAACATGGGCCTATATCAATACAACATCTGTGCTTACACTACAAACAGAAAATATAACTTGGTACAAAGCGTTATTATGCTTAATTTCCTGTTAGCACAGTGAGTTACATCAAACATAGTTAAGTTGAGTAAACTTATCTGTTTGAAGACTTGGTTGGGTAAGCAGAAAGGTAAGTTCTGAGTGTCACTTAGTTTGAAGTACTCTTGTATGTAACTTAGTGATATATTACGTTAATCACTTATATAGTAGTAAAAGTAACTAAATACTTGAAAAGTAATTTGTAAATGTTTAGTAGAGCTGCCTACTTGTGAAAATCTATAAGTTCCAATACAAATGATTATGTATGATACTATTACAGACACAATCTTAACTCATATAAAGAAAAAATATTGTTTGCAGTTTGATCTGATTACGAACAATTACTTAGGTACTGACAGAAAAACGAAGGTACGAAAACAGGAACACCGACTTCCGAAATTAAAGTTATTTTTCATTTTGTAGTGTTTTTATTTGGATGTGGGGTATATTTTTTTTGTAATAAGGTTTTTTTTTGTTCAGCGAAGGCAATGCCTTACGCATACCACACCTTCCAGGGAGACGACGTGGTTATGTGGGGCTTGCACCCACTAAAAACTCCGCCTGGGCAACTACTTTCACCTTGATGGGTGGGCCGCGAGAACTGCTACGCATGACATTCGCGACCACTGGGACTTGTTTTTTTTTTATTCCTTGTTGGAAAATCCTCATTGGATGGTCTGTCAGACTCTTACTGACTAAAAACTACCCCGGTGTTCCATCTCACACCCACGCTGAGGGTCGCGGGATCGTGCGATCCTTCCGCAACACCCTGCTAGTGCCGGCCTGCTCTTGTGGGCCCCGACCTCGGGTTGGGAAGAGGAATGAGGTGTTTGACGCGTGCGCGTAGTACACTACGCGCCGCCACCTCGGGTCCTGATATGTAGTGGGCGACAGACGACTGGGACTTGACCTATCCCAAGTTCAAATAACTTTCAGTTTCGCCCAACAATTGTACTAAACAATTAACACAACTTCTGTCACCTCCCCCGCAGTGACACGTAAAACAAACGAGATTAGCACACAATTAACGGCAGCCCAAACACAGACAGACAGACGCAATAACATACATTATACATATGTAGTACATATGTATCGTGTGACATAAGTGAGGTGTCTGTCTGTAGTGACGAAATTTACTGATGAAGACGAAGAGGGGCTGGATGGACCTCCAGCTTTCCCCAGGAAATAAGATCTTCTCAAGGTGTCTTTCGAAATCAAACAGTAAATTCCTTCTCGAGGGGTAATATAACTAGCTCAATAGGCAGCACTGGAGTAGAGAAGGCAGCACAATATAACTATTTTTATGAAAGCCAGCTGAACTACGACTCTTGAAGAGGATCGCCACGAGTGTCTGAAGAAGAGGTCAGCTGTGATTAATCTACAGAACCCAATAAATCACACTAATATTATAATGGCGAAAGTTTGTGAGTGTGTAAGTGTGTTTGTATGCTTGTTACTCTTTCACGCTAAAACTATTGAACGGATCTAGATGAAATTTGGCACATATAGATCAAGTCTGGAATAGCAAACAGGATGCATTTAATCCAGGTTATATGTTCCCTTGGGATAATTTTCGACATTCACGCGAGCGAAGCCGCTGGCAGAAGCTATTAGACCATAAAAACCACCTTAACAAACAAAGTCACAATCAAATCATAGTCCCCCAATAACAATACCACCATTAATTTATGTAGCACTCTAAACTGCGCGTGCGCACACACATCGCTTTTGGCAGCCATGAATGATTCGTTCAGCTTCCTTGATAGAAGATAATAGCATTTTATATGGACAACTTTTATGTATTGTGATTGTACACATAGGTGAACTTTTATGTACTGTTGTTAAATATATGAGCTTTCGTCGATGTGTCACTTAAGTTTTAGGTGAAGGATAAGTGTGCAGTTTGGGATTGTTTTGGCAATCATTTGTAATGTTTGTTTATCTTTGTAAGTTGCAAATCATATTGCAAACAGCAGAAGTGTTAGAAAAGAGCTAGCAAGAAACTACACAAACATAGCATTACATACGACCTGTAAGTCTCACTTAATAGGGGGCGAGCCCTTAACCAAGCACAAATCCAGAATTCGGACTCATCATCATCAGCCTTTTAATGTTCCCACTGCGACACAGGCCTCTTCTCTGTAAGAGGGAATGGGCCGTACGTAACCCACCACGCGGGCCCAGTGCGGGTTGGTAAATGTCACATGTCTTTGGATTTTGTGGTTCTAGGACATGCCGGTTTACTCAAGATGTTTTCCATCACCGTTTTGAGAGCAGTGGTGATGAATTCATTTACACAAAGTATAGTGTGGTATAGTGCCTGCTTGGGTGAATTGTAAGTCGCGTCCGTTACAAGTGGTGGCCACCACTGCTCTTAGAAATACTGCTGAATTCGGGCTGCTACAGAGAAATTCCAGAAGGATAAACCCTAATAAAATAGCGCCGTAGCGCAGTAGCGCTTGCAACCAGTCGACCAACGAGGCAGTCTATCAAGAAACTGTGGGTGCAAAATGAATGCTTCTGCCAACGGCTTCGCCCTCGTGAAAAGTACGCTTTATGCTATTCCAGACGATAATCTATCTCTGTGCAAAATTTCAACCAGATCCGTTCAGCCGTTCTGGCGTGATTGAGTAACAAACATACATCCATCGATCTAAACTTTCGCATTTATACTAAGTAAGATAAGATACTGCCATAGATTAATCAAGTAGGCACAGTGTTTATTTGTGACCTAATCTTTTTCTACTTCTGAAAACATGAATGTAGAATCGTCATATACCGGACGGGGATTGTTAAACATAGATAATGATTCTATGAACCAACATACATGAATAAATTTGTAATTGAGCTAGAAGGTATCAAATTTATAACAACTAGAATTAAAATTGCGTTTTACTTATACGACTGGCAAGACATTGATAATTTTAGATTATGAGTAATCATAATATCCTGAATTTATCAAGATAGTCTATAAATAGCTAGCATTATCACTCATCAGATGATACATATGTATTAAAATAACATGTTTTTTGTTTTGCTGTATTAATTAGTAACACGCCGTGGGCCCGGTCTTTCCCATCGGTAAAAATGACAATTTTCGATGAAAACTTTCATCCATATGTCCGCTTTTTCTATCTTCGTATATTATGGAACTGTTGTGTATTTCATGCTTCTACACCTAGTGGTTTAGGCTGTGTGTAGTCTACCTACAACATAACTTTGCATAAAAATCGTAAACTCACGCCTTTTTCCCAATGGGGGTAGGGTAGGCTCCTTTTGCTTCGTTCATAAATTTGGTTATACACGCCGGCAGGCTTATTACGTAAAAAACAGCAGTCAGCAATCATCGGCATTCGCTTTATGTCACAAAATCGGCATTATAGTGTAGGTATGGTAGGTCCTACACAATCGTTTGCTAATCGCTCGCTGGTTTCAAATGTATTTATTTCTAAGCAAACCGTCAAAAACTCTAAAACTATTGAAGAGAAAGATACGTAATAATGCCTGCGGTTATGAGTACTGCGCAACTGGTCTTTCTGAAGAACATCACCAATAAGAACCGTATATATATCCTTCTAGTCTTCCACAACCTTCCACTCACGTCTGCCTTGTACCTATTATTAGTCGCCTTTCATCCTCTCAACATGACCAATTTTACAAGCTTTTATTTAACTTGCAATGTATGTATGTATATAAGTGTGTTCGGGTCAAATCTTGCAACTGAATTTTAAAAATTTTATTCACCACCGATTAAGATGAAATTTTGCATACACGTTTAGTTTGGATGACAATGCATGGTCAGCTAAGTGACGTCATTCTAAATCCAAGATAGCGGACTAGTTATTTTTTGTGCACTGCCATGATATGGGTATCAAATGAAAGGGTTTGCTGAAAAGAATAAAAAAGCTTGTTTGAACAAAAGATTTTTTAATGAATCATTTATTTTCACTACATCTTCATTTATGATTTTATTTTGTAACTAGCACAGACAGTAGCACTATTTTCAATAGTTTAAACGCTTCACTAAAATAAAACGTAAAGTAGCATTCAGTAGCAAAGCCAGTCACTTACTGTGACTAATAGCATAGAAAGCAAAACAATGCAAGGCGTGCCACATTTCTATGATACCATACGAGTACGCATCGCCTGTAATGCGTTTTTAAATCGCTCCTATGGACACACCTTTATGTAACCTAGGGCTGGTGAAAGTGATGTTATAATTGACTTATTAGGATTACTTAGGGTTTCAGTGTCTGTGTGTTGAATTTTGATTAAAGGAAAGTTATGGTGGTCATTGACAGTTTGGAAATGTACATACGAGTATGACAGTGTCATCAGATTATAAATTACTACACTATTCCCGCTGTGCTTTTGCTCCCGCAGCTTTTCCGCAGCCACACAAATCGGGCCTTTTTAGGGATAAATTGTAGCATTTGGCACTCAACTTTATATTATTAATATATTATTAAAAAACCTTTCGTAAACAAATAATTTTATCTCTGCACACATTATATCTATTGTTTTGCATTTAGAAATGATAACATCAAATATTTCTTTCAATACTGTGCTAGTATTCTAATTTGTATATTTTTTAGTTAGATACAGATACAGCATGTTCCCATTGTTAGGGTAACCCCACGTATTTTTCCCTGTTTATTTTTACATAACATAATTACAGGAAAAAGTAAAAGCAAGCGTTATGCTGTTTGGCTTATCACCTAGAATCTAGGTGATGTAATTATAAATGATGCAGTTATATATTCAATCTAGGTCCTATATTGAAATGGCATCTGCTTTATTTATGTAATGAGATAAATCATAATAATTTAACTATGGCTTCATTGATTTACTCAATAGCCATCGTGATAAAACTAGATAATGTGACATTATTTTAACACGTGACACGTGGCATTTGTGACACGTGGTCAACCAAACATTTTGGACTTTCTACAATCGTTTATCGATGATAGACTGTCACTTTATCAAAAGCCTAAGATCACACTGCATATTTGACACTTCCCATTTACACAATGGCTCAGCCTCCTAACGAGATCTCATTAACACTTTCCCAGCTTCCTGCCTTCATGTAATCAATCGGCTGTATCACTGAGACACAGCCCTGCAACTAAGGCGTGACACACACGTCAATACTTCCTGCGACACTCTACGGTCGATGGTAATTCAATACCACAGAGCACGGAAATGCCTCAGAAGGCATCGCTAGAGACGGCATTGTCAAAACTTTTCATAAAAACCTAGTGAGTCACCGTTTACTCAAAGAATATTGTATTCATGGTAGTGGAAATTATTCTTTCTTCCCTAAATTTTTCTGAATTATTTCGTTACTAGATCCAAGGCAGTTAAATCGTTTCGCCAAAATATTCGAGCTTCATTGCTTCGCCATTTTTGTGGCGCTGGTGTTCGCCACTATTGATTTTAGCTTGCAGTAGTTGCAGTGTTTGGGAATAGTATGGCAGCGATTCTGACTATGGGCAACAACTGTAACTTGTGTTCACCTCACATTGCGAGGCCACGAATATAATTAGTTACTTGCTATTACCAGCGGCTTTGCCCGAGTGATTGTCGAAAGTTATCCCCCGGGAACGTACTGCCGGGGTAAAAAGTGTACTATGTCTTTATTCAGATCATGATCTCAGTTCAGTAGTTGAAGCGTGATTGAGACAGATTTTCTTATATTTTACATTAATATTAGATTTGGCGTTTCTTGTTGCTGCCGGAGGCAGTGATTCCAAGCTCTGTATCCTATACGTTCATGCCGACACTTCCTTTTATCACTGCGCTGATTGTGGCCAGTGATAATCCAAATAAGACCTGATGACGTCATTAATAGGCACTGCTTTTGTCTATCTGTCAGTTGAATATCTTTTTATTTTTCTTGCCAGGTTATGGTGGGATCGATTTCGGAGGAAAAAATTGACGGTGGTTTTTTTTGTGAGGCGGCACGATTGTATTGATTTCTTCGGTTAAGATGGTATGATATGGGTTATGACTTTTTTTAATAAATTTCCGGCGTGTGGTCGTTGTTTTGTTGATTAATATCTTTGTTTAAAGAAAAGGAAGTGGTTGATGACAGTACTAGTACTACTAGACTCCGATTACATGGGACTTCAACGTATGTGGCAAAATGTGATGTAGGTACAATAAATACATCTATCTACCATAACCCGATGCAGCTGAGTATTTTACAGTATTTTACAAGGAGTGACTGTCTATCTGATCTCCACAACACAGTAACTGTGTAACACGATACCTCTTGGCTTCAAAAAATCTGGAGTAATTAATAAGTAAGTTATGTATAAGAAGAAGAACACCTGGCGCAAACGGTGTATTATTTAAAAACGTTAGACAATGCACCGCAAAAAAATACACAGAGTTGACCTGTTTGATTCGGTTTCACAATAACATTATTTATATTGATTTATTTTACTTATTAATTATTTATATCTCAGTAACATTACATTACTTATATGCATGTATTTATATCAGTATACAAATACATATTAAATTGTTTTATTTATATTTCGTTTTTTCATTTAGTTGCACCTGCCATATTTTATCTCTGCACCACTCTAAAGTCGAATAGTAGAAAATGCCTAAGGCATTAAGTCCGCCTTTGTACTTGTGCATAAAATTTTAATAAATAAATAATACATTTGTCCTCTTTCTAAATTAAACTAACAACAATTTTTCCTGTTACGATTTCAACCAAACTTTACTACAGTTCATAAGAAACAAACATTTATTTCCACTTCTCACAATAGGTCAAGAACTTAAGACCACTGCGGTTAGAATAATTTAACACATGACTTAACGCATTTGTATTATATGTGACAGTAATTAATCGCAATCATGTTCTATTTTTAAATTTTGTTTTTTTTTTGCTTGCGGGCTTAATTCTCAAGATAGTTCGTGTTTGTTGATGATTGTGATCTGATAATTATTATAAGGTTGACTGGGTTAATTGCCGTATGGAAGTGTTTACTGTTAAATTGTTTATGTACCCCTTCAATTCTTTCCTTAAGAGGGTCAAGATAAAATATGTAGAGCTTGTCAATGGAATCATCATGTCTGCTATTAATATAATTAATAGATAATTAGGGCAATTTCTTTCTGATCTCTGAGAGATTCATGTATGTTCAGATATACTAAACAAGAGGTCCTGTTTTCGATTCCTGGGTCAGGCGGTGTTATTGGATTTTTCCTTCTGAAATTGGCCAGTTGATGGGAGTTGGCTCGTGTCCTACAATATGGTTAAACATAGCTGGTGCAATGTGGGTGAGATGTGTCTAAGGCATGGGCAAAAAGTGTGCCCCTCAGTTAAGTATCTTTCTGCTCTTCCTTTCGTGATGTCAGAAATCATCTCAGAAGTCGAACAAGCGACCTCTAGATAAACCTAGGTAAATAACTAAGATTATGAAGATCTCTCAAACCCATACGGAAGCCATCACAAGTCAACGAAGCTAGTTTCTCTAGGCACGTGAACAAACACTGAGGTCTTAGGCCAGCGGGTCGAAAGACAACACTGAGAGCTTTCACAAACCCCTGCATAAACAGACATCATACTGTATGATTGACTAGCTCGTTGGTCTAATGCGGTTTCTAAGTATGTGCTTTTATTAATTCACACAACATACAAGAATAGGAACCATCCAAGGCTGCTGGACCTTCGCCTGTCCCTCATCGGTCCTTCGTCTTCTGTGTCCAATCTATCTCAGCCATCAGTTTACTTAGACATACTTGTATGAAATGGTCATGAACAGTATTAAAGTATGTATTTTTTTGATAAAGTTCGGCTTTCCAGCGGCCATAAAAACTGCCTTCTACAATTTCTTACATAATATCTAGAACGACACCATCTACACTATAATTGCTGTTTTGACTCTTTAAAAATATCTTTTGAATAAATTCAACCAACTTACAATACACCCACAACATAATCTTCAAGTACCATGTAACACCTATCTATCAATAAAAAAAAGCTGACAAATGACACAAAAACAAAAAACCTCCTTGAAAATCACTTAACGTCATGTAAATATCGTCTCAAACGTCAGTCGATATTATTATATACATACTTTCACTGACTCATAGTATAGTGACATTAAGCCCACTACGTTCTGCTGAATATACCCACTCCTGCGCACCGCCACCGTGAGAATTTACTAGTCTTGATATTGAGTACGGAGTAGAGACCACGTGGAGTGATCAAGAGTGGCGAAATGCTATAAAATAAGCCTTCAATAGCGAGGAATTATTTCAGTGCAAATGATGCGATTCCATTGTCAACAAAGAAGAGAAAATGGAGTGATTAGGGAGTGTGAAAAGAAGCCTTCGATAATTGGGAGTATATAAAACTAAATGATGCCACTGCGGACTCCAATTAGTTATTTATCTGTTCTTAAACGACGACTATGATTTATTTGTAGAACACTGATGGGTAATTAAAGAAGAAAGAAAGTAAATGTTTGTTGATTACTGGAAGAAAGTCCCTTATGTTGCGACTACCGAAAACCAAGTGATATTTTGTTGGTGACTTTTAAAAATTACTTTTAGATAAATGTTATGAATACTCCATCTGTTAATTATCCATGGTGTTAAGCAACGTTTAGTAATATGAACGTAATTATGTAAACGGTATTGCGAGTAAGACGAATTGTTTGAGAAAACTTCTCGATTTGATGCGCTTGCGGCCGCGTCTCAGTTCTGTATGATTTGTTGTTTTGCGGTGTCTCTACAAGTTACTATATTATGCGTGTTATTACAGCATTTCGTCAGTTACAGCTGTTTTTGTTGTTTGTTAGTTGATGTTCTTATAAGAAGAGAAATACTAGGTGTATGGTGTTATATTAAACTTAATTCCCACTTGATCTAATAGTAAAAGGGAGGTTCTTGATTGCGCGAAGCATTTCAAATTGAGTCTATAGGTGATATCGGTCGGAGACTGAAGAATGTCGCTAAGTTGTTTAATGGACTCGCTCGAAAAAACTAATATTATAATTTGTTTTACAAGCGTAAAGCACAGTCCTTACGTTATAACAGTTCTGGAGCTTTCTGACGAGAGGTGCTTATAATTTATAATGAAAGTATCTCAAAGACGCAATTTTCCAATAACTTATTTCATAGTATGAGGAGCAAGACGGTACGCTCTTTAATTAAATGATTTTTTGTTCTTTCAATAACCTTCACTTTTCACCATAACCGTCACCAAACACCACAATTCCCCATAAGACGGCCTTGACAAAAAACCTTAACTTTCCATTGGGCAAGCACCCTTATATGTCCAGAATAAAGGCACTCACACACTGAGCGTGATTGCTCGCGCCTTATAGAGCTATGAAAGCTATGCTGGTAACTTTTGATACGATGCACAGATAAAAAATAATCGTTTTATAAATATGGTGTCCAAATTGTAGGGTTGGGAAGAAGATCGTGTGATAATTATGTGTCGTTATATGATGAAATATATTGGTATGTGTTGGTATGTGCGTAGTAAAGTTTCATTCTTAGTTTGATTAACAAGCGAGGTTGTTAGATGAAAAGATGTCAAGTTTTTTATGTCTATTAGGACTTGTCAGAATTAATTTGACTGCTTTATAAGCAGTGTGTTTAATGCTTGATTTGTGATTTGGGTTGTAATTTTGAGCTTTGTTGAATTAGAAAAGATCTTTATTCATTCATAGCTCCATCATGCTTACGACAATTCTGCTAGGCAAGGTTGCAACAATATTATAAGATGCTAGGTCATACACAGATTAGTACGAGTTATCTGAGGGCAAATTACCGTCTTGGACCCTTTTTTGAAGTCCATAAATCTCTGGTCTCTCCAGATGATGGAAATTCTCATAGATACCCATCGCCTGGAGAGAACGGAGGGTTATCTCGGACTCCTACGGACTAAAACCTCACAATTCCTACCGCAGCCATGCGTCGGGGCCCCGGGATACAGGTTAATACGCAAGCACCCCCAAACCAACCTAATCATACCCAATGTTGATTATAATATTTGTTTAAACTAGTATTTACAGTTAAGCAAGGTCTTAAACTACCAGAACGGAATCTAAGCCAGCATCATTTAGCCCTTTATTCCCCTTACAAGGAAAGGCATAGACAGATTACCCAGTTACAATCATTATACCTATTTCAAATATCTTTCATTTTACAGCTTATTATTCGCTGCACATAGCTTCGTCATTCAGTGTACCGACACCTTACAAACTATTGTTATTATTAAGTATGCACATAATTTAAAAGACGTTAACTATGCTACCACTTAACTTAGACCTGTATATTGTGATAATTTTCAAACAAACTTATTGGGTTGACGGTTTAGGTTATGCTGGTGGTAAACCAGTGTAAGAAGACCTCTTTTAGCAAACTATTTGGTTTGAATGAGGAGTCAGGTTATGTTGAATAAATGTCTTTCTTATGTAATGATGTTTCTGACTTGTTTATATACAAGTCACGATTCTCATGTCTTGAAACCTTCCTGGCTTCACACTGTTGATATTGTTTAAGGGAATAAATACAGTTTTCTTAACAGTGTCCGTTAAGAAACTGCGACTCTACAGCTGTATTGAACAATGTATCGTTATGAGAATATAATATAATACATAATGTTAGTGTTATTACGAGTAAGTCTACAGTGCCGGAACAGTAGACACAGCTGGTATATTTAATTGTTAATTTCCACGTGCAGTTGACAGTGGCATTAACGTGTTCTGTGTTTGACGTACTTCTTCTTATAACAATATTAAGTAAATGCAGTCACTCGCATAGTTGCCAGACCCTCCTTTAAAAAAACTAAAACACCACTTACCATATTTTTGATTAACTTCAGCCTGAAACAGCACTGCTCTTTTATTTTAAAATCGTGTGTACTTATTTGATCAATAATTTCAACCCAAAACGACTTTGGATTTATAAGCCACCTTCCTTTGCCACAGTGCAAATCGTCTCTAAATTGCATATATTTGCTGATAATCATCATTATCTACAGCATCTCTTAACCCACAGCTGGGCAAAGGCCTCTCTTCCTATCTTATTCAAACTCTATTTCAGACGCCTCGCAGTCTGTGCAACCACGGCCTTACTTTGCTTGCAGCGACCACAATATTACTAAGTAACTATTTTGGCCGAAGTTGGTCTGTCAAGTGTGTAAGGCTACTTAAAGCTCTACTCCATTATCGTCATAATTCATAGTCTGACGTTGCCCACTGCTGAGCATAAACGTCTATTTTCTTGTGCCATCGTTCCTGTGGTATCCCCATTGAGGTTTACCTGCGGTGACAACAATATCGTCTGCCCATCATACCGCTACTCATTAAAATCTTGAGTAGATTTGTAAATTTAATAATTTAAAATCGTCTATCAAAATTAGGACCAAAATTCACTGTCTTAATATTATGTTACCGTGATCGTTGCTTGAGAGTCTTAAGTCCTCTCCCACACTCAATATTACACACTTTTTTACAGCACATTGTTAACCGATTTATTTATCACCACGTAAAAGTTAGTCACATCACTATCACTGCCGAAAAAAACCCACTACAATTTTCATGAAATTTTCACTAATCAAATCAACTCGAGTCATAAATTAACTAATCATATTAACAATTAACTATTAAATAAATTATCACAATGTACCGCTAAACTTTAAAACTGCAAGAATTAAAAAAATGTCTCGTTATTTTGCAGTTCTCACGTTAGTAAGTTTCAAGTCGTGGTACAATACTGAAAATTTACAGTTTTCATGATAATGAAAAATAATCAACACGACTAAATTAAGTCCTATCTCTTATGACGTGTGACTGATAGTAGATAACGAACGACCTTCCGAGGCTTCTCGACTGATATTATTGTGATTTTTGAAAGTGATAATTAGGTACTTTGTTTTTTTCAGTCTAATAATATATTTTTTAATCGTTACTGCAGACTTATCGCGTGGTTTGGTGCGTATTTTGACATATCCGATGTATCATACCTTTTTTACCTTGGGTATTTTTGTACGAAAACCAAGGTACATAATAACAAAATTGATTCATCTACTGATGAATGAATATTTGATAGCTATTTGTTAAATTTTGAATGATTTTGACCTAATAGGGCATTGACCAGAGGCTTTGAAATCGGAAACAAAATGGAACTAGTTAACGCCTAAGTACATAGGGAACTTTTCTTTTGCTTTTGTTCTACCTTTAACCACGAATTAAACGGTTTTAGGCAAAAAAAGTTCGTAAATAGGTTTTGTGGGATTTAGAGATTATGAACGATTCAGTTTTAGGCGCGCGTCTCGCCTTAACCGGTTAATTAGGATTATCAAAAATAAAATAAAAAAAACATTTATTTCTTATCCTTACTAAACAATTTTTTTTTTAATAACGCTCTTTTAACGTTTAGTCGCCGAACAAAATAAACGATAAAACCGATTATAAATTTTAATAACCGGTTATTTTTAAACCGGTAAAAGCCTTATGACCATAATTGAGGTCAATAATATTTAATAGAAACCTATCTATTTCCCACGGCTTCGCTCCCGCGACCACAAGGGCTGTGTATTTTTCCGGGATCAAAAATAGCCTATAACACTCCATTGGGTTAAAGAGTAAAAGAGTTTTCGTAATCTGTTGAGAACTTCAAGAGATTGACTCTTAGCTACCAACAAATAAACAATTTTACCTCATCATGATAATTATTAGATTCTTGATTAAAAAGTACCCAGTACTCGTAAACAATAGTAGATAGTAATTTGAAACTATGACGTACAAGGAAAACATGTTATCTTTCTATTTCTCCAATATCTAATGTTGTTTTTATCAAACGTTACATTTTTCTATCGGCAATATACTTACTTTGATAAAACTAATCATAAATGAATGACATAAATCCACAAATTCACATATTAGAGATTTATTAATCAAAGGGATTACGAAAGAATGTGTTTACATCGATAGTGGATAGGATTATAATAATGGGAAAATACAGGGCTTATAAATTATATTTCTTAACATAGATAAAATATCACCCGCGTGAGTAAAAAAAACGAGCTACAGAAGTCGCGTGCATGGCTCTCATTCCAGAACTAGAGGTATTACCAGCTGGTATGGTATGTAGGTAGCCTGTGGGTACGGGTAGCACACAAAGCAAACATGTATAATCTTAATACTTAATCTAAGCTTAGACACTTTTGAGAATCATAAGGTGCAGACAAAACTACGATACTACTAGCTGCCTCGTTAAGCTTTAATAATAATAATAAATAGGTTCCCTATCCATTTGCATAAAATTTTAAGACCTAATATATCATAGCATAATTTTGTTTGGCATAATTATATTTACGTATAATATAATTACGCATAACAGCTTACGCATAATTTTTTTAAGCATAATTTCTCTAACCATAATAATGATTAAGCAGAATATTCTAAAGCATAAATTTATTAAGCATAAAGTTCTAAAGCATAACTTTTTTAAGCATAATATCCTAAAGCATAAATTTATTTACACATACAGCATGCAAGCTAGCATACAGCATGCAAGCAAGCATGCAAGCAAGCATGCAAGCAAGCATGCAGCAAACAAGCATGCAGCATGCAAGCAAGCATGCAGCATGCAAGCAAGCATGCAGCATTCAAGCGAGCAGGCAACATGCAGCAGGCAGGGTTTCTGTCTCGGCTCCGGCGCTGCGGGCTTCCGGCGGCCCCACGCGTGCTAATCGTCGCAGACGGCTTTCGCTCACCACCGCAGCTTCGGCTTGTTGGCCGGCTTCGCCGGCCAGCCTCAGCCGCGGCGCCTCGCTCGCAGCCGCCTGCTCCTCAGCCCGTGGGCCGCCTCGACCCTACGCGCCTACGCGATTTTAAATTACACTCTAGGGGTAGGACAAACAAGACTACGTAGAGTCGGTTTTGCAGCAATTCGGTTCTGTCACTAACTTTTGTTGCACATCATATTAAATTTTTAACCAACAATATTATTTAATTGTTACAGAAACTATAGCAAATTGGTTTGATCAGAATTATGTATGGGGCACTACAAGTTCACCACCACCATTTCCACCCAAAGTCTAGAGTACGTATCTACTGGAAAAGTAAAATAGACCTAGGACACAAAATCATGCAGAGGCATGGCACAATAGATTTGCACATTTTGTGGGAAAACACCATCCTGGATTTTATTTTTTGGCAAAAAAGATCGTTCAAGAAATAAAACATCAAACCATTGAAATAGATAAACTGGATGTCAGAACATCACTTATACCAAAAAAAAAGAAAAGATACACGGACAAAACCAAAAGAATTGAAAAAATTATTAGTAAAAAAGATGAGTATACTTCTAAACTAGCATATTTACAAGCAATTGCTAAAAATATACACCTTAAATAAATAATTATACATAATTAAGGACCACTGTTTCAATCAGTTAACTTCTATCTGAGGAATAACCTCCATATTTATTTCTCATAATAGAAGTTAACTGATTGACATATTTTTTTATACAAAAACTGTCAAAACATCTAATATATTCTTCAGATAAAAGTTATCTTGCGATTGAAAAATCGTTTAAGTTACATAATGTTATGTATAATAAATCATTTGCATGAAAATTGTTTTTGTTATTTATATTAATTGTATGCCTAAATATTATTATGCTAATAGTCATTAGGCCTACTAACGTTATGCGAATCAAATTTATGCCAAAACAAATTAGTCTTTAAGATGATTATGCCAACATAAAATGTATGCCTAAAAAAAATATGCCAAAGTATTATTATGCCAAAACAAATTGTGCCAAAATCGTTATGCCGAAGTATATTAGGCTAAAGAACATTATGCGAAAAGAAGGGATCCCTAATAAATAATATCTGTAAAAAGTTTTAGCCAGTTGGTGAGGTTATGACAGACAGTATCTTCAGTCAGTATCAACGAAGGATATTCTTCTTTCATGAGCTTATAGTAGCACTTCAGCAATGCACTGACCTAAACATCGACACACCTAAACAGCAATAACAGTAAGTCTGTCATATTAGTCCAAAATGTTTAGGTTTGACTACCTGACATTTTAGCCCTACATTTGAACTGTTTACAATCACTATTGCTCATAGAATGTTATTTGTTTAGGGCCTAGTAGGCTGACAGTACAAGGCACCCTTAATGAAGACTCCAGAATTGACTACGTCTCTCTTGAAAGCTGTTTCAGATTTTCAGACGCACACTATCAATGACCAGGACTCTTGTATCCCTCATAATGTAGCTATCCCAAAGTCCAAAATCGAAAGTTCCGTGTAGATAAGTCTTCGTACTCTGGCGTACGTGAGAGTCGAGCTATGAGCAAAGCATGAATCAATCTTATCGACACTGATAAGGCTGGAATAATAGAAATGTCATGTAAGAGTGAGTCAGGCTTTCAGTCAGCTGGTGTTTTAAAGTTTCTTTTCTTTTTGTCAGCAGGTTGAGTATCAACAGTCGTTGGTGTAGGTAGTGATGTTGTTTGTGATTGGACAACGCAATAAGATGAAATTATTGCATTATTATCGAACGATTGGTTGAGTGTTTGGATGAGACAGAACGGACCTGCGTGAATAATACTAAATGTTTTTAGTTTTCGTTAATTCTGAAAACAAGTTCCCTTTGCAGTCCTTTGTATAAATATAAATTAGTATATTCGGATTTTTCTACATATATATCGATTGAACGCAGAAATGAGTTTGACTGTAAGCTTTTACAATACTATAACTCCTATATTCTAAGTAATTCCCTTCATTCGACCCAATCAAATTGACGGTTAAACACTCGATTAATGTTCATAAAAATGAGCTGGTTATTTAAGGACATCAATCGACTGTTTTTTCTGTTGTGGAGTGGGAGCAGAATTCTCAAAAGAACTTTGAATTACCTGACAATAATTCAACAAAGCTGTATAAAGATGAACTCATTACCCTTAACGAATCAACGCCTAAACTGATGAGCTAATTACAATACACATTCGATGACACAGACTCCACAATACCAGGTAACCACATACCACCGTTCAATAGCAAAACAATTCCTACCATCTCAAGATGGCAGCTTACCGATTAGAAGTATAATCAGGAGCACTTAATCGTAACCAAGCCCATAATAGTGGCACTATGGACCAAATACAAATATAGTTAGTCGGTCAACTCGCGCGCATCGCGGGGTCAACGGCCGGCGGATGCATTGGCGCGGTTATGCGAAGATGAGACAGTTGTAAAGATGGGTTGGCTAAAGATGAGTTTAATACCATGGATCGGGCTACAGGGACTTTTGGTCTTATAACAGCTTCATCTTTAAGGTTAAGCAAAGGTTGCCGATGTCATTCCGTGGATTGGTGACCATCCTATTCATACCAATGTGCCTCGAAAAGTACATCAAGCGAAAAGTACGTCTTGGCTGTGATTCGGAAACTTTTGACAATCATCATGTGTCGTGCCTATAACCCAGACAAAAAGTCTATCCAAGGAGTGTTGTGTTACCCAGTAATGTAACCTGGGTTGTGATATTAAGACAATGATGCAATGAATCCATGCTAAACACTGGTATGCAGCTATTTCTGGTTAGACTGGAAGTCGATTGAAACTTTGGAAAAACGCTCGGCAAATAATTTGGGTTTAAGCTCTTTGATTGTGTGTTACTAAGTAGAGATCGTTTTAAAACTAGTTATCATCATTATCAGCCCTTTTAATGTTCCCACTGCTGGGCCAAAGCCTCCTTCCTGTGAGAGGGAAAGAGCCGTAATCAACCACGCGGGCCCAGTCACCGTTTTGAGAGCAGTGGTGATGAAATAGTTTACACAAATTAAAGAGCTTGCCTGGGTTTGAATCCACGACCTACAACGTATAAGTCGCGGCCGATACCATTGGGCCATCACTGCACCTAGTAATGGCGTTCAAACCCAGTTACTATCCATCTCTAGTTGCGCACACGCAGTTCGCACATATTTGTCCTTATGACGTACCTTGGCCTAGAATGTTTTAGTTTTTTATGACTGTTAAGAAAATTTACGTGATTTCGCATAGTTTTTGGTTCGTAAAATTGTTGTTTTAAGATTTCTTATAATTTAATTACTGTGTTATTTAATTATTTTATGAACAAACAAATATAACTACAACCATTAATATACACGAGTTAGCAACTGTCACATAAAATTTATAAATAATATATGCTGACATTAATGCATAAAACAGTCGCGGTGCTGACTAATCTAAGTCTGGGTTCAGATCTGATCGTATGATGCGAACATCACTTAAGCAACGATTATGAAGCAAATGCACCATTACTTACTAACATTTCTATATAGAAACATGCTTTATAAGATCCTGAAGGATTATAAAGGATGAAAGAAGCTAGAAGAAAAAGAAGCTAGAAACTTTTATTTAACTTGGCTTGTACCGGATTACATAATTGTGAGAGAGGGAGAGGACGGCCAAAGAAAAGATGGATGGACTGTGTGAGGAGTGATATGAAAGAAAAGGGAGTCAGTGATAGCGTCACGGGGGACAGGAAGGAATGGAAGAAGAAAACATGTTGCACCGACTACAAGTAACACGGGACAAGGCCAGGAAGATGCTGATATACTATTTACATAATTAGTATGTGTTGGACAGTGGGCAAGTCCTGTAAAAGAATTTAAAGATAGTTATGCCCTTATAGACAATGCACGGTAAGCTAAAAAGCTTGTTTAAAAAGTTTTATACACCGGTAACAAAGTGAAAGACAAAGGATTCGAGAAGTTATTGCCAAAAATTCGTGTTGGGCACCAAAACTGTAATCATACCGCGGCGATCGCGATGCTAAAGACACTACATACTAATAAGCCACTAAAAAAGTTATAGCTTTTGTCTCGCCACAAAACATAATTTTAAAACAATAAAAAATCCCCATAACTTAACCGCTTTTACAATATTCCAAACACGTCTTTAAAACCCGTCTTATACCTATATATTCATGACAAGTTTAACTAAATGTTAGACTACTTGATTGTCCAAAATAACGTCTACTTGCATTATGAATCTCAATACAATTCGTCATACCGAATGATAGTAGTTATTCATATGTATTAACTCGACTAAAATTAGAGTCTGTACGAGGAATCGAACAGATAGGACACTGGGTTTGAATATCGAGCCGACTTATGAGAAGTTATTGGTTCAAATATCGAATTGTAAAAAAAATGAGAAAAGGAAGAAAGTGTTTATAGGACATCAAACAATTCGTGAGTGTAAGTTCTTAAATATTGGCATCATTGCCACGTTGATTGACAACATCGAATTTGAATTTTGACAATTATAAGGACTAAAGCTTAATTGCTCACCAGTTGGCGCCACTGCTGACTTAGGTCCTTAAATATAGCTGTTAAACGTTGTTATAACGCGCACAGAAGCAAAGTTTGAATTATAATGCCGTAAAAGTGTGATTAAATATAAAATCGAACAAAAAAGAAGGTTAAAATTTTTCGAAAAATAAAACTCTATCAAAGCAGTGGTTGGTAAATCCCGTACCTAAGATAGGTAGGGTAGGAAAATGTCATAAATGGAAAAAAAATCACAACAGTAAAAAAATACTAAATAAACTCGCGCTTAAAGCCCAAACACTACGAAATTTGGCATTTGTAGGACCTCAGTCTACACCAGCGTCGCTAGCAGGAAATTCAAACGCGGTAGCCCACATTGTTACAATAGTCAGAACCTCAAAAAACAACCAGTCTTACCAAAAATGCAATGTTACATAGTTTTAGTTCTATAAGGATATTTATCTAAGAAAGATTCATTCTAGTATAGTAGTCAATCAACATTTGCAATGTGATTACCAAAATGTCTTGTTTGAAATTTCAGGCGACTGCTAAGTTGCTAACTAGCTCAAAAATTATTACAAAATTTATATCTTTAGCTGTCTTAACTTCCTGCAGATTTACATATTCAGGAAATTAATAATATTGTAACTATAAATAGAATGATTTATTACGATAAAGACATTGCATCATATAACAACTCCAGACTAAATAACAGTATCAAAAAAACAAACATTACATGACACACCAAATTCAACGCTTATCACGATTGCTCACAAATTGACACATTTCCGAAACATTTGGCAAATTTCCGATATATTTGTCGTCTACTGGACACTTTTGAAACATTTTAATGCAATTTTGCATCTGCTACAAACTTTTATTTAAACATCTGCCAGCTTACTTTGGTAGTAAGTCAGATACCGGTTATCTACGGTGGTTTTATTTAAAAAGAAAACGCTTTATGAGTTTTATTTGAGAATGCCTGAAATTACTGACATAAAAGTTTATTTCATATTGCATGAGAAACACACCGACAAACACAATTATCTTATTTTGCAAGGAAACTCCGATCTAACGTCCTTTCTTAAGCACTCAATGTACAAACAAGAATAACTTTTCTTAAATTTATTTTCAAAAAACCTTTTTTACATAAAAATACAACCGACATCCAAAAAAAACACAACAAAGTGTAAAATAATTTAAATTTCGTAAGTCGGTGTCAAAAAACGAAGAAACATGGGACCACATGAGAAGCACCAGCTTTCAAATAAAAAAATAACCATCAAAACCGATTCACCTAGTAAAGTTTTGAAGTGATGACACACATTAAAAAAATACAGCCAAATTAAGAACCTCCTCCTTTTTGAAGTTGGTTATAAAAACAATACCAATATCACGTTAGGCAATATCCCTCCAAAGGCTAGACAATTGGCATTCGATGACAGCGAAGGCGATAATAATCATCATCCTTATAATGTCCCCACTGCTGGGCCACAGGCATCCTCTCTGTGGAGAGGTAATGGGTCTTAATCCACCACGCGAGCCCAGTGCAGGTTGGTGGATGTCACATGTCTTCGAACTTTTAGTTCTAGGACATGCTGGACTCCTCACAATTTTTTCCTTCACCGTTTTATGAAGCAATAATCGAAATTTCAAAATGTAAGGGATTGGTCCCGTGATTTTTCGGTGTCGCTTGTCAATACCATACAATTTTGCCTTTTTGACAATCGCTATCGCCACGCTTTCGATAATAGAATGTCACTTGTCTAAGGCCTCTGGTGATGATGTCTGTCAGTCAATGTTGCCTAGAAGTGACGTATACACTCGTTACTTAAAGACTTTCAGAGAAACACTCGGACGGTTCTTCTCGCTTGACTTTTATCACTAATCCAAATTCTGTCTCTTCTGCCAACTAATCTATACAACAATAGATGTTTAACTAAAAGCCAGTACACTTCGGTACCAGCGACGGGAATGCATGAGTCAAATTGATTAAGTATGCGTTCGAAGTGGCCTTAATTTTGAACCGGGCAATTTTGCGACATTTAGTTTTTAATTTGTGTGTTTATGTAAGATTGCCTTTTTTTATTAAGGTTTAAATTGTTGTTGATCTAGATTATTGGTGGTTCTGATACTTCTGATAAGACGTGCGTGGGAATTTTGTTTTGAAAGGTTGTATCGATGGGAATTGGAAAGGTTTTCGAAGCATAAATATGACGTTGAATGGAGTTACACAGTATGAGATCACTAAAGTAAGTGTATGTAACAAATTCGTAATTGGTGTTTTTTTTTAGTGTTGCATCATCTTGCCTCGCCAAGCTCCTTAAGCCTTTGGTCCAGCCTGTGCCTGATCTTTCTCTGGTGGTGAATAACCCTTTCGGGCTATGAGATTACTCACATCTCACATTATTCTACTTTTCCTCTTAGAAATTCACGAAAAGGAAGAATGAACATGAGTTAAACAAGTGACATAATTTTTTAAGCCTCGACGGAAAAAAGGGGTGTGTTTGTGTATATGTGTATTTGTGTATCTGACTGTGGTATCATAGCTCCTAAACGGATGATAAAGGTTTACTGGTAGAGAATGCCTTGTGGCATTAACCACTTTATACATGTACCACTATAGTACATGAAGTTTAAATAAATAAATAAACATATTTTGATGTAGTTTTCTTTGTCTGAAAGGTGACTTTATCGATAGTGTTTGTAGCTATGTTTGATGAAAATTGGTTCAGCCCTATCAAAAGTTATGGGCGTTTTACTATTTCAATCGGGATATTTTCGCAAGATATCTTGTCATAATTACATGTCCAAAAGATTGTCGATCGAAGCGCGACTACTACTATTTTTTTGCGCGGTTTTTAATTTTTTTTTAATTCTATAAATTCTGTCAAAGGACCTTTCTCTAAGCAAAGTCTCGTCTTGATAATTATGATGTTTCAAACTCTGTCCAGTTGAAAGATCTATTCGAAGCCAACCAGCACCAATTTGAAGAGACTTATCTGATAATCAAATGATTACAGAATATTATGAAAGAAACAAAATTCCACTGCACTTCGTATCCTGGTTCATACATGCTCAAAATCATCTATCTAATTACTTTTACCCATTGCTCTCGATAACACCCTGATAACATCTCCGGATTATCTAAATGACGGCAATGAAAGATGCAAGTAATAAGTCCTGCTGATTAGGCATCTGATAGTTGTTGCATCGTCGATAAACGTTGGTATAATTATGTTGTAATAGTCAATATTCAGACCGTACAGTCGATTTGTTTTGAAGGTGGTCTAGCACAGATTTAATTAAATAATCTGAAGTCAAATCGACCTTTGTGCTGCCACCAACGATTCAAGTAGCGAACTATTGGATCAGCAAAATTTAATTGTACCTCAACAAGAAGATTAAAATGTTTACATATACTATTACCTTTTATGATACGTAATGAAGACTCTTTTGGTCTTCGGTCTAAATTAAAATACCAATTATATATACATATAATAAAGTGTCTAAACTTTTAATTTTGGAAAAACGCACATCATTAATTGACTTTAAAAAAATCACTTATGTATCAGCCTACAGTTGACCAGCCATATAGGCCTTTTAATAGTGCAAATATTATGGTTAAAAAATATAAAAAGTAAAGTGCCCACATACATGGTTTGTAATAGTTAATTAGAACATGTTATTAAAACTTATATTTGGTAGTAAGAGTCTGTTGAAGTTAGTGGGTGGCGCCATGTTTGTGAGTTGTATGTCTCGTTTCCCTCATTATGCCAATTTTGACTAACATGTTAGTGGTCAAATTACTTTTTTATCTATAAAAACTTGTAGACAAGCCTAATAATACAAGTTAATGAAGCGTAAGCGCAACTCTCTCTCTCTCTCTGATAACTTATAAAGGTGACTTTGGCTTTGGGAAAGCAGTTCTAAAGACTCTATTTGAAATAACAGTCAGAAATTTACTTATTATTTAATTTGTGTTTGCTTATTATCCTATAGTCTCTAGAAAAAAGATAACAGATAACATTCATCGCGTTTTGTATCCAAGAACTTCATTGAAACTGGGCTTATCGAAACACTTCGCGTTTCATTTTCCCAACAACATGAGAACTCGTAAAAAAACCCGAACTATTACGTCTTTCCGGAATGAAAACCATCATCTTACAAATTAGCCTGAATTGAACCACAAAATCTATCAAAAACAGGTTTATAAAACCGCGACCACACTGGGCTGGACCGGCAATCTGTCCTAGTTACATCACCTATATATTTCATATATTTCAGCACAGGATACGGGTACTTGATACAAATAGCACATATGTACAGTGACCCGTCCGAGTGTCATTCACCTTGTTATAACATGTGGGTCAGTTTTCGCGATCGGCACTAAAGTTTGGGACACAGTTGGAGTCTCGAAAATGGTAGGTAGCAATGCAGATTTTTCACAAGTTTTTTTATTTTCTATTTTTTAACTACGACATAGCTTTTCATATTGTGGTCGACTCAAAACTGAGACAAATATAAGAAAACATTTAACGATCTTTCTGATGGCTTGACGCAATTCGATTAATATAACACCGATAAGCGATTTTTACTAAGCGAAATCGCAAATACGCTCACATGGAAGCATTTCGATTTATATTTAAAATTTTCTGAAAATACGTGATTGGCCAATACTGTCAAGCCCATTCTCACTTGACGAAGACATCAGAAACATTAAAACTAGATGGCAGCTACTAGAAAATCCGGCTCGAAGGACCAGGTGAATACACATATCGGGATTTATCCACATTACACATAAGAATTCCCGGTGCACACCACACCTCAGCTGTAGGACTCCACAGTGAGCGATGTCACTTATCGACTTAATTTAAATTGCCTCGCGCTATCAACAAGGTCGCTTAGATGAAAAAGATGTAGAAGACATAATTATGTTATGATCTATCAGTCTCGTGAAAGTGAAGTTTTGAAACACATTTTTATTTTCACATATCTTTACGTAATTGTAATTAGGATAGTTAGAATTAAAAGAAAAATGTCCGATATCAAAGTTAGAGTTGTTAAACAGTCTGCTGAAATCACTGAAATAGTCACGAGTTGTTAAGGTCACAATTTGATTACGCAAAATGTAAATAGCAGATAGTAAAATTGAAGTTAAATTATGAAATTTAAAGATAATTATCATGTTTCAAACAGCGAATTAATTAGCTTAAGCTCGTTAACTAATTATCCAACATACCAAAAAAAGTGATATAATTTTTTTCCTATATCCTGGAGTACATCGTAAGGTTGGACGGTTTTTTTTTTCCAATTAAAACTTTAATTAGACTTAACCTAAATAAAATTATAACCTAAAATTTTTAACTAGATTATCTGTAATATTAACGCGTTTATTAGCACTTTTCTTATTGCCAATTAAACGATTTCTTACAGATTTTGTTAATAAAATAAAACCATGACCTTACCTTTACCTTTCTCCCGCACAAAACACTTGAGCAACTAAAAAGAAAAACATTGAAAAAAAATCCTTGAACAAAAGTCAAAATAATTAAAATTTTAATATCACTGCACAATGCACATCTTCACTTGACAACTTATCTTAACCGACTGCCAAGAATTGGGTTATGTTAGTTTAAACACATTACGACACGGTCGCTGGTCTCGCAAATGGAGAAAGAGTAATAAATGCCAATGTCAAATAAATAAGCACTAACTTCGAACTAAGTAACGTTAAGTAGCGACTATGTGTGAAAATTATGAAGGTCGGACATAGCTAGATTGGCAAATGTTTTGTTTTGGTAATTATAATTGAGGCGGGTGTTCCATTCACTCTTTTTGTTTCTCTACGTATGTCTGAAAAAAAAACTGAACCCTTAAAGGATAACTCGTGTCAGTCTGACCAACCTGAAGCCAATTTGCTTTGAATTTACAGGACTGATTTAGTTGAATTTTGGCACAAATACGTATGCACGTCTTTGACCCAAAAGGACGCGTAACGTACGTAAAGAAATGTTTTAAATGCGATCACTTTTGGAGGACAAATTACAAAATTAAAAACGGACTTGTCAAATGAAAGGGTTATTTAGTGTCCTATTTTTTTATTTTTTTTTTCATCGAAATATTACTCATAGCTTTATGAAAGTTGTAAATCACAATCTTATAATTGTATATTCAATAATCCATGCAGAAAGGAAAATAGACCGTTTATTGTGAAGAATAACTACCATATTCCCTGTTAATCCAAGTACCTACTGCTTTTTAGTCAATTCCATCTACAGTGCAATATTTTCTGCACTACATATACCATTAAGGACTTTATTAATGTGTTTGTTATTTGTTTGTAATCGATTCTTAATCAAACAATATGACATTGAGTGCAGGTTACTCATAAGTTATATTATAACAGAGATAGATTTATAAAATGATCGATGAAGATTGAACAATTGATTGCGGTCAGTTGGAATTACATTGACAGTACATTGTGTAGTATTTAATCATACTAGTCGGAATTTATAACATTGGTAATGTTACTTTACGTTATTTAGGTAATTTCAAGGAGGTTTTGCACTGCAGCTGCCATGTTACCTATGTCTTTAGCACCCTTGGTTGACTGGTAGAGATTGTCCAAGGTATTAAATCCGCATTGTACCTTTGTGCATGATGTTTAAACTAGCAGCTCTGTGAGCTGTAGACCTTGCGAGACTGTCTTTTTATTTTTTTGGATGATTCAGTTTAAATTTTTCATCATTTCCATAATCTGAATCGACAAAAAACATTCCATTATAATCCAATATTACAAATTTACTTTATCCTCTAGCGGATAAAAACGGCTTTTGGACTCAGATATAGAAGAGCAAAAATACTCTTTCCAAGATGGGGGGTCTTCGAAAGAGTATTTTTGCTCTTCGATATCTGAGTCCAAAAGCCGTTTTTATCCGCTAGAGGATAAAGTAAATTTAATTTAGAACACCGTGTGCACTAAGTTTGTGAAGTCAAAACATCATTATACCTATTTACTTCTACCCCCATGGTGCCGAATCTATCATACAATCTTCTTTAATTTGTTAAAAACTTAGACTCTGAACCTTCTTCGTGTACCTTTTTTTTGTTTTGCTTTGCGCTCGCCATTTTTTTTTCACGCCATATTGTTAAAACCTTAGGTTAAAAACAAGAAACTAGAAATCACTCATTTCAGGTTTTTCACTAAAACCTGAAATGAGTGATTCTAGCGACGAGGAAGTTTATTTGATGCCAACAGAATTGACTGAAACTGTTAATAATGCGCAAATGAGCTTTCTCCCTCAACAATCACGCGAGAAGTATTTGAAACAGTACGATATGTTTTACACGTGGCGACTAGCTACAGAAGCCAAAAGTTTCTCAGAAAATAATTTATTGAATTATCTGAGACCAAGAAATCAAGCACTCTATGGAGTACGTATTCAATGCTAAAAGCAACAATAAATAGACATGCATATCGACACCTATCCTAAGTTAGTGGCATTTTTAAAAAGAGCCTCATCTGATCATTAACCAAAAAAATCGAAGGTTTTTACAGCATCTGAAATTGAAAAGTTTCTTAACGAAGCACCTGATTCCGTATATTTGGCGGCCAAAGTAAGTCAGTTGCACATTAATTATCTACTTAGGTATATAAATTATTCAACTACTTAATAATTTGTTATAATTAAAAGATTATTCTGTAATACTTACCTATCACAATGTAGTAGTTAATACCTAAACTGAAATAAAAGTATCTGGTTATTGTAAATGTTTTTTTTTGCATTTAGTCATTTCCTCGCTGAGGTGGGATGAAAAGTTACGTGTTGCACTCGAGGGCAAAGATTTTTCACCTCGTGTTCTTTTGATTCCCTCACTAACGCTCAGGATTCTCTTCTCGGTCATCAAAATTGAGCACGCTGTTAAAAAGCAACTTTCACTCTTGTATAACAAATAACTATTAAACTTCGAAAATCCAAAAATGTCTGACAAAAAAAGCAACTCCCACTGTGTCCCAATCCTTATTAAAATTAATCCCATCCCAAATATGGATACCAAACCTAGCCTGTTCAGTGACCGCATAACATGTTCCACAGACCACATTAACATGTTCACATGTCCCGGTTGATCTTATCATCTAATTCGTGATCTTTGCGTGTGTTTTCACCAAAACTAGCTCTTATTAAAACTGTTTTTTGCCTGCTTGTATGTTTGGCCCAGATTTCAAGGTTTTGAGATAAGAAGTACCTAATTTGTACCGGTATGTGTCATAGATTATTCTAATAAGCCTTGAATTTGGTAAAACCTCTTAATGGAACACTGACTACAACTAAATAGGAACTCCAATTATACGGTACTCCTGGATGAGTACCGCTTTCTGGATCAAATCCATAATCCGGCTGTCCAACAAGAATCTCCTCAGATGTTTGTCGAAGTTCCTCGCTATTAAGCCATTGGCCGTCACGACTATCGGCACAATGAGTGCTGTATCCACATCCTACATGTTGACAACCTCGCGAGCCGGACAAGATACTTAAAAAAAGTAATATTAATATTTATGAGGGCTGTGTGTGATTGCCTGTCTAAATCTGCCATAACTATACTAGCTACCGCCCGTCTCCACCCGCGTGCAAATAGTACTAACCCTAATATCTTTATAAATTATTGCATATATTTATTTATTTAATAATTAATGTAAACACAGTATGATGCACAGAGAACACATAAAGACAATAGAGAACTACGCACTGCTTTGAAATTTCTACCAGCAGCCCCGCGAAAAGGAAAAAGAAAAACCGGCCAAGTGCGCGTTGGACTCGCGCATGAAGAGTTCCGTACCGTTATCGCAAAAAACGACCAAAATATCACATTTGTTGTATGGGAGCCCCACTTGAATATTTATTTAATTCTGTTTTTAGTATTTTGTGTTATAGCGGCATCAGAAATAAATCATCTGTGAAAATTTCAGCTGTCTAGCTATCATGGTTCATGAGATACACTCTGGTGACAAACAGACAGACAGATGGACGGTCCCGTATTTATCCTTTGGGTACGGGACCCCAAAAATGAAAAATAGATGTAGACAATAGTCACACACTATTGTCTACATCTATTTTTCAACAGAATATGTGTTATTCTGATCAATAAGCTATAATATCGATACAAGTTTTGCGTGAAAAAGTAATAAACATGGATCTTTACATACTTTAACGCTTATAATGTAGGTTGGTGGTAGGATTTCATTCCTTTATATTTGAAAAAGACATTGAAAATTACTGGATAATGTTTTCTAGCTAGATGTCCAGTTTATCAGTTCCCTACTTTGTCAATTTGTCACCAACAGAATATGCGATGAGGCGAAAATACACGCTGAGTCTTCGACAGGCATGCGGGTGGTATTAGTCAGGAGCAGACATTTATGAATGTCACAATACGGCCGAGAGCCTTCATGAAAAATATTGTTATTTTTCTTTGCACTGGCGTGATGCTATGTTATGAAATGATATAAACAATAAACAGACATGCGATTGCAGCAATCCCGAGAGATTTGCCGTTATTTTTTGAAGAGTTCAGTTGTATATCTTCGAAGTTCTTCCTCAGTTCTTCACCATATTAAAATGGGACCAATTTCGGAACATACTCTTTAAAACAAAAAAAGAATTTTCAAATAAAAAAAAAACATACATAATGTCGACCATAGAACCTCCTCCTTTTTCGGAAGTCGGTTAATAAGGTGAAATTGTTTCTTTGTAGATTATCTTTGACAGAAATGGTTAAAAATTCTTTCGCTACAAGATTGTCACACTATTTTTAAGTGTCATACTGTGTGCACTTTTATCCTGAAAAAAATACCAGATAGGACGCGAGAGCGAAGCCGCGGAAAGAAACTAGTTTCATGTAAGTATTAAAGTTTGTGTTACTAGACAAAAACTCTTATATTATTTTCGCACATTGCTTATTGCCTCTTGAACTTACCATCTCAAAACAAACACGACGCAGATGTTACAAACCAAGGAAAAAACAAACGAAAAAAATTGCAATATCGTTTCCTAACTAATTGATCAATACAGCAGCATCCATGTCCGCTGTTTAAACTATTATCCAATTGAACAGCACTAAATGTCACGATAAATCTCAATGACACTGACGGCAATGGCCCTTTCTCATGGGCCCGTTACCATGGGAACCAGACAAATAGGATAAATACCTATCAAAACATTGGTGGGCCACTTGCTTTACACTTAAAGAAGATTCTGAGTTTTGAAATGGAGAAAATAAGTGTTGTAATGTAACTTTCGTAGCTATTGTTTCAGAAGCAGATTATGTGCATAAGTTAAGTGTTTCCTAACACAAAAAGGGAGGGCGGGGTTAGAAGTAGCACTTCTGCCTCTACCTAACCCTTCGTGGAATGCAGGCGTGATGTTATGTATGTTTATGTGAAAAACAAACAAGAAATACAAGTTTCAGATTCTCACAAAAAAACATTATTTGATAACACATCCACAACTATAAACACCGCCACTTATATCAATTATGTATGTTTAGTCAACAATGTAAACAGATTCAAAAAGAGAACAAAAAAGTGACCGAATACCGGCGCACGCGACAGGTGCGAGCGCGCCCGAGCTCACCCGACCACCGCCGAAGTTGCTCGAAGGTGGCCGAACGCGATTGCTTTTTATTTTTTTACCTTCCCGATATACCGCATGCCATGCTCATTCAGGACGGAATGGAGGGATCGTGACACTTGCACTCTCGCGCAGTTTTTTTTTGTATTTTTTCGAATGTTTCCGCTAATACGTTTGTCGGCAAATAGGCGGGGAATTTATGGGAGGATGTGGTCTTATTGCTGACGCCGGTTTAGAGTTTTGAGGCAGGTATAGCAAGCAGATTTGTTAGCGAGTTTGCAAGAGTACTAACAAATTGACATGCTAAATAGTTATTAGTGTTGTTCAAGAGTAGGTATAACTTATAGCTAAAGCAGGTACTCCAATAGGAACCTAGGGATGTGCTCTAACATACGTTGTGCAAAGCGGATAGCTTTTTAAGAGGCTGATGGTTATCATCGGGGTGGTTTTATTTAGGTAAAAATCCTTCAAACCTTGTTCTTTTCCGCAAAAGTCCAGGAGCTTTTTGAAGGCGACCTGCCGAAAAAAAATACTCCTATAGGTAGGTATTTACATAATACAATCTTGAATATAGGTAATAGATGATTAATAGAACTATCCCAACATCATCCTAAACTTCCCACAGTTTGTAATCTTTCCAACGAATGCGCAGTAAAAAATAAACAATCAGTTTCAGAATTCAGGATCTGACTAATTTCACTTCTTGATTGACTGACTCATAAGCAATATTTGTTTCTAAATACAGACTGTTTAAAAACTGAAACTGAGCAGGAAATTCCAGTGACTCTTATAGCAAGCAGTCTTTAGTAACAGACCTATTTAATTTTAACAGAATAATATTATTGTGAAACAGCTGAATAAACAGCAAAACGTGAGTTTATAAGAGGAACACCTTTAATATTTTGCAGAGTTAAATAGGTGACCTAAATATAAAACTGCGAGTAGGTAATGTCTGGTTCTAACTAGAACAGATTACTCTTATTCTATTATGCTTGCCTGTGATTTTGTAACTGACCCAAACTAGTGATCGTAACTAAATACAAGGAACTAGCTGTTATATAGTTTTAATTATATTCTAGGGGAGCTCATACATTTTACCGGATTATAAAAACTTTTCACGAAAAATAAACCGACTTCAAAAGCAAAATACTAAAAAGTGTAAAATATCTTACGTTTCGGAAGTCGGTTTGGTTTGGTACTTTTTTATCGTTTTTCGACAACGACTTCCGAAACTTAAGTTATTTTGCACTTTTAGTATTTTTCTTTTGAAGTCGGTTTGTTTTTTTGTGAAAAGTTGTATTTCTATCTTTTTAGTTATAGTACACTAACACTAAAAAGTGAGCAAGTTCTATAGTAAGGTACCAAAAGGACTGGCAAAATACCCATAATAACTCGATTTACACATTCGTGCTGTTTGTCGCTAAGGAGTTCGGTTGTATGTTCCAATTCTTGAAAACTGCTGATTCGATTTTGATAAAACACTTGAACTATTCCCTAAGTTGAAAAATACCTAATCCAATAAAAAATAATGGGCACGATCCGATTTGCAGTTTCGGAAAAATGCGTGGACAAACATACATACATACAAACATGCATACATACAAACATGTACTTATAAAATTTGAAACACGTGTTTTAGAAGCCCATACAGACTAACATAGTAAATATTGTGCAATTCTTACAATATTACATACATACTTGTCGAATTGATTACCTCCGTTTTTTAGAAGTCGGTAAAAAGTATCCTAAATCATTTACCGAGACCTAAGGCTCCTCTTTACAAAGTGTAATTCTTTCAGCGATGATCAAAATGCCAAAATGACATTTCAATAGCGTTCATTGCCGAACGCTATTGAAATGTCATTTTGTGAATCTTACTTGTCTTGTGCCCTCAGAGGGTCTAGACAAGTGTCATTTGACATCAACGATGTCGATTGTTATATCAATAGCTTTTGTCATTCCCGTGCATTTTTGAGATTTTTTCAGTCGCTATTGCCACGCTTTCGACGATAGAATGTCATTTTTCTAAGGCTTCTGGACAAGATCTAAGCAGTTCGGTACATTTTTCTTCTTTTCTGCGAGGCGGTGGGGTATTTTCGCAATGGCATTTGAATGTCGTTAAAAAAGGTTCGTTAATCAAGGCGTAAAGAGGTAACAAACAGACAGACAAATTAATAAAATTAAATACGTCCAAATAGTTAAAAAGTCATTTACTGTTTTCTAGCAGTCCCTGTAAAGACACCATAAAGTTTCCCAAACCATTCAAATAATAATTTTGATGGCAGTTTTGTCCGACTACTTTATTATTGAGTCAGGAAAATCACCCTCTGATATACTAACAACTAACTGATTGCCTGGCACAGCTAGACACTAAGGTTTCGTGCTAGGCACCGACCATGGTGAAGTATATTGTTTATCACTTTATTGAAACTATAGCTTAAAAATATGTGACAGTAATAGAAGGAATAAAGTTTATGGTTGGGTTATATGGCGCAGCTAATAAAGGAGGTGACTGTGAATAAATATGTATTGAAGAAGAAGAAGTAAAATAAATAAAGAACGATACATATAGCGTCATCCTCAAATAAATTGGCATATGAGCAGGAGAATACGATAAACAGATATAGAGGGGTAGGTCGCAAACTATACGTAGGTTTTCATTGAAAATTTCTTAGAAAGAAGAATACAATATGTCTACGTGTCGACAATTTCTTATAAATTTACAAATCACTTTCAAAATTCTAACAGCTGTTTAAAAGGTCGATTTTGCTAGATTTTAAATAATCCATATCTTGATATAAAAACATGGTGTTCAATCACAATAAGTACAACATAAAATAATAAAGTTGTCTAGATGCCGCTACCATTATTATCATTCAATAACAACCAACTGTCAAGCGTCAATCTTTTAAATTACACTTAATAATGTAATATTAAATGGCTATTTGTTTTACCTACATTGAAAAATATATGATTTAGATTGAGAACTATGGTTATTTGCAACAACGTCGTATAACGAAGGAAACTTACTGGAAATTATAGTAATATCTTATTAAGTTATTTTACCTGTTATTGTCTGTTACAAACAATTGATTGAAGTTGATCGTTCTATTAGCGTTGTTAATGAAATTGACAAGTCTCTACTAGATGTTAATATATGGCAGAAGGAACTATTTATTTAGATCAATGATCATTATTTTCTTTTTATTGTTAGCTATAATATCAGTTTTAGAAAACCGAGTTCGTAGTTAAACCTAGGTGTCTCAAAATCATGGGCAATAGTAATTATGAAACATTCGATACTCGATACAGGTTTTTAAAAGAACCAAGTTAGAAAACTGGAATTCAACATTGGGTTTACAAACATTAGTTTTTAATTATTGTTGCGATTTGTCAATAAGTCTTTTTTGTCCGTTATCGAAGTTTTCGATGATTCATCTTACTTAAAGAATACATACCTATATAGATGCTGTAAGGTGAAGGCAATCAACTCATCTTAACATATTGAAATCCAAAAGTGTAGGATTAAATGTTTATACATTCATTTAATTTTATTTGGACGAAGAAGAATATAATAGGATTATGAAAAAGGATTTTGTAGAATTAAAAACCTAATTTCTATGCAAATTTAAGTATCCAGATGATCTCAATAAGGTCAAATAAACGTTGAACTTCTGACTTTTATGACTCAAAATGAAATAGATGTTGATTATCTTTTCTGCCCAATACCCAAACACTATACACCAAAAGCACGTAGAGACAAAAGACAAAATCTCGACAATATCACATTCACACACTTATTCAATGCCAGAAATGCAATATAAAAACGCAAAATTAATGAAACCATCGATTTTTAATGAGCCAACATTGTTTCCTTTGCATTTCTTAAAATGTAAAAAAAACAAAGTGTAAATGTTATTGTTTATTTTAAATAATAATTAAACACCTACCTCTGATTATAACCTCACACACAATTAACAGCATACCAGCTTCATATAGTCCTTTTAATTAAAACATCCCAAGACAAACACAATAGCATCGAATGGCTCAGTAATTAATGAGTCTCGTACATCAACACGTCGCGGTGGGCGTCCTTGGTTCGATTCCCGGTAAAGATAATAATAGGCTGTCGGTTCACTGCGGTTAGGTGTGTATTAATCACCGTTGAAGATATTTCCCTTAAAAGGTAAGATTTGATGAGAAGATGGGTTTGACGGTAAAACACGTTTGACTATTTATAGCGACAAGTGTAGAAAATGTCGAGATTGGAGATCGAAATAACGTTCTGATCATATGACTTTAGATAAAGTGCCATGATCAAAATAACAAAATATAATTATATATATTTAGGCGCGGTTGGTCCATTTCACCCGATTCGGTATTAGTCCAATTCGCGTTTAGTCCAATTCGCTATTGGTCCAATTCGCGGTTGGTCCAATTCGCGTTTAGTCCAATACGCGGTTCGTCCAATTCGCGTTTAGTCAAATTCGTTGTTGGGTCAATTTGTGGATGGTCTATTTCTCGATTGGTCCAATATAAAGTATTTCCAAAATTAATCAAAATAACACATTATATTGGATTTTCGATGTGACATTTCGATAGCGCTTGGCATTTTTGACAATGTCATCATTATTAGAAGCCTTCTTCTACCTATTGCTGAATCTTAAATGAAACAGTTACACAAAAAGGTGGTTGTATAGGCCTCTACCGTTTTGTGCTATACTCCCTTGGTTGTAAGCGCGACTACTGAGCCTGAGGTCCAGTACGATATCCAGGTCGGGCAAGGTAATATTGGGTTTTCCAATTTAGACCACCCGCAGCCCATTTTATTTTGGCGGTATGACACCCCCGTGCTTTGAAAAGCATGTTTTCTCTCCGGTCGTTTCGGTTTGCTGTCCCAAAAAACTGTGAGAGTGCAACTGGGTTTGCGTACCGTCTTGTGCACTATGGCTAGCCTCAACTGAGATTGGCCGCCGTGACCGAAATTCCATCTGAAGGACTATTATTTGGCTCTAGACAGACAGACTACATTTTAATTGAACTCCAACAGCAAATTTTCAGTTTGAATGCAGTTATGTGCAGTTGACATACATAACACATCTGAACAACTGCATCGAAACTAACAACCGTCTGCGCAGTCCACTCAAATGCGGTCCTTCTGTCTGGAGCCTAAGAGTATCTGTTCTTATCTGGGTCTTGCTCCAATGTATCAAGCTACTTATTTACCAAGAAATTGTAGTTCATGATTCTAAATCCAGAACCATAATATGTTCCCAAATACCAGAATATAACTCAACCAGGCAATTCTCTGTGATTTAGGTCCACAATATTGTATGCATTGACAAAGTAAGGCATACTTCTTACTAAATACTGACCTATTTTAATTTTTAACCGACTTCCCAAAAAAGAGGTGGTTTTATGTTCGACATTATGTATGTTTTTTTTTATGTATGTTCACCGATATCTCCGTCAATAGTGGACTGAAAATTCTTTTTTTTTAAAGAGTATGTTCCGAAATTGATTCCATTTTAATTTGGTGAAGATCTGATGAAGAACTTCGAAGATATACAACAGAACTCTTAAATAAATAACGGCAAATCTCTCGGTATTACTGCAATCATATGTCTGTTTATTGTTTTAAACCATTTCATAACAACATCACGCCAGTACGCTCTTAGGTACGCAGATCTCTCATTTCATCGGTTATGTTCATGTTTCATGATATTCGGGTAATCTATTCTGGCCTTATAGGTACAATTACTAAACAACTTGCTTATTAGGCAGATACAAGTAAAAAGTGAAAAATAAAAATAAACTTTTTACACTAAAATACTACCGATTTCCAATAAAAAAACTACAAAGTGAAAAATAACTTGATTTTCGGCAGTCAGTGTCCATAACGCAATAAATTGGTACCTATGAAAGACACTGACTTCCAAAAATAAAGGAATTTTACACTTTGTAGTTTTTATATTTGGAAGTCGGTAGTATTTTTTCTAAAAAGTTTTTATATAGTATATTATACTGACCTATATATATTACTCAGCTCAGTTATATTTCTTGTACTAATGTCAGCTAACCCTTGTTTATGAATTGAAAATTTGATGTTAAGAATTTGACAAGCTGTAAATTAATACAAAATTTTGAAAACGTATTGAAAATAGATAATTATCTTTAATATCAAGCACAATTTTAAACATACTTACTTTAGAAATATATTTCATTAAGATGAAAGAAAAAAAGGTATTTGTATTTTCATTTGTGACCAAATATTTGTACATCATGTATAATGGTAGAATGTAAAGGGACCTCATTAATATTAAGATTTTTGATATTAAGACACTTTGTATACATACATTCTGGCAAATAAATGAATTATTTATTTATTTTAAATACTTTTTTTTAAATGATAAATTCTTTCTACTATAGAGAATGCAAAAATGATAAAAAATACCGTTTTATTATTTTAAAGACAAAATGCCTTTTATTATACTTGAACTTTACAAATCTCATTAAACGTAGCGACGCCTAGAGTGAGCTAGAAAGAAGATATTTACTTCGAAACGTGTACGGCTTCTTATACAAATATTGTGATTCATTGTGTATCAACAAGTCATTAACAAAAAGTTCTCCAACAAAAAAAATCAGAAAGTTTTATGGTTGTAACGACTGTGTATGTTATTTATTATGATATATCTAGTCGCAAACTTTAGGTAAATATAGACGAATTACTTATTCCAAATAACACATTTTTTTAAATGTATTTAAGTGTTGTATCGAAATTCCGGGACAGATGTATCGGAAAAAAAATAGTCCTAAGGAAGTCTCCGTTTCTTATCTCTGTTCTTCGAAGTTTAGGCTAATAGGCACTACCTATTCCTATCACTGAGTCTGATGTAGCATGAAATAAAAATGTGTCGGGGTTTAATAAATTTTAAATGTTTCTTGTTGTTTCCAATGGTACGTTTGAGGAATTAAACGAACCATTACCCTTCAACCAAACGCCAGTAGTAACGTACGTAATGACAAAGCTCGCATACCTCACATCCCGCGGTCACCCGACACCTCTCGTTTCCCGAAGCGCGCGCATTCGGACCGCGCTCCGGTTACTGTCACTGCATTCGACGCTCATTCACTTGTTAATTAATTGCTTGTTGCGCTAATTGAGAAGTGCATTCCTTGGTATTTGTGCATCTGTTACTTGTAAGCATGATGGTCTGTTGTGAAATAAAAAGTACTTATAATGAATAAATGTGCCTACAGATTTTCCCGGCATGTCATTCATGACACGTGTAGCACAAACTTAGCCAAATCATTCTATAATTTTCCCATTGCTGGGACACAGGCTTCCACTCTAGGAATTGGAATGGGTTTGTGGATGTCATATGCCTTGACATTTTTGGTTTTAGTCATGCCGGTTATCAAATATTATTAATTTTTGTTTTCATTTGTTATTTTAAGAGCAGTGGACCACCATTACGTGAGTTGTTTTATCAAAAACAATATTATTTTCTACACAAAGTAATGTATGTACCTGTCTGAGTTTGAAAGTTGCAGCCAATACCACTGGACCAACACTCATTTTGTGAGGACAAGTGTGATCAAACAATATAGATTAAATGCGTAAGCTTCAGAAAATTTAAATCATATTTTTCAGTATAATCTGACAGATCTCATTGAACTGCAGAACACAGCTTATTGAGCGACAATACCTTACGATCGTCAAAAAATTACCACATGTGTAAGAGTCTGATTTGTCGTGTTTTGCAAATCAGAATGGGATTAACTATATCTGATTTTTAAACTAGGTTAGATTTGACTCATAATCCAATGGTTATCGTTTCTTAGTATTTCTAATAAAAACTTGGATTTGAATGTAAACAACGACTAAGAATGAGTAATATATATGACTAAATCTTTATCGAGACAGATTAGGCACAAAAACAATATCAAATCAGAATCTACAGTTGTGTTACGTATGAAAAAAGCGCATACACACGTCAATGAGAGAGTTTCAAATATTATCAACAAAGTGCCTGGATTTAATTTGAATATCAATGTCATGCCGACGTCAATACGAACCAAAATTCAATGAGCAATTTTAAAATGTAGATTTTTGATTTTAAACGTCTTCAAAAAATTGAAGATGAAGAAGACCATAGATGGCCGCTTAAATGATAAATATGTTTTGGATATAAGATGTCTCGAATAGTTAAATGGCTGGGATGAAGCAAATTTAAATATATGGTTCTAATGAAAATGGTATCATTGAACTGATCTGGTGATGAAGCTGGAAGGTACGCACTGGAACTCTGTAATAAATGCTATAATGTTATAAATGATTTTCATGGTAATTAGGGTACCAAAACCTTACAAGAGAAAAACAAAAAAAAAACAACAAAAAAGTAAAACCAACTTCCAAAAAGAATGTTGTTTTTCACTTTGTAGTGTTTTGGAAGTCTGTTTGACTAAAATCATTTTTTTATTATATTAATTTCACCCGATGCATGTATGTTTAAAATAACAATTTCGATTTTTTCCTAAATAAACACCAAGCTTTATCTATTAATTAAACGATCAGACATTCCATAAGTGCGAATACTACGGTAATTGTTGTCGCACTGTCACGTCACACATGTCTGCAGAAGTATTTGCAGACTAGATGTTTTCTTGTTTAGCACTGCGCTATCAAAATCAAATAAGAATATCTAAATTTAACAGAAAGGCTAGTGTAGGATACTATAACAGTATTCTGGCTTCACCATTGTCAGATGAGGCCAGAATTCTTATTAATATTATTATTGTGGGTACTAGGTTGCGGGTAGGTTAATTTAAATCTAAGTGTTTTATAAGTGTTTTTTTGTTTTGTATTCAATAATCGGGGTGTCGTTTTCTTTATAGAAAAAACCCTGTAAATAAAAAAGATTTAAAAAAAAAGGCTTAACAGCTGCTATAGTCCTCGCCTAACTTCTGGGCCGCCCTGAAGTTGGCTTTCCGATGCGCAAGGCATGAAACGGTGCTATTTTTGTATTAAATTTACTACTGCGTAGCCATTGTAGTCAAGTTCAGGGCGGCAAAGAAGTTTGGCGAGGACTATACTTGAATTAGATACGTAACACTTAACGTGAACGTAAAAACATTTTAAAAGTGTTTTAATAAGTCATATTATTCTTAGAATATTAAGTGTAATGATTCAGAACTAAGAATATATTTCGTAAAGCGAATTACATAGCCGCCTTTAAGTTTGAATCGATCTATACCAGATAGCTAAACCAAAGAAATACAGTACTTTAACACAGGAAGCCGTTACCTATTTTTATAATTAGCTGTTTAAGTAAACATACTATTTTGATACTTATGACCTTCCAAAGATAAGAACATTAGTTTTAATACTTCAAAAACAAAATTGATTTTAATCCTGACCTACCCGAATGTCCTGTTTCCTCCATATAGAGGATTACGAAAGGATTTAAAAGGTATTTTTACCAACTTTATAAAAGGAAACATTGAATCTTTGGTGATGATAAATTGTTGTCTATTGTGAGAGGAATGATCGTAATAAGTCATAGCTTTATAGTGTTTTGAAGTTTAAAGACGTTGACTTATGATGACCTGAAATATTTTGAGATAGATAAATACATAATGTGTATTAAGGATTATTGTTCGAGGGATGTGTTATTGTGATTCGCCTAGATGTGGTCTTATATTCGAATTATATGACTGTTGCCCGTTTTATTTACGTTTTCATCTCTAGAGGAATGGCTTTTCAACCAAAAAAGCTCTGATTTGATATTTACCCTTGGCTAAACGTGTGAATTGATTTTGGCTTTAAAATACCAGTTTGGTGAGACTTATCTGAATATTATGAAATTCAACTAAAAGAGCATTTTCTCATTATAAGGACCAGAAGATATAAAAAACGTGTTTGCATGGCGAAATAATATTTTCTGCGCACATAAAACTGGTCTAATCATTTTTCGAATATTCATAAATTCATAAGTATTTGCCAGATCCATTAAAAATATCAGTAAAATAAATAATTAACGGCATACTAAGATGTTGATGATGATTCGGATCGATTCTCAAGACTTCTAGTTAATTGCGAGAGTTTTAGCAGATTAAATAATAAACTCATCGCTAGGTGTAATCAATTTGCATAAATACACACGTTTTAATTACCCTCGAATCTTAATAAAAAACGTGTCTTTAATTTGCATACATTCCTCCGTTTATATTCTTATGTAATATTGTAGTTTTATTGATTTTATAAACAGAACAGTTTTTGCCAGCGAGCCCGTCCGCGCTTTTTTATTTATTAATTTATTTAGGCAAACCAACTAAATACACACAAGGACATTCATAATACTTATCATTAACAAATATAATAGCACTGCATGCATCTTAGATCTCACTAAAAAATAATAATTAACATAACGGATCCAACAATAATATCATAAATATCAATAATCTTTTATAATTATAATCAAATTGGATTTTAAATTAAATTAGATAAGATTGAGTTAAATAACAAATTAAAAACATGATAAAAAAATAACAAACACACAGAAAAAAAAAATTACTGAGCAAGAATTACATAGGTATAATTTAGCACAGCTCTTTTAAACTTAGTGATGGCACGGCAGTGAGTGTTATGTTCCCGTGAGATATTTTCGAAAATTTCTGACGGGAACATAACACTACAAACTACCGGATTAAAAGACCCTATGTCACAGATAATATTATACTAGCATATAGATGGCTCATCCCATGCAAAGAAACCGTACCGACGTAGCTAGCGTTTTTCGTTTGATTATACTGATTATTTTTATAAGTACATCGATCGCGTTCGGTTCCGTTCCACGGCTTTAGATGGTTTTCTCAGTTCGTGACTATGTTTTTCTTTAAAGTACAGTAATGATTTGTTTTCTAATATTTTTTTGCACGTTTTACAGTTTCATTGTTCTAACATGTTGGAACAATGAAACTGTACGTTGTAGTGGTTGTAGTTGTTCCAAATTAAAGAAATCGAATGAAATGCCCCAGTAATTTGAAACCGCGCCATCTATTGCAATCAATTTTAATGATCCGTTCAAATAATCTTTGAATTTGAAATGTGAGTTTTGCGCTTAGGAGAGTTTTATGATCAATTCTATAAAATATTAATTTTACACACAAATCAATAACAAATTGATGCATATAACGCCATTTAGTGATATTTATTTGAACCAAATTTTCATTGTAAGCGCCGGGACTCGGTGCCTTTGTTCTTCTTTTCTAGGTCATATATACAATTATCAATTTGGTCTTATTTACAATTTCCTTGTTTTTTTTTCATATACTTTCAGTTAAATTCAATAAAAAGTTTTAAGAAACAAGAAATCAATTGTTTAAAAATTGTGTTCATAATAGACATATAGGAAACATTTTGGATGACAACAAAAACAGGATGTATATTGAGGGTAACAAACATACTTACAGACTTCCACATTTTATAATAATAGTAGATAGTATTTTATTGCAAAGATTCCATTACAATTCTCCCAATAAAAAAATATTTAATGGCCTACAAAATATGTCGTAAACTGATATCTCCTTTTGCGGTCAAAAGAGTTTAATCACCTTTATGTTAATAAACAAAGTTATTAATAACATTTTTAATCTAGGATCAAACTTACAAAATATATTCTTAGTTCTGAAACTCTACATTTAATATTCTGAGAACAAAGTGACTTATTTAAACACTTTTAGAATGTTTTATATTAACATTTTAATCCAGGTACAGTTAATCCTGGCCTCACCATCTCTGATAGATGTAAATATTATTCTAATTAATTTTAGATAGCAATACTGAACAAAAAAACATCCAAGCTGCAAGGATTTTGAACACATCGTTTTTCGTAAACTGCCGCAGACATGAAGTAACGCGACCATGCGAAAGTGATTTTTTTAAAAAAAGGTCGTCACAATGTCGCTTTGCGTCTTAACACAAACTGCGCATTTGACTGATAAAAAAACACTACAAAGTGAAAAATAACTTCAATTTCGGAAGTCGGTGTTCCTGTTCACGTTTCTTCATTTTTTGACACCGACTTCCGAAATTGAAGTTATTTTTCACTTTGTAGTGTTTTTGTTTGGAAGTCGGTTGTAATTTTTGTAAAAAAGTTTTTTATTTTTCACTTTTTAGTTGTGGTACATAATGGACCAGTTCTATAGGCTAGGTACCTACGCGTATAGTGCCCAAAGTGAAGCTAGAATAGATTAACCCAATAACATGAAACTTAAACGAAACCAGTGCAATGAGAGTATACCAGGGTGAACTGTTCACACCTGCGTACCCCTTAAGAACGTACCAGTGTGATGTTATGTTATGAAATGGTGTAAACAATAAACAAACATGCGATTTGATCTATCCAGAGTGCTTTGCCGTCATTTATTGAAGAGTTCTGATGTATTTCTCCGAAGTTCTTCATCAGATCTTGATGAAAATTAAATGGGACCACATGACAAGCACCCGCTTTCAAATTAAAAAAGAATCATCAAAATCGGTTCGCCCAATAAAAAGTTCTGAGGTAACAAACATAAAAAAAAAAAAAAAACAGTCGAATTGAAAACCTCCTTCTTTTTGCGAAGTCGGTTAAAAATATGCGAAGCCGTGAGAAAACCTATTTATTAACCTAATTAATATAAAATACAAACTGTTTCTTCTACCATACTTTACAATGACTGCCTCAATTACCCATACTATCAATAATTTTCCCTCTCCGCAGAATTGTCTCTAAAAATACGCGCAAAGTGACAGACGACGGAATCACTGGTGATAAATCAGCTCCAATGTGGTCACGACCAGTTTTCCCCTGGTCATAGAAAATGTATGCCCAAATACGAAACCTATTTAAACATAATTAGGTTTTATTTATACCCATTTTATAAGAGAGCTGTGAGAGAAATGCTGTAAGGTTGTCGACTTGTCGTGTAAGTTATAAAAATTAGGTTGAGAAACAATCATGACTGTTAATAAATAATTATTACGGGATGGATGAAATCAAATATTTTAATTAATTTTTATTAATATAAGTAAATATCCTAAGCGTCCAATATTATGCACAGAAAAAAGATTAATTTTAAGATTCATAACTGCAAGCGCAAGTTCAGTCGAGTCGCGGAGGAATCAATCCTGGGCTACAAAGAAAACTACAAAAACTGTTACCCATAATTAAACAAGACAACCCTGAAAATAACATGGTGTATAGTAAACCCTCTATATAAAAACACATAATAATGTTTTGTGGGATCCAACGCCAAAAATATTTAACTGGGATTCAAAGATTCGCTTTGAAGTGTTTTGTTTTGGAAGTCGGTTTGATTTTTTGTTAAAAAGTTTTTTATTTTCCTCTTTTTAGTTCTGGTAGGTACCTCCAATTAACATGAAAATCATTTATAGCCAAAGTACATCTCATGGTGATTCCAATAAGCGCAAACACGACTAGGATACACTTTATTTCGGAGTTTCAGTGGCCATTGTGGTCTTCTTCATCAGTTCCACTTCACCAAATGATTCTTTCTGAGTGAAAATGATTGCATTATTGATGAAAATACCAAAATCGCTTTATCTATGCCTACAATATTTGCGGCGTTCCCTCGATTTATCTAGGATCCCATCATTGTCATCGTCGTCGTATATTGTTTATTATTGTTTGTTTATCAGATCCTGATTTCCTTATCATGGTACCACCCTTGGGATATCTCCTTTTCAACAAAAAAAGAATCATCAAAATTGGTTCATCAAAAAATAATCATACACGAGGATGTTATCTGCGAACACTCATAAAAAAAATATATATACGGTTGATGAATTGAGAAACCTCCTCCTATTTGGGAAGTCGGTTAAAATACATTATTTGTGGGATCCAACGAAAATAAATCATATAAAATCGTTAGAAACAAAAGCACAATTGTCAGTCTCAGTATATACTATAATTCTAACAAACCTAATTATGCACTGGATCTCACAAAACTTAAAAACCTACAGCATATGGTCAATGAACATCTCACTGAGTCAGTAGCAACGTCCCACTCGACTATATCAAGTTATTGTTTCCAAGAATTGAAGTTAGTGAGTGATGGCACAAAAATGTTTATTTATAGCTTAGACGTGACTTAGTGCTTACTGGCCAAGTCTGAATATAGATCGCGCAGTAATACTTGCGGGAACTCTGAGGGCCTGGATTTCAAGTTAAATGATGTCATACGAATTTATTGGCACTTGGTAAAAAAAGCAGTTTGCAAAAGGATGTTTAGAGTATTTTTAAAGTTTTACAATGCAGGATTCTGAAGAGAGAAGAGTTTTACATACAATTAAAATTAAAAACTACAGGCTGAAAATGGTTTTTTATTTTAACTGAGTTAATGCATACAAAATTTGACCTAGCTAACACGACACTGACATCGTGTTCAAACGAGCGAAAGATGAAATTAAAGATCCTACAGGTTAGATTTTAAATTGTCATTGTACATATACAGAAATGATAAGATAGTTTCAGATTTCAAACATTTTTATTTTTATCGTTATGAGCCAGCATTTGACCTCCATCTCATCTGAAGGAAAGCGTTGGATGAGGTCTAGTAAAGCATATAAGCTAGGGTCTTAATAGGCATTAGGTTTTGCAGATTAAGCAGTAGCCATATCTAATTAAAGACCACAATTCGAAATATCCCTCAAAAATTCAAAATATGAAAAATATTTTTTATAAATCAAGAAACAACATAGCACCTATTACAACAGCAGAACAACTTAAACCAATTAACCCAAAATTACGCACGACGCGCGTCCTACACCACAATACAGCATGATAATTCGACAACGTCATCCACACTGGCGCCAACTTTACATACCTATTTATTTTATTTATAAGCCCTTCTATTCTGAGTCTGCCTGTGTTTTTGTGTATTTTTAAATTACATATTAGGACCTCACTGAAACGGATTGGCAAATCCAGGACATTTGCGGATTATCGAGGCATCCGGATTAAAATAGCAATATTTGTATTGTAAAAAACACATTTTTAAGCTTAATTTCTACAATTAATTATAGAAAATATGATGATGATTATAACTTTTGCCCTTCATTTCAGAGACTTTGCCACCATCGTCCGTCCGGATTACAGCGATCACGGAATAAGCGTGGGTCTGGATTATCGAGGCCCTACTGTATATCTCTCATTTCAGCATGCCTCTTGGCGAAGGCCTCTTCTAGCTGTTTCCATTGTCTTCTTTCTCGGGCCACTTTCAGTTCACTTCCAGTTAGGGCTCGTTTTAACTCTTATCTCATCCTCCCATCTCCTTACTTGTTATCCCCTGCTTCGTTTACTATTTTTGGGATGCCAATTAGTTATTATTTTTCCTAAGTTCTCCTGTTTTGTTCTCATCATGAACACCAACTCTCACTTATAACTCAATTCAACATAATAATACGTCTACGTCATCGTCTGGCGCCAACTTTACGTTAAACTTTATTTTGCCTTTCAGGGTTTTCCTTAATAATCCACGATTGGTTTACGGCACTGTTGCTACTCGTTTTAGGTCAAGGTCATCTGGAAGTAACGGAAAAGGTCACCGGTTGACCTAACTTTCTGTAGTACAGGTCATGTAACTTTTTTTTGCTTAATTATTTTTATCACGCTATTCAAGGCTGATTTGCATATCTTTTGAATATAAATGGAAACACTACCATCAGATTACAGATAATTTAGTTCAAAATTCTTTGCGAGCTTACTATGTAAGTACTTCTTTACTGTTAGTCACACTTCTAAAAAATGGAAGCTTCATAAAAACTTTTTGTAGCCAAAATGATTAATTGGTTTATTTATAGCATGGAATAATTACAGACAAATAAAATAATTATCTTAAAGTCCTGTGACAATTCAAAGTCTAAAAAAAACTAAACAGATTTACTGAATAACAATTTGAGCTTTTCCACCTTTAACGTCATTACACTCAGCCTGTCATTCGTCATCAAATAGGTGTCATATTATTAATAATATGAGCTCAATTCCGATATCTAAATTCAGCATAAACTCCATATTTCCCCTTGTTAAAGAAGCCAGCTATTTGCATCAATTATTATTACTAACTTTTTATTATTACTCATTTTAGGTCAAGGTCACAAGCACAGCAGTTTATGAAATTTTGCATTACAATTAAGTGTTTTAAATTATGAAATGAGTTATTATTATCTCTGCTTCTTTCAAAAAAATTGATCCGTTGGGGCTATCAAAAAGGAGGAGTGGAAAGAGAACAGAGAAGTGTTTAATTTAATGTAATTTATTGATGTAATATTAATAATAATTACTATTTTACTGTGTGTAATTTTGTTGCTAGATTATTTTAGTATTATATAATTTTGTGTGTTTGTGCCTTGTAGCATCATATTGGATTAAACTGTAAAGATGTTATAATTGGTGATAATAAATAAATAAAATAAATTAAAAAATATACTTACCTAATAATATGGTGATCTAAAAGTATAAAGTATATTCTATTCTACATCACAGGATTTTTTGTCACTCAAGAATTCTAAAGTTTGCAAGCCCCATTTGCATTTCGAGCGTTTTAAGCACACACCCACATCCTAGTATTACAACTCTACCTACACCATTATAAACACCTTCAAAATCCACTAAACGTCACAGAGGCGCCACACAAATGACGTATCATCCGATAAATTCGCCATAAACCACGATTTTTCCTCAACCTACACTGGCGTAATATCATCACTTATTATTATTCCTCACTTTGTTATTATTACTCATATTATTATAACTCATTTCAGGTCAAGGTCCCCAGTGTAAGCAATGCTTACGACTCTCGTTTTCGTGGTCACTGTTTTAATATTATATTTTTCAGTTCCGTATTTTTGCAACTGGTCTTTAAGTAGGTAAATATTAATAGTAGTTTTCACAATTTTAAATGCTGAAAAGAGAGTATCAGGAGTTGAAAAAATGTTTAGCTATAATAAAACTCACTTATTTTTTACAGAACATAAAAATTGGGCAGCTTTTAGTTAATATTCAGAGGGAAGGTTATCCTTATTGAAAGATTCGAAAGATTTTGGAGCTTGAACTTGAAGGGTTCCCTTTAGAAAAATCCTTTTTAATTTATTATTATTTTTCTGGTACAAATTTAACTATGGCAATGACAATAACTCTCACTTTATTTTAACTCAAAATAACCTTCCTAATTTTCATTCAAAGACAACCTCTAAAGAAATTATTACACCTGTTCCAACATCAGAAAAACTATGCAAACAATTAATATTGTTATAATATCAAATCAAAGTAAAATAAACACGAGAGTACTGCGTGTGCTTAAGGTCGAGTTCCAATAGCAATGACCCGTTTCGCCATATAAAGGAGTAGTTGCGAAACGACACCTTAACATTCCCGTCAACAGATGTTCGCTGGTGAAGGTTGCTACCTACTGCCTACTGCTGACCGAAGTACCTTGTTGTCTGAAGGTAGGCTGCAGACTAAGGAAGTAAAAGATTACGATAATGTTGTTTCAAGAAGAAGTTTTTTCGGTTGGAGTAATTTTTTTGAGAGAGTTAGTGAGAAAACTATTGATAATCAACGTTTCGAGATTTTGATACCAAAGCTGAGTGAAGAAAGTTTCATATGGAACTGAATTTTGTGAATGATGAAGAAAACAACTGTGAAATTATCGTAATGTATGCAGGCATAGAAGACCAATCACTATTTCTGGATAATTATTAATACTTCCGAAGAGTCAAGTTCAAGGAAACATAATATTGGAAATAAATATTCGAATTCAAGGATTTCAAAGTAGGGTTTTGCAACCAACCGCAAGACATACTGGTTTTAAGAGTTCAGTATAATAATGCTGAAAATTAATTTAAATCAATCCACAATCTTTAAACGCATTTAATATGAACAAAATAACCCCATATTCTTCGGCCCCTGTCAACTTAACGACTACAAGTTATTTATATTGCAATAAAAAAGTTTTAAAGTCAGGTAAAGATCGCTGAAACCAGTATGAAATCTATAAAAAGAAAACACAATATTTACCTTATGATAATATGGTGTTTACCAGATATTAACGATACAAAACAATGATATATAATATTGGAACCATTTGTGCTGAAAGTTTCAGTATAAAATTAATATATATCTGACATTCTAACCCAAGCATATTTTTACGCATCATTAGATAAAATATGCAGAATAATATTGGTTAGGAAATATTGTAACTATTCCTTAGTGAAGTCTAATATGCGCTACTCAATCATGATTACCGGAGAGGCGCCAATGTCACTGTCAATAGATATGGAAACAACATGATAAAACAAAACTCAGAAGAACTATTTATTCTGTAAGGAATTTATCCTAGTACCATGGAGTCCACAGGGCATTGGCTCAGCAGTCGTATAGACCACTAGTTAAACCGACACTTTTATGGTAAAAGCTGTAACACCTGTATTTGTTATTTTTGAGTCTTGAGAATAAGAGAAGTCTACTTCAAAGAGTTTTAAATAAGAATTTTACTTACAGTTTGCATATAGATTTAACTATAGGAATGCTGCTATTGCAAAAGTTTCGAGATTCCTATTGCTCATCTTTTACAGGTAGGTAAAATAACTATCGTGGGTTGAAATAAAGTGGATATTCTGTATAATTTCCATACATATGTGCTGCCAGTCGGAAAGCAATAAGTCAATTAGTTTAATACCGAGCGTTACTTCACTCGCTGCCAATTTGTTTAACACTAACTTGAGTTATGATATGGTCCAAGGTGTGGGGGAAAGCGATTCTAATTCCTTTATTCGTTTAGCAGCTAATACTCGTAGTTGCCACAAAATTACGATGACAAATACATACGAGTATGCTAGAACAAACAAGAGTAGCGGAGGGTACTGATAATTTTCTTATCCTTATTTACTGTAGAAGCTTGTCACAAGCAATAAACAGTATAAAGACACATTGGTAAGAATGAGATATAGGTTGCTACGAGTTCTAAGACTCTTGCTGTGTTTCCTTCTGATAATTTAGATATGCCTTTAACGATTAACTAATTGATTGGATATCATGGTTTCCTAAAGCATAACCTATAGCTTCACACATTTTGTTAGGAAATTTGACTGATATAATCGCCATAAGCTCATGTTTTCCACCACCCAAATCGATGAGCGTGCTAACCGGCTTCAATTGTGCAATGCCAATCAATCGGAGCGACGTGTAATTGAATGTGAAGAGGCGACACTCACTATTATGCTATTATGTGTTATTATTATAATAGTAGGCATACAAGCTTAAATATTATTAAAACATATTTTGATGACTTAGTAGAGGTATTTTTAAATAAATGACTCACTCATTAAGCATATTTTGAAATTGGTTTAAAAACCAATGGTAAAAACCAACAGTAAGTGGGAATATTTACAGGAATAGTAACAGCTTAGGCTCCGTATAAAATGACATTCTACCGCAATGTGACAGTTGTTTTCACTGAAAGAATGTCATTTTGAATTCAGCAACCGTTCTCCTAAGACCGACTCGCCATTGGATTGTTCGTTGACAGGATTATTCATTTATTTCCTTTTCACCAGCAGAGTCTTTCACCTACGCAATTTTTGTCTTGGTGTCTATAAAAACTAACTATTTTCTGATGACCAAAATCAGAGAATCGATAATTATTTTAACCATTTAACGTGTTCAAAATTTAACATAAACCTAAACCGACTCCATCACATACTTGTACCATAACATAAATATAGTGAACGTACTCAATATACTTATTAGCTTAACAATTTAATCATAAACTACCATCTGCATAATTTCCATCACAACCAAATCTTCATCTTTATAGACATTCCAAACCATTCCATTGACAGCACAACATTCAAATTGTCAAACTAAAAAAATATATAAGAATTACCAACAAATCTTCCATATAAGTCGTCAATATAGTTTCCATAAATATGGAATATGACAGAAACCGATATCGCCCACGATGCAGCCGTACATCTGTATGTCATAAGCATTAGGATGACCTACATGTAAGTCAGTTTCTATTGACACACTTACTGCCTCTCGAAGGGCTAGTGACTCTGCCAGGTCAAAGTTATTGTTATTAGGCTTGAAGATGTTATTACGTTTAGAAACGACGTAAATGTTAAGAAGTAAGTGCATCTTATAACTGCCTACATGTGTCCAAATTTCAATGTGTGAAATTAGTTTTTAATCGATTTTCCGAACTGAAATTACCTATCTGAACTTGCATCGCAATAAAAATCTAATATTGTTCTTCTTAAAATCAATTAGTTGCAAAAGTCATACACAGTTCTCTATCGTTCCTATCGATTCTTAAATAATTAAATTGGTGTTTGCTAATAAAAGAACAAAATTTTTTGAAAAATAATAGTTCCCGGAAGTGTGCCCTATGGTACTCCTACTTAACTACCTATGACCCGAAAAATTTTATACCGTAATTATGACTTGGTTTTCTGATAACGAATAATAAAGACCGATTTTGGAAGCTCCAACAGGATTTTTAATCCCAATCTTGTTTTAACTCCCAGTTTTTAATAGTAATTCACTCAATCGAAAGCCTTAGATAAATCACAGAAGAAGCTTAAAACATTCCCTTTTCAGGTTTTTGCAAGTTTTGACCAGTTTCAAATGACCGCCGGCCGGTTGCGCAGTATCCATAAATTAAAACAAGAAATGTTCTGTACTCACCAATGCCGTAAAATCCGATACACATAGACACTTAATCACAACACTATCACTTACACTCACTTATTATTATTAATTAGTATATAATTCGTAATTAGTTTGTTAATAGTCGCGGCATTTTCGACGCCGCGCCGGTCGGGACAACGTCACGTCACTGGGCATAAGTTTTTGTAAACCTGAAACAAAATAAACGAAAAATCAATAAACATACACTATGTATTAATTAATACTCGTATACATAAGGCGTGTAATTCTAGATACTTTACGTGTCAAAAGGACCAATTTATACTTCAAACTGTCAGTTAGTTGGTCGCCATTTTGTCACGGACGTCAATTGTCAAATTAATTTGAACCCACGTTAAGCTTCTAATAGCTTTACTACTGGTTGACCTCCGCAGTCAAGAATTATACTGAGTATTTCTTTGGAAGTGAATACTGACAGACGGTACGATAAACTGACTGAAGCAGACAGACTGATTCTAAAAATTGACGCAGTGTTTTGCCACAATAGCAATTACTCATCCTGTATAGTCTCTACCCTGGAAACACTCGAGCTCAAAGATAATAACTAACTGAATAACTGTTTAGTTTCGGGTTCAATGACAATTATATCTATTTAATCTAGCTGTTAGCAATATTTAAGCCACTTTAGCATTTCGACCTGTCTGTACCAGCTACCACCTGAATAATAAACGGATTTCTATTTCTATATCATGACTCCTGCTCCTGTCAGAATTGAACTACACAATCACATACAAATGCGTGTACAGATATAAACTTGATCAGATCGATCATATGGGGACCCTTCAAATCAATGTGGGTCTTTCCTCAAAAAGCCTAGCATATGATTGATCTGACCAAGAAAAGACTGGATTATAAGAGACTCTGAGTTTGTTTCGGTTTTTTTTTTCAGAGTAGTGAGATTGGAAACACCGATCTCATCTACTTAATTTTATTTCTGATTGACTTGTAATATTGTCATTAATTAATCATCATGGGTTACTCATGGAAGGTTTTTTCCATCCTCCGTTTATCTCTTACAACTACAAAATAATCCATACTCTCTAACACCGGTTGGCCTCTTTTCAAGCACCAAACTGACCTAGAGATTAAAGACGATTAGCACTATTTGAACTACCTAGTTAGAGTTAAACCTTAGGCCTAATGTCACTTGACCAAGTAGTAGATTACTAAATAGTGTTTGTTTTGATACATTGTTGCACGTACGTTGTGTGTACGATGTTAGTAAATTGTTTGTTGTTATCAGCTGCTTGTGAAATGATAGCAATGATGAGATGAGAGAGTCAGATGGTTCAGAAGATAGTAAAGCTTGTTGTTTTGCGTAAAATTGGAAACTTGGAGACAAAATGTTTTGGCATTCTTTATCTGCACTGGAATATTGTGGAGCCTTACTCGAGTCAGAATATTTCCAATTGTTGGACTTAGAAAGTTTTTAAGATTTTTCAGTTGCACGTCTATTTGGTGTATTTTAGCAAAAAGTCTTCAGTCATCTTTTCTATTCACCTCTCCGACATTTTTGTTTTGTTTTCTATTACGGTCTGTCTCAAAAAATATAATCCTCTGCAACAAATCTCCAGACGCAAATCCTTTGTTTCATTGAACCATCGAACCCTTCCAGTCCATAAGGAATGACTAAGTCGATTCTTATCAAAAATCCTGGCTATTTATAGCTTCAGTTCTCGGAGCGGCCTCAACAAAGAGTCTGCTAGTTAGCCCTTATATTTATTATCTGTGGTTAATGCATGCACAGATAATGTGCGCTTCGTTAAAATTATTTTAAGATGGTTTCGTATCTATGGTTTGTGGGTGGAATACTGATTTGGATATTATTTTGTTTTTATTAATATTGGTATTGCTCATTGTTTTGATCGCCACGTTTGGTAACAGAAAAGCAATTTGTAGATGCATTTTTTTAAACTTGATGAGAGCTTATCCACCTTCTTTTTTTGAAGACAGTTAAAAAATATTTAAGTAATCAAATAAATTAAAGTACTAAATACATAGTTGCTTGTTGTTTATTTTTGTTTAAGTAGTGACAAAGTAAGAAAGAAGAAGAGAAATCGTATTTAATTTATTTTATGACCATGAATTATAAATTAACCCCTCAAAAAAAATGAATATAAAAGTAGGTAGGTATAATCTTTAATAAACTATCGAAAGTGGTTTAAAATCTCGGCACTTTTAATCATATTGCATGCCTAAAGAGATTATACATATTTTAATAGATATTGATTAACTTTGACATATTCCTAATTTAGAAAATTTGTTATATAAGTTATTGTTTACATCATGAAATAATTTACATAAATACTATTTATTTATTAATGTTTTTGAAAAGATTTATGTCCCATTGATTGTTTCATTAAAAAATTAAAATAATCTCTCTCTTTTATATGTTTACTGCTAAAAAGGAAACTGTAGGAACTGGTCTTGATAGCATTCCCAAAAGAGATGTTTTAAAGATAAAGATGCCTAATTTATTTGTCCAAACATGAGTTTACATGCAATAGGCATGCAGGATGTAAATATATTCTGTAATGAAGTCGTTAGAATGTCAAATGTCAGCAAAACCAATTTTTTTTAAATACAATATTAAGTGAATGAAATAGAACTTGATGTTGCTGTCTATTAGTGCACACAATTGGATTGTTGGAGCTCACAAAACAAACCATTAACTATTATAGATTGAAGTTCTAACAGAAAAATTTCAACACTCACTGGAGCTTCAGGCTACTACCACTAGCTGCCGGGCCAGAACGTCACTTCGATGTAAACTATTGAAGTTTATTCCTACCCATCCTCGATAAGATGAACTCAAATCAAGAGATTCAAAGCACCAGTTCTATTCGTACTCACATTTCTGTTTGTGCCACTACTGGCCTAAATCTAAGCTAGGCCAACAACAAGACGAATCAATAAAAGAAACCTTTCCATCAAGTATAAGCCGTGAACCGGAAAGTATGTGTATGTGACTAGTGCGTCGCTCGTAGGTTCAGGTAGTGGTAGGTGCGGCCCCACGCGTTACCTTGGGCCAATAGCGAATGTCGCCACGAGCGGTAGGTTTCCGAGACCGGCGCCACGGATGGACAGACTTATTTGAAATTGTAAAGTTTTATTTTATGATCGGTATTGGGTATTGAATAGTCAAGATCTGCTTGGTCGGAGGACTGATAAATAAACCCCTAATTAAATAAAGAAATACAAGAAAAGGGACTCAGAGCTGCCATACTTGTGACATAGAATTGGCAGCTCTGAGTCCCTTTTCGTGTATTCACATCTACTACAACTTCAACTTCAAATAGAACCCTAAAACGCAACCTTACATTGCAGATCCGTCAATGCACGTAACTAGTAGATGGTTATTAGGCAACGAACCAGCATCATAGAATGAAGTTGACCTTTTAAAACCCAAAAAGCTTCGTTAAGAAGAGAGTCTAATTGTTGTAACGTTTCCTCAACGTTCTCCTAGGACTAGCTTCTAGGAGTTGTCAGTAGTATTGCTGAGGACTAGGAGAGTAGGCTAGAAGTCTAGTTAAGCTAGTCTACGAGTATAATTAGCTCTATTACTCAATAGCGCAAAATCTAGAATAAACTTCCTTAAATTCAGTAGTAGGGTGGGCAAGTGTTTAAAATTACAACTACCTTGAACTCTAAAGATGTCCCAGTTCTGCTGTGAGAAAATGAAAATATAGCTCAAGCTATCAACTCAAACAAGCCGGTATTTGGCGCCCTCCTTATAACAGAAACGGTCAAGACAAACATACAAACACACCTAAATTCGTTAACGTGACCTCTCGTTAACGAACACCATCAATATGGCGTGTTTACCATAAAAATTACCATATAAATGAACAGCTTCTCTAAGACAAATAAAATAGTCGAAAGTGTTGATATTTTTATTTTGGCCATATATTATTTTGACGCCATGTTCGTTAGGTGCCTTGCGGCTTTGAGATGATAAATTAAAGTTAACATAACTTCTTGAAGGAAATCAAATATAACTTAATTGTGTATTTGTGATTTATTTAATAGGGGCAATCTTTTTTGCCAGGTTTATTAAGTTAAAACACGATACCGGTAAAAGACGCTAAGCATAATAGTATGTCAGTCTATGTGACCACCGAGGAGGCCGGGACACTGGCTTCCTCATTTGAGAGACGGAGAGGGCTGTAATCTATACCACTCAGGTTTGGTGCAGGTTGGTAGACGTCACATGTCTTCGATTTTTTTTTATTCTAGGGCTTGCTGGTTATGATAAAAGGTTGGGTAGTAATTCGCTTTCTTAACCTTACTGAAACACAGCAAAAGATACAGATGATTAAATATGGACATATGCCTCCTCGGTTCAGCCCGTTCACACGAAACTTCAAAACTACGAGTTTTACATTAAATAACTCAACTTGACTGCCTGCGTTTATAAATTGACCACATCCTAAATATTTAATTGGCTAGCAGCTCAGAGCAATGACTAGCAGCTCTACTTATAATACACTGTTTTCGTGTGTAAACTTAAATGGAAACGCAACGATTTTTATTAATACAGGCATCAATGATACCTACTCTTTTTCTATGCTTACAATCTGTTTGTTTTCTGATCCTTATAAAACGTGCATTATTATTATTTTAGAAACCAAATATCCAAAATATTTTGGAAATTATCTATCCCTATATTTTTTTTAAATATAGAACCTACATTTACTTTATAACGCTAATCGAGTTTTCAAAACACCATGGGCAATAATAGAGGCACGCCACACGCCAATTACGTTGCGTATCAATCATATGCCATCGATCATGGGGTATCTATTGGTTATAGAGACTCAAGGCCCCATGGTGTAGGTATGTAGGAAATTAAGTTATTATACGTCATGGATTATGGAACTTGTATTATAGGTATGGGATTGATAAATCACACGATAGTGTGGGATTGATTAGGTACATATAAACTGTTATTTACTATGGATAACAATATTATATTTCAGTTGTAGGTCGATCCGTACCTATTAGTACACTTGCTCGTCTCATTTACAGGATCTGAACATGGCAAATGATATAGAACTGTCCAATTCAAGTAGCCACATACTGGTCGGACAAAATTTGGAAGAGAGAGAGACAAAAAGAAGATTATTACTATTTTACAGAGGTTTTTATGATGGAACATCTGGACAGAAACCGATGTTATAGAAAACAGATAAGTGGTCAATTTATTCAGGAGATTGATTCTGAAGTTAACTACAACTGTCTCTGATATTCTTATTAGCTCGGTTACTTTCAGGCAGTATGACCCCAATGCTAGACAAAGACCACCCCTTATTTTCCAGCTGTTTTGGACCAGGTTTACGCGCCAGATACAGGACAGGCCCTGGTTATCTCTGCTTTGGTTATCTGGCAAGGAATAATATGAATTATCAAAGGAAACTAAGTTTTCATAATTAAGTCCTAGCTACGCTTATTAACACTAAATCAATAAGTCGTCATTGAAATATTTTGTACGAACAATCAATTGATAACAATACAATAGAAATATTTCGATAATGTATGAATTATTCAACACACGGCAGGTATTGTGATTCTTGTACATCGTGATGACGAGCGAGTACCTCCTGACGTCACGTCACCATTGTTGATGGTAACTAGGACACTTGCCAAGTATGCTGAAGGATCTTGAAGAATAAGTGCTTGATAGCAGCTAAAATTAGCCTAGTCTTTATCTAACTGTGGGACCAGGGACAACTTGGAGTGCATTTATGTATTCTACACCAGTGAAGTACCTACCAGATACCAGAAATAAGACAGTCTGGCAACTAGTGTTACCAAGGGGTATCATGTTACCCAGTTACTAGGTTGTGGAAGTTAGATAGGCAGACATCATCATTATCATCATTTCAGTCGAAAGATGTCCTGCTGGACATAGGCCTCCCGCAAGCGTCGTGCCTTATTCCAACGCTGCGTCTTCCGGAACGCGGTCGCACTCCAGAACTCTTCGGCCCCAACGACCATCCGTTCTGCGAGTAATGTGCCCTGCCCAGTGTCTCTTAAGTTTGGCAATTCTTCGGGCTAAGTCGATAACCTTGGTTCTCTTGCTCACAGATAGGCAGACACTCCATGTAAAATACTGCTTCAGCTACATCTGTTTCGACTGGAACCCGACCCTGATATAGTAGAGATAAGGTTGGACTGATGATGATGATGATCAACGTACCCAGGGTAATTATTTCTGACTGGTTTACACTTTTACCTTCATCATGGTATCAACTGCTGGGACACAGGCCACCACTCTGTGAGAGAATGGGCTGTAATCCACAACGCGGGCCCAGTGCGGATTGATTGGATGTCACATGTCTTCGATTTTTTGGTTTTAGAACATGCTGGTTTCCACACGATGTTTTCCTTCACCGTACACTTTTACCATACCAAGAGTATAATATGAAATTTATAGTTAAAAGGTAATGCTGTCCTTCGGGTACCTAAAGATCACCATTAGTTGCTAATCTGAATGATGACCGTGTACCTTGAGCAGACATCTCCGTTTTTACCGACCAACTGTGCTCAGTCACATAGTTAGAAAGATGAAAAACAAAAACACTGCTACAACAGGACGAGCAATAATATTGTAGTTGTTGTTTATGCCTTGATGTACCTGAATTGTTTCTTTTTTATTTCCTGACTAACAATCAACAACTCCTCATACAAAAGGACTAAAATACTCATTCAAAACTATAAAAACTCAACATTTACTTCACATCGGGCACAAAATTATTTAATAGCAGTCCAGCTGAGCAACTAAGGTCGAGTCTGAACCTCGTCCGATTAGTCACAAGCAGGCTTCATGGTCGAACTCCATATACAGCTCAACGATAAACCACATGCGACTATAGACCGTATACAAAAGATAGGAGAGGTAGAATTGGTGTACGGTGATACAGCAGCTCCATGGAAGAATACGGTTTTATTGCTAGCAATATGTTTCAAAAGGGACGAATTGGTATATGTCGGGGTTATGTTCTAGGTTTCTTGGTGTGAGAAGATTGTCAAGGAACTCGCTTGTCAAGAAGTTACTTCGAAAGATAACATCTACGATGTTATTATCCGGAAAATAACTAGAGCTCAGACAATGCTTGATCAGTTTAAGCGCTGTTGGATTTTTTTTAAAGAAGAATGTATAAAATAAAAGTAACCTTTCAAACACAAAAATAATCTTCAAAATCGATCCACAATTGATGGCTAAATCAGTGAACATACACGTAAAAAAACTACAGTCGAACATAAAACCTCCTCCTTTTTGGAAAGGCGGTTAAAAATAGCTCTAACTGTCTTTAGAAGAGATCGCGAATTGTAAAAATGCAGAAATGTACGTCTAAACGAACCAATATTCGGTCACATTAGGACTAATAATAACAAGTGCAAGCCTGACTCGTGCACAGTAGGTTCCGTATAAAAAATAAATGGGTAACATTAAGCACTGACGTTCATAAACAATGAAAACACCAAACATTGCTCTAACGGAGGGACAAGATTAGCTATGCTATTCGAAAATTGTTGTCCCCATACATCAAAGAAAAAAATACTTTTCGAAGTACATTTTATATGTTGTGCGACTATTAATCGTAAACTTGTAAAGCCTACTTAGCTGTGATAGCTTTCCTTTTAATTTCGTTATATATACCGCCGTGATTTTTTTCTTATATCCAAAAGCAATGAATTTGACTAAAAATGTTTGCAATTTAAAGCTTTGCGTAAGCAAACAGATCCCTGAATCCAAAGATGGTTTTCACAGACCTGTAATATTTTGAATGGCCTATCCAACGTTACCCCACACCATGGCATAGACGAGAAAAAAAACATCCACACGTTTCGTGTACAGGAGGTAAAGCAAAAAAAATATTATTCATAATTTTATTTTACCAGTTGGTCGGCGTGATTAATATGTATATCCATGCCAAATTATAGCTTTATAGTACTAAGATTCTCTGAGCTAAGCTGCGGACGGACGGACGGAGGGACAGACGGAGATGGCGAACGGAATCCTAAAAACTTAGTTATTTAGTAAATACATAGAATATCTCATGAATATGCCAGTTAACTGCAATAGACGGAACTGATTGTTATTGATAAAAAATAGCCATCACGACAGTAAATTCTTGGGTAATAAAAGTACACTACAAATAGATTACTAGATTGAACTATTGTTCTGACGAAAAAACCATGAGTATCAATCTGCCAAGTCTTTTTCCAATTATTTAGGGGTCGGCTTACAGTCCAATATGATGCATCTGAGTAACAGTATTTTGCATGAAGTGACTTCCTGTCTGGTCTCCACAACCCAGTAACTGGGTAACACAGTACCCCTTGGCAAGACTGGTGTCAGACTTACTGATTTCTGTCTAGCTCTAACGACTCTCCAATCTATAAATGACAACCGGGACAAAGATGCTTTGGTCACCCATCCACGTACCTCGGCAAGTTTGGCTTAACTTTGAATATCGAACCGCGTAGCTTTTATTATTAAGCCACAAGCTTGTCATGAAGAGACCATGACAATGTTAAAAGAAATGTTTAATTGAACACATTAACTCGCCGCGGATGCTATAAATTAAGGAAATGGTCATTAGAGTGCTAATGAGTACGTGACTGCATTGATTAATCAATCAATGCGGATGCTAGAAGAAAATACCTAGGTCGATATGTGACTGGGGCAGAATCTATTTACTTGAATGAAAGTGATAAATGATTTTATTAGAGGCAGCTTGAAACTGGCGATAGTGACAGAAAAGTTGAAAGGAAATAGTTGGTCCTGGTGAGGTCATAATTATGAAGAAGAGGGATGCAACGCATATTACAAAAAAAGTCATGAATATAAAATTGGATGGATTTTGTGAGGAGTGATATAAAAGAAAACTTTTTTACATAAAATACAAACGACTTCCAAATAAAAATACTATAAAGTGAAAAACTACTTCAATTTCGGAAGTCGGTGTTCTTATTTTCGTTTCTTCGTTTTTTGACACCTACTTCCGAAATTGAAGTTGTTTTCCACTTTGTAGTATTTTTATTTGGAAGTCGGTTGTATTTTTTGTAAAAAAACGTTTTTTTATTATTCACTTTTTAGTTGTGGTACATAATGGACCAGTTCTATAGGCTACCAATAATGCCCAAAGGGAAACCAGAATAGATTAACCCAATAACATTAAACTTAAACCAAACCGGTGGAATAAGAGTATACCAAGGTGAACTGTATACCCCTTTAGAGCGTACCACTGTGATGTTATGTTGTGATATGGTGTAAACAATAAACAGAATTGCGATTGCAGCTATCCCGAGTGATATGCCGTCATTTATTGAAGTGTTCTGACGTATATCGCCGAAGTTCTTCATCAGATCTTGATGATGAATAAATGGGACCACATGACCAACACCAGCTTTCATATAAAAAAGAATCATCAAAATCGATTCACCCAGTAAAAAGTTCTGAGGCAACTAACGCACATAAAAAAATACAGCCGAATTGGTAACCTCCTCCTTTTTGGGAAGTCGTTTAAAAAGGGAGTCAGTTGACAAGACAGAATGGAAGAAGAAAACGTATTGTGCTGGCCTCACGTGTGACACCAGCTGGAAGATGATGATTGTGACGACTGATGAGGAGTAGTGAAAGACAGTTGTTGCGCTATGTCAAAAGGACAAATATCAACGACGATACAATATAGTTTTTCAGAAGATGTTGACTAGTTAATACTAGGATTCTGTTCATGTGAAGCCTATTACACAAGACTATAGATTTAGGGCATCACCTTTCGATTAAATCTTGTACTTAGATAAGTAATGTCATTGGCCGTCTGCCCATCAGATGTTATGAGGTAACCTTTGGCTATTGTAATTACTGCAATACCTAGAAGACGAGCTCTAAGTTTCAATTAATTGCGATAAGATTGTCACCTAAAAAGAAAGATGATAAGTTTAATGTTTTTATTAGGGCCCATTCTGTACAAGAACTCTGCTGGAGAAAAATAATGGTGGTAAAGACAAATATTTTTTACGAAGAGCTCTATGTATTAACCTATAGGATTGGAGTTTCATTTACAAAGTCATAAAAAAGGGCGGATTTTGCCCAGCAGCGGGATACATCAAGTCTATTGTATCCCGCTGCAGGGCATAGCCTCCCTTTTTTATGAGTTCATAATAATGATCATTGCTGAACATCTACTGATTTCGTTTTAGGTATCTAGTCTCTATGAATGAATATAGAATGCATGACTGTCTAAAACTTTTTGCTGTGGCAAGAGTCATGGAAGGAATTGGGGAAGGCCTTGGCCCAGGATCGAGACAGACCAGGCTAGCAAAAAAAGAGCCATAAGCTGTATAGTTAAAGTTAATGTTTGCAAGGGAGAGAGATGTTTTAATCAACAACATAACATCAGAATTCTATAACAAATCAACATCTATTTCTGATGATCCGGCTTCTGAGACAAGCTCATTAAGTAGTTAATTTGAAACCTATTGTGCTGAAGAAAGTGATTCATTTGAAGTAGCGGCGGTAAGGCACGCTTCACTTTCACTGACGCTGATTAGGTTTTTGGAAGTTGTGTGTAACCGATGTTGATAGTTAAGAGGTGGACACACAAGGTGACATTCATCCTAATAAACAACAGTTCAGGTAATAAGAAGATTAAGAAGCAAGCATTAAGAATTAAGCAGAAACATTTAACGTTTACTTAAACCACTCCTTTTCTAGATTTTGTACTAAAAATCAATACTAAGGATTGCCTTAAGTAACCGTTAACGATTCTTGAGTGGGGCAGTTAAGAGTTGATTTTTTAATTTATTAAAGTGAGTAACCCTACGAGTATAATCAGTTCCTAAACGTTTTAATACCGATTATGGTATCTCACAAGCTTACAAGAGCGTGTTATGCATGTGTTTTATTGTAAACCTAGTCATTACTTATCGACCACATAGAACAAGGTTGAAAATGCAAGCCAATACTTTAAATAAATATATATTGTTATAGGCCCACCACTTTTTACGCGACTGCCGAAGGAGGGTAATGTTTTTATCAGTCTATGTATGTATGTTTGTTCCTATGTGGCGTTCTAGAGACCAAACGCGTTGGCCGATTTTGATGATTCTTACGTCAATCGATTCGTCTCAACCCTGCGAGTGTCACTGGCTACATTAAAAATGGAAAATTAGAAAATGTGGGGACATATTGTGGGGACCCAAATTTTTTAAAACACAACAAAAAACAACAAAACGTTTTTTGTTGTTTTTTGTTGTGTTTTAAAAACTGCTTAAATAGCGCAGTCGGAGGATACATCTGGTTTTGGCCAGCCAGCTCGCGCATATGTATCCTTTGGCGGCACAGCATGATTTTCTTCTTATTTACGTCTTTTTAGTTCGCTATTTAAGCAGTCGGGTTTTTTGTTATTTTTAAATATTTTTTTATTCGCAGTCCCTTTGGATATTCACTCTGTCATCTTTTTTGTATGACTCTTTACTTGTAGCTTTTACCGAGTCTTCTTCATTTTCACCCGTATCTGTATTTTCCTCTGTGGATTCAGATGTTTTCCCTTCTTCTCCTATTGCTTCCTTCTCTTTTCTTAATATCGCGCTAGCTCAACTAAATTATTACCCTTCCTATGCTTTAAAACAAGAGCCTAGTGGACACTCGCCTTAACATTGCCAAAATAGTCGGCGTTTGTGATGTTACTTGATATCTTAGTTTGATATGTTTATCACCACCACATCGATCATAAACTATATCACTGATTTCTAACGGTGATTAATTATCTGCAGGAACGGCGTGAACAACCAGTTCATTATAAAATTGAATTAGTGTAACATTATCGTTATGGCTGATATCTCTATTAGTCGGTCCAAACCGGACGTGTGACTGGCGGATTTTAGATTTATTAGATCTCATAAATGTCTCAGATTCTGTTGCAGAAAATAAATCTTAAATGAATGTGTGAACGGGGAAATCGGCATTATTGTTACGATTGGCAGTTTTTGGTCGGTAAAAGAAGCTGCTGCTGCGTGTTCTACATAGCATTACATCAAGAAATAAAGAAAGAAAATAAGTGTTTATTGACACAGAAATTGAACACTGAATATCACACCTGTAATCTCCAAATGATTCCCCAAATGATTGATTGATCTCTACCACTACTACTATACATTTAATATTTAAGTTTCAAGTTAACAAGAGGGCTAGCCTTTATACATCAAACTGAAATTATAAATGGAAAAACCAAAAAACTCCACCCGAAAATCGAAACCAGAACCTCAGCAGAAGCACTTGCGAACATTACCGATATAATGTAGAACAATATTCGCCTTCCCTTTACTTCCTTTTGACGACAGCGACAAGTGAAAAAGGTGATGGCCTTTTTATTCCGAAAAGCATACGGTACCTATAATCTACCACAAACCGTTAGAACACAGGTGGCAACAGCATTTTAACCGACTAAAAAAACTCATTTGGTGAAGTGGAACTGATGAAAAAGACTACAAAGGTTCACTGGAACTCCTTAGTGATCAGTATGTTGCGGGTATAAGATATCTCGAATAGTTAACCGATTATGGTGAAACAAATATTTATAAATAATTGGTAGGTACTTATGAAAATGGTACCATCTAACTGATCTGATGATGAAGCCGGAATGTAGGCACTGGAATTCTGAAATTAAACAATTTATCCTATTCGTATTTGGGCTAGAAAAATAAAAAAACTTTCTAACAAAAAAAAATATCCAACTTTCAAAGCAAAACACTGCAAAGCGCAAAATACCTTTCTTTTCCGAAGTCTATGTCGAAAAATGAAAAAAAAAATAGTAAGAAGGACACCACGTTGGAAAAAAAGTTATCTTTCGCTTTGTAGTGCAGCTTTGGAATTCGGTTAATTTTTTTGTTAAAAATTTTGTTTCTTGCCACAGGACTGTATTATTATAATATGTATCTGTTCCACAAATGACAAATGAATGACTGTTGAAACATCATCCGTGATACAATAAAACGCAAACCATCTACCGCTGATCTAACTCCAAAAGAATTCGATCTCGAATCGACCAGGAAAGATCAAAATATAACCGAACCTGTCCATCTGTCGGTACCACATCATCAATCAAAGACACTGACATTGTCTGACAAACCATTGTTGAAGTGACTTCCACTATAGTCGAGGAGATTGTGACCTTAACATTTGTATCATGATTTAGTATTTAATTTTATCGAGATTGATAAAATGTTACTTAATTCCTCTAATTTACCGGACGTTAGAATGCAGATTATTGCTTTTAATTAGCGGTAGTCTTAATTAGTTATCGCATGCGAATTAAATGAAGTTAGTTTTTAGTTCTTGGGCTTTTCAGATATTTTAGACTCCAAAGGCCACAAACAGAATACCGCTTGATTTTGGAAATACTTTCACTGTGCGTACAACTAAGTTAAAAGAGTATCTTCTGACCCTAAACTATGACGACACGGAAGAATTACTAACACCATAAGAAGGCAAGCAGACACTCACATACACACACAACACATACACAAAACAGCTGACACAGAAAAGGCTTTTATCCTTAGACTTTTATCCTCTTTCCAAATCCCGATAATGTACTATGCTAAATAAATTATTTTATTGGTATTTTTTTTAAAAGTATACGCCGCATTGTTTTTTATTTTTATTTTGTCGTTAATGTAACGGACGGATATGGATGGGCCCTGTAACACTATAATTTCGTAGCATGGGGTTCATTGATCGTGTATTTTGTACCTCACCAATTGTATCCTAAGTCAAGTGTCATCTGTTACTTTTTGTCAAACAAATTATTACTATAGCTAAGGAGTTAAGTTCCCTGCCGGAGTCTGTGTTTCCTGATAGCTGCAAAGACTTTAATCCAAGAGAGAATTTAAGCAAGCGTGCTTCATCAGGCAACGGACCACACTGTGCGGTCGCTGCACTTAGGTTAGATATTCGTTGGAGCGAGCCTATCAATAATAATTGAAAAAAATTGGAATATGGCCATTGCTTATAATAAAGCAGTATTGAATAAGCTTGCAAACAATTGCTTATGAAATGTGAGTCAGTTCCATTGAATTCAGCAATGTGTTATGATGAACGATACTTTTTAACATTACATCCGGCCATTCGTTTGAACTGTAACGGAAACATGATTTAGTAAATTTAAAGTTATGTATTTAGTATAACACTATCGTAACTTTTGGTCAGTGGGTAGTCTTAGGGGTTTAACAAACTGTTAAACATACATTTATTATGGACGATTACAAAGTATAATCACATCTTAGCGGCTGAACGGATTTAGATAAAACTAGGCACATTGATAGACCATGACCTGAATTAGGACATAGGTGCTCATAAATACCCTAATATTTATCTATGTACGAGGGCGAATTTTACCAATAAAACTAAACACGATCAACACATTTATGCCTCTTTCAAGAGCTGCCCATGTCATAATTTTTATGAAAATTAACCCTATGAATATACGACTCGCAAATCTTAGAAAAACTAACAATAATATCTGACTAACTTACGCAAACATTAAAAGAGCCGGTCTCCCGGTCTACGTAGAACAATGCCTCCACTTTATTACATCAATACGTCGAACCATCATTCAAAAGCATTAAAGCAACATTACATATTCACATCAGGTGTCAACCACTAGCGTCCATACCAATGACATAAGGACCCAAATGGTGAAGAAAAATCAGTCTTATGCCACAAAAAATAGAGCTTTTAATAAATGTTTAGATTTGCTTGTAACTTTCAGAGGTTTTCACCTGAAAACATCGGTTTTTGTTTTGTCTGAAATGAAAGAAATCGGATCAGCTGATTCTATGAAATGATTTTGAATGAGTTATCCATCAGTATGGAAAACTAAAGTATGATTTGTTTATGGTGGATAATAAATCTAGAAAACAATGACTCGTTATCTATGACAATATCGACAACTATTGATACAGTTATCGGCTACTGTTTGAAACAATCGTTAATTACTTTGGAAACTTCTACAATTCAATCATTGTACTAAGAAAGATACGCAATTTTATCGTAAAGTTTTTAAATCTACAGCCGAAAAAGATAAATTATTCAACCAAATACAATAACACCATCAAAAATGTATGTGCCATAGCACAAAAACCACTAAATTATTAAAACCCAAACTGCAAATACAATAGGTATGCATTCCGTCATACAACTTCCCAAGAACCGACGATTCCTTCATAATTTATTTTTAACTCCTCCAGACAGTTAAATTATACTTTAATTTTCATTCCGTAAGCATTTTATTCGAACAGCGTCCTACGATAACGGACTAGAGATTAAAATCGGTTGTTAATTGTCTGTGACAGTTGAATCGCCGCCATCTTGGATCCAGGAAGTGTGTGTCACGACGCCATGTCAAAATAGAAACAGTTATGCCGCGAAATTGGGTGAACCCGTGACGCGGACAGAATTAGGGGGATTAATTAGTACCCATACCTTTAAACGGTTATGTTTTTTTGTGTATTTCAAATAGCAATCATATATTTAAGTTTTTGTGTTGAGAAAAGCCGTTGTTAACTTTTTTCTTCCCAATTTAAACAACGTTCATATTAACAAAGCATTGTTCGAAGTTTGAAAAAACTTGTTTGACTGGCAGTTGGAATCAAACAAATCCTTTTTGTCTTTTTATCAATGTTAAACATTATTCATCAATGCCATGTTTTAAAGAATTTGATACTCGAACACCATCATATTCGCAGAAGAAGCGCCATAAATCACATCGGCTTATTTCAAATCACTTGACACAGTCTAGTCAAATAACGACAAAAACATACCAAAAGGAATGCTACCGAAATCCATAAAAAATTTGAAGAACATCAAAGGCACTAAAACGTAACAACACGCCATAAAGAGCCATCAGATGGCGCCACAATCTTACGAAACTGAACGTAGTTATTACACAGTTATTAAGCATAATTATGGTGAAAATTAATCTCTTGCTGAATAAGTTATCTTTGATCTATTTCCCGACGAGGAAGTGGCCGAGACTTCGCGACCGAGATGTCTTACTTTTATTTAGTTTCGGCCATTTTCCGGCTTTCCATGTATTCTAAATTAGTATGGAATTTTAACTAGGCGTATTTTGAAAACAACAATCTGTTTTGTTGCTTTGAGTTCTAGTTTAAATGCAGTTTCAGATTGTTGACAGTTCAATGCAGTGTATACCGCATTCGATTTGCAATTTACATTCATTTTGTATATTTGTCATTATTAATTTACATAGGTACTTACTAACGCCAACTACAAAATTCATGATGCAGTAAAAGTTTACACCAGAATTGACAAAAAGATTGCTAAAACGCTGATTTAAGGACCAAATGAAAGCAAAAAGTTTTATCAAGAGAAAAATGCAATTTTACATAAAGATAATAACAAAATGTCGCATCTGTATCCTGAAAGATCTTTACGAGCCAAATGGTAATGCTGTCTACGTTGCTGAACTCCGGGCAAATATATTTAATTTTATAATTGGAATCATCACTACAAAAAAGAAGAATAAAATATAAACAAAAGGGAGTATCGAAATGTCAGAAAAGACGTAGAATAAGGAGTTAAAAACCAAAGTTAAATAAAAAACTATATCAATGCAACATTACAAAGTGGGCTGGGCCAGGACATATCAGATAATAAGTTAAATAATGGATTATTAAGATGTAGAAAACTAGATAAAGCGAGAGATACGGAGCGTAATATTAACATATCTAAGATAAAACATTATCATGTAGGCGTAATTATGTAATTGCCACAGTCTCATGTTGTGTTTACTGGCGCTCGTGTATAAATTACTTTTTTATTCATAAAGACAATGTGTTTCGTGTTCCTGACAAGAAAACTTGCGGAGTTGTGAATGAAGAAGCTTGTTTAGCATTTGTTATTGAATAATCAGGAAGTAAGAATAATAATAATCTGATTTTGTCTATTTATTTAAAGTTGAAAATAATACCGACAAAGAAAAGCATTAAGACATTTCTGCAGAGAATGAAAACAATAAACTTGGCAAATCAAATACCTACATATACGTAAATTAAAAAAATATATAAAGTGGAGCTCCATCACCAAGTACTTATTTCTATGTTAAGGATGCCTAACACACGAAAATTGCGTCTATGCATAGATAAACGCAAGGAAACCAATATTTGTAAACTTATTTTCGCCTAGATACTAGAAAAGGTGTAGGAAATTGTTGATATCAAGAGATACCGTGTCTGGAACTTTGGCCAGTTCAGAAATAACACGGATTTAAATAATTTGCAATAGCGTAGAAATAGTATCAGACTGGCTTATACGCCACCCACGGCACTTATTAAGTTACCCGTCTTACTGAATGCTATAAGAGCTTGTATAGACGAACCATTTTACCAGTGAATTTATCGCTATCAAGCAAGTTTACAGTCCTTCTAAAATCAGCGTGAGAATTAATAATCTCCTTTCTCACGTTAATTTCGTAAGATTCTTAAGGCTAGAGTGTATATTCTCGATGCCAAATATGCTACAGTCGTCTTCTTGCATCTAATTCGCGTGAATCTTAACCTTGAAGCCACACTTCATGTTGAATAATAATCTTCCCACCCTAAATTCTTGAAAATTCTCTTCAACTTAGACGCCACTTACATTTCTATACATGCGATTCACCTCCCGTGAACCAACTCCATCTAGACCAGATCTAACTTCGCTAGGTATATGATAAACATCATTTAAATTATTTCGTGCTAGACCACTTTGGGAATACGTAATGACATTTATGATTATATTATCTTGATTATCATATTTTATCACGAATATACTAACACCCACACTTGGTGGAGCATTGGTATATAAATTCATTATTTTAATATGATCCTGCCGATAGGTTGGCAGTCGCGATTTATTGTTTCTTAGAAAAACATGATTCTTTTGATTATAAACAATCGAAGCGATATCGTTATTTCATTTGATATAATTTGTTCGGTTAAATTGGACTATGTTCACATGCAAATTAAACTTGAGAAATTTAAGCGCTTTTTACATGGACTGAGAATAAGAGTAATGAGAATATCCAAACTGATACTATAAAACCTTGCTTGGTATTAAATAGCTAAAATGTAACCTCATTAATGACAAGCTGAAAAAGAACAAGAATCTCCGTTAAGGTTTGCGAAATATAATAAAATTGTCAAGGCTATTAGTTTAGTACGAGTAAGTACTGCTGTTTTCTTACTGCTTTTAAAGTAGAATTCCGCCTTCCTACCTTGGGCACGGCTCACAGTTCCACTAATCCCAAAAGGGAAAAGAACAAGTCGATAAATAAATACAATCAACCAAAATCAACCATGAACAGCGTCGACTAGGTGACCCTCAGCTGTGTCATCTTGGAACACGGTTACTAAACTTGTTTAGAGTAACCTTACCAATTTGAAAAGGTAATCTAACGCTTTACACTGGTCCAGAGAAAGACCCATTTTAATTTAGTCGCCTTCTCATCTAACCATCGGATGCTCCCGATACCTCGAAGGGCCCATGAATAATGCATCGATACTTTGTTTTTTACACAAATCGGATATAGTTTTAGGGTTAACAGGTCTCTAAAAGTGTTATCAGATATATTATTGTTATGTAAGAGAAAGTTGACATCTTTAATTTTCACTTTCTCACTTGTAATGATATATATCTGTTACTGGTATTTAGAGAGTTTTAAATGTTTGTAATTTAATGGTTTCTGTGACAAAGTGACCTGAGTTGAGTATTATTGACTAAGAGTTCGTGTCAAGGTAATGTTTAAAACTGTTGTCTGTTATTATGAGCATTTTTTCGATTCGGGAATGAGCGAATTACAAAGTTTCTTAATTTTTCAAATAGTTAATTTTGTAGTCGGTAAATTATACAATTTCTAGTGCGATTATGTTGTTCACAACTTTGTGAAATTGCTTTAATCTAGATGATTTAGAAATATTTAATAACAACAGAAATATTTACGGTAACTAAGTGTTAAAAAGTAGGACCTAGTATAGAATCTTTTAGAATGCCAATTACAAGTTCAATTTTGCATTATTTATTACAAGTTAGATTTAAGAATTATTTTCTCAATGTTACAATATTAACTGAAAAATATATTAACACCAGGCATCGCTCAATCACCAACGTTGAATTTGCTCTAATCCGAAGATAACTTAAATAACAACAGACTACAATTTATAACAAAACCAGTCCTGGAACAAAAAAGGGCTTCAAAAACAGACCTAATGGAAGAGGGAACGTGGGAGGTCTAACAAAGAAAATTGCAAATTATAATTACACATGTGGATGAGCTTAGCTTAGGGCCGACATAAATAATTTCAGTAAAGAAAGGGTTATTACCGGAAAGAAAGGAAGAAGATTGATTGAAGCCGTTATTAATGACGACCGCCATGCCTGCAATATTCCAATGTATAATATCTTTTGATGGAGCATGGCGTTCATGAATTAGTAGTGTCATTGGTAAGTCCACGTTAATTAATACTGTAGACATTTATTTATTTATTTAAGGATCACCAACGAGTGTTACAAAACAATAAATTTACACAAAATACAAAAATTGGTACACATCAACATTATCCTGTAATGCACACTCAATTATAGGCAACCACATCTTTTACATAGTCGAGCATACACAGCTTAATATAATTGATTAAAAATATATATATATATTTATAAAGAAAAGAAGATTAAGATATATATATATATTTTTATATAAATATATATTCATTATTCATATTTATGTTTTTTAAATCTGTTTTCACTCTATTGATTTAATCCATCCAGAACCTGAATCTTTCCTCAGATCGTTACTGATTAGAAGAATAATCTAATCATTTGCACCAAGTAATCCATCCAGTTTTCTCATAATCCTTAATTTATTATTATATTCAAATTCTTTATTTTTTTACTCTATAAACCTGTAATTTACAATGATCAACATACTGGTCCTTCGATACAGAAACTTTTAATTTAATACAGTTAAATGTTTAACATTTTAATTCAATGTTTTATCAGCTTACTGTTGTAATAAATTAGCGCCCTTGTCTTTTCAGGTAGTGAGCATTAAGTACAATGTCCTTAGAGACAAAAATAATTTAAAAATACAGGTAGTGTTGGTTTCATTGTCGTTTTTGATCCGTCACTCATTTATCTAGATGATTTATTACTACTACCTATATGGTTTATATTGTTTACGTTCTAGCAGATCATCGTTTAGTTTTATTGTGTTTTTATTAACGTTCCTTGTACTTATTATACACGCTGTGTCTAAGTTTCTTATCCAACTCTCGTCGTAGGTCTGGTGGAAGAATAATCAGTACCTTTGTGCTCTTCTATCTAACTGATCTTTTTCTTTTAAGTGTTTAGTGCGTACATACATAAATAAATTAACCATTAAAAATATGGTCTTTGCCCTTATTGCATCCAATGTCCTCAATGCCTGCCCTTGACCAAAATCCCACGTCGTTTTTGATCTATGTTTGCTAAATGCATAGACAATGTAGAGTTTAGTTATAGAGTAGTTCTCTTTGATGTGTAATGGCTGTAATCGCAGCTCATTTTAGTTGAGTACCGTTATAAATGTTGGAGCATTTACTGAGAATGCATTTGTTATTGAAATTGTGTCTTAGATTTCTATCAGTACCAACGGTTTGATTTCTTAGATTGTTATAATTAACTGAACATTGAAATTTTTTGATAAGTACATCGTGTGATTTCCTTCTTTTTTTGGTTTTTCCGTTTTTATTTTCCACTTCCAAATATAGTTGTTTCTAATTATAGCAATGTGCGTAGCCTTGTTTTAATTATTTTTTATCTTCGAAGGAGCAGTAGTTTAAAACAAAAACTGAGGACTGTATAATTCTTCTATAATTAATGTTTAACTACAAAACAATTATTGTGTTGTTAGCAACGAATGAAGATTTAATGAAAAAGTAATAAAGTACGTAAGTAATTAAAATAAAAGATTTTGGGAAGTAGATAATCCTGTCGATCAAAATCAATCGTGTTTAGATTAAACAAAAAAATAATTCTTTATTGGTTGATTAAACAAAAACTAACTAATTAAAATTCTACACACGTTGCGCAGATTGTTCGATAGCCAATAAAAAACGCAAAGATTCGCGCGCTTTTTGGAACTGTTGGCAATTGAAACACCCTGAAAAATATATCCGTTGCCAAGACCATGCATAATTCAGTTCCTTGAAACATTTTGCCATAAGTAGGCCGTCAAGGTAAACATTAACTTGCCGAAAGCCTAATGTATGCACGCCTTGAAGCCATATTACGAGCGACAACAGATTCGCGACGCTGACCGTTAAATTCAAAACACAACACATGAAAACTACTTCCGGAACAACAAAAATTACGTAAAAATAAAACTGACATACTTAAATCAGTTGACTTTTGTCGTATTCCATTCAGTATCGTAAATCGTAGCACTACACACGCGTGAGGAGTTCGTTGAGGAACACGGAACACGTGCTCGTGGTTCGAGCGTCGGCAACGCACTGGATGGCGGCGCTTCGTCCCGCGTCCTTCGAGCATGGACTTTCACTGCAAATGATAATACTAAAACACTACCAACTTAAACTGCATCTAACACTTCAGGTCTTTAGTTCCTTGCCTAGTACTTTCAACCTGGTCGGTTTACATCTCTGGTCCTTTTGTCGAGGGTGCGGTGCTTGCATAATTGTGAAGTTTGTTTGTACTTTGTTTTGTTTAGAATTTTCCTCGGGCGAGGAAGATTTTTATCTTGAATTTATGGCTACCTTGGCTTAATTGTTTATTTACTTGTGTGTTAATCTAACCTTCAATGCTTCAATGCAGACAGGAAAATAAGATGATTTCGGAAAATTGAGTCATTTTTCAGTTTAATGAGTTTACCAACCGAAGTTTTGAAAAGGACTTTAATTTTAGGACCAACAAATTTTTCATCAATCTGCAGGAGCCATGCGATTGCTAGTGTAGATTTACAATTTTTGAACATTTTAATAGCAATCAAAAACAAAGAAATTTCATACTTTAAAAATTCAGACATCCTTTACAGGATTATTGGAAAAACATGGGGAAATATGCGTTATTTATCTCTACATTATCTACCACAAGTCAATTGAATATGTGGAACCACTTTTTATTTGCATTTCAATTATTACTGTTTACTAAAACTTTAAAAAAATAACTAAAAAATTAAACCAACTTCCAAAAGACTATTATTTTTTGAAAAGCTTGTTAAAAAGCTTTTTTGTTTTCTCTTCTTTAGTTTTGGATCTTTATATTATTTAGGATAAATTAAAAACTACTCATGCGGTCTTGATCAATTTAAATGGGACCACATGAGAAGCTTCAGCTTTCAAGAATCATCAAAATCGGTTCATAATTGACGGCGCAATCGCGTAACAAACATACAAAATCGTACAGTCGAATTGAGAACTTCCTCCTTTTTAAAGTCGGTTGAAATTGACGGAATTCCCATGACATGATTTTCTGGACCCTCCTACTAAGAATAAAGACATAATGATGACTTTATTTCCTGAAATCAACATAATACATGAATCAAAGGACCAATACATAAAACGCTACAAGTTCTCATAAATTAATCACAAATTATATTAAACCGTAATAGTAGAGTAACCGCAAAATAATATTTATTCTATAGTACAGCCTTGTAGTTGGCATTGCACACAATTTACTTAAGTGTGCTCAATTCGTGACCATTCTCAGGAACCTTCTGTAAAACTGTTAGATGAGCTGTAGCATTGTTTTTGAAATGTATGTTTGGGTGGGTCAACAATAATTTGAGACAATTAATATTATTAAATAATTATAATTACAAGGCCTTCAAATTAACCTGACTGAAAAGATCTTTGAAACGAATTCGGTGAATTCTTAGAAAATAGATATTAAAATTCATAATTGTCATCATCCACAAACTGACTTGGCCACTGCTGGACACAGGCGTGTCTTTATTTCTTGTGTCAATCCGTGGCGTCAAACGTGACGTTTATCCAGGCTATACCGGCGATGGCAACAATATCATCTGACCATCTCGCTGCCAAACAAGCAACATTCCTTCTGCCAGCCCTTGCATGCTACTTGGTCACTGTTTTACTCCACCTGTTATCACCGTGCCTTGCCATGTGCCCTGCCAAACTCTATTTGAGTTCTATATCTCTTTTCCTTTTTCCTCTACGTTGGGAACTTGGTCTAGTAATTTGATGCCAAGCATAGAGCGCTCCATGGCTTTATGTGCAACTTACAACCTGTTCAAAGCCTCCATTAAGATTTCAATCACTGCTTGACTTAATAAAGACTAAACTTCTCGTAGCAAAAGACCAGACAAATGAATTGAGCATGTCAGCAAAAATTAAGTCATATTTTATACTTTCAAGTTTGACATCAAATGAACCACAACATAATTAGACTAATGAAAGGAGCCATTTTAATAGCTTTGATATTTGGCTTCCCAATGACGAACTCATCATCATTGATTAGAAATTATTTTGACATTTATGTCTCTTTTACCTAAATTACGCAACTTCATAATATATCATTAGTTATTAAACAGCTACAGCTGCTCTCTTTGGCAAATGCCGGTTATTATATGATATCATTGAATAAAATTGATAACTTGAAACATATACTTAATCTTGACAACTAGTGTACGGAGAAATTATACAGGGACCAATGTTATATATATGTAACAGGTGCTAGCTTTGCTACTACAGAAATACAATCACACAAACTGTGAATTAGTTTTGGATAAAAATGAGCGTATGTCACTTAGCAAACGTGTAGCAATTAATGTACTAAGAGTATCAGTAAAAGAACCTTCGCAATTGAATCTTGGCTCCTGAGATTACCTTTTATACAAACATATAAACAAACAATTTAATTACTATATCATATTGTTTAGATGAATTCATTGAATAAGAATTTATTATTGATGACAACTGAGCAGCTACTAATCAGAATCTTACACAATCATGGCAAAAACTAGATTTCAGAGAAATATTGCCGCAGAGACCAAAAAGATAAAAGCTTAAATTGAATAGTGTGTATATTTTAGACTAGTTAACTTTCTGATAATTGTTCTTCTTATTGTGGCTAACATGACAATATTTAACATTATTAAATGCCTTCAATTTTGCTTATGAGATTTATTTATTTAATACTTTAAGCACACAAATATACAGAAGCGGATTTAATGCCTAAGGCATTTTCTACCAGTCAACCTTTGAGTGATGCAGAGATAAGTAGTGGTAGGTGCAATCAGGATAATGAATGTATTTAAATATATATACAATGCATAAATATAAGCTAGAAATAATAAATAAATACAATACAAATATACAATAAATAATAAACATAATATAGGAATATACCTGAACAAATAGTAGAAACAGACAATTGGAAAAAAATAGCGATGTGAAAATAGGATACTGCTGCCAACTTTAACTTTGAAGGTTTGTCGGTTGGTTGCCATCCTAATTTCCTGAGGGTGCGCATTCCACAGAGAAATAGACTGAATGAAGGACTACCAGATTCCGGTGATTTCATTATCATATTTCTGCCTAATTCTTTGGGGAATACAGACATGATTTTACCTTAAGTAATCATATCATCTAAGTATTCCCCGAAGTCTATGTTTAATTATATTTAAGTCCCATGTCATCATAAATGGTGGTCAAAAGTCAAAATGGGGGTTTTACAGTGGTTAATATTGGATCCTTTCTGCTTTTTAAATTAAATATATTAATGATACTCTTTTCAATTGAAAAGAGTATGTTAAGATGGTTTGGCCATGTTGAGAAGATGAATGAAAGGCGACTAACGAAAGGTATTTAAATGCAGACGTGAATGGAAACTCCGAGAGGGGACGCCCTAGAAAGACATACCCATAGACCTAATTGGTGATGCTCTTAAGAGAGGCCAGGTGCGCAGTACTCATAACCGGCGTGTGTGTATGATTAGATAATAAAATAATAATAATAATAATAAAAATGTTTATTTTATCTCCACAAATTACATCAAGTACATACATTATACAGCTGACATTATATTTTTTTTCTTACAAGTTTGTAATTTGTGGGAGATCTGGAGTCTAAACTAAGCCGAGGCCTGTACTATAGATCTCCAGGCCCCCCATTTATAACATTGTACAGATTGTCAACTAGTGAGATGCGAACGTGAGTGTACTGAATGAGTAAGCGGGAGCAGGCTTAGTATCTCTGCGTGTGGTAGTGTGTGTGTGTGTGTGTTTGTGTATCTGTGTATTTGTGTGTGTGTGTGTACAGTTAAGGGATATATAATCAAGATATATGAATGTGATTGAAGCAAAATAAGTATGTAAGGATAGTAGCAGGTTCAGTAGTTTCTGCCTACCCCCATGGGAAAAAGGCGTGAGTGTATGTATGTATATATATTAATGATTTACTGCTTATTACCATCAACAGCGCACAAATCCAGAATTTAGGCTACTACTGAAAAAATCTAGATGAAAAGCTCAATATTTGACCCGGGAATCGATCAGACATAAAGATCAGCATAATGCTTACTACCACTAAACCAAAAAGACAGATATATTTAGACTTTCTGGTTATGAAATTAACCGCTATGAATACCTTATAATTTATATTAGAAGCACATGTCATAGTCCAAAAGTCAACCTTTCTTCCGCTTATGTTCACGTACATCGATGTTTTGTATTTCTAATACTCCCCTTTCTCCTTGAATTTTCGATTGGAAAATTTTGCATTACTCTCATTCTGTCTCAACCTTCAGAGAAAACAGGCGTGATGTTACCTTTAAGTAAACATAGCATAACGACTGCATTCTTCGACGTCTGTGTTTAAGTCCCACGTCATCCTAAATGGTGTCAATATACGGAGTTCAAAAGTCAAAATAGAGGTCCCACAGGGATCCATATCGGGTCCTTTCCTCTTTTTTGTATATATTAATTATCTAGTGCTTATTGTTATAAACCGTGATCAAATTTAGAAAATAGGCATAACCCAATAACAAAGACTCGGAAACCCAACCCAGGTCCTTATGCACAACAGTAGCTCTTGCAATCACTAGACCAACAAGGCAGTATATTTAGCCTTGCCGATAATGAACTTAACTGCTATTAATATCTTATGATTTATATAAGAAGAACACTTCAGTGCAGTTCATCGCTGAAAATAAACCTCTCCATCTTTATTGATTGATTCATAGCCCATAAGTCATTCTTACTTCCTCTTTTGTTTAAGTACATCGATTTTGTGTATTTATAATGTAATCATTTGATAACAACAGCGTCTTTAATAAAAAAAAATGTAAATTTACAAGAATGTATCAGTAAACTAAAATATTTATGGGTAAAAACTTATAGATTCCTTAGAAGTCTTTGGACTTCCACAATCCATCCAACATATAGCTCGTGGATAAGTGCTAACACCAACAGCAGCACGGGTCAATGTTCAGGGTTAAGCATCGCTTGCCTAAGTCGGTCCGCAGATGGGTGACCATCTTAACATATCGAGATTCCTCCGTACCTTGGAAACCACGGTAAGCTGTTGCTCCCTCAGCCTAATTGCGTAAGTGCATTCGGCAAGGCAAAGGGTTCGAATTCATGAAAGCGTATGAACAATCCGCCAATTACATAAACGGAAATCCTTTACTTAATCCATAGTATATGTATATAGGTATTTATATATCATATAATATATATGTTGTACTTATGTATATTTATTTATGATTAATACAACACTGGACTACATCTCTTCTTCCTTTTGTAAACTTTCACTATCACTCTAAGATTTGATGGTAGAAAACTCTTCTTTGAGTTAAGCTCGCCTTTGTACATCAACTTTATAATCACTCTATGTTGTATGTGTCATTTTTGTGTACAATAAAGAATTAAAGAAATATTTGGCATTGTGGTAGTGCACCAAAATGTCACTTGATCAATCCCTTATATTTTGACTCTGCCCGAGTAGGGCGAAGGAAACAAAAATGTATATTGACTTTTCGATAATCGTTGTCACTGATCGACTATCAGTTTATGTAGAGCTGAAGTAAGTAACTGGGATCTCCTGTTACTTAACCAAGAAAGATTGTACCTAAATACCTTATTATTAACAATTTAAACACGGAAGACTATAAAAAGTTATCAGGCGTGGACAAAAAATATTAAGTTCAAGGCGTTCATTTTGCCAGAGTCGAGAAAATTCTCGTTTTTCCCAAAAACGGCATAATGTCATGAACATAACCGGGGTGGGCTGTTTATAGATTTTGATGTTTTAAAGTATCGTGATCAAGTCGTCGACGAATCGCTGACGTGTTTTTTTTTATGAATCCATTTAGCTTTTGAACACACATGAGTTTTATCGCGGCTTAAATCCCGTGACCTATACGAAGTCGCGAGAAGACTTTACCTAAAATTGCAGTTGAAGTGTTTTTGATAAATAACAGAAAGATATGGGCCGGTCTTTGGCCAGCAGTGGGTCAGCATTGACAAAATAAAAAAATGTCGATATAAGTCTTTTTCCCTGCGGCTTCACTCCAGTAGACTGTACCAAAGTAATCCGGCATCGAAGTAAATCTATGCACAAAGTGCTACTAGTGTAACTTTCTCCATTTAAAGAATTATTATAATGGGATCATTACTTTTAGAGATATCCGTTTACAAAGAAACAAATACCTTTGAAAAAAAGCCTAAGCTTTAAAATATCTTTAAGTCTCTAAATAATACTATCACTGCCTATAGACTACTAAAAGGGGAACTACTAGGAGTATATATTTCTAGCCTTAACTTATCCAGCTGCAGAGCAAAAGGCTTCTCCTTTTTCTATATAAACTTAAGTATAATAATAGCAAGCACATTATATTCGGTCAAAAACCGATAAATTTTTAATATGAAAGAGAATTGCCTACAAAATCCTTCAATTTGTAATCTAATTCTTTGCTACATAATTATGTTTAAAATATTCGTCTGCAGGTAATGTTGTCAAATTGTCAAAAGATATACCATCACATATACCATTGATTGTGTCTCCCAACGGACTTTTCGGTAGGTAGTACTCAAACTCATCCCGCCATCTTCACTTATGTGAAGATGGCGGGATGAGTTTGAGGGGTTTGGGTATGTCTGGTACTATACTACGTACTGTTTCTACTACCCATGCCAATCAACTCTCTCACGTATCCGTGTCTCTATCAACAAGCTAAGTAAGGCTCCCCACAATACAGACGCTAGATCCATTCATAATACCTAGCCTAGCACTCAACAGGATTTGAATTGCACATAATATAATTAGTAATTCTAATATTGACAAGTTGTTTATTTATAGGGGACACATTCATTCTAGTTAATGGGTGGATTGGTAGCACGGAAATGGATGTTTGTGATATCTACACGATTAGTGGTTACTTTACGATTTGAAGATTTGGCGTCCATCAGGACTGCCTTCATTTTAGTCTTAAGAACTTCTAAAGCAGTGCAAGAGAGACTGAACTTCAATACTCATCAACATATGGTAATTATGTATACGGATGCCAATTAAGAAGAGCCAGATAAGCTTAGTGGACTTCATAATTATCTGTCTCACTCTAAAACAGCTACTTACTAGCTATAATATGGAAGTGCTTTTTTTGTTAGCCTAAATAGCTGGGCAAATGCTTCCATATCTTTCCAGACCCATATTTCTTGGCACTTCGAAACAGTCATCGCGGTATGAGTCTAGGCCATTTTAACCGCTTTCGCCGTCCAACCAAAGAAGATGCTAAGGACGTTGGTGTATCCATTTGCAATGGTTCTATAGCCCCAAATGATCCATGCCTGAATACTGCAGCCCATTTCACCAGATCTTAAACATTTTTGTGCATTCATGACACTGAAAACAACAAACATTCTATTCATAATATCTTTCGATCGTTTTACCACAATAAAATGAATAATTGTAACTTACAGGCTCTATTTACTTGAGATTACACAAATACCTTTACCCAACAATTAAGAATCCACCAGCCGACCTAAATACGCAATAATATAGGCATTAGACTAGTTTAATCGCGTGACCTTGCCTGTATCCGTTAATTACGCATTCATTACAGTCTTCCGCGTGTTTAGCCGTACTCAGCCGAGCTCTCTGACTAACTGCATGCTGATGAGTTTGGTTTGCTACTAATTATCTATTTGCTGGTTAAGTTTACTTACTGTTATATTGAATACCGAAGAATTGCCAAACATGAGTAGTAATGGGCAGGGCATTGCTCGCAGAACAGGTGGTCGATGGGGCTGAAAAGTTCTGGAGTGGCGACCGTGTACAGAAAGCCACTGCGCTGGCAGACCACTAACTAGGTGGGCTGATGACTTTAAGGTTGACGGAATCCAGTGGATAGGAGGCGCACGGGACCGGTCAATTGAGACACTTGAGGGAGGCCGATGTTCCTATGAAACCTATGAAATGTTGATGATGACTGAGATATTTGGTTGCTTATCAATTTCTTGATATATTTTGGTAGTTATTTCCGGTAGGATAGTTGGATGAATTTCAAGTACTGCAAGATTGTGTTTGCTTGCTAAATCAGTCTTTATCATTTATCATCTTCGTAGTTATTATGTCTATTCTTAGAGTTAGAGATCTTTTTCTCTTGCACTTCAGTTACTTACCTATATGGTTGCCTGCTAAAAATGGAGCTTATTTAAAAACATATTTTCAGGCGACCGATTGTAGTACTCAAGTAAGTGAATCATGATCATATATGATTATGAATACGAGTACTATTGGAAATGGTAATGGTTATAGACAAGAGCTCACAATCTTGTTGGGTAGGTATTGAAAAGAATCTATCAAAGGAACAGCCTTACAATAAATTAAATTGTTTGTTTGACTGCAAAAATAGTGACAAACGAACTCAATAGGCGGTAACATACTCGTAAATCCAAAAAATAAAAACAATAGCAAAATAACAATTATTTGTCACGCAACACCATTTAAGAAAAACAATCAAATCATAATAACAATCATATCGTCTCATATAAATGGTCCACGACATGCTATAGGGTGAACGATCTCACAGTGTAAAAATAAAGTTAAGGCCAACATTACATTAATTGCAGCGTATCAACTTATATTGTCATGTAATTGTTAATCTGTGGAGGTCGGGAAGAAGGGTATGTATTGTTGGAGTTGTGGCGAAGATCCTTTTTTGATAAGTTCAGGTTTAATTGGTCAAGTTCATCAATTTAGTGGTAGTCCATTGTTTATTGAGTTTAATGGAGACACCATTACCGTATGTCAACTTAATTATTTGCATACAGTTCGCATAAAAATATGTTAGGAATTATCATTGACACAATTCACAACGATGGATGTGAAAATGTACAATGTAATATAAGTCGGGAGACAGAATATCTTTGAGACTCATCACTTCAAATTTGAGTTTCTTGTCACTAAAGTCGATCCTATCGACCCTATCTGTGAAGACCCAAACAAAACAATTGCACTTCAAGCCGTGTATCTTCGTTGACGTATTCCAGCACTGTCTAATTAATACATTAGCCCTGAGATTTCCCTTTTCTAGGGACTAAAGCTCTTGAGATGATCATAGTAGAAATAAAGAAAACACATAAAACTCAATAAATTAATATAATTTAATTAACTTATTTAACTTAATCTAAACATTCGAAATTAATATACATTAGGATATTAATAAGAAGTACCGGCATTTCGTAAGTTATTAAAATAATTGATAGATTATTGTTTACTTACTCAAGATGAAATTGATAGCACTAAGGCAAAAAAGAACAGATCGAAAAGATAAAATAACAGAAGAGAGATCTAAAATACATAATTGTAAATAAATCTAAGTCTCGATATGACAAATGATGAAGGTGATAGGACGGGAAGGAAGAAGAAAACAAATTGCGCTGACCCCACGTCACATAGGATGATGAGCACAAAATAACAAACACAAATACCTCCCACGTTATTTTTTTTATTTGTTATTGGCTCGCGTTTGAGCACTATCACGCCTGATGTTAAGTGATGATGTGGTCGAACGCAAGCACAGATCCAATGCTGCTATTACATTTTCTTCCATTGAATGAAGAGATCTGTTTTAAATAATTATCTGTCATCAGTTTTTATATAAGCTTTCCCTGTATCTATGTACAAATGTTGAACAGAAACATGCATGTTTTGTACTTTCCAAGTTTTTTTTTTATTTTCATATACTCACTCCAGGTCTGACTCTAACAACTTCGGGGTGATTCGGATCTCCATTCCCTCTAACAACATACACTACATCATCAGTTTTTAAAGCTTTAGGTTTCTTTACATAAAAATTGTGTTTATGATCAAAATAATACTCTTCTGGGTTTACAGAAGTGGTAGTCTGATAGTTTGTAGTTATTTGAAAATCGTTTTCTCCAGGGAAGAATATACGTTTTTCTTTCCTTGGATAATCCCTGATCATTTGAATTCCTCGTCTATCGTCTGACCTGTCATCAGGGAATTTTAATGTTTTACTTCCTCTAGATGGCCTTTCTTGTTCCTGTTGTCTCTCTGGTTGCCTTGGTCTCTTTGGTTTCTTTGTTGTTTTGACTTTGTCTCTTGCATTACCGTTTTTGTTAGTTCCTTCTTCTGGAAAAGACCATTTAGAACCTGTCTCTTGACTCTCATTTGGAACTGAATCGGTTTCAGCTTCTAAAATATTGATTCCTGGTTTGTTTTGTATCCTGCCTTCTACCTCACTATCAATGTCTTGGGCGTTCCTATAACCAATCTGTTCATTGTAGTAATTATGTCCGTAATTGTAAGGATACGCATAAGGGTTCTGGGGTGGAAAACCATAACTGTAGGGTCTTGGGTATCCATAGTTTTGCTGTTTTATTTGCTGTGGTAAACCATTCTGTCCTGGTAAACCATTCTGGCTCGGCAAACCTTTCTGGCCCGGTAAACCATTCTGGCCAGATAAGTAATTATAAAATTGCTCCAAGTTATGTTGTTGCTGGGGTGATTCCGGTTGCCCGAAGAACCTGAAGAAGCCTCCGTTGTGGTTATTGAGGTAGTTGATAAGTTTTTCGGGATCAGTGGGACATTGTGGGTAGGCACGGTAGCAGGATGACGGGTTACCTTTGGCGGTCATGCCTGTGACAGCGGCGCGACCAAATATGAATAGTGGGGATGAACCTACTCCATTGTATGCTTGTAGAAGCCTGGAAATTATAAAATTAAAAGTTTATTATCATTTATTTTGGCTCATATATTATTACCTATACAAAATAACACTTAGCCCAACTCGGGCTTCGAACTTAGGACCTCATGGTAAGGTAGTAGCATTTGCGACCACTAGACCAACGAGGCAGGCATAATTTTAATAGGTTTAAGTGTTTTTTTATTTTACGATTTATGTACACACACATATTAAAAGGAGAAAAAATATATAATTATTACATAGTATAAAATACTTATTAACAATAACTATCTATAAATACCCATAAAAAACTACGAACTCGTATAAAAAGGGCAAGGGTCATTGGGCGTCAAAAAATGCAGTTAGTAAAAAAAAAGACTAGAAGAAGGAACATAAAAATAGGTACAGGTACACATTGTCTTTGTTTAGAGGGGAAAAATAAACACATAATATTATTCACAGCTAAAACGCCTAACTAAAAACTCTTAGCAATCATTGTATTAGGCAAGCAACTTGCGCAATGTTACTTAAAACCACATACTCAAACCAAACATAAAGGATTCCCATTTGTTTCACTGATGAATTGTCTACCGCAAACCTTAATTGGAAATCGTGAAAGTATACCACTAGCACAGATAATATAATACTAGCACTATGTTCAGAAAGGAATCAACTGTAAATACTGATTTAGGTTCCTTGATTTAGTATTGCAACACAGGACATTGTTCTATGACTGGATTGTATTGAAAATTGGTAAAATCGATCACAATCTAACCAGTGTTAGTGACTTCTGAGCGCTGTGTTAAAATTGCAGATCAATATAAATCAGGCTGTAACTAAACTACCTATCCTTTTTCAGTAGAAAGTATACAGAGTGATGCGTAGCCATATTATAAAAACTATGCCAATGGAAATGAACAAATTATTCAAAGAAGTCATAGTCACTAAAATAAATTGAATTTTCCATACCACGTTAGCATCAGCTGATCAAAACGAGTATGGCGGGCATAATTCTGTTTTTGAGAATTCACTATAGCTTCCCTGAAGACATTTCTATGGATAGAAACAGTTTAAAATGAATAACTACTGATTCTCGTTACACCCTGTTTGACCAAAGAGGATTGTTAATTTTAAAACGTAAAAAATAACTTACGAAAGCAAAGGCTGAAGGCTAGCAGAAGCTTTCACCAGCGCCGGGGATGATGCTGTACTGCCTCCTGCCATCTCACACAGTATCCTCGGGACGCACTGTTGATCATCATATAAAGCTATGGATGTCAGGGCTTCAGCTACTGCTGATACGGCTCTTTGGGTTAAGGATTTTGGTCTTCGGGATGGTCCTGTAATGAAATAACAAAAGATGAATCTTTGGCACAAAAATCATAATATATTATGAGGCTGGAGCGTTAATATGACACATAAAGATATAGAAAATGACTGCCACCCAGAATACCCGCAGAGTGATAAAGACATCGCTGAATGTGGCTTTTTTTTGAGTTGCTATTTCACAAGAGTATTCTGATCTAAAAGTAAATTTTCTATTAAACTCCACCTAGAAATAATTTGTAATGTAGGTGTTATAATGGCTCCAATTTAACTTAAATTTGACTACGTATTACATCTTTAAGGAACACAATAGCACGTAGATGACTATTGCCCTTGAACTCATCAATCTCTTCGCAAAATCCAATCAAATCAATTGCCTCCAAACGGCTTGATTTTATAACATTACCATTCCGCGACATTTTTGCCCCAACCTCGCTAGGTAACTTAGTCACCCGTTGATCGCTTGCACCTCTCACCTCTGCATTGTTTTCAGTAAGTTCGCCTGTTGACCGCGACCTCTCAGGCGTGAACAAATGGACGCTTTGTTATTGTAAGAAAGGTTTTAGTGAGATGCTATCGGAATTCATAAAGCTTTATACCTATATCTGCCAAGACAGATAATGACTTGCTGTAATTAGATCTTTTATGAAACTTACTGCTACTAAAAATATCAATCACACCACATGTGAAATAAACTACTCTATGTCAGATACACTGGTACAGGTATGTCACACTTAAAATATCTGATGAATTTCAGAGTTATACTCAACATCATTCAACTAAAATGAATGAATGATGTTGAGTGATGATAGAGTCGTGACAATCTAAGAAGTCGGATTTGGTAGCTATAAGACTACTTAATAATAATTAAACTTGATTCTTACGAATGATTCTCATTGTAATAGTATATGAGTAACATAGTAATTAATTAGGATTATGAATAAGATTTTTCAATTTCTTACATACAAATTTATCGCTGCATGTAAAATGAGAAACGTCATCTGACTTCTTGGATTGTCACGACAATAAAGCTGTTTATTTATTTATTAACAAGGCACACCAACGACTCAATTACACATTCATATTACAAAGAAACATCTAGAAACGATCCTGGGTCTGAGAGTCGAACATAGAACCTCCTCCTTTTTGGAAAGTCGGTTTAAAATACAATATTCACAATTCCAATACAATCAAAAAACAAACTCGAAGTCGAACATAGAACCTCCTCCTCTTTGGAAAGTCTGTTAAAAATACAATATGATAAAGTCTCAGGCACTTGTCCCACCGCCAACGAGTAAGCGATTAGCTATCGTCTATTTTCTCGCTGAAAGAACGTACAAAAGATAATTACAAGATCCAGTGTCAATAAAAGAATCACATATAGTAATAGTTGATCGCTGACTTTTCACACTGCCAGCGAGTACTCTCTCACCACAAGTTTGTCGCAGCGACAAGACCTATCAAAGTTGTACTCGTTCAGCGATATTCGCTTAGTGATGTTCGCTTGCTCTCTTGGCGGTCATAACTCACGCCGAGAGACCAACCAGACGGTGAATTCTACCTATAGTGCGGCCGCCCCGAGCGAGTGGTGCGAACATTCGCTTATAGCCGAGTGACAAAACTATCGAAACTAAACTCTCGCTACTTGCTGCTCGCCAACTCGTTTTTAGTTTCTAGCTTTACTCGCTACTCGTTGATCGTCGGCAGTGGGACAAGTGCCTTAATTTATCAGCGATGACGATGGAATTGATGCGAAATGAATAAAGTAAATTATTGATCAAGTGACATTTCGATAGCGCTTGACTTTTTTGACGTTTTTCCAATAGCTATCACCACGCTTTCGTTAATAAAAGACATCAGAGCCTTTGGACAACGCCAAGCATCGGTACAAGTAATAAACGTTATCATTTAAAATATGACGTAGTTGAAAGTAGATACAATGGTACTTACTTGGAGGTCCAGCTTGGTACCCTGGCTGTTGAGGCCCTGGATATACTGGAGGCCTGTACTGCGCCTGATTTTGAGGAGGATACTGTGAGTTGGGATTAGCAGGATACGGCGGAGGATAACCTGGCACTGGGTAGCCATAATATGGATATTCTGGGCCTGGATATGAGGCTCCTGGCTGGCCACTTTGAGGAGCAGTTGGAGGTGGGACAATAAGAGATGGGGACCCAGCATATTCCTGACCAGGATACCTTGTATCAGAATGCCCATTTGGATCACCCTGACCAGGACTTGGATATGCAGTAGGATTTACCGGAGGCCTTTGATCCCCTGGAACTTGATACCCTGGAGTTGGGTATCCACCATATCCTGGATTCATTGACGGGTACATGGAAGGATAGGATGAGAGGGATCCTGGATAGACAGGAGTTGGGAATGCCATACCAGGATATGGGCTGAGATAATTAGGATAGGGATATCCGGGGGTCGGGAAGCCGGATGTTGGGTAGCCGGGATAGCCTACATTCGGGTCTCCTGGGCCTGGATAACCGGGACCTGGATATCCAACTCCAGGATATCCAGGGTAACCAATTCCACCGGGATAAGATGAATTCGGAGCTGTTGGTGGAGGGTTTGTTAGTTTTGATTCAAAACGAGGCTTCCGTCGTTGTTTTCTTTTCTTCTTTTGGACTGGTTGATCATTTATATTATGATCATCTTTAAAGACAACTCGTTCAGTTACAGGATTCCTCTCTGAATCTCTATTATTTGTATTAGAATCATTATCTTGATCTTCGAATTTGATAGGTTTGTCAGTAGTTTCTGCATCGGTTTCAGACTCGTCTGAATAGTAAGAATCATTTTCATCAGCTTTACCATCGTCTTCAAATACTACTTGGCTTGATTCACTTTGAGAGTCATCTTCTTCATCATTAGCTTCATTATCATCAGAATTTTCTGGCTCATCGTTGTTGCCTTCGAATTTTATCTTATTTTCCGAACTGTTAGACTCCCTTTCATAACGCGCGTTCGAAATACGATCGTTTTGGTCAAAACCTTCTTCATCGAATGTTATATCTGCAAGAAGTGTCCCTGGATCCGCTTTGTCTATATCGATGTATCCTTGATCTTTGGCGTCGTCTTCGAATTTGATTGGTTGTTTAGTAGATTGATCTTCAAATCTTATGTGGCCTTGGTTTTCTGGGTTATGATCACCTTGGTCGTGCCCTGTGATATCCCCGCTAGAAATACGAAGCAAATTTGGAGATTCTCTGAAAATATTATTATATAATATCTTTATTGTGGATCATAGGTAGGTACATATTACAGGTCTTAAATAATTAAATTGTGAGCAGCTATGTCTCGCCCTTCGGGCATAAAATCAAAATCAAAATCAAAATAGTTTATTTCAAATAAACCTTAAAGGTACTTTTGAATTGTCAAACAAAAAAAAATATGACTCTAGTTGCAAATTCGCAAACGTCAGTAGATCTCAATGGAGAAGAATTTGCAAGAAACTCCACGGACACTCTTTTCCATCAGTTTCAATTACAAATTTTTGGTTACATCATTCTTGTTAAGAAATAAATACATATATGTGAGAACGATGCAAAAAGACGTGCACGTAAAAGCGTCTAGAGTAACAAACAATTTCAACATAAAAATGCAATAACAGGCCGAGGCAGCTAAGTTATGACCAATCCCAACTGATGGCGCCCGTTCACGAACATGACGCATGGATCGACACCACTCAGCTCAACCATTATGGAGGGAACCGAATGATCCAACACATGTGCCACCATCAGAGAGAAATTAGAGAGAGCATGACACACTCAAATGCCAGGGCACACAGAAGTCAACCAACGACACATAGGTAGATTTACAGTCGGAACATAGTACTCACACATATGCTGGGCAGTTATATAATACTAAAAGAAATTGAGTACAATAGTTACATAGCAATTAATTATTCTAACTAATGGGCCCCGGAATATTATTAAAGATACTTGAAGCTGTACAAAAGATGCATTAGATGAGTCCTGCTAGTTACTGCGCGCAATTAGTCCTTACGTCGTATACGCGTGTAGTAATCAAACATGTCAATATTATTCTGTCAATTACTGCGAACTCAAATATACAGACACATAGCAGTGTCAATAACTTCATCTTTGTAAAAAATTGCTTACAGGGGTCAGTTTCATACAAGTTAAATATAGCTATGAAGCAACGTTTTTGAGCAATGAAAGCATGCTCCTTGTCTGTACTGCCCCAGAATATTACACCGTATCTAAGGATAAAGCTAACGTAACCATGGTAAGCTGTTAGTAAAGTAGTCTGATTCGCTATTTTCCCCAATCTGCGAAGCGCATATGAAAACTGTCCCAGCTTTTTGCATACGTGGTCAATTTGTAATTTCCAATTCAGTATGTTGTCAATATGTAACCCTAGAAATTTTGTTACTTCAGATTCTTCAATGGCCCTTTCCAGATAATGGATTTTTAAAGTACCCGTACGTCGAGTTCTTATTAGCAAAACTGTATTACGAAATAATAATAACAAGATCGTTTATTTATAAAAATAATGAGGTTATTAAAATTCATAATAATTAGTGTAGTTTGTCACATTCTATTTTAAGTTTAAAAATATTAATTGTGGTCTTTTATTATCTTGTCTTAAAAAGAAAGTCATGTTGATCAAAGACAAGTTTACGCTATATTAAAAACTATGATGCATATTTTGGAATTGGAATCTGCATAATTCATTATTATATATAATACAGATATATTTTTATAGAACTATTTATATTTGTTAAAATTGGACTAATTCATTTTAATCATTGACCGTTGGAAACGGGGTAATTCATGAATGAATGCAAATAAATGAATACTTACGACCGCGACGATGCCTCCCCGGGGTCATAAGTCGTAATCAAATTATTTTGATTCGTCTGCTCGTCGGCGTTTGAGTAGTTTGTCAGTAAAACCAGGATGACAGCACTCAGGATGCATTTTTTCATGTTTTATATCTGAAAAATAAGTTATGATTTTAAAAATATATACCCCAAAAGAAAATCTAGAGACATGTTGCTTTTTATGTTTTTATTAGTCCTAACATAACAAAACAACCAATTTTAATAATGCTAATAAAGATGGACAACATGCTTCGTGTCTAGAGTCCACTTATAGGTTTCACGTATTTCGTATGCGCAACTCCTCGTCGTCATGTTTCGTTATTACAAGAACTATTGAATAATAAACAGAATATATTTTTCACTATACGCCCATGTGACGGTAGTGAAACGGCCAAAGCACATATTTTGACTAAGGTGTAGAGTTTGTTAAGTTAGGGCTTGTAGAGTTAGAAGCTTGGCTCTTCATGAGATCTGATAACTTTTCGACAGTGCGAGCCATAAGTTCTCATTTTGGCAATATTTTACATAAAAATGTTTTTGGTGAGATTTCAAATCTTTTTGTAAGTTGCTACTACATCATCCCATCATCATTTCATATCTCATCCCCATAGAAGTTTTCTTTTGTAAACACTTGTCACTACATTTAATTTTTATTTATAGTGCTTATGTATAGTAATATTATTCGCATAGTATAAGTATAATAATGTAGTAATATTCTGAAACCTGACGAAAGCCCCGTATTCACTTTTATCAGCTAATTTAAGGGGTTGAGGGGTGATTTTGTTTTAAACCGGTGGCACGTTTTATTTGTAATAAGAAGTTTGTGTACTTGTATAATTTTCAGATCTTTAGCATGAAATTAAGTTTGTATGGGAAAACCCATACAAACTTCAATACCCTAATTTAATGAGTGGAGGGTAATTAACTAAAAATCCTGAAATATATATTGTATTATTTATAATAAGGAGTCCATATATCAATTTTCGGACCTCTAGCATCAAAATTTGCGGCAGTCTCATACAAACTTCCATTACCTAGTTTAAGAGGTTGGTGGTTCCAAGTATTATATATTTTTATTGTTTGTGTACTAATACTAGCTGACATACTAAATTTCAGCTTTTCAGGAGTTCAGGTAGTACCCTAAGAATTTTGATGATCATGTAAGTGAATCAGTGACAAAATCGGGGTTATTATATATCAATAAAATCTAAAGTATTAGAACTATGCAATTGAAACTTTATTATGTTTAATAAGTGTATTGAAATTATTTCCCGAGAATTTTGTTTATCTGGTATAATCCAAACCCAAGTAAAGAGGGTTCAAAAAACGACGAAGCGCTGGGGGCACAACCGTGCCTCCAGATTCCCCAGACGATTTGTTTCACAAAAGGCCCTACCTACTAGATACTACCAGTAGTTAAAATTAAGTCAAATTAATACTGACTCGTATAACGACGATTACGCAGTCATCTTCTGTTTGCAGAAATATTCTATTTATTATCGACAAGATTATAAATCTCCATTATAAGCACCATTCACTTCGCGAAGAATGCCGACAAAAATATTATGGAAATAAGAATAATAAAGATTTGCTATCGAATGACGGTCAGGCGTCATTTAGGAAGACTAAGACAAAAACTTGTTCATAACATGTTTTGAAATGTTACGTTGACTTTTAATTAGATAAGTTTAAATTTAAAATCACTTTCGCTGTATAAAATTGTCAAAGTAGTAAATAAAAAAATAACTATGATTTTTAGTGCTTCAACTGTCTGATAAAAGCCAATAAATATCATCTTTATGCCAAGCTTAAAGACCCCTTTTCGTATTCTTAAATACCCATTACTTGGAAAAACCGAACTGAAGGGATCAACAGGCAAGGGGAATAATTAACATTTCTAGATATAGGTAATCAATCAATTATTACAGAGCAGTGGTGGCCCAGTGGTAACAGCCCCGACTTACGTGTCGTAGCCTCGTAGGTTGTGAAAGCGGCATATCCTTGCACCAAAAATTCGATGATATGTCACAACCACCGAACCGCACTGGGCTTGCGTGGTGGATTATAAGCATATTCTCTCTTCATAGAGAGAAGGCCCGTGCCCCAGCAAAAAAAAATGCTGATGATGATTTTGAAGGAATTATTGGTTTATCTCAAAAATTCGTTGTACAAATTGCATCCTCTTTGGTAATCGCTGTTGTTGGTGAGAACAGCATTGCCTACAAAATGCAGGCGGGAGGTTTCCGCTCGAACCGCTCCTGTACGGACCAGATCAACACTCTCCGTATCATACTGGAACAGGCATCAGACTGGCAGAGGGAGATTTTGATACGCTGAAGTGGTCTAGTATCTGGTCCCGCCTACTGGACATTGGAGTGCCGCCGAAAATAGTCCGTCTGTTGCAGAGTATCTACAAGGATTACTCCTGTAAGGTTATTCATGACGGCCTCATATCGGATGACGTAACCGTAAACGCGGCTGTCGCCGCTCCTCTTCCTAGTCGTTATTGACGGAATTATGATTCGCATCTATGATAACAGGCGCCGCAGCATAGAGTGGGTATTATCCAACGTCTTGGAAGACTTGGATTACGCCGATGACCTATGCCTGCTGAGTCATACCCACGCAGATATGCAAGCAAAACTGAACGGTCTACGTTAGGAGGCGGAAAAAACGGGGCCCAAAATAAAATGAAATGAAAGGAAGACCCAGGAAATATGAACTGGTGTGAGGAACCACTCACCGTTGCTTATTGGCACAAAGGCAGAAGAACGCGTCCACAAATTTACATTCCTTGGGAGTATCGTGTCAGAGACTGGGAGTGGAGAGAGGACATCGCTTCACGGATCGCCAAAACCCGAGCTACCTTCGCGCAGCTGAGAGCTGTTTGGCAATCGCGGAAACTGACCCAAAGGATTAAACTCAAAATCGTCGGGTTCAATGTCAAATCCGTGCTGCTCTACCGGTGCAAAACGTGGAAGGTCACAAGCACATCTCACGCCAAAGACAAGTCTTCGTCAACCGCTGTCTCCGTGGCATTCTCGGCATTTACTGGCCCGAGACCATCTCTAACGTAGAGCTGTTGAAGAAATGCCACTAGAGCCCGATCGACCGCCAGATCAAGCGTCGCAAGTGGAGATGGACTGGCAACATGCTCCGAAGGAGTCCCGATCACATACCCAAGCAAGCTTTGGACTGGGATTCCCAAGAGAAAAGAAAGCGTGGCCATCCCCGTCAAACCTGGCGTCCCGTGTTGGTGGAAGCGACGAGCATCGGAATGAAATGAGCGAGATGAAGCGTGAAGCAAAAATTCCCCACGTTTATTTTTTTTCGTCACTTATCCGACAACACCTTGACGGTCAAGTTGTATCTAACGATGTCTTAATTATATAAATCCGTATATTACTTTGAAATATATGGGTAATTAGCGAGAATGGTAACGGTAATGGTTGGTTGTTAACCAACTTTAAATCGTTATTTTCGTTAATTAAAAGGAAAAATGGTGAAAGGATTTCTTTTTAAATTTTAAGAATAGGTGTCTGGTGTTAGCTGTGGTGATCTTTGATTACTGTCATGTCTTTAGTGATATTCGCAAGGTTTTTCATTGATTTAATTACATGTTTGAATTCAGTATTGACGAATCGATTGACTTGAAAATCATCAATACTGGCCGACGCGTTTAGTCTGTAGTACGCCACATAGGAATAAACATGCATACATACATACACGGTACATAGACTGATAAGCACATTATCTTCATTCGGCAGTCCGGTAAAAATACAAATCGGAATTTTCTTTAGAAACTTGGTTGATATCGAATTTGGTACCTATTCATGCCATCCACAAAAGCTCGGTTAATCTACATACTATATTAGTAAAATAATAATTTATTTCCAAAATCGGAACATTTAATTTTTATTTTATCAAAAACTAATAAATCTCTAATCAATAATTAGATACTTAACTGAAACAGCAAAGCGTTCAAAAATGTTACTTGGGGTAGGTTATGATATTTATTAGTGTTTACGTATTAAATATTTTACAGGAATTAGGTAGATACCTTTGTGAATGCACTGTAAGTACCTAAAGCTGTTTAGCTTACCAGCTAGGAACTAGGTATGTTTAAGCTGAACTAACACAAAATTTAGTAATTACAGAGCAAACAGATTCATAGGACACAATTTATAAGTTTTATTTTTATAGTAAGAACGGCCCGGCCAGGCTATTTACACTAATAAATTAGCACACAGACTGTTCGCACTACTCCTGCTACACTGTTATAATCTTCTTCCATTCATCAGCAAAAATATCACACCGTGCATAAGTTTCCAAGACCGCAAAGTTACCGGCAATTCTTCAATTTATTGACACTGTAGTGTTTTTCAGAAACATTTATATTTATCCAAAGGAAATAACAAATTAAAAACACTAAATAAATATAAAATAAAATAACTTACATACTTTCTAAAATCCTGATAACACTCACAAACTGTGCAACTTAGCAAAGCTTCTACAACCAAATGCGAGCAAAAATAACAAATTTCACTTTGTTCGTCTCGACGAAAGTTGCGCATTGCTAATAAGGGTAGTCTGACGCAGTCGACTGATATGGTGTATCCTTGTTCAAGATGGTCATAGTTAAATAATATGTTACGTTTACTCTATGGTGTAATAATGCCAAAATGTGGGTGAAAAGGAAAGCGGATTCTTTGTTTTTGGAAAATGTTACTGTGTGTTTAATGTTGCACAGATTACAAATTTTCATGGATATTTGCATGCATATTTCAAGCTTTTTTATGTTGCATATAATCCGGTCCTTAGTTATAATATTGATAATATATCTTTCATTATTTGCATGTATATTGGTATTTTTTGTTAATTGTGCAGATATCAGAGTACATTGTGAAGATATAAGCAGGAGAAACAAGGTTACCGACACAGCCTGAAAAACTTGTCCACTGCCACTTAAGCTTGGAGTAATAATAATAATAATAATATCGTTTATTTATAACATAAGGCACATTTTACAATAAAATATCTTAAAAATATAAAAGAAGACAATTGCTTATTTGCCTGAACTAGGTAACACAGGTTCAACCTGTGTTTCAGGCTAAGAGTGGCAGTAGATAGGCAGGAGTGGCAGTATACAGGCCACATTGCTCGCAACGGATAGATGATCGAAGGGGCCGAAAAGTTTCGAAACACGTACCGGAAGACGCAGCGAAGGAAAGCCTCCCAGATCCACCTTACCTGGGAATCCGCTAGATGCGAGACGCACAGGACCGGCCGTGACGTGAGCGTGGTTACAACTACTATAGGTATTATCTAATGAATACTGCAGTTTAAGCAAAAACAAACGGTGAGATAAAGTAACAGATGTTTTTGTTCCGACCCGACCGATCCTACATCTCTGATGTTTGATTTAGTTTTACTGGACTTGCCAGAAGAATAGGTATTTTAGGACACCAAACAATAAGTTATGATGTCATATCACCTCGATTTACTGTAATAAAATCGCCCACGATTGTCTCACATGTAATCGTATAAGAACATATATAATTGTGATTTGAAAGAAAGTGTTAAAATTATATTTGGGTATACCAAAGGATTATTCAGCTCAACTAAGGTAATGTTAGGTCACTCAAGATATAATCCTAAAAATTTAAATCGAAATCAGCTGATTGTATAATTAATTAAAAGTCATCAGTAAACTGCTACCAATACCTAACTTGTGAAGCTGGCTTAAATTTTTAAACAAATGAACCAGATTGTTTAACTAATTAACACATAATAATAATTAATTAACGCATTTTACCCGCTATGGATTAGTATGATACGCGGCAACCCTTACAAATATGTAAAATTATAAAAACTTAATAAAAATGTACATTTATCAAGCAATGTGTCGACTACAAGTCGATTAACAACAAGTCGGGCAGGCGTTCTCTTAATAAAGAAAACACTTTAATTAATTCGAAGTATTTTTTGAGTCAAAATGGTATATTTTTGTTTGATACGTACGCAACATTCCTCTTTTTAGTTTCAAAGTTCTCTGTACATTAACACATTTTTCAGTTTACCTACAATAGCTAGAAATACAAAAAAAAACAAGTGTTTATGCTAAAAAAATATAATACGAAAAGAACTTTCGAATATGCTTTTATGCTGCATCCAGTGTTACGCGTGTTTTGTCTGACACGAAAACTGTCGATACAGAAAAACTTGACGACCAATTGGATGGAACAGGACTTAAGAAGAAATAGATAGGTAATATCCGAATGCCGATGGTAAGTAAAAAGTTATACTAGTCTAGTCAAATCCTGCAACCGCAATCGTCAAACTGATGTATACGTTATTGTTACGGTATTGTTAGCCTGTCAAGCACTATTGTTACGGTATTGATACTGACAGCTGTCGCAGACATCAGGGTATCTTTGAAGAAGTTTAAGTAATTATTATACTCCATGTAAGAGTAATAAAAAATTCCATTTTGTTCGGTATTGCCAAAAATTATTGGACTCTTTCGAAAAGAGTATCTTCACAAATGAAAACGATGCCCTGCCGAATTCATTACGCAATAAGGCTGCTGGTGTGTCAAATCAAGTCTAGTTTATACAGTAAGCTATTGAAGTAAAGAGATCTAGAACTAATAAAAAATGCAACGACCAGGAACATATCGAAACAAAAAAAAATATCTGTTCCTAAAACAATTTAACTGACCACTACCACTGGACCAGGATCTACCCACCTCGCATTTCACAACACCACGACTAGAAATAATAGGAACAAAGCTTCACATTGACCTTGAGCATTGAGTATCGAGATACTTTACAGTTTCATCACAAACTGGACGGGCCGGTATCGATAATAATCGGCTAACGAGAATCGTTGAGCAACTCTATTGACAGATTGACAGGCTCGTGGACGCACCTCTCTAGTTGTGACAGATAAATGTGTTTGAAGTGGTCTGGGGAATGGTGGGTATGTTGAAGATATGTATAGTGTGAGCACGATGTGTTTGGGTAAATTAATCTCCATCTCATCCGATTAGGAAAACAAGTCTTACCTTTTAAAGATGTATCAATCTGCCTAGCCTTTATTTATATATTTGGAAACTGAACAGCTTATTACTAATTTACATGAGTAAATATTCACCTGACTGACAATAAATAGCCCAGTGCAGTGAGGGTTTTTAAGAAAATTCACGCCACTAGTTGGCGCCACATTGGTGAGAGGTCTTTTACTTGGAAAATTTAACTTATGACATCAACTTGCTTGACGTCAATTTGACTAATGTCAAAAAACATAAGAATTTGACAGCAGCTTGGACCTCACGTCTCAGTGATGCCACCTAGTGTACATGATTTCAGAATACCCTCGTTGCATCAACATCACTAGAATCTTAATAAACACACTACACAGTGACAGCGAGATGATGAACAGATATTAATTACAGAGTTTAACGGCATGGATAAAGCTAGGTTAGATTAAGCAATTTTGCAACTATGTTTGGCTTCCAGTCTAACCCGATTCAGCTGAGTACCAGTTTTTTACATGGAGCGACTGCCTATCTGACCTCTACAACCCAGTAACTGGGTAAAACGATACCCCTTGTCAAGACTGGTGTCAGATCAGACCTTACGTTTGTCAATTCGCAGTTTCCACTAAAAAACACGACTACCCCAAAGGCCACGGTTCTACGGTTGTAATGGCCGGCCCTTTACTACTTCAGCTTTTTTATTCAGTTTCAATGTATAATGCATCTTATTAAATTGTTTTACGAAGGTTTAAAGAATAGGTTAAAAATGATCTATCGTCGCCGAAAGTACCAACAGATGTCTTGTTTACCTACTCAGAATCACGGGTTTGATTCCCTGAAAAGTATGCATCATCGAAGAATTATGTCTTGAGTAATTTGTTTATGTAAATGTATATGGTAAGTGCATTCATATCAACATACTGCTGTGATTTGGCGAAATATTTGTTTACAAAAAACAATGCTTGAATTATTTTGGGCTCTGCCAGGATGATCTGAAAAAGGTTTGGGGAAGACCAAGTACCAATATAAAAGTCTAAAAAGATTTATGCATGTTTATCTGGCTTTTCCTCGAAATCATTAAACAATGAGCGAATTAATAAATAATTCAAATGTTCTGGTTGGCTAAAATACACTGTATTACATGGTTTACAAAAATCTTAAATCTGTGTTGCATTTTTAGCATCAGAAGGATCAGGGACGACCGACCGTGAAAGTTGTGGGAATCCGGTAAGCACAGGGCCGCTCTTTGTGCGACGTTTGTAGGTGGCCACTGGCCATGTCAACCAGTGGATGTCTTTTGGTATAAATAATAATATAGTATAAATCGCTTGAGGCTTGCTGATTCCAGTTTATGAAAAGATAACTTAGATACTTCGTGGTTATTAAAATTACGTATAAGCCTCTTTCTGTAGGTCAAAGAGAAAACACCATTTTCTCCAGCTCTATTTCAACACTAGATTTAAATCATCTAAACTTCTTCAGCTTCTCTTCCTCTTTCCTACAAATATATCTTGCTTGCTGTCTCTTCTTTCTACTGTTAAACATATAATTGGTCGTGTTAGATACTAAACTGGAGTTACAAAAATAAGCCACGATGGCGCGCGGCGGGAGAGGAGTGCCGGCATTACGGTGCGCCGCTCTTCCTATCCTCCAAGGCCTGGACGGAGTCGCCACCGTCTGATAGTGGACGCGGTGGGGCCGCAGGGGTGGAGGAGTGTCGGTATAGCGTTGGCCGCTCTCCATATCTCCTGCGGTCGAAAAGTGGTAGGTGTTGGGGCCACTGTCCTGACCCATCACAGAGGGACCAAGGGTGCCATACATGGGGTTGTCTGGCACCCATGTGCCGGTTTTTTCCTTGGGGTGATCACGGCGTGCAATGTGTTTTGGTGCGCCGGTATCCCCAGAGGAGGGCCTGGTGACGGACAGCCGCGGCGGGTTCGCGGTGAAGGCTAATGCGTGCCCGTGTTCCCACCATAAGCGGCACAGGAGGATACCGTGGAGTTTTAGTGGGTTAGAGTGCAGTGCGGCAATGCATGAGCACATAACTACGCCAAAAGAAAAAAAAGGGTACGCGCAACCAAAGGGCTAAGTTTCATAGGCTATTTGATCCCGGCAAATGTACGGTTCCGATAGAATAGGACACGGAAAAAGCTGGTTACCTAACTCAATATTAACTAAACACCAGGCTGCCAACTTAAAGAACTTCCGGGTCAAAAAGCTGACTTATAAAATCCATACTTGGCCCTTACCCATACCGGTGTTAACAAAAACAAATGACGTGGAAATATTATCATATAAGTAAGTAAGCCATCGGTAGCCCACCGCCCACTCAAGCTAAATGACACACTTTCCTTAGTCAGAATATACGTAAACGTTTGTTGGTGACCATGGGCCCTAATACACATGGGGCTGATGGTTATGACAAGGTTTCAAACTGTACATAGTAAGTAGTAGGTGCAATAGCTTTTTCAAACTTATCTTCTCAATATCGAATTGATTTATGAATTCAGGTTATTTTTACCCGACTGCCCCAAGCTAAGCAAAGTCATTCGAATCAAGTCTGTGATTGAACTTAATACTACCAATACTACCAACAGAATCAGACTACTTGAAAAGTAACTTGTTTGGAACTATTTAGTTGTTTACTTGACTGAAAAAAACACATTCAATCTTTACGGCTTTTAGTTTATTAGCTGATTGAGCTGAGAGGTACTGATCCATGCGTCATGTTCGTAAACGGGCGCCATCAGTTGTGATTGATCATAACTTAGCTTATTGTTTTTTTATTTATTTTTTACTCTTGACGCTTTTTTACTCAAGAGTACAACAACAAACTTGTAATTAAAACTGATGGAGAAGAGTGTCCGTGGAGTTTCTTGCAAATTCTTCTCCATTGAGACCTACTGACGCTTGCAAATCTGCAACTAGAGTCATCTTTTTTTTTGTTTAACTATTCAAAAGTACCTCTAAGGTTTATTTGAAAGTAAACTATTTGATTTTGATTTTGGATTGTAGATGTCTGATAACTATGCTTCTCAAAAGCCACTGCTGGGCAGCTTATCCCAATACAGTTGCGCAAAGACTTGGCTAGTAATGATTATGGCTTATGTTACTAGGCAAGACTGGTAATAGACCTAACTTCTCAGGGTGCGATAAGACCTAAATTTAAAGCTGCTCGCCGATCTAACTTAATTAATAAAAATAATAGTTGAAAAATCTAAAAAACACGCTTCAATAGAAAACCAAACTAAAAAGTAGAAAATAATTTTCAAATTATTATTTATTTTTTACCTTTTAGTTCAATCGCTTATCCTGAAAATCCTGGTAAGGATAATGAAACAAACAATTTAAATTATTGCATTGTCATCGGTCAATATGCAAAGTCACAAATGAATGCGACTTTTTGAAGGGGAAAAATCTATGAAACAGTCAGATCTTTGAAAATCACGTTCAAAGATTCCGTTACATTACCAAGCTAATAAAAGCGTGTTAATTAAAATAAAAATATTTTTATAAAAAGCTTTTAATGTACTAAATACAATGGAATGTGGGAATATGTATCATGTAAACACAATTCAATGAGCCCAAACACGATGCTGTTATCTTATCTGGTTGAGGAGTTACTATGGCCACCTTCCGGGTCCATCATGAAACCAGCTCCATAGTACCATATCTATTATTTCAGTGTTTCCAAAGTTACATTGTACGCCAATCGGATGCTAGGAAGAGCTTAAACAATCGATTACTAGTCGCCAGACACAAAATACGAAAACAAGGTACTTAAAGCTTGTAAGAACAGAGAGTCAAAAACCGTCACTGTAAAATATACATTTTCTGTGACGATTTTATGGAGACATGTAACAATCAGCTAGCGTGGTGCTATCTAACTTCGCTTCTTCTCGATATGAGAAGAGGGCGAGGCATTTGCTTTCAAGTTTTTTAGTGCCTTTGCATAGTGATAAAGTTCTATTAAATTAAGAAGTAAGTCTATAATAATAATTTAATTGTGTTTAATCGTGACCTGCGCAGGCGACGAGTGCTCTTGTGCAAAGTTCATGATAACGAGATTAAGAACTTACATTCTTATTACTGTCTAGTTGGTCATAAACCACTCTACCCCAGAAATCAATTTGGAAGTCTAACAAATCTTAATTATCCTTTATCTCAGGATATCGTCTTCCCGTGTATGTACCAAGTTTCATCCAAATCGGCTCAGCCCAAATTGATTTAAAACCATACCGTTTTGCACATTTGTAATTTTATTACGTTTTTTAACATTAGATAGATAGATATATATCTTATATCAGAAAATGGGAAACATTACACAAATACTTTTCCCTAGTATTTGTGACCCGAAATACACGAACGATACCTGCCCTGACCTCTATCGGTGAACCGCGACACTAAATATTTGTTACTAGCAGAAGTAGTAAGTTAGTTTATGTTGTGTTTTGCAGAGGGCGCCAGGAGACTTGAAATCTTGCATCTCGTCTTGGCAGAGACGGCACAGTGGCAACGTGTTTCCCTATAATACTCTGCGGGTTGGAATTCAAATCCAGCACCTTTTTTTTTTTTTTTTTTTGTCGACGGGGAAAATCATCTTATGACAAATCCCGCTCTTGGGTGGAGCGGGAGATAGTGTCAGACTTGTACTGACTAAAAACCCCGCGCCGTTCCTTCTAGCCTTCATACCGGGGCTCTAGCTTCCTTTCGGATAACCCCGAACCCCGATAGGAAATCCAGCACCTTAGTTTATCGTAAAGAAAGAGATGAGTAATGATGTAATTTAATGATTCGGGGAAATCGGGGTAACATAAAAAATCCATTTCATAGAATTTAGCATCAAAACCGAGGCTCCTGCTTGAATTTTTTGCACCAAAACAAATATAGTATCTAGGCATACCAAAGAGTTCATAAAAATCACTTTTTTCTCGTGTGATTTTGTCACGGTAGGCCGAAACAAATTAATATTTATATGATTTGGTATGTCGCAGTCATATTAGTTGAATTCGGAATTGAGCAAAATCCTTTGAAATGATCTAATTTTGATAAGTGTAGTGTGTTTTCTGTCTGTCTGTTATGCTTTCATTCCTAAGCCGCTAAACCAATATTGAAGATTTTTTGGTATAAAGATAGATTGAATCTCGGAGGTATGCTAGTATTATATTATCTGTATCCTATAGATACTTTTTATCTCGGGATTACGTTCCCTAGAGTGAATTTCATACTTTCACGTTACGATGCCGCTGGTATAAGCAAGTCAAATAGTAGAACTAGTAATACAATAATAAAGTGATTACATTCTTTCTTAGACGTGCAGCTTGAACTTTAGCCGAATTTAGATTTTTTGTGAATTAATTTCGAAGGTCAAACGATCAATGCTCGTCATGAGAAAACTAGTTTAAGATAAAATCTACCTAGCTTATTAAATCATAGTGGTGTATAGTTTTTGTTACTTTTAGAAGTCCGTAAAGAAGTTTTTTAAACGCTACAAATTCACTGCAGTAGTCACAGCGGATCTTTTTTTCTCTGAAGTTTGCTTTGCGAATCATTTCGCAAGAAACAGTTTGTCATCGAGTATACTGCATACAGTTAGCGAGATAGGACGATGCGACAAAAGTAAGCTAGTCAAAGAGGCAGTTATACAATGCTATCTTCTACTTCAAAATTGACACGAAAATAGCAACTGCGCAGGGCCTTGCAGCCAACTTCAGAGACAAAAAGATCCACTGTGACTACTATAAAAAATGCAGCATTCTACCTCAATATAGCAATGAGATGGTATGCCATAAAATTGCGATCGATTTCTTTTAATGCGTTCATGCTATCCCACTGCAAGGCAAACACTTCTTTTACCAACTCTGTCCATAGTTGCCAAGGATCAATCTTAGTTGAAGTAGATCAGCTCATACCGATACCTATGTTTGGACACACCGCGATGTCCCACTCTTTGGCCCATCAATTGTTTGACAAATGGCAGATGTTCCCAGTCCCATTGCATTTAAGCATGGCAGCTTTCTAAATGACATTAGTTATTTTAGTGATGGAAAGGATCTTTGTGTTTATTATCTGGTCCTGTTTACGTTACTCAGATTTGCCTAACATAAAATTAGAATTCTAGGTGAACATTTCTGGCTCAGCATGGCAATTACATTCGAAAGTCACACCCAGTATTCTTGTCATTATTACACTGCACTCTTGCGCATTATGACTTTCAATGACACTTCTATCTACACAAAACATTGTTGCAACAATAATGAAATGGACATAAATTAAAATAATCTGTAGTAAAAAGTGACACATTTACGTGCAGATATGTTAATGACACTTCAACAAAATATGTTTCCATTTATCATTTGAGCGGTGCACCTATGATAAATGGAACTACGAACTTTCATACAAAAATGTTCATCCCCTATTACTTTAACCCTTTCTTAGTGCCCAATGCACCCTTGTTACGGAACTCTGGTGAACAATTTCAAGTTAAAGGTTGCGTTCTGTTAGATCTTACTGAGCGATGAGCGATGACCGTTACGGTAGACGTGTCCTTGAGTGTAGATCACAAACTGGTAAAATGAAAGAAATTGCTTGCAATTGGAGAGGTCTTTTTCTAAGGTTGATCTGCTTTAGGCTGTTGTCGATGAGATCTTACTGTAGGTACTGAACCTTGTAGCTTAAGTAGAACAGTCGAAATAGTACCTACATCCGGCTGACTATGATTGAACACAATCATTTAATTGATCTTTTTTCCCAATTTTTTCTCAAAACCTATATGAAAACCTTAAGAATAAATACCAGTTATATTTTCCCTGGTCATCCTTACTTTATTATTATTAATACTGGAAAGGTATTAAAGCATAAATTGCCGACTGATTGCTACACGTAACCGCAATAATTTGTTATCTCAAATCAATAAGGATAATGTTATAAATCTGCCAATCCAATGATCAGATGCCTTACTATTGTTGTGCCCATGTTCATGATAATTGAGTGCTCGCAAGTGTTTCTGCTAATCCTGATGAGGTCTTGGGTGTGAAACTTAGATCGGACAAAGTGTTATACCGGCTCAGTTCCTGTATCTACTGAGGTCTGAATTTGCACACCGTTGTCGGCAATAGGCTCGACGATGTATGTACCTACCTACACAACTAATGAAACAAACACGCACGCCGGCTTAAGGAAAGCCATTCATAGCACGTCTTGTATAGGAAGAACAACATACATTGTCATCCTCATGACAGCAAACGGCCTTACGCGCGCGACCGACAAAATATATGCTCAATGTTAAGATATGTTGCAGGACAAGTGAGGAATCGGACGTTTTAATAAGACACCATTTTACTGACACGAATTTTGTGGCAGTACAATAAAAAGTTAATTACATGCCGAGCTGAAGAAGCTAAGATTACCTAAACAAATTTTAAAAATAATTTCGTCGCAGTATAGATGTACATATTACACATAATTCCCCAAAAGACTCATAGGTCATTAATTTGTCATTTCAATTTCATGGAGGAAGTTTGGTGAACCACACGTCAGTGGTAATATATAAATTCACGCCTTTTTCCCATGGGGTAGGTAGAAACTACAGAATGCTACTCGTCGATACTTACATAAGTAGCCCTTTACGTACAGCAGCTGTTCTTGTGCACTTGCACTATGAAATCGCCCGTTTTGTTGAAAATGATAATCTAAATGGCAAAATTACTTACTACTTTTCGTAGAACTAAACTGTATGACTTAATTATGTTACTAAGAGTACCGTTTAACATAATTAACATAACCAGCGACATTTATAGCAATTCTAGTTGACAAATAATTAACACGTCACAAACGTTTTAACAGAAAAATAATAATGATGAGTGTTGTAAATGTCGACTTATTGTTTGTCCGACAGATCACGTGTGACATTTCAATAGGGATGTTTCCCGAGTAGAAAAAAATGATAATTCTATTTAGTCCGTCAGTAAGATTATCAAATGATATTGAATTAAATTTAATTTTTAACGTATTTTTTGCTTTATCAAATAAATAAAAATATACAAAGATAAAGCGCATAAAAGTTCAGGGGCTTGTGACGTTAGTTTGTCAGTATAAAGTGTAGTACACCGTGACTTCACGGATATTTCAACGCACTGTTTCGTCGAAAATTTTGTGTTTATGTGGTAAAAGAAAAAAATACGTGTCCAATATTTTTCTTTGTGACTAAATACATATTTCTCGTCAACTACCCTATTGAAACTGGACTTTTACAGAACTTAATTTATAAGCATTTTTTGTATAAATAAGCTAATTCTAAATAACTACACTGTATTTTCTGAAGTTCTTTATCTTTTTTTTGTGAGTGATTCCTACAGATTAACAGATTTTTCTAAACATGTTTTTCGTCTTGAGTCAGCCTTTGTTAATCAGACCTCTAAATTGTACTAGATTGTAGTTTGACAAAAAAGCATTTTTTTTAAATTTTATAGGCTCGTGCTTGACCATTATCTCACCTGTTGGTAAGCGATGATGTGGTCGAAGAAACATTTGTAAGCTTTTTAAATTCTTTCAAAATGAAAAACATAAGCTATATTTTAACTATTATAGAAATCTTCCAACTCTGTCTTCCTGTATCTGGTTAATCATTCATAAGAAACACAGAACCTATCTATGTGACGATGCATGGAGGAGGCCTATGTCCAACAGTGCACGTTTTTGGGCTAAAATGATGATGAAGATGACTAATAAACCAATTAAAATGACTACGTTAGTTTCATCTACGTTATATAAAAAAAATACTATTCTACGCTTAATTCTACGTACATAATATTCAACGTATGCCATTTCCAAATAGGTCATAAAAAATTATCTTGCTCTATTGCAAAGGTGAATATTAATTTCTTTTGAAACCTGTTACTTACGTAGTAAGTCTCTAAATACCTTCCTACATCATACCACAGAAAATATAATATTAAATATAATACAGAGATGGTATGAGCATTGATCACCGCATTCTGAAGATGGATTGGCGATTTCAGACTTATATTTTAACTATAAGTCCAGCAGCCAAATTGCATATGTAAATTCGGCAAGGCGAAGGATTTGATCAAATCAATCGACCAATCACGTGCGAGATGAGAGACGCGTTGTGGTTTTCCGTCTATGTGATTGGTCCATTGATGGAGAGAAATCCTTCGCCTTTTCGAATTCACTTACGATGTTTCAAGTTTGCATTGCTATAGTTTAATTACTAAAACCTGTAAATGACCTAGCTATGGGATACCGTGCCAGCCTAATAACAGCCTCACGGGTCGATCTTCAAGGTGAAGCAATGCTTGCCGAGAAGGCGTTGGTCCTGGCCATTATTTAAAGATCCTTGACAGTCGTTACGGGTAGTCAGAAGCCAAGAAATCCGACACTCTTGCCAAGGGGCCAAAGAGTAAGGCTTTACCCCAGTAACGGGCTATGGAGGTCAGGCTATCATTCCTTGTAAAATAAACCGGGGGCCCTACCATAAGCTCTAAGAGCAAGGTTATTTACAATGTGTGTATGGGACAGAGGTATATAATTCAGATATTAAGTCCCTTACGCCCACACTGCAGCCTTATTGCGTAATGAATTCGGAAAGAGCAAAGGGCAAAGAATATGAAAAATCGATCAATCACATATACGGAAAGCCACATCGCGTCTTTCATCTCGCATGTGCTTGGTCGATTTTACATACTCTTTGCCGTTTGCTCTTTCCGAATTCACTACGCAATAAGGCTGCTGCCCCCGTAGCCTGACGTGTCAAAGTTATCATATTTTGACAGTAATAAAGGGACAGATATGTACAAGTCATATACATTTGTCCCTTACGCACACTCAAAATAATTTTGCTGTAAGAGGAAGTCACCCCCCTGGTCTTTCAAATGAGTTGCCATGTTTAAAGTCGTGTTGCAAGCTATTTTATTTAGATTTCAAAAGTGGGGTATTTCACTAGTTTTAGAGGTTTGTTGGTCAGGGTCCGAGGGCCTCCTGAGCTTGTGTGCTCTGGTGCACGGCACTATCTAGCCCTCGTAAAATAAATATCTTACTTACTAAAACTTACTAGCTTACTATGAAGAACCTGGCTGTTTTGCATACAGCCTAATATCACGCTTGCGCGGACGCATGAAACTTAATCGACTCATTTTCCTCTCATTGTTAGTTTGTCTGTCAGTTTGGTAAGTGGTCGTGCTTAAATCTTTTTTCAAATATATTCTTAGTGTTTATTTTTAGTGTGAAAAGTGAAGTGAATAAAAAGGTAAGTAGTTATTAGTTATTTTATTTATATACCCGCTAAAAAGTGATCACGTTTATGTTAGAAAAATTGAGAGCAACATGTGCGTGTAACATAAAAATATGTTGCTGGCTGATTCTAACAAAATGAGACAAATTATAACTAAATTGTTATTGATTCATAGGTATTTTAACTATAAATTATGTAGGTGTGTGATGTGAACTAATGCGCATGAACTAAATAAACAAGGAATACGTACAACCTAGACCGAAAAATCTCTCAAAAGTAACTTAATTACCTTCGAAAAATACGACTTGTTTTATTTGAAAACCATTAATGTGTTTTAACAAGTGCGAATATTTTTATTGTTTTCAGCCAGTGACGTATTCGTTTAACTAAATAACAATCAAGACATTAACAATTATACAAACCTACACGTAGATAATTTATCTACATTGAAAAGGTAATTGATGAACAGATAATAAAATTGAAAAGGTAATAAAATTGAACAGGTAATAAAATAAAAAAATTGAAAAGGTAATTGAAAAGGAAATTAGACCATTTGCTAGCTACTACACAAAAACACCCATCGAGTCAAATCGACATCAGAACCTACGAATAAGTCAGAACGGTACCATGATTAGGAGAAAACTGTTGGATTCATCATCACCACCAAGCCATCATCTTTTCAGCCGAAAGACATCCATGTCTAACGCTGAACATACGACTTCTCCAAGGGTCGCCACACCACATCAACTGGTCCTGTACGTCTCGTATCCAGCGGCTTCCTGTAACTTTAACCTGGTCATCGATCACAGTCTGCTTATCATTGTTTAATTAGCAGTTAACTTTTATTTAACCTGCCTAGTTAGTTACGTTAACATGTGGATCAAATCTTACAACTGAATTTTAAAACAGTACCGATTTAGCTGAAATCTTGTATACACGCTTGATTAATTTCTGCTTCAGGCTTCGCCCGCTTGATAAGTGTTTTATCGTCCCAAGGGAACATTATACCGGGATAATTAAACCGGGACCTATGTTCTAATCCAGACTATAATCTATGTCTGTGCCAAATTTCATCCAGATCCGTTCAGCCGTTCTGGCGTGACTGAGTTACAAACATATATCCACACACGCATCCATCCAAACTTTCTCATTTAAAATATTAGCAAGATTGGGATGACAATGCACGCTAAGATAAAAAGCTTGTTTAAAAGAAGTAATTTTTAATTGAAAAAAAAAAAACGTTTTAACCCCGGGGTGAGTCTCATGTAATAAAATTACCTGAGTACCTAAGTATATAAAGCATAATTAGCGTGAATTAATTCAAGATTTCGAAAACATGCGATCGGTCTTTTTTTGTAAAGACAACATCAAGAAGCTCGAGGATCACTGACCTGAATACTAAACCTGTTTTTTACACGAAATTGGGCCCAATTTATACCGGATTTTCTCCAAATTACATAAAACGGCACTTAAGTACCTCCGATGACCTGGTTAAGGATGCAAAAATCTACTGGATACGAGATGTACAAGACCGGTCAATGTGCAACACTTGGGGAGGCTTATTTATTTATATCTACTTTATCGTCATCATCAGCCTTATTTTAATGTTCCCACTGCTGGGACACAGGCCTCCTCTCTGTGAAAAGGAATGGGCCTTAATCCACCACGCGGGCCCAGTGCGGATTGGTGAATGTCTCATGTCTTCGAATTTTTGTTTCTAGGACATGTCGGTTTCCTCACGATGTTTTCTACCTCACGATGTTACTTTATTTTACACCAAGAAAAATAATACAACAACAACAACAGCAGCATAGGTTCAGCAGTACACGTCTTTCGGCAGAAATGATAATGAGACGGTACATTAAAGGCGTGCATATCGATGAAAATGTAAATTTGGGCATTGGCCACTACTGAACAATATTATTCTCATCAAAAAAGGGCAAAAATAACATTCATTTTGGAAGTAGGTGTTATTGCAAAATGATAAAACGATTGGTGCCAAAGACACAGACTTCACACAGACAAACGAAACACCAAAATTTAACGGTGTTTATGGGCAGTGGACTATATGGGAAGCACTCAATCGATTGCGTACCCAGTACCAAGTACCTAATGTGTTTGCCCTATACGGCGGCAAACACAATTTGGTAAATTGGGGCAGGGTTTTATACAGTGTGTCCAGACTTGTAGTAATAAAACTTTAAGGTCGAAAAATACAGTTAATTTTATCGATAAAAACACCCTACATAAGGGCTGAAATCACCACACCGTCAAAGATAGAGCAGTTTTAGTGCCTACCTTTTTTATTTTGGGTGTGAAATCATCCAATGACTTCTCCGGCTCTGGGTGAAGCGGAAGGGCGTGTCAAACTTTTACTGACTAAAACCCACCCGTGTTCCTTCAGTTCCTTGTGCCAGGGCCGTGGTAACTCTTTTTCAAATTTATCCGCGACCAAGACAGATGGCTTATTTATTACGATATGCACTAGTCTAGCAACCATAACTTTAGACCAAGGTCTCACAGAGGCATACATCATTTAACACTAAAAAGTTATTTTTGTATTGAGCCATAAAATTATTTTTTTAAAGGTAATTTTCCAAGCTTTATTGCATTTCCAAAAATTCTGCAAAATTTTAAGGGATTTATTCCATCTTTTGTTTAATTTTTGTTAGTTTTTGAGTTGGTCTACACACTGACAGAAGAATCACAGCTCTTAGCCAATTAGTTTTAATTTTATTATTGCCCAAAAAGAACCACTGTACTTTTTTGCCTTATTATTTTTGCAGAATATTATACAGTGAAATAACAAAATTGGGGATAAAACCCTTATGTGGGGTATTTTTCTCGATAAAATGAAGTGTATTTTTATTGTATTACTAGATTTTACCCGCGGCTTCGCTCGCAGTGAAGCCATTAATATATTTTTTTTTAATAAAATGTGTCCTATGTTACTTCTAATACCTCCAAGAATATATGTACAAAGTTTCATGATGATCGGTTTAGTAGTTTTTGCGTGAAAGCGTAACAAACAAACTTACATTCACATTTATAATATTATAGTATAGTATAGATTACAACAAAAAACATCCAGAAAAAAACACGAGCGATATCGTGTGTCCACTTTATTTTCTTTGTGTCCGTAAGCGGAATGTGTCTACGCTCCTCAAACGCACACGAATATAGTTTCCAGTGATATCATTACCAGGCCGTAACCCACAAAAATATGGTATAAAGTACTGGTTACTGGATCAAATCAAGACAAGTATTTTATGTTATCAGGAACTGGATAGGATGAAGATGATGACCAGGTAAATTAATACAGCACTTGTTTTATGTACCTAATCAAACAATTACACAAAAATAATCACAATAATTCTAAGTGCTCCTGAGCAGAATTATACATACATGCTAGACAGGCTAAAGTGCCCATACATCTTTGGTTAAGACCTTTTGAAAGCCACTGACGCTGCAATTAACGTGAACACCTACTGGCCCTAAAATGATTAGTAGGTACAGAAAAGTTCACAAGAAATACTCATAATAAGATTTCACGTGGCATTTCCAGCGGAAGACGGAACAAAAAACAAAGCCAAAGCGGAGTTTTTATTGTAACAAAAAACTAACAGCTAATCAGAATCATCGGTTATATTATTTGTATCAACCTTGACATTGACTCAGTATCATAATGATTCGTTTTTTTTTTATACTGTTCGTTTTTTTTGGTAATTTCGACGTCTAGCGATGAACAATATTAACTGAGAACGGCGTTTTGAGTCAAAAATATTTATTTCAACTTTCGAACGTCAACAAAATTTCAAACTGTCCATTCGGAAAAGTAGCGTGTTATGGAGAAGAACGGACAAGAAACTTTATACTTAAAAAAAAGAAGTGGTTTACAATATTTACATAAATATATTAATTCATATAAGTGAGGACGGTGCACCCGGAATATCACTACATACTATAATAAGTATAGGTATAAAGTATTAAAAGCATTAAAAACTGATTTGAATACCTTTTTGTACCGTTAACCGTAGGCAGGGACCGTGCAATTTTGCAGAGATAAAATATAGACTATGATCCTCAGGGATAGTGCAGCAAATGGATGGCAATGTCAAGCGCTAACAAAATGTCACGTAATCAATCCCTTAGATTTTGCCATTTCGACCATAGCCCTCGCCGATAACTATTGACACTTGTCTATACTCCATTTGAAATAACATTAGAAATTTGTACAACCCTTTTTTACGGTCCGTTCAACCGATTTTGAGTTCTATCACGACAGTATAAGGATAGCATAAGAAGCATAAACCTGTTACGCAATAGAATTCAAAATCGGTTAAACGGGCTGTAAAATGGGATTATTTAAATGTCTAATGTTATCTCAAATGGAGTATAGAGCCTCTGTTCTTCCAGAGATTATCTCCAACAGACAAACAAACAATTTTTAACTCTTCGTAATATTACATAGTTTTTTTATCTATGGACTTATGAACTTTGATGAAGATCCAAAGGGTTAGTTACTCCCAGTATTTACATAACTGAAGATAGATATAACCTTAAAAAACTATCAAATGAGGTATCTGTCATACCTCAGTTGCCTCAGTAAAGCCACTTACATAACATAACGACTTGGATGTTTAAAAATATTTTTACACAGAATAATTGATTATAAGAATTTCTTCTTAACCTACATAGCAGGATTTATTTAAATCAAAAAATATTTTGCCTAAAAAACTGTCCAAAAGGAGGTCCAATATTGATATTCTGGCACCGAGCGGGCGCACGGCCAGTTCCGCGATAACAATAACATAACCTTCGGAGAGCCGCGGCGGGTTGGCGGCTTGGCGGTGAGTGCTAACGGCTCAGGAGGACACCATGGAGGTTAAGTGGGTTGGAGTCGCACATAACTGTGCTATCTCCCCGTGGTAAAAAAAATCTCTGGCACGACAGTCGTTCATATTCGTTTGACCCAAAACTTAACCAATTCCACGGCGTCATCGGAGGCAGCACATATCACCCTGATCCCTGATCGCATATTTTGGGCACAGAGGAGATGACAGGATGGTTTGTAAATCGGCGCCACAGGCACACCCTGCTATGCTGCTGGTCTGTCGAGATAGCCTCATTTTGCGAGGTTGGCGTTACACCTACCTACTTGGGTTCTGAGGTGGTTCAAGGACTTCCAGGTAGACCACGGAAGGTATTATATTTTATTATTATATTATAAACGCATTAGGTATTTGTTGGTTATTGTAGAAGTCATGGAATTACCTAATACAACAACATATTTGATTTAAATCTCAATATTAAATACATTCTTAATAACTTTGTCGCCTGTGGCATATCAAAATTTGTTAAGTCATTTTTAAAACATTATTTACAACAATGAGTAAATTTCGTCTCAGCCTCGGTTCATTATTGACTTTATTATTGTAACAGGTAACATTTTTAGTAATAATAAGTAATATTATTTGCGAATATATCGCAAATAATACTACTTATCTATTTCGCAAAAAAAAACCTTGTTTTTGTTCTTAAAGGCAACAAGTATAAGTATTCAAATAACATGACAATAATACAATTCTAAGACAACAATAACCTTGAAAAATTGGCTAAAAATGTTTGAATACTTAATATACGAAAATAAGATAATTTATCAATGTACGTGGTTTAAATAAAACACAAAAGATATCTTCGTTTCAAATAATGATGGCAGAAAAACATTTAGGAAAATTGTCCAGCGTAACAAAACTGTTTTAAATCTAATATTTTGCATGCCGTAAGGCAAAATGTATCGCAACAACTTACATATATTCTAAATTATATGTTCACCTACATTATCAGCAAACACATGATTTCTTTCTTTCTTCCTGCTTCTTTAATTAGTTTTATTCTAAGTATCTCCGGTAGGCAGTTGTCGTCATCAGTCGGTCGGTTAGTCCACAATCATGGTCTAATTCAATCTTTCTATTGAAACTGTTGAGTCTTGAGACTTAATAGAATCCATTTATCAATTAGAATAGAACAGAACTACAGTCGCGTCGTTTTATATAATTTTGTAACGTAGGAGGCAGTTTGAAAGAGGCGCCAGTGACAGAAAAGTTGAAAGGAAACCGCTGTACTAGTATAGTCATGTGATGAGGAGGGATAAAACCATAGAAATATTATTATATCTATGTATGAAATGTATGTTACTTAAAGATTTATGAGATGGATAGAGACGGAGGGGAAGGCCAAAGAAAAGATGGATGGACTGTGTGAGGAGTGATATGAAAGAAAAGGGAGTCAGTGATGAGCGTGACGGGGGACAGGACGGTATAGAAGAAGGAACCTTGTTGCGCCGACCCCAAGTTGCATTGGACAAGGGCAGGAAGACGATGATAATAAAGTGTTCCCTCTCTGTGTGAGCTTCGGCATTTGCCCTGCGGCGTGGGAAAACAATGGTTTAATAATGATTGGTTATTATAAGTAGCAACACGTGTAAAATTCTTCTATAACTAACAAGAAGCCAACAATTGCCAAAAGCCAAAAACGTAATTGAAAAAGGTCTGACCATTTAAATAATGATTAATGTTTTAGTATGTCTTATTGTAATAATTGATGTATTGTATTTTAATGTTTTATATGTATGTTATAACATCGCCTTGGCCGTTTCTGTAAAGGTGTTATAATAATTAATGAATTAAACAATGTGTACGGAATGAGGGTTGCAGAATATTTGATACCTTACTTTATTAATAAACTTCCAGAAGACTTACAAACATTATATAACACAAGTTCGAAAAGCTATAAGTATAAATCGAAGCGCTTTTTTACACAACGGCCTGCCTTGCCTAAGGAAGCGTTTTGAAGCGTTTTGATTTGTTGTTGTTGAAGAAAAAACATCAATGTCTGCTAAATTATGTAATCAATGAACGGCTCGCACACACAGATAAACCCTGAGAGGTTTGCGTTGTGTGTAAAAATCAACTGTTATTATATATATTGAGCATTTTGGAAATAAATAAATAATAATAATAATAATAAATAAATAAATTCTAAGCAAAATTGAAAAGTGACTAAACAAAAGAGAATTTAATGAACATAACATTCTTAGAAAATAATTTTCTATTTATTACAAAAGATTTGATAAAGTAATTAAATAAATAACTATAATTTGTTCTCCCATATCGTAACCGTACCTGTTACGATATCGGAGACACTCTCGACTATTCTTATAATAAGATTTAGGAATATAGGATTTATTCCCAAATAATATTAAATAGAATAGTACTTTATTGAAAACATAATTATCTCTTTTACAAAACAAATTAATACTATGGGTACAATGGTGGTCGACCACCTCTATTGAGACCACCTCTATTATGTAAAGTGAATCTATTACCTCTAACAGTTTCAGATATATTCTCGATATCCTATCAACACGCCGCAGCTACTCACCTATCACCTTTTCACCCTGGATCATCATCATCAGCCTATAGCAGTCCACTACTGGACATGTCTCCCATCGCACACAATTCTTCTCGATTTTCGGCAGTTTGCATCCAGCTGATACCAGCCACCCTACGAAGATAGTCGCTCCACCAAGTCTGAGGGTGTCCCACCTTACGTTTACCTATTCTTGGTCTCCACCCGAAAACACGTCTACCCCTACAGTCATCAGTTCTACGGCTAATATGGCCGGCCCATTACTACTTCATCTTGCTTATTCTCTGAACTATGTCGACAAATTTGGTTCTCTGGCGAATCACCTCGTTCCGGATTCGATCTCTTAGAGAGACTCCAAGCATATCCCTTTCCATCTCGCTAAGTGAACCTCAACTAATGGACATACCGTGAGCATATCTATGTCTCGGCCCCGTTAGTCATAACAGGTAGGACGCAATGGTTGAAGACTATGGTCTTTAGGCTCTGTGGAATACGCGACGAAGTTTCACAAACACTGCCTAGCCCAGCTGTATTCTTTTGCTAGCCTCCTTGAATATTCTTGCCGGCTCCTAAGTATACAAAGTGTATCTCTAATGCGCTTGGCGACAATTGGATGCCTGAAATTATGTTCTCTCAATTTATTGCAATCTAATTTTTATACTTCTTGCCGCCTCAAAGCAAATATGTAATATATTACTGCCAGCTTACTTTCTGCCTTGCGGTTTAATGATCGTTGCATGTTGTTTACACACTAAACATAAGTATTTGATAAGATTGCACGATTGATGCAATGGTAATTTGCCAAAATAAACACTTTCACTTCACTGCTAAACCATATTTTCACTAAAAACTAAATAATATTCCAAAACCTAGTAATCTAGTCAATCTGCCTAACTCACATAGTTGGGCGTCGCGTCCAGTTCAACAGTATTTATTTTACAATGAGGGATTACGAATCTGAGACGCCAACTCAGACTCATAAAACATATATTATGGGAACCAGCCAACATAAAATAACTAGGTAAACTGCTAGGTAGGTACTGCAAAAATCTAATAGATAAGTAGTTACCAAAATACTATAGTCTCCACGGACAACAAAACTTGAACAACAGTCACATACGATTTTGTTCACTCATTTTAGGTAATTTTTTTATGATTAACGACAGCCAGGTAATTTGTTTCCAGATAGATGGATAATAATTTAGTACCTAGCATCCAAACATCAACTAAAACTAATATTGCGAAGAGACAAAATTGTTTGCTTGTTTGTAAGAGGTCACCTCTTCGGGATCTGCTACAATTTTTTTAATGTTGGATAGGCTCGTGTTTCACCAATACCTCACCTGATGCTTGATGGTGTGATCGACGATGAAGCATGCTTGCCTAGAAGTAACCTATTCACTCTTGACTTGAAGACTCTCAGGTTGTAGGTATCAAGAAGTACAAACTCCTAGCAGGGAATACCACTCCTCAGCTGTACAATAAAAGTATTCTCAAACCGTTTAGTGCGTGTGGGTGGGATTTCTACCATGTACCGATGGCGCATCGCACATGGTTGACATCCCACCCATAGGCTCGCGTTTGACCACTGTCTCACCTGATGGTAAGCGATGGTGGTCGACGATGGGGTACGCTTGCCTAGAAGTAATCTATTCACTTTTGAACTAAATACCCCTAGATTGAAGCTTGTAGTTATCGAGGAATACAGACTCCGTCAGAGAATTCCACTCAGCTGTTCGCATAATAAAAGTATCACCATGTACCGATGGCGCATCGCCATACGTCTTGTAGCCCGATGATGGAAAGGGCTAGGAGGAATTAGTGCATGCAATCCGATCCCACACTCCCCGAAATGTAACCGATAAAAACCGACAGACTGGCAACTCGGCGACGATGTTCGAGGGTCTGGAGCATTGATTCGACCAGTATTTAATTGCCATGTGAGCCTCTTGGCCCGCTTTTCGAACTAACCTGCAGTCTGATTCGGCAAAGAACACGTATAGGTAAGGGTGACGACACCTTTAAAATATCGATTGTGTAATATCTACACTCGAAAGGGGATAGATAGGTCACGGAAAGGATATGTGAATTAACTCATAGTGTAGAGGACGTACCCTTTCTAAATTATTAACGCAATACCGAAAACATTTAAAGGAAATGTGTCATACTCTTTCATGGACTTGTTCCCTTTGCCCTGTCGAACTCACTTACGCAATTAGGCTGCAGGTTATGAAAATTATTTCATCGCTGGAAATAACACACTCGATGAGTATCATAGGTTTATTTTTACCTGGAAACACAGAACAAAAATTGGGATTTGCGTACTTTTTTCTTACTAGCAACAAAACTAATTAGAAAAGGGATATTAGTAATTCACCTATCAATTTATTTCCATCATTCATATATTATTTGTGGTTTGAGATTTATCTTTATTTTTCATAAGATTAAGTAATTTAAATATACATTATTGGTTTACGTACAGTTTTGGCAATAAGAAATTACGATATACAAAAATATTCTAAAAGTGAAGGGTAAACGAAAAGAAATAACAGCTAGAACGTAAAAATACACAGAGCGCGCGCAACTACAAGTGGCATGTAATGTACTAAGATGCGCTCGGTTTTTTAAGGATATGTAATTTTAAGTGTTCCTTAAAAATTGACATGGATTTAGCATTTTTAATGTTGTTTGGTAGTTAATTAAACAATGCAGCACCTTCGTATATCACATTTTTTGCCATAGTTGGTGCGTGGTGAGTATAATTGTATGTCATTTGCATTTCTGAGCCTAATTTTGTGTATTTGATGTATCTTTGTAAAATGTATTAATGTATTTTTTTTATTAAGATGCAAGTATTATAGAAATATGTCTATGATATGTCCATTAACTTATTTTGTTTATATTTATATCAGAAATACTGACTGCACAGCAAATTAACTAGATCGTACTAACGTTATACTCACACCCATAACAAAATAACTCTTAAGAGCTTAGGGCACCCCGGCACGACCCGAATAGGTTCGGTTCGAAGAGGAGTCATCCTATATGGGAGCTGAAAGGAGTGAACTCAGCTCCCGTCATCATCTCCTTCATGTTAGGTTAATTTAGAACCTGCATACGAAAATAGCCCCTCAATTGTTGCTAAAATAATAATATGTTTTGAGGTAACTATTTTGCTGTGCCATCAGTATTGTTGGTTGGAATTCGGATTATTTTTGATCTGCGTAAAATAGCAAACTTTAAGTCCCAGTTATTTTTATCAGTGAAAAGGCAAGGTTCCAGCGGGATTATTATAGGCGGATTCCGTGACCATCAGGATGGCTGGACCAAACGAGATATGTACATGAGACCAAGTGTTAATTAATAGTAGTTTATGAAACTGTTGCATAATAAGGGGTATTAAAACAAGGAATCAAACGAATGTTTTATTACCTAGTTATGTGCAGGTTCATATACTACTTTATCTATATTCACAGATTGGGATTGACTCTACTAAATAAAAGAAAAAAGTCAAAAGAGTAAGAAAAATTCAGTACAGCAAAACGTATGAATGACGCCAAATCCCAGCACATCACCGGCACCGCATTAAGTGGTCAAGCGCGAGCCTATTGACAAAAAAAAAATTGCGCATGCTCGAAAGCGGGCGTTGCCACAGACAAATAAAGATTGGAATCAAAACTTTTGATATAGGCACTATAAAAAACATTGCCCTCCCGCAGTCAGGTAAAAATGGCGCGCCCCGCATAAATATTCCATTACAAAAAAAAAAAAAAGATGGAAACTCCTTGGTGATATTAACTTATTGGATTTGTTCTGTATCGTAATAGAAAATAAATGTTTTATAGCATTATTTTGTTAGAGAAAAATTGTTATAATAAGATTCTATTTTTAAATTTCGGTATTGTGTTTTTAAAGTATGTCAATTTAAACTCATTTTGAAGTTTATAATTCGAATATTACGATATGAGAGTAGATAAGCATTAAAATTCCTGCACAAAAATTATTTACGCCACATCTTATTTTCGTAAGATAATTGCTAATAATGGTTTTGCAGACACTTTATAATTTAACGCTCCTAAACCGGGAACGGTTTAGACGGACGGACGAACGGTTTTCTTAAAGTTGTGTAAAAAATATATGTTTAGGCAGCAAACAGGTAGAAAATATTTACAATAACAACGCGGTTAATACAACGTTAAAATATGAGAACTTGGAATTGCTTTGCAGCCAACCTGACATCAGAATGGCTGACTACTTTTTTCTTTGATATATTTCTTAACGCAAATGTTTTAATATTGTTAGTAAATAGTAGCAAATAGGTATTAAACAGTACACATGGTCTCATGTACATATCTCGTTTGGTCCAACCTTTTGGGCCTCGCACTGGTCGCAGGTTTGATTTGTTGTGTCAAAGTTATTCTTATTAGTCACGGTAGTACATAGCTGTCGATGACATTATTTTATTTTACTATACTTAATGAAGTTGCTTGTCATAATTAGCTTAGCACAAACTTCCGTTTTGTAGAATATTTATATTATAAAGATATGAGAATTCATTTGACAATTCGGAACTAGCCGCTCTATTTGTCTTGAGATTAACTATCTGATTTATCATCTGTCTCGCCTTGGCGGCTTTGGAGACTGAGATAAAGAAACTGTGCGAATTTGACACTGGACTGACTACGAGGTGAACTGCGCATCGTATTATAAAGACTAGTTTTTAGGGTTCCGTACCCACAGGTTAAAAAAAATATTTAAAAATAACAAAAAAACCCGACTGCTTAATAAGGGAACTAAAAAGACATAAACAAGAAGTAAAACCATGCTGTGCAGTCGTAGGATACAAATGCGCGAGCTGGCTGACCAAAACCAGATGTATCCTCCGACTGCAAGCATGATTTTCTTCTTGTTTACGTCTTTTTAGTTCCCTTTTTAAACAGTCGGGTTTTTTGTTATTAAAAAAAAAAAAAATTTACCACTTTTTAGTATTTTTTTTTGAATTAGGTACATTTAAACATCTAAGTGTTATATTTGTTTGTAATCACCTCTTAATACCCTTTTTTGATACTCCACACGACGGGTTTGGAAAAAAAATAACTATAAGGCTAACTGACCTATCTCAAACCCACATCTGAGGCCTTAAGAATAGCGCGCATGAGCACCTTTTATCTCCGCAACTAATTTGTCTCTTACCTCAAGTCCATGGGTTTATAATGAAAGTATGCGCTTGTAGCGAAGCGACACCTGGGTGACTTTTCATATAAACCCATAGATTTAGATGAGAGACAAATTACTTGCGGAGACAAAAGTTTCTCGCGTGCGATATCTCTTAGACAAGTGAGATTGTATCATCAAAGGCGTAGCGAAAGCGATTGGAAAAACGTCAATAATGTACGGGAATGACAATATCTATCGAAATGTCACGAGCTAATCGCCATCGCTGGCGTCAACTAATACTTATCTAATCTTAAAATGGTCAAGCAGGCGTTATCTTCTGTAATTGGCTGTTGAGAATTCTTTCAACCAATGACAACAGATAACGCGTGCTTGACAATTTGTCACATTAATACTGCGATAATTTTGAGCTGGGAAACTCAGGGTAAGCCCTGTTAAATAAATCAATAGTAGATAATTGATATTGTTCATAGTTATCTACCAAAGTCAACACTCAAGGTGTTACTATTCTAACCTCCATGGTGCATGAAGGTCACCTCATAGGCCTTTGACCTTTCACCTTTTTCTATACCTTAGTAGGTGAAGGACTATCTTTTGTTTTATTGCACTTAGCAGTTAATGTTACTTTAAAGATAAAAGAAACATGACTGAGTGAATGGTTATTTTAAGAACCTTGCAAAGGGATTGGGCTGTCGAATTAATTATTAAATATTATTATTGATTTATTTTATTGGTGTAATAATAAAATGAAATATAAATTAATTTTGTTAATGCATTAGAGAGGTGTTGCTTTTAAGGTCGATCATAATTTTATTATTAGGCTGAGCGATGGAGCAATGGGTTGCAGGTTCGTTTCCCGTACGGATTAAATAGTGGGATTTGCGAGTGTTAACACAGACCCACACTGTTCAACATGTAGTTCGTCAGCCAATTAGCAAACTATTACTTAAACTAGCTTTTTCCAGCGGATTCGCCCGCATGAAGGCACTTATCCCACAGTCATTTATCCTACAGTGACTTACTACCCGGACCAAAATTCTATAAATCCTCATCCAAATTGTGTGCGAAGTTGTATCCAAATCCTTTCGGATGTTGATACGTAATTGATTAACAAACATTCAAAACACAGACTGCAAGATTAATAATATTAGGTAGTGAATTATGAAACATTACTTATAAAAAACTGCTTCTACAAAAGCCTCATCTGAATCGATAGTTGCAAAATGTCAATACAAAAGAGCCAATATTTAGGTATGTTACACGTAAAATCATAAAAAATTGCCAAATTTGCAAAAAAACAAAACATACCTTACAGTAACGTCTAAGTTACAGTTAGATTCAAACTTAATGGTGGCTCGGAACACGAAGTGAAATAGATGACTAGAGCGGGAGTGAGGGGAGGGTACTGCGCCGTGAAAACTGATCATCACTGCCGCCTTCAAGTTTGTATCAATCTGTACCGATTTTGATTGATTTTGTTTTTAATTGCATCAATATTTTTCTGGCATTTGACATTTGATTTGCAATAAATTGTCCACTTCAATTGCATATATTTTATGCATCATGCGGCATTATGTTTTGTAATATTTTATTCTCTATAATAATCACACCTCCCTTGGTGATGGCAAGATGGCGATTATGACCATTGAGTACCACAGTACTCAAGGGTCATAATCGCCATCTTGCCGGATTTAAAGACTTACGAAATGGTGTCCTAGTAAGTGCCTATACCGTATTAGAACATTTACCTGCTTGTTTGAACCAATATGTTACCAAATTGGGACAAAAACAAAACAAAAAATATTTGCAAATTCGAAAATGACGGAGACAATATCCTTGATTGATTTTGGCTTCAATGACATAAATGACACTACATAAGGTATTTTGAGTTATATTTTGTAATTTTGCCAAATTGTATGTCATTGCCTCCCACGCTGGGCTTAAATGGATATATTCGCCATTTTTGTTTTTAAGGCTTTACAAAATTGCTCAACATAGTATCTTGAAATGTGACTGAAAGTAACACTTTATGAGAATATTTATTTATTACTAGCTGTGCCCGCGGCTTCGCTTCCGTCAACTGCCTACCCTACCCTACCTATCTACCCTACCCTACGTAACCTAACATACTTACCCCACCCTACCTTACCTACCTACCCTATCCTACCTACCGTACCTACCTACTATTTTTTATAACAAACACAACAAAAAAAGAATTAGCGAAATCGGTAAAGCCGTTCTCAAGTTATAGCGTAACCAGGAGAAATAGGGGTTAATTTTTACATATATTAAATAGGATTAAAACTTCTTACAAACATAAAAAGCATATAATGGAATTTGAGGAACCTGCCTGATTATGCGACGCAATTTAAATTGAGTCGATAGGTAATATCGCGCACGTATTTCCTAAGAAAACTTCAAATGCAAATCGGTGAAATCGCATTGAATTGAGTCCATGTGAACGCTTATTAAAAATCGTTTATAGTTTTAAAAATAAATCGAATCATGTCGAACCACCAGGAAGGTCGCTTAGGAATTTTCTACCAGTCATTTGTACGGTTCGGTATGAAATAGGATAAGCATAGAAGTCAAATTAGTTTATCTTAATATTTGTAAGTAGTAAAACTTAATATTTTTAAGCGGTGTCATAAGCCTTTTAGTGAGATTTTGTTATTGCTAATGTGTTTTTATCGCATAAGTAGGATTCAAGTTGCCATGTCCTTAGAAGCATCTTCTTGCACAATTTATGTCTTAAATCCTAAACGGATTAACTTTTTTTTATTAACTTTGCCCCACACTAGGGATTTCTGCCTGTGTCGTGGGTGCGTTCACAAACATTTAAACTCACATACACAAGACACCCAGATCCGGAACAACTATCTGTAGGCTATACAAAAATTTGTTCCGTGCGGGAATCGAACCCACGACACGCAGCGCTGCAGCCATTCGCTCAACCACTACGCCAACTGTGTAAAAATGATACTAGGTATGTATGTACAAAAAAGGTTGTTTACCAAAATTTAAAATGTATAACTACATGTTACTGCCATTGTATCGTCGCGGTCGCACACAAGCATTAATTTGAGCAGAGCAGCTTTTCGAATCCCTATTGTTGTACGCAAAAACGCGTACAAAATTAGAATGCCGATGAAACATCACTCAGATTAATGGAACAAAATGCTCCAGGTGCGATAACGTTGCGGTTTCAACGCTATAAATGGCTTTATGGCCTGGGCATGTCATCCGAAGATCAATTTATATGTGAAATATTCGTCGCATTGTCGCATCGTACCTTTTTGCAACGGTATATCCGTTGCAAAAAGGTACGATGCGACATTGCGACATTAATTAAATAATTTATTTGTAACATTCAAATTAACAATTTTCACCTAATAAAAACTGACCAATGACAATGAAATGAGTATCTAATACTGATCATGCTTAAGAGATTACGTTGACGACTGTACTAGTATAAACAATGTTACAGTCGACATCGCCTTCCTCCCAGCGTATTTCAATATTACAAAATTATTGTTTTTCAGAAAATAATAATAATTGCAAGACAGATTAGCTCTATATTTTAATGACTATAAACAAAAGTCGTTAATAGAAGTAGCTGTGTGTTTTGTTGTGTGTATTGTAACAGCTTAGATATACAGATGATGATGGAAAAGAGTGCCCTGGAAAAGTCTTGGCAACTTGGCCACGACTAAACCAGAACAAAACTATTGCTCAAATCGGCGAATAAATAAATTAATAATCATAAAACTTTGCTTACTACAAGTTTTGCACAATTTTCTGCAATAAAATATTGCGTGACCTCCACACACTTACGGATTCTTTACCACGGTGCGTTATTCTATGGGCAATAATTTTGCAAGTTTTAGACATACTCACCTACTGCGATTTTGCCGATTATCCAAATTGAATTCTAGTTTTGGTGATCAGGGGGGTGACCATAAGCTCTTAGAGTAAGGTTATTTTGATATCGCGTAAGTGACAGATGTATACAAGTCATATAAATCTGTACCTTACACAAACTCAAAATAACCTTACTCTAAGAGCTTATGGTCACCCCCCTGAATTCAATTTCTTTTGCTCCAATAGTTTGATTTTTATTCTAAGAATATAACTCATGGTCAGAAAAACTAAAATACATTGAATTTAACAACAATTTTATTTTTTATTAACTTATACTGTCCCACTGCTGGACAAAGGCCTCACCTAAGTCCTTATAAGAATCATACCTTTGAGTCAGTTAAACATAGAGTATGTTTAACTGACGGCCAAGAACTTATTAATAGACTCTTCTTTTCTGGCGTTATCATTCTCTTGCAGACTTGCTGAGAGACCAGAAATAAATTCAACAACATTTCTACTTTTTCAATACTTCTTTATTAGTCATCATCATTAATCTCTAGTAGTTTCTCTTCTGGCAGAGCCGCAAAAGAAATCGCTATCACAATAAAAATTAAAACCACAAGATCTGGAATGTTTTGTTTTTTAATTTGACTCTGGCAGGACAACTTGAACGCTAACCTAACCTAAACTGGAAAATAAAAACTTGTACTGTATTTAAATTTTCCTAATGAAGTTCGGCTAACTGTTTTTAAAAGATATTGTTGCCCGCGTCTTCGTTCCATTTTCCATCCGGTATTGAAAAATAGCCTATGTCACTAAGGAATTACGTAAAGATAAAGATAATTTATTTGTTTAAACATGTATAACATGATACATAAATTTATGCACATATAGATGGAAACATAATTTTACCGGACCAACATGTTTTGCCTCACTCGGCGTACAAAAAGAAAATATTAGTTATAGTTATTACTTAAAATTAAATTGGCAATTATAAATTAAATAAATTAATGTCAGTTCCATATTTAAAAAATTAGAGTCGTGCAAAATTTTCTCAATAATTCAACATACAATCAGAGTCAGTACAAAATTTGGTCAATATTAATTACATACAAAATATGTCAATATAGAATAAAATTAAATCAAAATAAAATTCAAAATTTATCGTTTCGTCAACAATGTTATACTAGCACTTATCAGTAAGTAGCTTGTTAAGTGTTTCCTTAAATAAATTAAAATTCAATTGCTTTATGTCATTCGGAATTTTATTGTATATTACTGGGGTCATGCATACAACACTTTTTCTCAGAAGTGCTGTTTTGGCCGAGTGTGACTGAACCCAAAGTCTATACTGCTCACGTTTATTTCTGTTATTTGACATAAGAGGAAACCATTGAGGATTACTTCTTACAAATACAGCCATTTCCAACATGTAGAGTGACGGAAGTGTTAAAATTCTGTGCTTAATGAACATTGTTCTGCAACTGTTTATAGTTTGTAACCGAAACATAGCCCGTACACAACGCTTTTGTGCTTTGGACACTGTCTTTGTTCGTTGAATTGCCCCAGAAAATTATCCCAAATCTCAATAAAGATTCCACAAGTCCGTGATAGGCCGTTAGTAAAGTGTTTGTATAGACTGTAGGAGCAAGTTTATAGAGGGCAAATGACGAGCTGCAGATTTTTTTACTGAGTACATTAGTCTGTGTTTTCCAATTTAATTGTTGATCAATGATTAAGCTTAGAAAACGGGCTGTATATGCTTCTTGTATAATATTGTCATTGTAAGATAAATTGAATTTTGATAAATTATATAAATTTTCCCGTTGTCTAAAATGCATTGTGTTAGTTTTATGAAGATTTTTCAAACTATTGTTGCTAATCCAGGTAATTATTAGTTATTATTGGTTTAATGTTATTATTAGTTTAATGAATTATTTGCGTCAAAATTGTAGTATGATAAAATATCGGATGCTTTTGTTACAGTACTGTCATCAGCGAATAATTTCATGGGTTCTTTAGTTGCATTTGGTAGGTCATTAATTTATAATAAGAACAGAGGAGGGCCCAATACACTTCCCTGCGGCACACCATGCGTAATGAGGCGCTTTTGAGAGGAGAAAATATGTACCTTTTTCGTTTTAATATTGAATTTAGATATTTGAGTTATTTGGTGTCGGTCTGTGAGACATGATTTTAACAATTCTAATACATTACCTCTTATACCGTAGGCTTCAAGTTTATCTAGCAGGAAATTTGTCGTCTAAATTATCGAATGCTTGGGACATGTCACAGTAAATAGCACATACAGATAAAGATTTGTCAACCTAATGAAATTTGAGAATACGGAAACTAATGCTATCGGTCTATAGTTCTCCATTAAGTATATATCTTCTTTTTTAAATAAAGGTTTAATTATTGTTAACTTGAGATCTTTTGGAAATGTCCCACTTATTATACAAAGATTCATAATTTGGCCTAAGTGTCGAGAAATATCTTCATTCACTGCTTTGATCACGTTCGTTGGAATACCGTTACACCCTTACACTACTCGTATTTTTAAGATTTGATACAATCTTCTGCATATGATAAGGCAGACTTGGTGATAAAAACATTGAGTTGGGTTGGTGATTGATTAGAGCTGTGGCATTCTTACCAGCCCCTGGAAGAGGTTTTACTTTTTCAATAAAATAGTTATTAAATGCATTGTCATTAACTTTTAATTCGGCTGTCGATTCCTTAGGTATATTTAATTTATTATTATTTATAATTTGCCATGCCATACTACTTTTATTAGTTGATGTATTTATTTTGTAATTGTTTTGTGCACGCTTAGTAAGATTCATAATTCGTTTAAAAAGTTTAGAATAGCTAGTATATTTTTGTTTATTAGGTAATGTTGGTTTTCTTCTGATCTTCCAGTAGCGTGAAAGAATTTTCAAAATCGGTTAAGTATTTTTTTGAGTTTATCCATTACAAATAAACTTACAAACAATAATTTCCTCTTTATAATTAGTGAAGATGAAGATGCAGATAAAGTAGTTATATTACGTATATAAAATCTCGAACTTAAAAAAAAAACCTATTTTTTACCAAGTCTTACGGGTAAAAGACACTATACCAAATATATTCCAGACTTCAGCTTGTACGAGATTAGGATAGCTCTAAAACAGCTTAAAAACGACAAGGCACCGGGTTATGACGGAATTACGGCCGGCTGTTTGATTCCGTCATACTCGAGGGGAAAATACCACAGCTGCTTTCAAGAATCGTTCAGTGTCGTCGGAACGCTCGCGAATTTCGAGTACATAACTCACCTTCGATTTTCCGACAATATATTGATCATGGCTGAGACTATGGAGGACCTAAGTGCAATGCTCGATGACGTCATTAGAGCTTCCGAAAAAGTGGGTCTAAAAATTAACATGTAAATAACCAAGGTCTCAAGGTCAAGGTCGGCGCCGGGAACGTTCAATCGGGATGACAGTTACAATTATCCGCGGCGTGGATTCCAGTTATTCAAAAAACATTACCTTGTGTTGTGCAGTCGGCGAACTTAAAGAATAAGAACACGGTCAGTGTTGGGTGTAGAAATATGAGGGTAGAGGAAGAATTTTATGTCCCAACGGAGCCAGTACACCGAGACACCAGTCTACCCGAGAACACGGTCGTTGCGACACGGCCGAAACGTCGGGTGAAATAGGTAAATAAATAATCGAAATCATCGCGTTAAATTCCCGTGATATATTGTTTTTCAATTACGAAACGCGAAAGTTTTAAAGTTAATATTGTTTGACCAGTTGTTAGTTTGCTCCACATTTTCGTTTAACATTGACAAACGAAAGAGAAAACTAAGTTCCTAGTTATACTTATTTCATTTCTTCAGGAGCTGCAGCAGGAGAAGAGCAAATTGTGAGAATGAACACTTTCTGTGTCTCGGTCATGAATTGCAGTCGCCTATATGGAAAACATTTAATCGATTGCGCGCCCGAGAAGATTGCTAAAGTTTAATCCAGATAACAATAAAATAAAAGTCATTGATTGATTAGTATAGATAAAATATTATAATGACTATTTACACTGTCTCTAAAGAAGCCGTCTAGTACCCAATTTATCAGTAAATCGTATCAGTAGAACAATGAACGATAGTGGTATGCGATTATCTTATTCATTATATCGCACTTCATTACTGAAATGCATAATTACTATGCTAACTACAATATGTAGGTCATTTCCTGTTTTGATACCTAGTGTTTAGTTCTTATTCAACATTCTGTCTTCTGAGTTAGTTAAGTGTAGACTTTGGTCCACAGTTAGACTGTAGGAAGAAATTTAAGAGACCTCAGACTTGTAAAGATATTACTGTGTTGCCCAATTTCAGGTTTAAAGATATTTATTCTCAAAAAAGACACAAAGTCACTTATATGAGAACATTGCTTAAAGTAAATAAAATAAAATTCGTCACAGACGTCACGGCAGCAATAATGATGCATCCATCCAATGCATTCAGCTTTAAGGAAGGGTGTTATTTGAGATTAAAATGCAGCTAATTGAGTATTGAATGCATTGAATGAGCGCAAATTTCTCACAGGGTATGGTAACTTTATAAGTAAATTATTTTCCTTCAAGCTCATTGCCTCGCCTTTTTGTCAGTGTTTCTACATCTGACTGCGAATATCTGCAATCTGCAGATCATATCTTATGAGAGTGTATTCTTTGGCAGGATGAATGCAATATTATGTTGAATAATGTACAGGCTGCATCTATTTATTTACTGTTCCGACTTTGTGGATACGAGAAAAAAATCCGTGCGTTCAAGTTTTTGCCGTACCTATTATTAGAATCATATATAACAACTCACAAAGTTAGGACCCATTAATATTAATGATAATTTTTATCCGTGGTGCTAGGCAACTGGGCTTATCCCAGTTGTAAACGACCCTTTGTGCCTATTGGCCTTGTTTGTTCTGTCTCCTGCTTGAAATGGAGGGAAGTTGAAATTCGTATTTGTTTCCTACTCCTCCGTTATTCTTCTCAGATAAATTTGGTTGCGGGATCCAAGAAAATTAAATTCATTCACCGGGAATTCTTAGAGCTTCATTGCCTCGGCGCTTTTCTGGTGGTCACCACTTTTGATTCTGGCTTTCAGGAGTTGCAGTGATTGGGGTATAGTCCGATGGGATTGTCCCAAAAAAACTTGTATAATTCTGTTAAAAGGATATATGAATCCACGAAACCCATCCTCGGTAGCTATAAGAAAGTATAAGTCAACATAGTAAATTTGCCATTGGTTGTATTCTACTAGTTTTCCTCATAAAACCGTTTCGAGAATACTTAAAGTCACTTGAGAAATTTGATATAGTCCGGTTTCTGAAAAAGGGCAACCAAAAACTTCTATTTCCAATAGAGCTAACATAAAGAGGCACTTGAACACACATCTTGAATCAACAAAAACATTAAGTAGGCATTAAGACTCATACGAGTAAAAGTGTTTTTTTGTAAACATCTGGCTATCAATCATCTGTATAAAGTCCAATCATTTATTTCAATTAGGCTATTAAACGACAATTTGGAATGTCAAAATTATTAGTTAGAAAATAATAATAAATTAATTTACTATCCATTCGCAAAGGTAGTTTACTATGGAGAAAAATGGACAAGGAACTCCACACTTAATCTTGATGACGTTTATGTTAATATATATATTGGCCAGTTACAATTATATAAATATTTCTGGCCATGGTGGTTAATGCCGAAGACGGGATTTTCACTGTTGTTTGAGGTAAACATCAAAAATGTCCAAAGGAAATCCAAATCTTTCTATTCACATAAAACATTGTGAATAGGACGGATTTGTAAATCCACAGTAAAGCTATTTAGTATTTATTTACAAACTGAAATTATCCCTGATTAACATCTTAAGTTCTTAACAGCCTAAATAATACATACTTACAACACTGACATAAAGAAACTAATCCTAGAACCGACTGTACCTACACCACGAGTGATAACCTCTAAAAGTAATCAATGTGTCTTAATCTAAGAGATTTCTTACCTTCAACAGGTAATACGGAGCGAACATCGGCGGAGAGCACACGTCTCGACCGGACTTGAAAAAAGATCGACAAATAAAGTGCTGAACTAAATAAAAAAGTGAAGATCGAAAAAAAAAGTGACGAAATAGAAAATAAAATTGACAATCAAGAATAAAGTGCTTATGAAATAAACTATTCAAAATGGTAGTCAAATTAGGAAATCAGATTACAAATAGTGCGAAAAAAGAAGACAGTTTCGCGAAGTTATTGGGAGACTTCGGCAAATGGCAGTTTCTAGTTTTCGGGTCAATATCTTTAGTAAAACTAAGTTCCGGGTGGGTGCAAATGGCGATTTTATTTCTGACACCCAACTTAACCTTTCGCTGTATGGACCTGGGTAATTCTACAGAAGAAATTAAGAACTCTACGTGCTACAAAGATTGTATAAGTTATGAGTATGATACGAGTCCTTTCGAGAACACTATAGTTTCGGAGTGGGACCTCATTTGCGATAGAAGGTGGCTCGCCAGCCTGAACCAGATGATGCTTCAAGTTGGCATCCTGATTGGCAGCACGATTTTTGGATTTATGTCAGACAGGTGAGTCTTACTTTTATTAATTTTAATTAGGTCAGTAGGTAAGACCTGGCCACTCGTGCTTGAGGTCGTGTGTTCAATTCTAGGCAAATAATAATGTGACTTTTTCAATTCATAATTGAGTGTTTCCTAAGTCCATCTTGGACATCGATGAAGGAAAACATCGTGAGGAAACCCTGGACTTACAGTTAATAGTCTAAAAAAGGCGGACATCGCCAACCCATCTTGAGCAAGCGTGGTGATTCAGTTGATTAATGCTCCTGTCTTCTCTGCATGAGAAGAAGCCTTTGCTCTGCAGTGGGACAATTACAGACTGGAATTATTATCTGTTATTATAATTAGGACGTACTTCATATATTCCACACTACATCCGATCTTTCATCCGTGTTCCATCCGAATTGGAAATGCATTGAGTTCCGACGGACGGAGTTCGGATACAGTGCGTAACCTCCCCTGCAAGAAGTACTACGGATACGTCGGAACTAAATTACTCGGATTCATATCGGATGCAGTGCGTAACCGCTTTAAGATGCGGGTTCGAATACTTGGAAACAGTAATGTGACTTTGTCCATTTCTTAAGATGTTCTTCTAGTTGACATTATTATCATATATTATCTCATAATAAATAGAATCAGACTAATACATTTTAATTAATTTTATTTATGATGACTGAATTGATCAGACTGAATTTATGATGAATATATTAATGAAATGTATGTCTATATATAGTGCCCGCAATAAACCTGCAGCTATGATGTGTTCAAGATTTCGTTATAAAAAGCAACATTTATGCTTGCAAGGTTTCGAACCCGTACTGCTTAACAACAAGACCGTAGTTTTCGCGTGGTAATAATAGCACTTCTAAACTTCAATATTGTTTCGTCAATTTAAACTTAGATGAGTGTTTCGGTGTTTCGCAGCTGACTATTCTAAAAAAGAACGCCCCAAAATAAACTCAGGGAATGACCCAAAGTTTTCAGCATGTAGCTCTCAAAATCAACTAATAAATAAAACAGGGACTATTTTATACATGTAAGCTATGTGATATAAGAACTTAAGTTTCGAAACTTCTGTAGGTAACTCAGTAGGTACAGTTAGTTACACAATAAAAATATTTTGCGAAAGCAAAAAGAGGTCCCACTGTTCTATTACTAAACTTCACATGCAGAAATTCAAGGCTATATATATTATTTGAGGCAAAATTCAAATACATAAATTAACACACTAAAATAATTCTTACTAAAATGTCAAGAACTTATTAATAAGAAACGTTTTTATTGAAAAATGATGATGATTTTGATGATTTATCCGACTTCCCAAAAAGGAGGACGTTATCAATTCGGCTGTACTTTTTTAATCTTTTTTCCTGAGAGCTTTTTACAAGGTGAACGGAATTTGATCAAGATCTGTTGAAGAACTTCGGAGATATACATCAGAACTCTTCAATATATGACGGCAAATAATTCGGGATAGCTGCAATCGCATGTATGTTTATTGTTTACACCATATCATTACATAACATCACACTGGTATGCTCTAAAGGGGTATGCAGGTGTGACAGTTCACGCTAGTATACTCTCATTCCAAGGTTTTGTTTAAGTTTCATGTTATTGGGTTAATCTATTATGGCATCACTTTGGGCATTATAGGTACCTAGCTTATAGAATTGGTCCATTGGTCCATTATGTACCACAACCAAAAGTTAAAAAAAAACTTTTTTACAAAAAAATACGACCGACTTAGTATACTACAAAGTGAAAAATAACTGCAACTGCCGAAGTCGGTGTCAAAAAACGAAGTAACGAAAACAGGAAAACCGACTTCCGAAATTGAAGTTGTTTTTCACTTTGTAGTGTTTTTATTATTGATTTCTTTATTTTGTGGCTTAATCTTCTGACAAGATGAATATTACATCAAAATTAAATGCTTTTGTAAGGCACTTTAAAAATGATTACTCATGCGGTGAATGTAGACATTAAATTTTGTAATGAGATAAGGCGAGATATTTATACTGGGGTCAATATAGCTAGGTAATTTATTGGGTTTTGCAATTACGGAAATACTTTTTGAGCCTTTTCAATTATTCGGATAGGTTTTTCAGGGTTTCTTTCTTTAAGTATCTTTAATTCCCCATTGCATTCCCTTTAAAAGTACCAAATGTGAGTGAGATGCAATAGAATACTGTGCTTGATAGTTGATGATTTAGTTTTTCATAATAACAAAAATAAAAACAACTCCTGAGGTGATAAAATTCTATCTAATAATAAAATACTAGAGGCCATATATGTAAAAAACAAAAATAAACTTACAAAAATGATTAGCAGATTGTTATTTTCTTTAAAAATACTTATTTGATTTGAGAATCCGCGAATCAGTATAAAAAGTCAGTCAGTCAATCAGCATAAATAAACATCTAAATTTTTATTAATAAAACTGTAAAACTTCATGGTCTATATATTAGGAGACCACCAAAATTAAAAAAACACATTGTACACAAAATTCGTAACCGTAAAAATACATGTTTTAATCTGTTACACACAGTTTCGAAAGTAGGATAAAAAGGCAACGTCTTTGCAAATCATCCGTCGTGTTACTTAAAACGTAAATGTTAAAGACCTGGCTCAAGGAGACCAGACCTTGTCTAGCGTTTGTCTAGTCTAGCCGTTTTGTAATATGTTACATGAATCACTTTGAAAGAAATATATAACACTGCACTTGCAAAATAAAGTACTTACTAAACATATCGTACGTTCAAAGTAATGGTCACTGACATAATAACATTATGCGAACGTGTGCCTCTATGTAGCCGTTTGGTGGTTTTTGTGGCTTAAATTCTTAGCAAGTTTAGATGAGATTTTAACATAACATAACGAACCACCCACAAAAGCCACATATTGTCAGGTATCTTTAAGTCCACAGTTTAGTCCCTTGTAATATGTGCATAACTCCAGCTTGCTCAAAGTGGTTCAATAATTCTGCCTATGGCAATATTTAAGGCATAATAGCTGCAATTAAAGTACCCAGTCTTAATTTAGATGCCACAAAAACTTCGTTAAATGATAAATGATTTTATTTCTGTAAGTCGGTTTGTACAAACACTTTTACATGTTGATCATATTTTTTGAAACTACATGAAGTCGGCGTTTTCTATCTGACTACTCTGAGAAGAAAGGCCGAAATAAACTCAGAGGTCACAGTCTCTTTTAAAGTCCAGACAAAATCTTGGTTAGATCATGTTAAGACCATGTAGACTAATGTCTGAAATGGTCTTTTGAGGAAAGAACCAGCCAGATTGAATGGACCTGTCCAGTCAGTGCACGCATTTGTCAATAACCGTGCAGCTCAACTCAGAATTTAAGGAGCTCAGCGATTCGACGAACAATACCAAAGAAAGGACATTCGGGTAGGCCGCATAAACTACTCGAACTGCCAGATCGTGATTAAAAACTAACTTACATTAATTAAAATTAAAACAAACAAAAAAAAATATCCACATATGTTAATATAAGTCGTTCAGTATGTGTTAGCTGGAGTGACGTCAAAAAAAAAAAAACCCCAGCTTCCTCATTCAATACAGACAAACTAGTGAGGTTAGGGTTTTAGACTATAGTCAGAAAAATAAGACAGAATAGCTGGGAAGGAAGGAAAGAACTGAACGATGATGCTTAAAAAGTGTGCCTTATTTTTTAAGTTATAATACATAATCCTGTCTTCTTTTGTTCGGAAGATATGCCATGGCAGCTGACACATGTTTTTTGATCGTAGTTTCAACACTTTGCTGAGAAGGAAGCACTTGCAACCACTACCAGATGAATAGTAATCGAGGTTGTTTATAATATCGGCATCGCTTGTTAAGATACTAAAATCTAGGAAATAAAGTCCGAATTACATTACAATCATACAGATTAGGTTGCCATGTATCACATTTACAAATTCAAAATTAAGACTACAAATAAACTAGGTAAACATTTATCACAATATACCAGTTAAGAGTAATGAACATTAAGATTTTGGGTCAAACTCTAAATGCTTATAACTTAATAGGGATTGTCTGAATGTTATGAAATTCCTTTAAAAAAACATCAATAGGACTGTCTAACGAAAAATATCTAATTCGAGGCGACATAAATGGTAGAACCAATTAATACTAAGTATCACAGAAAATAAAAATATGGAGACACAAAAAAATGTTAATGGAAGATTAAAAATGTGTTGACAGTTCAGATAAAATCTTCATAACGTCTTTTAGTTGTTGCTTATTCTAAAAATAACACTTTTTATTGTTTTGATTTTTTGTAGCTATTATATATCTTAAATTGTAAACAAAAACGTAGCCGGGTGGATATCAGATAAAACCATTAACTGTGAACGTATATCTATCCTATCCTTCCTACTTCTTAAACATGAAATTTTGTGAGGATGGATGAACTGATGGATGTTTGTTTGTTAACTACTTACCGAAATTTTATAGAACTTTAAAGTAATATAGCTTATTTTATAAGAATTACACTTATGATATAATTTATAAAGATATATGACAAATAATACACACTTATACAAAACATTTATCGCTGTTTCTATTAGTGAAAAATGTATCAAAATCCATTGCGTGGCTTAGAAGAATTTAGCGGAGAAACAGAAATGGCGTCTATAAACTGTGGACAGCGATTTTTTTCTATACTATTTAGTGATTGGGAGAGGTATCTATACTAATTCCAGGCGGGCGCAACCACGGGCGGAAGCTTGAAGATAATAAAACTATTTCTTTGACCTATAATATGAATCTTAAGTGCATCACAAATACTAGATAATATATCTCTCTACGTCTTTTTCTTATCTTTATATCACCGTCTGGGTAATTTTCAATGTCTATGAAAAAAAACAGGTTCTATATTTAATTCTCGTATCTACACTCACAACGTAATGTTCCAAATATGAATACAAAAAATATTGTATAAACACGTACTTTATATTCGTGGATAGGTAAAATAAAAAAAGCCGCAACATTTTCCTCCGATTTTCAAACAACTACATCATAAAATAACTTTTAATTTTTATAGCACACTTTTACTGTTTAATTTACTGGGCCCATCGACTTAATGTAGAAAAGTAGTGTCATTGTCTATGGATGCGTGCGTTGCGCTCATGCGCAATGAGAATCTAAATTGCCCGCCATAACACATATTTTTCCGTTTCCACTTTTGTTTTATTTCAACTGTATGAGTGATGATAAAGTAGTGTATGCAACGGTATATACTTAGGTATTAAAACACTCGCGTGATATTATTATCACATGAGTATTTTAATACCTCACCTACGGCTCGGTTTTTAAACACAAATTCATGTTATAATACCCCTTATTATGCAACAGTTTCATAATATACTATCATATATATACTATTATATTATATCATCTCGCTTGTATCCCGGAAGAGTTAGGCAGAGAAGAAACCCACAATATATAATATATTTTTTGATCTACTCCTCCTTTATTCTTTTCTGATTAATTACGTTGCGGGATCCAAGACAGTTAAATTCATTCTCCGGAGCTTCATTGCCTCGGCGCTTTTCTAGTGGTCGCCACTGTTGATTCTGGCTTTCAGAAGTTGCAGTGGTTTGGGAATTGAGCGGCGGGTAATGACCCAAAACAAAAAAAGATAAGCCTTATTTCGCGTTATTTTTAAGTCCTATGTAATAGCGGGCGAGCCTCTTAATAATAAAAAGTAATAATAGTCGTGTCAGCCAATGGCTTAATAGCCACGAGCCTCGCCCAACACCTTTTTTTTTTTTTTAAACTTAATACTAATCCCACCAACGTAGTCGGTGCCTATTCTCTGCAAAATAAGTCATTCTACTTCCTTCTTTTATGCCTCTCGTACATTCACTCTTCATACTGATTCTTTCTTTCATTCATCATCTTACATTCTGTGGGTAGGACTCCCACTTTGATTAATCTATTCTATGGGCATTATTTATTTACAGATTGGGAAATAATTAAAAATTGGTGCTGTTATTTTATTTAAAATTTTCTTATATTACACATATCTATTATATATACAATTAGCTTAGGTACTATTTTAATCTACTGCTGTTATATAATTTTGTTCTGTTTTGTCTGTGCTTCTAATTAAATATTCTTATAATATTAATGAAGTACAGTGTTTTTCAACTTTCTACAGATAACTATGTTGGCCAAATTTACACAGTACATCAAAAAAAAATCCCTTGCTTTTTTAGACATGAACCCATGCAGGCTCTCCCTCGTCAGTCTCCTGTCCAGCTCACATTCAAGTTGGTAGCGCTCCCTGATAAATAGCGGGCATTCTACAATTATGTGCTGGACAGTCTCTGCCACGCTTGGGTCACAGACGCACGCTGGGCGCCGTGCCCCGTTAGAACCTGCGTGAGAACACCCGTTGGCCGCACCTGCTGTACAATACGGAAAGCCGCTATGGCGTCCGGAAGAAACATTTTCGTCACAGAGGCCGTCTCGCCCGACACATATCTTCGATTCCATTCATCAAGCGATTCCAAACGGATCTGTCGCTTGATAAATGAAACCGGACACTGGTCGTATAGTCTGGCTTCCTCCGTAACGACAATGCTGCCTCCTTTGCCAACTCGTCCGCTCGCTCATTCCCCGGCAGGCCCGCGTGGGCCTTGATCCAGAACAAAGACACAGCTTTGCTCTGGCCCAGGGCTTGAGCCAAGTTAGCGCGCGCAGGGGATGGAGAGAGCCATGGTTTGCAAGCGTCTGCAATGCTGACATTGAGTCGCTGTACAAACCATAGCTCGTCTCTTGCCGCGTGAGGATCACGTCCGTCGCCTTGCAAATGGCCAGGAGTTCCGCCTGGTAGACTGTGCAGTACGCGGCGAGGCTAAGCTTGAGGTTCCGGACTTCGCCTTCACTATCCCATATGGATAATGCGGCTCCGACCTTCCCCTCAATCCTGCTGCCGTCGGTGAATATTCGCACCGTCTGCACATTGTTGCTATCTAGCAAATCCTGGTCTGTCAGGCACATGAACTCCAGGGGCATTTGTGAAGCTGGATGAGGGGTTTCAGCAAACCTTACCGCACTCTCGATTTCCCTGTCTCCTGGCACAAACCGGGATGACCCTCTCCTCGCTTCATACAGGGCGGCTGCCTCTTGTATGCGCAGGTCTAGAGGTAGTATCCCAGACAGTACCAGTGCCAAGTTCAAAGAGACAGTACGGTAAGACTTACAAAGCTTCTGGGCGAATCCTCGTTGGACTGAGCCTAGCTTCTTCCGTATCCCTAGCTTTTTCGCAGCAGGAGCCCAGGCGGCAGCAGCGTAGGTGATTATGGGCTCTATTGTCGCGGTGTATATAATGTGTATTATTTCAGTTTAATCCCCAACTAACTTTGGCGGCGCGGGACAGCTGTTTGTAAATAGCAGCTACTCTCTTGCAGACATTCGCGGCATGCTCATTGAAAGTGAGCTTATCGTCTATGGTTAGACCCAGCAACTTCATTTTCTTGACCATACCGATATCGACCCCGGCCATGCTCAGTATTGGAGTGTCGTACTTAAGCTTATTGGTTATGATCATCGCACAGGTTTTGTGCGGTGCAAACCTCAGCTTATTTCGGACGCCCCAATCCTGAACATGGGCGAGGGCTGCATTGGCAGATCTCGAGACTTCAGCCGCCGTGTCCCCATCCACGACCAAGACGATGTCATCCGCGAACGCCTGCACGAAGATCCCACGTTGCTCCAGATCCTGTAAGAGTGGGTCGAGAACGAGGTTCCACAGGATTGGACCGCCGATTGACCCCTGAACGCAGCCTTTGTCAGTCTCTCTCGTACATTCCTCCCCGGCATAACGAACCTTAAGCTTTCTGCTGTCGAGATAGCTGTCTATCAGCCGCCTGATATTGACCGGGCACTTTCCTCAGCCAGCCTGACCTTAATAGCGGGCCACCAAGCGCTATCGAAGGCACCCTCTATATCCAATGACACCAGGACAATTAGCTTCTTAGCTTTGTTTTATCTATGTTAATTTTTAATTTATTACTGAGTAACCAATTTATAATGTCAAGAATGGACTTGTTTATGTCATCTTCGTAAGTTTCTATATTTTTACATGGAACTAAAAGTGTACTGTCATCGGCAAATAAAACAGTTTGATGGTAAGTGCATTTTGGCAAATCGTTAATATATATGAGAAACAACGGGGGTCCAAGGACACTTCCTTGGGGTACACCACATGTTGTTTCTCTAATTGATGACTTAAGAGTAACTTCGGTCTTGGATTTAGAACACACTCTATTTAAAACAGTGACTTGCTTTCGTCCAGTGAGATATGATTTGACTAGATTTAATATGTTTCCTCTGACACCGTATCGTTCTAACTTGCCCAGTAATATTTCGTGATTTACGTGATCGAATGCTTTAGACATGTCCATAAATACTGCTGCAATCGGATTTTTCTTGTCAACGTTACTAACAATTTCTGCAAATAATTCATAGACCGCTTTATTTATGTTTTTGTTTTTACGAAAACCATATTGTTCTTCTGCAAGTATACTGTTTGCCTCAAAGAATGAGTTCATAGATTTATAAATTACTTTTTCAAAAACTTTTGACAAGACTGGTATCAGCGCTATTGGACGGTAATTTGAAATAGTGATTTTATCGCCTTTCTTATGCAGTGGTTTAATGATGGTCATTTTTAACAGACTAGGAAAGTGGCCACTTTCTATGCATTGATTAATAATAAAACTCAAAACCGGTGCAATTATATGCGACACAGATTTTAAAATCTTAGTAGTAATTCCATCATAACCTACGCTATTTGTGTTCTTTAAAGAGTTGATAATATTAAATATTTCCAACGCATCTGTCGGTGTCATAAATATTGATTTGGGATAATAATTTACGCAAGATATAGCATTACTGTTATTATAATTAATTTCAGGATGAATTGAGTCTATAAAGTAATTATTAAATGCCGTAGCCATTTCCTTAGGGTCACTTATTAGTTTATCACCATTGAGTATTTTTTTACGGATTCAGAGGGAAAGTTTGATTTACATCTATTAATTATTTTCCACGTTGCTTTAGTTTTATTCTCTGCGCTGTTAATTACATGGTTGTTTTGAGATATTTGAGTCAAGTGTATCACTTTTTTTAATCTTCTTGAATATTGCTTTAATAACTGTTTATGTTCAAGATTACGTGATCGCCTATATTTGCCATAACATTTCTCTTTTTCGTTTGCTACATCTTCTGATGCCTTTAGATATCCATCTCGGGGATTTACGAGTAGAGATCTTTTTTATCACAGTCGGGAAGCACAAATCGTAAAAAAGTTTAAATAAATCATGAAATGAATTAAAAGCTAGTTCTGGGTCGTTACTATTGTATACTTCAGCAAAACTTAGATTACTAATGGCTTCAATAAATTTAGACTTGTGCTCACAGCTATAATCTCGACTTTTTACGTACCAGTGATCACTCGAACAGGACTTTTTTACAGGACACTTAAAGAGTTGAGCTGTATGGTCAGATAAAGCTAATTCTAAGACTTCACCACTACCACCCTTGACATTATGGATAATATTGTCGATACAAGTACCAGTCGATAGACGTGTAGGCTGTTTTATACTCGGTTTCAAATTGTAATTTAGGAGTAGATGCAGAAATTCTATAGGTACTCTGGTATTTTTTAAGATATCGATGTTGAAATCACCACATAGCAGTATCTTCCTACCTGAGTTTCGTCCACAACGGTTTAATACAAGTTCCAATTTTTCGAAGAAAATTGATATAGCACCTTTATTAGATTTTGGGGGTCTATAAATGCAAATGATCATCAATCTGTGAGTTACTAATTCAATGGCACAACACTCCATGATACCAGGAACGCAAAATTCTTTAATATCTATAACCCTGAACTCGTGACCATGTTTTATTAGTATACAAGTACCGCCTTTTCTGGTGCTTCTTGATGAGTATGTTGAAAGTTTATAATTCGGTATATATAATTGTATCACATCATCATCTATCATGTTGTGTTCCGTAATACACACTACATCTACTATTTTCTCTTTATGTAAGAGTTCGTTTATTTGTAAAATTAATAAGTCTGACTTTCCAATCAACCCGTTAATATTTTGATTTAAGATATATAAATGATTATAATTATAAACGAAAAAGGTCATTCTCAGTTTTATTATGAGTGCTTCCTGTTTGCCCTGATGCCCGATCCGTATATAGTTCATTAGTGTTATTGCCTGATTGGTTGAAATTATACTTGACAGCAATATTATCAAAACACTGATGAGAAACTAAATTATAAGTAACTTCTGTTTGTAAGTCTAAATAATTCATAAAATACATTAAGTTTTTGAAAATGATGGCAAGAGCTTTATTATTAACTTTTGCGTTATATTTCCAGAACATTTCGTTTGTGTATTCTAGACAAAAATTGGAGTCAAAGAGATATGCGTAATCACACAATTCCACGTCCACATACATCCAATGATTGAACATTTCAATTCGCTTATTAAAAATTGCAAAATTATCACTTAATTTAAAATTTGGTGAACATATAATAATATTGGTATTCATTACATTTTTTAGCTCATTTTTAATGTAGTCTATTAAAATTCTATAGTTATGAGAGACTTCGAAGTCTCTTTCGCCTACATAAATGATGCAGTAATCTTCATGTGTAAAGTCTATGAGTTTTTTATCTAAATCTTCAAATAATTGTTTTATACCCGCATTTGGCTTGATGTAATGACATAATTCATACCCTGTGAACGTATTTTCACCTATGTGTAATATTTTATTAACATTGTTGCTAGAAATAATACATAGTTTTTTGCATCTACGGGTGTGTGTGTTAGTTTGCAAGTTCATCGGAATCATAAGTTGAGATTCCGAAAAGACATCCTTTTTTAGATGCGTTTCTTGCGGTGCTTGAGTGTTTTCGCTTTGAATACTTTTAGATATATCTAAAACTGATGTAAGTTTTTCGGGATCCGATACAGATTGTCGATGGTCCTTCATAACGTGTATCGAGAGTCTATCTTCAACATCCCCCTTTTGTTTTAGTGGTTGTGTTAACTTCTTCTGTGGGGTTGACAACTTTGTTTTTTTTTGTTTTGGTGTACCTACTCGTATGTCAGTTGTAATATTTTTTGTAGCTTTTTTTAGGAGCTCATATTTTTTTGTTACGTCAGTTACTGTGGATTTTAGATCATTATTCTCAATGGACAACTGATTTATCTCTTCATGTGCTGCTGATAATTCCTGGTTAAGTTGGTCTATTTTACATTTTAAATCTTGAATTTCGTCACATTCCTCGTCGGATATGTTTGGCAGACTGTTAGTGCTGCCATCTAGCGTAGAGTTAAGCGTACTAGATTCTTCGATTGTAGTCACAGATAGTGACTTTGTTCGATTTCTACGAAGCGTGATGTTTTCGAAAAAATTCATTGTTCCAAATAATAATGTTCAGAAAACAAACTGGAAAAAGAGGTGTCTTAGACGAGATTTGAACTCACGATCACCCGTGTATGGAGTTTACATATCCTGCGGTATGACCGCTAGACCACGCGTACTTTGGCAATTGGCTTGAATTTGTTGACCAGTTGTTACTTTAGTTTGACTTGAGATTAGGTGTGAAGTAAGTCCAAAGTTCATTTCTTTGTTCTGTCGACTTACACATTGACTGTTAAAATTTGAATCCTCCGTTTTTCCTTTTTATGTTTACATGCACTTTTTACTGGTTCTCGGTGTTGGTTATTAACATTCAATTAGTTAATGGGTTAACACATGCACTGGAGATGAGTAATTTAAACTGTTGTCCGGTTTTCACAGTATTACACCGACTTTTGGTAAACTGATTGTATCTTCACTATTTTCCACAATTATCACTGGATAACAATGTCACACGTTTGTTGTTGTATACTTTCACTAGTTGAGTAGTTTTTATAACTTAATTAATGATTGTTGTATTATATAACAATTTTTAAGTACGGAGCTTATGTTTACTCTGGCAACAGCGCCATCTCTCATTTCTTCAGCCTCAACTTGTCCCGTACGTTTTCTATTAGCGTATAGAGGGCGTCCTCTGTGCTCCTCTGGGGCATAAAGCCAAACTGAGGGTACTAAACCGTGGTACAAGCTGCCACTTTAGACGCGCCACTACCATCCTCTCCAGGACCTTCCCCAGAACAGGCAGTAGACCGATTGGTCTGTATGCCTTGGGGGTCAGATAGTTGTCCTTGCCCGGCTTCCTAAGGACTACAACTGTAGCCTCCTTCCAGATCTTCGGGAAGTGTGCTAACTCGAAGCACTTGTTGTAAAGAGCAAGGAACAATTCCGGGTCCTGGTGGATCGCTCGACTGCAGATGTCAGACGTCAGTCCATCCCCTCCTGGTGCCTTTTTGGGATTGAAACCTGCCACGGTGGTCTTCAGCTCCAGCGTCGTAAATGAAGGATCATGATATTCATCATGGATCCATTCACGACCAACACCTTAGGAGGCTCTCGTTAGGCGGCTGGGTCAAGGGCCCTTATCCAGAAAGCAGTACTGGACACGGCTCGTATTGTTAGGAGATTCCTCTCTCTGGAGCCCTGACCGCCGGTAGCTTGGACCCTGTTCCCGATACCGGTGGGCCTCTAATCTTTATATTTTAAATGTTTTTTGTATGTTTTATAAAAATATTTAAAAAAGTATTAAATAAGATATTAGGAAATAAAGGACGTAATAATAATAAAAGCCTTTATTTACAATCTTACAGTTAACATTTTATCTTATTTCTATGTAATACTACAGCAGTGTTAATTAAATTTGTTTTTGTTTTTTAAATATAATATTCTTTTTCTTAATCAACACCGGTTTCTCGATTGTCTTGCTTTCCAGCATAGGCCTCCCCAAGTGCTCTCCACATACATCGATCTCTTGCTTTTCTAGTCCAAGTCGGCCTGCCACCTTTTTGATGTCATCTTCCCATCTACGATACTGTCTGCCTTTCCTTCTTGTTTTGTATGTAGGACACTATTCTGTCACATCTTTAGTCCATTTCTTTGTCTTTGATCTAATTAAATGGCCTCCCCATTTCCACTTCAGTTGTTTAATTTGGTCTTTCACATCTATGACTTTGGTATGTTTCCTTATTGTTGTTAATCTTATTTTGTCTTTTAATTTTACGAGGAGTCTTCTTTCCATTCTATGTTGGCAGGTTTCTAACGCTTTTATATCTTTATTTGTGCAGCTCCATGTTTGACACCCATATGTGATGCTCGGCAGAATACACGTATTAAATACTTTCTTTTTTGATTTTATTTGTATTTCTGAGTTTTTCAAAACTTCTTTTAAAGACCAGTGTTTCTTCCATCCTATGTTAATTCAATTATTAATTTATTTTGATTTGAGATCTGTTGGAGATATTATTTGGCCAGAATAAGTATACTCATTTACATAGTGCAGTTCATTAACGGTAATGGGTTTTATTGGGATTGCCGTGTGGTTTGTCATCAGCTTGGTTTTACTCGTATTTATTGATAAGCCCACCTTTTCGCTTTCGTATACCAGTTGTTCAATCATACTCTGTAACGTATTACGTGTACGCGGGTCTTCGCATATTAGTATGAGATCATCGGCGAATCTAAGATGGTTTAGTCGTGCTCCATTAACATTTATTCCGTAACCACTCCATTCTAGCTGTCGAAATACATGCTCTAGGGTTGCAGAAAATAGTTTTGGTGATAAGGGGTCTCCCTGTCTAACTCCACGTCTAATGGGAAAACATTCGAGTTTATTACTATGAAATAAATGTTATTTTTATTATAATCAACCGGGCACAAATATACTGATATATATTTTTTATAATAATTTCATTTTGGTAATTGTAAATTAACAGAATTGTTTATTTAAGCGAGTAAAAAAATAAAATTACCATAAGTGTCCATCAGTCATGCCCAATGCCCATGCCCTTGTCACTGAATCCGAGATTAACATTATTTATTGTGTTTCAACAATGAAACTTATGTGTTTAATACAAAAAAAAAGAATAATCAAAAGCAAAATATTCGCTTTTCCTGTTACTCATTTACATACAAAGTTAAATGATATAAAATTGTTTTTATGACAGATCACTTTAAATTATTATTTATAGCATAACGTCACTGAATCCGTGATTGATATCATTTACTGAGCCCAGAAAATGATACTTATATGGTCGATTCAAAAAGAAAAATAATGAAAATCAAGATCATAATCGTTTTTCCTGTCACTAATTTACTCAGATTTTAACAAACGGATTTTCAAAATTCCTTTTTTTGTTTGAGCATACTCTCTAGGTGGTCCTTTAGTCACCTTTTTTTTTTTTTTTAATATTTTGCGTATCTGACATGGTAGGATATGGTCTAAAGAACTTTTATAAAAATGTCACCCTGAAAACTAACCACATTTCGCAAATAAATGATTTTGATTTTGATCAGAATCTTATTATGGGATCCCATGGAAATCGAGGGCTCCTTAAATATTATAGATACACATAGCGATTTTGGTATTATCAATAACATAGCAAGCATTAGCAATCAGAAAGTATCATTAACTGAAGTGAAACTGATGAAGAAAACCACGGATGGCCACTGGAACTGCTTAATGAGTATGTCATGGGCACTCATGGGTATAAGATATCTGGAATAGTTAAGCGACTATGATGAAGCAAATACATGGAAATAAATGTTACTGATGATAATGGTACCATCGAATTGATCTGATGATGAAGCCGGAAAGTAGGCATTGGCACTCCAAATTAAAACAATATATCCTAGCCCTGTTGCTTATTGGAATTGCAATGAGATGTACTCTGGCTATTAATGATTTTGCATGATAATATGAGGTACCAACACTAAAAAAAACTTTTTGTCAGAAAAATTCAACCGACTTCTAAAGCATAACACTACAAAGCGAAAAATAACTTTGTTTTCCGAAGTCGGTGTGTTTTGTACCTATCGTTTTTCGACACCGACTTCGGACGCAATGAGATGCAACTCGACAGATACGCACTTTTTCTTAGAAAATACGTGCGCGATATAGCCTACCTATCGACGCTATTTTAATTGAGTCGCGTCATCAGAAAACGGCCTAAGACTTACAATACAAGTATTTTAGTAAGACTGACACTTAACAAAAACAAACAATACAACAATTAACACCATCGAGTGCCTAAAACGTGGATCCACGCGAGATGCAGTGGCTTTTTAATTATTTCGGTAATTATTAAGGTACTCAAAGGGTTAACAGAGACGGAGAGCAGTGGTGGCCCGGGTATAAGCTGTAGGTCGTGGTTTCGCTCCTAGGCAGGCGCTTTACTGTGTGTACATTATTTCATTACCACTGCTCTCAAAACGGTGAAGGAATCGGCATATCCTAGAACCAAAAATTATTCGAAGATATTTAACATTCACCAACCCGTACTGGGCCAGCGTGATGGATTAAGGTCCATTCTCTCTCTTACAGAGAGGAAGCCTATGATCCAGCAATGGGAACATTAAAAAAAGAGTGCTGATGGTGCAGGGTTAACAGTAGATCACCGTTGCGGCACCCATCTGAGTTGGGACAACAGCAAGCCCCGAAACACAGTCGGGGCGTCTCGAAGTCATCCTTAGGATTTTGACGATTACAGTCAGAACATACTGAAAACTAGTTCTTATATCAAAAGGCAAAGCTGAAAATTTCAACCGTTTTCTTAACTAGGTTTTTTTTTTTTAATTTGGGTCAAAGGGCCAACTTTTAACTTTTCTATTCATTTCTTTTCCTTTAAATTCCAGATACGGCCGCAAGCACTCCTTCCTAGTCGCCATATTGTCTCTGATAATCTTCGGGCTGGGCATGCCGTTCTCTCCGAACTATGTGGTCTTCACAATACTGCGGTTCCTGGTCGGGGTGGCTACCTCAGGGACCATGGTAGTCTCCTTCGTTATCGTGATGGAATCTGTGGGCCCTCGGTATAGAGAGGTCACTGGATGCCTGTTCCAGATACCTTTTATTATTGGTAAGACATACTCAAACACTTAAGTACATAACCATCGGTTTTTCCCATGGAAATGAGCAGAAACTATAGAACGCTACTCAATCAAGATATACCTACACTATTTTTGCTTCGATAACGATACTATTTTTTTTGTATTGGCCTATCTACAATTATGACACTGTTTATCCTTATAATTCAAGCATAGTGTACAATATGATACGGTAGACAAAGCACGCAAAAACAAAATTATAACATCAATAAAATTACAATAATAGTCGAAGATAATAGTGCAGAAATAACACTGACAATATATAGTGGGTAGTTTTAGATACACAGTAAATACATAGACGACAAGAAAAAAAAAGTATGGTGATTACTTTTGATGGACTTGGCGCTTGAATTTTTGAAGTGTTGTGGAATAAATAAATATCTATGATTCATCGCAGTTATTATGAAACCTGCCTGCCTATTTTAGAATTCGGAAATTTTTAATATAGCCGTTACACACGCTCGGATTTGGTACGGGCGGACCACGGATGTGGTACACTGCCGTATATCCGAGCGTGTGTTACGGCTATTAAGGAACCAAACAACAATTTACTTTAGCTTGGTTACCAATACTAATTCAAAAAGGGTCCGTAACTTAATTCGAGAGTCATATGTTCAATTAACGGAAAGTCGAATGAACGATTGTTCGATTGGAATTTATTGCGAAAGAACTTTTTATCGCCAAAACGCGACTGAACGATTCACCAAATATTTATTAATCGATTGCCTGCTTTTACGAATGAGTTTCAGATATCTACACTAATAATAATATACTTATTACAAATAATATTATAAAGAGGAAAGATTTTGTTGTTTGTTTGTTTGTACCGAATAGGCTCTGAAACTACTGGACCGATTTAAAAAATCTTTCACCAATAGTAAGCTATATTATTACAAAGCTATATTGACATAGGCTATTTTTTAAACCCGAAAAAGGGTCCTGTGGGGTGCTCCACGGGAGCGAAAAGCTATTTATAAAATAGTTTAATAATTCAAATAAAAAAGCACATATTATTAACAAAACCGATTATTGGCACGTGTTTCGTGTCATAATAAATCATCAAATATACATATAATATAGTCAAATATCTTATTAACATAAAACTTGCCTATTTGTAGTCTGTTTAGACAGACAACGGGTCTTCTACGTAGCGTTTTAATGAGTTCTAAATACCAGTTTAGTGATTTAGGAAGTCAGTTTTTTATTTAATTTTAATCATAAATTACGTATACTTCATTATTGATCTGATTTAAATAGGGGCGTATCGAGATGGCAAAACTAGTCCGGTTGTTATCATTTTCCTTTAATTAAATGATTTACATAGATATTTTAGGCATGACATCTAATGAGTCGCAATATCGAATGGATGGCTTGATTGACTTGGCTCCCTGTTTGCAATCAGATATTAAATAAAAATAGGTAGGAAGAAACTACAGTTATATAGCGTTACTACTATATAACACGTGAATAACAACTATTAAGACGACGACAGTCGCCAACGACCTTGAGGGAAAAACGCGCACTCGTATCACACCCGCGCGACCAAAAATTCAGTAGTTTTTTTTACTTTATTTATTATTCTATGACTAAAAAAAGCCTTAGATAAAAATGTAGATACTTAAATTGTCTTTGAGATGGTGTTAATTTCATTAAAATACTATTTATTTTGGGTTTGCTCTTGACTCTAGTCTAGGTCAGAGACACAGTCGACGATGGAGTGAGCTTTCGGTGCGATTGTCGTGTTTTTATCCGTGTTAGACATAACTTTACAAATTAATTACACTATGTTATACGAATAAATCTCAAAATGTTCTTAGATCAAATTATTAAAAAAATGGTCAAATGTAACATATATTTTTTCCAAAAATATACGTCTAGGCCTTTCTAATTTTAAAATCAGCTACTGAGGGGTATCTGCGCCTTAATTCTGGTTCATTCTTCTCATGCTCAATACCGAAAAAAAAAAATTGTTGATATTTGCCCTGTTAGCACCAAGCCTCGATAATAGAGATTATAGAGGCAGTTCTTCTATATCTAACCCTCAAATTACCCTCTTCCAGGTCACATGACAGTCCCTCTCTTCGCATACTACTTCAGAAGCTGGAACACTTACCTGCTGGCCCTGGGGCTGCCACCCATCATCTACCTGGGCTATTTCTTCGTGCTGACAGAGTCGCCGCGGTGGCTGGTCAGCGTGGGCAGAGTGAAGGAGGCCACGGATATCGTGACTAGGGCTGCTATACTGTGAGTATACTATTTATTTGTTTTACCTATTTATTCTATTCCGAACAAATACCCCTTTTTAAATAATTAAATTTAGTGTGCGAACGAATATTAACAGCTTAAATTTGGTATAGTCACCTCAGTCAAACCTAACCTAGTATGGAAGTTAGTTATCGAATTTAATTTACACCAATGGTTCTTGGTGTTTTTTATCAATATTAAATATAAAATTAAAATCAAATATTAAAAAAAAAAACTTAAAGATCTCGTTACGACAACAGAGTAGACGAAAACAGTTTCATTAAACCTATTATTCAGATCGTTGCATTAAGTGTACAGATTATGATCTCGCTATTAAAAAAAAAAACGTCATTTGCTGAGTCATTGCTGTGTAGATGAATGACCGGTTAATTTTATTATACGAAGTTATTATTAGATAGGTACCTGGACCTAAATAATTACAAACCTGTCCAATAATAACTATATCAGGTAAATTCTAATGTAAAGTTAGAGTCGATTTTCTGAGATATAGATTTTGTAATTTTTAGAATGTAAGTAAATTGGTCTAGTATATGCAAAAAAAAAAAAGGAGAACTGAAATTACAACAAAGTTTTTCAAACATTAGTCATAATATCTTACTATTGAAAAAAAAAATTAAAGATCGCCAAAAAGAGATTGGGTGTAACTGTTTTTTTTTTCAATTAAATGTCTTATAATTTGATACAAATCATTTTTACTGACTGTACTATTTTATATCTTTGAAATTGTTCTGATATTAGTTTAAACAAATGGTATCCGTTTGGAATAGAAATCATTTCATCACCACCACACTCACATTAACACACATTCCAAAACAGTCATACATACAATCACATACATACACACACAACACACACCCACTCCACGAACGCTCACGCTCACATTGTGCTTTGTGGCATTATTATATTTATTTTGCTGAATCTATTTCCTTAATTTACCTAATAGTTTTAGTGTATAAATTCCACCAAACGCTTGTTTATTTAATTAAATATTCGATATGTTATACCTGTAGTTCATGGGGTTAGGACTTGGTGATTTACAATATAGGTTAACCAGACACCAGCTCCGCACACTCACTTGACTGCAAAATATATTCCCCTTAAACTGAATTTAGAAAATTCACTAATCCGGACCACAAGAGCAAAGGTACGAGTTCGACTCGTATAATTCAAGTTTCGAATTCAAAATATTTTCATTCATGTAAGCCAAGCATGGGCCCAATCATCACAACTTCACAAGCTAGGTGCTAGTTCATAATAGATTTATAGGATATAACAATCCATCAGTCGTAATTAAATTGCAATCACCCTACGACTTTTCACTTGCCACTATAATTATATTGCTACAATGAAATCAAATTCGGACAAAATCCTTCTCTTCTTTCAGAAACAAGCTACCCACAGAAAAAATAGAAGAAACCTTAACCCAGCTCTCAAAGGAGATCTGCGCGAAAGCTGACGAGCCCAAGCTGAACTACTCGGCACTGTTCCAGAAGTCCTTGCTGCTGAAGACCAGCTGCTGCTGCATCATGTGGCTCATCACCGGGGTCTCCTACTTTGGGTTCAACCAGTACATCAGTCAGACCAGTCCGGATCCTTTTGTTAGTGTGGCTCTGGCTGGGGCTATTCAGGTAACTGTCAGTCTTATATTTTTGTGGAAATTTTGTATATTTGCTAGACTTTAGGAGTACTTAGCTGTTTGTAAAGAAGCTCACTCAATGCCTAATTGTGTTGCCAGATAATTTGCTTGTGATCCAGTTTGCTGGGTATCAGTTTTATTTACAGGCACATTTTCATTTTGAAAATGGGATTGCAACGCATTTATAAGCGATAGCCCTGGTTTTGCAGAAAGAAAATGATGTTTTTGCTTTTGTCAGTCGCCACAGTCATAACAGCTTATAATGATTATCTAACAGTCGAAGAAATGACTCGTAGCTAATAAATCTCTCGAAATATTTCAAACAGTATTAGAATGCAATATACTATCACGCGGTTTTGCGACATCTATAGTTGTTAACAAAAGCCTACGTTTACGTTTTCCAACTTTTAGACTAACAAGTCCTCTCTACAATTTCAGATACCATCAAACTTGGTCTCCATCTGGCTCATCAAGAAGCTCGGTCGCAGACTCACCACCACCGTCTTTTTCATCCTTGGAGGCGCCTTCGTGATTGTCCTTTACTTCGTCCCCAAGATCTTCGCTCTGACCCTTACTCTCGGCACCATGGGGGTCAGTTGCGCCGCCATTGTTGCATCAACCATCTATATTTACACTTCCGAATTGTACCCAACTGTGATCAGGAATATGGGTATGGGTGCCTGTTCCACAGCCATGAGGATTGGTTCTATGGTTGCTCCGTTCATTTCGAATACGTCGACGACTATACCATGGCTGCCTACATTGATCTTTGGGTTAGCTCCTATTTTAGCCGGTTTAGTGTGTTTGTTGCTGCCTGAGACGAAAGGCAGGAGTTTGCCTGACAGTATTGAAGATATTACTAAAACTGTTGATTGAGGGTGTAATTAAGTTATTTGTATGGCTAGTGATAATGTGATTGGAAAGATTGATATCATGTATGTCGTTGATATTGTGAGGCCTATGATTGTGACTACAATTTGTGATACCTAGCTACAGTACCAAATGTGATATTTTGACGTAGCATTCCGTAATTAGGGATAACGATTTGCTGATTGTGGATTTAGAACAAGAAAGTTTTACTAATAATTTTAAGTAACCTTAGTGTAGTTACCGTCAGAAATTAATTAAGTTGATATTTTTATTTTAAAATAGTGATGTAATGTGGAGATTAAAAGTTCCAATAATTTATATGATAAGACATTAAAAAAAAACATATTACTGCTCCATAATGTTTTTTAATCCCAAAATTATGTTCCTTATTTGATAACTGTTAAAATATGTAGTTATATGCTCAGTTATTTTTTTATATGAAAAGAAACCTTTAATTCGTTACTTTATCGAAGATATAATCGTGTAAGTTTGTCAAATAATGGTCAACAATGTTTTATTCTATTTGTAAATATTGGACTTACTTTGCTTTTATTATTTAACGTTTTTGATTTACTTTCGTTAACATTGATAATTATTTTTTGTGCCATTCAATTTTATTTTATTTTTACAAATTAATATACTATGACTGTGATGACGAATATAAAATAATTTTAATAAAAGACTATCAAAATATAACAATTTATTTATTTACAATGTTATGAAACGGTAGGTACTAAAAACCTACTAGTACCTATTACTTAACTCTTTTAACTGTGGATATTCGTGCCATTCAATGAATCAAAACTTTTTGAAGTCTTACTTAAAATCACGTTTTACCATTAATGTATTAAAAAAGGAGGAAGATATGTTACGCACTAACATCGCAATACCAGATAACCTGGGTTCGGCGCACGACTACATGTAACCTCGGTCTAGTACACCTGTACTTGTCGCGTATGAGTCTCGCATTATGTGCGTATTGTGTCTCTCACGCATGTTTGTAATATCTATCTCGCTCTCACAAATATGGCTAAGCAAAACATTAAATATTATTGTACAATAATGATACATAAAACAAAGTTAAATATTACAAGTACTACCAAGCGAAGACAAAATGGAAGATATGAGGTCCGGTTACCATTTCGCGTTGAAGATCCTCCGTGTACATCAGGTGGGTCACGCTCTATCGCTGAAAATAGATTAAAATCATTAGAAACCTTTTCTTTAACTCTTCATATTTCCTTAATCTATACATGAATACTTACAGTTAGGACACCTTACTGCCGCACTCAGAGCCGTTAACGGTTACTTAAGGCGATCCTTAGTATTGATGTTTAGTACAAATTCTATACTAAGGAGCGGTTTAAGTAACCGTTAAATGTTTCTGAGTGCGGCAGTTAGACCTGTAGAAGAAAGGAAACGCGGTTTACCTACCTCATCACGCCGTTATAAGAGAAGACAAATCAACTACTAAGGTGCGGATCGTATTCGTTGAATACGATCCGCACCTTAGTAGTTGGTTTGTGCGTTGCATCGGAAAAGAACAACAGAGGAGTCTCTCTAACCGACACTCTGATGTTTGAGCCAACTCTGAAACCTGATTTGAGGCACACAGTTTTGAGATGGAGAAGAAACTCTATTTGCCTAGTAGCGGACATCATTAAAATGTACCGTCAAATCAGAGTCACAGATGAACATACCAGGTATCAGAGGATTCTTTGGCGAGATGTGGTGGTTATCGTTACCTTTAGTACAGCCTAAGCGCCACATCAAGCTGTAAGGACTCTACATCAAATTGTGTATTATGAAGGTAACAAGTATCCACTGGTAGCTGAAAGGGTCTTAAACATATTTTACATGGACGATTTCATGAGTGTATGCAAGGACGTTACAGAGGGCAAAGAAATATATAAACAAATGAATGAGTTGTTAGACAAAGGTGGATTTCAATTACAAAAGTGGAACAGCAATAGTAAAGAAATATTAGAGAAAATAAGAACATTAGAAAGTAATCAGAACATAAATAAAATAAGTACAATAGAAGGTAATGAGGAGGACAACGAAAACAATAGAGCAATAAATAATAACGACCAGAAAGAAATAACAATTAAGGTAGATGATATTGAGATTAAGATTCTAGGACTTACCTGGGACCGCCAAGAGAATTCCTTTCAGTACACGGAGTGTCTTCAGCCATCAAACAGTCAACCTGTAACAAAAAGAGCTGTAGTATCAGACATTGCTAGATTGTTCGACCCATTGGGGTGGTTGGCACCTACCAGTCTGTTAGCCAAAATTTTATAAAAAAATTGTGGCTAGTTGGTATTGTGTGTGACGAACGACTAAAAGTGATCTAATAAAATAATGGTATACTTACCGAGAAGAGTTGTCTCTACTTGCCAAAATACAGATAACTCGTTGTCTTGGTACAAAGACAGAGAGCAATATAGAGCTCCACGGCTTCTGCGATGCTTCGAAGGTAGCATACTCCGCTGTTGTATGCTTATGGTTGATGGATTTGGTAAATGAGGTGAAGGTATCGCTGCTAGTTGAAAAGACTAGAGTGACACCTATAAAACAAGTCAGCATGCCACGTTTATTGTTGTGTTGTATTGCAGTACTGCTGGCGAAATTGTTGTCAGAAACTGCGAAGATTTTGAATGTTTCAAAAGAAAGGATAAAGGCATGGACGGATTCCATCGTAGTGCTTGCGTGGTTAAATAGCCACCCAAATAGATGGAAAACATTGGTCGCCAACCGCACTTCTGAAATATTAAAGTTTATGAATTCATCACAATGGTATCATGTAGCGACAAGAGACAACCCAGCAGATTGCGCGTCTTAAGGATTAATGCCAAGTATGTTCATTCAGAAGACACCATGTTTTTCGGGACCACACTAATAGATCTAGAACAGTCATGCTGAGATAGGAGCCTTTTTGGTGTCGCACGGGGTTTATTATTTTTATTTTTTATTATTGTTTGTGTTTTGCTTATCTCGTGTTGCCTGTGCGGGTCACAAATAAATATATTTTCTTTCTTTCTTTCTTTTCTTTTATCAAGACTTGCGTAGCAATTAGTCCCAACAGTAATTATGATAGTATATTCGATAGATTTACTTCTTTACAAAAATGACTAAGAATAGTAGCATATTGTCGTAAGAGCAAAGGAGATAGGAAAACTTAGTTATAAAAATAATAAAAACAAAGTTTCACAATAGAGTACACACAATTGAAAAATGACGGACAAATACACTTAAAAAGTAGCAAACTCAAATCCTTATGCTCTTATCTTGATAATAGGGATATTATGAGAGTGCAAGGTAGACTCGAACAGTCATCTTTAGATGAACTGATGAAATACCCAATTGTCTTGCCGAATAATTCGGAATTTACACTTCAATTGGTAGAAGACGCCCGTCTTAAGACCCTCCATGGTGGACTTCAATTGATGACGTATCATTTGAGATCAGCTTATTGGACCACTGGGGTAAGAAGCCTTGTGAAGCAATGTGTCCGTAAATGTTGAACGTGCGCTAAACAGAAGGCAACTATTAAAAATCGATTTATGGGATCTCTACCAGCTAGTCGATGCTCACCTGCGAGACCATTCTTGCAAAGCGGGGTTGACTACGCCCTATAAATATTAACCTGCAAAAGATCGTGGCCACCGGTCATGTAAAGATTTCGTTTGCTTGTTTGTGTGTATGTCTACTCGTGCTGTCCATCTGGAAGTTGTCAGTGACATGACGACTCTGTCGTGTTCAGCTGCCTTTAGGAGGTTTGTATCTAGGCGAGGTCATTGCGCTAAATTGTGGAGCGATAATGTGAGCCTCAAGAGAACTGCGACATATTGTAGACAATTTACATAGGTACCTCAGTTGCAGAACAGTTGGAAGCAAATAACACAGTGGCATATCATTCCCTCGCACGCACCTAATTTTGGCCGACTATGGGTAGCGGGAGTAAAATCTACGAAGTTTCACCTTAAACGTGTAATAGGAGAGTCTATAGTCACGTATGAGGAACTCAGTACACGCCGTACCCAAGTAAGGACAAGCTTAAACTCAATTCAGAGGATCCAAATGAGCCAATGCCATTTACTCCGGGTCATTTTTAGTAGGTGAACCTATAATCTCCGTACCAGATTATAACTACGTAGGTTAATCGGTAAATTCTCTAACCAGGTGGCAATTTGTTCAACGGATTCTGCAATTCTTTTAGAGATGTTGGTCTCAGGAATACTGAGCTAATTTAATGAATAGATATAAACGGACTTTTAGAGTTCCTGAGCCAAACATTGGCGATGTCGTTCTTATCAAAGAAGACGATCTGCCTCCTAGTCGTTGTATGTTAGGACGAGTTCTTGAAAAATATCTGGTAGATGATTAGGGCGCCCGAGTTGTCACAATGCGCACCAAATACAGCACTATAAAGAGGCCAACTAATAAAATATGTATTTTACCCATTGCAGATTCAAACAAAATAATGTTTACACTTTTTATCTTTTACATTGTTTTTATTCATTATACACTGTCTTTTGTTGCAATTTTAATCTTTATATTTTAAAGATAACAAAAACGTAAAATACTAAAAATACAGTGTATGTGTACTTAAAATATTTTTAAGTATACATTTTATTATAAGTACATACATAATAGGTATGGTAAAAACGCTAGAACGCACGGAAATTTGTTCTAGTTTCCTCAAGGTCCGTATAGTAAACAGCTCCTGATACAGCCTGTGTATTATTCAATATAGTATTGCGTTCACTCTGCCAAAGAATACACTCCCATAAGATATGATGTACAGATTGTACATATTCGCAGTCAGATGTAGAATACTGACATAAAGGCGAGGCAACAAGCTTGAAGGAAAATAATTTACTTTTAAAGTTACCATGCCCAGTGAGAAATTGGGCAACACAGTGATCCACCTCCAACCATTTCCTGGCCAGCCGCACGCAAATGGATGGAAAGAATTGGTGTAGGTGTCGGCCCTTGATTAAATTATCCCACCCACATTGCCATTCGGATAAAAGTTCCTCCCAGACGTCAATATGTGGTTTAAATAATCTAGAGATTTTCTCACGGTCACTCCGCGTTAAAAAGTCCGCGTCCATGGTCTCTTGTGTATTAATTGGAATAGTACATTGCAGCACGTCGCTGCACTTCAAGGACGACCGGAAGTACGCCAGCAAGTACCGGTAAGGCCTCAGTACTAACCGTTCTGTATGCTTTGCATAAGAATATCAAAGCCAAACGCTGACTCTGAAGTAATTTACGTCGTACCACCCCTATTGTGGCCCTATTAGCCCAAACAGGCGCCCCATAACAGATACAATTAATTGTAGGGCACGATTTAAGATTACCTTTGCTGAGCTTTGCCTGATTGCTGTTTCTTACGTAATAAGCCTGCCGATTTCGTGCAGCGGTTTTCGCGTCAACCGCGTACAAACATCCTCCGTGGCAGATAAACAAATTCTCCAAAAACATTTTTTGGCATTCTTCAAATTTTTTTTTTTTTTGGGATAGAATTTTCTAAATAATTATTTATCTATTATATTATTCATATTATGAAGAGGTAAAGCTTGTGACTTTGTGAGGTTGTAGGGGGTAATGTCGGGATCTATCGAACCGATTTAGATGAAATTTGGCATGGAGATCGTTTGAGACCCTGGGAAGGACATAGGATAGTATGTATTCCCTTGGGATGATAAAACACATTTTACGCGGGTGAAGCCGCGGGCAGAAGCTAGTCTTAAATATTTTCAAAATACAGACATCACCGAGTTACAATGTTGTTATATGTATAGATATAGAAGATATAGATGTATAGATAAGGGGGTACTATCAGGCCCCTTCGGAGAATGTTGTGTTAAGTGTTAAAAAACACTAGACAATCTAGTTTATTTTTTGTGTAAAGAAAACAAAGAAATTCATATCTTCCTTCTCAAAAAAAACACCTCACATAGCACGGATTTATGTATCAACAGTAAAGCTATTTAGTATCTATTTATAAACTGAAATAATCCCTGATTAACATCTTAAGTTCTTAAAACCCTAAACATTATGTAATCAACACAGGCATAAATTCACTAATCCTAGAAGTGACAGCATCTACACTATGTATGATAAGACCTAAACGTAGCCAATGTGTCTTAATCTTTGAGATTTCTTACCTTCAACAGGTTATACGAGCGATCTTCTATTACATAAATGAGTCTAAGGAGTGAACGTCGACGGAGAGCACACGTCTCGACCGAATTTGAAAAAAAAACAACAGAAGATCAACAAAAAATTGATCGACGCTAAAAAGAAAAAAGTGCCGTATAGACAAAAACTAAGGTTCGTAAAACGAATTGCCAAACTTGACAAAAAAACTGAAGGTCCAAAATAAAGTGATTATGAAATAGACTGTATCCAAAATGGGGATCAAGTTAGCAAATCAAATGACAAATAGTGCGAAAAAGGAGGACAGCTTCGCGAAGTTATTGGGAGACTTCGGAAAATGGCAATTTCTAGTTACCGGGACCGTGTCTATAGTGAAACTAAGTTCAGCATGGGTGCAAATGGCAATTTTATTCCTGACACCCAACTTAACCTTTCGCTGTATAGACTTGGCTAATTCTACAGAAATAATAACGAACTCTACGTGCTATAAAGATTGTATAAGTTATGAGTATGACACGAGCCCCTTTGGGAATACTATAGTTTCGGAATGGGACCTCATTTGTGAGAGAAGATGGCTCTCCAGCCTGAACCAGATGATGCTTCAAGTTGGTATCCTAATTGGGAGCCCAATTTTTGGATTTATGTCGGATAGGTGAGTCTAACTTTTAAAATTTTTGTTTGGTCAGTGGATAAAACCTCGCCTGTCGTACTTGAGGTCGTGGGTTCAAATCTGGGCAATACCAATGTGAGTTTTTCAACTCGTGTTATGTATTTTATAAGTTTATTTTGGACATTGCTAACATCAGAGAAGGAAAGTATCGTGAGGAAACCTAGACTTAGCTATACATCTATAGGTTAGAGGGTCGTCTGGGTTGGCCTATGAAGGATACCGATTTTGGGGTTGTTGATTGTCTTTCAAGTTACGTGCAATGGAACGTGATTATGCGTTTATTTGTTCGTTTTTTTAAGATTTATTTCGTTGTTTTTAATTATGTATTGAAGTTTTATAATGATTTATTGTTTTTTTTTATAATGATCTAATAATACCTTTAAACGAGCAACTCTTGTATATATGTATGTTTATATATAAACTGAATCTCGGAAACGGCTCCAAAGAGTTTCATGAAATTTTTTTATGCGGGGGGATTCGGGGGCAAGTAATCGATCTAGCTAGGTTTCAGTTTTAGAAAACGTCGTTTCTCTATTTTCACCCGAGCAGAGCTCGGTTTCCAAGGTACTACATTATTATTTTAGAAAAAAGCAACAAAAATAAATAATAATATATTTGTACGATCATGAAACGGAACGATTTCCTCCATTTTGTGGGTCAGTAAATGGATATGGCGTGTCATTCATTCTGTCCCTCTTGTGGTAACATTTACATTATTTATTTCACTTCATGGTTAAAATAAGTCGAATGTGTTCCAAAAACGTATCGAGGTACCCCGGCCTCACGTAGTCTTTTGGCTGCTACCCCTAGAGTGTATATAAATACCAGAGGCGCGAAAGGAGAGCAATCCCCGCCTGCTATACTGCTCTCGTAAAACAGTAACTTCAGTTATGCTTGTTTTGGTTTTTATAACAACGAGACCGAGCGCTATTTGGGCAAATTCGGTTTGTCTGTATCTACCACCGATAAGGAGATACGATAAATAAAACATAGTTTTTGCAAAAAACAAGGCACTGTGTCTTTTTTATCAAAAGACACAGTGCCTTGAAATTTTTAGGTTTAAACACAGTAAATTACTATTAACTGTGCTGTAATATGTGTTCATGTATTTTTATAAACATGTTTCGCTTGGCTATTTATTTATTAGGCTCACCAACATTTGTTAACACTAAGAATATTACAATAATTATTCACTTAAAACTATAGTTGAGTGTCACATTTTTTTAGAGATAGGCACCACATAGATAAGCACAAAATATTGAACAAACATTCAGAAATAACTTACTAACCTAATAGAATAAAAACATGCTATAAAATGATATGATGCTTTAGGTATAAAATTAATATTTATAACCACATAACACACAACATCATCATTTGTTACATAACATCGTCTGTCCATTTTCGGCACTTGATAAGTGTATATCGGAGAATTAATGTGACAAATTGTCAAGCACGCGTTATCTGCTGTGATTAGTTGAATGAATTTTTAACAGCCAATCACAGCAGATAACGCGTGCTTGACAATTTGTCACATTAATTCTCCGATAATTTAGAGTTGGGAATCTCAGGGTTAATTTCTTCACTCGTAAACTACGAAGTACAGATCCGCACCAACGTTACTTCGTCTATCACGGACACCTTGTTTTGGATGTACGATAACATCTCGTCTATCACAATAATATTCTTGCTGCATTTTATAACGTTCGTCATTTTTACAAAATGACGAACGTTATCCCACTACGACGAGTGGTACCCGACTACGACGATTTTCAACTTCGCAAGGGAGTTGTGGAACTGGATGAGAGTTTGGTTCTGGACGAAGGATACCCCCACCAGCGGACAGGGTTGCTTGTTTCGGAGAGATTTCCGTCTCCGAAAAAGCAACCCTGTCCCCTCTTGACATCCTCGAGGGACGGGGTACCGGCGGCAGCCGACGAAATAAGGGTCACTGAGCCGCTCAAGTCCTCACTCAGTCATCTCTGGGTGGGACAAAGTACGGCGCAGCGATCACGGCGATGTTAATCGGCACAGTGATTGATGTTCGCTTGGAGGAGGCGTAATGGGGCCATTACTGGCACACAGCAGCGGCGGAAGTGGCGGTGGAGGCAGCGGTGACGGCAGTGGTGGAGGGCTATGCAAACATACCCCTAGTTTTCGTACTACTTGACCGGACTGAATTGCCGTAGGCAAGATTTTTGCTATTTATTTATTTAAGCTAGCAATTATTGAAATCAGAATATACTGAAATAGAAATATCTACCGATAACTGGTTCTTTCATCCAAAAGCAAAGCTGGCAACTTCGACCGTATTCTTTATTCATTATTTTTCAATTTGGATTATAAAGGACCAATCCTTTCTTTTCTATAAATTCCAGATGCGGCCGCAAGCACACCTTCCTAGTCGCCATATTGTCTCTGATAATCTTCGGCCTGGGCATGCCGTTCTCTCCGAGCTACCTGGTCTTCACAATTCTCCGGTTCCTGGTCGGACTAGCTACCTCAGGGACCATGGTAGTCTCCTTCGTCATCGTGATGGAGTCTGTGGGACCCCGGTATCGAGAGGTCACTGGATGCTTGTTCCAGTTACCTTTTACTATTGGTAAGATATACAAAGACTGGTCCGAAAATTATTTTGAGGTGAAGGAGACGCCAACTGCAGCGCAAAAATTTCGCGCGTCAGTTACGCCGCGGCTAATTAGATTCGTTTGATTAAAACAATGTTGAAACAAAACAAAGTGTTGTTGTTTGGAGAAATATGTGATATTAAAGACAATCTATTAGCCAAATTATGAAGAAATTATTAAGTAATATGAATGGAAGAGGCGGCAATTAAAATTTCATAAAGATACTCGTTAAAAACCAACTTTTCAAGAGATTGTTATTATTACGGATAAAATTGGAAGAATTTGGGCGAAAAATCAATGTTTCACTTACAAGAATGAAATGTCGTAACATTTCATTCTTCTTTCTTTCTTTAATCACACCCCAAATACCCAGTTCAATTTTTTTAGAAAAACTGTAAGGGTTTCAGCGTACTAACAAAAGCCTATTCGATATTTGCACATAATTATATATGTAAGGGTTTTATGAATTGTACTCGGCCAAAAGATCGAAAAGTGCCGAAAAATTTGTACGACATATCAATAGTTCAAAATACTACAAGAAAAATTATCATAGGTAATGTCGAGATTTTTGCTACAAACCAGAGATCACATACAGAAGAGAAAAAAGAAAGGAGAGAAAGAAGAGAGCCACAAAAAGTTTAAAAAGGAAGCTTAGCAGCTTCATGAATATTTGTTAAAACATCAAGAAACATGCCAAAACAATCCCAACATCGTTCAGCACGATTTCTCCACTGCCACCGATTCCAGTGAGCCCATAATGTGACGACTAAAGACTTGTATTCAAATATATATATATTATTTCAATTACAAAGGTCATTTCAATACATATTATTATAGATCACCTTTCAGATCAGCAAGGAATTGCTTGTGTTAGCAGACTCCGCGCTTCCACTTATAATTTTTTTATGCAATTGAAATGTAGACAATGTAGACTTGCAAGTTTAAAAATAAAAGGGTAGTTCAAATTTATACAAATAGCTCTGCAGATGAATGAGCGTTAAGCATAGAAAAGGCCAGATCGCGCATGTACGCGTGGTGTATGTGGCACGAGTGAGTGTGAGTGAGTGCGTATACAGGGTGTCCCAGAAATCGACGTCAAGCCGTAAATGGGTGATAGACCAAGTTATAACAGTTCTCAGAAAAATACGAAAAAAAATATATCTCATGTTTTTAAAAAATTATGTTCACTTTAAAACATTTACTAAACAAATCAATCCCTGTAATGGTTCTTTAACTCCAATTGCTACAAATCCCATAATTTATCTAATTTTTTTATTATTATGTAATCTTGAATAATGCTTGTGTAGATTTTTGCCTAAAATTCAAAGCCAACTCCTCCTACTTGGAAGAAAATTAAACTTTTTCAAAACCATATTATTCAAATTTACTATTTCGCCCAACTTTAACTGACTGTACTGAAAAAAAATGTACTACGCTAGTTTGGCAAGTAACATGAAAAATTGGCGCATTTAATAAGGATTCAAAAATGGTGTAACACTTGCTAGATTACGTTTTCAATAATTGGTCAAATTTTTTTTTGTAAATAGCCTCGGTTTTTACACAAAATGTCCATACTTCCTTAAAATGACTTTAGCTTACCTAAAGCTTTGCTAAACTCCGTTTCTAGTTCGATAGAGACGTTACGTAATTTAAGAGCAAAGTTATGATAGCGACTCAACCTTTTTACTTTAAGTCAGGACCAGTTTTCTCATCTTAGAAAAAAAAAACAAATTATCAGATTTAATTTTTTTTCAGATCTTTTTTAAGAAGATGTCGTGCTTGCATTGCCGTCGAAGGAAGGCAGTTTGAACATTTATTGTAATAAAAAAAAAAAAACTAGGCAAAAATCTACACAAGCATTATTCAAGATTACATAATAATAAAAAAAATAGATAAATTATGGGATTTGTAGCAATTGGAGTTAAAGAACCATTACAGGGATTGATTTTTTTTGTAAATTTTTAAAGTGAACATAGTTTTTTAAAAACATGAGATAGATTTTTTTTCGTATTTTTCTGAGAACTGTTATAACTTGGTCTATCACCCATTTACGGCTTGACGTCGATTTCTGGGACACCCTGTATATGTGAATAGTAAGGATTTATCTAAAAAAAAACATTGTTTCGCGTACTACAGCTGTCAGCACGAATTATTCTATGATCGCCAACACTTGTGCCAGATATGGAATGGCAGCCGCAGCCATATATAGCCTCATCAGTTTTGTAAGCAATCAGCTCCACTTTTTCAGTAATTGAAAAAAAAAACAAGTTATGCAAAGAACGAACGAAAACTAGAGAGAATACCAAAGACACAAAAAAAATGGTAAAGATTTATAGTTGTCTTTTTTAAAATGAATGAATATACATATTTTACTTAATTGTGTTTAAATGTAAAATATGGGTTCCCTCTATCTGGCAGAATCTTGCTGCTCCGAAATTTATTTAGCATAACACACTTGGCATAATCTTCTTTAAACGAATATTTTAAAGGCATACAAATCATTTAATATAATTATTGTTTGGCCGAATGTTTATAAGTCCGAATTTACAATGGCATACTTTTAAGATGGCAGAATATTATTTGGCATAATTTCACTTGGCATACGAGTATTATGAAGATGGCAGAAATTCATTTGGAATAATTTAATGGGTTTTGATCTTCTAAAATCTAATTGGTCTATTGTAAATGAGCACTTTTAAAAATAAATGATGTATGTTTTATGTTTAATCTTCATATTAATTATTGCGTCTATAGTAGTTAATCTACAAATAAGTTATGAATGAACTGCATTCAAGGTAACATGATAATTTTGTTTATACATACTTAATTAATATTTGGTATAAAAAAATAATATTTTATACTCTTTTTTATTTATTACGTAACGGTTGGGCTGGAATCTCTGGATTTTCATGGTAATTGGAGTTACCTACCAAAACTAAAAAGAGATGACTAAAAAAATTTACAAAATCAAACCGACTTCCAAAACAAAATACTACAAAGTGAAAAATAACTTTCTTTTCCGAAGTCGGTGTCGAAAAACGGAAAACAATAGGTAACAAAGACACTGCCTTGGGAAAAGAAAGTTATTTTTCACTTTGTAGTGTTTTGTTTTGGAAGTCTGTTTGATTTTTTGTAAAAAAGTTTTTAACACCACCTTTTCTACATCCGTATTACGTATGTACGCAGGCCGTTTGTGAGTACGTAAGAAGAAAAACATAACTGATAAGCTAAGGTCTGTGTATTTCTTTCTAAGGTATGCCCTGGCAGTAAGACTACCTTAAAAAATCTTTAAATCAACCTCAAATAATTTTTGTATCAATTCATTAACAGTCACGTTGTTTCAGTCAAGGCCCGTCAGTCAGAAATATAAAGTTAGATAGCTCGTTCCTAAGCATTGATAGATCTATTTGATAATGAAGAAGAACGTGCAAGAAACTTTGTGGATCCAATTGGAATTATATCTAGTATCTACCTACCTACGGGATGAGTTTTTAGCTCTTTAGCAATATTTCAGGGAGTTATGAAGTATTCAGAAATAAGTATGAAAAACTTTCAGCATTGGACCAACCCAGAAATCGTGTTAAAATATCTGCACCTGTAGCCAAGTTGACAATCTACAACCGATTATTCTAGTAGAAAGCGAATCTAAGTATGGGAATGACACGTGACAATCTGAACGTTAAGTCGCGTGTTCAGACCAGCTTCATTAAAAGTAGCAGTAAGTAGTATTATCTGTGGTATAAACCTGATTTTTGCACGTGTATCATCATAATATCAAATTATATAGATACCTAATTGTGTGTCTATATAATATTATACAACGGATCCCTTACGCATCGTTTTAATGAGTTCTAGAAACCAGTTTAGTGATTTGGGAAATCAAATCATTTAGTTTTAATTTTCTAATTAGATGGATAAATTAGTTAGTATAGATAACAACTTTATTAGGTATTTGATGTATAGAGCCTTGTCCACTTGGCAAAACTAGTTTTATAGGTTGTTGACATTGTATTTTAATTATATAATTTACATAGATAATATTTTAATACTACGACACATGCTAATGCGTAAAATACGGCGTAGATTCTGCAATAACGAATGGACGGTCAAAGGATATTGCTAGCACTACGCTTGACTTGACTCACTGAATTGAGATCACCCTTTACTTTTTCGTACAAGCAGGAAGAAGCTGTTGTAATTACAGCGTTAGTAGTACCTTTTCTTCTGTTTTAGGGCCCTACCTCACCAAGATGCCATGGCGACGTCGCCGGCTACGTAGGCATGGTTAACTCTGGCTACCTTCGGTTGCCGAATGGAGTAGCCAGTGGTGACCATCTGACAGTTTAGTTCTCCCTCGTATCGAGAATGGAACCTTGCTGGTCACCAACACCAGCAAGGTCACACAACTCTGAATAAGAGTCTCCAGCATGAACTGACTGCTGGCGCCCCCGAAGATAAGAGGAAATCCATTCCAGTACCTCGTGAGATTGTCGTTATTAAAGGCGTTTAAGAAGTCAGTCAGTCCCTCAAGGCGGTATTTTATCTCCTCTTTTATTTTCCATTTTCATTAATCTAATAACCACCGAGTTTCATTGTGCGTATCATCTTTACGCTGTTGATTTACAGCTCTACTGTCAGTCAGGTGCTCACAACTTACTTGATTGAACTTACTTGAAAGGTTAAACCGGGATTTAATTACGATTAAAGGCTGGTCCGACCGATTCGGTGTGGCGGTTAATCCTCCGAAGTGTCAGGCTATCATACTTGGGAGTCCCCATAGCTTGAGAAAACTTGATGGCTTAACTGTTCCACCCATAATCTTCGACAACGTATCAATTCCGTTTAGCTCCGAGGTTAAGGATCTTGGTCTGTTCGTCGACACTTGCCTTGACTGGCGCAAACAGGTAACGAGTGTCAGCCGAAAGGTCACCGGAGCGTTGCGTTCGCTGTATCGATTAAAAAATCTTCTCCCAGCTCACATAAAGGCCATGGTTGTACAGTCCCTAATCTTTCCTATAATTGACTATGGAGATGTGTGCTACTATGACCTGAATCCAGATCTACTCAATAAACTTGACCGCCTTCTGAATAACTGCATTCGATTTGTCTTCAACCTCCGGAAGTACGATCATGTATCCCCACATCGATCCCTTTTAAAATGGTTACCCATTCGTCAGCGTAGAGCGCTGAGGGCCCTGACTAAACTGTTTTCTTTTATTGATAAACCCACTTGTCCTTCTTATCTGTCTTCTCAAGTCCAATTTCTTTGCTCTGCCCACAGTAAGAATCTTAGCTCCACCAATAATCGTCTTCTTCATTGTCCCTCTCACCGCTCTGGGTTTATTCACTCGTCCTTCTTTGTCCAGGCAATCTCACTTTAGAATGCGTTCCCTCAGAACATCAGGATGGCAACCAGTCGGCTTTCTTTCAAATTGAAGGCACGTGAGCACATTCGCAAGAAATTTGCAGAATCATCACAAAATTGATTTGTTCGTTTCGGATTCTATATAAAATTGTTTATAGGTATGTATGTATCTAAGTATATATTCATTTTTCCTTTTTTTTCGTATCTTTTCTCTATTCATCCTATCATTTAGTTGCACCTGCCTTGTTTTATCTCTGCACCAACCTAATGTCGACTGGTAGAAAATGCCTAAGGCATTAAATCCGCCTTTGTACTTATGCATAAAGTTTTAATAAATAAATAAATAAAATAAACGACCGGCTCGAACGACCGAGCGAGATGAAGGATCCGATGTACAGTTTAAGACATTTATTTCTCAAAAAGAATACAATTCACTTAATATGAGAAATACAAGGTTATCATAAAATTAAATATAAGAATTACTTATGAAGAAGGTGTTACAGTGTTGTGAGTAAAAGGAAAAAGCGAGTGTACTATTACATATCGATTCTTGAAGGCAAGTCAATAGCAATTACACATTCTACCATTTATATGTACTGTGATGTTTCGAAAATACAGAGTAGGTATCCTAGTTATTTTAATAATTAGCAAATTATTAAATAATGACAATTGTTACAGATGTAAATTAAAATGGTGTGGTAATAAATATAAATATAACCCATATTTAAAACCTAGAAAAATCTTTTAAAATGTGGTGCTTTAAGGTTTTTTGTATAAAGTAAAGGACTGTATCTCTTTAATGTCATTGGGTAATTTATTATAATGTGGATTTCTTTCTATGTCATATTTTCGTACTTTTTGCCCTTTGTCTTGCCAATTCATTACGCAATAAAACTGCAGAAGTGTACCCACTATAATTGTAGCAAATCTGTAATTATACCATATATGAATTTTATACCAATGTACTGCAATACTTAAAAAATATCAGTAAAGGTTTATTATACATACATTTATTTATTATACATAAATACTTTTACGGTTTTAAATATGACTCTATAAAAAATACAAAACCCACCCACCGGTATCGGGAACAGGGTCCAAGCTACCGGTGTTCAGTGCTCATGAGAGAGGAAGCTCCTGACTATACCTACGCACCGTGTCCAGGAGTACCGCTTTCTAGATCATAGATGAATATAAGTACTTAGATCAAGCTTTTGAACGAGAGCATCCTCAAATGTTCGTCGAGGCTCTTGGCTATTATGTCATTGCCGACTATCGGCACAATGACTGCTTTATTTACATCCCACATGTCGACAACCTCGCGAGCCAGATCAACATACTTATTTTTCTTATCTCTCTCAGCACTCTCAGCCTTCACGAGGTTCTCGTCGCTATATCAACAATCATTACGCGACGCTCTAGTCAGTCTATCACCACTATGTCAGGCTTAGATTTTATTTAAGAGCAAGTTGCCGATGGATAATCCTGGCCACAAGGTCGTGTCTATGCAAATAGTCTCTAGAGATAATGTGCCGGATTGATTTCCCCGGCCGGTGACATTCCCGACAGATGTCAACCGTGCTGTCCTTCACAATGTATGTATGGTAGTTATTCGGCATCATAACTTCGTCCATAATCGCAAAGAAAAAACCTTTGGTTTCTCCGAAGAGGGAAAACCGACCACATTTCCGAATTTTTTTGTTCGTATTTTATTTTACCGAAAACTGTTGACCGACGTCTATTTTGCTATATGCAATATTTGACATATTTTCAGATCATCGAAATATCATGTGGCATATGTATTATCTTACCAAACTACGTTTCGCCGATTTACAAAATAACCGCTTTTAGCCGAAGTCTCTTTTGAACTTTTTTCATTTGCCATATTTTCACCACACCGAACAACATGTTACGGAATATTATTTGGTCATAAATATATAGCCGGTTACTTGGTAGCATTTTCAATTTAAAATTGAAATAGTGTCATAAAAAGTCAATATGTCGTGCTACAAAATTTAGTGACAGAAACGAATCGCTGCAAAACCGACTTCACGCAGTGTTGTCTGTGTTCGTATTTATTTTAAATTTTCATGCAAAATGATTTATTAATAACTATCATACATTAGACATTTTTATTATTTTTTTATTTCAAAGACATAGTCCAAGAGCGAGCGAAGCGAGCTCGGTAATTTAGGGCACCCCGACACGGATAGTTTAGGTTCTAAGGGGGTGACGGGAGCTGAAATGAGCATGCAAAGCGAGCGAACTCAGCTCCCGTCATCTCCTTCACGTTAGGATACTTTAGACCCTGCAGACTGAAATGGGAGCCCCGCGCAGCTGGTCTCCGTCGAATAATTTCGTTTTTCAAGTCGCTGTTTTAAACATTTGTATTCGGCCACTGTTTCTCTCTCACTTAGTGTTTTAATATGCGTATAAAAATAAACACTTCGAACTAATGTCATTTCGGCTAAGTGTAACATTGGTAAAAAGATTTGCGACCAAATGAAACGTCGGAGTATCAAAAAATCGAATTGATAATAGGTCAACTGGGACAGTGGCAGACGTGGCTTCGATGAAATAAAAAGACGAAACAATAATTGTTGAAAAGTTTTAGGTGAATTGAAATTCGGTCAAATATTTTTCGAACCTATGATAGGTAACCCCAAAAGGTCACCAAGTCGCAGCCAGGCCACGGACACTAAAAACTATTGTTTCGTATAAACCCAAAATAATCAGGCTCAGGCTGTAACCACTAGATTATCGAGCAATTCTTTTATTTCTAACCCTCAAACCTCCCTCTTCCAGGTCACATGACAGTTCCTCTCTTCGCGTACTACTTCAGAAGCTGGAACACCTACCTACTGGCCATGGGGCTGCCGCCCATAATCTACCTGGGCTACTTCTTTGTACTGACGGAGTCGCCTCGGTGGCTGGTCAGCGTGGGCAGAGTGAAGGAGGCCACGGATATCGTGACTAGGGCTGCTATACTGTGAGTATACTATTTATTTTTTATTTATTTATTCAAAATTACGTAACTAACACCTTAAAAGCTATAACGCCAATTCAATGTAAGTACCACAAAGATACACTTACATCTAACGTACATTGATTACCTAAAAATCCAATTAAAATACAATCAAATATTACAATTTAAATCCAATTAAAAATAAAATCTAACATACAATTTAAAATACATATAAAATACAATTTCAATACTATTAAAATACAATTATAACACTATTAAAATCGGGGTGATGAAGCCAGCCGCGCAGCACCCGAAACACGAAGCTACACAGATCGATGTCCCTCCGCACCGCCAGCCTGCTGTACCCTACCATACCTATTACGAAGAGACGCGGGTACATGAGCGGGAAGAAGGGATAAACATCATACAACTTAAAAAACGAGTGAATTTGTTTTAGATTCTTTCCACCATGATACTGTATTTAGCCTCATGGGGGTTTCAAACGAATGCATTTGTTTCAAGACGGCTCCGTACCAGCGCATTGTACATAATTTTTACCACTGCCGTATTCTGAAATTCTTTGCACTGTTTGAGTATAAATCCCTGATTTCGGAAGGACTTGCCGCGTATATCTAAGATGTGCTCACGAAACGTTAATTCCGGAACCATCTTCGCCCCCAGGTCCCGCACATCCGTGACTCGTGACATAACCGCAGATTCCATCTCATAATGATGCAGCAGAGTTTCCCGCGCGCGAATGTAGCTCATTATACCGCATTTAGAAACGTTAAAACCTAACTTATTATCTACTCTCCACTGCACCACCCTACCAATATCCTGTTGAAGCCGTTAACAGTCTGAAGTATCTGCTACCAACAGGAATAAATTGAGGTCGTCTGCGAATAGCTAGCACTTCGCCCCCCTTACGACTTCCGGGAGATCATTGACCATCAGAGTGAAGCCGTTTTGTATGGACAATACGGACAGTATGGACAATAATATAATAATACAGTATGGACCGATGTTGACACCCTGACTCACCCCCGAAAATGTGAAATATGGACGATCGCCAAAGTAGTTCGCGAAGAATTTTAGAAGGTGCGGCGTAAAACCAAATGCCGCAAACTTAGCCAACAGCACATCGTTGTCGACGGTGTCGAAAACTTTCTGAAAGTCAAAGTACGCAATGTCCACCTGAACCTCAGCGTACACGTAGATTTAAATATTTTCGTTAAGGCATAGAAGTTCTTTTTTGCTTTTTCACCGACTATTTTAATATGATCTATAAATGCAAAATTCCTCTCTAACACTAGACCAAGATAGCACACGGACTGATTCCTTTTTATCGGAACGTTATTAAATTTAATTGTAGGACACGATTTAAGATTACCTTTCAAAATGAGTTGATAAGTTTTGTGCGGAGCAAAGGTCAGGTGGTTTCGATCGCCCCACTGAGATATTAATCGTAGGCAAGTGTCAGCCAAGCTCTCCAGTCCAGCTCGAGTACTTGATTGAATGAGCAGAAGACCGTCGTCCGCGTAACCGGTTAATGAACAGCCGCTTGGAAGCGGAATCGCGAGGAAATCATCAAAGCCCATAAAGGCGGACCAATAACCGAATCCTGAGGACATCCCATGGTGAGAGACTTCGACATGGAATGATAGCCGAGTTTGAGTTTCGCGGAACCATTTAAAAAGTAAGAGTAAACTAAATTGTATATATTTCTAAAGCAGACTCGAGTTTTCATTTTAAGTAATAGCAGTGGCCACCATGCGTTATCAAAAGCCCCAGAAATATCTAGAAAAATCCCTGATGTATAAACTGTTTTCCTAACAGTAAGGGCCGAGTCTACGGTAGATTTTCCAATAGTGAAACCGGATTGATTGTTATAAAATTTTCGTCCGTCCGGTAGCAAACGTGGAACGATAAGGCGCTCCAGGAGTTTTCCCAAAGATGGAAGTAATGTTATGGACCGGTACGACTTTGGGTCGTGCGGGGATTTGTCGCCACTTTTCGGGATGATTCGTATAAATCCGCGTCGCCATATACGAGGAAATACGCCCTCCGCAATACAACGGTTGTAAACGGTTAAAATCGCATCACCGGCTGTTTTACACGCTTCTATAATCATCCGATTAGATATTTTATCTTCACCTGATGACTTGTTGAGTGGTATCCTCGAGACAACGTTGATAAATTCGTCAGTGGATGGATACATACCTACTTGTTGATATTTCGCAAACATGAATAATATGATGAGTTATTACAATCTTATGGTAATTATTTGGACTAGTTGTGTTTTTTTCCTACTACTAATGTAGGCAATTAATTCCATAATAACTCTTGTAACGTTATCTAATTATCTATGAAGTGTCTAGTTTGAATAATATATTTACATGAATTATGTCTTTCGGTATGATTTAAGCTACAGAACGCATCAGAAACTCTGCCTTTCGTTGCAAAATACAAATATCAGACTATGGTCACATAACTGCGAAGTTACCGCAGCCCTGGCACAAGCAACTGAAGGAACACGGTCGGGTTGTAGTCAGTATGAAAAACCGGCCAGGTGCGAGTCGGACTCGCGCACGAAGGGTTCCGTACCTGGGGTGGCGTCAACTATGTATGTACGGGTGCACGCTCCTATTGGTCGTAGCGTGCCTGTAGCCTTCCTCGATAAATGGACTATCTAAAACAAAACAATTTTTGAATTCCAACCAGTAGTTCCTGAGATTAGCGTGTTCAAACAAATAAACAAACAAACAGACAATCAAACTCTTCAGCTTTATAATATTAGTATAGATTCATTAATCCAAAAGATCAAGGATTCAAGAAGATCAAGTTCAAGTTTCGAATTCAAAATGTTTTCTTTCATGTACGCATACCACCCAGTGGGAGGCCTTTGAATCGACTTCTGGTTCGCGGTCACCACTCCAGAACTTTTCGGCCCCATTGGCCATCCGTTCTGCGAGCAATGTGCCCTGCCACTGCCACTTAAGTTTCGCAATTCTTCGGACTATGTTGGTATCTTTGGTTCTTTTCTCCTGCAGTTATTCTCATTTCTGATGCGATCTCGCCACCATATGTTGCAACAATGACCCAATATTCTGACGAAACTCTCCTCTTCTTTCAGAAATAAGCTACCAACAGCAAAAATTGAAGAAACCTTAACCCAGCTTTCAAAGGATATCTGCGCGAAAGACGATGAGCCCAAACTGAACTACTCAGCCCTATTCCAGAAATCCTTGCTGCTGAAGACCAGTTGCTGCTGCGTTATGTGGCTCATCGGCGGGGTCTCCTACTTCGGGTTTAACCAGTACATCAGTCAGACCAGTCCGGATCCTTTTATTAGTGTGGCTCTGGCTGGGGCTATTCAGGTAATGACTTTCACATATTTTCGTAGATATTTATGTAAGAACCTAGTATTTTTGTGAAGAAGGTCGTAGGAGTACTACCACCCAGCAGGCAAATTTCTGCAGTCAGACGGTGATGGTGCTAAATTTTGTAGGACACTTGTACCAGCGTAGTTTACTGATACATGAGAAGTTTTAGATTTGTCTCTTTTATGGCAACGGTTTAGTAATGTACATTTTATGGTATAATAAATGCTTCTTTGCCATCATATAAGCCTAAAGACGTCCACTGCTGGATATAGGCCTCCCCCAAGCGTCGTCACATTGACCGGTTCCGTGCGTCTTGCATCTAGCGGATTCCCGCCACCCTCACCAGGTCATTGGTCCACCTAGTGGAGGGCCTTCCAACTTGGTAAAATAATACCATTGTTTAAATCAGGTAGTACATCAGACCCTACTAATTATAGACCTATTTCAGTACTACCTACGTTTAGTAAAATATTTGAGAAATTAATTTTAGAGCAATTGCAAAGATTTTTTAATAAACATAAATTATTACATAGCAAACAGTTCGGTTTTACAAGGGGTCGTTCAACTACTGATGCCGGTGTTGAGCTTTTAGGACATATTTATAATGCATGGGAAGATAAGTGCGATGCCTTGGGAATCTTTTGTGATTTGTCCAAGGCATTTGATTGTGTTATTCATGAAACGCTAATCAGGAAACTCCGCCACTACGGAATCCGGAACAGCGCTCTGGATCTTCTTACTTCATACTTAAGTAATAGGATTCAGAGCGTTGACGTTAATGGAAAAAGATCTCCTGGATCTATAGTAACGATGGGCGTCCCGCAGGGCTCGATTCTTGGTCCTTTCTTGTTTCTTATTTATATTAATGACTTGCCATACCTCATAAAGGATAACCATGATATAGTATTGTTTGCGGATGATACTTCACTTTTGTTTAAACTTAAACGTCAGCAGCTGGTTACTGACGATGTAAATAGCGCGATCTCAAAAGTAGTTCACTGGTTCAATGTTAATAATTTACTACTTAATGGAAAAAAAACCAAATGCATTAAGTTTACCCTACCTCACGTTAGGCAGGTGAAAACTGATGTGTTGGTAAAAGGCGAAGAATTGAATCCTGAAAATAGCACAGTATTCTTAGGCTTAACTTTGGATGCTAAGCTTCAGTGGGGCCCACATATAGATAAATTGTCAAAAAAGCTAAGCTCAGCAGCATATGCTGTTAGGAAAATTTGTAATTTAACTGACATAGAGACAGCCCGTTTAGTATATTTTAGCTATTTTCATAGTGTAATGTCGTACGGTATTCTGTTGTGGGGAAATGCCGCCGACATCCAGACTATCTTTGTTTTGCAGAAAAGAGCTGTCCGATCAATTTATAAATTAAGCCCGAGACACTCTCTCAGAGAGAAATTTAAGGAGATTAATGTAATGACTGTGCCTTCTCAGTATATTTATGAAAATCTTTTATATGCCCATAAAAATATAAAATTGTTTAAAAAATACAGTGATATCCATAACATAAATACTAGGAACAAACACAAATTTGTAGTACCTGCAACAAGGCTCACGAAAATAGGTGGCTCGTTTAGATGTCAATGTGTACGCTTTTATAATAAGCTTCCAAGCCACGTACAAGATCTAAGTCTTAATAAATTCAAAACATTCATTAAACGTAAGTTGTGCCAGAAAGCGTTTTATACAATTAAAGATTACGTTGAGGACAAACAGGCTTGGGATTGAGCTGCTCCAATATTTTTTTTTTTTTTTTTTTTTTTATATATTTTTCACCGTGAATTTTGTTTTTTTTTTGTTTTCTTGCAATGACAAGAATATTTACTTTTTAAAGTATTATATTATTTTATTTTAATTTCTTTTCTAATTGTTGTGAATGTGAAGACTATGTGGATCATACTTTTTGTTTGTTTTTAATTTTTTATCTAAGTTAGTTTTAATCATGGTCTGGCAGTTTGAGTAGTTTGTGCGGCCTACCCGAATGTCCTTTCTTTAGTATTGTTCGTCGAATCGTTGAGCTCCTTAATTTCTGAGTTGAGCTGCACGGTTATTGACAAATGCGTGCACTGACTGGACAGGTCCACTCAATCTGGCTGGTTCTTTCCTCAAAAGACCATTTCAGACTTCAGTCTACATGGTCTTCACATGATCTAACCAAGATCTTGTCTGGACTTTAAAAGAGACTGTGACCTCTGAGTTTGTTTCGGCCTTTCTTCTCAGAGTAGTCAGATAGGAAACGCCGACTTCATCTAGTTTTAAAAAATATGATCGACATGTAAAAGTGTTTGTACAAACCTACTTACAGAAATAAAATCATTTATCATTTATCATTTATCATTTGGCAACTTCCGGTTTGTGGTCGTATTTCCAGAACTTTTCAGCCCTTTCAACCATCCGTTTTGCGAGCAATGTGCCCTGCCACTTAAGTTTGGCAATTCTTCGGGATATATCGGTAACCCTGGTTTTCTTGGATGTCTATATTTCTAATTCGATCACGCAAGGAAACTCCGAGTATAGCCCTGTCCTTTATTCTTTGGGTGACTTTAAGACTTCTCATGAGGCCCATTGTAAGCGACCACATCTCAGTGTCGTAGGTCATCACTGGCAACATACTCTGGTCATAGACTTTCGTCTTGAGACACTGTGGTAAGTTGGACGAGAAGATAGTCGTATCTTCTCGTCTAACTTCCTGAACGCTACCCAGCCGAGTCGGATCCGACGGTTAACCACTCTCAAAGTTAGATCTACCTTACTGCATCGTTTGAACCAGGTAGACATAATCGTCTACAACTTCGAGAGTAAAGCTTCCGACCTTGATAGGAGTGGGTGTAACATGAGCATTCAACAAGACCTTAGTTTTTTCCAGGTTTATTTTTAGACCCTCTTTCCTAAGCTCTACTGATGTCATCCAGCATTGCACTGAGGTCATCCAGGGTCTAAGCCATGATCAATATATCGTCGGCAAATTGAAGGTGAGAGATGTACTCGCCGTTAACGTCGATGCCTAGACCTCTCCAGTCCAGAACCTTCAAGACTCCTCCTGTGCAGCGGTGAACCGTTTCGGGGATATGACGTCTCCTTGTCTCACACCTCTCTGCAGAAGGATAGGTTCCGAGGTCTGATCCTGAAGTCGGTCTTACATGGTGGCTTTTTTGTACAAACACTTCAGCACCTCGTTATACTGGTAGTCGATCTGGCACCGTTGCAGAGACTGCATTACAGCCCAAGCCTCGATCGAATCGAAGGCTTTCTCTTAGCCCACAAACTTAGTGTTTGCAGAGAGGCAGGTTTTTCTTTTCGGTCTTTTGTTTAGCCTGCCGCAGCGTATATATGTGGTTTTCGGTGCTGAAGCCTTTACGGAAAGTTTGTTCGGGTGGCTGCAAATCGCCAAACCTGCTCGCGAGACGATTCTTGATGATTCTTGAAAACTGCTAAGACTGCTAAACCGCCCGGTTTAGCAGTGTCAGCGGTGTCGCCCTAGAAGAGTTCCACCGAACCCTGCACTTGTTGAATGCTTGTGGTTTTGGTGGCGTGTCCTCCACAAGTTTGACGGAATCAAACAGCTTCTCTTCAGAAGCTGCGGGTGGAGAACCCGTACTTAAGGCCCTTCGGCCTTAAGTACTGGTTCTCCATCCGCCTTCAGGAGTTTGGACGTAATTCGTCATCACCCGGTGTCTTATTGTCCGGAATTTCTTTCGGTCCTAAATGTGTTGTAGCTCTTGGGTCTTTTGCTAGATTCGCGACGGGTTTACTGTTTGACGTGTACAACTGCCCATAAAATCTCTCGGTCCCCCTCAGAAGCTCCGGTTTAGCCGATACGATCCTGCCATCATCAGACTTCAGTTTCGTAAGCTGGCTTTGCCCAGTAGTCAGATCACTTGCAAATACCTTGGAGCTTTATTCCACTCCGTCTTTGATACGCTCGGTATTAAAGCGGTGAAGGTCACTTTTCATGGACTTTGAGATCCGTCTGTTTCGCTGGCGGTATTTCCACGCATCTTCTAAAGACAGCAGGAACATCTCACGCCTCTCCTTCATGAGCTTGAGAGTAGTACCAGAGAGCTTTTTGTTCCTATCTGGTAGCTTTTTTAGGTAGGATGAAGAAATTAGCACAAAACTAGCCATTCTCTTAAAAAAAACAATTGTGTTTTTCAACAGCGAGATTAACAATTCTTTCAATTTCCAGATACCATCAAACCTAGTCTCCATCTGGCTCATCAAGAAGCTCGGTCGCAGACTCACCACCTCCGTCTTCTTTATCCTTGGAGGCGCCTTCGTGATCGTCCTCTACTTCGTCCCCAAGAGTTTTGCTCTGACCCTGACCTTCGGCACCATGGGGGTCAGTTGTGCTTTCATTGTCAATTGTACCATCTACATATACACTTCAGAGTTGTTCCCAACTGTAATCAGGAATATGGGAATGGGGGCTTCTTCCACAGCCATGAGGATTGGGTCCATGGCTGCTCCCTTCGTTTCGAATACGTCGACGACTATACCATGGTTGCCTACATTGATCTTTGGGTTAGCACCTATCCTAGCTGGTTTAGTGTATTTGCTGTTGCCTGAGACGAAAGGCAGGAGTTTGCCTGACAGTATTGAAGATATTGATTGAGTATGTAATTAAGTTATTTGTATGAGTAGTGATCATGTGATTGGAGAGATTGATATCATGTATGTCGACGATATGTGTGACCTATGATGACACTATAACTTGTGATACCTAAAGTAGGTATTAAATGTGATATTTTGACGTAGAATATCGTAATTAGTTGTGAATAATGATTAGCTGATTGTGGATTTTGGACATTTGGTCAATAGGATTAGAAACAATTTTTTTTTTTGAATAAAAATATTTTTCGTATTCTTATCAGCATACCCTTTCATTTGATACCCATATCATGGCAGTGCACAAAAATAACTAGTCCGCCATCTTGGGTCGTCAGCCGTATTGGATTTAACCATGCATTGTCATCCAAACTAAACGTGTATTCAAAATTTCATCTTAACCGGTGGAGGATAACTGCTTTAAAATTCTGTTGCAAGACCCGAAATCCCGAACATACATACAAAGCAAGGTACAGTAAAAAAAATAATTTAGGTGCCAATTTTATTTTATAAGTGATATTATTAGCTCCAGCCACAGTGGTCGCCAAAGTGCTGGACAGTCTGCTTGGTCCAGCACCTGGATCACGTCAAGTCTCGCTAAAGGACGCGAGGTTCGGCTTTAGGCCCGGGCTTTCCACCGAGAGTACTATCCTGTGCCTCAAGCAGACTGTACAGTATTACACGAGTAAAAAAGGGGGATCGGGGGAGTACGGGCTGGAGTGCTGGGTGAGGCAGGGGGGGGCTGACCTCTCCCACGCTCTTCAACCTGTACGTCAACCGACTGATCAATGGGTTCAGTGGCACCGACATCGGGTCTCATATAGAAGGAGTATAATATAATAATATAATATAATATATAATATAATATGCTGCAACTATCACACAACGCCGTCTAGTCCCAAGCTAAGCAGAGCTTGTGTTATGGGTACTAGACAACTGATAAACATACTTATATATTTCTAAATACATACATATTATAGATAAATTACACCCAGACACAGAACAAATGATTACGCTCATTACATAAACATTTGTCCTGGGTGGGAATCGAACCCACGACCTGCGGCATAGCAGTCAGGGCCACTAACCACTAGACCAACAGGTCAGTCAAAAGTGTGTGTGAATAACATCAGCCTATCGATTTGTGCTTTACGAAGGCTCCTGAAAGTGTGCGAGTCCTATGCGGTGACTCATGGGCTATAATACAATACAAATAGGGAGAAATAATGGTTTTCAGGCCAGACAACAAGAGATATACATTCGTTCTGAATTTCACCTTATGTGGTACAGCTCTAAATAAATTCGAGTAATTTAAATGTTTGGGCCACTGGATCACTGAGGACCTTAGGGACAGTGTGGATATTGAAAGGGAGCTCAGCGCGTTGTCTGGCGGATGCAACATGTTGGCCCGCAGGTTTTTACGTTGCACGGGGGCTGTCAAAGTTGCGCTTTTCAAAGCGTACTGTCAGTCTCTTACACCTGCAGCCTGTGGGTTGACTATACACAGCGGACAAAGAGCAATCTGCGCGTTCAATACAATATCGCGTTCCGGGTGCTGACGGGGCTGCCGCGCCACTGCAGCGCCTGTGCGATGTTCGCGGCGGCTGACACAGACGGCTTTGCAGTCATTATACGCAAATGGTGCGCTTCTATCATGCGCCGCACGCGCAACAGTCCCGACACCATCCTGCGCGCGCTGGCGGACCTGTGGGACTCTCCGATGCTGGCTCGCTGAATACGGCTGCACGCTGTCGTATAGTGATTTGTCACCATCATCGGGGAGTCTACCCGGATCTGCCGATTACTGTTTTATTGAATAGGATATAATGAAATTGTTATAACTATATAATATATTATTAATTTAATTTAATTATTATTATTATATGCCAATCAATTACTAATTATTACTAACACTAGTTTGTACCCTCGCAATTGTACTAACAAATATTATGGATGTAATCGTAAGATGAATTTGAAATAAATGATGATTTATTATTTATTATTAGGTTACGCTAAGAACCACCGTCGCCATTCACACCGCCACGCCACACCATTCATTCGCCACGTCATCATTCGGGGACTGTTCTGGAGACTGCAGGGACGCGCGAGCCCCCCCCGGGAATGTCCATCGGGCACTCTGGTCTGGTCGCCAAGCAGCACGATAGCGCATGTTTCGACGGTTAGCCGGGTAGCCTTTCGTGTGTTGCTGGCAAACTATTTGGGCCCCCAACTATCTGCGGTCGGCCAGCGGCGCACCGTGTGTTGGATTCCGCTACCCTCTACGACCAGTCTCCCGAGACATCCATAACAACAATCTCAGCTATCTCGACCTAACTCATCTAGTGGCTGAACCGGGCTTCTTACCGAAACACGGCTAGGCCGCTTGGCGGTATATCTTTGCCCGGTGGGTGTTCATAGTTTTTCCAAATCCAACGCCTTTGTGCAGGAATGCACGACCAAAGACGTTGGATTTGGGCGTGTTTCTTGTGTAACCAAGTTACAATTCATGTTGTTTCTATAGGCACACGATCTGTGTACACTACCACGGTGCTGTTCAAGATAAAATCTTCGTAAGTAACAGAATTAATGCCACAAACAATCGAAAATAAATAACAGACTTGAGTAGTGCATCTCATCATACCCTTAGCACGACTGCACAAAAACAATCGTATCATTTACACAATCATTCTTATTCGTCACGACAAGTTTTCGTGCCTAGGACAGAAAAATTCTTGTCGTGTAGACGATGAATTAAAGGAGACACGGTGAATTTTCCTAGCATGGAAATAGTGTAAAGGTTCGATTAATTTACATGATAAAACATTTATTTACATAATGTAGTTTATGCAATGGTCATATAATAGGGGTTATTAAAACACGCACGTGGGTTTATCACTATTTTATCTTAACTCATACATTTGAAATAAAACAAAAGTGGAAACGGCAAAAATATGTGATATGGCTGGCAATTTAGATTCTCATTGCGCATGACTGCGCAGCGCGCGCCTCCATAGACAATGACACTACTTTTCTACATTAAGTCAATCAGCCTATAAGCATCAATAAATTAAAAAGTAAAATAATTGTGCTATAAAAATTAAAATAGTATATTATGCAACTAGTGAATAAAGGACGGTTTTAAAGCGAGGGCCATAGATGAATCACGAACAAGTGAAGGATTCTAACAACTGAATCACGACCGTAGGGAGTGATTCATGATGATTGAATCACGAGCATAGCGAGTGATTCAAGTGTTAGAATCCTGAACGACGCGAGTGATTCATGGCCCTCGATATAAATCCGTTTTATTCAAGAGTTGCATACTATATTTTATACCATGACTTCGAGAAAAAGAAGGATTTAAGCCAAAAGCACAAGGAATAATAATAAATAAATAAATGGTTTACCTTCAAAATTTACAGAAAATGAGAAACCTTAGGGCTTCACATTTTTTGTAAATTGAAGCTGAGCCTTTGAGTTTGAGTTACCTAAACAGCACCTGTGTTTCAGGAGCCAGTGACCACCTCCGTTAAGTTACATAATTATAATTAATTAAACACCAACGCAATTAATATTAGAATTACAATCCAAATAAGTATTCACTAAATATCCTAGACCAAAATAAAATCATTATCAAAATCCTAAATATAAATAAACTCAAAATTAAATCGACGAAGGAGTTTGAAATTCGAATATTCTTTGCACAAGAAGTTTGTATCTAGTATTTTATGCGCAAGTAGGTTGTATTGCATTGAGATGGAGGTCAAATATATATTGGTGTGTTCTAAATTCAAACACCAAAACAGTGATTAAAAGTGCTTTTTATTCACTGTTTTCAGTGAATAAAATAAGCTTTTTAGAGGGGGAATGGTATAAAAGTTATTTTATGGTGCAATTGTTTGAAAATCGAAGGAAAATGTTGCACTGTAATGTTTTTTTTTTAATTTTATCTATCCACGAATATAAAGAAGAGGTTTATAGAATTATTTCTTGAATTCATATTTGGAACATTACGTTGTGAGTGTAGATAAAGCTCCATAAAGATTTTAAATACCAAAATCACCAAATATCAGAATCTGTCGGTCATTGGTTCAAAAGATAGAAGCGTTTCTAAGTGGCCGACCTGGGGCAGCATCTCCCCAGCTTGGCCCAATTTGAATGTCAAAAACTAGGGCACCGAGCGAAGACCTGTTTTCTACAAAATTTAATCGCTAATTAGTCGCAATTTTTCGCTAAGTCACAGATTTAGTCGGTGTGTAATTAAAAAGATAGAATTCTGTTGAGATCGGAATTATTGAGCTATCATTTGATTTCCCATTTTTTTTTAACCAATTATTCAATACAATAACAAAGATAATATTATCGTGCATGTTTGTTAAATAATGTTCAACATTGTTTTATACTTTTTGTAAATATTGCACGAGTTGGTACCTTGATTTGATTATTTTACAATTTTGATTTACTTTTGTTTGTTAACATTAATAATTAACTTTGGTGGTAAAATACTCTGACTATGATGACGAATATGTAATAATTTTAATAAAACAGCTATCGGAACATAACAGTTTATTTATTTACAGTAACTATTATGTACGATTTATCAATATGATACAGTAACTGGTTACTAAAGACCTACAAGTACAGACAAATGTTACAAAACAACAGTATTTTTACTGCTCACTTTTATTATTTTAATTTGGCAAAAGATACTTCTTTAATTTTATAGTTTTTATGTCTGTAGGTAATAAATCATATCTGCTAGGATAAACCCGCATAGCTTTCAAGGATAAATTCGAAAACTATGCGAGTTGTGCATGTTAAATACTACATATCTATATACCTACTAGAAATAGGTATAATGATGACTTCATGATTCATCGTTATCAGCTAGCGCCTCTCAAATTAAGCCCGTATGGTGACTTCGCCGCAGTCCTCAAGTAGAAGTTGCCACGTAAACTGAAAGTAATATTAAGTACAGAAATTATAAATACGAAAATAAGCATCTATAGGTACTGCAGATACGAGAAACAAACAATTATTTTGAAGACTGCCACAATGAAACCGGTGTCCTTAAAGCTTTTGAAGAATGAAGAAGACTAGATTCAGGTATTAAAACCTGCAGGTCATCAGAGAATCCTAACCTGGCTCGGAGCCGTACATGGTATGGTCTTCCATTATGCTACTTACCTACTAGCTTATACACTTCTCAATTGTCTTTAAATAAATTAAATACTTTTTCCATTCTGTGTTTTTTAAACAAGCATTTTAGCTTACCTTGCATTGTCATCCAAACCAAACGAATATGCAAATTTTTCATCTTATACAGTTGAGGATAACTGCAAGTTTTGACTCGAACCAACCCGAAAATACATACTTATATTGCAAGTTAATAAAAAGCTTGTAAAAAACATAAACACGATCCTTGAAATAAAGTAGGCACACGGTTGGCGCAGTGGGTGAGCGATTGACTGCTGCGCTGCGTGACGCGGGTTCGATTCCCGCACGGAACAATTATTTGTATGACCTACAGATAGTTGTTCCGGCTTTGGGTGTCTGTGTATGTGAGTTTATATGTTTGTAAACGCACCCACGATACAGGAAGAAATTCCTAGTGTGCAATGTTTAAAAAAAAAAACTATCTAAAAGCCGACTTATGAAACACCACCCTTCAAAATAATGTTCATTGACATGTGAAATTCAGGGAGTCCACTGTAGACATACACAAATTAGCAGACAGCTCGCTCGCTTACGGTATGTTGACAGCTGACGTCTCGCTTACCGCAAGCTTACCACGCGCTTCAAGCGGGCGGCCCGCGCGCTATACGCACGCTGACTGCTCGCTTGAAGCACTTTGCTAGCTTTTTGAAAAGGGGTTCACATTAGGTCGGACCGATAGTTTTACCGGAACGACAAAGGTGTCGCAAGCAAATTGGCATAAAATATGTATTTCAATAGCGCTGTTCACATTAGGGCGACCCGATTAAACTAACGGCGACGACACATTTACCGGATATTCAGGCACGATTTCTGTCGGGTCGGATATATTATTGGCATGCTGCTCTGTATAGCGGCATTCACACTCGTAGCGTAATACAATATCTGAATCTTGTATTTTGTGTTCTTATGCTTCCTTTAACTTTCGCGTTATCAATCAAATGAACGAATTGACATTCTAAAGTAATTATAGGACTTTAGCTCATCACTTTTAAAATCGCTTATTAACGTTTGAAATGTTCCAATATCATTTCGCTTCGCAAAGATTGGATGAACCTAAATTTTTTATTTTTTATTTCTAATTAGCTGACCCGGCGAACTTCGTTCCGCCTAACAAATTTCTAAAATAAACGTAGCCTAATTTACTCCTTATTACATCAGCTACCTGCCAATAAAAGTCCCGTCAAAATCGGTCCAGCCATTTCAGAGATTAGCCGGAACAAACAGACAGACAGACAAAAGTTGTAAAAAATGTTATTTTGGTGTATGTGTCATATATATGTAGTAAAAAATGGTTATTTCAATATTACAAACAGACACTCCAATTTTATTTATATGAAAAGATAATTTTACTTTTTTGTCGGCGCGAGGACAGTTTTAGTTGACTGCTAGCTGTAAACGCGTAATCTCCTTTTAAGGCGTGTGTTGCGGCGCGTTGTTGGAGCGTTGTTGGAGCGGGGTGGTGTAAGTGAGTTACGACCTTAAAGCCTCTGGTCATCTTGAACCCAACAAAGCCTAATCAAAACTTCAAAGCAACATTTTCTCAACTTACTCAGGCGTAGCTCTGATGCCCATGAACACGACAGGCTCCTCCATGCACTCTCCTCTGAGGAACAGGTCGTAGTCCTGACACCTTCGCGCCATGAGTGCGTCTCCTGTCAAGGACTCCGACCACAACGCCCAGGATCGCCAGTGACTGCAGAAATCTGCGCAAGAGGAAAAGAATAGGTAGGTGAAAATGTAACTTTGCAACTGCCCGACTAAAGCAATTTTGAGGATTTTTAAAGATGAGTCAATGTTTTTTTTTAACCTTGACCCTCTCTTGGAATATACTAGTACAATAGGAATACAGGGCCTCAGGCATTAAGTCCGCCTATGTACTTGTATGTTGCATGTTTCCTTCCTCGAAAAAAACAAGAAAATATAGTTAATCACAGCTTCTCTAGGCTTGTCTTCACAATAAGACTTTAAAATAAGCCCTTCCATATCATTAAACTTTCTCTCTACTATGTGTCACGACAAAAATCTTGGAGAAACCCGTAAATAACCGCCTTATCAGCTTTCTGGCAAGACACGGCCTACTTTACGGACTTATTATATGGCTTCAGACGTGGGAGCTCCACAGAGCAAGCCGTAGGGCTTTTGACTGGCATTGTCTCCTTTTTCTGTAAACGCTCACACGGTACAAGAAGAAATTCCTAGTGTAGGGAAAAGTAAAAAAAAACAATTTTCTCCTGATCCTACCTTCTTTAGTAAGCGGTATAGTAGCCGACAGACATTCGGGCTGCTTGGCCTGTCCGCCGTTGGGCCAGAAGTCCGCATGCCCCGTGGCTTCGGGTGTGCCATACCCGCCACCGTCCGTGTGTATGATGTCTACGAAGGTCGCGTCTGATGCAGCAATATGGGGTGCTGCTAGGGGCGGGTAGAAGCCTGGGTAGGCTGGGTCTAGGCCGGTCAGTCTGTGAAGAAAGGGAGGTAAGGATATTAGTAGATGGAATTGTCTGGCTGCAGGACAAAGGAAGGTTCTTTCATTCTTTTCTACTATTTACTGATTGAAAAGAGTATTCGTGTAGTTTCTTCCACGTTCTTCTTCATATAGATCTAACAACGCTTGCGAATATGCTACTAACTTCATCTTTTGGACTGACCGCTTGACTATTCAAAAGTAAGGTTCCTGTAAATGGTTTAAGTGAAGTAGATGATTTGGGCGCACTCATGACGCTCCTATCCTTCTGCAGTTTTACTATGTAACCATTCAAGCGTTTGCTAATCAACTCTTATCAGGCGCATAGATAATAATATTTTATCGTCATTCATCACAAGCGAGATGAATGACGTGATGTAGATTTTAGTGTGTGATTTGCTTCTTAAATCTTATCAGCAGCATAAAGATTTTGTCTAATTATTAATATAAATTATTTCAGACTCTCTGATTCTCTATTCTTATGCAAATCTGCGTTTTGATGTGCTAATCGGGGTAGGAGATTAATGTTTTTATTCTATTTCCACCCGCGGTTTTCCTTGCCTCGTATAAACCTACTGAGGCTCTAAACAAGTGACATTATATCAAAGAAAGCGTCATCATCATTTCAGCCGAAAGACGTCCACAGCTAGACGTAGGCCTCCCCTAACCGTCGCCACACTCATCGGTCCTGGACGTTTCGCATCCAACGAACTCCTACAGCCTTGACCAGCAGCCTAATGGCGCAAGTGAATTCGGATTTGACCGCCATCAATCGTCCAATCACAAGCGAGATGAATGACGCGATGTAGATTTCCGTGTGTGATTGGTCTACTGATGGCGATCAAACCCTTTGCCTTGCCGAATTCACTTGTGCATTAGGCTGCAGGTCGTCGCTCCACCTAGAGGAAGGCCTTCCAACGCTGCGTCTTCCAGTTCGCGGTCGCCACTCCAGAACTTATTGGCCCCAACGGCCGTCCGTTCTGCGAGCAATGTGCCCTGCCCACTGCCACTTAAGTTTGACATTTCTTCGAGAAATCCTCAAGTATCATTGTAAGTCCAAAGTCAGCGAAAGCGATGGTCGTAATGCCAAAATGTAAGGGATTGATCACGGGACTTTTCGGTAGCGCTTGACAATCTCATAGGTACATTTTGGACGTTTTCCCAATCACAATCGCTACGATTGCGAGGTTAGAATGTCGCTTGTCGAGGGCCTCAGTTGTACTCGTACTTTCATATTACTTATCACCATCCATCGCTAAAATCGGATGAAACTTGTCTAGATACTCTGGTATTGTTTCTAACGCCAAAATATTCGAACTAGCCAAGTCGCTAGCTATGGCCCAGTTTTATGATCTGTAATTAACTCAACCAATTGTTAAATATGTTATACAATGGCTTAAAATTTCGGTAAAACGAAATAATTAACTCTCCAACTTATTTGACCATCAGTGAGGCCTGAAGAGAGACCTGAAGAAAAATGGTGTTTTACCGAAATTTAAGACCTTTGGTTACCATATTTAACAATCGGTTGAGTTTAAAACTGGGCCCTAACCCTGACATTAAACTTGAACTAAAGCCACTCATTTAACTTCTCACAAACTTGATTGGCATGCAACGATCGCATCCGACACCCATCCGAGGTCATTACCAATGCAGCGCTGACATTACTGTCGATATACTCGCCTAGTTTAGTGCAGTATGAAGGTAAATTTTTACGATGCAAGTGCTTTGTCTTTGTTATTTATGTATGATTATGAGATTATATTACAGTTTTAAACTTCCTTAATCGATATTAAGGAAGTTTAATGATTATGGTAATTAAATAATCCCAAGTGTTCCTAAATGAACTTGCTATTGTAAATGCATTATAAGTAGGCACAAAAGATAGAACGTTAGTGGTAACAAAACTAGTAATTAGTTTAAAACTCTGCACTACTGCTAGGCCAGTCCAAAGACAAAGTTTTATCACTGAACGTGCGGTCAAATTTGGCCGAAAAAGTAAAATTTTTGAAGAAAAAAGAATGGCACACAAAGAGAATTAAGGGAGAAATGCTTTGATCGGACCCAGCATTTTCTCAATCCACAGACTCCTCCAAACAGAAAACTTATTTTCACCCTACTTGCTTCTTAATATTTAACTGTCAATTCTTGTTCCAAAAAAATTCATAAGTCTTCATCAAGAAATGAAGACTTATGAATTTCTTCTGATTATATACTTACCGCGGCACCGTAAATCCTCTAGACTTCAGATATCTAGCAGCATATGCCGCTAGATGGCTGCCCATGGAGTGTCCAACCAGATGCAGACCCTTGACTGGAAGTCCTCGCTTCACCAGCTTCAGCAGTGCCCGGCCTACATGCTGGCCTGCCTGGAAAGACACGTTATCCGGAATCAGTCCGAGTTCTAGGGCTTTCAAGTTCTTCGTTGTTTTGGCTATCAAGAATATTTTCAGGTTAACAATGCATTTCAGCAGATGATCTCGCACTGGGCCCGCGTGGTGGATTACGGCCCACTCCCAATCACAGAGAGGAGGCCTGTCCTAGCAGTAGGAACATTAATAGGCTGATGATGTGAGATGATCTCAAACGCCGTATTTACTTAGTTATTATTTCTTATGGAACACGAAAGAAATATGAAATGAATTGCTTAGCCTTCGAGATAAAAAGCATGATTTATGTTAGGTAAGGCAGAAGTGTATAATGTAATCAAATCGGGCACAAATCCAGATTCCGGGACTAACAAATCCAGATGGATTTGCTCACTAATAATGGTTGCGACACCAGCGAGACAATCAATTTCGAATGTAAGTGTGAACAACATTTGATTAATATTTTCTTTACTTACACCAGGCAGGGTCTTGGCAATGATGACATAGTTCCCGAAGGCGAGGTTGGACCAGTCGAGCAGCAGCACGTTGTAGCCTCCTCGTCGAAGGTAAGCAGACACCACGGTGGTGATGCTCTCGTCTGTTGATAGTTCCACGTAGCTGAAAAAAAGATAGAGAGAAAGATTGGTGTGACGTAATTGAAGGCATCACTACAACTACATATAATAAAACAAAGTCCCATGCCGCGTCTGTCTGTCTGTCTGTTCGTGATAAACTCCAAAACTGCTGAACAGATTTTCCATGCGATTTTCACTAATAGACAAAGTGATTCATGAGGAAGGTTTAGGTGTATAATTTGTTAAGGTTTTGTTTAAATTGGTTGAAATGTGAAAAAGTCGGCAGAAATCAAGCCACCTGGGAGCTTTCTTCGAAAACGCTGCCCTTTGAGATATAACAAAACAATGTATGGTGGGATATTCCTGTTTTATTGCTCTACAGAAAAATACTATACCCATTCTAACTTCTAAAAAAGATCAAGTACAATGCGGTAATTGGAAAGCTATTTAGACTTTTGACGGTAACATATTGTTTAAGTGAATATCTTAGAAGTTATCGCAAAATAAAAACTAATGTGCGGGAAAATAAATTCAAGCGCGAGTCTCACACCGATGACGGGACTCGCTTGATACTGTAACGCGCGAATATCCCTAAAACAGACTTTTGAAGCGAATTTTTATTTTGCAATTATGTGATGACCGAGGGCATATATTATGTTATCTAGCTAAACACTAGAAAATGTTGACGGGCGGGCGTTATACGCGACTGTCACTATATAGAACTTTGACGTTCAAACAGTACAGTCGCTCAGCCATAGGTACATGATTTAAAATGTTGACGGGCGGGCGTTATAGGCGACTGTCACTATATAGAACTTTGACGTTCAAACAGTACAGTCGCTCAGCCATAGGTACATGATTTAAAAGTGCTTTCAGTTTGAGTAGTATTCAATCAACTAGTACCTATTTGATAGCCGATTTACAGGACCAGTCGCTTAAAATAAGTAAAAGCATAGAAACGTTGTCATACTTTAAGCTTAGGTTGCCTCAGTGTCACCATTTTGTGGATAGCCTGGAGGACATGGTCCATGGCATACGGTGGAGGTCTGCCCCGCTTGGGCGGAGCACCGCCGTGTCCTCGTGGAGGCGATCTGCGAGACCACTCACGTCAAGCGCTGGTCCAGCCCATGGTATGAAGCGAGAGGGCATGGGAAACCATCACCTTCTCCTGCGCTCGCGAAAGAGGGGGCGGAACGCGTGAGGAAAACGCAACGGAGACGCCCTCACGCCCCTAGCCGCCGCGGGAGACGCTCTGGGCGTCGGGAGTCGCAAGCATCTTTCATCAAGGTGAACTGACACTTAGCACATAACTTAATATTAACAATTTTTAACAGACTGTCTTCAGTGTCATCCCCACCTAGTAGATACTCATGCTCATACCTACTTCTTAGAAATGAAGCCTTTCACTTACCCATGAGCGTATATGACTGTAGGTCTTTTGACATCAAATTTAGGATCAGTCAACAAAGACTTTACGTTGCCGATGCGGTACGATGATGGAGATGTGAAGTTTTTACTGAAAATTAAATAAATACCAGGTCATCCATTCTGTTTAAAACACATATCTTGGAAAATAGTGGTAATTCTTGCAATTAAATTTCGAAAGTGGTCTACTAGAGTACTCTAGGGAACAGTTTAAGAATCCTTTGAGAGTTACATATATATTTAGTAATCGAAATTTAGAAGTTAATACGATGATTGATACAACTTTTTTTTCCAATGCAGTTTTAAACGGGAAGTAATTAAATCGTATTTTTTTATTCGATCTAACAAGCACAATCTGCTAAAAAGTTGTTTTGACAGCATAATAATTTTGTGTCTGTCGGGCGAAAAAAAATGTAATTATGATTATAAACATTTAGCAAAAAAAAAGTTACTTTGATAGCACAATAAAGATTTTTTCAAAAAAAAAACAGCAATACCTGGTCAGTAAATAAATCAAGGATTATCAAAAAATATATTTGGTCAGCGTGATAATATGTATGTTTGCAAGATAAATAGTTCTAATACGAAATTATCATAAAATTAATATTTATAAGGTGTGGTCTCATCCATACTATAATAATATAAATGTGAAAGTACCTCTGTCTGTCTGGTTGCTACCTCTCACGTTTAAACCGCTGAACCGATTTAGATGAAATTTGGTATGTAGATCTAGTTATAGTTCGGGACCCTGGGTGAAAATGGGTGTGGAAGTTTGTATGGTGAATTAATAATGTCTAAAGTAAGCCACACACCTACAACATTATTGCGCGATATAAAAAAAATAGGCTATTCGAATTACTAATGCTTCGCAGACAAAAGCTAGTTTAGTAAAATGTAATTGCATTATATTCTTGTTGAAAATCCCTCGCTCTCGCACTACACTCGCTCTTGAGCTAATTAGTTAATTGGCGAGTGAAGCGAGCTCGGGAACTTAGGCCACCCCGACACGGATAAGTTAGGTTCTAAGGGGATGACTTTGTTTGCTGAAAATACATTTTGGGGTTGACCGAAATCTCTTTATTTAGCTGACCGTTTATATAAGAGCTTTTAAGTAAATTTAGATCAAACTGACCGAAGTTCTATGGGGAATGACCATGGAATGACCGTCAAAGTTTGTACCTCCATTATTCAGACTATAGCGTCGTACTTAGCTTTAATTTTTTATTTGTGTGTATATCAAGGAGTCTTGCCGGATCTAATGAAACATAGTAAGATTATTATACCACTTAGTAAATCCGGGGACAGTAAAGACAGAAAAAAATAGACCAGTATCCGTGTTGCCGGATTCCAGCAAGGAATAAAATGATAATGCTAAATCAAATGCTCTTTAATTTTCATTCGAATAACATCCTACACGATAAACAGTATGGTTTCACCAAAGGACGTTGTACAACTGACGTTGCTGTTACCTTATTAATACACATCTTTGATGCGTGGGAAGAGGCACAAGATGCCATAGATATCTTCCTGACCTGTCGAATGCGTTTGATTGCGTTAATCCTGAAAAATTACTTATGAAATTTGAGCATTACGGGCTAGGCCAATAACCGTTAAGTTTAGTCAAATCTTATTTGAAAGATAGACAGTTCAAATAAACGATGTCAATACGTTGGGGATAAATGTGAAAATGGGAGTACCCTAAGACTCAATTTTAGGTTCTGTCTTATTTTTAGTCTACTTAACGACTTACCCAATTTAAAAAAAAAAAAACTAAATGTGGTGTTATTAGCTGATGACACTTTCACTTCTTTGATTTTTAAGATTAATAGGCGTAGAGTAAATTTGCGACGTAAATATCGCATTACGGTAGGTTCAAAATTAGTTCACGGCTAATAATTTAGTTTTAAATGGTAAAAACTAAGTGATAAAAATTTGCCTTGCCGAATTTAAAAAGTACTGATTGTGACATTATATTAAACAAGGAGAAGCTAGAATTCGACGATAAAACGATTTTCCTAAGGATCACGCTAGACTCAAGGTTACAATAGGTCCTCATTCAATATCACTTGCGAGGCGGCTAAGTTCGGCAGCTTATGCTGTTAGAAAAATTCGTCAATTTGCTGATGTAAATACCGCGAGGCTGATATTTTTTAGTTACTTTCATAGTTTAATGTCTAACATTATCTTACTATGGGGAAGGGCTGCAGACATGGAACCAATTTTTATTCTGCAAAAACGAGTCATCAGAGCGATATACAGTCTTCACCGGCGCGATTCTCTAAGGCAATTGTTTAAGGACATTAACATCATGACGGTACCTTGTCAATATATTTATGAAAACAGCATGTACGTAAGAGAGAGTTTAAATATTTTTTGTAAAAACGGCGACAGACATAATTATGTTACTAGAAATATTCCAATTAGTTCAATCAGGTTTCACACTGGCTAAAGTAGCCTCATCTTTCATGGGATACTGTATGAAATGTAAAAAGTTACAATAAAATACCGTCCCACATTCTAGACCTGAAAGAGACAAAATTTAAAACCTGTATAAAACGCTCACTATTCAGGCAGGTATATTATCTTATTCAGTCAGTCCTTCATTACTGAGGATCGTGGTCAGTGGACTCCATTAAGCGGACAATCTACCTCCATCGAGTCCGGTCCAAAGTTGCCATCACCACCTGCTGGCATTCGCTTAAGGACGTAGCTTCTTTCACTTGGTCAGACCATCGTTTTGGCGACCGGCCTCGTGCTCTCTTTCCTTCAGTATTGCCAACAACAACAAGCTTTTCAAGGCTGCTATCTCCTCTTCGCATTATGTGGCCAAAGTAAGTCAAAATACGCTGTAAGCAAACTGTAGACAATCGGGTCTTGATATTGAGTTATGAAAGGACAGACACATATTTGTGCGATTGGTTGTCCATGGGATGCGGAGCATCCACCTCCAGCACAACATTTCGATTGCATCTCTCCTCCGTCTTTCTCTTGCTCGGTTGTCCACCTCTCAACTCCAGGCAAATTGGGCAAACTAGTGCTTTGACCAAAAGAGCTTTGGTTTTGAAACTTACACCGCGATTTTTTTGATGTTCTGAAGACGCGTCATAGCATCTTTAGCCATGGCTATCCGTTGCTTTATTTCCGGGACGCAACTGACTTCATTATTAATACAAGAACATATTATAAGTTGTAGCATACATACATCGCTGATAAAAATGCTTGCTCATTTCTAGTCCTCATCCACTCCACAACCGGGCGAAAAACAAATGATAAGCAGAACATTATTGTTTTTAAGTATTGTTGGACCTGCTGAAAACTATATGAATATATTTGTATTGTATAAACTCAATTTATTTTAGTATTATATAACTGGAAAGCACATGTGACTATGTATCAATGTAAATCTACCATTTACTGTACCTATATATCGGTCGTTAACTTGTGTGAGCCGGCAGTTGCGAGTGTCATGCTCTCTCTTATGTAATGTGAATGTCTCTCTGATGGTGGCACATATGTTGAATCATTCGGTTCCCTTCATGATGGTTGAGTTGAGTGGTTCCAATCCAAGCGTCTTGTTCGGGAACGGATGCCATTAGTTGGGATTGGTCATAACTTAGCTGCCTCGGCCAGTTTTCTATGGTTTTTTTTTACTCTAGACGCCTTTACGTGCATGTCTTTTTACATCGTGCCCACATATATGTATTTTTGCAACAAGAATTATGTAACCAAATACTTTTAATTAAAACTGATGGAAAAGAGTTACCGTGGAATTTTTGGCACGTTCTTTTCTATAGAGACCAACTGACGCTCGCGAATGTGCAACTAAATTCATCTTTTGTTTGACAATTCAAAAGTCCTACCTACCTGTCAATGCTTTAGATGAAATAAAGTATTATGATTTAGATTTTGAGCCGTTTTAAACATGAAAACTCATTGCATAAGTCCAAACAAGGAAGCAACGAATTACTCGCATTTTCAACATAGTCCGAGATTTGACAAATTATCTACTTACATAAACAAGATAATTGAGACCACTTGACCGAACACAATAAAAATACTAATATATTAGAGTCATCAAAAGGCAATTTGTAAGTTGTTGCATGACTTACCTGTAATACCGGACGATTATGTCGGCGACTGTTGGAGATCTGCCGGGAGCCGCTAAAAAAAAAATAGATAATATTTGGTTAATTTGGGGAAATGCGTTACGACACAGTTGCGTGGGACAGACAAAAACGAAAACAAATGAATATCTGAGACTGTACGACTAATTGAAACGAGTATTTATAGCACAAATATTTTGCGAGCGTTTGACACATGTTGCGAGTGAAGTAATTACGATATACTTACTACTCAATCCTCGTTCTAACGGTTGGAAGCTGGTAAGGGTGAAGGGCAGGGAGGGAGGCCTCTGTCCCTCACACGATAGCGTCACTTGAAACCAAGTACTTAATGTTTAACATAAAAGTAGATAACGAACAAATCATCAATACATATAATAAAAAGTCGATCGAAAATATTTCCTAAAATAATTGCCAGGGTGTAAAAGGAATTTTTGTCTATATATCTGCTTGTCTGTTTTGTTGTGCACGCATCACGTAAAATGTACGAAACCAATGTAGATAACTTGTATAGGTACATAAAAAAGTGCGTGACTTGAAGTATAACTTAGTTTTTGTTTCATTGCAATCGGTTCACTCAAAAGTTAGATCAATTTAGAATGTTCAAGAAGTGAAATTTCACAACACACGCAAGTTAGATACTCGGCCAGTTGAACTCCATATTCGATAGATTGCGTAAGTATTTAACGTCATTTTCTAAATGGCGGTGTTAAGATTATCCGCAGAAAATGACTCTAAAAAAAATTGGTAGGTTGGTAGGGTGGGTATGGTAGATGTTAGGTATTGGGTAGGCATTTGACAGGAGTGAAGCCGCGTGCACGCAAAAAAGCTCGTAAAAAGTACAGAGAGGCATTTGCTCCACAGTGCGACAACAAAGGTTTTATAGTCAGATTAGATCAGGGCGATTCTCGTAGTTCATGAGTTGCGGTTGACCGTACATTTAAGATTGCTTGACATGGATCATGGCAAGTGCAATATCCGTATTGATAGAAAGTTGTAAGTTATTAGGTATTCTTCCATAGATTAGTATAGAAGTGATGGCACGTGATGGCACCTTTGATTAGCGTTTGTGTAATCGGGTAACTGGCCTGGGTTGGTATAAAACTAGTACCTTATATCAAAACAGTTTACTTGTATCCTCGAAGGATTATGTAGATGTAGGTACCTATGGTAGTAATATCCACATTTCACCAGTTATATTTAAGTCCCATACAACTGGCCAATAGGGGGCGGTAAAACCCAGTAATATAAATTTTGCAATTTTTGCGACCCAGAAATCGAACCCAAGACCTTATATTGGTCGCGGATAAATTTGAAAGAGCTAGTTACCGCGGCCCTGGCACAAGCAACCGAAGGAACAGAGGTGAGTTTTAGTCAGTAAAAGTCTGATGGGCATTGGATGATTTTTCACACCCAAAAAAAGAACAAAAACGTCCTCATACTTAGCAGTAGCGATTGACCAACGAGTTCCTAATAATACAGATGAATCTATCTTCTTCAATGTTTAATTTTTACCTAAAATCTTACAGTAGCAACATATTTTCACTACATAACTATGTACGAGTAAGTACTACATTATCTTATGGATCACATTGAAATAGTGAGCCAAGGTCGACTGCCCTCAGCTACATTTTATGTTATAGGTTACATCGGCATTTACCTCGAACTCCTCAAACCGGCTCGTTTACTCTACCCTAAATTCAACTGCAAAAATCTGCAGGTATTCTTGTTTTTTATCAGTAGCGGCGTAGCATGGGTTGGCACCCGAGGCGGTTTTCTATTGAGCACCCCCAAAAATTAAACAAATAAAGGTGACTGTAAAATAAATTGTTGCTAGAGCAAGCGTTGCGAGCTTGAAAATATAAAAAACCTTGCATCTGATTGGTAGATTTCTATTAGCATTTATACCGACTGACATAGAATCAACTTACCTAAGCATAAAAGAGAGAGAACTGAGGATGAAAGAGCGAGCCTAGCGAGCTCCAAAATTTTAGCACCCCGCTTCGGATAGTTAAAATTTTATATGAATCTATTCTGACGCCACTTTTATATCTGTATTCGTAGAAGTTACATTGCCGACTTAAGCAAAAACATCTTCATATACGATGATGAATGACGAAATTTTTTAGCATGCTGACTCAGATAGGTTAGGTCGTTAGGTTTTCCATTAAATAATTCCTTTTTTTGTTAATTGTGGGGCGACATAAACTATATGGCCAGGGTCGCCAAATCTTTTCATACGACACTGTACATAAACCAACAGTGAATCAGTGATCGTCGTTGGACGTTCGACTATACGGATTTCTAATGTAGGGCAAACAACAAAAAACTGTTTATTTCCAGATGCGGCCAGGCAACCCTGCAGTAATCTATTCTACTGTTTGTTGCCAGATGCGGCCAGGCAACCCTGCAGTAATCTCTTCTACTGTTTGTTGCCAGATGCGGCCAGGCTACTCTGCAATAATCTATTCTAATGTATATAATGATTCACAAAAACTAAGTTTCATCAAATCAATATACCTGCAGATATTCAGAGTGGGATCTCTTAATACTCGATTGACCAGATGTTAAAAATAGAATGATATGTTTTACTTGTCTGTGACAATGAAATAGGTAGGTATATCATGGTGTTTTATAAAAGGACAGACAGGTTTTTTTAGGAATTTGTTGTCATTTGATTGAATTTTTGTTCTGTCGGTAAAAAAATTTTTTTTAATAAATTTTAGAGTTTATTTTGACGTACATATATGAACACAATTTTAAGACTGGAAGTACATAAGTCATTTTCTGCCACCAATTTTATACAAATGTTACATCAAACTTAAGATAACACCGAAAGTTATTGCTGTCACTCACGTGTCCGTCCGTCCGTTGTCTTTCACACAGATTACAGCCAAACGGTTGGAGATAAAGTCTTAAAATTTTCATAGTATAAGCATCTTGTTGACCCAAAGCCATAAAATATCAAAAAATGTTTATAAATGTGAAAATCAAATATATTTAACAAATCGAATGGGGTATCATTGTTTAGAGCTCGTTAAGTAGAAAAATAATGTAATTTTTATTTAAAAAAATGTTTTGAAAGCATAAGAAATGACAAGCCATCAAAGTCAGCTCTTTTTTAAATATTTTGTTCCGAAGAATTTTTTAACTCCCCACTGACCTATGAACTTGAAATTTGGTGATAAATTTATCATTACGTATATTTTACTAACAAAGTACCAATATATTGATAAATCAGAAGTTTTATGCGCAGGTGTGTAGGATATGACTTCCCTGTTCATAAAAAAACATGTCGGTTCTTTTACCAAACACACTGTGTATTATGTAGGTTAACTCTTTAAGTTCCTCGTGTTTTATCCGGTCTGCTGTATTAAAAGTCTGCTTAATAAAAGTCGAATAGCGCATAAATTAACTGTTATCAATCTATTTATCTATATTTTACAGGTGGTTTAAAATATCTATTGTTAAGAAGTGTAGTTTTAAGCTTCCGCTTCCTAAGCATTTAATATGTAGGTAAGTAAGATTTAGTAGGTCAATGGTAAGTTCTATACAAAGGTATCATCTTTTATGGGAGACAAAAACTGGTACCTACTTAACAAACTGTTAGATACTTTACTTTTTGTTAATTTGACTTTAGTATTATACATCTATGTTATTGACTTATTACAATCTTAATTTAATTTTCTTAATTTTTCTTTGACATCTACTGTGTATAAAAAATATTGACAAGAAATAGAAGTCCTTACTTCTATTCCTTATATTTTTTTATTATTTATTGATTTATTATTAATTTATTAGGTTATCCTCCCACTGGAACGCCTTGCAGCAATAACACCAATGGAGCACAATCCTATAATAAAGTCACTATAAGTCTAGGTTTCCTCACGATGTTTTCCTTCACCGTTGTCAGCAATGTCCAAGATAAACCTGGTAAAGTACATATGAATTTGAAAGTCATATTGGTACTTGCCCGGATTCGAACCCACGACCTCAAGCACGAAAGGCGAGGTCTTAGCCACTGGGCCATCACGATTATTTTGTAGTAGGTATTAGCCATGTTTTATTAATATATTTTAAATTTATTTTACTTTTTGTAACTTACACTATTTAAATTTTTTAAAAGCATATTAATTTCAATAGTTTTTAATTTTAATTGATTTGTCTCATTTTTGTATGCCATGGCTCGTTATAGCGAACTCAAAATTGTACCTAACATTTTACAACCACTGTGTCTATGACTTACAAATAAAGATTTCTGATTCTGATGAGATCGACATAGCTTTAGTAGTTTGAAAAACCCATGAAAGATATTTGTTAATCCTTATAAATTAAGCAGAATTTTAGGAAATACAATAAAAATATCGTATCTTGTTTGTGTTTAGTTGAATATATTTTTTTAGATTCTCCATGCTATGTCCGTAAGAATAACATTAAAATGTATTCCTTGACACCTAGGTCCAAAGTTATGGTTGTTAGATTATGTAGATATCGTAATCAGTAAGTCAGATACTAAAATTGCTCTATCTTTGAGGGTGTGGTGATTGCATCCCCTATGTGTAAGTTTTATTGATAAAGTTAAGTGTAATTTACGATCTTAAAGTTGTATTACTACAATCCGGGACACATTGTATAAAAGCTTGTTTAGGTAGAGTCTGCGAATAAACTTATGGATCATTACATTATTCACAAATCGAGTAAGTTAAGGGCCTTCCACGCTTTAGTGCCGTAAAATGGTTACTTTCCTTAGTAACGGCTAGGTTAAAAATTTTGAAAAAAAATTATATTTATTTTTGATCCATGTACTAAGTATAAGGGTCAAAAGTGCAGTCACACTCTACCAAAACAGAAAAGGCAATTTTTTTGTAGGCATTAGAATTTCAACTTTTCGCGGTTATTAGGTATAATCTATACTTTAATTTCTATACAAAATATTAAATCAGTTGTGGATAATTTTACTTCTTCTACAAATAAGACAAAAAAAAAAACAAAAAAAGACTAGCCATTTGAGTTTTGGGTGTATGACTGCATTTTTGACCCTTGACTGTACATTATTTTTAAACAAGTTTTTTTCGTGTAACTAATAAATTTGCTTTAAAAAAATAATTAATAACACGATCTTTTTCGCAACTTTTGGATACTCCTTCAAAACAACTTGGATGTTTAAAAATATTTTTACACAGAAAAATTCATGGCTGGAATTTCTTCATAACTGAAATAGCATATGTAAATCAAATAATATTATGCAAACAAGACTGTTCATAAGGAGGTTCAATATTGGCATTTTGTCTCCGATCTGGCGCACGGCCAATACTGCGTTCACATTGGGGCGTATATATCGCCTTAACTACTCAACATAATTATCCTACTTACCTAAATCATCAATAAAAAAGTGAAAAAAGATACTACGCCCCTAAGACTACCCACTGAACAAAAACTGTATGATCAATAAAATTGTCACCGCTTTAATGCCGAATTGCGCTCAACAAGGCAAAGTTATGGTCGTACAAAATTGATTTTTTTTTCATGTTTGCGATATAAATTTATGAAACAACAAAAATTGGGATCTCTTTGATAAATTAGGGGCTCTGAAGGTCTGACCTAGTCACTTGGTTCAGATTGCAGTATGCAGATGATTGCATTTCACCAGTGTCATAAAAATCCGTACTCGATGGCAATTTTTTTTATAAGATATTACGTTGCCCCACACTAGAAATTTCTGCCTGTATCGTGGGTGCGTCTACAAACATTTAGGCACACATACACAAGACACCCAGATCCGGAACAACTATCTGTAGGCCATAAAAATAATTTGTTACGTGTGGGAATCGAACCCTCGGCAAGCAGCGCGGCAGCCGATCGCTCAACCACTATGCCAACCGTCTCGTCGAAAATGATCGAAGAATATAGCAACTGTCGGTAAAAATCTCAACTCGCAGCATACCTAGTAAAAGCCCAAATCGCATAGGTCTTCTTATAAGTACATAAAACAGCGCTGTAGTTTTTTTTTTTTTTTAACATAATAATAATCTTTATTACACAAGAAAGTGGTTACATTTGTGTGAAGTCCCTGACTTTTGTGGAGTTAAGGCGTATTTATTCCCCAAAGTTAACTCAATACCTAATGACCGCTGAGAGTCCAAATATCAATATCTAACTTCCTTTTGGACAGTTTTGTTTGCAAAATATTCTTTGATTTACTGCTGATTCAGTTATGAAGAAATTCTAGCCATCAATTTTCAAAAAAAAAATATATCGGTCCACAATTGACGGAGAAATTGGAAAAAAATACACAAAAAAAACAATGTCGAACATAGAACCGCATCCTTTTTGGAAAGTCGGGTAAAAAGCATAAGCACCCGGAAGAATTTGGCAGAGCCTTTAGAAATAAAAAAAATGTACCTACATACCGAAAAAAATAACCCCCAGCCACTTCATATTACAAACACTCACTACTTCAGACTAACCAAAACAATTTAATATCAAAATAAAACACTTTTATGTTTATTTTGTTAACTTCCCGCTCGCTGCATCGCACCGGTGCAGAACGACTGGTAAGGTCTCGGCCACTCCGAGTTCAACTGATGTATAGTAAGGCATGTATTAACAGTTTACATAATCCTTGCATGGTATTATTTTTTGCAGAATTCTTCCTTTTTTCCCCTCACTTAACTAGTTTTTATCTGACTCCCCAAAAAGGAGGAGGTTATCAATTCGGATTTACATATATATATTCTTTTTTAATGTGCGTTCGGGCATGACTCCGTAATATATAGACGGATTTGCAAAATTATTTTTTTGGTTTGTAAGGGTTATCCCATCATCAGAATCTGACTTGGTGACTATGGGCCGTACCATTGAATCCATCAATTGAATTGATCCCATGTAAATCGAGGGAACTCCCCAAATATTAAAGGCAAGAAAGTCTGACAAAGTTTTACAAAGAGATGTCCTGTTATGCAGTACCTACTTAACTAGGCTGCAGAGATCAGATAGGCTAGTCGCTCCAAATACTGGTACCTATTTCACTTCATTCAGTTATACAAGAAGCCGATCCTAACATAGTTGAGGTGACTTCTATGATGCAGGTAATAGAGTAAATTCCTGAATAAAGGTGAACGGCAGATTTTGTACCGCATATTTTTTTTTGTTTTTCTGTTATAGAATTTGGTATTTAAATAAAGGCAACTAAGCCATTTATTTTCATGTAAGTTTACTATTTTTAGAACTTCGGATTAATTAATAATATCAATAAAAAGATTTTAATATAAAAACGTAATAAAATCGTGCACTCAACGCAGTTATGTTTTTAGATGTTGCCTTACATAAAATAACAATAAATTGAAATGATAATTAATTATTTAGAAATAGAAATAACATTAAATATAACCAAACTCTTCATTATCAAACTGTCGCAGTCTGCTGGTGGATATAGGTATTTAGTAATACCCTGAGTAGGTACGATCCTCATCTCAATCTACCTACTTATTGGTAAGGAAAATACTACAAAGATAGCAACAAACAATTTACTTTACACATTACCTATGTAACAATCTGCAACATTTACCTATATGTAACAATTTACATTGGTACACTAGTATATAACCTTGAAAAACAAAACTGGTTATAACTTTTACGTTCCAAGTTCTAAAAATCTAAGAATTAAAAAAGGGCTTATTTATCGTATTAACTACCTATTAAAACAAAAAATATCCCAAAACACGAAATTTTATTTGCGGTACGAAGTTCCCATACAAGCCTGCCGTTCGCCTTTGATTTATTCCGTCAGTTATATTAGGTACCAAAAAATGTAGGACACGTTTTTTTTTTCTTTTGACACGTAAACAAAAAAATATGTAATTATGCCTTGAAATCTCGCGTGTGATGTCACGCTTTGGTACTTTTTACTTAGAAGTGACGTCACAAGCGTGAACTTGCGCTTTATCTTTGTAATTTTTTATTGATTTGATATAGCAAAAAACTCGTTACCAATATTTTTTATATAGGTTTGTAATCTAACTGACGGACCAAATAGATTTTTTTACCCATAAAGCATTTCTGTTGGTCTGATCATGGTTAACTGCTCTGCAATTCGATTTTCAAGTTTTTTTAAACCGAAACTTGTTGAAATTACAATCTAGGGGACTTTAAGTCAAGAGTGAATAGGTTACTTCTAGGCAAGCGTGCTTCACCGTCGCCGCGTCGACCACATCATCACTTACCATCAGGTGAGATAGTGGTCAAGCGCGAGCCTATTCACAATAAAAAAAGGAATAAGGTATCTAACATTTGTTGAATACATAATATCTATTTGGTTTTCACTTCCTTAGACTGCCTTACCTCCAGAGATGTGCGAGGTAGCAACTGAAAGACTTAGCCAATTCAAAATTATTTATTTTGTATCTGATGGCAACGGAAATGAATAGAAACTAACCAAACAATAGTTTTTCACATTATTTACCCTTCATCACCTAAAACGGAACCGAATAAATTTGGACAATCTGTTCATGTTTGGTGAGCAATGTAACTTGTCACGTCAACCAATATTGAATTATTACGACGCATAAACTTGGATTAGGGACACAAGCGTGTGAATTTGCTTATTATGAGGCAATGAAAACAAATACAACTAGCTTTTCAAAGCCGCGATAGTCTTAGACGTATTTATTGATCAGAGAAACTAAACTTAATAATGATAAACTGTTTGATAGAGGTAGTTGAATGATTTCAATAGTTCAATTTAGGAATCTTATTGACATCTTAAATGAGTGTTATTCGATTCTTCTACATCTTTGTAATTTCATAGTAGCAACGGATATTATGTGTGTATGCCTATATAGAGCCCACTTGAGGGTTGCGAGATGATCGGGATTCATCTGGATTCTACCGAAATTTTAAATGATCTCCAGACTCCCAACAAAACTCAAACACTCCAGACAAACAAGTGCTCGGAAAGTTCTTTCTTTCAGATAATTTGTGTTATCGGTTCCGGTATGCAATGCCAGTGGTGGCTCATCCCATACAAAGAAACCGTGCTGATGTACTGTACTAAATATTTTTTTTACATCGATCGCGTTCGGTTCCGTTCCACGGATATAGATGATGATCTATCTATTGCCGTGGAAAGGAACCGAACGCGACCGATTTAAAAAAAAAATTGGTAATAATCAGACGAAAAATGCTAGTTACGTCGGCACGGTTTCTTTGTATGGGATGAGGCATCTGTATAGTAGTATTATATTATCTGTGGCAATGCTTACTGCGAAAGGATGTTTGGTTTTCTAAATAATATATATCAAAGAGAAAAATTGTATGGCCTTTGATTTAATAAAAGCTCAGTTAGTAATTAGACTGAACTTTGAAGTAAGTTGTTTTAATTTTAAAAAATTTCCGAATACTATTAAAAGAACTAAATTGGATGAACTCAGTAAAGTCCAAAGTTAAAAACATGTGGCGACCTAAAAATTAAGTGCACCTACTTATCTAAATTACTTATCAAAGTGTCATCAAATGTTGATGACACTTTTAAACTATTATTATTTTAACTTACTTGTCTTTTTTAAACTATTATTATTTTAACTAGCTTCTGCTAGCGCCGGCTTCGCCCGCGTGAATAGGATTTTCTTATACCAAGGGAATATTTTACTATCTATCTCTGTGCCAAATTTCATCCAGATCCGTTCAGCCTTTCTGGTGTGATTGAGTAACAAACATCCATCCAAACTTTTGCATTAATAATAGTAGTAAGATAAAAAGTAAGATTTCTCCTGACAACAACCTCAAAATCCCGACATTTTCTCCAGATGTTTTGGTCTTCCGATCTAGCAATTTTGTAAACGACTCTGCCTACACCTTTGGAAACTAAGTAGGTAGTTAAATATCTTATAAAATCTATTGTAATAAGATAATTGATCCTTTTAGGATATCTTTATTTTTTACACTTAAGTAAAGGTTAAAGACTATAACAATAATATATAACTAAATAGCTAATCACAAGCTTCCACAGATAAATAAAAAGAAAAATGATTACTTCCCTAAAGTCTAAGCTGCGAGTACTTCCTCAAAGTTCCTCATTTTATTGTTATTAATTTCAAGCCTTAGAGGGTAGACAGAGCATCAAATATCCATTAAAAATCACGATGCCATATTCGACAAAGATTTTAGGCTAACAAGACGTAAAAATGATGTAATAATGATCCCACCAAAATCATAATAATGTGAAAAGGCACCAAGCTTGACAAAAACATAAATGTGCAAAAGGCGCCAAGTTCGACGAAGAAGAGTTAAGATCTAGAAGGGTGATAAGTTTCATAGCCTTTCCTTAAAGAAAGCTACAATGTGCATTTTCGTCTAAGGACTTAAAATAATTTATTACTTTCTTGATATTGATTTTTTAACTTTGATCTTGATTTTTTTTACCTTTATACATAAGAATGCATCTTTATTTAATTTCAGGCTTCATTACATTGGCTGTACCCAAATCGCTCACTGACGTGTCTAGATTAAGCTGTCCACCTTTGCCGAAAATTATACAACGAATAAGCTGGCTGGCTGGTTGACTGATAGAGAATGCCTTGCTGCATTAAGTCCGGCTTTGTATAACCATTGCATATGAAGTTTAAATAAATAAATAAGCTAAATGGAAAAAATTATAACCAGCCAAGTACCAGAGTGGCGGCGTAGCAAGGGTTGGCACTCCAGGTGGTTTTCTATTGAGCACCCCCAAAATAAAACAGATAAACGTGACTTAAAAAAAATGGTCGCAAGAGCGAACGAAGCGAGTTTGAAAATATAAAAACCTTGCATCTAATTAGTAAGATTTTCTTTTACCATTCATACCTTATTGACATAGAAGTTAACTTACCTAAGCATGGATGAAAGAGCGAAAATTTTAGTACCCCGTTTCGGCTAGGTAAAAATTTATTTCTATGAACCTATTGTGATGTCACTTTTATATCTGTATTCGTAGGAGCTACAGTGTCGACTCATGCAAAAACATCTTCATAAACGAGGATGCAAGAGCGAGCGAAGCGCGCTCGAATTTTTTTAGCACGCTGCCTCGGATAGGTTAAGTTTTTCACTAAGCAATTCCTTTTTTTTGTTAATTATTGGGCGTCAAAAACTATATGGCCAGGGCTAAAAAACTATATGGCTATTGTAAAAATCCGAGGCGAGTTAAATTTCGGGAGACAGCTGCGGGGAGCAAAAGCACCTCCTTTCACTCCCTCCCGGTGCCCATCCACCCTTATGATCACCCTTCGTCTTGTTCATGATGCTAGCCGCATGAATAACGCGCGCACAATCCAACTGTCCTGACCGCATTTTTTTTATTTTATTTATTATAGGCTCGCGCTTGACCACTATCTCACCTGATGGTAAGCGATGATGTGGTCGACGGTGGAGCACGCTTGCCTAGAAGTAACCTATTCACTCTTGACTTAAAGACCCCTAGATTGTAGCTATCGGGAAACACAGACGCTGGCAGGGAATTCCACTCCTTAGCTGTACGTATAATAAAAGTATTCTCAAAACGTTTAGTGCGTATGGGTGGGATGTCCACCATGTATCGATGGCGCATCGCCGTACGTCTGGTAGTTCGATGATGAAACGGGCTGGGCGGAATTAGATCATGCAATTCCATCGCACACTCCCCAAAATGTAACCGATAAAAAACCGACAAGCTGGCAACTCGGCGACGGTGTTCAAGGCTCTGGAGCTTTGACTTAACCAGTGCCTCATCGCCGATGAGCCTCTTGGCCCGCTTTTCGATCGACTCTAGTGCATCAAGCTGGTATTTGGCAGATCCGTCCCAGAGATGAGAACAGTACTCCATGCATGATCGAACTTGCGCTTGATACAAGCTGAGCAGCTGTTCTGGCGTGAAGTACCTTCTCACCTTTGCAAGGATCCCCAGCTTCACATCATTTCATCATTGTCACCCCTTGGTGCCTGGCACCCGAGACGCATGCCGAGTCTTCCGTAGGACTTAGAATTTTCATTTAGGTGGCCTTGTAAATTATGATGGAGGCCGTTTATACCTCAAAATATAAATTATTAAAATACTCGTTACAATAATATATTTTTTTATCATTTAATTATGGTATAGGGTTTTTTGAGACAAGAAAAACAAATAAAAATTTGCGCCAAATATAAAGATAAACACATTTTGTAGGTGTATTCAAACGCACCTTAAACCCTTTTCGTAATTTTAGGTCCCCCCTTTTCCTGATTAGATTTCAGATCGCCAAAAATGATGAACTTCCATACTAACTTTCATTCGTATTTAACTCCATTAGAGCATGAATTTGCAGAAATTCTTTCTTAGAGCTTTGTTGTATCTCTATGGAAAACTTTTTTCTTTTCTTTTTTAACCGACTTCCCAAAAAGGAGGAGGTTCTATGTTCGACTGCATGTATTTTATTCTATCTGGACCCTGCGGTTTAAGCCGTACGTTGACTAAGTTTATCGACACACCATGATGAATTACCAATTTTATCTGGGCAAATATTGCTTGCAAAACGGATGGCAGATGGGGCTAAAAGCTTTTGGCTGGCTTCTAACAAGCTGGACCGATGATTTGATGTAGATTACGGGAATCCACCGGATGGGAGGAGTGCAGGAGTAATGAATGTGGCGACGACGTTCGCTGCCTTATTAGGGGAGTCTTACATCCGGCACAGCACATCTTTCCGCTGAAAAACTGATGATGATAAATCTAAAACATGCTGTAGACCCACCAGACGCCAAGTGGTCATCTTCAGACACATCGGCACATCTGTCTGTAAATTATCCTGGCTTGCTGGGTATGGCTTACGGCGCTTGTTATCACGAGTGGCGCTGCGCCCGCTCGCACTGTGAAGGCAGTGGCACAACGCGACTCGGGCTGGCGCGTTATGGACTTATGGCGCTTCCGATCCGCTAAATGTCGGTAAATTCAAAGGCGCGGCGCTAGCGCACTCGAGGAGGAGCGGGCGCGTGCTCGCGCTATTGAATACATTCATTTCTTCTCGACTCGTTCGTCCGTAAAGTAATTTAGTCCGTGAGAAACCAGCAACACAGACTTTGCCAGCGGCGAGACCCCATCTACAAGTTGATTAGGTAAGACAACAAAGTTTATGCAATACCTACTCATGCAAGTACCTTAAGTACCTACATATGTAAAGTACGTAAACACATATATAAAGTGTTAGTTAATAAGATTTCAACTAGTAAGTAAGAATAACTGAACAGATTGTAAGCAAATGACGAAGTACTTAGTAAGTGATAGATAATTATTTTCTTGTTAGATACTAATTAGAATGTTGTGAAAATCTTTTTTACAAAAAAAATTCTACCGACTTCCAACTAAAAACACTACAAAGTGAAAAATAACTTTCTTTTTCGAAGTCGGTGTCTTTGGTAGGTACCAATTTTTTCGTTATGGACACCGACTTCGAAAGTTGTTTTTGACTTTGTAGTGTTTTTAGTTGGAAGTCGGTAGATTTTTTTTTGTAAAAAAGATTTTTTATTTTTCACATTTTAGTTGTATCTATTAAGCAACTTGCCTTTAGTTAGGTACTTATAATGCCAGAAAAGATTATCCGAATGCCATGATACTTGATCATAACTGGTGAAATGAGAGTGTATCAAGGTGAACTGTACACATCCGCGTACCCCTTTAGAGCGTACTGGCGTGATGTTATGTTATGAAATGGTATAAACAATAAAAAGACATGCGGTTGCAGCAATCCCGAGAGATTTGCCGTCATTTATTGAAGACATACATGAAGTCGAACATAGAACCTCCTCCTTTTTGGTAAGTCGGTTAAAAAGGAGGAAGTTCTATGTTCGACATTATGTGTTTTTTTTTTGTATGTATATTCACCGATATCGCCGTCAATTATGGACCGATTTAAAAAATTCTTTTTTTGTTTGAAAGAGTATGTTCCGAAATTGGTTCCATTTTAATTTGATCTGATGAAGAACTTCGAAGATATACAACAGAACTCTTTAATAAATAACGGCAAATCTCGGGATTGCTGCAATCGCATGTCTGTTTATTGTTTTACCATTTCATAACATAACATCACGTCAGTACGCTCTTAAGGGGTACGCAGATGTGTAAAGTTCACGTTGGTACACTCTCATTTCACCGGTTATGTTCATGTTTCATTATGTTCGGGAAATCTATTCTGGCGTTATAGGTACCTTACTTAACAACTTGCCTATTAGGCAGGTACAATTAAAAAGTGAAAAATAAAATCTTTTTACAAAAAAAATACTACCGACTTCCAAGTAATCAAACTACAAGGTGAAAAATAACTTTATTTTTGGAAGTCGGTGTCCATAACGCAATAAATTGGTATCTATGAAAGACACCGACTTCCAAAAATAAAGTTATTTTTCACTTCGTAGTTTTTATATTGGGATGTCGGTAGTATTTTTTTGTAAAAAGTGTATTTCAGGTTTTTGTTCTAGAAACTTTTAAATTATGGTAAAATGTTTTAATATTATTATTGTAAATTATGTACGTGCTCAAACCCTATAATTTAAGCCCAAATTTGTAAAGATTATGTTGAAAATTGAATAAATTACACGAGTCCAAAGATTTCGGCAAAGTGAAAATGAATGCAAGGATGGTCCCAAAACGCGCGGTCGTCAATTTGGGAACGACGGGCCATATATAAAACGGGCCCCTGGTCCGATGAAGTAAGTCGCAGCTCAGCCACTGAAGAGGAAACCACTAGGAAGAAAAGCCGAAATCTGCGGAACCAATTCTCAAGAAAATCCGCCTTTTATTCCTATTTCTTCGGTCAGTCAAAAACGTGGGTCCTTGGGTTGTCCTCGTACTACCCTACATACGCATTCAGGGACGTGTGGTGACGTGTGCCACCAGCAGAGTCGCAAGACTCAGCAAGTAGGGAACGCACGTCAAACATAAGTGGGATACTGTCCCAGGGGGCACGTCCCTCCTACGGTGGGTTCCCGCATTGTCGAGGCGAGGGGGAGGCTCAGTAACCGGGGTTTGGTCACCCACGGTGAAGCGAAGACGAACCCGAGGAGGGGCCGCTCGTCAGGGCTTTTGCCGGTAAGCCGACGACGTAGCAGCCAACATGTAGGTTGCGGTGCTGTCTGGGCGACATCGCAACTGAGGCGGGTCGCGATGTCGTATGGGGTCTCCCAAACTCCCAAAAAAAGGGTGCACGTGCGTATTTACACCACCCAGACACCATGCCGCCACCGCAACAGGCATTGCAGATCGCTGCTACCCCAGAGAATCATCTGAAATGTCTCGTATGCTAGAAAGTGGTTCACAATGAACGATCTGTAATGCAAATACAGAACCAGTTTCTTTATCTGCGATACTCGTACAGGATTACTCTTATCTGAGATATTACATTGTTTACAGTAATATCTATCTGTCGTAGGTAGTATTCACATACTTACTGCATATCTATGTAATCTTGCAGTTAAACAAATGTGGTTGTAGACAGATAACATTAATTTGTAACTTCACAAATGGTGGCGAAAAGATTGTTCAAATTTATCAGAGGCTCTAGACACGTGTCATTCGATATCAAAGATGGCGATGGTCGAAATGCAAAAATATAAGGGATTGGTGACGTGACATTTTAATAGCTCTTGACATTCCATACATTTTTACAAGCTTTTATTTAACTTGCAATGTATGTATGTATGTAAGTGCGTACGGATCAAATTTTGCAAATGAATTTTAAAGCAGTTATCCTCCACCGATTAAGATGAAATTTTGCATACACGTTTAGTTTATCCTTTTACTATTTATCCTAACATGCATTGTCGTCCGACAATGCATGTTAAGCTAAGTGACGTCATTCCAAATCCATTATAGCGGACGGCGCAAGATGGCGGACTAGTTATTTTTTGTGCAATGCCATGATTTAGGTGTCAAATGAAAGGGTTTGCTGAGAACAATACGAAAACAGCTTGCTTTAAAAAAAGATTTTTAATTAATAAATTTTTATCATTTTCCATAGCTATCACGACGCTTTAGTTGACAGAATATTTAGAGCTTCGGAACAAATTAATTTAAAAACACAAGGGGTTTTTCAGAGGAAACCAAATTTTCGACACACAGTGGATCTTTGTGTCTCTGAAGTTGCTATTTTTGTATCAATGTTGAAGTAGAAGATCATTGTATAACTGCCTCTTTCACTCGCTTATGTTTGTCGCATCGTCGCATCTCGCTTACTCTATGCAGTATACTCGATGACAAACTGTTTCTTGCGCTATGGTTCGCAGAGCCAACTTCAGAGACACAAAAATCCACTGTGACTACTGTAGGTAACATTTGTGATTATGATAATAATATGATATATATCTACTTAGCTATCATTTAGAACAGTGTTTATTTCTTTATGTTTGTTTTTTTTTTATCATCGGCTTGCGCTTGTCCACTATCTCACCCGACGGCAAGCGACGCCGACGATGTGGGCGACGGTGAAGCACGCTTGTCTAGAAAAAACCCATTAACTCTTATCTTAAAGATTCCCAGATTGTATAGATTGTATTTTTGATTATGACTTTACCATCGATTAAAGTATTTGTCAATCTAGTAGGCCTCTAATAAATTCCAGCTGATAAAGTGTTTATTTTTACCTGTATTTAAGTCCAGCATTATAAAACCTAGGCGTGGTATAAGCCTCCTTTATAGCAGGGGTTTGGAGCTATCTAGAAATCGCTACAAGAAGATCGTTGATGTTAATCTTATGTAACTTCATAACCCAACTTTTAAAAATACAAATTTTATTTATAAAAGTTTTTGTATGGTGTAATACCTGAACTGCTGATTGGATATAACAATTTCTTTTATATCCGATTTAAGTAGTAATTAGCCAAGACTAGCAGCAAAATACAGACAGATGTGTTGTTGATATTTACTTTGCCATTCGAAAACTGTTGTCCCCATATATCATTATACAAAATGTTTACTTTTCCAAGTACATTTTATAAGTTGGTCGACTTTTACTCGTGTACTTATAAAACCTACTAAGCTGAATTTTTTTTTTTAATTCCGTGACAAATACTATTGCCGTGATTTTTTTACAAATCCGAAAGCAACCATTTAGCTGGCACGGTCCTCCACACTTGACTCCACAAAAATTAGCAATTGAAAGCATAATTTTACGCAAACGGATCCCTGAATCGATAAATGGTTTTATAGGTCTGTAATATTTTGAATGGCCTATCCAACGATACCCAGTACCATGGGATTGACGAGAAAAAAAACATACCCTAGATACCCTAAAAAAAATTGTTATTCATGATTTTAACATTGTTGGCGTGATTAATATGTACATATCCATGTCAAATCATAGCTTTCTAGTACTAAGAGTCTCTGAGCTAAGCTGCAAACAGACGGACATGGCGAAACTATAAAGGCCTCGTTAAATAGACAGCGAACCGATAACGTGGCGAAGCGTTTTTATTTTGTAATGTATGGTATCGTTTGAATCTAGTCACAAAGAAAAGCGAAAGCAATTTACAAAATAAAAACGCTTCGCTACGCTCTATCTGTTCGCTGAATATTTGACGAGGCCTATGTGTTCCTTGTTGACTAGAGAACCCTAAAAAAAACAGGCCAAGTGTATGGTTCCGTAGCACTATCGCAAAAAACGGCTATAAAAACACGTTTTTTGTATGGGAGACCCAATTAAATATTAAATTAATTCTGTTTTTAGTATTTGTTGTTATACCGGCAACAGAAATACATCATCTGTGAAAATTTCAACTGTCTAGCTATCACGGTCCATGAGATACAGCCTGGTGACAGACAGACAGACGGACAGTGGAGTTTTAGTAATAGGGTCCCGTTTTTACCCCTTGGGTAAGGAACCCTAAAAAACCTAAAAAGGTTCAGCTTCGGAATTAAAATGAAACACAAAATAAGGAGATAACACTCAATTTATTTTCAATTAAACAGGAATGTTTGCAATATGAAGAACACATAACTCTATTATCTACATAAGATTGAGTGTCACTTCGGCAGGTTGGTACCTACCAAAGTTTGACAGGTATGGTAGGTACCAACCTGCCGAAGTGCCTACGTAGTTTCTAAACGGGTGTAAATTTTCTCATATTTGGGCTGGCTAGCGATGTTGTGACAAGATAATTAATATGCCACAAGATTTGTATGAGTTGAACTAATTTATAGACGGTTATTGTTGCAATGCATGCAACTTAACCGTTTTACTTACTCTCATTGCTTTTAAAACAGATGGCAACGCGACAACCTTTTTTTATATGCAAAACTATTTCAGAATAATTTCTGAGTAAACGCGTTGTCGCATTGTCACATCACATCTGTCTACGAGTGATGAGATGAGAACGAAATAAAAAACGAAAGCTATGGATAGCCATTGTGTGCGAAAAATTTATAATTGTGTATTTTAAGTTTACTGGCGTAAACTTCCAGTGTATTTTTTTTTTGCTCTGTGGTTGCTCTTGCAACTACTTATAAGGACATGCAGTTTTTTTTTAATAGAAGTAAAAACTCTAAATTAAGGAATGTTGATATTTAAATAAGTTAGAAGAAAAGCCACAATATTTTTTTTGCAAATTTGCCCATATTTTGTTCGATAATACCGTAGATATTCTAAAATAGTATAAACGAGAAAGAAATAGTTTTCTTCAAATAAACACTTAAAATAGTGCCACAGTATTGATGATTAAACGAACTTACCTGTACGTGAAGTTCGATCATAATTATACTCAGCTTCGTCCTCGAGATTAGCATAAACACAATGTAGTAACACGTACGTTGTTGCCTTTGCGCACTGAAAGTAAAAAGCCCTATACCTAAAACAAAATTTTCTTTTTTGGTAATTTTTACGTGAGGGTAGACATATTTCCTTTGCTCGATACCTACCGTGTTCTATTGCTCATTTAGTTCAGAGCCTAGATCCTCGAATCCTGTTTTTGATATTTCATTTTGGGGAAAAATAAATATGGGAGGATGGGTTGCTAATCTCTTCGGACGAAGCCATCATATAATTATGATCGAACTTCACGTAAAGGTAAGTTCGTTTAATCATACATTATACTCAGCTTCATCCTCGAGATTAGCATAAACACAATGTAGAATTTGAGAGCTACTGAAATATCAATGAAACACTTTTGTGTAACAAAGCAATCAATAATTTTAATCAGTATGAGTTCAAAATCATAAATGATGATTATTTAAAATAAAGTTAAAAATTGGTAAATTTGGTTGCACGGTTCCTATTTTTGATGTTTTTATAATATCAGGTATTTTAATAGTGATCTTTTCAGTATGAATTTGGATGTTATTTACCTACATAAATTTTTGCTAAAGTTTGCATTCGGTGTGCAGTAACCAATGATAATAAAATAACTAATTTACGTGAAAGTTTATCTAAATCCAAGCTATCGTTAGGATACCAAGTGTACAAAATGTTTAGGTCTTTAGACGTATCCCAAGTAGTGTTATACTTCCGTAAGGGTGGTCGAAGTCTAAATACACCGTTAAAGAAGCGCTTTAGAACTTCACTATTGCTGACTTTTTCAATTAGAATTAAGGCTAAAGCCGATCGAAAACTGTTTTAAGTTCCGTATTGGGCTCCTCACTCAAACAATGTTGTTAGAAATAGAATCGCATCATTCATTGATGCCCCAAAAATTTCGATATTTTTAGATAAACAAAATTTATACCATTTCTTAAGACAGTTGTCGTATTGTTGTATGGATTCACCGGAGAGGGAAGCTAATATTATTTCAATTGCTGGTTGTCTGCTGCCGACCTCGATAAGACCCGCGCAAGGTTCTCGCGGGCGGATTTCTCTGTGCAGATTCCCTCATCCTCTGAATCCCCGTTTGCCTGCGACTCAGGGGAGGAGCCCGCCAGTTTAAATTGTTCCGTTGTTGGAACGTCGATTGAGGTGGAGGCGGCGCTGTCTTCGTTCCGTTGATGGGTGGCCGAGTTACTGTTGATTTTAAATCTGCTCCCAATTTTTAATGTCTCAGCTAAGTCTGATCCGAAAAGGTGTTTGTAAATCATTGTTTTTTGTAGTTGTTCTTTCACCTCCTTTTGTAGGTTGTTTAAAATAAAGTTCCGGCGAAGTGTTGAGTCCGAGTGTTGACTGTCACAAAGAAGGCGTACAGTGTCCATCATCATTTGTATTAATTCTGTGTCCTTATCTTCTTTAGCAATCGTAAGAGTAATAGCATTACTTAAGCATGAAATGGCACAACCTAACTGTTTTTGTTTCATCTCAATACCCTAATCCCTTTTTAAGACAACTTCTGATATGGCTGCTTTTATTTCTAAATTAAGTTCTGGTGAGTCAATTAGCTTGCAATTACTAGGAGGTAAGTATCTTTCCATTAACTCTTTACGAAGTTCGCTGGGCAAGCCCTTAGTAGCCAGATGTTGTAACGGAACAGCCAGGTCGGTCTGAATTTCTTTGCCGTAGATCTTTTCCATAGTCGGATCCTCTCTAAATAGAATCGAGTCCAGCTCGATGCTTGGAGGCGAGTCAGTTGCAATAAGGACTTCAGTCTCTGAGGAAAGGACTTGTGGATGGAATTGGATCTGCAGCGCTAGTTGAGGGAACTGGGTCCAAAGCATTGACCGAAAGAATGAGATCCCTATCGGTCATAGATGGGCCATCATGATATTCTGATTCCGATTCCATTACTTCCTAAAAAGATTCCTCATCGTAGTATCGACATAAGAGAGAGGGTGTTTCCTCTGTAATTAGTAGATTTATATTGTTATTTAAGAAGATAATCTGCATTCATTGTTATTGAAATGCGACTGACTAATGGATAATTAATTTACAATAAAGAGATATGCGCACGCAGGTGGGCCGGTGTATCTATGGATATAGATTTGCACCACGTCCGGCTTAGTATCTACGGTGAAGTGACAATCCTACAGACTGCCCGCATCACCCGTCTAGCTTCACGTAACAGTTCTTATAACTGATCGCAATATTAGCCTTGCACGTGATTAAAACAAAATAAGTTAAGTAGATACTTCGTTTACGATTCCGAAGTGTTAACCCCAAAAGTTAACCGCAACGTTTAAACGTTGATGTGATTTTGCAACGTTACTATTATAACGATTTTACGCAATATAATGACACTTTACTAACCTCTGGAATGCGAAGTCGATCTTGTTTCACGTTGAAGTTTCTTCTCCCATTTCTTTAACTTTTTCGTGGTATATTCGTTATCATGTTTACTTTTTCGTTTCCCCATGACACTTTTTATTTTTAAATCTTTAATAAAACTGATAACAATTATTGAAAATGATGCGCGCTCCGGCAGAGCACTGAACTCTGAATGAGCAATAGAACACGGTAGGTATCGAGTAAAGGAAATATGTCTACCCTCACGTAAAAATTACCAAAAAAGAAATTAGTTTTTGGTATAGGGCTTTTTACTTTCAGTGTTACTACATTGTGTTTATGGTAATCTCGAGGACGAAGCCGAGCCGATAATTAAGAAATCGTGTAGGTACTTATAAAAATAAACAATTGAATAAATAATACATAGTATTGCAATTGTTTAAACTGGTTTCATTAAATCATATTATCAATTTATGTACTATTACCGTAATACTGGTACATTGGTTACATAAATTGAGTTTTCCTATAAGGTTGACATAAAAACAGTTGTTGAATTTTCAAACACCTATTCTCCTCTGAATTAAGAATTTAAAATTAAGTATTTGTTACTCTGCTTTAGCATGAGATCCTGACAATAAAGTAAAGCCTGCTAAGTTAATTAACTAACTCTATATACTCAATTCAGAAACAGAAACCGGCCTTTAATAGTATTTATAAGTGAAAGTAAGTATTTGTATTAAGAAGCGTACTTTCTTTTATGATAATTACGAGGTGAGCGAAATCTTTTCTTACTCTTTTCTTTTCCATTTATGAAAGTTAATTTAGAGTCAGTTTTGGTTTTACTAATGTCATGTTATGGAATTTTACGTAAAGTACGTAAGATAGATTTGGAGTGACAGACTGGTTAACATCTTTATTTATTTATGCTTTATTGTAGGACGTAGATACACCAAGTTAAAACATAAAAAAGGAAACTTAATGTGTTTTAATAAGGTAATATTATTTATGGTAAACTAATATTTAAGTGTTATTAAAAATTAAATACGACATTGTAATGAATATTAAATTACTGTGGGTATGAAAGCCAACTCAAACAAATGATTTTATAAATGAACTGCCTGACATTTGCTACTAAATTATTGTTTCTGATTTATATGCAATTAACTTAAAATATATATTATTTAAATTACATTGAAAAGATTCTTTTTAATTATAAAACAATGAAAATCCATGACTGTTACTAGCTTTAAAATTAAGCGGAAAACATTTGAAATTCTAAATAAGTAATTTAATGAAATAAATGATTTTATTCTACTCTGTATACATTAATTTTTTTCAGGAAGAAATCTTAAACATTCAATAGATTCAAAGCTACGCCCAAGATAACAAAAACTAAAACATATCTCTATACAATATTTACAAAAATATAATAACTATACGTTACTAACATTCTATATTTGTTTTTAAGAATAATAAAAGCCATTGAAATAAGGCAAGCAATGCATAAAAAACTGGCCAAGTGCGAGTCAGAATTGCGCACTTAGGGTTCCGTACAAACAGCTACATTCACCAAAATAATAAAATTAACATTGCCGAAGTTCATTAACTATGAGGGCAGCGAATATTGCCCTAACGATAAGATAAACAGAGAGATTGAGGGACAAAATTAACTTTGCCATTGGAAATTGTAGTCCCCATAAATCGACATAAGTCGCGGTCAGTTTACCAACTGCAAATAAGTTAATAATCTTATTTTTGATGAAGGTACAAATTTACGGCTTCCGGATTTTTCCTTTACTTCTGCTATAAGACATTGATTCTTGCCAAATTTCATGATTCTAGGTCAACGGGAAGTAACCTGTAGATTATGATTCACTTGCGGGTGTAAAATATGCGTCATTAACGGCTGCATCTCTTGATTGCGTTGATCTAGAGGTTTGAATTTTTTGCAGTTGCAAGGGGTCGCAAACTTGAGTATACGATATTAATTTCAACTCGATACCTCCACGCGTTTCCGAGATAAAGGGTCTTGACAGACAGACGGACAACAAAGTGATCCTATAAGGGAATGTGGCGTTTTGTAGTTCCTACCTACTCCCATGGGTACAATACCTGAGTTTCTGTAAGTATGTATACCCTAACAGCTGAAAACTCGTCTCACCTGGTTTACTAAACAGTTGTTTGCAAAACGATATCTTTCAGAAATGACGAAGATCCGTTTTCAATTAAAAGATAGTAAAGTAAAAACCAGTAGTAAATCTAGTGGAAATTTTATTGGTGTCAAATTATATCATTATCTGATTAGGTTCTATAATAAATTGTCTTGTTTTTTCCTGTTTTTTTTTTTTTTTGGATAACTATCATTAATCTACAAATATTATTATTTATCTGACGAAATCTAGCAACACGAATTATAGAATTAGCATTTATTATAGTCGAAATATAGCTGAAATACATCCTTATACTAAGGCCTGATTGCTTGACTCTTAACTAAATACAAATTGAACTGATCTTTCGTTTCAAAAATATTCTGCATTTGTGTGTCTAAACGTGGATCCACGTCCAAATGAACTTGCGACTTGTGACGGCACACGATGGTAATAGGGATATCAACTGAAAATTAGTTTTTGTCTGTCATGTAGATTAATAAAAATATTGGACACGTATTTTTTCTTTGAACACGTAAACATAAAGTGACGACGATATGATGCGTTGAAATATCGTGTGACGTCACGCCAATAGTATACTTTATACTGACATAGTGAGATCACAAGCCTCCACTCCTGAACTTTGATGCGCTTTATCTTTGTCAATTTCTACTGATTTGGTAAGGCGAAATTTTTCGTGTCCAATATTATTTGATAATCTCTCTGACGGACTAAATAGATTTTTCATTTTTCAACACAGGAAACATCCCTATTATTACGAGCGCGGTCTAAACACACGAAACGCTAAATAATGTGACTTTTAAATTCACAATATACTTTCTAAGATCATCTTAGACATCAGTGAAGGAAAACATCAAGAAGAAACCCAGAATTTAATTGATATAAATATGTCACCGTCAACCTGTCTTGAGCAGGCGTGGTGAGTAACACTTGTGACATATCTGCATAACAGGCTGGTAAAGCGTTTAGTGCTGGTTATATTTAGTGAATTTTCATGCAAGTCAGCCTTTATTAATATAATTATTTATTAATAACTTTTAACATTTTTGTTACATAAGCTTTAGGCCTTAACTCCTGGACTAAATGGGCCATGCTGCTATCATCATCCTATATTTTCTATCATGCACTAATTTGCTGTTTTTCACAAGATCTCTTCTCACATACCTAACACTATTATAACTTTCACAATAATTTCTACATAACCTTTCAATCTAAATAGCCCACCAAGGCCACTGTATGTTGACTCATCCCTACGACATGCCAACCGATAACATGGCCCATCATGTACCAGAGTGTATTCACAAGCATATACACAAGCGTGGCGTTGTGTGGCCAATGCCTTACTTAATGTCTTCATAAGAATTTTATTGAGCTCCGTTGCCAACTTTGGATTTAAACCGGCCCCTTTTACAATTCATTTAAACATAAGCAGCCTTAAAATCCATTTAAATAGAATACCAGATTTCAGAATCATTCTATTCTTTCTATATTATAAAAATCTAAAAGAAAACAACAAAAACTTAGTTTAAAAAATAACATCAGTTGAAAAACCTTAAAGGGGCCAGTCTATATGAGTTGCGCAGCTTTATAAGTCCTCGGTCTTTTTCGGTCTTCTTCCAGTAGACTGTGGTCTACTTGAGGTCCATATCATCTCCGAGTAGGTCTTCGCACTCCTTCTCCCATTGTTTGTCGTCGCCAGCCTTGTCTGCGACTACTTCGTATTCTTTCAGTTCAGCCTCTAGTTCTTTCTCCCATTGTTCTAAAAATAGGTTAATTTTGAGTTTTAGTTACTATGTGGTTAAGTTTAATTTACAGTTGACCTTGGCTTTCTGTAAGCTTCATCGATGTTTTAATTTGTAAATAGGCATTCACATTGAATATCAAGTAAGTATTAGTCATTAGCTTATAAGAACAATAATAATCAGTAACTTAAGATTAGACAAGATAATTAATAATCTTTCAGAAAACGAAGGCTGCATTTTTTTAGTACACAATTATTTATTATATACAAAACAAGTTATAATAAATACTTCAGAATCTAATCTAAATCCTGAATTCAATGATCGTAAGTTATTCATTTTTTGATTCAATCCATCTTTCTGCACATTATTGAACAGATTTCGAGACTACATAAGCCTAATGAGAATAAACTATTTTCGGTATCACATTGTTATATTTATCTTATTTGGTGCTTACGCAGAAAAACAATACTATCGTCTTTAGATATGTTGTGCTGTTATCAATGCAACAGTCCAAATTGACAGGAAGGCTGAAAGTGGTACGTGCCTTTTATCTAAGGTCCTCATCCCATACAATGAAACCGTGCCGACGTAACTAGCCTTTTTCGTCTGATTAAAATGATTATTTTTTGTACATCGATCGCGTTCGGTTCCGTTCCACGGCCATAGATAGATGGTGTTAGCAGCGACTTGCAAGTAAAAGGGTTTATTCTGTTCGTGAATTTTTTTTGCACGTTTTTACAGTTTAATTGCACCAAAATGTGGTACAATACCAATTTTAACAATCGAGTGCAATTCCTCAGAAATTTAAAACCGCGGCATCTATTGGCATCAATTTTAAATGATCCGTTCAAAAAATATTTGAAATGCGAATTAAGAGCCCAATAATCCATAATTCTGTGCTTAGGAGAGTTGATTAAACAAGAACATATAATTTTTATGTTCAACTTCAGAAAATGTTAATTTTACACACAATTCAATAACAAGTCGGTGTATATCGCGCCATCTATTGAGATTTGTTTGAACTAAATTTTCGTTCTTAGCGCTGGGATCCCGTGCTAAAGAGAAGGCTTACGACAAATGAATACTCAGCCTAAGTGCAAGTATACTTACGTATTTGTTACACATATAGATGATCCTTAATTTCTGGAAATATTTTATTATTAGGAACCCATACTCGCTTTTTTGAGGAATAATATTTACATTAAAGTTCTGCTTCTTTTTATTTCCGAATCCGAATACCGGCCTTTCGCAAATATATCAAACTATCAGCGGAATTACTATTGGCTTAGTCTTTTCATCATTAAATAACCAGGCACTAACTACAATTTAAATCTAAAATAACAACACCAATATTATTTTAGAATAATATAATTATTTCAATTCATAATAACTAACTATAAATGCCAATTTTTCATTTTTAACTATACGTCGTAATTTCACTAAACAATGTTCGAGTGTCGAAGAGTATATTATATACTGTCGCTAGATACATGTGTTACATTTGAGGGAACCTACTGGAAGAAGCAGACCACGCCAGCCAGGGTAAGCCACGGTTACCAAGGATAATCTCGAAAATTTTGAAGGAAAGTCGCGAAGACACACATATAGCCAAATTATTTAGTTACTTCGGTACTATGATTAAATGGACACTGATTTACGATTATAATCACCACTAATTTATTGCTCAACAGTTTCGGTTGGATTTGCTAGAGGTTTGAAGTTACGAGTCCAAGAACTTATTAGTGGAATATATATAATATGATAGTCGAATTCCGTTCTTGATATATACTTATATATGTTTATAATAAAAATGCAAAATATGCAGTAAATGAATATTAGATATTCATATATATTGTTTTTAATAGATAAATGCATTACATAATATGTATCAATATCATTGGTTTATAAATAGGTATTAGGTACTGAACATATCAATATCATACAGACATTTTAAATAAATATAGATAAAATGCAAATATTCTTGACCATCATCAAACCTCTACCAAAAAGCAAATACTAAAAGACTCGGTAACAAAGAAACCCGGGCGACAGCATACTAGGCCTGTAGTCACAATCGATCAACCATCAAACTCTATCATAAATGAGTCCAACTAGTTCTACACAACTTTAATAACATTGGATTATTCTCCTGATTAATATAGACCTAATGCTAATTGTAAATAATTACAAAAGAAACGGGGAAGATAATGTGTTGTCAGTAAATGCTCCAAATATTTATGGAGACGGCAGTTAGTATGGATTTATAATTGACTGTCACCCATAAGTGATATGTCGCGGCTGTGAAGGGCTTGCGTACAAACAACATTAATTCTATTTTTTATATATAGTTGAATAAACTTTCAAATATTCCATAAATATACCCTTCTCTTCTAAAATACCTTATTTTGTGTTTTTTCCTTTTAGGTCTGCATCTTTTAAAACGTTCATAATCATTTGCACGTCCCATTTGTTGTTAAAACCATTATATTTATAAGAAAGATTTCAGTTAGGCTGACAACACAAGTTTATGTACAAAAAGATTGAAAGTTTCAACATTGCTACGCAAAAAAACAATTCAAAGGCAGTGAGAAATAAACGCGAAGAGGTATCGACCAACTTTGAGAAATATGCAAGCGGATAGATAAATAAAACACAAGACAAACAAGCAATAATAGCCCATAAAGCTCAAGGAAAGAGGGTTAATAAACAAGTAGCAATGTCAAAACCTGAACAATAAATACTTACATTTTAACGCTACTGAGCCGAATTTTAATGAACTGTGTGATATTATCAGCTATATAACCTTAATCGATACTTAGACATATATAACATTTAGTAGACATTAAAATAGGTTCCATTGAGAAAATTTTATTTGATTTTTATTCTTTTATAGATAAGTATACAATTCAACCGTACTGGTCTTTACGTCAATAGCGAAATCATAAACAGGAGATCGTTCCATTCTGTTAAGATGATGCTGCTGGCTATTGAAATACAGACCAAAGTGCTTCTAGTGACATACAACAGATTATAAATAAATACATGGTTATATATACAGTTATTAAAGTCCTTATAACAAGGACAGAAAAGCTATATTGTCATATAACATTCACTTTGTATATATATACGACACACGAGATAACAACAAGGATGAAGATATGACACAGTGATATATCTTTAAAAGTTCAAATAAAAATGCAAACAGCGATAAATTCTATATAAGTAATAACGTTTGAAATTATATTTATAACGTGTGAGAGGGTTAACAGTGATGTAGGCTTGACACAATAATGCCATGACTGTACAGTCAAGCTTACAGCATCAGAGAAGAAACCATAAAATCATCGAGGTAAACAAAAATCTTATGGATATAAAATAATGATGGGATAGATAAATTTGGGTGATATATACGGAAATATGGAGATATTGCAACCCATTTTAAATATCTCACAGCGAAAGAATATCTACAGTATTCAATATAACAGTTAAACCGATGTTTATATTTCTATCTTTACATGTGCGTACCCGCTAGCTAGATCGTGATGGCATTATTTTATCAAGGTTGAAACAATTCTCATGAAGATAATAGCATAGTACATTCTTTGATGCAAGCATCGAGTCGACTAGATATTTACTGTTCTATACATTACCCACCCCTTAATACATAAAGGGGTACTCTCAAACGGTCTACAACGCTAGAACCTTCAGAATTTCCAATATAGTGCTTTTTCACTCTTACATATGTGTTGAAAGAGGCGACATGAATGATGGGTACAATGCAATTTAATATTAAACTTCAATTATAGTAACCAGAACCACGGAAATTACACGAGATCCCTTAGTAAATATCTAGCTAGACCATATAGTTAGAGAATAATATATAGAACAGTGGTGTTATAATATTGTGTGCTGTGGATGTTAAGACGTCCTTTAAGCTGCATTCCGGGGAGAAAGATAAAACTTGTTTAGCAACAATATTAATATCCATTTCGTATAAGAAAATAATTATAATTTTGATGGAGCTATTTTTATATGGAAAAATTATTTTAATTTCAAAATAAATAAATTTCTGTAGGAATTCCAAAGACCGCAAGAAGCTAATACTGCTATTTAATAAAAAATGGTAAACAGTCAGTATGTTTCAGTCAGGAGTAGTGGAGCTTTTCTAAAATTGGGTTTTAGTATAAAGTGGGTAGTCAAAAGTGTAGTAGCCAAACAAATATTTACACATACAGAGATCATGCAATGCAATATATTCCTCAAAGTTGGTTCTGATCTATAAAGTGATTCGCGAAAATAACGTTAATTTATGACAATCCTAACGAAATAACGTCAGTAAAAATAAAATTAATTAAAACTAAATAATATGGCCATGTGTGTGAAAAAAAAATGAAATAAGAAATTAAAGATATACTTCCTAAACTATAATTAAAGATTTCAATAAAACTGTGCAGTTTTTAATAGCCTCTGCATCTGTTACCATCTCATCAAACTAAAAAATACCTTCAATAACTTAAATAACAATACATGTTGGTAATAATACAATGAGACCTAAATAAATAAAAACGTCTAAAAAAATTAAATCTTACCATCTTCGTTTTCTCTATCGACTTTCAAAGATTTTATTAGTTTCTTGGCGTCATCGATCGATTCCTGAGATGATTTCTCATTGACTATCAGATTCTCGCTTGCTGATTTATCATCGTCTAATTTGGGAACAAAACAGAAATAAACCAAATAATAAAACTCAAAATGGTGCAGAAATAAAAAATAAGGAAACAACTTAATGTATGATGTAAGGTGAAAGTTTGGAGATACCTAAAAATCAATCAACTATGTAGAGTTTTTTGAGTTATGTGGGTATAATAGAAAAGTTTAAAGATATAACTGAATTTTCACTCGTCATGAACTATTCTATCTCCATTTATTAAATCTCTGAACACTGTAATACTCAAGTCCCAGTTATGCCAAAACACACCAATCCACGTAAAAACATTATTTTTACAGAAAATACATTTTTCAGTAACGATTTAGAATGGAAACTCATTACCTTCTATAAAACCATTTACAGGCACTTTAGAATTGTCAAGGAGTTGGTCATTCAGAAACATAAAGCTTTTTGCATCCGTTCTCATGGTTATTTCTGAATCGGCTGCTAATGTTTTGAATAAGAAGGTTACTCTGCCGAACGGATTTAAACAAAACATGACACACGTGTAGACCATGGCCGCGATTAGGAGATAGGCTACTTTTTTCCGGGGCGGTATCCCAAGGGGCCATTCTTGGAATAATTACCGACATTCACACGAACAAAGCCACTGGCAGAAGCTAATACTACCAAAGTCTTTTAGTTACTATAGTCGCTTACTGTATGCTTTGGCATAACCGGGAGCCAAATTCAGTCTGTGTTACGTCTGTATTATTAAGATGTCTGTACTAATGAGTACTAGAGCTAGTATGGGCAGTATGCATACCCTGGGAGTCGTCGGCGCTGCTCTGACGGCCGGCAGCCGCGTCCGCTTCGTTGGCCTGGCAGATGAGAGACATGCGGTAGAAGTAGTTCCGCCAGAAGTTCTCCTCCGTGATACTGAAAACAATACAGACAGAAGCCATAAGAACATATTTTATTGATGGCTGGTCGCAGCAATACGAGGGTAGTTTAATAAGTCCGAGACCTTTTGAAAAAAAAAATAGTTTTCGGCAAAACAGCATTTTATTTCCCAACACAGTCTTCTTTTAGCATAATTCATTTAAGCCACCATTAAAAAAAAAGAAAAATGCCTTTCAAATAAAAGGCTTTTGCAAAGGCACTGAAAATAGGCGTTTGTTTCAGTACCTTTTCATTAGAGCCAAATCTTCTTCCACCCAACTATTTCTTCAGGTTTGGAAACAGGAAATAGTCACAGGGGAACAAATCTGAAGAAAATGCTGCATGAGGTAGCAGTTCGTAGCCTAATTTATGGATGTTAGGAATGGTGACTACACACGTATGCACCCATGCATTGTCTTGATGTAAAAGCACTTTTTCTTCGCCAAATGCGGTCGTTTTTGCTTTAAATCAATATCGAATCTGTCCAAAAGCTCTGAATAATATTCGTTGATGATTGTTTTACCCTTTAAAAATAGTCGATATGAATCACACCGCGTGCCTCTCAGAAAACTGTGGCCATGTCCTTATTGGCCGATAGACCCAATTTTGCCTTCTTTGGTGTACGTTCACTCGTAGAAACTAACTGTCTTGATTGTTCCTTGGTCTCTGGTGTGTTGTGAAGGATCCATGTTTCGTTTACGGTTGCGAAACAGCACAAAAACTCGTTCAAATTGCGGGTAAACATCCCCAAACACTCCTTCGAAGTTGTCACATGGTTGCGCTTATGGTCGAGTGTGAGCAGTCGCGGCATCCATCGCGCGGATAGCTTTTTCATGTCCAAATATTCACGTAAAAAGTGATTTACCCACTCATTTGAAATGCCTGCAGCCTCAGCCACCTCACACACTTTCATTCTCGTATAGTCCAATATTATTCCATGAATTATATCGACGATTACTGGCGCGGGCGCGACGACCTCTTTTGGGCGATCTAAACATTCGGCGTCATTCGTGCTGGTACGACCACAGCGGAACTAAATAAACCCCTTCTTAACCAGTGAAACTGGTGGTACAGAGTCCCTGTAATGTTTATCCACTTTTTCCTTGGTTTTGGTGATGACATTTTCCTTTCCTTCCTTAATCGAAAATTCACATTTGCCCATTTTCGTGAAAATTCCCGCGGTTACCTGCTTTAAATGGCTGGCAAACACAAACCCAATAACGTAGGTTACTCTTTTTTTTACAGTAGCCTATTAAAATATGGTAGTTGACAGAAATAGTGTTGCCAGCGTGCTTGCCTGTCGGCGCACCATTAACGTAAACAAAACCGATCACGTAAAGCCTTATTAAATTCGATGGTCGTCATATTATCTTTATCGATGTCCTATCACCTCTTCTGCCACTCACGGTACTGATAACTTTGATAAGGTCATTAGTACACACGGGAACTTTTACTGCAGCGTCACTATGATAATAATAATAATGTGTTTCCTTTAACAGTGAGTAGTACATAGTTTTGTGTTTGAAGTGTCCTTTCAGGCAAAGGATTGTCTGTGTTAGGATATTTCGCTGGTATATCTATACTAATATATAGGTAATACTAGCTTTTACCCGCGGCTTCGCTCGCAGTGAAGCCATTAATTTTATTTTTAATAAAAATAAAATTAATGGCTTCACTGCTACTAATATTATAAATGTGAATGTGTTTTTAATGGCTTCACTGCGAGCGAAGACGCGGGTAAAAGCTAGTAGATAATAAAGCGGAAGAGTTGGAGTTTGATTGCATGTATGTTTGAACGCGCTAATCTCTGAAACTACCAGACGGATAAAAAAAAAATATATGATAGCCACATTCATGAGGAAGGCTATAGGCTACACTAAAGTTCTTTGTTAGCCTTAAATCTTGATATTTGTCAAGTAAGTCGAAAGAAAAAGCGCTGTGAAATAATTTATTTGCGTGCGCTAGGGTAGTATTTTTTAGAATTTTATACTATTTTTTTACTTTTTGTTTAATTTACGGATATAAAAAAATCGCTTATCCTGAAGATAAGGATAATGGGATAAACTATTCAAATTATTGCATTGTCATCGGTCCTTGATAAGTTTGCAAAGTTTCAAATTAATCCGACGTTTTGTAGAGGGTGAAAATCACATTCAAAGATTCCGTTACATTGATACATAGATATATAGATACATACATATCAAGTTAATAAAAGCGTGTTAAAAATCAAAGCTGTTTTTCAACTATACATCGTATAATAGAGTTGCCGACATAAAAAAAATACTGGCCTTCAAAACTTCGTACCAGACTTTTAATATTACACTTTCTCATAAACTATAGAAGTCAGAGTTTTAAAATAAAAAACGTTTTATAGAAAATTTCATCAACTTCCTTTGAAAATATATATTAGTAGCATTGTTAACTTGAACTTTAATTGCGAATGTTTGAAGGCACATTGTTAGTTTAAATGTATGAGTTAAGCTTATCAAAAATCAGTTTGTAAACATATCTTTTTAAGGGGTTTATAATTTTTTTTCCGGTCTCTATTGATAGTAGAAAAATACTGCTTAGAGTGATCCATAGAGAATTTTTGCTGATTACGTTAGCATAAAAAACTGAAATCGACAAATTATCAGATAGCGGCATTATAGCCTGATTATGGCAGAATAGTGAATGCCAAGGTAAAAGCATAAGTTATGTACTTACGTTGATCAAACCACTCAATTTTATGTAGATAATGATAAACCGAAGATATCTTATGGCAAATCCTTACCTAATAATATCAGTTATCAATGAGAGTAGTATCATAAAAAACGCTAACTGCCGCACCCAGAGACGTCATATCATCTTCATTATTTAAACCGAAAGACGACCACTGCTGAACGAAACATAGGTCTCCCCCCCACTAAAGTGTCGCCACTTCAGCCGGTCCTGTACATCTCGCACCCAGCGGATTCCTACAGCCTTAACCAGTTCATCGCTCCAGCTTTTTTTTTTGGGTGTGAAATCATCCGATGACTTCTCCCGTTCTGGGTGAAGCGGGAGGGCGTGTTAGACTTGCGTGACTAACTAAAACCCACCCGTGTTCCTTCAGTTGCTTGTGCCAGGGCCGCGGTAACTCTCTTTCAAATTTATTCGCGACCCAGACAGGCATCGGCCCTAGCGGACCCCATCACTTTTGCTGACATCTCTTTGAGGCGCGCGTGGAACACTACGCGCCGTCGACTCGGGCCTGTTCCTTATCGGACGGCGAGCTACCCATTACTCGCCGTCCGCAAGCCCGCGCCTACGGTGGCCGAGAATTGTCTTGCGACTCCCGACGCCCGGGGCATCTCCTGCGGTGGCTAGGGGCGTCTCCCTCACGCGTTCCGCCTCCTCCTTTGCGAGCATTACTGCTTCGCAGAAGGAGGAAACAGCTTCCCATGCCCTCTCGCTCCGTACCATGGCCTGAACCAGGGCCGGACGCGAGAGGTTGCCACCGCCAATCGCCTCCACGAGGACACGGCGGTTCTCCGCCCAAGCGGGGCAGACCTCCACCGTATGCTCCACCGTGTCCTCCGGGCGGTTCACACAATGGTAACACCCGGGCGCATTCTCCCGCCTTATCCTGAACAGGAACCTCCCGAAACTGCCGTTTCCGGTGAGGACCTGCGTCAGGCGGAAGGTGAGGACGCCGCAATTGTGGCGTGCCCAGCGCTGGGTTGCGACAATCGCCCTCTCCATGTCGCCATGAGATCCTGCCAGAGCTCTGTCCGCCGAGCCACGATTTGTCGCGGCAACGGGGTTTCACCCCGGCATTTCGCCTCCTCTCGCCACTCCACATTTGAGCGAGAACTTTTGCTTCCAGATCCCATGGCGGTCATCGCTCCACCTAGTGAGAGACCTTCCTACGCTGCATCTTCCGATACGCGGTCACCACTCCAGAATTTCATTTCATGTCAGTTTGAAATAAATTAATCATTAACTTTAATACACCAAACTACTACGCTAAGCTAGCTAAGCGTAGATAATTCGATCAGTTATGACAAAAAAGTGTTTTCTATCTTACTTCTTAATATATATATAATATTATAAATGCGAAAGTTTGGATGGATGTATGTTTGTAACTCAATCACGTCAGAACGGCAGAACGGATCTGGATAAAATAAGGCACAAAGATAGATTATAGTCTGGAATAGCACTAAGGCCACTTTTCATTCCAGTATAAACTTCCCTTGGGATAACAAAACACCTTCCACGCGGGCGAAGCCGCTGGCAGAAGCTAGTCTGTAATATATTTGACTGAAACCGTTTGTCATTTTACATTTATGATTTTATTAAGTGACGTCTCAGAGTGCGGCAGTAAATTTTATCGTTGTGAGATAAGTGATTGCATGGAAGCCCTTTTATAGGAAAGCGAACTCATTTATTTCATTAGTTCTGGCGATACTGGTGCAGCGAGGGGGACCGAGCAGGTAAATTTAATTGGATTTTTATAAATAATAAATCAAAAGTTACTATTTAACTAATAAGATTTAAAAATATGTAATCGCAGTGGGAAAGTAGGACTTTTGTTTTTTTAATTCTTTATTTATTTAGGGACATTTATCGCAATGCGTATGTCAGTCCCATCGTATCCTAAATACAAATAACATACATACATAACTATCATATTATATTATATCATCGAAACGTATCACAGTATTCCTGATACTCCCTAACGTTGAAAGACAGAATCAGTCAAGTAGCTGCCGAGATAACCCCCCGTAATCAAAACAAACAAAAAGGCACTACCGTCATAACACTATCATCAATCCCTTATCTTGTATCTATTGTAATGTAATCAATGAAAAGAACTGTCTCTTATGTCGAGGTATAATTTCCACGCCATTTAAGATTTAAATAAAATAAAATTTTAAGTGACAATACGTAAAGACAGCCCGCGTTATCTGGACGAAATTGTTAAAGAAATAATAAATTCAAGGAAACGGATATCATTACATTTCGTTTGCTGATCTGGATGGGTCGTCCCCAAACGCCCGTCTCGTTCAATGAGCCTACACACAAACCAGTGACACCGAATGACCGAACATTGGTTCATCATCAACAGTACCACATTATAAATATACAAACAGTATGGAAACGGGGCAGACCTCCACAAACAAAACACAAACGCTCGAAACGGCACTCACGAAACATGCGCACCGACGAGACCCCTAAGCAGCGTTCGCAGTCCTGCCAGTAGAGTAGTGCGTGCTGCGTCAAGACGAGTAGTCACGTATAAGTTAATCTCCGCGTCTACCGCGTGCCTGCTCCGACGAGCGGACGAAACGTTTTCGTCTAACCGCGGCTCGCGTTCTCGCCCGCCAAAACTTGTAAAAGGTTGATGGGTCAACAAGTTCAGGTCAGTTCTACAAGTTGTTGTGTGTTAATATTAAACTTTTTTCCGTGTTTTAAACTGTCGTATTTTGCTGAGGATAACCAAAGTCATGAGATTACCCATTCAAATTGTATTGTAAGCTATTTATTTCAATTCGATTGATTGCACTATACAACAAAAATGTTTGTTATAATAAAATTAAAAAAAAAACAATATCAAAAACATTAAAAGTTATAACCCTATTGCTTCAATGGAGCAGGTAATTATTTCATCAACTAGGCTTAGTTTCCATACTGTTTGTATATTTATCTATGACAGTACTTTCCCGACGCAATTTCTCATCGAATTTTACCCAGTCGGCTTAGTGCGAGTTTTTACTCATGTTCGATCGCGTTAACGTAAACTTCAATTTTTGTAGAAACTGGATAGGCGCCATCCAGTAACAGTCATGGAAAACCACTTTTTTGTAAAATTGACATAAGAGAACGCTTACGTTTAGGCGATCGAGCACAAGTAAAAAGTCGGAATAAAAACACAGTCAAATAAAGAGCAGTAAGAGCACTTACACTTTTGGCACGAGATCGAAGCGCATCTTCTCGAGGTTGGGGTCCTCGCCCATGATGGCCACGGCCACCGGGTACATCTTGTCGTAATCGAAGTCGAACTCCACGCCCGCTGGCGGGGCTCGCACGAAGTTCCGCCGGTCCTAGAAGTTAACAAGTATATTATTAGAAGTGCCCCACACTAGACATTTTTTCAGTATCATGGGTGCGTTTACAAACATTTAAACTCACATGCATAAACAGTTAGACCCAATATAACTATTCTATGAACCATACAAATAATTGTTCCGTCGCGCAGCTCTGCAGCCAATAGCTCAGCTACTGCGTCAACCGTGTCTGAGACTGCTACATCAGCTTCGTTTAAGTGTGGAAATCCTTTAGAATATTCTTGTTTGTACTTGTTTCTTAAGAAGGTAGAAAAGTGTCAGAGTTTTGTGGAATAAACCACACAGTCCGTGGTCTTATCTATCTATATATATAAAAGAAGAAACTGACTGACTGACTGACTGATCGATCAACGCACAGCCAAAACCGCTAGGCCTAGAAGCATGAAATTTGGCAGAAAGGTTCCTCAAGTTACGTAAGTGAGCACTAAGAAAGAATTTTCGGAAAATCCACCCCAAAGGGAGTAAAAAGGGGGTTGAAAGTTTGTATAAAATTTCTACAGTTTGTAAGTTGGATACTTGAACTTTTAGATTTATACTCTTGGTTGATAAAAAGAATTTATGTATTTATTGGTTTTTGGAAATTCCACCCCTAAGGAGATAAAAAGGGGGTTGAAAGTTTGTGTGAAATTTCTACGCTCTTAAGTGTGACACGTGAAATTAAAGATTTACGCTTTTGGTTGATAAAAGAATTCATGTAGTTATTGGTTTTTGGAAATTATACCTCTAAGGTGGTGAAAAGTTGTAAATTTGTTGTGCTCATATATTTTAAACTTGGCGTAAATACTAACCTACGTATATAGTAATGGTTTTCTTTATTAGTTTTTCAAAACTACTGCTAAAAAAAGATTTAGGAGGTGTTAAAGATTTTTGAAGAATTTTACTGCACAGGGCTTCTTTTTATGATGTAGGAGAGCACTAAAAAGGGATTTTTGAAAATTCAATCTTTAAAGGTGTGAAACTAAAAAGTCATCTGTAGGATAGAATACGGGTCACGCGAACGAAGTCGCGGGCGAAGTGCTAGTTTAAAAAATAACAGTAGGAACATTAATTCTTATTTGCTACTCTGATGGTGTCTCATGGGAAGCATACCTCAACTACCAAGAGGATGCAGCAATACGTGATCTCGACATGTAAATTCTAATCAATAATTTCTTTTATAAGTATTAATTCACATTGTGCTGAACATTAGAAATCGTTTCAAGTGGAATCGATATCCAAACAGAAACAAACAATTTGTTTTATCGGACAAAACCTACAAAAAATTAAAATAATACAACCGTGCAAGAATTTCGATACCTATAAATATATAAAACTTTGTAAAAAAATTATATACCTGTATTCGACAACATGTTATAACATAACTTCCTAATGTTACCAACATATACAACGGTTCCACGTCAAAAGTTTGTATGTAAAGTTTTGATGAGGATAGCACAATATTTCTGACACAGGATCGCGTCCGGGATACTGATGAAGGCAGTTATTTACTTGACGGTCACATCATTCTTGCCCTTACTAAAATTAGAGGTCATCTTTCGGGCTACAGAGATGCAACAATAATGATATTATCTAACCTGGAGCTATAGAACATTTGAGCACCACTATCCCATAACTGAGCAAAAATTCTAATCTGCCATCCACAATATACTAGGTACGAGTAATAATGAGTAGTTATCGATTCAAGGGTTAAACCAGTTGCCAAATTTTAGACATTAGAAGTTCTAAAGCCTGAAACGACTGCCATACTGGTACTATAGTTTCATGCTCTCCAAAGAGGCAAGCGGATCATTTTATCCGCGATCTTAATGTTTATGTGTCCTGATTGTTTGATTTCATAAGATACACAAAATAATGATACCTCTGGTGACACTCAGACCTCCTAAGAGGAAGGGCGAATGGGTCTTAAACCACGACAAGACCCAATACGGGTTGATTGTTGACTACCCCAGTCAAAAGTTGTATAGAATCAGCACACGGATCAACAGTGATTACTGTTTACTCCTATGGATCAGTGACTCAAACTTCGTAATCTCTACTAAGAACTTCCTTAATGCTGGGGATTGAAACTTAATTGACGACGCTTTTCGCCGATCGTTTTTGTCGAATATGTGGAAAGATAAGAATAATAACAGTAAAGCAATGCTTGCCGAAGTTGGTCCGTAGATGGGTGACCACTTTTACACCGAGATTCTTCTGTTCTTCAGAAAACATGTTTAGCCGTTGGCCCTGGCTGTCATATCTATATCTTAGATAGCCGTTACAGGTAGCTAAACGCCAGAAAATTCTGACACCAATATTGTGTGTACAGCTTTACCCAGTTACTGGGTTGTGGGAATCACGCAGAGAGCTCTTTATAAAATACTGGCTTTTAGCTACGTCTGATAAGACTGGAAACCAGTCTTTGGTCCAAAATGCTACTTACAGTGGACAAGGAGAGGCATTCCTCCTTGAGGGCTGGCTCGTTGGGGGCTCCGACCCATGGAGGCACGGCGGCGGCGCTTCCACGGCCCTCCTGACCCTTGATGAAGGCGTCCTGCTCGCGGTTGAACTCGCCCAGGATGCTCTGTGGGACAAAAGAAAGATCTGATTTAGATTTGGGATGTAAGATTTTTATGAGTAAGAAATACAAAACATACAATAGGCTACAAAAAATATCTATTTAGTCCGACAGTTAGACAACCTAAAAATATTGGACACCATCATTTTTTCTTTTGCCACGTGAACAAAAAATTACGACGATAAAGTGCGTTGTTGATATCGTGTGACGTCACGGTGTGCTACACATTATACTGACAAAATGACGTCACAAGCTCACACTCCTGAACTTTGATGAGCTTTATCTTTGTCAGTTTTTAATTATTTGATAAAGCAAAAAATACTTGTCCAATATTATTTGATAATCTCACTGACGGACTAAATAAAATTTCATTTCATTTTTCTACCCAGAAAACATTTCTATTGCCGAAGCTCGTGCTTATGATTACGCACAATCATAAGTTAATTACTGATTTTGAAATTTATTTGATTATGTGCATGTCACCAGCAGCCCTCTTACGTAATGAATTCGGCATGGCAAACGGCAAAGAGTATGAAAAATCGACCAATCACATAGACGAAAATCCACCTTTGCCTTTGCCGCCCTTTGCCTTGCCGAATTCATCACGCGATAAGGCTGCTGAAACACATAATTTTGTGGCAGTTGCAGTTTCTACCGTAGAGAGTTTTGCGCTGCTTATCTGTGACTGAGTGAATTTAATTAGGTTACTTATCAACTATAACAACATTGATAACTTATAACCAATTATCAATGTGACAATTATTAATAAGTTCATTGACATCAGTTTTATCAATTAGTTATAATAATATGTAAAGATTCTGGGTGATCCCGGGTCTTGAAGTCAAGAATGAATAGGTTACTTCTAGACAAGCGTGTTCCATCGTTGACCACAACATCGCTTATCAGCAGGTGAGATTGTGGTCAAACGGAAGCCTATAAAAGATTGCAAAAGCAAAGGTCAAAAAAAAAAACAAAAAAAAGCAAAAGTCATATGTTTATGTAAATTCCTGACCTTCAGAGACTATATAACACATACTCTATAAATAATCCGTTAAAGCCGCATAATCTTTCTAATCTGACAGCTGGTGGTCCTCTTGCTTTGCTCATCTCTGATAAGGGATAGTAATTTGTCAGAGCACTATCGGCCCTGTCAGAATAACTTTGAATGAGTGCATTATTTTGTTATTGGCTTACTGTTATCTGTTTGTTTATCGAGTGGATAGATCATCTCGGTTTGTTTTGAAGGTTTCATTGAAGCCATTTTAAAACGACTATATTTTGGCTTTTATTCAAATCCAAAGGATTAAAGGACGATTTCCGAGTTGAATATCTTGAGTTAAGAACGTCTCAAACCTACTTTAAAGCCAAAATTTGACAGCTTTCTAGGCTTAAGTAGAAATTGAGAAATACGCAAGTGTAAATGCTTTATTTAGAAATCGAGCATAAGGACTTTCGCAGGTTGTATTTTATTCCTACAAATACATGGGAAAAATGCATGAGTTTATCAATGTTTATAATTGTTAATTAGTTCATTGACATCAATTTTATCAATTAGTAATATGTAAAGATTCTGGGTGATCCTGGGGGTCTTGAAGTCAAGAATGAATAGGTTACTTCTAGGCAAGCGTGTTCCATCGTTGACCACTTCATCGCTTATCATCAGTAACAGTCTGAAGATTATACACATCGTTGTAAAAGGTATCATTTTCTTGCGTTGGAAACTAGGCGTGAGATCAATGATATATGTTTTTTATTAAATATTGCTAATGGTACAGTGGATTGTTCTGAACTTGTAGCTAACTTATCTCTGAAAACAAGTATGATTGGTTTCCGTCAACGACCACTTTTACATGTGCCTTTTGCAACGACAAACTACAGACGTAATGCTTTTCTGTTAAGGGCAGCTAGGAGCTTCAACGTTATACCACGTGACTTAAACATAGATCTGTTTTGCACAAGTGCAGGCACAGCAAGGCGTCTACTGGCCAAATCTTTTTTCGATGCTTAAAGTAGATATGTACCTATTTACTTGATATTCCTTTGAGTCTTATGTGTTTTTATTTTATTGTAGTTTATATGTGGGGGCTTGTTATTAGCAACTTGTTAAAATTATAGTTAGTATCTAAATGATGTTATTAGTCTGTAAGCCTTCCTTGAAATAAATAAATAAATAAACACATAAAATGATTTCATCTAAAGATATAAGTGTCAGATCCAGGTATATAAGATCGGGATTTGACCTACTTAGTGACATACAGGTGTCAGATTATAGTCGTGGGCGCAGAATTTGGGATACGGGTAAACTAGAGAAATGTCTCCTGTAACCTCTACACAGTTTTAATATGTTATAGAGTGGATTACTACCACTATGGTACTTAATACTACTCTGGGCTTAAAAGGAAACACTGAGCAGTTCCTAGGGCAGAATGTGTCATGTCACAGCCATGTCCGAACGATCACTGTTGCCTGTGCCAAAGAAAGGTACTTGTGTATCATTTTAAGTAAACAAATCATGACAAGATCCGATATAAGTAATATATTTAGAAACCTGTTTTATAGTGTCTGCCAAGGCACTATGTACAAGATCAACAAAATACTAGAACCATGGCATGATTTATCTGCGCGATAAGGTAACCCTATTACTCATTCAACAGTCACCCAGTGGACGAATTTGTTGCTTTGTGCACTCTTTCTTTCATCATTATATGCCTGCCCTTGTCCCATGTTACTTGTGGTCGCCGCAACACGATTTCTCTCTTCCATTCCGTCTTGTCAACTGTCACGCTATCACTGACTCCCATTTCTTTCATATCGCTCCTCACAGTCACACACAGTCCATGCATCTTTTATGCACACTTTCTTTAATATATATTTATCAGACCATAGGAATATTCATTTACATCTGGGAGAGATAGAATAAAAAACTTACGAGAATAACTGTTTGTTAGTTCCTAACTTTGACGGTACTTGTAAGTTCTGCACGTTACAGAAATCTAAGTGGAAGTCAAGTTGTTTTACTAGAATGAGGAACGAGCTGAAAAATAAATGTTTTGCTTGTTTGGCAGATTGCCAGATCCTGCGAGTTTTTAACAGCAGCTATGAAACTTGCCAAGCTATTTGTTTTATCACTTTGTTTTATCTTATAAGTTTTACAACTTCTTCGTTAACTGGGTTATTTACTTTGGTATTTACATAGGTACCTACTTGTTTTATATACATGCAGGCCAAGTCATTTTTATTTTTTTCGAATCGTATTGTGTCTACACGTTGTACTTTGTACTACAAAGATAAAAAAGACGTTGTCCGAGAAAGATAGAGCTTTAATTTACTTTCACTTCTTTTTATAAAAGTTAAAAGTACGTACTTATGAATTATTTTATCTAGTGTTAACATTACCAAGCATTGATAAAATTTTATATAGTTATTTGGGTATAATTAACATTATTACATCAATTAAGTACAGATATACCATTTACCATACCATAGTTAATAACTACATAATTTAAAGAATTTTCCAAACCTATTTATAAATTCTATTTAATTTGAAAACATACTAAGCGAATAAGAGTACTCAACTTTTCGACTCTCAATCCCAAGTCACAAACCTCTCTAAATAAAAATAAATTAAACCTAAATAAAACCAGAAACTGCCTTGCCGTTGCCGAATACTGCGCCAGTCAAGGGATTTAACTAAGAAGAGCCTGCGTTTGTCATCGACAATCTAAGAAGCAGAATAAGACCACAGCTGCAAAACAACACATAATCTGTTATTAGAAAAACCCAATTCATTAAGACTCATACTCTAGTTTCCTATAATAATACTTACTACAAGTTTCATGTTTTTCATCAACAAATTCTCTTTGTTACAGTTTTGAGTCTACTACAAACTGTCTACGGGTCTTCAACCAGAACCAGAACCAGTGTAAAGTTAAACCCAAGTGATAAAACTGAGACATAACATCACTACTATACCTATCACTATAAAAGCGTCCGTACACAAACAAGTATTTCATTCAATCTGCTACACTCGAGATAACAGTTAATACTTGTGTAATTACTACAGTACTATAAACAATTATAACAGATTATGACAACAGAAAGGCAGCAGCGAGTGAAATAAAAGAAAAATGGACACAGAATCCAATACAAAGCCAGATATGAAAGAACTAAAAATGGAAACGAAAACAGAAGAACCAGACAAATTGATAAAAGCAATAGGAGAGTTTGGAAAATGGCAAATAATGCTATGGTTGTTGATAGCATCACCGACAAAGCTCTCATCGGCGTGGCATCAACTAGGAATAGTGTTCATAGCACCGCCTACCTCGTATATGTGCACACGGACGAATCTAACGGATAGTATAGAAATGAACACATGTTATAGTGATTGTGTTAGTTATGACTTCTATACGGACTTCGAGAATACGATTATCTCGCAGTGGGAGCTGATTTGTGAGAACGCTTGGCTGGCGAACTTTACACAAACTATTTGTATGTTCGGTGTTCTTATTGGGAGTATTGTCTTCGGATATATAGCTGATAGGTGAGCAAAGTGTTGTTAATATAATATTGTATGTTGTTCCCAAGAATCGTTGAATTAAGAACAGTACAAACCAATTTAACAGCATTTCAAAATTTGTGTACTAATGAAATGAGCTGTAAACTTAGAATTGATTTTTAGCAAGTGTTATTATTCTACAACTTGTGAATGATATGTTCATATAAACGACACTATTAATTACAGATTTGGAAGACGCCCAGCATTACTGATATCTTGCATGATGCAGCTAGTAACATCCATTGTCGAAGCTTTCTGCCCAACCTACTGGCTGTTCACTACAGTCCGGTTTTTCATCGGCGCAGCCACCGCTGGAACAATCCTGTGTTCTTTCATTCTGATGATGGAAATCATAGGTCCCATGAAGAGGGAACTGATGAACTGCCTCTGTGCCTTACCAATGCCAGTTGGACAGATGCTGATGCCACTCTTCGCATTCTACTTGAGACCATGGAACAGCTACTGCTTGGGAATTGCGATACCACATGTGCTGTACCTGGCATATTTCTTTATACTGCCTGAATCCCCGAAGTGGTTGTTGAGCGTTGGGAAACTAGAGGAGGCGAGTAAGGTGATGACACAAGCTGCGAAATGGTGAGAATTGGGTTGAATAAATTCACACATTTGGATCATCATAATCACACTATTGATCTAAATCATCATCGTCCTGCCCTTGTCCCATGTTAATTGGGATCGACGCAACCCATTTTCTTCTTCCATACGATACTTTCACTCGTCACGCTATCACTGAGTCCCTTTTCATTAATATCACTCCTCACACAATCCATCCATATTTTCTTTGGCTTTCCGCTTCCTCTCCATCCATCCATATTTATATTCAAAACTCTTTTAGTAACATGCGTTTCATCCCTCGCCCTCGTTATCACATGACCATACCAGGACAAACGATTTCCCTTAAATTCTGTCACTGGCGCTGTCATTCATCTAAAGATAATACTTATTCTTATTGTTTTTCAGGAACAATCTACCATCTGAAAATATGCTAGACGTAGCTAAAAGTATAGCCAGTGAAAAGGTAAACTCTAATGAGCCAATTCGTAGAGCTACCTACTTGGACCTGCTCAAGACTCGAATCCTCAGGATCAACACCATATGCTCGTGTCTCATCTGGTTCGTGCTCGGTATGAGTTTCTATGGAAGCAACCAGTACATTGGACAGACGAGTTCAAACGTCTTTATTTCGGTTGCTTTAGCTGGAGTTTTGCAGGTAATTATTTTGTTTTATATAGGTATTTTTTATTATGGTCATTATCTGATTATAATACTAGCTATTATCAAACTTTACGCTTGTTATGTAATTTAATAGTCAGACGTAGTATCTACAGAATTTAAAACAGATAAGCACTTAAATAATCTCTACTATTACAGTGCACGTGCTGAAACAGTCATTTTTATCTCATGAAAAGTTACATAACAAAAATATTTGCCTGCATAACGCACTGGTGTTTGTTATCTGTCTGCATTCTAGTCTCGTTTGATATTCACTTCTCAGCTATGAAAACCCACTAGCATTTTAATGCGCCCTTCTACATTATTATTCAACATTAATATATCGTTGTTATAAAGGATACCAATATGCCATTTTAACAACGATATGTGACTATATTAAAGGCTTCTAATATTCGCCTTGAATAGTTCTATCTCACTCACATATTGTAACAGTAATAGCTCAAACATCTCATTAAATAATCCTTTAACATCTCGCCATTCTTCCTCATCCACCGACCTTATTAACTCAGTATCCACTTTTATTTTCAGTTCCCTGGCATCTTGATTAGCGGGTTCCTATGCAAATACTTCGGCAGAAAGATCACGCTGATCGGCTTGTTCATCGTGTGTGGAGGAAGCAACGCCTTCCTCATCGTGCCAGAAGACTGGTTCGCTGTAAGACTGACTATGGGAGCCATTGGCGTGGGCTGTGCTTCTGGAGCTTTTGCAACCATGTAAGTATATCGTGATGAGTTTAATTATATTTTGAAAATAGTCCTAAGTACAGATTAGTGGGTACTAGTGCCTTTTGCTATTAGAAATGATACAAGGGACGTAGGCTTATGATAACTATTTATATGCAATATTTCTGTTCGAAACACATTTAAGTTCTGTTACATCGTCTTGGAATAAGTTTCGGTTAATTTATCTGGAGTAAATTCAGAGTAGTTATTAAGAACACTGTGAAGCAGAGCCTTAATTTTTTATACTTTTTCCTTTGATCTCTCTCTCTATATTTTTAAGTATTTTTTTTTTTACATTAACTTCTTCTGAATCATTTTCAAGTACTTAATATTCAACTTCTATTTTTGCAGGTACATGTACACAACAGAACTGTTCCCGACTGTAGCCCGCAACATGGCTATGGGTGCGTCCTCCACCACATCCAGGGTAGGCTCCATGATAGCCCCTTACGTGGCTGGTATGGCCATTTACGCTTTGTGGCTGCCACCAGTGGCCTTCGCTGTGGTTCCTCTTCTTGGTGCTGTTACGTGTTCCTTCTTGCCTGAGACCAGGGGCAAGTCCTTGTCGGATCATTTGTCTTAGATAGTGGATGTAAGGACCTTTTTTTTCTGTACATGATTTCTGATAGCTCTTATCAGTTTGAAGATTTGTGAATTTGGAACGATTGTGTTTTGTTTTTAAGTGATATTTATTCTTTAATGTTTGTTAGTAAGTTTTTAGCTAGGGAAGTGATATTATTGTTATTGTGATTTTTATACCTTTTATTTTTTAGTTATAAGGATTTACAGAAACCTTACTCTGACATGTCACAACTACCATGGTTCCACTGTGAGGGAGAGCCGGAGCTAAACAACACAAAGAGCACTATCTCTTCTTCACAACGGAATCATGATGGCATTGACACGTTATAGGACGGCCCCTGCTTCGAATGTATTCAGCTAAGTAATCATGTTCATAAATATAACGATATTTTTTCAGAACAAGACATGTGATTTTATATTCTAAACATCTCTCTGATCCAAGATTTAAATTTAAATATCGATTCCGCTTAAAACAACAATTTTTCGGTTCAACGAGCTACGATAATCGATTCGTTTGCAGACTAACTCGAATGATAAACAAAATGTTTCACGTCAAATGAAATTCTCGCATCCTGCGTTAATAAACAACAGAATTAATGTAGTATTCATATTTAATGTGCACTCAAATGTAGCGGATATTAATTGTTTTATTGGATCTGTTATTATTTTATACGCAGAACTGGTAGTTGTGAAAACATTAATTTTCATTTATGTAGAGTAAATTTCGGGTGAATTTTGTGAAAGCCTCCCACTTGGTAGACCTATGGCCTGGTTAAGGTTGCGGGAATCTGCTGAATGCATGACAAGATCAGTCGATGTGGTGAAATTTCGGAGAGGCCCATTTTCAACAGTGGACGTTTTTTGCTGAAATGATGATGATCATGATGATTGTGAAAGCAAACAATTAAGCCATAGAGCCGATGGGTCTTACTTTATGCGGATGCAATGCAAGAGGATACATAATACTAACTACAGATTTAGTAGCTTTACAGAATATATAGCACTTTCTTACAAAATCATTTGAAACGATCTGCGACATATTTAAACGACAAGGATGGAAAGATTGACAGAAAACTGTATTAAACAACAAGCACCGGGAATTTAATGTAATGAAAAACGATGAACGCCCTGAGTAAAATCTGGAAAGTGTACATTAACCCAGCACAAATACTCGTAATGTAGGATTCATCGCAGTAAAACTTCACTGGAATACTGTTACAAGGACAGCTAAACAACAATAGCCATAAAACAAATTTAATTTCACATTAGCACCTCAACAGGGGCTGACAAAGAGGCGAGGTTGTAAGGGTGTCCGTTTGTAAGAAAACTGGGTCAACTTTGAACACAATTTATTATTGTTAGGGGCAAATTAAGTAATTAAATGAAAAGGTACGAGCGGTACGATATTTAAATTCATGTAAATGTGATTACGGAAAAATGGAGATGACAATGAAGAAATTATAATAGAACAAGATTAAACTGTTTGGGACAAATATCACAAAAAATAGAAAAAATTATCTATTTAGGTCAATGTATCTGTTACATAGTAAAGAACCTTCACCTGAACAAGTTCTATTGAAGCATGAAAGCGATAACTGGAATAAAATTATTGAACATGGGGGTGACAATGGAAAAGTTATTATATAAGAAGATTAACTATTGCGGACAAATTGTACGAGAGCATAGGAAAATGTATCTATTTACGAAACAAAAAATTAAATCACACTAATATTATAAAGGCGAATGTTTATTAGTTTGTGTATTTGTATGTTTGTTACAATATCACGCAAAAAAAATATTTTTTACCTAAAAAGTGCTACCGACTTCCAAATAAGAAAACTACAAAGTGAAAAATAACTTTATATTTTGGAAGTCGGTGTCTTTGGTAGGTACTAATAATAATTTCCGTTATGGACACCGAATTCCAAAAATAAATCTATCTTTCACTTTGTAGTTTTCTTATTTGAAAGTCGGTAGTTTTTTTTTTGTTAAGTATTTTTTTATGTTTCACTTTTTAGTTGTACCTACCTAATAGGCAAGTAGTTTAGTAAGGTACTTATAATGCCAGAATAGATTACCCAAATATTGTGAAACTGAATATAACCCGTGAAATGAGAGTGTACCAAGGTGAACTGTACACATCTGCGTTCCCCTTTAGAGCGTACTGGCGTGATGTTATGTCATGAAATGGTATAAACAATAAACAGATATGCGATTGCAGCAATCCCAAGAGATTTGCCGTTATTTATTGAACAGTTATGTAGTATATCTCCGAAGTTCTTCACTAAATTAAAATGGGACCAATTTCGAAACATACTCTTTCAAACAAGAATTTTCCAAATCGGTCCACAATTGATGGAGATATCAGTGAAGATAGATAAAAATATATGTATTTTTTTACATAATATCGAACATATCATACCATCGAACATCCTTTTTGGGAAGTCTGTTAAAAACTACTGACCGGAACTGGATGAAATTTGGCACAGACATAGATTATAGTCTGGAATAGCACATACATACTTTTTATCCCGGGAATATAATTTTCGACATTCACGCGGGCGAAGCCGCTGGCAGAAGCTCATACATAATATAATCTTCCATTAAATATGTTCTATTGAAGCAAGACAGCGATAACTGGAATAACATTAATTGTACCCTTCCGATATCTGGTTTGTCAACGGAATTAATAATAGGTAGTTAAATAAACGTTTGGCTGAATTTCTAAAAAAAAAATGACGAGACGGTGCTAAATACACTCTGATGACACTTTATAGAAAAATCAAAGAGCCATTAATGCCTTTGTTCTGCGCAACAAAATGAAAAGAACAGCTATGCAAAAACTTCACAAGACTTCCTATAAAGAAGTGCCCTCCTAAAAGTTGTTTGACAAATTATGTTGAGTATTCTCCTGTCCAGTTCATTGTGAGAAGAGCCTCATAAACCTGCTAATAGTGACTTTAAGGACGAAAATACATTTGCTAACACTGTCACGCTTCGTAAATGTCAGCCTTGATAAGACACAAAGAACTGTAATTTCGTAAAAAAAAACAAGCCTCTTTAAAGCCGTATCTTCATTAAATTGTTCAATGTTTCGCGACGAGGACCAAACATACTTAATTATTATTAATGGGAATTACTGTTGCAATAAATTTCCATTTCGTCGATCTATTGTGACGGATTACGGATACGGGTCTAGAGTAGATTGTATTTTCGTTTTATCCGTTTATGAGCTGGCATTTAAATGAGGAGCTTAAATAACATAAGCGCACGGGTCAATCTTCGAGGTTTGCCAACGAAGGTCAGTGGATTGCTGATCATCACCGACTGAAACTCTTCCGTGCCACCAGCATTGCCAATGGGTATCGTGTTATCTAGTTACTAGCTTATGGAGGTCAAATAGGCACTCCATGGTCTCACTGGTAACCAGCTGTATTCGGTTATACTGCCGACTCCAATATTATTGGAAAATGCTAGGCCGAATGATTGAGCTGACATTTACATAAATGAGAAATGTTGTAAGTTGAAAATGCTCAACTCTCATTTAGCATCTCGCTGCTGAATGCATGATCACAAATTATATGCAAATTCCAATAAGGAGCGAAATTAATACAATAGCGAGATGGAAGTCAAGCATTTAACTCCTTTTTTAATCAACAATTTCACCTGATAATAAACCGCTCTCGCCATCTATTCCTAAACATGAACGAACGAATTTACGACTGAATGCTGAAGCCATTCACGGAACAACAATCCGAGTTTTTTAATACTGGATGAGATGTATACTTGTTGGGTCGGATCAATGGCTCTGGTATAAATGGGTGGGACGAACTATTGCCTTTAAGCAATATTCCAAATAGTAAATCATGTTGGTTCTATTAACAATAATATAATCTAAGCTGTTGCCTTAATTGTTTTTTAACAGTACGGAAGACACGTCTAAAGCATAAATCACATCATCATCTACCAGCTTTCAGTACATTGATTATATGGAGCGACTACCTATATAACTTGTACCTCCACAATTGGGCACCACGTTACTCAGCAAGACTATTATCAGATTGACTGGCTTCTGACTACCCGTAATGGGATGTCACTCGCCGTGTCTATACATATATCATCATCTATATTATCATAATTTTTAACTATCCTTTCGCAGATATACTGGAAGAGATTTTTTTTAGAAATAGGCACTATCTTTGTACCTACTTTTCTGTATCTTCTTCTCGTTTCTTTATTACATGTGTGTTGTACTTCAATCCCTAAATAAATATTATCTGGCATAAAGAGAAAGTTTGTGCAGAAACTTTGAAGTTGAGCTTTTGAGCTTCGTGTGATTCAATACAAAAACCGTAGCCCAAAAATTGCTATATCTAAAATCGACAGGGAAAAGTTCAGACTGAACTGTAAATAAAAATTCAATGCAAACAGAAACAATTTATCAAATAAAAATAAAGCAGCTGCAACACCAGTAACACATGTTGCGAACGTTAGCCAAAAGGCTTTTGCAGAACGAACAAAGCTGTTCGCAGAATATAAATCCCTATTGATTAATACTCAGAACTCAAAAACAATTCGAGGCAAGGCTTTGTACATGTTGGCAGGCGACAGCGTTTTGTGAATATCGACAAAACGCGAGATGCTGTGACTGTATGGGCTCAAAACACGTTTTGAGTAGTGCTTGAGGAGCTTTGATGACGCCAAACTCGTGAAGGGTTTTGAAATAATTCATATAGATTTGAACGTGACGCATGTAAAGGTTTCTTTTTAAGGAAATCTGTATATATAGATGTGATAAATATTCTGCATCAGACTCAAAGAAAATCTCAATGAGTGATAAATAATAAAGCTTAAACCGCATTCAGAATCCCAGGACTGCAGATATCTGGCAGCAGTCATATTTTTTTTTAATTCTTGCAAATCTTCACATTTTGAGCATTTCATTGTTTCAAAAGTATAATAACATTTGCTGGCACTACTTTTATTGAAATAGGTAGTTGAATCTCGCAAAACATAAAAATACTGAAAGTCATTATATTATCAATATTTTAACTTCGAACAGCTAGTTAACAATTTGATTGACAAGCAATGCAACTGCCACTATACCGTTCTTCTGCGGTTTTAACCGTTCTGACGGCAAAAGTGAAGCTTCTCTGCACTAGTTTGGTTTCCGCACTAAGCTCTTAGGATGAATGACTCTGTACTATGGCAATAAGACAAATAAGGTTGCTGAATCCAATATTGAAACAAGCATTGGTGCAAGCAGAACAAGCATCTTTACATAAAGTATTTATTTTTAAATGAGATCATAATCGATACAGACGATGGACATTTACACCACAAAGACTTTCGAATTCGAGGATACACATGAAGATATACTAAGATGATTCTCACAAATACAGCGTGATAAGTGACTAATACTTACAGTCTTGTTTTTCTGTTATCCGAGATAAGCATGGAAAAAGTGGAAAGAGAACTTTTAATAAGTGCACAGACACAAACAATAGCAAGAAATAGCACACAATAGGTGAAAGATGGACACAAATAGAACGTATATGGTGAAGATGGACACAAATAGAACGCTTTTGATAAAGTCGGACACAGATATAATGAGGCATGGGAAGTGAAACAAAATCTTTGCATGAAACATAAGACAGTTAAAAAGACAAACTAGAAAGAAAGCCCTGAAAAAAAGGAAGTAAAAATATTATTTCTAAAGTGATGCCCGAATCTAGTCAATCTTGCCCATGAAAATCATGATCTGAAACTGGTCTGGCAAACGGAAAACCCTAAATAAATACAATAAATATAAAACGTGCAGGGCTAATTGATCTACTTGGTTTTAAACTAAAACTCAATGCGGAGTTTGGACACTGCGACCGATATTTTTGTCGGTAGGGTTATTGTTTGATAAACAGCTTTCACGTTCAAGTTAAAGTTTCATTCCATTTAAGTTTTATGATTATAACTCAACTATTTGAACATTTTCATTACTGCCTATATCTAAAGTTGAATCCTACACAAAAACTGGATTCGTATAATACGCTTTTCTCGTTCCAAGCGGGACAGCTTTCCGAATGAAAGGTTTTGAACGTTTCTCATATGAAATGTTCTACGTTTGCCTCGTACAAAGTGTTCCTATGTGGGTCACACAGAGGTGATATTTTCCGATTTCTCCCGACATTTTTATATCTGTGAATGTTTTTGTTTCGAGATAGGATATTCAACAAGTATCGATTATTAGTGACCTTTTGAGAGTATGACAGAGGGATTATTTGAAAGAAGAGCAGGTAGGGCTATGTTTTATGTATAAGTTACGATAAAGCTCGAACTTTTGTAAATGAAGAAAACGAAATATCATACAATCCAGTCGTCTTAAACAGTATTGAATCAGCTTGGTATTATTGAGACTTAATTTCAAGTAAACCAAACTATAAGATTTTTAAAACGTCACAGTATATTTATCTCTAACCAATTTAGACCATAAGGACTAAAATTGGTCCTTCTAGGCACACAAAAGACCATGTACTATCAACAAAACCAAATCTGACCCGCCTGGTTCCAACCATTATTATAACAAGACATATTCCCCAAAAACCAATTAACTCCACCATTTCAGTCCACGAGCTATGTACCAATAACACATTCCCACTCAGTACACATCATAATGTATGTCCAAGCCGGAAGTAAATCCCACAACCACATACAAGTCCGGAGCTTCGCGTAATCCGGTCGATTGATCCGGATGTCCGTCCCATAACCGGCAGGGAAGAGGGGAGGGGACGGGGCATTAATAACGTTCTATTTTCAAACGTATGAGGTTCTATTTTCAAATATATGAGGTTCCATTCAACAACTGTCAATTGAGCAGTTGTTAATTTAATATTATTGTGTTTGTTGACATGATTTACCTGCGTGAATGTTGATGTGATGGATGTAGGTCAATGTGGTAAAATATAGGTCAATATAAAATACGGTTTTCAATTTCATACGGCCTTCGGCAGTTCGAGTTGGCTTATTTGTCGATATCGGATAAGTTATTGGAGCTTGCATTAATTTTCTTTTCCTTTTGAAAATTGTAATTTAATTCATGTTAATTTAAAACTAGCCTCATATCGTACGGATTCAAAATTGATTGGAAACAATGATAATTCATGCTTATTAGATAATTTAATTTGAATATTGGGCCGGTTGGTGGTAAAAGGCTCGCCTCAGATTACATGGTACTTAAAAGATTAAAACATAACAGACAAAATGTATATTTTTTGGGGTCAATCAATTGGTTGTAAACCTTTGCCTTACTTTTTGGGGTCAATCAATCTGCCTAGCCTTTTCCCAACTATATATTGGGGTCAGCTTCCAGTCTTACCGGATTCAGCTGAGCATAGTGTTTTACGTGGAGCGACTGCCTATCTCACCTCCACAACCCAGCAACTGGGTAACACGGTACCCCTTGTTAGGACTGGTGTCAGATCTCAAGCTCCTGACTACAACACACACACACATAACGACACACACATAATAACACGTAACGACTGTCAAAGATCTTCAAATGACAGCTGGGACCAACGGCTTAACGTGCTTTCCGAGGCACGGATGGATCTCGGTATGTTGAAAATGGTCACCCATCCATGGACCGACCTCGTCAAGCGTTGCTTAACCTTGAAGATCGATCCGTGCGGCTGTTATTATTTAGCCACGAGCACCTCAGCTTTTTGGGGTATACAGGCTTTATGTTTTGAATATTTGGCTAACATCGTAAAACTGTATCATTCCATCACATGAAAAAACCTTTTATAGGTTTTACGAAGGTCAGAAGTCTTAGGTCTCGTTCACGAAGACGCGGGGAGTCGCGCGTCGCGTGCAACGTGGCGTCTCGCGGCGGCATCGCTTCTCCGTAAACACTCTCATACAACGCTATATGTTTGAATTTAGTGCGGTCAGCGACGCACAACGCGACGCGCGAGCCCAGGTCTCCAGAAACGAGGCCTCACTGGCCTTTTAGTAAACTTTTATCTAGCCGTTAAAGCAATATTTAACTGCTAAAAGGTCTGAAAGCTCCTGAAAGGCACTCTTTGTTTACAACTTTTACGGCCTCGGACATCAAAATATATACTATGTACTCAACGCCCGACTGGACCTTCTATCAAATAATCAAAAAATCAAAAAACCCGATTGCTTTAGAAGCATGATTTTCTTCTTGTTTACGTCTTTTTAGTTCGCTTCTTAAGCAGTCGGTTTTTTTAATTTTATGTATAAACTTTTTAATTTTAATGTAGCCAGTGACACTCGCAAGGTTAAGACGAATCGATTGCCGTAATAATCATCAAAATCGGCCGACGCGTTTGGTCTCTAGAATGCTACATAGGAACAAACATACATACATACATAGACGGGTAAACACATTACCCTCCGTCGGCAGTCGGGTAAAAGGAGAATTATTTGAATGGCCTTGTATAGTACATACTACATACATATACACCAACGCCTTATTCTCTGGGGGCAGGCAGAACCTATAGAACGCTATCCTTACATACTGTTTTTGGTTCTTTTACTATCATACATCTAGTCATACACGCACCAGTTATGATTACTGCATACCTGATGATCTTTCTGAAGAACAGAATCAAAAATATCCATTTATGTATGATTGAACGTCCTTCCCTCCCGGCCTTGTACAGTCTTTAAATAAGTGATATGCAGACAGCATATCACCTATTTAAATAACGATTCTAAAATTTACTTTTAAAACTAAATTATTATATTTAGAAACGTATTTACCTCTAAAAGATATTCCATTACAAATACCTAATACGCTGTTTGGGAATGAACAACTGTTTCTTATTGAGTCCTGGCTCTTGAAAACCCACCTGTGAGAATTCAAAACTCAACTAAAACGCGTTAAGAATGAGGCACATTCTTAACGCGTTTAATGAATACTCGTAAAAGTACCAACATAGTAATCAACCAACTATAATAATAATACAAGAAACAGAACATAATTTTTTAATAGACATGATGAATTTTAGAATATCCCTGTTGAATTTTCTCCTTACCGATCTATCTTTGAAAATTCCAATATCAGCTGAAAATCGTCAAGAATGTGCTTGCTTCATTATTGTGATATAAAATTGAATAGATAATGGTAGAAATTAGAATGGTAGACTTTAAAATAATCTCTGGTTCGTAATAATTATGTTAGAAACCTCTGAAAGATATTCCAATTCAAAGAATTAACTTATAAAGGTAAAGGTTAGACTCTTAACCAGATCTCTCTGTGACTGTACTTAAACAAATAACTTGGTTTGTAAACAGAAAACTGACTTTATACCATTCCCCCTCTAAAAAGTTTATTTTATTTTTATCGCTGTTTTGGTGTTTGAATTTAGAACAAACCAATATATATTTGACCTCCATCTCAATTCTATACAACCTCCTTGCGCATAAAATACTAGATACAAACGTCTTGTGCAAAGAATATTCGACTTTCAAATTCTTTCGTCGATTTAATTTTTAGTTTGCTTGAATTTTGGATTTTAATAATGATTTTGATTTTGGTCTAGGATGTTTAGTGAATACTTATTTAGGTTGTAATTCTAATATTAATTGCATTGGTGTTTAATTAATTATAATTATGTAACGTAACGGAGGTGGTCATTGGCCCCTGAAACACAGGTTCTGTTACCTAGCTCAGCTTCAATTTACAAAAACTGTGAAACCTTGAGGTCTCTCATTTTTTGTCAATTTTTAAGGTAATAAACCATTTATTACCTTGTACTTTTTGCTTCAATCCTTCTTTTTTTCGTAGTCATGGTATAAAATATAGTATGCAACTTTTGAATAAAACGGATTTATATCGAGGGCCTCGTGTCGCTCAGGATTCTAACACTTGAATCACTCGCTATGCTCGTGATTCAATCATCATGAATTACTCCCTACGGTCGTGATTCAATTGTTAGAATCCTTCACTTGTTCGTGATTCATCTATGGTCCTCGCTTTAAATCCGTCCTTTATTCACTAGTTGCATAATATACTATTTCTAATAAGAAACAGAAACATTTATCTTATTTATTAACCCCCGAATGAAAAGCAGGGGTGTTATAAGTTTGACGTGTGTACCTGTGTTTATTTATCTGTCTTTGGCATCATAGCTCCTAAACGTATACGTGTACGTGTACGTATAATTTATATGTATATTTAAATAATCCACATAACTTTCATTATTGCACCTACCACTGTTTATCTCTCCATCACCCAAAGGTCGACTGGTAGAAAATGCCTAAGGCATTAAGTCCGCCTCTGTACTTGTGTGCATGAAGTATTAAATAAACGGAAGAACAGGCAATTTTTTACAAATTCAGCCTGTTATTTACCTAAATTTCAGGTCTCTGCAACGCTTAGTTTTAATGCTCTCCGTAACAGTGCGGATCACCGCGTTTTAATAACGCGGCCACGTTCAAACCCTTAAAAGTTTTAAACCATAACTTTGGAAAATTTATGGTTTTGGGCATCAACTTTTACAATTTTTTTACAAAATATTTACATTTTTAGGGATCCGAACCCAAAGGGTAAAAACGGGATCCTATTACTAAGACTCCGCGGTCCGTCTGTCTGTCACCAGGCTGTATCTCATGAACCGTCATAGCTAAACAGTGAAAAAATGTTCAAATGACAGCCGGGACCAAAGGCTTATTGTGTTTTACACAGAGGCACGGGGGAGTCTCTCTATGTAAAGATGGTCAACCATCCGCGGAGCGACTTCGGTAAGCGTTGCTTAACTTCGATGGACGACCGGTGCGACAGTTAATATTAAGCAACGAGCTCCTCCTCCTACTTCGCAACAGAAACAGAAGTATTTATCTTTATACAGCTGGACATTTATCAGGCGACATTATGGGAATTGAATCAACGACAGAAATATCCTCCCTCGGGGCAAATTAGGGTATATTTAATAAAGAAGGTATTACTTCTGACTCGTTCAGTAAATTTCTAAAAGTAACAAAATAATTTCTGGGAAATAGCCGCGATAATATGGCGGTGACAGTATTCAGTATGGAATATGAAATTGCTTTCCGTATAATTTGACTAGGGTCACCTTACCTTCCTTTTTTTTAAAGAAATTGAATATATATGATTTTAGAGAACGTTATTGAAAACTCCGTTATAAAAAAGGTTGTTATTTCTGAAATCAGCTTGCGAAACATAAGCGGTTTTCGTTGTTTAAAAATAATTCTACAAGTGCAAGTCATCAATTTCAATGAAGTCATGTTTATCGCTTACAATCGCTTTGCAATTACGACCGAAAAGAGAAAAACTCTCACAGTGAAATGACAGGCATTCATTAAAATAAATTCAAAATTAAAATCAAATAAACAGAGTACAATTTTCTATGATTTTCATGCAGACTGACTCCATAGAGATCTACATGAGTATGCCAATGTGCAACTAGCTTCATCTTTTGGAATGACCGACTGCCTGACAGTTCAAAAGTTCAAAACCTTTAAATGTTTTTTTTTTACCCATATCAAGGGGCGCCAGCACTAACAAAGAAAACTTTGGTTCAAATAAATGTCACAAGATGGCGCGATATGCATCGATTCGTTATTGAATTATGTTTAAAATTAACATTTTCTAGAATTGATCATAAATATTGTTATTTTTTAATCAACTCTCTTAATTCACATTTCAAAGATTATTTGAACGGATCATTTAAAATTGATTCCAATAGATGGCGCGTTTTTAAAATTCTGAGGCATAATACTCGATTTTTTAATTTGTATTGTAACACATTTTGATACAATGAAACTGCAAAACCTTGCAAAAAAATACTATAACACAAATCGTCACTGTATTTAAAGAAAAAAATCACAAACCGAAAGAAAACCCTTTTACTTGCAAGTCCTTGCTAACAGCATCTGTATCCGTGGAACGGAACCGAACGTTATCGAAGTACTTATAAAAATAATCATTTTAATCAGAGCAAAAACGCTAGTTACGTCGGCACGGTTTCTTCGTAAGGGATGAGGGTATCTGTATGCTAGTAATTTAAATAAAAGTATTTTAATTTGAGTACGGTTACCATTTACCAACCCTAGATGTGGCTTCCGCGTTACCATTGTAATGGCGTACGGCGACGTTACGGGAACGAAATGTGTGGCTGTAAGTATTGATCGAGCCCTGGTTCTCGTCTAGACGTAGACCGTTTGTGGCGCCAGGGAGTCTGAATTGTTTACAGGATGGTCTGGTGGTTTCGTTGATTTATATCCTGTGATTCCGAGTTTAGATTTGCTGTAATTGAAACTTTTTATATTATTTAATAGCGTCAGGATAAATTTTTGGCGAGATACTGGTGTTAAGATTGATATTTTTAGTTATAACTGGCTAGTCTTTTTACAAGATTTTATTTAGTTTAACCTGTCCCGGAAGCTTTGTGTTACTAAAACTTTCTGGTAAAATTGATCCACTTGCCGATGTTAGATTGAGAAAAAAAAATGCACTTACGTTGGTTTTTTGTAACAATGCAATTTGTAATAAAAAAAAACTACTGTAAAAGCTTGTGTAAACAGTGTTTTTGAAGTTAATACATTTTTTTTCTACTGCCTTATTGTAGTTTCTGCCTACCCTTGGGAAAAGCCTCGAATGCTCGAAGGCTCTATGAATGTACGAGTATTATTTTATTTGATCCTTCTAAGAATGAAAATATGATAATTTACTACTAATCCTAATACATCTTCCTCTTATAGACAAGTCAAATTTAAAAATCCCCCAGCATATTTTTATTTCATGGTTTATCTAGTAGTAGACACGCTTCGATCGATAATCTATTGAACACGTAATAATGACGCGATATCTTGCGAAAAAACCCCGATTTAAATAGTAAAACACCCATAAATATTTAACGGCTGAACCGATTTCGATAAACACAGAACTAAGAATACTCTCGATAAAGTCACCTTTCAAACAAACATAAACGAAATCAAAAGCAGTTCATCCGTTTAGGAGCTACGATGCCACAGACACATACAAAAATACACAAACACACAGGTACACACATCAAACTTATAACACCCTTCTTTTTCCATCGGGAGTTAAAAACCGTATAGATCATGAGTCTTTGAGAGTCTTCAAGATGTTCTCAATATCATAGGACAATAACGAGACTACTTATAACCGGATAGAAAACTGGCATTCGAAATTGGGGGTCTAAGGTCATTTTGGAAACGGGGTCTCTTGCCCAAAATAGTTTGGGAATCCTTGGATTAGACAAATTGTCATTTCAAAGGCGACAGTGATGATCTAAATGGCAAAATGCAAGGGCTAAATCACGCGACATTTTGATAGCGCCATTATATTTTTACATAAATACATAAACTCACGCCTTTTTACCATAGGGGTAGGCAGAAACTACACAACGCCACCTGCTACGATTCTGACATACTTCTTTTGCTTCACTCACAGTCACAGTCATAGATTCGGTCATACATGCACGGCGATTATGAGTACTGGGCACCTGACCATTCTGAAGAACCTTTTATAAAAAAAATAAACTTTTTTGAAAACACTTTTTACGTTATTCCAATAGCTGTCTCGACGCTTTATTTTATACAATGTCACTTGTCTACAGCCTCTGGTGAGGGCCGCAGAAGCACCTGGAGCACAGGCCCGGTCGATGTGGCGACGCTCGGGGGATGTATGTCCTTCGAAAAGTTTAATGATGATTTTTTTTAATGACTTGATTTAGGAAGACATGTGGAAAAGCATGGCGAAGACTTCACTGATAAAGGAGAGTTACTGGCGATTGTGAGAAAGTACCAGGCTCGCAGAAAAGGCAAGGATGTCGTCAAAATATAACCAGTAAAATTTTACACTGTTACTTTTGTTACTCGCCCTTGCTAAAAAATTTATAGCAGACTTGCTAAAAGGGTGAAACCATTATTCTGAATCCTAAAAGTATATTTTCCACTTTTAAACCGAGCTAAGCTTTTTTACCCCTACCACAGATAATGTAATACTAGCATACAGATGTCTCTTCCCATACAAAGAAACCGTGCCGACGTAACTAGCGTTTTTCGTCTGATTAAGATGATTAATTTTCTAAGAACACCGATCGCGTTCGGTTTAGTTTCACGGATAGCGGATGGTGTTAGCAGCGACTTGCAAGTTAAAGGGTTTATTCGGTTCGTGAATACTTTTCTTTTTAATACAGCGACGATTTCTTTTATAGTAGTTTTGGACGTTTTTACAGTTTCATTGTACCAAAATGTGTTACAAAACAAATTAAAAAAATCGAGTGGATGCCTCAGTAATTTATACCGCGCCATCTATTGGAATCAATTTTAAATGATCAATTCAAATAATCTTTGAAATGTGAATTAAGAGCCCAATTTCCCTTAATTTTTTGCTCAGGAGAGTTAATTAAACAAGAACATATTTCTTTTTATGATCGTCTCTAGAAAATCTTAATATTCCACAAGACTCAATAACAATTCGAAGTTTATAACGCCATATAGTGCAATTTATTTGAACCAAATTATCTTTCTTCGCGTTGGGTGCCCGTGGCCCTAGCAAGAATATTTTTATGTAATGAATCAATTTGCTTCACCTTCTCTACAATATTAGGATCGGCTTCCAATCTAACTGAATGCAGCTGAGTACCAATATTATACATGAAGCGATTGGCTATCTGACCTCCGCAACTTACTGGGTAACACCATACACCTTGGCGAGCCTGGTGACAATTTCCTGGCTTCTGACAATCCGTAATGACTATAAAAGATCTACAAATGACAATCAGGACCAACAGATTAACGTGCTATCCGAAACACGGAGCCATCGAACTATTTAAAGTTGGTCACCCATCTACAGACCGACCTCGGCAAGGGTAACTTAACCTTGAAGATTTTATGTAAGTAAAAATCTTTTATGTTACTAATCAAGAAAAATTCAAAGGGCGAAGAAGAATTTCATAAAGATTGCGTCTTTTTCTAGACCTTACACGAAAAGGGACTTTGTGTAAATTAAATTAATGACCCAGATCCAGCCAGAATCTTTCAAGAAGGATGAATGGGGAAAAGTACTGAAGAAAAAATGGTTACGTAATCCAATTTACTTTCAAACGAGGTTTTAGTGAGTTAAGGGGACATTTTTAACAAAGTTAGTACTTCTTTTCTATTTTTTGTAATTGAGGCACGGAGAGGTCGCAAAATGGATGACCCATCCACGGATCGAACTTGGCAAGCGTTGCTTAATTCTGAAGGTCTACCTATACAGCTGTTATTATTGAGCCATGAGCCCCTTCTGGTCTTGGGACTGTACTATGTATTCGTCATCATGATTAAATTGTGAAAAAAGTTTTAACAAAAAAATACTACCGCTTGCCGAATAAAAACACTATAAAGAGAAAAATAACTTTCTTTTTGGAAGTCGGTGTCCATAACGAAAAAAATTGGTCACCTATCAAAGACACCACCGACACCACTGAAAGTTCTTTAGTAAGGTACCTATAATGGCAAATGAGAGTACCAAGGTGAACTGTACACATCTGCGTACCCCTTTTGAGCGTACTGGCGTGATGTTATGTTATGATATGGTATAAACAGTAAATAAACGTGAGGTTGTAGCAATCCTGAGAGATTTGCCGTCATTTATTGAAGAGTTCTTTAGTATATCTCCGAAGTTCTTCATCGGATCTTCACATCTTTACAAAAATCGGTCCACAATTGACGGAGAAATCGTTGAATATACAAAAAAATCCTAATATTGAACTTAGAACCTCCTCCTTTTTGGAAAGTCGGTTAAAAAGGACTATTCGTTCTGTATAGCTCTGTCCACTAGAACAATGATGTCTTAAGTCCGTCATAGTAAAGTACAGTCGTTAGAACTATTATTTAAGTACTCTTGTTTCAGTTTCCTCTTTGGTAATCTGTCTGGCGAAGAAAGTGATTGTTAATTAATTAAAAGTCACCCTGTAGAGATATATTTAAATGCATTATAATTCTGAAGCAAACGAGATCCCACCGAACTATGACATGTTCGCGAGCTGGCTGACCAAAACCAGATGTATCCTCCGACTGCACAGCATGATTTTCTTCTTGTTTACGTCTTTTTAGTTCGCTTTTAAAGCAGTCGGGTTTTTTGTTTTTCTTATTATTTCTTTTTATTTATAAACTTTTTTTTTTTTTTTTCTTAGAATTAGATACATTTAAACATATAAGTGTTATAAATTTTGAAACCACCTCTTAAAGCCCTTTATTTGTATACCCCACACGATGGGTTTGGAAGAAAAAAATAATTTGGGGCCCCACAATATGGCGCCCATAATCCGCCGTTTTAATATTTTTCAATTGTAATGTAGCCAGTGACACTCGCAGGGTTAAGACGAATCGATTGACCTAAGAATCATTAAAATCGGCCAACGCGTTCGGTCTCTAGAACGCCACATAGGAACAAACATACATACATACAAAGACTGATAAACACATTACCCTGCTTCGGCAGTCGGTAAAAAGGACCTACGTCCGTCTCTTTCTCTCTCTCTCGCTAGAACCATGACCCGTCATAACCCGTCATAGTAAGACCGAAGTTATATTCGTAAATTCACAGCTAAAGAATTACCCATATTCCCCAAATATTAAGGTCAATGAGGCGCCTTATATCGTCATAGCCAAACTGTGTCTGTCCGATAGTACAGCTTTCCCAACCCCTTTGAGGATTAAAAACATGACGCTCATATAATATTGAAGCTAATGGGGTAATGTCATGTGTTCATTTATTTATGTGGCAACCCCAGACGGATGGTGGACGAGGACATACCTACCGGCCCTGGCAAAGGGTGTTTACGTTTGCATAAAACGGCAACTATCCCTTATTATAAAACCCCTCCATTTGAATAAAAAGTGGGGTGGGTGGTAAATATTTTCATTAAAATATAAACTAAAAAACAGGTTTTAACTGGCATTTAGGGAATATTTAAAATAGAGACCACTAAATCATAAAAATGAACCAGTTTGAAATGATAGACAACTGCGCTATCGTCAATCCTATTAGCACTCTTGTTACTTACATTGTTGATTATTTTAAGTGCCTACAAGGACCACAATATCTCGACCGGCTTCAGTTAACTCTTCTATTCATTAAGTAGTCTGGACATAAGTGGCAGTAATATGAAACATATAAACGACACGATTTTGCCCAGGGTTACAACAAAACTGACTATCGAAGACTTCGATAATGGCGTAAGTGCCCAAAGAGCGATAAAGCCATTAACGACACACAATGTTAAATTCTGTCTAGTTGACACTTTCGGAACAGAAACCCAATAACACGCCCCGATTTGCTTCGAACCCTCATTGACCCACTTCGCCTGCATAAAGGCAGTTAAATTAAAAAACTCACACACGATGACCCCAATTCCATTCAGCCATTTAAATATTAAAAAAGCCAGGTACAATAAACATTGTGCAACGTTGCAACTATCCACGACATGCCATACGGTAACAAAGGCTTTGTGTCGTCGCCATTTTGTAACCGTGCTACCTACAAACGTACGTCACTCGCTATTTTTATTCAACATTGTTATTTTTACATGAATACATTAAAATGTCAGGGGCTGACATTTTGTGATAAAATTTTATAAAGGTGTAGTAGAGCAAACTATTTTATAACAGAATTATTAAAGTGGGAGAAATCTTTGCAAAGGAAATTGCGTTGGAAGGGTTAATAATACAGAGACACGATATTGTTAAGACAGCTAAAATAAAGGGATGTTGATGCTCCGGACAGCTAAAGCTTATAAAGTTCATAAACCAGGATCCAAAGGATTAAGTTCAGGTCAATCCAGAATAATCATAGGAGAAGCTCGGATAATAACCACTTTAGAAAAAGAACAAGATACATTACTAGCAGTAATTATATGTCTGTCTAGCCAAAAGCCAGATGTAGAAGTTAAAATAAGAAAACCATATGCAACAGTAAATAATTTCGTGATAAACAAAACATAGGCAAAGTTTACCCCGAACCTGAACAACCTGAAAAATGTAAAATATGAGAGATTTTGGGAACTGTATTTATCAACTCGGTGAAAACTGCGTATGCTCAAACATAGAGAGACATAAAAAATAACAATAGACATTGGTAGCAATTACTACGAAAGTCAAGCAAAAGCCAAACAGTGAAATAAAAATAAGAGAACCAACTACCAGCAATGCTTAAAGAATTTCGTAATGAACAAAACTCAGACAGACGGAAAGAATCCTCCTGAAATAACAAGAATAAATAGAATAATGCAAAATATGAGAGATGTTGAGTGCTGTATTTCTCAACTGGGTGGAAACTGCGAATGCTCACACATACTCGTAACAAGGCTTACACGTCCTGTTACGGTCGTTATATCTTTGTCACGCTTTATATTTACCTTGTTAAAAAAGAAAGAATGTACTGTGTTCATGAATATAATGAGGATATGTGTTACATTATAAATAATTTGGACAGGACTTATACAACGGATTTGTAGTTTTTGGCGAAAAATAAAAATGTTGTTACTTCCAGGCTTTTAAAACGCGATGGGGCGTTCGCTGTTTTCGTGAAAATAAAGAAACCATTGGCGTTATTTATACATTCTTAATGACGTTGTATACAGTCCTCATCAAAACTACTTATTTAGTTAGACTTCGTGCACAAAAGGTACAAAGGCGGACTTAATGCCTTAACTACGTTCTACCTTTTATTCTGCCCTAAAACTTGCAGCCTAAGTGACCTTCGCAGTAGCATCAACGAAGTCGTGAAGGTTTCATAGTTTCAATTCGAAGAAGAAAAACACACTGTCACCGGTGACGGCGTGGAAGTTGGGGATTTTAGATCGAAGAAGAAGAATTGTCAAATCAACCAAATGAAACAAAGCTTTTGCCATACCACACCATATATGAACAGAAAACACAAATGAAAGAGTCGTAGTCTAATCCCAACAGAGAACAACACACCAAGAATTACCAAGCACGGAACCAGTAAATCCAATACAGAAGCAATCAAAGCGCACAGCAATATAAGCTTTATCGGTAACACCACACGTACACTCGCTATTCTATACGATACTATAGGAAATCGACGTGCCGCGGTAAACCAAACAATGGATTTGAATAAACAAATACTACACGGAGGAAACGAATTTGATAACGTTATATCTGAACGATTTTTTTTAATAAATAAATATTAGTTGTGTGAAGAATACGTGCGTTTTGGTGTTAACGGACATACAAATGACGACACTTTTGTAATTTACCGTTTTTCCATATTTGGGCCTCTTGTACGGGTACTTGGATAAGCCAAATTATTAGACACAGCTGGAAAGAGATTTGAACAAATTTGGTTTGATTTTGGAACAAAACTCGTGAAAATATTTGACGCTTTAGTAATTGATCCAAGTGAAAATGAAGATGAACTCATAACACCGAAAATTGTGAACAGGATTCCCAACATTTATCACAATCAAACATCAATTATCCAACTATAATATGATAAAATAACTGTTTTTATATAATCAAATTATATAATAAATAAAAATTTTATCATCAGCCTTTTAACGTTCCCACTGCTGGGACACAGGCCTCCGGTCATAGAGGGAGTGGGTTATTATCCACGCGGGCCCAGTGCGGTTGGTAGATGTCACATGTCTTTGAATTTTTGGTGCTAGGACATGCCGGTTTCCTCACGATATTTTCCTTCACCGCTTTGAGTGCAGTGGTGATGAAATAACTTACACAAAGTAAAGCGCCTGCTCAGTTTCGAACCAAGACCGTCCGAAGACCAAGACAAGAAAATAATTTTCAATAAATTTTAATTAAGAGCAGTGTGAAAAAACAGCAAATAAATATTGTAAAAAAGCATGGGCTGTCCTATCTCGAATCCTGATCCTGGATCCTGGTAAGGATAATCGGACAAACTATTTAAATTATTGCATTGTCATCGGTCCTTGATAAGTGTGCAAAGTTTCAAATTAATCCGACGTTTTGAAGGGAGTGAAAATCACGTTCAAAGATTCCATTACATTAATACATAGATACAAACATACCAAGCTAATAAAAGTGTGTTACATCTAAATATCAAATTATACATACAGCACCCGAAGGCAAAGTTTTTCATAAATAATAAAAACACTTCAAGAAAGTAAGGTAAATAATAACATCTCCGTATTAAATCAAGCTTAGAAGAAATACGTAGTTCACGTAACCCCAGTGAGATTGGATACTGGAGCTGCGAGGTTGCGAACGGTAACAGAGACGTGAGATTTTTTTTAAGAAAAACTCGATGTGTTGATGCTAATATTATTCTTGCCTTATTCTGGTTTTAAGATATTATTATCCATCATAATAACTTTATTTTGGTTACGATATCTACTAGAATAACTAGGAAGTATGATGAAAATCGTTTAGATGAACTGTTTTATAGCCCTTGAGCTCTCTTTTTATTTCTCTCGGATCATGTGGTATTTTTTTATCTTTTAAATTGTTTGTTTCCGTGGTAAAAGAAATATACGTATCAAATATTTTTAGGTTATTTAACTGACTGACTAAATAGATTTTTTTTGTTAACATCCCTATTATATGGAAAATTTTCGGCTGCCAGAAACGTGACAGCGAAGCTGATTGTTCTGGGAGCACTAAAGAAAAAAGAAATAACAAACACACAATATCAAAAATAAAGAAAACGGACGTACATTTAAGCATAGTCGCATAACATACATTATAAATCGGAAGTCAGTAGAAGAACCAGTATAAGGTTGGCGAAGAGCTTGGGGATTAGTACCAAGGCTTATGCTCAGCATTGGGCAAAGTCGGACTGTTGATGATAATGACGATGTATTTGTACTATTAGAACGTGAGTAGAACGCAACAAGTCTTCCTTTAAGGAAAGATTCAATCACTTCCTAGATGTAGCAGATTGGTGATCGCAATATTTTTCAAGACAGTTACGAGCTTTCCGTCAGCGATATGGGACAATTTATGAGCAAGGTTAAGCCTGTTAATGAAGTCCTGAAACAATTTACAGGTTTCAATTCACACTATGTGTCAGGGGTATCCTTCTTTACTAACGTCGAAACCTTTAAAGCTAATCTTCATGTTTATACTTACCATCATTCATACTCATCATTTATTTGCAACTAGCGGACGCCTCGCGGTTTCACCCGCGTTGTTCCCTTTCCCGTGGAAATACAGGGATAAAAAGTAACCTATGTCAGCTGGGGATAGTGTAGCTTCCCAACGGTGAAAGAATTTTTGATCGGTCCAGTAGTTTTTAAGTTTACTCGTTACACACAAAAATACAAATCTTTCCTCTTTATAATATTAGTATATATAAATTCTCCACATGTCTATTAATGTAATTAGTAATCACTTTACTCATATTTTACCCGGTTCCATAATTAATATTGTAATATTATAAGAATTCAATTAAAATTTAATCAACGTTACATAAACATGTTACATTGGAACTCGAGTCTAAAAATATCTAAAGATATTGCTTTTCATAAATGGAGTTTTTCTCATCGTATACGTGGCGTAAATAAACCTTGCTGTTAGTGTTGATACACACCCGAGGCGCGGGGTGTTAGATTAAGAAGGCGTCTACACGTAATCATATCAATTTCTTATTAACTTTCCAGCAGCGAGCGTCGGAGAAAATTCTTGAGGCACTTATATTTCTATCAGGGCTCATCAATGTTTTAAAACTGAGTTACGTTTTTGGTGTTAAAAGAACTAGGGTAGAACATGTGCGAAAAGCCTGTAGGTAGTCTTCTATCTATACTAAATACTATTTTACTGTTACATAGATACAGAGAAAATGCGAATTATGCCTCCGGAACCGATGCACCAATTTGAAAAATTATATCACCATTTGTAAGGTACATTATGCCAGAATGATGCAGGATATAACCTGCATCATCTTGGTATAATGTATTTTGCGTTATTATTATTACCCGGCAAAACAGAGGCAGGCCGCTAGGTCCTTATGAAGGCGATAGATATTTTGCAGAGCATAAAGGTGGCATGGTTGAAAGTAATAATATTATCCCACAATCAAATAATATAACTAAAGAGCTAGCAGCAGCAATATTATAACACACACGTCAAAGCTAGCAATTCTCCATAATTGCATCAATTATATCACGCTACTAGGTGCATGTACTAGCATACTAACATGTTTACACAGGATCCTGAGACATATTCGTGATAAACCATCGCTAATCCGACCACGGTCAGCGGGAAGCCGCGGAGATAGTAAGATGAAGCTAATTAATCTGGCATTTCAAATACTGTGGAGCAAAATTTCCATTTAGAAATTGCGGATTTTTCAAGGTTTTTTGGTGGAGTTAAAAGAATGTAGAAAGGTTTTACATTTTTCTGGAGATTGCTTAATTTCGCGGAAGGATATAAGCTTTAAAAAGTAAAAATAAGGTATGTCCAAGTTTCTGTTTTTTAAGCGAAATATTACAAAATTTAACTAATAAATTCTATGAAAGCAGCCTCATGGTCAATCATCTTATTTTTTTAACCCGACTGCAGCGAAGCCCAAACTGGGTGCGTGTAAAAAAATAAATGGTTAAATACGACTACAAAAGCAAACCAATCAGAAACAAAAATAATTGACATGAAATTCAAATCCGTCCCAACAAATCCGGTTGAGTAACAAAATGTTTTATATTTTTAACAGACCACCTAATATATCGTGAATTTTCCCAAACCGTTGAATGTATGCAGTTAAACTCTTCGTGATCACCAAAACGTAACACTTTTCGGCTCAGGGCCTACCAACGAAAAACTTTTAAATTATCAAAATATCGATGTGTTGTTCACATCTTTATCTATTATCCTTTATATAATATAAAACGCAAGCGTTTTTGAGCTATATTCATCCCACTCTTTTTTTATTATCCTACACTGTCCCACCTGGATATAGTTCTCATCAATCTTCTTGGCCGCCCTGAAGATGGCTTTCCGATGCGCTAGACGCGGCGCGATGCTTGTAGCCAATTTCACGGTGGCCAAGAAGTTTGGCGAAAACTATAAAGGCCAAATCCTTCCACGTATTCTTGTCCTGAGCCACCTCAAACTAGCCTAATTTTAACTCTTATCGCAACTTATACCTCGCGGCTCCGTCGTCTACACCTCGCGTCTATATATTTTCGATCAGTTGATCCATTTACTATCGTCATGTACCCTTAATCCTTGTCTTCTATACTAGGTTCAAATAAAAATAAAAAACCGTAAGTTCATACCTGTACTTTCAGTAAAAAAAAAAAAAAAAAAAAAAAAATATTATAGTCACTGAATACGACTCCAATTTTCCAATTACATAAGATAACTAGGTCAGTGTATTGAATGCTTTTTCCTCTTTGATCTACAATGTAGTATTTCCTGAATCGCAAAGCCGTAACGATATTTCTGTGATTGAGAGAGACTTGATTAATGTTTGTATTTCTACTATTTTATTCAATCATTATCTTGCCTCGTGTGAATGCGTACTAGAATAGCTGATGCTACAGCAAAAATATCAGCCAGCTTGCAATGTTGTTGCGGGGTTGTATGCCCAGAGAATGCCAGACGTATATTTTAGCATTTCCACTCGCAAAGGCTATTTTAATAATATAAATACTACTCCACCTAGATACTCCACTTTAAGCGAACCAAAATAACATATTGAAAAGCCTAAGAGACGAGTTCAGCTGAATAATATAGCTGTAGACACATCTATAACAGCGGATTCATGTCCCATTACGAGGTATGGACGTAAGTGCAGACCAGCAGTCGTAAAACACTTCGAACGTTAGGAAAGGCCCTCGTGAGGCTTGCTAGGTACAGTACACAATGGAGGGCAGTTTTATTAGTGGTGCTGAATTCTGGCTTCTTGATGGGAATTTGGATCGAAATACGGGCCAGGTTGCAGTAGCTTTGAAAATTGTAGCAAGATATACATTATTCACTCTAAAGAATAACTAAGCTACAGTGGCACTAACACTTAAAACAAAGACTGTTAAGTTAGATGTGCTCGAGTGGAAATCGCGAATCAGCTTATAAAAGTACGGCCAATATCAGGCTTGACACTTGACATTCGTAACTAGATGGGAGTAGTTTAGAATATAATCAATTAGCGTGAGCGTAGAGACGCCTACGCCCAGAAGTAATGATCTTCGGTTAGTATTTAAACACAAATCATAATAAATGCTTTTATACCATTCCCCCTCTAAAAAGCTTATTTTATTCACTGAAAACAGTGAATAAAAAGCACTTTTAATCACTGTTTTGGTGTTTGAATTTAGAACACACCAATACATATTCTACCTCCAACTCAATGCTATACAACCTCCTTGCGTATAAAATACTCGATGCAAATTTCTTGTGCAAAGAATATTCGATTTTCAAACTCCTTTGTCGATTTAATTTTGAGTTTGTTTATATTTAGGATTTTAATAATGATGTTGATTTTGGTCTAGGATATGTAGTGAATACTTATTTAGATTGTAATTCTAATATTAATTGCATTGGTGCTTAATTAATTATAATTATGTAACGTAACGGAGGTGGTCACTGGCGTCTGAAACACACTAGCTCAGCTTAAATTTATAAAAAATGTGGAACCCTGAGGATTCTCATTTTTTCTAAAATTTTAAGGTATTTAACCATTTAAATAAATGGTTATTTTTATCCCTTGTGCTTTTTGTTTTAATCTTTCTTTTTCTCGTAGTCATGGTATAAAATATAGTATGCAACTCTTGAATAAAACGGATTTATATCGAGGACCATGAATCACTCGCGTCGCTCAGGATTCTAACACTTGAATCACTCGCTATAGTATATAGTATATATATATATAGTAGGGAGTGATTCATGATGATTGAATCACGAGGATTCAATCATCATGAATCACTCCCTACGAGTGATTCAGTTTTTAGAAACCTTAACTTGTTCGTGATTCATCAATGGCCCTCGCTTTAAATCCGTCCTTTATTCACTAGTTGCATAATATACTATTTGTATCGAAAAATAATCCGAATTCCAATAAAAATACTGATTGCATAGCAAAATAGTTACCTCAAAATATTAATATTTTATCAAAAATTGCGGGGCTCCTATTTCTGTTGCATGGTCTAAGGTAACCTAACATGAAGAAGATGACGGTAGCTTAAGTGAGCGAGCAAACCGAGCGAACCCCTTCGAACCTAACCTATCCATGTCGAGGTGTCCTAAGCTCCCGAGCTCGCTTCGCTCTCTCTTGGACTTATTTTGCTATATGTGTGAGTATAACGTTTTTACGCTCTGGTTAATCTGCTGTGCAGTCAGTATTTCTGATGGAATAAATTGATAGGTGATTATTTATTTGATATTCATTTAATAATATCCCATAATTTTTACGAGCTGATGACAAAACAAATCAATTTCACTTAATTACAAAACATTCATAAGTACTTAAAATAACTACAGTATCTTTCATTGTTGCAGTCCAGGCACTTCTTTCTTACTTTAATACCCCTCATAAACATGAAGGGTTGTAACTTTTCAAGCACAGTTACGCCTAGAGAAAAAGAATAATACAGTTTTCTTGCTTCCTTATCTTCAAATATATTGTCCGTGATTTTCTTTCTCCGGCAACAAAGGTAGTCATTATTTACTGACGAAGTTACATGAGGCAGCATATTTTCTGGAAGAAGCTTATTCTTAGGAAATCAAGTGGTGAATAACGTTTGTTTATAGCAACTGCAACGGCTAGGTATTGAAAATGCCCAAGAGAAATGATAAACTGCCATTAGGAATGAGAAATATATATACAAACAATTGGAATAATTAAATAATATAAAAGAACTAATAGTTAAAGAGATATCTGTGCTTAGTAGGGTGAGAAGATTGGGTTGGGATAGTGATGGTGAGGATTATATAGAAGAAGAATAACGTAAACTATAGAAACTGATAAAGACTATAATCCTAAACCCTCTTTTAGTAGTAATGCTCTAGACCGAATTATCGGTGACGGGGACTAGCCATCGGCGCAGGAGATATTATAGTTTATAAGTGTGTGCGCAAACACAGGGGCACTATCTGTTCCCTCACTCTCATAGCCCGATGAGGCGGTAATCCGACACAACCGGAGAGAGATCGGGCGTAGGACCAACGCTTAACATCTTTTCTATTAATAGATCCTTCAAACCCAAAAACTGTAATAATTTTCATACCAGACCAATAAAACCTCTAAGAAAGAAACCTCACCTACCAACTGTACATGCCCATACTATGTCTTCCTCACATTTCACAACCATCCACACAAGCACTGCCAAGATAACCGTATGTGTATCTGAAGGCAGGCGACGTTTAATAGCATACAGTTTTATTGAGGCTCCTTTATCTGCTCGTAATGTGACCATTTTTATTGTTCAGAGCCTGGCCGTAAATGGACGATGACTGTTCTATTGATTTAACTGTTATGGATGTTCTAGTACTTATGGTGGATTTGGCTTTGTTTCATGGTTGTTTGGCAGAAGCTTTTTATAAGAGAGAATCTTCGTCAAAGTTATTGAAAACAATTGGAAGACGGACGTAAAGATAAGTATGACAAAAGGAAGGGAAGCCTGTACCCAGCAGTGGATAATTCCAGGCTTATATGTAATTCCGGACTGATATAATGATGAACCTTCAGGCATTCCATCAATAAGTATAATTCATTTTATTTATTTGAGACAAAAACAACCAGTTATACAGTACAGCATATACAAAAAGTAGTTATATTACAATCGAAAAAGCGTATAACCCACGAAGTGACATCGGAGTATGATAACGAACGCATGCTAAATGAGAAGAAAATAAAAATAGTAATATTTAGCAGAAAAAACGCTATATATACGAATCGAAAGAAGCGGATGACAAGAGCCTACATTTTATGGTCATCTTATAGTATATACGATAGTAAAACCTGAATCGACTATTGGATGGCTACATCATAATAATGATGCTCTTATCTAAGTAGCGTTGACCATAAAATACGTTTTTCCGTATGGCAAACTGATGGCCATTATCACCATCCACTGATTTATTAAGAAAATAGCTTCTGTCAGGGACTTCAACCTCGTGGTAATCGGAAATTATTACAAGGGAACTCCCGGGATAAAAAATCCTATCCAAAACTGGTTCAACGGTTCAGCCAACATGACAAACAAACGTCACAAGATTTACCTTCGCATTAATAATATTATTAGATATGAATTACAAGATTTTTGTAGCTTATACTTCGAGAAGACAAAACTACAGACACAGAATCAAAAGAATGCAAAGATACGAACCAAAATGATTCCTTCAGCGTCAACGCCAATATTACCATAATACTCTGAATCTGCTTACGTTTTCTGCCTCCCCTTTCACAACATATCATGGCTTCTAATGGGAAGATGTTTTTAAGTCGATTTGACGAAGGATCCCGTATGATGGATGAGAATGTTCAAGGTAATATTAAGAGGTAACAGGCCATATAGTATAATCGGTTTTATCCTCTGGGAGATAAGGATTATGACTTAAACAGATTAATAGTGGTCCAGATAATTATATTATGAGTAAGAAACATAATTTATGAGGTAATTAAACTATGCCCTGATTATAACCTGGGGTTTGCGGACAAGGTTCAAAGTGGGTTAATCAGGATCTCAAGATTAAGATAGCACTGGCTAGTTATATGGTAAAGGAAAACATTCTATAGGTAATTGCGTGAGATGGTCAAATTACATGAAAAAGCAACAAAGATTGATTGTTATTCCTATGGAAGACATTCTTAGCCCTGAAGTGGAAAAATAAATAAATTTATTATATTAAAACTAAACGAGATTTATATATATTTCAAGTAATAAGGTTCAAATTAATCTCTCTTTACGAGGTATGGTTCTAAACTGATCATATCGCAATTTCAAAAAGCACAGTTGAATGCTAGTCTCATGATATCCTACTTAATTTAACTATACCGGCAATCTCTAACATATTTCTCGATATATGATATTTATCTGGCTCAAAGTTTATCCCAGGAACAAAACTATCTACGAGTTTCCATCTATCCGCATCTACACGTTATGTACGTCAGTCAGGAAGCATTAAGACACCACACACCATAGGTAACACATACCCATTGTTACTAGGGAATGGAGAGCGCGTCGCGTCACTTAAACAACACCGCTCGTCGCGACGTGGAAACCGAAGGGGAGTAATGAGAAGCCTTCGAGCTATGAATGCCTTGTATTAGACAAGTACCTACCCTTAGCTACATTTACGTTTACTTACGACATCTTCTATTTATACAAGGCATTTTTTTAAAAACTTCCTTGGTCTATTCCAGATGTTGCTAGTGTAACTGTTGAGGTTCGATTTCGATACTCAGGTACCCAGCACAGAGCGTATTTTTTTCATAATTCGCGCATTTATCAGTTGCAGCCCGAATTCTGGGGATTTTTTCGCAGTGGATGGCAATAACCTCGTCCATTATTAAATTCGGTACTTAAACATAGCTGGCAAAATAGCAATAAGATCCCTTTGGGGAATACTGACGTGATGTTCCTTTGTTTTAAAAGAATTTCTTAGAAATGTCAGGCACGAAAGCTGATGTAAAACTGGTCACAGATGCAGCGAAGAGCATAATAATTCGGGCAATAATACTACCTGACATTCTATAATCTTAAAAAAAGTTAAAATAAACTCAGCAACATTCCAAAGGACATCGTTACATATGTAAAGTGGGAACGATGTCGGCTAATGAGAGCACCCGAGTCGAGTTTTGAATGGCCAGCATTAGCTGCAAATGCGATGAAATATGTACGTCGCAGATGAGATGCAAATTCAAATCTCAGGCTTTACTGTTTTATTAGATTTAGGAATAATGAAATTCTAGCTTTTATGGCATTGTTATGAATTAACATAGCTAAAAACTTCTGCCTGGGACTCCGCAACATATGAAATTATCCCAAGGATACCTACTCGATAAGTGCCGAACTGAGTTATATTATTTACATCTGGAGTGCAGTGCTCTAATGTGACCCAGTGATTTCGACTAGTGTGACCGGATTACTTACTCGTACCTACAATCACAAAGATCTCGTGAGTTGGATGCTTTAAAGAAAGAACGTAAGTTTAATTCACTGTTGAATAAACATAAGCACCTACTACGACAACTCACAAGTAACACGAACAGTTGTTAATATATCTGAAAATATATAAGTGATTCACATCACTTATATATTTTCATTTTTACCTACAAAAGAGTGGACTACAATCCTACAACTAGAACCAACCGAGCTACTGTAGAGGTAATAAAAGAATATGAACATGCTCTTGGACATGAAACTGCTCAGTACCTACTCCGTCCCAGAAATGTCCAACCCCCAAAATTGTACGGCTTACCAATGGTACATAAGCAAATTATTCCGATGCGGCCCATAGTCAACCAAATAGACTCGCTCACATATGAGCTGGCGAACCATGTGGCCAGGGTTTTACAACAAATAGTTGGGCAATCATCGTCCTTCGTGAAAACTGGACTGGTATCAGCACTAGGAAATCCTGTCACACAGGTTACCAGGCACACAGACCAGGACCAGGGACCAGGGATACAGGATGAAGTTCTTGTCACATGATCGAAAATAATCAATTGAAGTACAAGGTCGAGAGACAGCCAGTATTTTTGCCATACGTGAAAGGAGTGACAGACAATGTCGCAAACATTCTCAGTAAATACTGCATCAAAACTATTTTCACTATTTTCAAGAAAGTACCCCAGATGATGCGTTCGCCTAAAGATAACTTTCCCTTGGAAAAGCCTAGAGTTTATAAGATTATCTGTAGCTGTGGGCAATCATATATTGGACAAACGAAGCGAACTGTTGCTTGCCGAATCAAGGAACACATTAGGGCAGTGAAAAACAACGATACCCAAAAATCGGCCATAGCAGATGATCTTCTCGAATCAGGGCCACACCACTGGGTCGAGTTACATGATCCACAGGTTAACTCGACTGAACGCCATTACATACCTAGAATGGTTCGGGAGGAAATTGAAATAACCATAACCAAGTGCAAAAAATTCAATAGGGACGACGGGTTTCGGTTTGTCGAGAGCCTGGAATCCAGTGGTTCAACTATGTAAAGGTCCTAAAACTACTGAACAAGTATCAAAAGTGGATACAGTGAGCATCGTCTGTCGTGAACAATGTCGAGTAATTAGTGAGACGAGTTCTGGTAGCAGTGGCATCGTGTGCGAAAAACGAGTGAGGAAGAGGGTAGACAGATATGTCAGCCCGTAAACAACACCCACCCGCATAGACTCTAGTTCTCGTGATCATGGCGCTTTAACGGAGCCGAAATATAGAGGTCTCAACCAAAATCTAAATATACATGGTAGATATCCTGAAACATATATTAATTCAAATAATCATCCCAAGGGAATAAAAAGTATATATATTTTATCCTTCAGCAAGGTCCAATCTATCTCAATATCAAAATTAATTAAAATTGGTACTGTGGATTAGGCATGAAATCGTAACAAACAGACAGACAAAGTTACTTCGCAGTTATAATAATATTAAGTATGGATTTACAATTCCATATTGATTCTGACAAAGAAACCCCTATACACAAAACAGCAGAAAAAAAAGTGGTATTTGAAGAATCGACCAGTCAACACAATAGAAAGAAGAAAGAAGAAAGAAAAAGTATTTAATTGTCACAAAACGACATACAATATAAATATATGCTTATGCTAAACCCTTAACAGTAGTATTAGTAGTACTTAAAGTAAGTTAGTAAAGATGAGAAATAAATAAAATAATACCATTTACTACCTACATTTTGAATAACACAGTAAAGAAATAGGGTGAAAAAGATGCCAGGCAGATGCATGTCGTAATTGTGGCAAAAAGGCTTCCACTCAGCATAATGCTGTGCCGTGGGGGATCCACAGCACGGCGCTGATTTTCAGTGGTCGCCTAGGAAGTGACGTACGGAAACCAAACTTATTGTTTATGTAAAAATAGATACAAAGAACATAAAATAAATACAGTAAGATATAAATACAGCATGATAAAAATAAACCACCCAAAATTATGGTGTGACCAAAACCAAAAGCGGGAGTATCTTAAATTCTTATCAAAAACATAAAACTAATACCCGCAAAAACAGGCACACTCCATGTTTTGTCTCGCTTCCACACCGCACTCGCTTGGCGCTGTTTATTGTATAGCCTTATTTTGAGAGCCTTCGTGACGTCGTGCACGAGCGAGCGTGCTGCGCGTCGTCCGGGCGCGCGTTATTTAGATGCGCGCCGGCCGGAGCGCCGTGAGGCCAAGCGGCGCCCGAGTCCTGTGCAGTGTGCGTCATGTGTGTGTGCGTATTCCGCGTGGTTCGACCCTCGATGCCCGGCAATCACAACAAGAAGAAGAGAAAGTGCGATGCCCAGCGAAAGAACGCCCCCACATCGCTGCCCGTGAAGGATCTCATGCCGCCGCCTCGAACCGTCTCGATACGATGCCAATGGATTATGAACCTTAAGTGAGTAATTTTAAAGCCTAAAAAGATTCTATTTATAACAATAACAAATGAACGCCGTTTCTGAAATAACAGAAGTCAAAATTGCAGTTAAAGCCAAACTGGTGATTATGAACTCAGATTCCACAATTACTGAAGGCAAAATTGCAGAGAAAGCCAAACTGATGATTGCAGCTACAAACGGTAACACCTACCTACATAACATGATACACATGGGACGCACGGGCGAGGCGGTGACGGGACGTATGGATGCGAGGGGGTTACAGGACCTAATGAGAGAGAAGAGCGTGATGAATGCCAGGCATTAGGCTAATGGGATGAATTATGAACGTATACATTGTGGCGCTGTAAATATTTAGGAACTGGATTTGTTAAATATCCGGCTCAGAATTTAAGTTTTTCCTAAATCTGTAATACTGGTTGGTGAACAAAGGAAATTGAAATATTAATTGAAAGTCTCACGTTTTGTTACTATCCTATGAATTCATAAATACTTGGGCAAAGATGGGTTAGGATGATCAGTTTTGTCCAATTTTCCAATTCGAATTCTTTTCAATCTTCTTCTTTTCCTGTCGCGTTACATTTTTAATGATACTGTTTGTCACCCAGAAGGTGGCCACGTTTATTGCAGCGTGGGCGTTGTTCAGGTCATAAAGGATGCAGGTACAGCATCAGCGTTCGCAGTTAATGCATCATTTCAAATTTCCGCTGCTGTAGCATGTTTCACATTCGCTAAAGCCAATTAATGCAGATGTGCATGCACTTAGATTATTGTGTAGACGTCCGCTTAATCCTGTGTTGGCATTGCTTAATGAACTTGTTAAGGCTTCTACTGACATTGTTCAGCTAGCCGAACGGATTCGGTATTGATCCGTAGATGTGCATTGTCGCTTTTATTGATTCAGGTATGTGTATTCAATGAGAATTTCTTTTTTCTATTTGCGGTTCTCGAATATTGCTCTACAAGCCTGCTTTTGGTCATAATGTGAAGAATTGTCTAGCATAAGGGTCACGAAATGGCGGACCGCGGCCGGTACGGATCTGGACCGCTAACCTATATTGTGTGGACCTTAAGTAAACAGTAAAATATAATTTACTAGTGTTGCTTTTTTTATAATTTATCCCGTGCTTTGTCTTTACTACTGTCGATTCGACAACGGAGGAATTATCTTCAAAATCTTCATTGATAATGTACTTTTATTAATATATTTAAGTTAACTATTTCAATTTTAACAAAGTAAACAAACGTGAAGATGTTAAGGCTGGGGGAAAGGCGGATTTAAACCTTACTGACCGCGACGGTAATATTATTTTAAATAGTGGACCCCAAATGAAAATAATTGGTGACCCCCTGGTCTGTTTAATGATCTAGTTTGGAGCTCATATTATATATAGGTAGATAACATTTGAAAGCTACTTATGTCGTGTATTACCTGCTTACTAGACAGCGACAATTTGTACCGAATAGGCTCCGAAACTACTGGTCCGATTTTAAAAATTCTTTGACATATAGAAAGCTACATTATTCCCGAGTAACATTTTTGTACCGAATAGGATCCGAAACTACTCGTCCGATTTTACAAATTCTTTGACATATAGAAAGCTACATTATTCCCGAGTAACATAAGCTATAACTTATTTTCAAAAAAATTAGAGATCCTTATGAAAATTGCAATATTGTAACTCAAAGTAACAAAATTTTGCCTATATAATTCATTATCTGGTAGTGGCAAGGTTGGTGGGTAGGTAGGTAGAGTAGATAGGTAGGTAGATAGCCAGATGACAGGAGCGAAGCCGCGGGGGCAGCTAGTCCATACATATAAATAAAATTGGAGTGTCTGTTTGTAATATTGAAATAACCGTTTTTTACTACATGTATACGAATATATATGCGGTACATACACAAAAATAACATTTTTTACAATTTTTGTCTGTCTGTCTGTCTATCTGTCTGTTTGTTCAGGCTAATCTCTGAAATGGCTGGACCGATTTTGACGGGACTTTTATTGGCAGATAGCTGATGTAATAAGGAGTAACTTAGGCTACGTTTACTTTAGAAAAAAATACATTTTAGAAAGTTGTTAGGCGGAACGAATTTCGCCGGGTCAGCTAGTATAATATAATACTATAAGCACCATAATGCCTCAATGTTATAGCAAAATATTCGATATTCTAAAACAATAAACACCAATATCGAAACTAAATTATTTTCACATCCGACGTCACATTACAAAATCAATAGACAACATTCCTCAAACATTCGGGAACTATTTGGGACATCGCATGGCCCCAACTTTTTCTATCACGCATTGCGTGACACAAAATGTATGGTTGAATTGGCGGATATGGCGCAGCCATCATGGGCAATAGCTCGTAATATTTATGATCCAAAAGATGTATACAGGCTTCTTCTCACGAGGATATCACGCTTAGTAAGGTAGAGGCAACACGCCAACATTTTATGGCAACAGAACTTTTTGGGTCAGCATGTGCTTTGTGGTTATGAAATATACTGATGAAAATGCTGAATGTCTGCTCGTATTTTATGATTTCAAAGCAAAGTTTTAATTTCATCCGAACCGCATTCACGAAGACAAAAGAGAAAATAAAACCAGGTGCACTTATTAAACTACATTTCTTTAATACAAAATCTTTGTTAAAAATGCGGGCTGTTTTTAAGCCTCATTTTTCACTTGGTCTAAAAGAACTCTTGAAAACATGAAATGCTGAACGCATACTTATATAGATTAGTAAATAATTGTATATTCTTTGTACATTTTTACTTCTGTAAGGATTCTTTTGTTGTTGTTATATTCTGTTTTTTATATTTTTCTATGGTTTGTTATCTCTTGTGTTTTAATTTTAATTAGATTTTATCTGTATATTATTATAGATATATTTTATTCTGCCTTATTCTTGTAAGTTTCGTTTTAGTTATTTTTCTTGTGTTATCTGCACTGTATAACGCCATACATATAAATACTCTCGTTGGAACAACACCTAACATAAATCATGGCAGATATTTGACCTATTTCGCATACAGCATCATCAATTTTGCAGAGACGTCAGTAATACTACGAATAATTTAGCTATTGTGTTTGTGCTTATCAGTGCGGAATGATGCCATGTTGCTGACATGCACGAGGAGCATGGCGTAGCTCCACAATTGTAGCTAATGAAGAGGAACAGTGACGTCACAGCACATTGCGTCGAGTATATGACGACACTACTGGGAATATGTAAGCGTCGGCAGTTTTATGGTGACGTGTGAGGCACATAAAAGAGAGGGGTGAGTGATAGTGTACTTATGTGCTACACTCTTGTTTTCAAAGGACACTGTGCACAAAGAAGCAGATAAATGACAAATGGAAAAGAACAAATTGAAAAACGAATAAAGTGTCTATTTATATTCTACTAAAAATAACGCGAGGAAAGAAAACATTATTAAACAAGCCCCAAATGAAATGAGACCTACAATAAATAAAGTAGCAACAGTCTTAGGGAAACAACTCGCTATATTTTATAAGGCGCGACGTTTGAGGCAAGAACTAATTAAAAACCAAACGAAGTATATATTTCAAGGCGAAATGAAAAACGCTCTTTGAACAGAGAGTAACGGAAGCAATTACTGATGAGAAAAGATAGTGATAAACAAGAAATACAAAAAAACACAACAAGAACTCATAAAGTTCATAATATATGGACTGCTTTACAATATGTAGGCAATGAAGTAGAATATCAATAGTTACATAATTGTGATTGTATTCTAGAAAGTGAATAATCAAACCTAATAGTAATGAACTTAATTAGAATATACAAAATTCGGTCAAGAAAATTACATCGTAAACCAAGTCTCGTAATAGGTTGTAATAAAGGCATAAATCATATCTTAATTGGTTTAATAAAAACTGAAAATCAAATTAAAATTAGAAATGTGATTATTTACTTGAATTTCTGATTTAGATTAAGCTTTCGAAATTCATATTCAAAATATTATTCAATCTCGGTGAGAAAGAAGAAATTATATCCAGATTTCGAAGAAACTGAAGATTTGAAACTTCATTACACTAATTGCTACTTCGCTAGTTACAAACGCAACAATGAAGGCAAAACTCCCCACATAACAAATAAGGGAGATAAACCCGTCTCTATTACCATGGACATTTCTAATTAAACTGTAACAGAAATATCTAAAGAAAAACTATTCGTAATTACGAAGACCTAAGGAAACAATACTGTACAGTTAAATTCTGCGAGAATGAATACGTTAAAATATAAGCTAGTTACAAGCTATAAATTAGGCAAGATGAACTACCTTCGTTACTGGAAAACGATACAGCCAGTACAAAGTGCTTACAAATTGGCCTAGATCCAAATTCTAGAGTGCCGTTACGTTTGTCGTTAACCGGTAGATATTGATCATGCTTCTCTTGTGTGGTTCAAAGTAAAACTTTTGTTAGTAATACTGGAATTGTTTCCAACTATGGAACAATATATTTATGGTTAATCAGCGCAAAAAGCTCGGATGCACGATCGGTGACCAAGCTGGTAACATGCAACATACCAATTGAAAGTTACATAAATACATTTTCAACTTCAAGTCGAGATTAACGTTTCCCGTGTGTGTCTGCATAAAATATTTAGTTTTAATTAAAACTGAAGCGTCCATTCAAACTAAATTATGTTCGAGAGGATTCATCTTCTAGTCATACATAATATTAGGTGTGACTTTAAAGCTCATCGTAACTTTTACTTCGGGTAATTCGCTTTTACCTAGAAGTTATCATTTTACGTTTATCTTTTACACCTAAATCAACAAGGGAAAAGCCATAACATTCTAAAAACAAAACAACGTTATCTGTAACAAAAGTGAGTGAAAATTAAGATCAAAACTTCAGAGAGATTGGCAAATAAAATGTCGTGAAATATTTCTGAGAAAGACTCCAAGAGTGGGTGGGTTTATGGCAGATGAAATAATTATCATTTATAATAACTGCCTCTACAAAGGCCTAATTAAATATTGAGGTTACTTGGGTCATAATGTCTGGTTTTACGGCTACTCAAAATGACTCAAGTCGTAATTACGAGTCGTATCTTGGCTACTTAGACGTCTGACGACGAGGAGTGAATACAAATGTATTTGTTTTGTATTGATCGTTACTGGCGAGCAGGGCTGTAAAGTGGTGGTAAAACTAACGTGTGCCCACGTGTTGATTATTAGGAATTATATCTCCTTACATTTATAGATCTTTGACTGACTGATAAAGTCGTAGTCAGAAGCCAGAAAATCTGATACCAGTCTGCCAAAAGTTATCGTATTACTCAATTACTGGATCGCGGATGCCGTCGCTCCATGTAAAATACTCGTAAATAGCATCCGATCAGACTGGAAGCCGACTTCTGCATGGTTGGGAAAAGACTAGGCAGATTTATTGATATCATCCAGATAGAAGATATATCGAGATAGAATCTGAGAACGTTACTGAAAGATAAGCGCCAAATTATCTAAGCTCAAAACTATACAAAGGTAAACTGATATGAAAAAACCTCCTCACGTAAGAAATTTTACTTATCTAGTTAGGACAAAACGTAAGTAAAATAAGGAAAACGGAAAACGCAAGCATCTTAGAGGCTACCCCTGTAATCCGTTTTTCATATCTGTCATTGACTTTGTTTTTCTTGGAACATTGTATAGATAAACTTACATGAAAGAAATAAAAACATCGTACAAGTACGTCAATCACACTACTGAGCTGATGATAACCCAGACCTAACTCCACCGAGAATTCCCAACCTTTAGCTGAGAATCTTATTTAAAAATATCTACTTCGTTATGTAGTCGGGACCACCTCTTTGCCCCGGCTTATGGAAAGTTTCGAACTTAAATCGGATTGGCTACTTCCCCGGCGAGAAAATTTCTACGTAAATAAACTTTAATGTAACTAGATCGTACGCTACTTAGGTACGAAACTACATATTTTATTAGTTTTCTTTTTTCTCTTTTTATACAATAAGAGGGAGGCCGATTGTAGTGTTTAAACTCTGAAGGAAAGCTTGTGAATTAAGTGTTACAAAATATGTAATTACCAGCAAGAATAAAATATATTTCCATATTATTTACGTGCTTTGGTGTTCTTAGATCTTTATAATTACTACCTCTCTGATGGGGCTGATTGATCATTAATTTACACTTTCTCTATGATTTTCATTATGACAACTAACTTCAGGATTCTAATTGGTAAAACTTTTCTTAAGAAATATCTTTTAAGGCGCAGTTACCCCTGAGTAGCTAATTTTAAAATGAGAATCACGTCTAAAATGCTAGTCGTAATTTTTTAGAAAAAATATATGTTAAATTAGACTATTTTCTTAATAATTTGATCTAAGAAAATTTTAAGTTTTATTCCTAGTAAATAGTGTAATTAATTTGTAAAGTTATGTCTAAAACGGACAAAAACACGACAATCGCAGCAAAACCGCTGGGCGTATTTTAATGAAATTGACACCATCTTAAAGACAATTTAATTATCTACATTTTGATCTGAGGCTTTTTTTTTTAAAGTTATGGAATAAAAAGGATAGTACAGAAAACTACTAAATTTTGGGACGCGCGGGTGTGAAACGAGTGCGCGTTTTGTTCCCTCAAGGTCGTTGGCGTTAGTCGTCGTCTTAAGGAATTTAATCTATCATCCGATTTCAATCAACAACAACAATAAATGTCAAACCTATAAGCCGCCATGTCATATACAGCCAATAGCCCTTCAAGCCACAAATGTGCGAAACGCAAAAGACTTAATTAACTGTTGCTGCCGTAACTCCAACAGCAAATGTATACCTACCCACATAAAGACCCGACAGAGCTTCACAATTTCTGACTACCCGCAAGGTCGATTGAACAAACGTGGGAAGTTTCGCTCACCGGGAAGCGAGTAAATTGCATGCACGTCGACGAAGGCGAGGCAACGTGTGTTATAATGTGCCTGCTGCGTTCAAATTTAATAAAGTTTCAGCGGACCGGTAGGTACAGCTTCTAACTAGCTGGTGTAATGGCAGAGTTTTATAGAGTGTTTAGCATTTTAGAATAAAGTTCTGCTTAAGTAATTTTATTTTTGATGGAATTTATAGTGGTAATTAATGTTGAAGGCACCCTCTTACTGAAATAAAACGAATTAAGACCTATGGACTCCACTTGTTCATCAGACATATAAGATTTCTCTTGTTTATTTAGTCTCTAGGAAGAACTCGTTAAAAAGTTCCTGCAGGAATAAATATAGCACTAATGCGCTCTAGGTCAAACTCAAATTCATTCATGACATGTAATATTTTGCTACAATTTTAACAAGCTTGAAAGACACAGCTTTGTTGCTTGAAAAGCACAGCTTTGTAAGATGGCTGGGTACGACAAAACAAGCAAGTCAGCTATGTAAATTTAAATTGTGTGTCTGCACAAAAACAAGACAATAAGACCCAGGCATCTCAGACTTTCCAGACTTGGCAGCAACTGTGTAAACATTAAGCGCCTGTAATGTGCAAGCGGCGCCGACGATAGCCATAAGTTCGAACTCTTATTGTACCTGATGGAAGCCAGAAGCGAGATCCAAGCGAAAATATTTATTTATTGGAATATTGCTCTGTTATCTGCAGGGAATGTAAATTTTATTCCATCGTTTAACAAAATTTAATAACGCTAATTGTTTTGCAATAAAAAGGATTTATTTTGTCGGTATAGAAATTGAGCATCGCTTTGTGATGCAAATATGCCAGCCAGCCACTGCTCAGTTAATTTTGAGTCCCGTCTTCATTTCAATTAACAAACATAATATAATCAGAGTAGAGGTTTTCATTACGAGATTGCTTCTCTGTTACTATTTATTCTGGCAGTGTGGTGCTAGACTACACTCCTATGAGAAAATAAATATCAGCGAAAGCTGCTCCAGCACCTTTTATGAAAAATAATGCAATTAAATTAAACGTTATGAAGCATAGTTCAGAACAAAGTACCAAATAGACGAGACAAAGAGAAACTTCAATTACGTGACAGTTTAAATATAGCCTTTGAAGTCAAAAAATTATCGAGTACACTAAGTTACCGTACCACTTCGATTACATCCCAACTTCATTCATTGGTTGCGTAACCCATTAGGGAATTCTGACAGGGACCAATTGGGTTATAACCGGATGAATTGTTATCTGCCTTCATAGTTATTTGCGTCGGTTTATTGTCTCGTGTCTTTATTAGTCTCCCGTCTGCCGTCGGAAATTATCCCGACGGGTGATGATAACATCGGATGTCTTTTATGGAAGTGAATAAAACATATTTTTTCAGCGACAAAGTTGACGTCACCTCACGTCATGAACTGGAAATTTTGTAGAAAATATTTTTCGGATTAGCCAAATCTAGGTTAGTTTTAAAGTATGTACCGTTGGTTTTCGTTTACAAAATGAAGATAGGATTTTGACTCGCTTCAAACTACAACTGTAAAACTTGCTTCTTATCACTTGCAGTAAATTCCATTCCAATTCCGCTGAGGGCAACTAGCCAAACAACGATTCCTAATAAAACCAATACGAAACAAGTTATCTATGCAGCTGAATCGAATACCATTGCTTCTATTTTGCAAACCGTTTCATGATCAATTTTCTAACTAAGAACTTTTCGTATTGCATCATATAGAATGTGTTTAACATTCCTTTCATCATTTCAGCCGAAAGACGTCCACTGCTAGACATAGGCCTCCCGCAAGCGTCGCCATATTGACCGATCCAGTGCGTCTCGCATCCAGCGCCTTCCCGCAACCTTAACCAGGTCATCGGTCCACCTAGTGGGAGGTCTTCCAACGCCAAATCCAAATCGCCTTCCGGTTCGCGGTCGCCAATCCGGAACTCTTCGGCCCCATCGGCCATTCGTTCTGCGAGCAATGTGCCCTGCCCACTGCCTCTTAAGTTTGGCAATTCGCCGGGCTATGTCAGTAACTTTGGTTCTTCTGCGGATATCATCATTTCTGACGTGATCATGCAAGGAAATTCGGAGCATAGCCCTCTCCATTGCCCTTTGGGTGACTTTAAGCTTTCTGATAAGACCTATTGTGAGCGACCATGTCTCGGTCCCATAGGTGATCACTGGCAACACACACTGGTCATAGACACTGCGGTAAATTAGACGCGAAGATTTCACGAACGCCGCCCAGCCGAGTCGGATTCGACGGTTGACCTCTTTCTCGAAGTTGGATCTACCCAACTGGACCGTTTGTCCCAGGTAGATATAATCGTCTACAACTTCGAATGTAGAGTCTCCGATCTTGTTAGGAGTGGGTGCTACTTGGACATTCACCATGACCTTGGTTTTGTCCATGTTCATTTTAAGACCCAATCTTTCGGAAGCTCTACTGAGGTCATCGAGCATTTTACTGAGGCTCTCCATGGTCTCAGCCATGACCACTACGTCGTCGGCAAACCGAATGTGAGTGATGTACTCATCATAACATTCTTATAAGGGTACTTATTGTGAAAGCAAGATATGTCATCATCAAAACAAACTTAAAGCTCAATTTAGCATAAAATATCATCTAAGGAGTTCTGATCTTCAAAACTCCCATCTAAGGTCTCGCAAACAGCACTTGAAATGTTTAGAGCGGCGTCACAAACAGCCGTAATTGGCCGTGCCCTGTCAGGGTTGTGTATATCTCTAAAGTTCAGGCTAAACTGCCTTTAAATCTTAAGAGCATGCGGTTCACCTACCGTGGTATGAGGTTTCGTGTGATGATGAATATGTTGGAGAGTGTTTTCACTTACCTGTAACAAGAAAAAAAGATTGATTAGAACATTGAAACGAAGTATATAATTTCAAAAAATAAATACAGAAATTGTTATAAACAATACCAGAGTCGACGACAAAACGTGTCTCCCAAACAAGAATCCTTACTATATTCAAAAGTTTCGTTCGTTAAAACAATGTTTTGAAGTAAAACCAATCAATACATTAAACGTCCCATACAAAGCAAAAAATAATTCTAAAAATAAAAAGGTATAAAAGAAATTATGAAGCACGACAATAAAGTAAATTAACGAACCGTGTCACGACCTAGAAATAAACTTGAAAGGAAAAAGTATTTTTCTCATTTCCATAAACAGAAGTGAGTGTTATACAAGCAAATACATTAAGTCAGAGTGATTATATGGATACTTGTGCAATAAAAATGAATCATTTCAAGCTTAATGAGTCTCGCCTAGGGCCTGCGTAAGAGATTTTTATGAGAACGCTAAACGTGCGACCTATATTATGTAAATACTTGGAGAATCTATTCAGAATGTTTTCCGAGTCTGTGCTTCTTGGGAAAAGGTCAATGAATATTTGTGAATGAATACCAATTTTTAAAAGTGCCCTTACTAAAAATAGCAAGAAGTCCTTAACTTATTCAAATATCCCGAAAAGAAAATAGCGTTCGGAAGTCTTGCATATAAAATGCCAGTTCCAATAAAATAAATCATAAAACGAAAAAATATCATATAGGCAACAAAGAAGCTTAATCAAAAAGAACCACAAACCCTAAGTTTCAAGTGGGGCGCGGTCCAGACGTAGGCAGATCTGAATTCTGATTAAATGTACGAGAAATTGGTTAAATGCCTTTGGGACCGATATCTAAATTGTATTGGGACTGAGATATTTCATTGACAAATGCGATCAATTCTGTGGTGGTCTGAGCTGTCACAACCCTCGACCAAGATGAAAAGCCATGTGGTCATGAAATTTAGAGGTGATTCTGTTTTCAAATTCTGGAAAGGCCATTGCCTTTCGGATGGAACTTGTAGCTTGTAGAAAAAAAAGAAGATTGGATATTGAGATGGATACTCGTACAATAACAAACATGATTTACCGTCGGAACCAATATTTTTACATAAAATTCGTGACCGAACCTGACCACCGCACCGAGCCGTATCATTCATCAGATATAACTTTTATAAATCACTGAAATAAATCCTGGTCAATTACGAATATTTTACACAAAAAACAACACGATATTATAATACAGGACACGGTGCCAGGACATTAATACTGTGTTATTCAACATGTAGGTCCATTTGTCATCAATCTTCATTACCCGACGTTGATGGGAGCAAAAAATATATAAAAGCCGCTTTTGTAGGCGTGTAAGGGTAATTTGGAGTTAACCGTGATCCAGATATTGTTAGCAGCTAGGTCGTTTACAGCTTTCTTCTTTATCGTCGTTTATGCAAAATATTTTCATCGACTTGAACACCATGAACCTTTTTAAGTAAACGACTTCTCATTGTTTATTTCGTTAAAGTTAAGTTAGTCTCCCACGAAAAGTTTGTAATACAAAAATATAACTAATTTACTAAATACTAAAGTCAGAAATAGCACTAAATTAGTTCTATTTCTAGGACGGCAAAATTATTCCAAAAACAATAATTTATCAGCCTACGCAAGTACAGGCTAACAAATCAGATAGTCTCAATAAACAATACAATGTCAAAAGATTAAACGATACAGATCCTAACAAAGGAGATAAAATCCAGAATAAGCTCCAACGTTCATTCTATTATTCAAGTTTCTATCAGCTCTCGAATCTTTATGGAAGACGGACATTTGAACAGTGCAGAGTAAAGCCTCTGCACGAGCATGATCGCGCATTTTTCAAAGGGTACCGTTTTGATAGAATATATTATCCGCTATTGAGGATTTTCTGAAGATTTCCTTATAGAAGAGATTGTTTTGTTTAACATCAATGAGATTATTACACTAAATATAATATGTAACATCGTACATATAAGGAATCCCTTCCTTTAAATATATCTATCATGTTTTTTGTTCTAATAAGAGCAAATAATATGGTTCTCGTTATTAAAGTTTTTGCAAAGATCCTTGTCTTTATCCTGATTAATATGTCCAACATGAATTCGATAACAAACAATAACATCCATAAACTGTATTATTGGAAATCAGTTTCTTTCAACGAAAGGTCTCATTTTCAGGTTCTGAAATACAATCTTATTTCCTGAAAAAATACGCCGAGATATATATCTCGGTATATATCTCGGCGTATTTTGGAATGCGATTCCAATTGTTTATGAGGGATGGTTTGTCATTCGATATAGCCCTGTTCTTTATACATGTTCCGACCATCAGGTGGCGCTGATATCGCAGGTCGCACGATTAGATTTAATAATTGATATGAAAGGGGTGTGTTTCGTCGTAAATTATTCGTGATATGCAGCTACCCTTATAGCAGCGTAAATAAAGGATCGTACAGCTTTGGTTTCCCAAGTGTCTAATTTTGTAAAGATGGGTATTTTGTGTTTATTGACTTTGGTAATAATATTGTAACGGCAGTGGTGTTTAAAGTTGAAGACAAACAATGAAGGACAAAATTAACATTCCGTAATTTGAGCAAACAATTCGAAATACAAGTAATACAAAAGCCTGCAAAATCCTCTAATTGGAATCTTCCATTACAAATTTGGCATCAGAAAATTCTCACAACTAATACGGTAAAGCTAAAACGTAAACTGATCGCCGGAAACGCAACCTCCTAAACTTGTGTCGGGTATATGGAAGAATGGCGTCGGAAGTACGGGTAATATATATATGCGAAAATGGTTCTTACGAGCCTGTGAATAGGTTAGATAATAGCGCGGAAGGGTATTGTCTGTTAAGGCGGCGACTACCTCGGTTACGTAACGCGTCTCGTATTGATCGCGCTCCCCACTCCGCGCACTCGCGCACACCGTCAGCGGACCAATCACGGCACTCGGTTTAATTTTAATTTGATGGCCGTTCGGAGCGAGGCGGTCTCTGATTTGTCGACTCGTTACGGTACAAAACGATGCGCTATAAGGTATTTTTGCTAACGCACGTGCTTTTTGTCGTCTGACACCGTACTTGAGTTTGAGAGGGACGAAAATATATTTTCTGAGATTGTTTTGCTGAAATTCAGAACTACCTACGTCTGTATTGTTGTAGTTCGTAGGTAGTGGATGGAATACTGTAGTATTCCATCCACTATTCTCACAGTTGTAGTTACGTAAGGTTCTTGGGTATAAACGTGTGGGTTAAAGGCAATTTATTCGAAAATAAAAAAAAAAACCTTAATAACCTCAATAAAAAATAACCTTTGACATGATGTAGTGTTACGTGCCATATTCAGAAACCCACGCTACCTTAATTCGATACAATAGCATTACACTTTTTTCGAATCATTTCACGCGTGAGTAGACAACCACTATGTCAAATTATCGCTTAATTTGATCTAGAATTCCTGTAACTTCAAATTTTTCCCTTTTATCTTGTTAGGTTCGTTAACTACCAAGAAGCCCACTATCAACAGTTTTGCTCTATGTCCGCTATTAATTTCTTTGTCAATATCTTCCTTTCCTCCCTAAGTTTTGGTGGAAATATAAATTTGAAGATCGTTTGAAGAAAACTTCCTCCATTCCATACGATTCAGTCGCAATAACAATGAAAAAATCTTCTAATAAACTAAAACTGTAACTTAGATTGAGGGTAGCTTCTTTCTTTTTTTCTGTGGGTCAAAAACTATTTAAATATTTTGGACCCAATAGATGGCCATGTAAATTGCAAGTCAGTGGCGTTCATGAGCTCCTCTAATCTCAAGTGTGTTGCAATTTTATATAATTTATATAATTATATTATTTTATTATAAATAACTTAGAATATAGAAGTAAACTCTTCATTCTTATCCTCAGTAACTAGGGAAGTCTCCACGAGGCGTGATAATTTACGACTATTAGGCAGGCGCCCACTGCCGCCTACACACAGGAGTTATGACTTCATCTGAACATAGAGAATACGCAGATTACAGGCTTTTGAAGGAAAAGCATTACATAAGCTAGGAGAATCGAATATAATTCAGATATCTTCGGTTCTATTTTTAGCGGTTTCCACACAGATTGGTTTGAGATTCATATTCATTAGCTCGAGAGTTCGATCTAGCTTTTCAGTTATTACGAGGTCATTTAAAAAAGTATACTTATTGCTGATACTTGACGCAAAAGCCTTATCAACATTTTTTTTCTAACTCCTTGTTCGGGCGTCAAGGCTTTGGCTTGATACATTGATATAACCAATTATATCAATGAAGATTGTTATATTATAACTACCGTCATATTGGCCAGTCCAATGCTGATTTTAGTGTTCTTCTGATCATTCAGAATACAGTATCAAAGGAGCACTATTTATTTATCACTCTTTAGAGACGGATAATTGTCAATTTGGTATATTTTATTTTGTTATAAGACAGAAATAAGGAGAAGATGCTACTGTTACTTATGCTGTTAATATAATCACCTCGCAAAGAAAGATAGGCATGCAGAAGCCTTTTGTTTTTCACAAACGTTGAAACCATAGATTTAGAATTTTTTTGCTACGCAAAAAGATACACGAAGGGTGCGAGCGAGAAAACCTAATCAAGTACTAAACGCCCAAGAGAAAAAGAGACAGTGAATGAAGTACCAATATGTCATTTTTTTCGCGAGAAGGGGCCCATAGCGTCCCTTCTGTTTTACACAGCGGTGAATTTCTTGCATTTAAATAATAATCTTTAGATTTAAATTGATAATATTAATTGTGCAACTATGTTGGCTTATTTTGTGAGTGAATGTGACGTTACAAGACGAAATAACCCCAATAAATACATGTTTCATAGGTAAATACAATTTTGTCCTTGGATTGTTTCGAACCATATTTTGACAAATTTCTGCTAGTAATCGGCTCAGAAAAATATTCTTACAATAGTATATTGATTTCCATTGTTTAATAAAAGTATATTTCGTATATTTAAACAGAATTTGCTAAAATATAATGTAAAAGAGAAAATTGTTTGTTTACGCTAGGGCTTGACAAAGCGGTGACGTCAGGAGTATCGATAAAAACTTAATCTTTTTATAGTGACATCATGGCATGAATACAAACTTATTTAGTCAAGTTTTGTTTAAATAGATTTAAGTTAGGATTGAGAAGATGTGTTCATCTAAACTGTACTTTAAGTTGCATGTTTATTATATTAGCCTTTGTTTTTCAAAATGTTTCGGAGAGTTTTTGATGTTTTATTACTTTGAGTAGGTTTAAGAATATCATATTGTTTGCATTTATTAGTTTTACAGTGTCTTGAATACATGAGTGCTCTGCTCACCAGCAAATTGTTCTGTTGAGTAAATAATAATTTGTAATGTTTATGTACCTACAGATGCCCAAATAATTCTGTATTAAGAGAAAATGGATTCGAATTTTAAACAGAGATGGATGGTCTCTACAATATGTAGTAAACATTTCGTATTGAAATACCTACTGCATACTAAGAAAACATCGACGAATCCTAATGAAAGAATCTATACCTAATTTATTTGTGCCTGTACGAATGACACTTCCTATCGTATGGTTAGTTAGTGGCTAACCTAGATAGTATTCTGTATAAGCAAGCATGTATTTTGCCCAGTTTTTATAACAGTTCAATATAAACAACAACGGCAGCAACCCTTTAATCTTGTTTCTTATTGTGTTCACCAAGTATCGATATCGATACTGAACATGGACTTTTTAACAACACTTTTTTAACTAACACATGGACAATTTCCCTCACACATAGATTTTATTTTTTTGGTTTCGCTTTTCATCTGACTCTGTTTATCTTGTACATACTATATCTATGGTTGAAACCTTATTTAGATCAATCTACTGTGCTAACAATCTCATTAGGACATAAATCTCTCTCATTAAAAAGTATTTCCCCAACTACGTGACCTTAGTTTAAAAAGCATAGAAAGCATTAATTATAACTGACTTACAAACTTATGAATAATCGACGATCGAGGACTTCAAAGTTATAAATCGGTAACTAGTAATCAAAGTTTGCGGTCAACTGGGACCTCTCATTAAGTATTCATAAACTTCACCCCAAGTTTAATAAACGAAACCCTACCATTGAATTATTTGAGCTATTTCATATCATTGGTGTCGAAGTCAAATATAAATTAGAAAAGTAAGTTAGAGAACAAATCAAAACTGAAAACTCGAATAAAACCGAAATCGTTTCTAAATTTATAACTCCACAATATTCATATATTGTGTGGTATAGTAAGAAAACACGGACAGTGTTTTCTTACTATATGCTCTGCAAACGAATCAATGATATTTGTGTACACAACAACAAAGGCTGCAAATGCTTATTCTTTACAAAAAATCATTCTAATGCCACCACAAGGACACATACAGGAAAAACAAAGCCGACCTTTTTTAACCACAAACAACACGGCATGACACAGCCGATGCCAAAAGAAAGGCCTGAAAAATAAAACCCGTGATTTGGCAAAAGAACTTGATAACTATAACGGAACTCCTGCCTCAAAAACGTAAAAGCTATCTCCGCCTATTAATTCCCATTAAAGACGAAATTAATCGACGTCTATTCATTTCCCCGCTTCCAAGTATCAATATTCTCGAAACGAGACGAGCCGACATCAAATACCGACATTCAATATCAAAAACTTAATGTTCCAGCTAAGAATTAATATCACGAGGTCGCCAGCATCGGGGCTCAATACGGATCAGTGTCGTGTGAACGGGGACTGAGGACAGTGGACAAAAAGAGACAGAAGTTAGACCAACTCACGTAGACGAACTGACGAAGACGGTAAACGAAATAAAAGTATTGAACTATCCGAGACTGTAGGAGTTAATTTATAATTCCGATTTATCTTCACAGCAGTGACGATTAATCTGCAAGCCTTACCTCAGTGTTGTTCAGTTTAGTGTTCTTTATAAATTATATATAATATATATATTGTAGTGAGCTGGTTGATACGCCCTCGCTTTGGAGAGGCAGAAATTGAGATTACTCAATTTCACGTAAACGAAATAAAAGTATTAAACTATTCGAGAGTGTAATAGTTTACAATTCCGATTTATCTTCACAGCAGCGAAATTTATCTGTAATTCTTTTTCTGTGTTTTTCAGTTTAGTCTTCTGTAGTTTCTGTGTAGTATTGTCCTGGTCGATACGCCCTCGCTTTGACGCAGAGCATGGCCGTGGGATGGGACATTTGTAATTAGTGCATTAACGATCGGGTTCGTTTCAGCGAGAGTTTTTAACTGCACGTCCTAGTAAATCATTATTTGTTGCAGCGATGATATCTGTTGTTGGCTTTTAGTTTTTATATACAGAATTGAGTTATTAAACACAATGGGCCTTTTAAAAAAGCTTTTTAACTATATGGTTAGTTGGTGAGAGGCGAAATGTGGATTTATTATAAGTGTACCTCTGCCGAATCTTTTGAGGAATACAGCAATGACGTTACGTTTATGTTTAAATTAAAATTTGCTAAGGCGATTTTTTTTTTGGAATCTGCTAATCAGTGTTTAAAGTAGAAGTAAGAAGAAGAAGAAGTAATAGAAGAAGTGTTTTTTTTAGTAAATATGTTAATTAATAGTAAAGAACCTTAGAGCAACTTTATAAATCAAATTATTATCCGACTTCCAAAGGAACCTCTTATAATGGTAAACTTCATCTATCTCATAAATAGTTACTTTAAAATATTAGAAATATTTGTTTTCTTGCTCTAAACATGACATAACATTTTCCGTGTGCAACACTACAACATCCCTCTTAAGCCCTATATATTTCACTTCAGTAACCCAGCCAGCCGTGTGACGCATGCTATCGTAAGTCACCACAACTTATTGTGTGTGGAACCAGTGCACAGATTTAGGTCATAGACTTACGTCTTTATATAGGCGACGAGAATATTAGGGGCTGACGTTACGTAACGTAGTGATCAAGTATTCACATATTTTTGGTATTTTATTACGAGATCTACGAGCCTGTCGTAGTCATACACTGTTCTTGGTATTCTTATATCTGTGCCAAAAAATATTATCTACTGACTTTTGCCAGCGGCATCGCCCACGTGAAAATATCCCAAGAGAACGTACTACCGAGAAAAAAGTTATATATTTGTCCTTTCAGTTTCAAGTTTTATCAGAATTCATTAATACGACATATTATGTACATCATTTATCAAAATCATCTCTGATAAAGACTATTTACGATAAACTAATTGGCGACACATTGTGCTATCCATGTATAGTAGAATAATTAACTTTAATTTCGACTTCTAACCAATCAATAAAAAATACCCTATATTTTCTTTAAAATAATCTCCATTCTTCGGTCCCCCATCTCCGTTTTCGTCAATTTTCAGGCCGAAGTGAAAAAAAAATGTAAATAAAACTGCCAAACTGTGGGACACATTGTTGTCAGACTGTCCTACAGTTTAGTCCTATGTTACTTGGGATGGATGCAAACCTTTAGTAAAATATTTGAGAAATTAATTTTAGAGCAATTGCAAAGATTTTTTAATAAACATAAATTATTACATAGCAAACAGTTTGGTTTTACAAGGGGTCGTTCAACTACTGATGCCGGTGTTGAGCTTTTAGGACATATTTATAATGCATGGGAAGATAAGTGCGATGCCTTGGGAATCTTTTGTGATTTGTCCAAGGCATTTGATTGTGTTCTTCATGATACGCTAATCAGGAAACTCCGCCACTACGGAATCCGGAACAGCGCTCTGGATCTTCTCACTTCATACTTGAGTGATAGGATTCAGAGCGTTGACGTTAATGGAAAAAGATCTCCCGGATCTATAGTAATGATGGGCGTCCCGCAGGGCTCGATTCTTGGTCCTTTCTTGTTTCTTATTTATATTAATGACTTGCCTTACCTCATAAAGGATAACCATGATATAGTGTTGTTTGCGGATGACACTTCACTTTTGTTTAAACTTAAACGTCAGCAGCTGGTTACTGACGATGTAAATAGCGCGATCTCAAAAGTAGTTCACTGGTTCAATGTTAATAATTTACTACTTAATGGAAAAAAAACCAAATGTATTAAGTTTACCCTACCTCACGTTAGGCAGGTGAAAACTGATGTGTTGGTAAAGGGCGAAGAATTGAATCCTGAAAATAGCACAGTATTCTTAGGCTTAACTTTGGATGCTAAGCTTCAGTGGGGCCCACATATAGATAAATTGTCGAAAAAGCTAAGCTCCGCAGCATATGCTGTTAGGAAAATTCGTAATTTAACTGACATAGAGACAGCACGTTTAGTATATTTTAGCTATTTTCATAGTGTAATGTCGTACGGTATTCTGTTGTGGGGGAATGCCGCCGACATCCAGACTATCTTTGTTTTGCAGAAAAGAGCTGTTCGATCGATTTATAAATTAAGCCCGAGACACTCTCTCAGAGATAAATTTAAGGAGATTAATGTAATGACTGTGCCTTCTCAGTATATTTATGAAAATCTTTTATATGCCCATAAAAATATAAAATTGTTTAAAAAATACAGTGATATCCATAACATAAATACTAGAAACCAACACAAATTTGTAGTACCTGCAACAAGGCTCAAGAAAATAGGTGGCTCGTTTAGATGTCAATGTGTACACTTTTATAATAAGCTTCCAAGCCACGTACAAGATCTAAGTGTTAATAAATTTAAAACATTCATTAAACGTAAGTTGTGCCAGAATGCGTTTTATACAATAAAAGATTACGTTGAGGACAAACAGGCTTGGGATTGAGCTGCTCCAATTAATTTGATTTTTTTTATATATTTTGCAACGTGAATTTTGTTTTTTTTTTTTTTTGTTTTCTTGCAATGACAAGAATATTTACTTTTTAAAGTATTATATTATTTTATTTTAAGTTTATTTAAATTGTTGTGAATGTGAAGACTATGTGGATTCAATTTTTGTTTGTTTTTAATTTTAATTTATCCAAATTAGTTTTAATCATGGTCTGGCAGTTTGAGTAGTTTATGCGGCCTACCCGAATGTCCTTTCTTTGGTATTGTTCGTCGAATCGTTGAGCTCCTTAAATTCTGAGTTGAGCTGCACGGTTATTGACAAATGCGTGCACTGACTGGACAGGTCCACTCAATCTGGCTGGTTCTTTCCTCAAAAGACCATTTCAGACTTCAGTCTACATGGTCTTCACATGATCTAATAAAGATTTTGTCTGGACCTTAAAAGAGACTGTGACCTCTGAGTTTGTTTCGGCCTTTCTTCTCAGAGTAGTCAGATAGGAAACGCCGAATTCATCTAGTTTTAAAAATATGATCGACATGTAAAAGTGTTTGTACAAACCTACTTACAGAAATAAAGTCATTTATCATTTATCATAACCGGTTTCTTCTTCCGTTGTGCTCACTTATCCACTCAACGATTTGTCTAGTAAAATCATTACCTAATTCACATCATCTACTATTTCGATACAACCATCACCTTTATTTTCACTAAAACAATCTCTGTTTTTCGATCCAACATCTCCGTTTCGATCGATCTTCGCTCCAACATTCCAATTTTCATCGATTCCTTGACCATAAACTCCTACGTATCTAGTAACAATTGGGGGTCGAGTACAGTAATAATCTACTGACTTTACTGAACGTTCTAGCACTCTACTGACAATTTAGTCTCGCATTGTTTTCTAGGGTCGCTTGGAATATTGTATAATCATTTAATAAGATTTAGCGTTGGAAGCAACACAATACTTTACACTTATTATAGTCTTCCTATCTTTGTCTTATGTTAATTGGGGTTGGTGCAACGCGTTTTCTTTTTCCGTTGTGCCCCATCAACATTAACGCTATTATTTACTTAACAACGCAGTTTCTACTGATTCAATAAAACAATCCACTTTATTTTCACAAAAAAAAAATCTAATTTTCGATCTCTCATGTCCGTTTTCGTCAAACTTCAATCCAACATTCCCATTTTCATCGATTTGTTTGCTATAAACTCGGCAAGTATCTAGTAGCAGTTCGGGGTCTCGTGCAGTAATAGCTTATGGACCTTACTGAACGTTCTAGTGCTCTACTGACAGTTTAAACTCGCATTGCTTCCTAGGATCGTCGCTTGGCATATTGCATTCGCTATCACCCGTTCCTGAGGCGACTGTTATTGCTTCTATATTCTTGACAATAGTATTCTTTAATATATCGTTTACAGTTTTGTATTTGATCGGCTAAAAGGATTCTTGTATCGCTTTCATTTTATAGAGTGTGAACTAGCAGAAATTAAGGTATTGTCATTTTAGTCAAAGGCCGATTTTTTTGCAAAGACGGATTTTCAGAGCTTTGAAGAGGCGGAACTCAGAGCTGGGATCTTATTATTCTGATGAGTCAAAACTATCATGATTCCACCGAAGGGAGATACGGTTTTCACAGACAAATCATGATGAACTTATATGATTTACCTATACTGACTACAAAATCAGAAACGAGAGAACGAATAAGTTAAAATAGACTGCTGTAAAAGCTCTTACACGTATAGTTGGTAAACAAAAAACCGTTAAAAAGTTAGAGAACAAAAACGATCAAATCAACACAACGGCAAAAAATAACACATAAAAGCTAACATACGAATCAACACGAGGATTTGGAACAAAAGTCAATATTTACAGTAACGTACAACAGATAGAGTAAGAACACGCGAGGATGCGATTTGGCAAAATGATTCGCTTAATTGAATGGCTGCCAACGATACAAACTGCGAACCTTTGGCACAGTAATATAGCAATTTTATTGAACAGACTGCCGCCTTTAATAGGTCAAGGAAAAGTGAAAGAATATTATATTCAGTCAAGACAATATATATATATATATAATAGCTCCGTGTTGACATCTTGGATGAAGAGTGTCCAGAAGGACATGAAGAAGTGCAGTCTATCTATTGACAATGCTTATCAGCGGAACAAGTAGCGCCTCATGACCAGTATAGCCGACCCCGAGTAACAGGATGTGGCGTGGTGGAAGAATAGCTGCATTTGCTATCGGTTTGGCTCGCGTAATAATCGGAAATTATCTCAAGGGGATGTATTACCGGGATGAATTTGTCTTTGTCCTAATCAAGTCATGTTCTCCCCGTGTGCCAAGTTTCATTCAAATCCATTCAACCGTGGATGTTTAATTGACTAACAAACACAGACACATACACACACTGAAGATGATATCATATGATGTGACATGTAGACTGTCACATTTTTAATTTCTTTTAATTGACTAGAGGCTCACGCTTGACCACTAACTCACCTGATGGTAAGCGGTGATGTGGTTGACGGTGAAGCACGCTTGCCTAGAAGAAACCTATTCACTCTTGACTTAAATAATCCTAGATTGTAGTTAATAAAAGTGTAGGTAATTATACTAATTATACTATAGTAGACATAGAATATATTGCATAAGTATGTTTTATCTGCGAACCGATCTAGTAGAGTGACTGAAAATGGACACCTATGTGGGCGTTAGCGACGAAACTTTTGGGGAAATTGGATCTCACGAACCGAAGAAGTACCTCGAAACACTACCTATCTAAAATGCTATCGATCAGAATCGTTTTAGGGTCGTACTAATCATTACTAAGGCCTTAAATTAAAGGATGATTAGGCGGTATCTACTTGCAGCATAAATCTTTAAAAATTTAGGTACTATTAATGTCAAAGGCGTATGTAAGGATCGTAGCAGTTGGTTTCCTGTAGATTGTGTCTATGCCCATCGGAAAAAGACTTGAGTTTATGTATGTATGTGTTGATGTGAAAACAACAGCTGGGACCATAAGACCGAAACAGCATATGATCGATAACTACCCAGTTTAAATCCATAAATTTACGACCAACATAAACCACAACAAAGCCTGAGACATGGTTAGCCGAATGTACAGCTACCCATCAAACCGGATCATGTCTGAACAGAAACCGTATAATTGCTTTGTGAACCTCAGTATATTGAAGCTCTGGACAATGGAGCAAGTGTCGATGAGCTTGCAAGCGAAACTAGTAACATGAATAATAATAACTTTGAAGCTAGTCTTGAGGTAGTAGATAGGAATTGCAGTTTAACTACGGTGATAAGATTCTTGCAAAAAAATGCACATTGATTAATTAAAGAAAGAACAGGACATTTAAGTACATTAAGGAAACGTTTTTAAGTAAAAAAAGTTTAGCTTCTTAGTTATTCATTCAAGTCAGTTGACTTGATTGTTGATTTACTTAACTAAGAGTATATCTGGAGTTTTAAATTAATAGATGAGATTTGCCTCATAACTAAAGTAATAAGAATTTTGCTAGGAAATGCAGACGATTACAGAAAGGACAGAATATTTAAGAACAGTGAAGGAACGGTCGAGTTGAATAACGTAGAAGCTAAGCTCCATTTAGTAACATAAGATTTCAACTTTACTAAAGTTGTCAAAAAATAAAAGGCCTGTTTTGAAAGCGATAAAAATACTTAATAATGATCAAACTTGACGCTTGCGAATGATACTCGTTGTTATAGTGTATGGATATAACAACACGTCGACCACATCATCGCTTACCATCAAGTGAGATAGTGGTCAAGCGCGAGCCTATCAATAATAATAAAAAAAAGAAAAATGTGTTACATATTTATTAATTAGGATTACGAATTTGATTTTTCAATTTCTTACGTAAAACGTTATGGCGGCATATAAAATGAGAAACGTCAACGGACTTCTTAGATTGTGATGACTTTTACCTCATATTAGAAAATGCAGATGACAGGCAAGCAAGATGAAAGCAAAAACTAGACGGCTGTCATTAAGAAATGAGAGGAAACGGTTGACTTAAATAAATTCAAGCTAAGTTTGATTGAGTAAAAATAAAAAAAACCCGACTGCTTAAGAAGCGAACTAAAAAGACGTAAACAAGAAGAAAATCATGCTGTGCAGTCGTAGGATACATATTTGCGAGCTGGCTGACCAAAATCAGATGTATCTTCCGACTGCACAGCATGATTTTCTTCTTGTTTACATCTTTCTAGTTCGCTTCTTAAGCAGTCGAGTTTCTTGATTTTTTTAATTAACTTTTTATTTATAATTTTTTTTTTTATTAGGTACATTTAAACATACAAGTATTATATATTTTTGAAATCATCTATTAAACCCCTCTACCTTAACACCGTGGGGTGTTAAGGTAGAGGGTTATAAGAGATGAGAGACGAGGGGTTTGAAAGGAAAAAAAACATATTGGGCCCCCACAATATGGCGCTCAAAATACGCCATTTTTCTATTTTCCAATTTTAATGTAGCCAGTGACACTTGCAATGTTAAGACGAATCGATTGACCTAAAAATAATCAAAACCAGCCAACAAGTTTGGTCTCTAAACCGCCACATAGGAACAAACATACATAAACTGTTAAACACGTTAACGGCAGTCGGGTAAAATGAAGATTTCATATTGACTAAAATCATAAGGTGCTTAACATAAAATGCTAACGATAGTCGAAAATAAAATCGCATTTACTTGAGGAAGTGCGCATATCCTGTTTGTTAACCGTTTCTTGCTTCTAGTTCTTGTTTGGAGTTGATGACAAACATAGCGGCGTAGCACACAAGATTTAGAAGCAAAAGGTTAAATGGATGTGGAATGTTAGCTGCTAGTATGGTAGAATTTTGTGAATTCCATTTCCAAGCCTAAGTATTTAATTTTCAAAAAGATTAGCCTACGTAGAATTAGTGTTATTACACAAATTGTAGTCATGTCAACTATACGCACATTTCAAATACGAAACTCCTTATTTCGTAGATGTAGATACGGATTTCAATCTCCCGCAAATTACGTCATTAGCAAAGACCCGTCTTCAAATAAGGTATAATATATCTGTACAAACAGACAAGGATACCGGAGGGATTTGGGTTAAATCCACATTAAGTTGGTGACAACTCTGTCGGCTTTGATGAAGGTTATTAAATGTAACCTAGACACGACGCGTTTATTACGCGGTTTTAACTCAAAACGAAACATCAAACAATATCAATTATATTTTGGTAGGAAACTCGAAAACTTTTACGTTTTTTGACGTTTACTTTAGGTAAAATCTAGGGAACTAAAAAGACTATAAAAAGAGAGAGGTGTCTTATGGACACCTGGTTGGAACGAAGTTCGATTCTTTAAATTTAGTCTTTCAGTTTCGTAAAATATAACGAAACTGAAATAACAACAACACAGCCGGTGCTCAGTGTAAACACACAATAGCGGCTGCTAGCGTAGGTACTGTATGTGTCTAACCAGCGCGCGCTCGTACGTCTTCGGTTTTCTTCGTGCGGTTCCGGCTCTCTCCTCGGAGTCTCCCTATTGTACGGATCTTCGCTTGTACGATATTAAGAGCGGAGCGAGCGTTGTTGTTCGGCATAGACTGCAAGCAGCATACTGTGGCCCGCATAATTTATCACGCAAAAATGATTATCTGTTTTTTATTTATTTTGATAAAAAGGGTATTTAAACGTTAAAATTATAAATATTCATGCATATTCTCAAAATTAACGGTAAGCTGAATCGATTTCAATCGATTAAGTTTTAGTTTCCTAGGTGATCGGCAAGTAAGTACCTCAAAAATCACTGCTTAAAGGTGTCGGGTTTCGATGTAATTTTTTTCATTGGACTCTTTTTCGGTCTAGGACCTCAGCCCTCTAACAAATCAGAGCTGTAACTTGCGATAAGGAACTCCATGCTAAAACTCCATTCCAATAATTAAGAATATAAGAAACAAAACATATACAGATTGTGTCTAACACCGACGCGACAAATAAATCATAGAGTCAGTACATGATTCCGGGCGAAAAATTCCAACACTAGACACTGTTGGAATTTTACGTCGGCTTTCCCCATTTCCATTCAACATCTAAAAGAAACCGAAAGAATTGCAAACACGTAAATTGAATAAAAAAGAGGGTAGAACCTTCCACACTTTTAGTAACTTTTGCAAATAAAGGCACCATTAAAGGTTTGATTCATCAAGCTTTTGCATTAGTGAACTCAGTTAACTTAATTTGGGTTCATAATTGTATAGAGCTGTAGGAAATACATTAAGGTAGGTAAGAGGCTTAATGTATAATGAAGAATATGAGAAAAAGAAACCGAAATAGAAAAACGAGGTGTCACGAGTTACTTACAAAAAAATCTAAATCAAGTTATTGCACGCCGACAAATTTACTTTGAATAATTTTGATAACGTCAACCTAATAATAGATACTTACTTAATACACGATTGAAAGAGAATCTTCGAACAAAGAAAGAAAAATTTATTTCCAACTCAAAGAGAATTTTAAACAAAGTCTCGCAAACGTACTCTTAAGATCCAATATATTCAATACTGCTTCAATTTATTCAATTCCCAAAGGTAAAGCTCTTTGCACTACTCACAGAGATCTCCTACACTCTGGACCTTATTGAAGACCAAGTTAGATAACAAGCCATCTGAGTTAGCAAGTTTCCAAACTATAATATTTATATGCAAATATTCGTAAGGAAATGTTCAAACTTCCTTGTATTTTCTAGACAAATGTAACTTTTAACTTCACAGCGTTTCTCGGGAATACTGAGAAGAGAAATAAGAACTTCATCGTCATCATATCAACCGAAAGAAGTCCACTGCCGGACATAGGCCTCCCCCAAGCGTCGCCACATTGACCGGTCTCGTGCGTCCCGCAACCAGTGGATCCCCGTAACCTTCCACTTTTAATAAATACTTAGTATTTACATTTTGGAAGAGCTATATTACGTAGAATTCAAATTAATAAAACTTCGGGATGGCTGCGCAAATAGCTTTTTCTGTTTTACTTTCGAAATAAATTCTTCTTCTTCTTCTTCTTCCTGCCCTTATCCCATGTTACTTGGGGTCGGCGCAACACGTTTTCTTCTTCCACACCGTCCTGTCCCCCGTCACGCTATCACTTACTCCCTTTTCTTTCATATTTGACTGACTGACTTTCGAAATAAATTATGTATGTATAAATAGGAATGGAAATTATTTGCGGGATATTCATATATCTAAGAAAACAGATTATTTTAGGGAGAAAATATTGCTAGGCGTATACGGTTTAACTATCGACCCGCCCGCTTCGCACTGGTTTTTATGTATTGATATAACACAGAGATATATTTATTATAATGGAAGTTTAATATGTGGACTATACGCATAAACTTTCAGTAATAAATTCTTTAAATCATGTTTAAAACAACATCAAAATTACGGATTTACAAAATTACGCCTTATTTAGAAGAACAGCACACCCCACACACAGATACGAAAAGCAACTGTATTTTATAATATCGAAGGTGAAAATTTCCACCGTAGAAATGAATAGATACCAAATTAACTGAGTAAGTTAATTAACATTGATGGTAGCCGACATCAATAGGATTCATTTGCAACATCGAAATAAGGATTCGAAATAAAGACAGGACAGTCAGCAGATATCCTTCGTGCGATATTTAATACGTTATCTTGTTTCATTAAGGTGGAATTAATTATTAAATTCATCGAAAAATAGAGAGAGCTATGAAATACATTTATCTGAGTCTGGACTTGCGCCCGGTTGATGGCAATAACCGGGTTGATGGTTGATTACATGGGGCTAAAACACAACAGGCGAAATTTGGATGTATCTACTATTGATGCAAATCTGCATAACTCTGCTGTGAGTACAGGAGTCATATTATGTGTTATGGTATTAGACTCAAACACAACACAACGAACAAACACAAATTAAAAGAGAAGAATAGTAAAAAAATATACAGTCACTTATGCTGAGATAAGCTCAGCTAAAGATGAAATTATTGGATATCAAGAAAAAGATTGGAAACATTTAGTTTAAGAAAAATAGTAGCTTCAAAAACAAAAAAATATAATAGAAAACTATGCAATATTTTATGCCGTACAAAGCCCGTACAATATTTTCTAGTAAAGTATGAGAAATAATCAGACGCCAAAATGTCGAGACTCACAAACTATTTCGACTATATGACGGTCTTGCCCAAATCTATCATATTAATAATTGGACTTTTCTGCTACAATCAACTTTAGTCATAGCGTAAATATTGGAGTCGTGCCAACATTCGCTATCGACAGGCCGACCCCTGGGATTAATACCATAACGAAATAACTAAAAATGATCAAAATTGGGCGTATTGCGAATTGCCTGGCCCCGTATTAGACGTGTCAACTGGGCAAAAGGGACAAATCTATACAAGACATATAACTAACCTTTGCTCATAGAGCTAACCTTCTTCATCCGTAAACCCTTTCTATTTCGGTGCATACGTGTGGCTTTCCAACCCCGGGTGTTCTTGTCCCACCCTCGAAAGAACTGTTAATATAAAGTACGTGGGGATCAAAATTGACTTTTTTTTATTATTATTGATAGGCTCGCGCTTGATCACTATCCCACCTTTCTTTTAAATCTCATTTTGATGCGCTTGTTCCGAGGATCCGCAAACTTATTTATATTTTAAAATCATTGAGACACACTGCAGATCGAAAGACCATTAAAATGGTTATTTTGCGTTATGCCAGCCGTTAATTGAGTACTGTATCACAACGTGTGCTGGTGCCCCCAAAACTCATCTTACCGAGTTAAAAAGGACACAGCGCGCTATAGTTAAGGTTGGTGCTAGTTTCCTTTTTCGTTTTCTAACTCTTGATTTATACAAGGAATGGGACACCCTTACGTTCAGACAAACGTTTATCATTCTTATGGTAGCTAAAATGCAGCTCCCGCTAAACCTTGACCCCAAATTAATAAATAACCAACGACAGAAGAGAAGAGTCTGCCCCTCATTGCAGTACAAAACTTCACTCTCTCAGAAATTCTTTTGATTCCTTGGTAACTTTTTGTACAAAAAAAATAATATGACACTTACTCTATATCCCAAAACCATCTCACAAACTGAGAATCTTTTAACGGTTTTCAAATAGATTTCCTTCATTCCATTCTCCCGTGGCTGATTTACACCTCATACTCGCTCTCTCGACCTTCTAACATTCATTCATACACTCCAACTTTCATTCATACACTCAAACCTACATTCTAACACTCCAACATATCTTCAAATAATCTAACATACATGCATACAGGACACTACAAATAACCAGTTTCTTACGAACAGTTGTCAATTTATTTTTAATATTTTAATTTTAAGTTTTTAATTTTGTATTTTTTTTTCCATTTGTCTTCAAAAGACTATTGTTTAGTCTCCCTGGTAGTTACTATTCATGTTGTTTACATCGTCTTTATACCTTTTAAATATTGTTTTGATGTGGGGCCACATCAAAACAAGTTAGCCACCTGGACATAAAATATAATTTCACTTAGATTAGTGTGTATTACAATTTCATCATCATTGTCTTTCCCTTGTACCAATTTATTGTTAGTCGGTGCTACGCGATTTCCTCTTCTATACTTTTCTCGATCGTCATCATCTCAGGAGTCACGCCCTTTCAAGGCATAAGCTTTCACATACTCCACACACAGTTAGCTACGTCGATAGCCATAGCGCTGGCCTCGCAAAAGTCTCTCATGGTGTAGATATTTTTGCATAAGGAGCAGGACAAGAGATATGGCATCATAATTATCAGATTATAACAGTCCACCGCTGAGAACAGACCTACCCAAAAGCACTTTATTCAAATCGATTTTCGGCTTTTCTCACCAAGCCGCTACCAGCACCCTAGTGGAAATCACCGAAAATAAAAGCACCGCTCAAAGTAGGATGCGAGCGTCCTATCCTATAGTACCTGCAATTTACGATGACAATTTGATTACATATTTTAAAATCACATCGCCAAAATTCTCTCCAATACAGCTTAAATACCTCAATTTACCATTCCCAAAACATGGTCCTTTTATAAAGTATCTATTCTCTACACGTGCGATGTGCTTAATATTATCGTACAAAGGCGTAACGGCGTGGGCTGTGGCAAACGGAATTAAACCTACGTGTGTAACACGCCTTTGAAGTTATGCCCGCCAGAATATAAATTAGCACAATCGTCAATTCGGTTTTAGACTACTAGAATTTGAAAGCAAAGGCTAATTTAATTTTTACATTTGTCTTATGATGTATTTCGGCAACAACGGGTAGAAAAACTTGGATGACGAAGGATTAAATTAATACTTGTACTTCCGAACTTTAACAGATAATTAACTTGAAAATTCACGCACTCATAATCACCTTACCATACTTATTAAGTCTCCATCAAAGTAACGTAAAAGTCAATTAATTATAAGGTATTTTGTCATAATCTGAAAATAAAACAACGTCTCTAAACATTATTACAACTTGGGCGGCAAACTCAGCCGACATTTTGTTGGCAGCCATTTTTGTTTGGTCTGTAATGGCGGCGCTTCGCAAAGACAAATGTCACCCGATATGTCAAACACAGTACATTTACTCTTAGTACCCTTTTTGGCCGTAGTTCAAGTTGACCTGGTGACTGTAAACTAAAGAACAATGTTGGCATCATTAATCAAAGTTTCTGAACTCAATCAACGCCTGCAAAGAGTTTTTGTATCGTTTTAATAGATTTTCGAGGCTCGTTAGTGGGAGCTAATTGTCCGGTGAACGTTACAAAGCCCTTTTAACGCGGCTTTCGAAAGGTGTTATAGCAGATTAATGTTCAGTGGAAAGGATTTACAACAATTATTTTTGAAGATTGAAGTACTTAATGATTTCAAAATCTTTATAACAAAGAACGAAAACTGCAAAGGACAATCAAGATTATAGGAAGGGTGATGGAATAAAAAGCCCGAATCACGCTTTAGACCGATTCGAGAAGGTACAGGTAGGTTCCCGAAGGTACAAAAAGGAAATCCGTAACATAACTTGTCAAATTGTCATAAACTTGGGAGGAACTTGATTTATAACGACTAACAAGCACTTTCCTGACCCAAAAGGTCCCGACAATTTGACAGTGACAAACAAAAGGTCAGCGACAACCGAATATACTCGACAATCTCAGAAAAAGAAAAACAAGTCGTTCCGAATAAAGGGGAACATTTTCTTATCACCCTTTTCTCTACAATATAGCGGCTGCCCAAACATTGTGATATCTTCGAAATTGGTGTCTAGGTGCGATGTCCAAGAAGTAAAGACGATTTAACTAACTTGATTTATTCAGTAACAATAAATCCGATTGGATTTACCGTTGGGTAAAATTACGAACTTCTACTTTCGATCCCTTATTTAACACCTTTGATGAATTTTCAAAACCTTTTCCTTTGTGCTCACCTTCGTTATGTTTGGAACTTAGTGCAAAATTTCGAGGTTTTAGACCAAGCGGCTTAGGCTACAGGTACCGTGAACCGTCAGTGAGTTCAAGTTTCATTTTTATTAGGTAGATGAGGAGAATAAGGTTGTTTGTAAACCAAGAAAATATGCTAGAAGCACTTTATTTGTATGCAGAATTATGTGAGTAAATAAATCTCAAAGGCGAAATTGCTTATTATATTTGCTTCATGAAATCAGAACTGACATTAACGAAGACTGAAACATATTATATATGAATGTTCACAAGAAAAAACTTGCTCTGACAGTAGACAAAACCACTCAGAGGCGAAGACAGCGACAATATATTCTGTCATTCATGAAGACTGAAACAAAATTATATAATATTCCATTGTCATATAAAATTTTGTTTAAATCAGACTTTCTTGTTCACAAGAAAGATATTCAAGAAAAACCTGACATTTTCAAAATGCCTGACAAATAACTTAACCAAATTTACACAGAGACGAGGGAAGCAAAAATATCTTCTTGAAGAGACTATAAATCTTCAACACCGCAGCAAACAAATTGGAGAGTCAACGAAAACAAACAAGTTGTAGCCACCACTTAGATTCACGGAGATACGGCCACAGATCCATTACAGTCAGGAGTGATAAAATGTAAGGGAGCTCGAGAAAGCTTTCTGTCTCTTGGTGTCTCGGTGAGTGAACAAGATAGGTAGTGTTAGGTAAGTGATATATGCGATAACTAGACTATGATTTTTGTGTAAATTAGTATAAAAGTCACAGCGGATCTTTGTGTCTCTGAAGTTGGCTCTGCCAACCATTGCGCAAGAAACAGTTTGTCATCGAGTATACTGCATAGAGTAAGCGAGATAGGACGATGCGACAAACGTAAGCCAGTGAAAGATACAGTTATACAATGGTATCTTCACCTTCAACATTGACTCAAAAATAGCCACTGTGCAAGGTCTTGCAGCTAATTCAGAGACACAAAGATCCGTCGTGAGTATTATACTAGCATCTGGCTCTAACCAACAACATACATACAAACAAACATAACATCACGCCTATATTGCTCGAAGGGTTAGCGAGAGGTGCATCACCTTATGTTATACACCCAAATATCACCGGTCATGGTCGTATCGTCGTAATCGTCACCAGTAATGGTTAAGTCCCATGTGCCCCCTAGGCGGCTTTCCTATCTTATTACCATCAACAGGGCACAATCAATAAAATCATAACTTATCTACTATCTCATCCTACTGTCTATGTACTATTCTACTAATGCCATAAATATGAGAGTCAGGATGATCAGCTAAACGGCAGATCGCTACCAAGAACAAAACATAGCAAACTTTTTATCCCGGTAGAATGCTCTCGTCGAATAAGTCGGCGGCGTCGCCCGCGTTTAAGTCGAAGCTTAAACGCGGGCGACGCCACAAACAAAGTTAGTCTTAAATATTTGTTCGGTTTGACGTCGATATTTATTTAGTCCCCAATACCAAAAATGGTGTTGTCCAACGCCATTTACTATTTTTTCGCAAGTCAATAAAGAGACAATAACACTATTTTATTATATTACTATAATTTTGTGACAAGGGTACCATTACGTGATAAGTGATAAAAGCAGTGCCACTACCAATAGGTTACATTAACGACCTTACATTTTGACATTCTCAACGGTGGTCTAGCTAGCGGTAGCAAATGCGCTCATATAACTTCTCACCTTCTCAACACCACAATCATAAACACATACACACACTAACAAAAACTCACATATATACACACTCACACGCTTGATTACACTTCACATAACAAAAATAATAAAAAAGAAATAAAACCTTCCGATTAAGTGTTTGCACTTGTAACATAAAATGTAATTTTTGCTAAACGTTACTATCTATAGTAGTAGCTTTCTAACTGACTTTCCAAAAAGGAGTAGGTTCTATGTTCGACTTTATGTTTTTTTAACCGACATCCCAAAAAGGAGGAGGTTATCAATTCGACTGTACTTTTTTAGTAGATACAAAAAGTGGAAATAAAAAACTTTTTTTACAAGAAAATGCTACCGACTTCCAAATAAAAAAAACTACAAAGTGAAAATTAACTTTCTTTTTGGAAGTCGGTGTCTTTCGTAAGTAACGTTTTTTTTGCGTATAAAGTTATTTTATATATAAAAGTTATTTTTCAGTTTTTAGTTGATAAGTGATATTTCTGGAAGAAAAATAAGCATGATTTTGATTTGAATGCTGCTGTTGAGCATGAGATCCTGGACCAATTTCCGGGCTGAGCAAGATGTTATTAGCATTTCAATCTGGTTTTTTTTTTAAATAGCAGGCTACAGTCTTTTTTGTGATAGATTTGTGACCGGTTGATGGATATAGAACCTAAACATAACTGTAGTAATCCAAGTGAATTAAACATCCGTTTAAAACTTTAAGCGATCAAGAATCGGAACACATACCAATGCGGTATGCGTTACGCGGTTCAGAAATCATAGTTTTTCTCACTGCTGACGCATACTGCGCCTGAAACAAAATACCATTCAAGACGTTTTTCAAACTATTATGTGTCCTCTAGGTAGACCGACCAGATTAAGGCTGCAGGAATCGGCACGATGCGAGACATCCAGGACCGATCGATGTGGCGCCATTTGGGAAGGTCTATGTCCATTGGCAGATCCCACAAGAGCAGGCTGGCTTCGTGAAAGGAAAGGGCACACGGGAGCAGATTCTCAATCTTCGGCAACTCATTGAGAAGGCTTACGAGTTTGATGTACCAGTCATGATGTGCTTCATTGATTACAGCAAGGCCTTTGACTGTGTAGACTGGAATCGGCTATGGCGAATTTTACGGGAAATGGCGGTGCCTGAACACCTTATTGCGCTGTTACAGGGACTATATTCAAACAGCCAAGGCATGGTGAGGGTGGGCAACACGTCCTCGAAGCCCTTCCCATTTGGCAAGGGAGTGCGCCAGGGCTGTATTTTGTCACCCATCCTGTTCAACATTTATGGGGAGTACATAATCCGAAAAACCTGTGAGGATTGGAACGGCAGGGGTGTTAACATCAATGGCAATAAAATCACCAATCTGCGCTACGCTGACGACACCATCCTGTTTGCAGCAGACGAAGCCGAGATGTGCACTCTTTTCAACAGGATGGAAAGATACAGTGGTGAGATGGGGCTTTCCATTAACCGGTCCAAAACGAAGATCATGGTGGTGGATCGCACGTCCAAACTAGGGCTCAGTGGTACACTCGACATCGAAACAGTTAATCACTTTATTTACCTGGGCTCTAGTATAAGTAACAATGGATCGTGTGAAGATGAGATTCGCAGGCGCATTGGAATGGCAAAGAGTGCCATGTCGCAACTCGAGAGAGTATGGAAGGACCGCAGCATTTCGAACAAGACAAAACTGTCACTTGTCAGCTCCCTTGTTTTCTCCATATTCTTATACGGAGCAGAGACGTGGACTCTAAAGGCCGCTGATCGCAAACGCATCGAGGCTTTTGAGATGTGGTGTTACAGGAAGATGCTGCGTATCTCGTGGATGGCACACAGGACGAACATCTCCATATTGCAGGACCTCAAAATTGAAAAAAGGCCTAGATTGTCGAATGTGTGCCTCCGCAAGATATTTGACTTCTATGGCCATATTGCCCGTAAACCTGGTGACAACTTACTAAAGGTAATTGTCACTGGCAAAGTCGAGGGCAAACGACCTAGAAGCAGAAGTCCTTTACGCTGGTCAGACCAAATCCGAACCACGCTGAACATCAAAGCCTCCAAAGCCGTGCATGTTGCTGAGAGTAGGAGCGGGTGGAGAAACATCATCAAAGAGAAAGTTTTGAAACCATGATGTGGTCACGACCCCCAGCATTGGGGAATCGACGCGAGGAGGAGGATGTCCAGTGGACGTCTTTCACAACTTGAATCAAATTAAATCATATTTTATTTTCCTCAAACATATGAAATGTTGAAGATGATGATGTGTCCGGCACCGCATATCGCAGCGTTGTGCATTCTGATCACGAAACCAAGGCTCTACTCTTTTGGAAAATATAAGGTAAGATAAGATAAGACGTTATGTCATGTAGTCTCATTCGGCCATTTTGGTTCACGTCTCTGTCTCATACAAAGCGTTGGTCTAGGGACAGCTTAACACGATCCCCCTGAAAGTCAGAGTAACGACGTTTATTCCTGCCGACGACAGAGGAAGGGCGATAATTGACTAAGTTAGTCCGCCAACCCACCCTTATGGAGGTACTTTGTGATCCCAAATGCCGGGACTGACGAAATCAATTTGGTACTTCATTAATCTGAGTTTTTTGTTCTGAAAATGTGTGGCTTGTTCTGGATATGGGAGTTTTCCCTTGCCTTTCCTTTAAACCGATGTTAAATGTACATTGCATATTTAACTAAATGAGTTTTTTTTTATATTTTATGGGACATTATGTATTTAATTAAATGAGTACTATTGGACACGGTTTGATTCGAAGCACCGGGTAGTCAGATTCCACAAAAAAAATCTGACAGACGTCTTGCCAGGAGTTACCCAGTTACTGGATTGTGGAGATCAGAAAGGCAGTCGCTTCATTTAAAATACCTGGCAGCTGGCCCCAACATGGTATGGAAAAGGTTAGGCAGATTGATAGGTTTTAATAGGATTGTACCAGCTAACCAACAAGAATCAAGTCCGCCTATGTACCTGTGTGTTACATGAAGTTTTAAATAAATCAATCAATCAACGACACCACCGCACGCGAAGCGTGTGCATCGAAAACTACGTGCGACGTACGATATTTACGTGCCGCGCCACCGAGGTTCTAGTGGTCAGCCTCAGCAGGCGAGTGAGCTCGCTCGTGATTGGTTGAGCGATATTTCGGAATAGGTAGCACCATTGCTACCCAAAATGTAAATACAGGCGAGGATATTTTGTTAATAAAACATTGTTTGAATAACCAAAACCTATGCCATTTTATTAACCACTACCCTCGGTAAAGGAAAAATGCATTCATACTGGGTGTTACATACAGCTACAACGAACACCAGCAGCTGTGTATTTCCCTAATCACAAGCGAACGCGATCATAGCTTGGTGCACAAAAAAAATATGTTGCCATATTCCCGACATGATTATATCATGAAAATAATAGATTCAAGAGCAGTGACTTTGCGACCTGTCTTCAGCTCATTGGCTCCGGAATATATTACCCGATGTTTCTCAGTTGACTGCACAATTGTGTAGCTATAAGGATTCTCTTCCATTCCAAAATTAAATTGACTCAACCCTAAGTTCTTGGTTCTTTCTCCAAAAGATCATTGCAGACCTTCTCTGAATCCTCTTGGAATTCATATTAGAAAGATCTGACCAAGACAATGTCTGGATTTTAAGTGACCTTTGAATTTGCTTCGGTGTTTCATCTAATTGACCGAGCGAGCGCGAAGCGCGAGCAAAGCGCCTCCGTTTCAGCTCGGGCAAAAATTCTTTCGTATGTCCGGATGTCCGGCTAGTCTCCTCTACAGTTCGCATTTCTCATTCGATTCACGTGAAATTTTGTGAGCATGCTCGTTAATTAAATGGATATTTTTTTAGCCGCTAGTAGTAGTGGGATAGGAAAAACCGATGGCGGCTACTTATGCATAATAATAATAATAATACCAGCTTGTTTCCGTCCAACTGCAAGACAAAGACCTCTTCGACAGACATTTATCACCACGATTCTTCAATGCGGTTTGGCGATTTCAGACTTGAATACATTTTTAGCTGTTTCATTTATGAAACTTATCTACAACAACAAATATAATTTATATTCAGAGCAAATTTATTCTTTCCTCAACAAAATTCATAAAAAATTCAGACTCGCATTTGGGTGTTATATTTTCCTGTCATTATTACGAAGTTGGAACGATACGCCCACACCTCGAATTTCGAATAAGGAGCAGGTTTTATTTCGCTCCGACTGTTGCCAATATTATCCGAAAACTCGAATATTCCGAATAAACTCAGTTATCGAAACGATCGCGAAATTTCGAAAGAATCGATTCCGGCGGCAGGAGGCCGAAGTCATAAGTGTTATTATTTTTTCATTACGTATTCATTATTATGCCTAAAGGGTTTAGGAGAACTTTTTCGATACATTTCATTTGCTCAGAATTACATAATATTACATGATATGGACTTATTGATTGAGCAAGTAATTGCTTACATAACTTTCCTCGGCGAGTTTTAGGCACCATGTTTGATGGAAACTGACGTCACCATAGAAGATTACGATCACAAGACCAGCAGCCGAATTGCACAAGTGAATTCGGCATTTTTGAAGGGTTTGACCACTATCAAATAGACCAATCACATGCGAGATGAATAACGCGATGTGGGTTTCCGTCTGTGTGATTTGTTGACTATTATCGGTCAAACCCTTTGCGTTGCCGTATTCACTTACGCAATAAGGCTGTAGGGAAGAACGAGCGTGCCTGAAGGTGTGTACCACCGCCAGTTCAATATCCACCACTCCACCGCACACAGGATGATCAGAAGTAGCAGAAGTAATTTTACGCTCCATTGCTAGATGAAGCAAAACAAGTTTAGGGATCATAGTTTTATATATTGTAACGAATATGAAGGTATGAAGTTATGAACAGGTATGCCAGTCTCGCATTAAACGTCAATACGGTAGCACGTCTTTTATTCTGTCCTGCAGAGGAATATCAAAGCAGAATATACCTCAAACTGCTATAAAAACACCATCTCAGAAACCAAAAGCAATATATTCCACTTTGGCTGCCCATCCAACATCATCCTTGATCATATTTCACGCAGAAACACCAGCTTATAACATTTTAGAAGCCCAACTTCCACGAGTTATATAACTCAGTCGAGCGTTGAATATTGTAAGTAAAGAGGGTAGTCTGGGAAAACCTAAACTAGGTAGAAGCGTGCACCTGGGGCTAGGCACATTTTACCTAGGTTCGTAATAGAATGTATTAACGTGAGCGCCTCGGAGCCTGCTAAGACTTTAAGCCGTTTAGCCGAGACATTGAAATGAATGGGCTTAGCATCGGGATAGATTTGGAATTTATTGAATTGGCGCCCAACGTGGGGCCATAGTCTGCCAAGAATCTTTTAATTAAATCATATCTTTGGGACGGGATCGTTAAAAGAAAATAAAAAAAATGTGAGACTTGTAATTAAATTATCAGTCATAATTCTTCAGCCCTTATCTCTATTTATTCGAGATTGACGCAGTATATGTCTTCATCTTCCATGCATATTTATTTGCCGCCATCTTAAAAGTACCCTTATTTTTAGCCATATTATCTTTGGTATAGTCCACCCATCGTTTATTCAGTCTTTTTCTGGCTATAACCATCTACATTGACACACAAAACTTTCCTCACGAAAATTAATATTGAACTGATTAGTCGTATATAAAGACTGGACTAGTCTCGCCTTCCCTAGAGACACATTCGATTAAAATCATAGTACAGCAAATATTTCTGAATATTTCATGTAATACAAGTCTCTCCCCTAAGGTAAACCCCTGGGAAATTTTGGCTCAGCGAAAACATAGCAATATTGAAAAGAAAACCCGAACAAACCTCGTACTTTTTAGAAGCATTAAAAGCTTAATGAAACCAATTGTAAGAAAGGCAACGGAAATTGAGGAAACGCGATAATGTAATGTCCTTTCTACAAAGACGTATAATTTCTTTTGTGTGAAAACAAGGAGCTTATTTGTATTGGTTCGTAAGCTTTTTTTGGGCGGAAACAAATGTTCATATATTGGAGGGAATGTTTAGGTGCTATAATTACCTAGTACAGGGCACACATGCTTATTTATATCATGAAGCCTAACCTAATTCCTAGCACGGATGACCAAAGCTGGACATAAACCTTTCCAATCACACGCCATTCATAGGGAGTCACGACAACTTTCATCCAGCTGCTACCATTTACTCTGCAAAGAACGTCACTCCATTTAGCCTGAAGGGGGTCCTATCTCGCGGTTGCCGATACGCGGTCTCCTGACAAGAACACGTCCATCACAATGGTCGCGGCTAATACGGCAGCCGATTGTCACTTAGCGTCTTTATTCTGTGAGATATACCGACAGCTTCGACTCTGCCGGACCACCTCGTTCTTCATTCAATCCCCACAGAAGCAAAAGTGCTATAAGTGGAATAATAAATATATATTCTACAAAACAATAATTACGTAACATAACACTCGTTAGTGATAACGAAGTCAGTTCCATACAACTAACAATTAGAGTTCACTCATCATTGAACACAACAACAGCATGCATCAAACATTTTCACACATTTGATTTTATCGTTCTTTTAGTTTTTAGTTTCAATGCAAAAAAATTGGGTCTTCAACGCAATCAACAACTCCTGGTAATTGGCTCTTCGACTAAAGCGATCAATAACTCTGTTTCTGATGTAATTACTTTAGGAACTGTTATCGTTTCTGAGTTTGGCGATATTATGCTTAACTCTTCGACGGTTATGTTCAAAAGTTACACGTGACGATGTTCGATTTTGATGGATATGGTGCCGAATTTTAACAGTCTGTTTTCAAGTAGGGAAACACTCTTTGACAGATAAAAAGCTACACTGTGACATTGTTTATTTATTTCAACTGTAATTTTACCCTATGTTCACAAAGTTAATAAATGAATTTGAATTTGACTAATTATTTCGAAAAATACACTGTCTCTGTGGATCCTACCACGGCCGCAAAAACGCCTGCAAAAAGGTAGTTTTGATTATAAAATGACCTCGTTCAAAGTCACATCTAATATAAACCTAGCAGAACTACCGCATCTAAAATTAGCAAAAAGCTTACACACCTCTGAATCCAAAACATTCGCATCCTAAATTCCACCCCTTTCATTCGGATTACAGTTTGCACTCACAATTTGCCAACAGACGTCCAAAGTTCGGTTTCGACATAGCAACATATTAACAAAGCAGATAATAGATTGCAACTAACCCCGAACAATTTCACAAAGTGCTGGTCGAAAGTAAATCGAAAATAAATACTGCGAATTTATTGTACGGAGAGATGCGAGAGCGATGAGAAGTGCAGGAAAGTTTGATAATTTCATTTTCTCACAACAGAGAGCATATTTTAGGAAGTTAAAGCTGCAGTATCTGCAAAAACTCAAGCGTAACAGTTATATTATTAATTTTTACTTTAAAGGAACAAGGATGGATGAAATTGTTCGTTATATTTAGATTGCAGACAAGAAACCCTCTATGGAACCTAACGAGCTTTGTTAAAACGAATATTATGAATAGAACTATATTCAAAAGCTTTTCAAGTTTTCAACCCGCAAAAGCAAACCAGACAATTTAGTTCAACCGAAAAATAACAAAAATTAAAATATAACGTTGGATCTGTAAAAACATGCACCTATTCCATTTAGCCGTCGCGAAAATAAAACTAGCCTTTTAGGTGCTCGGGCAAAATCGATTCTCTCTCCATTCCATCCATTATGTATCTGGGTCGTATATTCTCTAAATCTCGGAGTACTCTCCAACCAACTTAGGTCCATTTAAAATCAAGGTCAAAAGCTAAAACGGGGACCTTCGACGGCTAAAAGCTATTTGTTCTGTTCCGTTCTGATAGCCTGGTACAAACGCCAGAAAGGCCAGTGCAATGGCGCGAGATGGACCGAAACATTAAATAAATATTCATCGGGAGATGATTCAATTTGTGGATTTGAAACATCGAGTGGCAGAGATCGGACTTTGTAGTTTAAAATTTTATTGCCCGTGAATTATTTTACGGTTCCAGTTTTATGGCATTGTGTTTTATGACGGATCCGGCAGTTAAAACTAATTTGCAATGGAAATCATTCATTCCCTTCTTGCGTTAAAATGAACATTATTTTTTCCCACCTTTGAAAGAAGCCACTACGGCTCATGAATTCATCATTGCTTTCATCCATATCGTCTTCCTTGTGAACCAATAAGCCTAGGCTCAAGAGATTTGTATATGCCGTTGTCAGCAGCCGCATTGCGCCACAGCCTACACCTGATCCATCATCCGGCCGCTAATCCGCGGAAATCGATCGGTTGACTCATAATCTATTATGTGACAGATCTTGTCTCGGGTTGTACCTATCTGTGTGTAGAAACTTGCCAATCGATAATGGTTATAGTAGGAGCTTGATAATAAATAATTATATGTAATTTTCGGTTCTGTGAAGAATTTTCTGGATACCTTAAAGGTCACTAGGGCGGTCTTTAATATTAATTTTGGATCTAACAAAGGCATTCGATCAAGTAATCATGGCTACGTCTGATTATGAGAAGAAGTTTGATATACTACAGCGATTTGATTAGCCTAGATGTTACTGAAACTATTTTTCACCTTCGATCATCGTGATTTTAATTTGGATATCTAATACCTTTAAACGAGCAATTCTTGTATATATATTGTGTATATATATATATAATCTGAATCTCGGAAACGGCTCCAACAATTTTCATGAAATTTAGTATGCAGGGGGTTTCGTGGGCAATAAATTGATTTAGCTAGGTTTCATTTTTAGAAAACATCGATTTCTCTATTTTCACCCGAGCAGAGCTCGGTCGTCCAGGTACAGTTTCTTTAAACGACACGTAGTAACTAAGTAAAAATATGAAAAAGATGCTGCATGTCTGCTAAAGCCAGTAAAAGGATCGCAATATAGGGATTAATATCAAAAGATTACCAGATCTATTAAAGCAGAAATAGAAAAACAGATTAAGGTGTTAAACCATAAGCAATTATAAACTGCTACCTAAATCATATACATAAATCGGATGCCTATTCCAAAAACACAGCTTATATCAAATATCAAAGCAAATCCTAATTCAGAAGAATAACGAGATTTCTTAAGCTTCCTATAAATAAAAGGAGCCTTTCCGAAGTTAAACATTAAAGCCCACAAGCTAGATAAGGCTACTGCCCTATAAATCTTCACTAATGTGAAGATTGATAGATACCTACCGGTTAAAACAGTTACATCAGTGATACGTTCATGTAAGCCTATCTAGAAACCGACTTTAAAGAGTTTATTGGTGCCGCAATGCGTAAAATAGAAATAGATGCAAAACAGAAACACGAAACAAACAAAAAGTATGGATATTGAAAAATTTTATGAATATGAGCTTCGTCAATAATAATTATTATTCTTTGTATTAAATCGAAGAATTTGTGCATGACTTACGGAAGCTGTGTGTCTTATCACCTACGACTTGAACATATTGATATTTGATATCATGAAAAAATTAATAGTCTCTTCGCAAAGGTGATCCTTGTAGTTGGATGTCCAGTATTGTATAGTATATCCAAAGCCAGACGAGTCAAGAGTTTAAATTCAAAAATACCTGCTTCTCTACGGTCTTCTTATATAATTTGACGAAAGGAGGATTTATCGATCCATCAAAAATCCGTTGCGATGAGTACCGATATCAACCAACGGGACGTCCGTTAGTTGAAGTGCCCCAACTGTCCATTCACTTGCACCCTAGATGACTTGTACAACGCCTGGGACGCTGCGAGAAACGTGGCGGCCCTAACAGTGTGATTGAACGCACCATGGACACGAAAAGAATATATTTCTTTGAATTTACTTTACTCGTAGTCAAAGAAGGATTTCAAATAAAGGTACCACGCTTAATGTGTGGTACAACTAAGTCCGGAAATTTTCAAGTTAAGAAAACCTGATTTTACTTCATTCATCCAATTCCTTTCATCTATATTTATTCCGTAAGTGTCCTGTTAGATATGTCGGTTGAGATCTAAGGTTGAAACCGCTCCTAATCTTAAAAATAACATTTAGAATGTTCAAAGGGACTTCCTCAAAAGTTAGTAAGCGTTATGGGAATATTCTCCATGTTTTTCTACGTAGGCTTAAGATAATCCTGGAGTTACATGAAAAGCGAACCAGGAAAACGTTGCAAAACGAAAGATCTTATTGTTATCTCTATCTTTTAACCAACTGCCCAAAAAGGAGGAGGTTCTATGTTCGATATTTTTTTTATCTATGTTCACCGATATCTCCGTCAATCGTGGACCGATTTTGAAAATTTTTATTTGTTTGTAATAGTATATTCCGAAATTGGTCCCATTTTAATTTGGTGAAGATCTGATTAGGAACTTCGAAGATATACAACAGAACTCTTCAATAAATAACGGCAAATGTCTCAGGATGCAATCGCATGTCTGTTTATTGTTTATACCATTTCATGACATAACATCACGCCAGTACGCTCTTCTCTTCTCGGGTATGCAGATCTCTCATTTCACCGGTTATGATCATTTTTCATGATATTCGGTAATCTATTCTTGCATTAAAGGTACCTTACTAAAAAACTTGCCTATTAGGTAAGTACAACTAAAAAGAGAAAAATAAATATATTTTTTTTTACAAAAAAGTACTACCGACTTCCAAATAAAAAAACTACAAAGTGAAAAATAACTTTATTTTTGAAATTCGGTAACACAATAAATTGGTTCCTTTGAAAGACACCGATTTCCAAAAATAAATTCGGTAACACAATAAATTGGTACCTTTGAAAGACAGCGATTTCCAAAAATAAAGTTATTTTTCACTTTGTAGTTTTTTTATTTGGAAGTCGGTAGTATTTTTTTGTAAAAAGTATTTTTATTTCCGTATCATTTGCATCACAAATAAACGTATATTTTTTTTCTAAAATAACGCATTGAACCTCGCTTTCTGTAAATAAAATTACACAATTACAATTTAGAAACGATTTTAATTCAAATTGCTTCCGTTCGCGTTATAAAAATGCTTAACAGCTATATTTAAGGACATTACTCGCGCCAACTAGTGGGCACAAAAACGGAATCCCTCATTTAAGTGATGCGATTGGTTGTTGAAAATTGATTAAACACGCCACAGCAGCTGATGCTTTGACATTTTGGTCTATAATGTCCACAAGTTAGGTATACTCGTAACTTCGTAAGAGACTTTTCTGATGGCGCGAAGCAAATTAAATTGCTTCATTAGGCGATATCGCGCACTTGTTTTCTAAGAAAATTTTAAGTGCAAATCGGCCGAATTTCAACGCATTTGGTCCATGTAAATGTGCATGCAATTTCATTTAGTAAAAATTGCTTATCGGTATGATATAAATTGAATCGCGTGGAGCGATCAAAAATTCGCTAAGTCTTGTATTTCATCATAATAATCATCACCATATGAGCCGAAAGATGTCCACCGCTGGACATAGGCAACCCCCAAGCGTCTCCACATTGATCGGCCCCGTGCGTCTTAAAAATTTAGAATATAAAATTCACCAGATATATTCACAATACAAAGACTCTCGCCTACATCGTCAACGTCTTCCGCGAACCGGAAGTCTTTGCGTTGGAAGGCCTTCCACCAGGTGGACCGATGACCTGGTGAAGGTTGATGCGAGTCTTGTATTTAAAAGTAACCAATTCAAAAGCAATTGCTACAACCTAATCTACAAAACAAAATGGCCGCTCCACCCGTAAAAAGGTCAACAACATCCATTTAACAGCGGTTAACTTCCCCAATTCAAGGCAAAAGTCACAGGTAAAATATATCTGGCACACCAGAAAAGGCCATAAAAAACGATATGAGATGCCTGACAAGGGTCAAAAAGGGTCGTGAACCCGTGATACCGGGCTAGCTACACGATACGATAAATATATATTGAATTTTATTCATTGGATTCCGGTAACCATGATCTATTAAGGAGGAAAAAGAGTTGCTCCTGAAACTCTAAAACGATTTCGGGTAAGCAATATATTGTGGAAATTAGTGTTTGTAAATCTTTGTTCCAATGTATCAACATATCTGAATCATGAATGATAAGATTTTTATTACCCTTTCACAGCCTACATCCATAATAATATAATCTATATTTATATATATATAAACTTTTTTACAAAAAAATACTACCGACGTCCATATGAGAAAACTACAAAGTGAAAAATAATTTTAATTTTGGAAGTCGGTGTCTTTCGTAGGTACTATTTTCTTTGCGTTATGGACACCGACTGCCAAAATTAAAATTATTTTTCACTTTGTAGTTTTCTCATATGGAAGTCGGTAGTATTTTTTTGTAGAAAAGTTTTATTTTTCACTTTTTAGTATCTACCTAATAGGTAACCTAAACAACTTGTTAGTAAGTTACCTTAACGCCAGAATAAATAACCCGTATTTCATGAAACTTGAACATAATCGGTGAAATGAGTGATCTGCGTACCCCTTAAGAGCATACTGGCGTGATGTTATGTTATGAAATGGTATAATCAATAAATAGACATGCGATTGCAGCAATCCCGAGAGATTGGCGTTATTTATTGAAGAGTTCTGTCGTTTATCTTCGGAGTTCTTCATCGGATCGTCACCAAATTAAAATGGCACCAATTTCGAAGCATACTCTTTCAAACAAAAAAAAAGAATTTTCAAAATCGGTCCACAATTGACGGAGATATCGGTGAAGAGACACAAAAAAAAATAAAAAAAACAAACTCGAAGTCGAACATAGAACCTCCTCCTTTTTGGTAAGTCGGTTAAAAAGAGAAAGTATGTATGTATGTACCTTATAGACTCCGAAACTACTGAACCGATTTCAAAAATACTTTCACCATTAGGAAACTACACTATCCCCGGGTGCCATAGGTTACTTTTTATCCCTGTATTCCCACGGGAACGGGAATAAGCGGCTGAAACCGCAAGGCGTCTGCTAGTAATATAATAAATGCAAAAGTAACTGTCTGTTTTTCTGTCTGTTACCTTTTCACGCTAAGCCGCTGAAGCGATTTGGGTGAAATTTGGAATGGAGACAGTTTGATACCCTGGGAAGGGTAGTTTTATCCCGGAGTTTGAATAGTGAACTAGTAATTTCTCAAGTAAGGCGGCCCAGACACCTACGATATTATTTCGCGATATAAAAATAGGCTATTCGAAGTACTACTGCTACGCAAATGAAGTCGCGGGCAACAGCTGGTTTCGATATAAACCACTTCCAATGGCCGTTTTTCTTCGCCTTTCTAAAGAAGTAGCTTTCCCGCAAAGGTTAGAGTAATACCGTACTGCTTTTCCAAGGCCATCACAATGTAGCCTACTTAGAAAACCAATAGGAGCAGCGTACACTAACCGAAAGAAAGAACAAAAGGAAAGAAAGAGTGAAAAAATAGAATGAAAAGAAAGAAAGATAAAAAAAGAAAGGAAAGAAAGAAAAGAAAGAAGGTAAAGAAAGAAGGTAAAGAAAGAAAGAAAATAAGAAATAAATAAAATAATAAAAGAAAGAAAGAAAAGATTAAAAATAAACAAAGGCTGGTTGAGACACATTGCAAATGACATGATTCGTATCGAACCCAAATTCATTATCTCTGGTTAATCAAAGCATCTATGATAAATTATGTTTTAGCTTGGTAAATTCTAGGCTAAATTCTAGGCAATGAGGACAGAAGTATGGTGATGATGAAATCATTGCATCGAAAATAAAAAATATTAATCCGACTCCATTATCTAGACTCTATAATACTTTAGTGCCAGGTCCCATCAAAAGTCAGGCGGTGCTTGTCGCTTTACTAAAGAGTATTGACCTTTAATGGCTATGAGAATAAACCTGTGAAGTCAGGGGATTTAGAACGCTATCATTTCGTCATTTATGTTTAATCTAACGACCCGAACTGGCTTCACACGGGAAAAATTACAAACACAAATTTTCCTCATTTATCGGCCTTTCTGGTAGTAAATTCAGTATCAAAATCCGTTGTGTGGTTTAGAAGAAGTTAGCGGAGAAACAGGGAGGCAGACAGCGGCTTTGTTTTATATTTTTCAGAGATACTGTGTAATGGGAACGAGCCTATTGCCATCAAACATTTGATATCATAGCAGTAAACAAAAAATAACTAGTCCGCCATCTTGTGCCAACCGCCATATTGGATTTAGAATGATGTCACTTATCTAACCATGCATTGTCACTCAATCTAAACGTGTATATGTTACGGCTAATACCCGAAGTGCGGCTACACCTAGTATTAGCCGGAGCTAACCGGTTAAAACTAGGTGTAGCTAAGCTCCAACCGGCTAATACTAGGTGTAGCCGCACTTCGGGTATTAGCCGTAACATATAAAAAATTTCATCTTAATCGGTTGAGGATAACTGCTTTAAAATTCAGTTGCAAGATTTGAACCGAACACACATACATACTTACATACATACATTGCAAGTTAAATTAAAGCTTATAATAAAAGGTCACGTAGCTCCGAAGATATGCATTTATCTAATCTCAGCTGAGTGTGACAGCAATCCAATAATTCCAGTATTCACCGTGCCCTCATTTCCAATATTATCCAACACTATTCACAGCTTTCAAGGGCCATCATTCCTTCATTGCAGAACCATCAATATTCCATTCCTAGGAACAACATTTTTTCCTACCGATGCTTCAAGTCCGCGTGACGCCATCGACGCCATCTTACTGTCTTACGTCAGCTGTTTCACAGTCTAAACATCACGACAGTTCGAGAGTGTTCTCGGCCAGTAAGGAGACTTCTTGGTCTAGTCACTGCTAGAGATGGCATTGGCAAAACTTGCCATAAAAACGAAGTTAGTTTGTTAGTGATCGTCACCGATTATTTCATAGAAATTGATAACCCTTGTCATCCGTGTTATTGAAAACCAGCGCTGTGGGTGTGGTCCTGTCTCGCGCACGAGTTCCAGCATTATGCTGACCGATGGCCGTTTTGTGCGGATTAACGCATACTTTCTATTCTATTTTTGTCACTTTTCTATTATTAATGCTTAGAGTTTAACCTGGCATATATATTGTTTTTCTTACTTTCTTTTCTAATTCCGACTATAGCTGTCGCTAACGCTATGGCAGCATGCTATGACAGCCGATACTTGAGCTCTGCGAACATTGCGCAGGGATGAATATTATTTGTAACAGTGTGAGATGTCTCTAGTTATTACCGGCGGGTGCGACGATACCGTGTTATATGTTCTAGACGCTGCCCGATATTTTCACATATATCGGAAGGAATATAGTATTCGCTAGGGAGTGTAGGAATAACGTTACCTCGGGCATTGTGAGTCGTTATGACTATGTAGAAGCTCGACGACGAGGTAGGCGAGAGCCTTTGTGTTGTGAACATATCTGGAGAATTTTATGTTCCATATTTTATGATAAAGAACTTAGGTTTTCTTTGAATCCGTGGTATATGCGTTGTTGGAATGTACCTTAAAGCTATCTTATCTTCATATTCAGTTCCTTATTTATTTCACTCTGAGTAGATTTTGACTTTACAACACAATTGAAGATGACTGACTCGTTGGTCTAGCTCAGGGGTCATCAAATGGCGGACCGCAATCCGAAACCGGACCGCCGACCTATTTTGTGCGTACCTATCCAAGATAGATTCCATCATCATCATTTCAGCCGAAAGACGTCCACTCCTGAACATAAGCTTCCTCGAAGTATCGCCACATTGACCGGTCCGGTGAGTCTCGCATCCAGATTGTTTCCAAGATGAACATCTCCAAGATTGAATGTCAATAGCCGGCACCAACTTTAGTCTAAACTGCGGACGGATAGATCAAGGCAAAAATTTATTAGAAAAAATAATCTTGGTACTTTTATTATTATTTATAAAATCAAGGGCTAAAGGGTAGTTGGCCTCACGGACCAAGACGGTTTTTAAGAAACGGACCCCAATTGAAAGTAATTGGTGACCCCTGATCTAGCTAATGGTCGCAGGCGCTACTGTAAAGCATGAGTTACAGGGTTCTAATCCCGGGTCGAGTAACGTGTTATTGGGTTTTGCCGACTTTCACAGTAGCAGCCCAGGGAGTCTTGATTCGTGTCCATAAATTGCTCCCTCGCTATGACATGGGACTCGAGCTGGGTTAATAGCGTGATGTTATGTTTAACACAATTTAAAGATTCAGTTTCCCGTAAATGGCAGCGGTTATTAAATAATTATAGTCCCAGCATTAAAATTAAATGCATCAGCACCACTGAAAGCTTCCAGAACCATTGTAGCCTACAAACCGTTAATTGCAGGTATATAACTAACATTATCTGTGATAAACTGGGAGTTGGAAGCGCAAGCCTCTCGGATACCTGATCGAACTCAATTAGAGGAGCCCATTACTGAAAATGTCTCTACTGAGAGAGTAGGTTTAGTTTCTTGCCACGGTTTGTTGGGTATGTGGGGATAATATGAGCTTTGTGGGCTGATTCTTAAGTAGAATATAGTGTCAGTTTGAATTCTGGAAAGATTTAAAGAGTTCAGAGTTCGATAGCCCCATTTTAAAGGTTTTAATTCATTGATAAGATGTTACTGCGATCATGTCCTCTGATTTGGGCCACAAATTCGCTGTAGCCGAAATTCATCACTCCTAGCCTCTTATGGTACTAGACAGTTAAGTTTTGCTTATATTTCATGCGCTCTTACGTGACTAGCTTACCCAATTGAGGCCGAAAAACGCCGTAGGATTTAAAAACAAACAAACATAAATCAATGAAAGGCCGCACGCCTAAAAAGATAACGTAAATCAAGATTCAAGATCAATCATTTCTCGAAATCTCTATCTTAACTTCAAAATAAAACATAAGAACTTGAAATACGGAAATCACAGACTAAAATAAAAATCCATTTCTACACCATTTAGAAAAGGACTCAGGAAAGTCAGTTCCAAGTCTAATACGATCAAATAGACTATCCTTAGGCAAGCCTTTTGGCGAAAAATGACGCCTTTTATCGTAGGATATGAAAATGAAACAATATTCCATTGTAAATGAAATCCTTTAGATAAAAGCCGTTGGATAAGGCTTTAGGGATTCCGCAGTGACGTCATTCCGTGTTTTATATTCATTGGAAAATTCATTTAGCGTTGTGGCTAACGAATTAAATGGAAATGGAAAGGGATGGTATATTTTTAGTGGTCTAATTGAAGCTTGCTATATAGAGGGTAAAATACCTAGAGGCCGAAGCTCCAAACGATGGTCGAATCAAGTTATCGGAGCACCTGTCGATGACTATCAGCGCCACACTTCACCAGGCGTTTCTATTGTAGAAATGCCGTTCCCAAGTTGAAACGGGGTCACGATTCTCGGCAGTAAGAGAGCGATTAAGAACTAAGCTTATAGTAATGCTGACAATATGAGTCCATAGAATGAAATAGAACGCCCTTTATGAAATTAAATCTCTATGAATAGTTCAGATGCTTTAACACGACTTTGGAATAGGAATGGAGAGTATCCAGCAAAAGGCCGTTAGAGACAGCGTTAATGACAAAATGATAGCGTGTCGGTTGACAGCAAAAAATGGAAGAAGATATCTTAAGCACATATACGCGATTAGTACACCATAGTGTACCAACTCCAAGTAACATGGAACAAGGGCAGACGATGATGAGCCAGCGAAAATTTTTGATACTCTTTGTTTTACAAATCGTAAAGCCTCAAAAAAACCTTTTTTTCATGAGAAATTTAAAGACTTTCTTCACTATTTGCTTCCTACTGCGAATTACATTCCCAATCCTATATTGACTCTCACTACACAAAAAATCGGGACCATTCCCGACACCAATGCTGGCAAACAGTAACAAACGGACACAAAGACGTGACATTCGAGAATCGTTCCAATATTTAACGAGTAACCTTTTGTCCGCCATCTTTGTCTACACGTCAGTCACAAAGCTAGGGGGTCTTTGCACCCTACATAGACCCCCTTGCGTCACATACAGGCCAAATACCCGCATTATGCCTCCCCGCCGTATTTCCCCCAGACCTGGCTCTAAGCCAAACACACTCATGCTTTCCAACTGCTCAGGAATTCACACTGTCTAGGTTTCCACTTCACCCCATCGAACACTTCGTTGTAGTATCAAAAGTTCGATGCAAAATGCACTCGTTTTCAGGAAATGCATTAAGGTAATCACTTTGAATTCTCTGAACAATAGCTGTTTGAGAATCGAAGTTTAGTTATTTGGACTTAATTTGAATTTTTACGAGGTTGGATAGTTTGGGTCCATTAAAATCAGCTTTGTAAGTGCAAAATCTCATTAGCAATTCTACTGGAGTATGTTGGTCTAAATTGCAAAATCGTCTTAACAATTTTCTCAGTCCTACAGTAATGGAGAATGCGTGTTCAGCTTGTTTTCGCTTTTTTGATCGGGACTTCATGGGAAATCGTATCTCAATGGGGGTCTTTCAATAGCGAACTTGTTTGCGTCAGCACTTCATTGCTTTTTAGTTTCAGAGATAACGGAAAATATATTTTTTGCCTTTCAGTTTGCAGTGACACGATCCAGACTAACTGAGAGTTTTGTTTATCGTTATGAATTTAATTAGTCAATCGTTTTTAAAAAGGACGCGGAGGAGGAGCTATAGGAACTCATCACCATCTTCCTACCGTTGTCCCAAGTTACTTGAGATCAGTGCAATGCGTTTTCTTCTTCCATTTCTTTCTGTCAACCGTCATGCTTTCACAGACTATAAAAGGTAAAACAAGGTTTTTATACAATTATTTTTAACGATCTTTTTTTTAATGCAGTAAAAAAAGATCTTTAAAAATAATTCTTTATCACGTGTAACAAACGTGTGTCCAAAATTGTGTCAAATTTACGTTTGCAAGCTTTGATAACAAGACACTGTGACACGGGAAACTAAATATAAACTTGTAATAACACGAGCATTTTGGATATTTCTATTGTGCGTAAGGGTACACAAGTCATATCCATCTGTCAGACAACACAATGGAAATAATCTTGTCCTAAGAGCTCATGGTAGGGCCCCAGATATTTATAGCTTTAATAACGCCTTTAGAAAATTCCTTCCGAAAATTATTTTAAGTTTGCTATTCAAAAGTCCAAAACAATCTTCCGACGAACCATCTAAAAACCGACGCGAACTGATCTTCGATAACTCAATTCTGGTTGGTCAAAGTAATTTAAAAGTTCTTATCTCGCGCCGCACTCGTCCGCAGCATCTCAGGCTCCGTTTTGTTCACGATAATGACTTTCTTATCAGACTTAATTAATGGACGCGCTTTCAGCCACTTTCATTAACTCTTCTAGTTTTTTTTTCAAAACTTAACACGGTTAGGAAGTTACGGCTATTGTTGAAGGAAATTCTTTTTAGACACGACTAAAAAATTTTTGGGGAACTATTCCTTTCTTTCTCACACACTAAAGGCTCACTTCCACGAGGTTAAATTGACAGTTTTTCATACAATATTGTCAATTTAACCTAACGGTGTAACTAACTCTGAGTTACGTTTTTCGTGTAAGTGGGCCTAACAATTTAATAAAGAAGTCAAAAGCTCGAAAATCAGTCTTACCAAGGAGTATATAATAGTATTAGAAGCTGGCTATCATCATCATCTTCCTGCCCTTATCCCATGCTACTTGGGGTCGGCGCAACACGATTTCTTCTTCCACACCGTCCAGTCCATCGAAACTATCACTGACTCCCTTTTCTTTCACATCACTCCACACACAGTCCATCCATCTTTTCTTTGGCCGTCCCATCCATCTCCATACATCCACATTTATATTCAAACTCTTTTAGTAATAATGCGTTTCATCAATGAGAAAGGACCTCATCACATGACCATACCTGGACAAACGGTTCCCTTTCAATTTTTTGTCACTGGCGCCACTTTCAAACTTCCTCTAATATACACATTTCTCAATTTATCCATTCTCGTCACTCCGCATATCCATCTCAATATTCTCATTTCTGCAACATGCAATCTCTTTTCATTCATCATTTTCACAGCCCAACATTCTGATATATACAGTATGACAGGTCTAATCACGGACTTGTAGATTTTCCCCTTTAACTTGAGGGGTATCCGTGGGTCGCAAGTGGTTCCAGTGACCTGCTGTAATTTCATCCATCCTGTCCTAAGTTGATCCAGTGCGTTAGGTCTCGGTCTGCCTCTCCAAGCGATCTTAGATACCGGATGTCGGTAAGTAACTGGCCAGCGAAAGTCAAACAGACGATATCACCTTCATTTCAGCCGAAAACGTTCACTGCTGAAAACCTAGCACGATACACACGATAGCTCCATGTTAAATACAGTCAAACCCGTTTATAATAACATTTCGGCCGAAAACGTTCACTGCTGAACACCTAGCACGATATACACGATAGCTCCATGTTAAATACAGTCAAACCCGTTTATAATAACATTTCAGCCGAAAACGTTCACTGCTGAACACCTAGCACGATACACACGATAGCTCCATGTTAAATACAGTCAAACCCGTTTATAATAACATTGAAGGGACCGTTCAAATGTCGTAGTTAGATACATAGATAGACAGATAAAACAGTTAAAAGTTAAAGCCAATAGTCGTGGTAAACAAGCACATTTGCTCTTAGGTTCTTGTTACAGGACTTTTACATTCAGTCATTACACCCAGTATGTAGTTTTAAGCGAAGTCGTTTTAAACGGTTTTGACTGTACTATAAACATAGTTGAGAAAAGGCTTACTGGTACTGCCCTCGAAAGTTCAATTGAATGAATGAGAGACCTTTGCGAGGCCAGCGCTAAGGCTGTCGACATGGCTGAGTTCCAGTCGAAGCAGAATATATGAATTGGAATTGAACATGGAATCAGCGATACGAAGAAGAAATTCAGTTAACTTATAACTGAAGTTACAGTGTTTTCAATTACGATAATGGTATAGTAAAGAACACTCAACAGACAATGCACCATTCTATTATTAGTTATGTTAGATTAAAGGGAATACATTTCAAACTGAACAAATACACATTGTGTGGTGGAACATGGAACCAGTCAAGTGTTGTTTCAACTCATTGATAATACAGTTGCAACTGTTTCTATTAAACAGTGTTAATACCCGTCTAGTGTTATTCAACTTGCTTTGGTATTTATTTGTTCGTAAAGCAGACTATAGTAGACTCATTGCAGGGCAATAGCCCTTTTTATATTTTTACTAACAAAAGACTAGCATTATACATCAGTACCTACCTACTGTATCATATGCCTATTGTCTAGCTTGTTTCCAAATATGTAAGGGTCCAGTCTCTCATGGCAGGATGCAGAAGACCAGTATTTCGTATAGAGCAGCTGCCTATACTCCACAACTCAGTAATGGGTAACATGACACTCCTGGGTAGAATTGGGTGTCAGACATCAAGGCTTTTGACTATCTTTAACGACATAGCTAAGTACTAATTCCGTGGTCTACCTGGAATTCCCTGAATCGCTTCAGAACCAAAGTAGGAACATGTAAATCCAGCATCGTAAAATGGGGCTACCTCGATGGAACAGCAGCATCCATGCTCCATCTGCTGTCCTGTCCTCTGTGCCCCAAAACGTGCAATCAGGGTGATCTATGCGCTGCCACCGATGACGCCGTGGAATTGACTAAATTTTGAGCCAAACAAATATGAAGACCGTCTTGCAAGCGGCACGAAGATGAACAAGACTAACTCTATTCTCCCCTCATGGGACATAGGTGTGAAATTATGTATGTCTGTAATTCTTAAACATGTCCTCAGCCTACAAAGCCTGGCTATTCCATTACCAAGAAATCTTAGTTCATATTAATAATGTTCTATGATGCAATTAAGGCTAATGGACAATGAATTCCCAAGGTACTATAATATAATACTATACACTAGATGTAACTCCAGTAATCCGGTCATTCCAGATAATTGCATAATTATGTAACTAGTCACGATGCCAATCGCCCAATTCATTGGCATAAGTAATCAGTCTTGCTGATACTTATCTAGACAACATGCCAAATGTCTGTTACTTGGCTACTTACAAGCATAAATGAGAATTATGTGTCTATTCCAACTAGGCCTGGGAAAGCCTATTTGCATTACATTAAAGCCAAAATAGAAATAGCCATATCTATTAATCTTGTCAGACTGTATCTAGCCTAAAAAATCTTCTAAACAAATGAGAATGGGGTTGCGCAGTATGCCAAGACAGGCTGTTTTAATTTTAATATTCTATACTGGTTTCTTTGTCATAATAATATGACAATACATGCCATTATCATTTGTTATTTGCATGCTAATGAACTGCTGTGAAAATACAACAACTGTTTTATTTTAAACTACGCATTTCTTCACAAAATAATACAATTTGCATATTTTGAGAAATGGCTACATTTTTTATAGAGAGACTGACCAAATATTTCGGAAGCCCTACTTTATATAATTTAGTCGCCTAGCACTTACAGTGTAGACAAATTAAATATAACCACCACTTATCGTCAGAACCATTCGCCAAAAGTCCCGAATAAAACGTAACCTTCTCAAAGAGCCGGCCTCAATGGCGACATTAGAACCGCATAGCAACACAGCGCCTCTGTAATCTATCGAGATCAGAGCAATCAACCCGCTTCACTTAGCCAAACAACCCATGGGGCCTATAATCGCACCCTGGGGGACCCGATTGCGGATTTCCATACAATTCTATGTTGGCTTTAGGGCGAACAGAAAATGTTCCACTACGTAATGGTCCTTTTGGCAAGAACAATCGCTGTAAATTGAAATAGTAAATAAAACAGTAGAATACCAAAACATGAAAGACTCCTTTGATTCGAACCGGCACAGACAATGGGTATTTAATCGATGAATTAAACTGTTTGTGATGTCGATCAGTACAACATTTACGAGTGGCTTACGTTTTCTAGATCGAAATAATTTACATGGCAAACGAGCTAGACAACTAACTGAAACGATTTTATTTAAATCATATTTACACAGAAAGTACTTTCAGATTATACATAAAAAATATAACAGACCGATCTAAGTATAACGAAACGCTTCATTAAATTTCTTTTAGACTTGGCAAAAGTTTTTGATACCTTCGATCACATTGTAACTGTTAATCTTACTTTCATTAAAGTGGTGTAACCTTCATATCAAAATTGGTCCTAAAGTACGCAGTAGCAATTTTAAGTAAAAATACTCATATCATTTTTTTAGATTTGGAAAAGGCCTTTGATAGTTTCCATCCACGTGCTTTTGACAGGTAATCCTTTTCTTAGACACGTATTTTTACAGGATATTATTTTTGAAAATTTTCTTTGTGGTCCTTAAACACTAATTACTCACGTTTTCCTCGACGGTTTTCTTGATCTTAGCGCTGGCTTCGCTGACCTTGGCTCCAGCCTTGTTCACGGCGGAGTACAGGAAGTTGCCCAGGGACTTGGCTCCGGCAACCGCCTTGGTCGTCACTGCCGAATTTAGGGGAGTTGAAGATGTTTTGGATATAGAGACTGAAGAAATTATAATGCTCACTAAGCCACCAAGGCGTTCTCGTACTCTGTGGTCGAGGGGTTGTATTCCGAAAGAGATCTTGAAAGGATTATGTTATTTCAAAAGTGGTGAAGAAAATATTTCACATATAATATAGGTATGCACTTCTTTGTTAACTTACTTTGAGAATAAAAAATACCAAAAAATTACGAGTACAACAGAAAAGGCTAGATCCCAACCTATAATTGTAATAAACATCGGAACAAGTACATTTAGAGCTACTCTTGAAAGAGCCACTTTTCTTAGTAAAGGCGTTTCTTGAAGTACGAAAAAGGGATTGAAGATAGTGTTGAATCCTAATGGCTTTGCAAACATCTCTTTGAACGGACGAGAGGCAATTTGAAGGCACTTCAGTGACGATGAATTTAATTTGGCATTCGTTAAGAAAATGGTTCAGATCGTTAATTCTGGGTCTAAGCTTTTGAAAGAATCTTTCGAATGGTTTTTAAAAGAAATGTAAAACAATTTTGAAATAAAACTAGTTTTTACAGTTCTATAAACGGTAAATGCTGAACGCTGGAACAATTAAAACCACAGCAGGCCTAAACCGCACAATTTCAGCTGTGCTTTTTTATCGTTTAATTTCAAGCGAAAAAATGAACCGCGATTTTTCCAGCACTGGTAAAACGTAATCTGTATTCTGTTACCGGCTAAAACGATATCGGTGTCAGAAAAACCAGTTTTATTTCAACAAAAATTAAAAAATAAAAACAAAAAATAGATTACTAACACTCTTGCATATCAGGTACTTCAATAGCATCAACAGTAAACAGTTTTTTACTCTGGCTACCTGGAAAAGTGCGAAATAAAAAATGGAATAAACACAAAATTAGCAAACTACAAAAAAAAAACAAAATCATAAAGAAAAAAAAAGTCACACACTTTTTGGGGAAAAGAACAAAAAAAAAATTAAAAAAAATACTAAAGTGTCTGATATATTCCGGAGACTTTCAATCGACCCCTAATCAAAATATGTCAAGATGTGCAGAATAAGCAGTTCCCGTTATTATCCAGTTCTGAGAATACGCCGTAATATAGCAACTGGATTCGGCGGAGGTCTTAGTGAAAGGGAACTAGCTACATACAATAATAGTTATATCTAGAACAAGTCAAATCGTCATTCAACCGTTTCAACACGATTTCTTGTAAAACATGTCTTGTGTTCTATGTAAGTCTTGTGTTGTTTCTTTCTAACTAGCATGGAAACAAAATAGGTCATGATTTTTTGAAATTAAATTATTACTTAGGAAACCAATTCAAGTTGAAATTGAAAGCTTTCTGAATTGTCAAGGAATTGGCCAGTCAGACAGATGAAGCTAATTGGCGTTTCCTAAACGAAGTAGCTGTAGTGTTTTTCAAGAACAGAAAAAATCTAGCTCTCAAAATTTACATTTGCTTTTTTTTCAACGCATTAACTACACTTCTTTCAAACTTACAAATCTAGCAGTACAAATAAATACTTCATTTCCCTTTCTATAGTAGTAGTTCTAGCTACTATCACACAGATACATACCGTTTCCAACACCACCAGGCTGTTCCTCAGTTGGCGTGCCTCCAGTTGAAGCTGGCCGGCTGTCCGCCCCACCAGTGGCGCTGCGTCCAAGCATACAGGTTTAGTTAACATTCGGGCTAGGACCAACCCTGGGAGAAGGGTCTTTGGGAGACATTGAAGGGGAGCTATAGTAGTGTACTGTTGTAGGAAGCTAAGCAGTTTTACCTATTGGTCTTATAATACGCATACATAGTATTATCTTTTTCATTATTTATAGACTCGTGTTTAAACACCATCACACCGATAAATAAGAATGCTTGCCTTGAATGAAGTTAACTATTCTCTCTGGACTTAAAAACCCCCAGGTTAAAGCTAACAAGAAACAAAGACCCCGACAGGGAATTTCACTTCATAGCTGTAAAAGCTAGGTAATTTTACGGTTTGCTAGAACCTCAATAAAGAATTATAAGAAATTTTGTTAGTTCTGCTGATCATTAAGAAATTCTTTGAAAGCTTAACGTTCCAAAGACTCAACAGCTATTACCCATAATGCCGAGTTGCCTGAAAAATCAATAGCACTAATATATTCAGAGGTCCTCGCTCGATATATTTGCGACCTCGATCTGGCAAGCCAAGCGCGAAGTCGGAGCGAATGATCCGTTTATTGCCCCCCCGAACTATTACGTAATAGGTAAGAACCTCCCTAGCGGAGAGGTCGATGGTTTTTACGTGATTCATCCACAGACACGCCTCTTTAGTTCCATAGCCATATATAACCCTGAAAAGTTATCCCTACTCTGTATTACAACAATCTTGAAGGATAAATAGATTATGATTATTGTATTCAGCCCTTTTTGTCATGCTGATGAACAAAGGATTTCCCTGAATTTTCCACCCTTCCGTATAGTATAAAGAAGACCCTTTTTCTAAGGGAAAACGGAAAATATCCAATTTTGCCGCGTAGTATATCAAAAACTTCATAATTTTCCTTACTTCTACTTTTATCAGCTGATTCAATCAATCTTCTAATTTCAAATGGTGACGCAATGAATTGCGTCACGGTTCTACACGAGTTTTCAGTTTTACAGCGAGGGAAACGAAATAAAAAACGGTTTAACTAAATGCGTAGTAAACATCTTATCCTGAGGTATGGGGCTTATTTCAAGTCTAGCCAAATTCGATTTACGAAACAGATGCTGTATAGACATTTTTTTGTCTTTTTTAAGGAGATATAAAATGACAAATGCTTACTACCGCATTTTGGAAAGAAATTATAGGCACACAATTATAGACACAGATTAAATGCGAATCCAGTATAAATGCGATGGGCTATTGAAAATTATTTTAACAAATCACAGCAAATAAAGCGCGTTTGACAATTCGTAATATTAATTGTTCGATAATATTCTATTCAGAAACCGCCTAAGGAAGGATAAGTTACGCAACGTACAAAGTCAAAGGGTAGTCTAAGTAAGTATAAAACTTGACCAAATTCCGGGAATGTGACTAGACAAGAACAGACTTTATCAAAAAACAGTACACTAAGAGAACGCACAACAATGAGAAATTAAAAATGGGGTTTGAGCAGAATAAATGAGTTTGTAAAGTTTGCATGTGCATCTAGAAAAATTACTAAACTCTATGATTTTTCTCTAATTTGTTCTAAAATGTTTCAGTTAATTTCATGAAGTAACTGTCCTTTCTCTAAGTTATGTAACTATTCTGACAAAAACTTAAAACTTGATGTATTTTCATCTAATTTATTATGCAGTAAGTGTAAATGTTACGAATCCAATGGTCAATTCATATAAAGAAAATTATTCTTTGTAATGATAAAATATGAAATATTTCGAGAAATAAATATTATTAAAGTGCTCGATAATTTCAAAGTGAAATGTGCCAAAAAGCTGTGAAATAAATTAGTGATTAAAATAAGCAAAGCGAATTTGTTCATATACAATTTTGACGTGCCATATATCAAAAGCATCCGTGTGTCGTAGAAGGCTTATATAACAATATTCATGAGCATAAAAATTTGTGTTGCAATAACTTGTTAAATTATATCAATATATGGGGTTGGTGTATTGTGACTGATTAAATCACTTATCACAATATCTTTTGTGTTATCTTATCATACTGCCCACTGGCCTTTTTGCTACCTTATGGAGTTCTGATAAAAGGGTTTTGCTAATGAATGACTGCTACCACATCCAATATCTTTTTTTCCAATCAACTCTGAAATATCAAAGACTAGAAGAACCAAATAAGATTTATACTAATTATATGATTTTGGGAATAAGAAAACCCCAAAACGAGAAACCCATAAAAAAATTGTTACCATCTATGTAAAAAAGACAACCAAAAACATACTGTAAACTATTATCCCCCATTACCACCAGAAACAACACACCAACCGTAAGAACCGAAACAGAAAAAGCGTAACAAAACTCTGTTCCAACTCATTTCATCCGCCAACCCCTCGTACCTAATATACCTAGAATTATCATCATCATCTTTGCCCTCAGCCCTTGGTTCCGCAACTTCAGCTGGTTCCACTGGAACGGCTTCTGGTTCCGCTGGGGCAGGCTCATTTTTTCTAAGACCAGGGATAGGTATCCCAGAACCAAGCCATCCTGTCATCTGGGATTTGACATTGGTGATGAGGTCCAGTTTGCTGCCAGCTTTTGTGGGACTGTGAAAGATAAAACATGTTCAAATATGGAATTCAAATTTTTTTAATGAAGAAATATATGTTGTTAATGTCTTTGGTTGTTGAAGACTGAAAATTTAAAAGTTAGTTGATTAATTTTGGTAGTCCTATGTGTTAGTGTTACATAATTTTGGTCCTAGGGTTCCTAAATCCTAAAACCAGAATTTTACATCTGGGCTGTCTAATTAGATTCAAATTGGTTCTCCTCAGAGTATTGCATAATTTGAAACCCAACCCCTTTTTGTTTGCCAGATTTATAAAAGTTAACCAACCCCTTTTTATTAGGTAGGTACCTACATACATGTTAATTGAATACTACTACTTCTTTTAATATTTTATCTTTTTCAATTCACTGTTAAGTAGTAATAAATCGTTTTTGTAGAGGCCCATAAATTGAAGGTGTTCCCATTCCAAATGCAATGCAATGGTAAAAGTACTTGACCCAGATTAATTCATTGTATCTGAAAATCAATAATTTATGTAAGCTTTGTTACATACTGTTAATTAAAACCTCGTCGTAAAAACTACGCAATATAGAAAAATCATATAAAACTGTAAGAGCCTACATCTTGTACAGTATAATCTTTAAAAATAAAAAAGTAAGAATATTTATGAAAAGTATCCGTTTGAATTTGGAATACGCCTTTTATAAAACCATCACCGGATACCAGTAAGATAAAATCAAGGAAAGAAGTATGTAAACAATAAAATTCCAATACCTTAGCTTCTCGCCCTCTGCCGCCGCCGCTGCTGCTTCGCCAGTCGGTTCTTTGGTTGGGGTTGGGACTTCCTCATCTTGGGGTTCACCCTTAGCAGCCCCCATCCACGAGCTAACCTGATTCGTAAGTCCTGAAAACATTTTCACTGGCACTAGCTACTCAAACAACTACACAACACAATCACTCAGCGAATTCACTACGCTGCGACAGTTTCGCACATGACCCACGACACGGACGGTCTGCTATGCGGCTGTAGAAAGCGTGATCAGCTGAAAAACTAAATGGAAAACCACGATCGACCAGGGAAATTGAGAAAGAAACCACTGCGCATGAAAACTTGCGCTCCTGCGCTATTTACGCTTTGTACTATTTCCACACAAAGCAATGAGATTTGGAATGCAATTCTAGTGCTTATACCAACGTTTTAAGGACGAAAATAACGTGTATAGTTTCTAACATATGATATTGACTTGTGGGGTGTGCTGTAGACGTCAAAAATATGTCAAAGCACAGATTATCATATTCTTAATTTCGTTTAGTTAGTATCTAAGCAATAGATCATCATAAAATAACAATAATACCACGTTTAAGAATATATTTTTTATATTCTAGTATCTCGCTGGTCGTTAAAATTTATCTTCTGAATGTTTGTGATTTTTTATACTAATGGTAAATAATGGGGCGTTACTTCTCAAGCCCTATCACGATTTTATGTTCCAGTTCCAAAAATATAGGTTTGATTCTTTAATTAAATCATACCCGTTCACAGTCGTAAAAGCTTTTAAATGTATAATTCAAATAATAGCTAAGTAAGCTCTGTAGTAATCATCTTTTGCCCGCGCTTTATTGTATCATCGATTGGCCTATGAAGAAAAATATATGCGTACGAAGAAGCGTTTTGTTTAATTTTAATCTGTATTGAAAATTGGCAAATAAAAAAAAACTTGACATTTTCTGATTGGATTCACAATTTTTGTTTGCAGTGAATTTTTACAACAATCTCTGTGTTTTATCTAACAAATGTAGGATTCCGTAGTCCCGGAGACTTTAAATTGCGGTAATACCTCGAATAAGACGTAAGGGTGTGCAAAATTTCATCATGACAGAAACTCGAAGAATACAGCTTCACCTTGGAAAATGTATAGAGGATTTGGACCAATTACACAATGTACCAGATTTGAAGTCGAAAAGGGCTACTCTGTAAGTAATCTCAGCATTTCTAAGCAAAAAATGTCGTCTATAGCCAAAAAATCGATGTTAAATTGTTATTTTTCTTGTAGGTTATGCAAAACTGCTCAAAAATTATTCGAAAGTGCGGAAGAGGCTCGCGAGAAGGGAGATGAGGAGTACTCTTATGTTTACTACATGAAATACCTTCGTGTGATAGCTTATATTAGCAAAGACAAGGATTATTTGAAGGACAAATCGTATTTCAATAACATGTTGGGAACTAAAAATCCAAACAAGGCAATAGATTATGCTGAGAAGCTGAAGAACAGTCTCATAGACAGGTAAAAAGTAACTATTGTTTATGATAAGAGTTGTTGTGGTTATGGGCATATTTACTTTGAATATGCATACTTCTTATCTTGAAATGATAAGTATGTGCGAGTGACTATGTAAATGAAGTTCAGTTTTTGTCAATATTATTTTGTCAGTAAAATACTGGTAAAGGTTTTGTTTGTTTTTAACATTGTAATACAAAATGGCCAACTGTGTTCAAAATCAATGTGAATGTCTTCCAAGGAATAAAATACAATCCTTCATGAAAATTAAATAAGACTACTATTCCTTTTAATTTTGTTAGACAAAATTTTAATATTTAATTTATTGACTCTATGTGGATCTAAATCTGACTGAACATGCAATAGAAATTAATTGAAAGGCAAATGGGAGTCTCATTGCAGAAAAAGAAGTCCCTTCTACCTATCCAACTGGCAAATCTGTTTTTCTTTATTTTTATTATAATATGATACTAATAAGCTTTTTAACCACTGTTTCTTAAATAGTGTTTACTGTGCTTGAACAGATAGGATTCTAACTGGAATAACAATTGATCAAACATAAAATCTTAAGACTTGTTTTCTAAAAAGAATTGTCAATTCAAGTTCCTGGAAGTTCAATTTTCAACAAAAATATTCTATTGTTATATTGAGTTCATTAACTATATTTTTCTACTTTCTATGGTTCATGCAACATGAGAATTGAAGATATAGTTTTAGGCAGTGTAGTATGGTGTGCAATGTGTAATTGAGTGCCATTTTAACTATTTTTTTTGTGTACTATGTAATAGGGGCTAAATTGATAATTGTAATTGTAATACCACAAATGGTGACTTCCTGTATATAGGAATTTATGCAAGCTGCAATGCAAGACCCACACATATGCATAAATATCATGCATATGTATGGGTCTTGCATTGTAGTTTTATGTTATAACTAGCTCTGTCAGCGGGCTCCGCCCGTAAAGTATTTTCTTCACCCAAGGGAATATTATACTGGGGTGAATAGCCTATGTGCTGTTCCAGACTATAATCTATCCCTGTGGCAACTGGCTGGGACACAGGCTTCCTCTGTTTTCCAGCCATCCATAATTTCTTATAACTATCCACATTTATACTCAAAACTTGGCTCAAAAACTTTTCAGATACCAGAAAGAACAGAAAACGAAGCGATTGAATGACATTAAAGAGAATGAGCTGATCAAACAGAAGATAGATGAGAGCCGGAAGAAGACGACAGAGACTACACCAGTCATTGAAGCACCACAACCTCTGGGATTACCAGGTAGGTTCTTACCTTTTTTATATAAAATTGTCTTAAGAAAAAGAATACCATGTATGTATATAGTTCAGTTTTCCTTATGTGAAGGAAAGGGAAGGTTTATAAAGTCATTGCCCCATTGGGCTAGGCAGAAACTAAGTATGTAATTATTTAGTATTCATTTAAGCAAAAAGCGTTTTGCTAATACTTTCATTGTGCGCACAGCTAAGGAGTGGAACTCCCTCCGGAGTCTTTGGTCCATGATAGCTACAACCATGTGGTCTTTAAGTCAAGAGTGAATAGGTTTCTTCTAGGCAGATGTCAGGCGAGATAGTGGTCAAATGTGAGCCTATAGATTATAAAAAAAAGCATATAATAATCGGATGAGGAGCTTGTGGTTAAATAATAACAGCCACACAGGTCGATCTTCAAGGTTAAGCAAAGCTTGCTGAGGTCGGTCCTCGGATGGGTGGCCATATTTACATAGAGAGGTTCCTCCATGTCTCGAAAAGCACGTTAAGCTGTTGGTCCCTGCTGTCATTTGATGATCTTTGACAGTCATTATAGGTAGTCAGAATCCTGATATCTGACACCAGTCTGGCTAAGGTGGCATGTTACCCAGTTACTGTGTTGTGGAGGTCAGATAGGCAGTTGTTGTAAAACACTGGTACTCAGCTGAATCCGGTTAGACTGGGAGCCCACACCAACATAGCTGGAAAAGACTAGGCAGATTGATTTTAGGTATGTAATAACTGGCAAAATCTGCAAAATGCTCATGAAACAGTACACCATAGGAGATGTGCCCTACTGAGTGAAAGATATGCCATGCCATCTATTTAGTTATCTTTATTCTATAAAGTTCAGGTTCACGATGTTACAGACAGATTAAATAGAAGTTTATTGGGCCACAAAAGTGTTGAAGGATGGGCTTTTGGGAAACTGTCATGTAATTTAGACATTCACATTTCTGACCTTCAGCATTATTTTGAATAAATAAACTATTTTTAAATATGCAACATGTGGAATACTCTTTGCTGTGCAAGCATGTCAAATTATTCAGTTTGATAACTTATTGATTTCTCCAATGAATCATCACCTATTTCCTCTATCAATCTAATCATTGATAAAATGAATAAGCAATCTAATGACATCCATTCAGAATCTATCAATGATTAAACATTATTTTCATGGTCAAGGACACACTTGTTTAAGATATTATGATAAAGATCTAAAATAGGCAAGACTTCCTTATATTGGCTGCACCTAAATGTTATTTGACAGTTTATAAATAAATACTTACAATTTAAATTGTAATAGTATCAAACACAGATTTGGCATTCAGTCTGGTAAAAGGAGCGGGCTCAGCAAATGTTTATTATTGTGTATGATTCCACAATATCATAGATTTGTGTTTCTCTACCATAGCTACCTGATAATACTGCTGCATTGATATATTTGGCATAACCTTCCCCATTTGCAAAGTTTAATAATACAAGTTACTTATGTATTTCTAAAAACAAAGCAAAAGTAATATAATTTTATCCACATGATTTATACATAAATGTATCATGATTCACCCCCTATTTTCACTCACCAATTTAAATTCATGCATTTGATACCTAAATAAAACAATGAATTAATTTGTAAATTTTCCCAATAGGTTCTTTTATCAACCTCAAGACCACAAAGTTCAAAACGACACTGCCAATAAGGTGAACAAAAAGAATATTCTCTATGAACATTCCACCTTATTACATGAAACTCTTTGGTTCCAGGTCCTGATGAGGTGACAATCAAGAGCGAGCAGCTGTACACAATCCTGAAGAGTGGAAAGCTGAAGGTGATGATCCTGGATTGCAGACCGGGGAAGGATTATATAGAGTCTCATATCAACTGTCCAGCATGTATTAGTGTGCCTGAAGAGGTGATCTCACCTGGGTAAGGCTTTTAGTAGATGTATGATTTATTCGAAGTAGCTATTGTCAGGTTCTTCGGTCAGATCTTAGGCGCCTTCCTCACCGAAACGAAAACGCACCATTCTAGTGAGAGAGGCACCTATATGAGCTAGCACATTCATACCTCAAACCAACATCAAAAATATCATAAAACAACATCTGACCTGTATACCTACATTTAGCAAATAAACAATTTCATTTCATTTCATTTCAACCATTAGCTATTAGTTCACTATTATCTACACAGATTTAACAAACTTTTATAACAGTTGAGAGGTAATAAATTACTTAAAATTATCATCTATGATTAAATAAAACACATAAGTATTACACATTATTGTTGGCGTTACAATTTTAAACATGACGACGTTAAATTGTTAGTGCATGCAGCACGGTAGTTGAAGTTGAAATATATATTGGAATACCCAGTACACATCCCCATTAGTCATGACTTAAACCTTCTCCTTTTTAGGGTTGTACCTCGAATGTTTTGATTCCCTGTTAGGTAAATGTTCGGGTTACGATTAGGTAGGATTGATGTAACCTTTCAAAACGTAGAATAGGAGCACTTAACATGATTCTGCACTTCTATTCGTGAAGCTCATGCGAAGACTCTTGAGAGGATGATCTTGTATTGACTTCAATCTGAATATTTGCCTTTGCTTTGCTTTAGTTAAATATGTTCTCTCCAATCCATAGCCAATCAGCAAACGTGTTGGAACAGAACCTCCCCGCCGCTTCCCGACCAGTCTGGCAGGAGCGCGCCACCATGGAGCTGATCATCATGCTCGACTGGAACAGCACCGCCGTCATACCCGGCAAGACGCTGCACCTGCTCAAGACTATACTCCTCAAGGTATACCATCCAAGCCTTTAGAACAGACCTGCTACCATGGAGCTGATCATCACGCTGGAATGAAACAGCACCGCCGTCATACCCCGCAAGACGCTCCACCTGCTCAAGACTATACTCCTCAACATGCTGAACTGGAACAGCACCGCCGTCATACCCGGCAAGACGCTGCACCTGCTCAAGACTATACTCTTCAAGGTATATCATCCTAGCCTATAGAACAGACCTGTTACCATGGAGCTGACCATCATTTGGCCCGATGCTGCATCCTCCTCAAGGTACTGTAGCGGCATCTATGCACACATACGAATTAATAACATGACGTCACTCAAATCCAGGATCGCGCTGAATTTTCATCGCGATTTGAACGTATACAACAGCCCTACATCGACCGTCAGCAGTTGCCCAGACCAGACACAACACTGGTCTTGTCGGAGGATTCCCTCTTTTCAATGAAAGTTTGCAAAGCTCTCTGTTCCGCATTTCTCCAAACACTCTTAACTTTATTAACCCCAGGTTGTAGCTATCAGGAAACACAGACCCCGGCAGGGAATTCCTCTTTAAAATCATAAGGCCAAAATTCTCTCAACGACTTTAAATGTCTGAGATTTTAAATATCCATAGTTCATAGGTAGGTTCATAGGTTCCTTGCTTGCCGAATGTTACAGTTTCCTGCTTAGGATCAACTATATAATAATCACATGTCATTATTTGTGTGTTCCAGTGGGACGTGAAGGTCCAATACTCGCGCCAGCCGCTGGCGCTGCAGGGTGGGTATGAGGACTGGCTGCTCAAGTACCCCGCCTTCACCACCAACCCGCAGTGTGTGCCACCACGACAGGACGACTTCATGGACGATATGCTAGGTAAAAAACCATGAAAATGACACTCAAGATGTTTGAAAATGTTGTCGCCGCCTTCTTATATTTTGGTTTCGACACTATATTCGTTATTACCAACACCGAAAACCGTGTGAACGATACCCATAACGAAAAGAACATCTCACAGTCCATACATGCTGTGACCCGACTATAAAATGTCGTGAACATGAATGACGTTTATATTAATTCGTTCCCCTAGGCACAATCATCAATGCTAAGTTGAAAATATATTATTTAAAAGCAGATGATCAAAGAACTTAACATATAAGTATTTTGTAACGTCTGAGGTTATGATGACGTGTAATAACGTTGACCACATCATCGCTTACCATCAGGTGAGATAGTGGTCAAGCGCAAGCCTATAATCAATAATAAAAAAAAAAAAAAAGTCGGGTTTAGCTGAGGTTGCAGCCATGACTGCAACCTCAGCTAAACCCGCAAAAAATTATAAATAATAGCCTATTTAATCTTGTCATGACTAAGGGTATGATTTTATGATGATATCAGTTCTTTGTCAAATTTTCGTCGGCGCCATCTTGGATTTTGGTTTTGTCTCCGTATTCGTTATTAGCGATCCCAAAAACCATGAAAATGATACCTATGACGAAATGTTGGAAATTTTCATCGGCGCCATCTTGGATTTTGTTTTCGACAGCATATTAGTTATTACCGACCCCAAAAACCGTGAAAACGATACCTATAATGCAAAAGTTGGCAAATTTTCGACGAAACTATCGAAAAACCACCGAGACCACATCTATCCGTTATTAACGGATAGATGGGGTCTCGGTGCGACTCCGAAAACCATGAAAATAACACCCATGACGAAAAACATGCAAATTCTCGTCGGGTCCTTTAGTCTGCCGCGTATTCGCGTTGTGGTTGCATAAGCTAGATTTCAGAACGCGTTCTAGTATTTCTTAATTTTGATCGCCAGTCAATATATTAGTATATTATTGCGAGGATAAAACAATAAATAAATGTATTTTTATGCATAACTCCGTCATATATAAACGAATTTGCAATTTTTTTTTTGTTCGAAAGAAGTTTATTCCGAAATGGTCCTATTTAAATTTGGTAAAGATCTGATAAAGAACTTCGGATATATACAACAGAACTCTTCAATAAATGACGGCAAAGCTCTCGGGATTGCTGCAATCGTATGCCTGTTTATTGTTTACACCATTTCATAACATACCATCAAGACAGTATGCTCTAAATGGGTACGCAGATGTGTGCAGTTCACTGTGGTACACTCTTATTCCACTGGTTATGTTCAAGTTACATGTTATAGTGTAATCTATTCTGGCATCACTGTGCGCATTATAGGTACCTTATAGAACTTGTCCATTATGTACCACTAAAACGTAAAAAATAAAAAGCTTTTTCACGCGGCGCAGGCGGTGTCAATAAAGGGAGACTTCCGAAATTGAAGTAATTTTTCACTTTATAGTGTTTTTTTTTTGGAAGTTGGTTGTATTTTTTGTAAAAAAGCTTTTATGTCATGTATTTTAACAATAAAATCCCACTTATATAATTTAATTTGTATGTTGCAGGTGAGATCGACTACCCGAACTGGTCAGACCTGAGTCCGTCAGCCGCAGCCGCGCCGCCCACGTCCCGCGGCAAGCCGGGCGAGCCTTTTGTAGACAGGACTAGTAAGGTAACAGGTTCCATTTATACAAGGGTTTTATTTCATGAGCTCTATATTTATGGAAGAGCTCCAAGTTGATTGTACTGTATTTACGCGCTATTTTCTATACCTAGTCCGCTAAAGAACTTGCGGTTAACCGCGGGGCGGCTAGCTGCTTGTGATCGTACGCACTTAACCGTCACAAAATTTCAACCATGGCGTTTGAATACAGAGACGCAATCCGCTTCGCGACTGGCCGCCATCTCGATTATACGAACTGGCGGTTCATGGGGGTTTACTTTGCGGCGAGCCGCCGTTGCACGCGGAGCCGGACCCTCGACCCTAGGGCTTTGCACACCACTAATTATTTAGTGCTCATTTTATGCTGCCCGAATGATTTGGATTTAAACTTAATGCTCCAAAGATGAGGCAGTAGAGCTCACTTGAAGGAAAGCTCCTATGTTTACGAACATAAAGGAATTAAACTTTTATATAGTGCATTAGGCTATGTAAAATATGAATTAAAAACAAAAAATAGTAGATTATTGCATTGAACACAAAGTAATTTTAGAGATTTAGAGCCCTCGCTAACGCTCGGGCTCTAATCTAACAGGCACGAGGGCAATATAAATTACTTAAGGCGAGGTGCATAATCTGCTTTTCTTTCAACTATTACCTATAGGAATAGTAGATAAAAGAAACTCATATCAAACAGTTAAAATAGAAGTTTCTATAACACTGTCGGCTTCATTTAGAATGTTTTCCGGAGTTGATGTGTCGCTAGATGATTTTCTAGACATTTTAATTCGAAGCCGAAGCACTCAAAATCAGATAGTATCACACTTTATCGTTTCCAAAAATATTGTCAAGCAAAATTAACAAAGTGCCCGCCAAATCACTTTTTTTAATTTCTTTCATTTTTAAATCAGAATTAGCAGCAATCATTTTTTAAATTTGGAACAAGTAGGATAGAAACGAATAATACGTACGTAAAAAAAAAAGTATTGATATCGTCTGGCTGAATAGAGCTAATCCATTGAGATTGGCAACTTTTGGTGCGATTAAAAAATAAACTGTGAAATAATGAAATTTCATACATTTTTATTGCTCTAGAGCTTTAAAGGCTCGCTTTGTACTGTGTTTTTAGTGTGATTGTGATGAAATTAAAGCATAGTTGGAAGAAAAATAACATGTTACCTATAGATCAACAATGAGTAAAATAAAAATTATTAAAATTATAGAACAACAATTAACAAAATAAAAATGAGTAATTAAGTACTAACAACACGTTGTATTTTTTATTTATCAAAATATTTATCGTAAAATAAACTAACTTGTAACCGTTTCTTAGTTTCTATAAACAGCACAATTATAAATTAATATTTTTCTATCATTACAACTGGAACTCATTGGTAGTGCTAAAGTGTAGTGTTGTTACCTCATTTGATAGGATAGTAGCAAACGATTGTGGAAGTATTCAAAGTTATGACATATTGTTTGGGATTACCTGAAATCGCGCAAAAAAAATCAGTGGTTCCCTAAATTTTGATCGATTTCGACCAGAAATGGGTATAGGGTTCTGGTCCTAAAATTCGGGAAGCAAAAAATGAGCACTAAGTAATTAGGTGGTCTGCAACGCCCTAGAGTCGAGGGTCCCGCTCTGCGTACGAACATCAGCGGTCCAACCACTTGACGCGGTTTCATCGGACCGGTCTTTGGCGACACTTTGGGAGGTCTATGTTCAGCTCTGGACGTCTTTTGCCTGCAATGATAATGATGGAGATAGTTAATCCATCAAATACCTGGTGCGAGTGTGATGCCCCAGTACAGAATATATCCCAGTAGCTGGAGTATCCCAACTGTCCATTCACTTGCACCCAACAAGTCATTTGTACAGCGCTTCTGTAGTGGCAACCTATTGTGCCCATACAATTTAATTAAATGTACCGTCGAAACGAATAGAAGGCAAAGCTTGGTAATGTGAGGGCGTAGCTCAGGGAGCTCAAATAATAAGCAGAAATTACTTTTAACTTGTATTGAATCAACAACATGCCTGCCCTCAGGCGGCTTTTACAGAAGTCCCAGCTTAACAAAAAACTCCACGCGGTCGATATATTTCAAATATTCTGTATTCGATTTCCTTCCAAACTTAAAATAAATATAAGTCGCCAGCTTTAGGTGTCAGCGGCCGAACAGGTTGCTCGTCCTATGTGGAAAGCCTCTACAGTAAACAGGCAATCTTAACGTTGTCACGTTGACATTACGGGTCGGTCGGACCGCCTGGCGTGGCAGAATCTGTTTTTGACAGGAGTAGTAAGGTAACAGGTTCTATTAATACACACATAGTATTAATACATTCAAAACTCATAATTTTGTAATTCAGAATCAACTTTAGGCATAAATTTCATATCGATAGTCATTAAAAGGCAGAACCAGCATATTGCAGAAAGTTAGAATTGTCTTTTGTCATACATTTCATATCCATATTAATTGAAATATTCATCTATCACATTACAGAAAATTCATAGTTATTTTTAAAAACATGTGTTTTTTTTTAATTGTTTTAATGTGTTAACTTTGGTTTTAATATAGAATAGGTAAGTACGATTAGTTTTTAAGCAACAAAGTGGACGGAGCTCTGCTTCTATTTCTGTGTGCAGGCTCTAAAGTAACCTAACATAAAGGAGATGACGTGAGCTGAAGCTCCTTGGAACCTTCGCTATCCGTGTCGTGTCCAAGGCGAGCGACCTAGAGGACTGATTTATTTACCATAATTATCAAATTGCCCAACCGTTAGGTAATAAGTAACAAAGAGAATCAAATTTTATTTTTGTATACCAAATATTAATTGTCTATCGTATAAACATAATTATCATGGTACCTTAAAGCAGTTCATTTATAATTTATTTATAGATCAAATAATATAAAGATTAAACAAAAAAAAATACATCATTTATTTTTAAAAGTGCTCTTTAACAATAGATCAATTCGATTTTAGAAGGTCAACTAATATTGACCCATAAAATTATTCCAAATGAATATCTGCCATATTCATAATATTCCAAGTGAAACTGTGCCAAATAAAATTCTGACATCTTAAAAATATGCCATTGTAAATTGGGACATATAAACATTCGGCCAAACAATAATTATGTTAAATCATTTTTATGCCTTAAATATATTCGTTTAAAGAAGATTATGCCAAGCGTGTTATGTCAAATAAATTTCCGAGCATCAAGATTCTACCAGATAGAGGGAACCCGTCACGTCGTTAGTACACTTTATACTGACATAGTGACGTCAAAAGCCCCCACTCTTGAACTTTGATGCGGTGTATCTTTGTAATTTTTTATTGATGAACGAAAAATGCGTGTCCAATATTATGTGACAAGCGATTGAGCGGAATAAAGGCTCCAAGGTGTTTGCAAGAGATCTGGCTATTAGACAGAGCCAGCTCACGAACCTGACGACCGACGATGACAGGATCGTATCCGCCAAACCGGAGCTTCTGAAGGAGATCGAGGGGTTCTATGAGCAGTTGTACACGTCAATCAGCAAACCCGTTGCGAATCTAGCAAACGACACAAGAGCTAGATTGACCCGACACTATACCGAAGACATCCCGGATATCAGCCTTTACGAGATTAGGATGGCTCTGAAACAACTTAAGAACAACAATGCGCCGGGTGATTACAGAATTACGGCCGAACTCCTGAAGGTGGTTGGAAAACCGGTACAAGGCCCTTCAGAAGGCTTTTGTTTCCATCATACTCGAAGGGAAGACGCCACAGGCATGGTGCAGGGGTGTGGTGGTACTCTTCTTCAAGAAGAGTAACAGTGCGCGATTGGAGAATTATAGGCCCATCTCACTTCTTAGCCATGTCTACAAGTTGTTTTCAAGAGTCATCACGAATCGTCTCGCGCGCAGGTTTGAACAAGCCTCCCGAGCAAGACGGATTCCGAAAAGGCTTTAGCACCGTAGACCACATACATACGCTACGTCAAGTTATACAGAAGACCGAAGAGTATAACCTGCCTCTTTGTTTAGCGTTTGTGGACTACGAGAAAGTCTTCGATTCGATAGAGACTTGGCTGTACTATACTGTAGTACAGCCAAGTCTCTATCGAATCGAAGACTTTACTTGACTCCAACGGTATTAAATCGACTACCGGTACATCGAGGTGCTGAAGTGTTTTTACAAAAATGCCACCATGCCGGCAAGCGTGCTTCACCGTCGACCACATCATCGCTTACTATCAGGTGAGATAATGATCAAGCGCGAGCCTATTCTAAATAAAAAAAAAAACAGGATCAGACTTCGGAACCTATCCTTCTGTACCGACGTGTGAGACAGGGAGTCGTCATATCTCCGAAACTGATCTCTGCTACACTGAAGATGTCTTTAAGGTTCTGGACTGGAGAGGGATAGGCATCAACGTCAATAGCGAGTATATCACTCACCTTCGGTTTGCCGACGATATAGTGGTCATGGCTGAGACCACTCAGTACGATGCTCGATGACCTCAGTAGATCTTCCAAAAGAGTGGGTGAACATGAACAAAACCAAGCTGATTTTGAATGCCCTTTTTGCACCCACTCCTATCAAAGTCGGAGACTCTACACTCGAAGTTGTGGGTGACTAAGTATACCTGGCCAAACGGTCCAGTTAGATAGGTCCAACTTCGAGAAAGAGGTCAACCGTCGAATCAGATTCAACTGGGCAGCGTTCGGGAAGTTGCGCGGTATCTTCTCTTCCAACTTACCATGTCTCAAGACGAAAGTCTATGACCACTGGTCATAGACATCCGCAAGAGAACCAAAGTTACCAACATAGCCCGAAGAATTGGCAAACTTAAGTGGCAGTGCGCAAGGTACATTGCTCGCAGAACGGATGGGCGTTGGGACCGAAAAATGCTAGTGTGGCGACCGCGTACCGGAAGACGCAGCGTTGGAAGGCCTCCCTCTAGGTGGAGCAACGACCTAGTCAAGGCTGCGGGGGTCCGGTGAATGCGAAACGTACAAGACCGATCAGTGTAGCGACGCTTGGGGGAGGCCTATGTCCAGCTGTGGACGTCTTTCGGCTGAAATAATGACGATGATTATTTGATAATCTCACTGACGGAATAAATAAAATTATAATTTTTCTACTCAGGAAACAACCCTATTATGGCTTTAGGTCCGCATTTTTCCATGTGCATAAAGGTTGATTAAATAAATAATAAATCCATTTTGCCAGGCTTTTCTTTAGATCCTGCTAACATAGTTAAAGTGCTAATCTGTAACCTTTGTTTTTTGTACAGGCTGCAGCAGTACAGGTGTACACAGAGCGCGCACGCAACATGCAACTGATCTTAGAACAACAGGAGCGCATCGCAGACACCTCGCTCACACTGGAGATGCAGCGGATAGAGGCGGAACAGGTATGTTACTATCATTGTTACAGTACAGGTGTACTCAGAGCGCGCGCGCAACATGCAACTGATCTTAGAACAGCGTTATTTATCCGTCAGGATTAAATCATTCAGTACTGTTGTTCTGGATTGTTGAAACTATGAGTATCACATACTTTGAAACTAGACTGCGATTGCGTAGCTTAACCCGGGCTTAAATTTTTTTCAAGATATTTTTCTGTGATGCTGGGTAGTAACACAAGTCAATAATATCAAAAATGGCGACTCTTAAAACTGGTTTAAAATGCGACTTATCGATATCTAATTATCTTTTTACTCGTCAGGACTGGGAGAAAGTACGAGAGCAGCGAGAAGCCGAAGTACAAGACGAGCTGCGTGCGATGTACAAGCTGCGGGAACAGGAGATCACCTCACAGCTCATGCAGCTCGAGAACAAGCAGTATGACATGGTGAGTGCATTGAAAAAAAGTTAAGCATTTAAATAAAACCATATAGGAGCAACTATGCCGCCACCCACGAACTATTGACCAGGGTGGATGACCGCGAATGCGTAAGGGACAGATGTATATGACTGGTACTTTTTAATCCATTTTATTTATAGCTGTTGATTTTCCATCTAATAAATAAATAAATATATATGTCCCATTTTCACCGTCGAACCATAATAGTTTTGACACGTCATGGTACGGGGTTTGAAGTCACACAAATCCTGCATCGCGCAAGAAGAGTTTTCGGCACGATTTGAACTAGAGACGTTATCGGAATCGGAGAGAATTTTAAATTTGGTTTATCGGAAACTGATTGAAAAGTTTCGAAACCGAATTCGAAATCGGAGGTTTAAAAACAATCGAAGTTCCGACTTTTAGGAATCAAAATCAAAGCTTCATAACATTTCTAATTTGAACACGTAAAACAGTCCGACAACAACCGTCAACCAGTTGCCGACCAGACACTACACCCGCCTGGTGGGGAGGTCCTCTCTTTTCAATAGAGATTGTGGGACTTTACATCCTGTTCCACATACCTCCATAGTAATAAAGGATACTATTGATACTTTCTCATTGCCCGGCTTATCCCAGTTGTAAACGACCCTTTGTGCCTATTGGTCTTGTTGTTCTGTCTCCTGCTTGATATGGAGGGAAGTGGAAATCTATATGTTTTCCTACACCTCCGTTATTCTTTTTTGATTAATATCATTGCGGTATCCAAGACAGTTATATTCATTCTCCGGGACTTCATCGAGCTTCATTCATCATCATCATCATTTCAGCGTCCACTGCCGGACATAGGCCTCTCCCAAGCGTCGCCACATTGACCGATCCCGTGCGTCTCGCATCCAGCGCCTTCCCGCAACCTTAAGCAGGTCATCGATCCACCACCTAGTGGCTTCCAGAACTTTTCGGCCCCATCGGCCATCCGTTCTGCGAGCAATGTGCCCTGCCCACTGCCACTGTCAACTTAACAGTGCTGTCTTCTGCATACCCAAAGGTCGGGTTTTAGCAGATCATTTATGTGCAACATGAACAATTTTGCTGAGAGTACCGACCCCTGAAAGACCCCGGCGTTGATATCCAGTTGGTCAGAGCGGTCATTAGTAACCACTCGTATAGACCGATCCCTCAGGAAATCAGCGATTCAATCGCATAGACCACTTTGCAGACTGAATGAAGGAAGCTTACCAATAAGGCTCTCGTAGCAGACCCTGTCATAAGCCTTCGAGATGTCTAGGGAGACGGCAAGCGCTTCCCCGTGCCTCTCGATGGCCTCACTCCAGATGTGAATGGCATACGCTAGAAGATCTCCAGTAGACCGATTTTGGCGGCAGCCTTACTGATACTGGCGGTCACTGAAGATGTCGTTAGCTTCTAGGTATGCCAAGAGCTTGGAGTTGAGCACCCGTTCCATACTCTTGCAGAAGATGAACGTAACTGAGATGGGTCTGTAGTTGGCCGGGTCAGCCCGACTGCCCTTCTTGGGCACGGGCTGTACGTTGGCTTCTTCCAAGCATTCGGTACTTTTCCAGTCTCATATGATATGCGAAACAGGTGTGTCAGGATCGGAGACAGTTCAGGCGCACAAGTTCTCAGATCAATTGCCGGTATCCCGTCGGGGCCACTAGCTTTGTTCACGTCAAGGTTGCTCAGCACCCTACGGACGTCCTTTTAATGGATGCGAATGTCCGACATACTCGTCTCACATCCATCAGAAGAAGGAAGGGGCTGCGCGTCACCAGAATCCAGGTGTGAGGATTCAGCAAAAAGAGAGGCATACAAGTTTGCTTTCTCCTCAGTGGAGTGGGCCAGCGGAAGTTCTCCTGCGGATATCCTCATTTCTGACGTGATCACTCAAAGAAACTGCGAGCATAGCCCTCTCCATGAATGACATCACGCTTCCTCAGAAGGCCCATTATGAGCGACCACGTCTCGGTCCCATAGGTCACTGGCAAGGGCAACACACACAGATCAAAGACTTTTATCTTGAGAAACTGCAGTAAATTGGACGAGAAGGTAGCTTGCAACTTCCCGAACGTCCAAAGTGCCAGAATTTTATATAGAGCGACAGCCTCTCTGACCTCCACAACCCAGTAACTGGGTAACCAGATACTTCTTGGCAAGAGTGGTGTCTTAGATTTTATGGCTTTCTGATTACCCGTAACGACTGACAATGATTTTTAACTGGTTGAATGCCGTAATTAACTAAACCATTGTGTTCCGCGTGGATCTGCGTTGTCGGCAGTCAAGAAATTTAAGGACAGACGGCTTAACGTGATGTCCGAAGCGAAGTCTTTGTATGAATCTGAATCTAAATGATTGGTCACTCATCCACGGAGTTTACAACTAAAGTACAATACTTATGAATCAATTATCTATTCAGGAACAAGAGAATCAGAGTCTCCGCGAGCAGCTAGAAGAGTACCAGAGACGAGAGAGAGAAGACGCGGAGAAGCTGGCGGAGACCATCACCAGCGCCACTGAAGAAACCGAAGCGGCCGATGTTGAAGGTAAACCAAGTGGGTCTTTTTGATAATGAACTTATTAATCCTATATTTTTTTAATCATTTTTCTACCCTCACCTACGCAAACGTGGTCGTTAAAGAAACGTCAAAAGTCCGCGCTCGAGGTTTGCTAGCGAGCAATGGAAAGAAGTATTCTTGGAGTCAAAATCAGCGACCGCATACGGAATAAGTATACCTACTTCGTTTCAAAACACAAATCGCAGATGTAGGCAATACAGCCACCAAACTAAAGTGGAAGTGGGCAGGCCACATCTGCCGCATGTCGCAACAGAATTGGACAAAAGTAACCACTGACTGGATTCGGAATACCAGGAACTGGTGACGTAGAAAGAGATGGTGTGACGAATTGGACGCCTATCTTGAGTGCTCGTTCACACAGTGGTCCATTTTACACGTATCTGTATCGTATACGTTTTTATTCGGTAATGGCGTGGGTAGTTGTATGAGTGAGTTCACTCACACAACAATATTAAAATATTGATCCGTTTTATCGGAGTTCCATCCTTGTAGAAAGTTGGTTGGTGTCGCAGTAGCGATGGATCCGATAAAACGGTACTGTAAATGCGGTGTGAACATCACCTCCAGTAGCGATGAATCCTTTAAAACGATCCTGGAAACACGGATGTTGTGTGAGCGAGCCCAAAAACGATTAGTCAGAAAAAGTGGAAAGATGTAAGGGAGGCCTTTGCCCTGCAGTGGGACATAACAGGCTCATAATAATAATAATTCAAATCGCTATAGCGCCGCTTTCGTTGAAAGAATGTTACTCATCTAGCGCTTCAGTAGTGTTTTCCGTTCAATTGAAATTTGTAATTTTTCATTCCCCTACACCCACAGAACGCCAGCGTATGCTGTCGGAGCAAGCGGCAGCAGCGCGCGAGGTGGCGGCGGCGCGCGCGCGCATCGCGGCCGTGCGCGAGCAGCGCGACCAGCTGGACCGCACCAGGGAACTGCTGGAGGCCGAGCGCAAGCGCAAGCTGCAGCAAGCCAGGGACAACAGGAAGCCGGACCTTGATAAACCACAGCATGGGGTATGTTATAATGTTAACATTTTCAAAGGACTCCTCAAACTCTAGGAACATTTTTCCAGCTCCACCGGTTCCGCTAGCCAGCCCAAAAGGAGTAGGTGTATTATGTTTAATGTCAAGCTCGCTTCTCACGACGCATGACATTATGTACGAAGATTTGTTCGCTTACATCTACCACACGAGCGAACCCGCGGTATTTATACATTTTAAGATATTGATAGAATGTGCAGTTCACTATTCCTACGAATTTAGGCGTGCTAAATTATAAGCTTTGTTCTCATTTTGAGATGAATTTCAATAAATGATGTGCGCCAATAGGGAATATGCATGAAAACAAAATATATATATCTAACAGGGAAAACAGATTCAAAATTGATCGAAAAACAAACAAGGAATGAGAATTTCAAGTAAATATATCAGTCCCTCTCGCGAGAAAGCCGTTTTCTATGAGACTGACGTCAAAATCCATATCGAACTTCTCTTTCTAATTTCAACTTTAAGCTAAAGTTATAAAAATTTCAACGCTGATGAAGATTAAAAACTCTTTAATAATTGTTTATTAGAGCCACAGTTAATATAATACTAGCATACAGATGCCTCATCTCCTACACATAAACTGTGCCGACATAACTAGCGTTTTTCGACTGACTATTTACTAAAAGTACATGGAACGCGTTCGGTTCCGTGTCACGGCAATAGATGGTGTTAGACTTGCAAGTAAAAGCATTTACTCGGTTCGTGAATACGTTTTTCTATAAATACAATGACGATTTGTTTTATAGTATTTTATTGCACGTTTTTACAGTTTCATTTTTACTAAAAGATAAAAAAACAAATTTAAAAAAAATCGAGTGTGGAAAATCTAAAAAAGTTAATACAGCACTAAAAATTTAAAATCTATTGGAATGGACATTAAATGATCCGTTCAAATAATCTTTGAAATGTGAATTAAGATACCCAATATTCCATAAGTTTGTGCTTAGGAGAGTTAATTAAACAATAAAATATACTTTTTTTATGATCACTTCTAGACAATCTTAATTTTACTCAAAAAACAATAACAAATCGATGCTTATCACGCCACCTAGTGGGATTTATTTGAACCATATTTTCTTTATTAGCATTGGAACCCCATGCTAGTAAGTACTGTATTAACCAAATGAACAAATGAAATGCATATTCCCTACTACATCTATGACCAGACCCATACTAAAACCTTACAAATATAATGTTCAAGTGTCGTGAAGTTTCGAGATTGAGCATCGCGACTCTATACCACGCGTCGTGAGAAGCCAGCTTAACTCTTATATGTGAATGTCTTTGTATGTGGATACATTGTGCTGGGTACCTACTATGCATGTTTGTTTGCACCCTATGTTATTAAATCGTTCGTTTATTCATTAAAACATATAACATTACATTCTCACTGACAGGGAAACAGACACTAGCAGCCCGCCCCGTCTTTGGCAGGGTCATAATTTATTTATTTATTTATTTATTTATTTAAACTTCATGTACAATGGTGATACATAGGCGGACTTAATGCAGCAAGGCATTCTCTACCAGTCAACCTTTGGGTTAAAAAGGACACAACAGCCATAATTATATAGCCTATGTCCATCTGTAATAATAACTTACCAATGTTAAATGAACCTTGGGCCAGTTTTTTGATGCGTATTTAACTTAACCAATGGTTAAATTAAAAACCAACAGTTTTAAATTTCGGTACAAGGTTAGGTTACATATCAATTGTTAATCTAACCACAGATAAATAATACTAGCATGCAGATGCCTCATCCTATACAAAGAAACCTTGCCGAAGACGTAACTAGCATTTTTCGTCTGATTAAATTGATTATTTTTCTAAGAACATCGATCGCGTTCGATTTCGATCCACGGATATAGATGGTGTTAGCAGAGACTTGCAAGTAAAACGGTTTACACGGTTCGTGAATCCTTTTTTTAAATTCATCTACGATTTGTTTTATATATTTTTTTGCACGTTTTTACAGTTTCATTGTACCAAAATGTGTTACAAAACAAATTTAAAAAATCCAGTGGATGCCTCAGAAATTTAAAACCTCGCCATCTATTGCAATCGATTTTAAATAATCCATTCAAATAATCTAAGAAATGTGAATTAAGAGACCAATGTTCCTTAATTTTGTGCCTAGGACTGTAAATAAGCAAGAACATATTTTTTATGATTGTCTCTAAAAATCTTAATATTTCGCAAAATTCAATAACAAATCGAAACTTATCATGCCATCTAGTGCAATTCGTTTCGACCAAATTTTCTTCTTTCGCGTTGGGTGGATTTGGTCTAACAAATCGTCAAATAATTAACTCTCCAACTTATTTGACCATTTGTAAGGCTAACAATTGATGACAAAAGGCATTGTACCGAAATTTGTAATTATTGGTTGAGTTAAAACTACTGATAAAAAAATGGCAATTATTTTCAACCTACACAAACTCACAAAATTGTACTCTGTTTTTATAATATTAATAATTAATTAATATAAACAGTGTGCAATTAACAATATAACTGATTCAGGGCTGCCATGCGAATTTTCTCCAACACTCAGGACTGACCTGTATGCGGGCTTTATTTTTTGTGATTATGGGTAGTTAAATTTTGTTGAGTGGCAGGAGCAATGCGCATGCATGATCATTAAAAAGATAGGAAAAGAAGGTCGGATACATGCATTGACATATTGTTATTATTGAAAAGAAAATCTTGACATTAATACTGCAGATATTTGTAAAAAAAAATAGTAACTTTTCAATGATATTTGTATTGTACACCAAAAGTAACGGTATAATATAAATAACTTTTAAAACTGCCCCAACGCCATATTCTTTGAAACTAATTTTGAGAAATAAGTAAAATCTAATTGCAAAACGCACGCACACATAGACAAGCTTCACGTACAGCGAGTGCAAGCGCACTAACGAGCGGCATTTGTTTGAGATCGGCGTCCACTCGTCTATGTGTGTGTGTGTACCTGTTTTCTTTCGTGCCCGCGTTGTATGGAGTAAAACGAGTGTTTTGTGTTAAATCCCTGCTGATACACTAAGAAGAATAATAACTACCCTCCGTAACAAAATAATGATGTACAGGACGAAGACGGCGATTCTTACATGATGTCCCCCGATAGTCCGGGCGCCGCCGGGCTCAATAGGTCGCACTCATCGCCTAATATCGCTAAGGTAATCCATTCAATGTCGCTTTCATTACTTGTGTTCTTTCTTTTGTTTGTGTGTGTTTGTGTGTCTGCATGGGTGTAATGATAAACGTGGAGAATGGACTGAACAATACCGTCACAACATTTACCACTCTGTAGAAATAGATGGCGGCCACCCATCATCAGTGTTTTAATGTTGGTTGGTGGATGTCATGATCTCATGTCTTGAGAGCAGTGGTGATTAAATAATTTACACAAAGTAAATTGTCTCCCGGGGTCTCTTGATTGTAACATAAACTTATAAAAAACGTCAAAATGGTCTTTTGTTTAATCGCAGTATGCATGGGTAAGGAGGATTATGTATCCGACACCGCATACCGCAACGTTGTGTTTCAACCGGTTACATGCCGTAATTACCGAAAAAATTAAAAATCCATTGTGTCTCACGTGGATTCACGTTTCAGGCACTCAAATGAAGAGACCAAAGCTTAGCACTGCAAGCCTGTGTTGTGCCTGTCATGACTTCTGGCCACGGGATTGCTTTATCTCTGTCATACTAGGATAGGATAGAAAACGCTCAGTACATTGTCTCTGTCTTTGGGTATAATGAAAATAATATAAGCCTTAGGGTCTAAGCACATCTGATGGAATTTAAGCTGTTTATTGAAGAGGCGCTACACTACAGTAGCTACCTAATCTAAATTACGCCAAGAAAGATGACCACCACTCCTGAACTTGATGCGTATTATCTTTGTAATATTTTATTGATTTGATAAAGCAAAAAATGCGTGTCCAATATTTTTTTGATAATCTAATTGAAAGATATATTTTTTTTTTACTCAGGTATGATCCCTATAGTGTTGATACAGTTACACCATGTAAACTATTATATTTGCGTTTGCACCAGTTGGAGAGCGTGTGAAAACTTTTCTTTCTTCTAAACCCTTACCATCCCTCAGGTGTCTTCAGATGAAGAGGAAGTCTGCATTCCGGCTTTCGACCGCAGCACGAAGCCGACGAAGGTGGCGCCTTCTAGCGACCTGCACCAGAGAGACTTCCAACCTGTTTGGGGAGATGTGGTGAGTCATGTTGAATTTATAACAGGTTTAGAGCGAAGTTCCTTATGTCACGTTACAGCAAATGAAGGGTTTTTAGTCACCAGCCAGGCTATAAACTGGAGTTATCCAGCTCTTAAAATACATATTTATTATGCCCATTGTACGGGTGTCCAAAAACCGCCCTTACTGCTATGAAATGTCAATTAGCTGATGTCCTTGCTTGTGCGGTGTCTCTCCGCAGACCATGGCCCACCTTTTGTCCTGTACCGCATGCCCTGTAACGTGCCCCCAAAAATGCAAGTTCAAAATTGTGTTGTGCACGGTATGCTTTCCTTGCTCATACCTTCAAAAATCCGTCTACTCGACAGCATAAAACACGCAATGAATACTGTTGAGTTATCAAAATAAAAGGGAAGGAATGTGCTTCGTGCTGTTAAAATATATACGCAATAGGGATCCTGTACATGTGAGGCGTCAGCGAATGATGTGGCCGTAACTAAATACTGGGACAAACATTTCAAAACTGTGTTTGCCATTAAAACGCTAAGCATAAGGTCAATTTAAAATTGTTACCACAGACGTGCCGTTAGCAAATTTCGCGGTTAAAAGCGTTTTTTCTCACAAAAATTAAAATTCCTTCTTTAAATGTGAAATAAAACATCAGCTTCTTTAAAAGTTAGGTTTTTAAATTAAAAAACATTTTCACAAAAAAATAAATCGACCTCAAAAGCAAAAGGCAAAAAATTACCAAAGACACCGTCTTCCGAAACGAAACTTATTTTCTCCTTTTTGTTATAATACCCTATCACAAAACAGTGAACAAACTCTATAGTAAGGTACCTAAATTATTGACAAAATACCCGTAATAACTTCATTTACACATTCGTGCTGTTTGTCGCTAAGGAGTTCGGTTGTATTTTCCATATCTTGAAAACTGCTGAACTTTGATGATACTTGCACTGTTCCCTAAGTTGAGAGATACTTAATCCAATAAAGAATGATCACGATCCGATAAGTTGTTTCGTCAAAGAGCGTGGACAAACATACACAGTTTACAGGTGTTATGTATACATATAAAATGTATAATTGATAGGATACATAGAAAATTCTAGGCCATTTTGATACGCTAAGCCGTTGGAGGCACGCACTTTATTATGCGACTCATTATACGTCAGTGTATTGTTTGTGCAATACAGTTACTGCATACACAGTAAGACAACTTAGCTTTGACATGATGTATTTATTCGTGAAATCGCCGCCTTTGCTTAACAGTAGGACAGCATAGACATACATACAAAAATAAAAACCTCCACTAATGAAACCTTAATAGTAGTTTATGCAACGGTCATATATATAATAAGGATTATTAAAACACGAGCGTGGGTTTATGTGATAATAATAACACGCAAGTGTTTACATAGCTAATTATGTGCTGTTGCATAAACTATTTTATCTTCACTCATACAGTTGAAATAAAACAAAAGTGGACACGGAAAAAAATGTGGTAAGGCGGGCAATTTAGATTCTCATTGCGCATGACTGCGCAGCGCGCGCATCATAGACAATGACACTATTTTTCTACATTATGTCAATGAGCCCCAGCGCCATTAAATTAAAAAGTACAAGTGTGCTATAAAAATTAAAAAGTTATTTTATGATGCAGTTGTTTGAAAATCGAAGGAAACTGTTGCACTGTAATGGTATTTTTTTAAGTTTATCTATCCATAAAAAGTAATAAATAAACTTAACAGCCTGTATAAATGTAAATCAACACTATACATATGCAATATCATATCCATATTAGTTTCAAAATGTATGGAACATACAATTTTTTTCAATAATTGAACGAGTTCTTTAGTACAATTTATTAATCGTCATCATCATTATCATATCAGCCCAAAGACGTCCACTGCTGGACAAAGGCTTCCCCCAAACGTCGCCACATTGACCAGTCCCGTGCGTCTCGCTTCAATTAAAATCTATTGAATTCATGTTAACTATGACCCTATATATTTTTACCCGACTACAGCGAAGGCAAAAGGAGGGTTATGATACTCTATCATATTATTTTTAAACGTTATAAAGTTAATTACACCATTTAATTTTGCGAACTAACAGCTCTGCAGTCTCTACAGAACACATTCTCTAGAAATAACAAAATATCAGCGTGAAACTGCAGCAGAGCAAAGATCTCTTGTCAAACAGAGAAGATACGAGCATTGATCGACACGCTTGCTTAAGAGCGGTCAACCCGACATAATTTTCATACAAACGCTAGTACGTGAATATGCCGTTGTAACAAAACTATCTTTGTTTTTTTTTTTGAGCTAATGGGTATCTTGTGCACTATTTCTAGGTTTCTATCGAAGCAAAAAATAAATATTTGGAGAAACCAATTCAGTATAAGCCTCCAAAGATCTGCTGTTTTGCACAAATTTTTGCCTGAACTTCGGCCGTTTATAATGTACTCATAAATTGTAAAAGACAAAAAATAATTATATGAAATAATTATTTGTCTAAATGACAAATAATTATTTCACTAACTTGTAAGGCTTATTCAAAAACACGTATCTCCTGGGACAGGTTTTATGAAATTTTCAAACACCATTTTTCGTTCAATACTATCGCGTTCTCACTTGCTTGTCAGTCAACAAGGCGGTATGAGATGAGGTGCGCGGGGAGACGAGTCGTGCGGGGTCGGCGCGGGGTGAGACGCAGGACTTGAATGAAAATCGCCGCTCGCTCGGCTAGTAGGTAATGAATGAGTTTGTCGAGTACTGCGCGTACGTTAGTGTGCATCGTATCTATTTCATTTATTTAGAGAATTATGTTTTACCTACTACAACGACACTGATTTTGCTTTCAAAAAGATTTAGTAGTTTTATAAGACCTGGATTACCTACCCTAATGCCTACATAAATTACGAAAAAACTAATATATTTTAAATAATTTCCATGCAGTAAAAAATAGCGCGCATACAGTACCTAGATTGGTAAAAATACAAGCACGCATTACCGGGGCCTAGGGTTACGTCCGTACTAAATGTAGGTATATGCAGGGCAATTTACAAAACTGGCAGCGCGCACCCGATAAGATATTATTATCATGAATCAATAATTACTATTATATATATCATGAATGAATTGGTCGCACACTCGAGCGGCCGGCCGGCTGGCGGCGATCGCCCGCGAGTGTGCGGCGGAAGATACCGAACGACAACCAAGCGTTCAGGCGCTATCTCTCTCTTTTCGCTTTGCCTCTTTTTCAAGCATTGCGCTAGATGTAACAACAAGCTTTTCGACCGTGCTCGCGTTGGAGATAGACGGTTCGGCAAGCGTCCTCTTAAGGCGGGTTGACGGTTTCAGACATATATTAACTATAAGTCCAGGTTTCCTCACAACATTTTCTTTCACAGTTGCCAGCGATGTCCATGATAAACGTGGAAAGTAAATATGTATATGAAAAAGACAGACACATTGTTACTCGCCCGGATTTGAACTCACGACCTCTAGCACTCAGGTGAGGTCTTAGCTACTGGGCCACCACGACATTAATTAACAAGTCTTCCCTACAACTTGACGCACTGCATTGCTATTCACTAGCAAGCGTGGGTGCATTGTCGAGCATCGCAGTCAAGGCGAGGAATCCCACCGCGTGCGCTAATCCGCCACTAACGAGCCGCAAACGTGCGCCATTACACGCTCATCAATAATAATAAACATAAACATGGAAGGGTACTGTGAAGGGAGTAACTCAAGGAGCTCAAATAATAAGCAGAAATTACTTTTAACTTGTATTGAATCAACCACGTGCCTGCCCTCAGGCGACTTTTACAGAAGTCCCCGCTAAAACAAAAAACTACACGCGTTCGATATATTTCAAATATTCTGTATTCGATTTCCTTCCAAACTTATAAGTCGCCAGTATTAGGTGTCAGCGGCCGAACAGGTTGCTTGTCCTATGTGGAAAGCCTCTACAGTACCACACTCATTTGTATAAGTAGTCCAGTAATAAGTTTTTTTTTTAAACAATCTTTTTGAACTGAAACTTACTAAATGTAATATCACCTGTCAATACACATCATATGAGCCTAAACACGATGGTTCTATCTTGTCTGGTTGAGGAGTTGCCATGGCTTCCTTCCGGCTCCATTATGAGGCCAGCACCATAGTACCATATTATTGCAATGCTTCCAAAGTTACATAATGTACGGCTAGTTCTAGCATAATCGGATGCCAGGAAGTGTTTAAAAAATCCATTTCTTGTTGCCGGTCGCACGTTACGAAACGTATAATAAAAAACCGGCCACGCGCAGTATTAGGGTTCCGAAGTTGCATAATAATGCGGACTAAGAAGAGGGTTTTTTGTTATTACATGAACATTAAAACGGTTTCAGCGGCTCACGACGTCTATAAACGGGGCCACATAGGACGATGGTAACTGAATCCAACTTCACAAGTGAAGTTAGAATTAATATTTTATTAATTATCCATTTGAGTACCACCGCGGGTAGAGGCAAGCATTTGTAGAAAAGATCTATAACCAGCGTCACTTAATAATTTTAATACTGCAGTATTGCCGTTACGGAGATAGTCTTCGTTAAAATCTCCAAATATTTACAAACTGAAAACAAATATTTTAGTAAGAGCATTTTCGAACAACATACTCAACTACCAAAAAATAAAATCAAATTATTTAATGATAGAAACTAACAACCAACGTAAATAAGCTGCAATAAATAATCTACCTATATGAAGGACGACAATTGTGAAAGGAGCCGATACGAGCGCGTGTTAGAGGTACGGGAAATAGTATAGTTCGTTCGTGGATCCTCACGCGCACGCTCCTTGTTTATTTCTCTTTCGGAATTTGAAAAATTTCGAATGTATTTACCTCTAATCTGAGGTATTCACTATTTCGTTCTCGAAAGTTCTACGCTACTCAATTAGTGATGTAGTCGGGTCGAATATTGACTTTATAGATGGATATCAACAAAAGAAAATAAATAATGTAATATTTCTATAAGATCACAATTATTATGAACAGGCCCGCCCGCCTCAATGAGCATAATAAAATTGGTGTATAATCTCAAATTGATTTTATTAATAAAATATATAAGTCTCCAAATAAAAAAAAATCCATGTCCTCTTTATTCGAATTAAGAAATCGGGTCTATCGATATCTATAATGTAATTAAAATTGCAATGTGTTATATTGCATTGATGTGAAGATTTGACCATGGTTGAGTAGTAGTAAATATCGACCTATGACACGAATGTCAACATTACGGCAAACGCAATTAAGTTTATAATTGCGACCACTGAGAATACCGCTACCTATGGTCGGGTAGTGGAATTTGCTTGGCAATCGAATCTAATTTGACTTTAGACAAAACCGATACTGCCAACGACTCCGCCCACTCCAATGCGTTATTCGAGCTTAAACATTTTTTATTTAGAAATCATTATTATTAGAGATGTTATGATTTTACTTTTGTATCTATTTTACACAGCTAACAATGTTATTTAACTAATTTTTCAATGGCATTTGTACAAAATTTTTACTGTTCCAAGTACATTTTATAAGTTGGCCGACTATTACTCGTAAACTTGTAAAGCCTACTTAGCTGTGATAGTTTTACTTTTATTGTTATATATACTACTGCCGTGAATTTTTACTACATAGCCATTTCGCTGGCCCGGGGGACACTTGACTGTAACAAAAAATTTGCAATTTAAAGCTTAATTTTACGCAAACGGATCTCTGAGACGAAAAATGGTTTTAACAAACCCGTAATATTTTTTATTGGCCCACACCATGGGATAGACAAGAAAAAACATCCGTACTTTACGTATATAGGAGGAAACCTTAAAAAAAAAACTGACCCGAATGCTTAAGAAGCGAACTAAAAAGACGTAAACAAGAAAAAAACATGCTTTTTTTTCGGCTGACTGACCAAAACCCATGTATCCTTCGAGTACACAGCATGATTTTCTTTTAGTTTATTTCTTTTTATTAGTTCGCTTCTTAAGCAGCCGGGTTTTTTGACATTTTACATTAACTTTTTTTATTTATAACTTTTTGTTACAATTTATTTTTAGATTTACTTTTAAACATATAAGTGTTATATATTTTTTCTAATAACCTTTTACAGCCTTTAATTTTGAACACGACGGGTACGGAAGAAAAATTTGAACCCCCACAACATGGCGCCCAAAATCAGTCATTTTTCTTGGTTTCAATTTTAATGTAGCCCGTGACATTCGCATGGTTAAGACGAAGCGATTGTCATAAGAATCATCAAAATCGGCCTACGCGTTTGAACAAACATAGATAAACACATACACACATTTACCTCCTTTGCCTCGCGCAGTCGGGTAAAAAGAAGGTTATGGCAGAGTTTTTATTTTTTATTTCGTTTATTCATAATAATGCCTCACAAAGAAAACCTGTTTAAGATGATGTGTGATGTAAAGAAAAAGGCTAAAACAAAAACTATGAAACCCTGTTTCCCAAACTAGGCAGTTGCCAGTATCTTGGCAATCAAAAACAGATACAGCCACATTATGCCAGTTATGTTCAAGTCCCATGTAATAGGAAGCGATTCAATAAAAATAAACATAATGGGATTGCAAAGTTTACAAATGTTGCATTTATGTATCTTTAGGTTCAATTAAACAATAAAGACGGTCGAAGTACTGTTCTCCTAGATAGGCTAATATTTAGCCTGTGTGAAGGAGGAGAGTTGCACCTATAGTACACACTGTATCACCAGTTTAAGGGGCCGTTTCCACGAGTGAGAGAATCGCTGCGATGTTATAGTCGTTCCACGTATAATACGTGGTAATATATATATATAAGAGAGTGTATTGAAATACGTGGTACGACGATAGTATCACCGCGATTCTCTCGCTTTTCATCTTTGTCCCATGTCATAGGGCGAACCTATTGCCATCAACTGGGCTCAAGTCCATTCTCCTGTCTGCTATTGAAAAAACTGGCCAAGTGCGAGTCGGACTCGCGCACGAATGGTTCCGTACCATTATCGCAAAAACTGCAAAAAAAATCATGGGAAAATCATTTGATCATACATCAAATGATTTTCCCATGATTTTTTTTGCAGGAGCCCCATTTAAATATTTATTTTATTCTGTTCTTAGTATTTGTTGTTATAGCGGCAATAGAAATACATCATCTGTGAAAATTTCAACTGTCTAGCTATCACAGTTCATGAGATAAAGCCTGGTGACAGACGGACAGACAGACAGACGAATCGTGGAGTCTTAATAATAGGATCCCGTTTTTACACTTTGGGTACAGAACCCTAAAATTCCAGATGGAAAATCTCAATAACAAGTTTTCTGACCCAAGATCGAAACAAACTCTTAGAAATCCTTTGTAACACTGTCCAAGATCAAGTCAACCAATCAAGGACTCCATATTTAGATGTGTCTTCGATGCCAGTTTAATAATACGCATAAGAGACATTTTAAACTTAGAAAGTACATATGAATTTCAAAAAGGTCATTTTGGTTCTTGCCTGGATTTGAACCCTCGACTTCAAGTACGAGAGCACAAGACCTCGCGTCTTAGCCACTGGGCCACAACGACACTACGACCATAAGTTCATAGTGACCACTTACTAGATTTGGGCAGCGTACTCCATAGCCACCAATAATATCCAAACACTACTTTTATGCCTAAGCCTATTTACCCTTAGACATCATAAATAATACTCTGCGCACACGAAAAGTAATCACAAAGTCATGCAGAACATATCAAGACAAACGTGACTCGTGACTCTCGTGACCGACTAAGCCGGACAATTCCCCGAAATTTCATCACATGGCTGGTCGCATGAATGCGTGACTGTGTGTTCTGAAGAAGTACTACCACCATACCTGATATTCGTTGATCTATGACAGACTTAGCGTTTTTAATGTCCCCACTGCTGGGACATAGAGGGATTGGTATTCAGATGTTTCTGGTTAGGGTACAAGCCGACCCCAACAAGTCGCGAAAAGTCTAGAGAAATCGATTGGAGGATAATATGTACGTCTGCGATGCCTTTGATATTCCAGCGCTATGACCACTTACTTATACGTGGATCTCCTTAATCGCCTCGTCTCCGGGGGTATCCTGACCACCAGTATCCGCTGCATGCTGGTAGTCACGATACCCCCGTAGATACCGTGGGTACTGGTGCAAAATTATATTTTTCTCTTTTTAGTTTTGGTACTCCATAAATAAAATGTGAGCAAGTTCCATAGTAAGGTACTTAGAGAATGACAAATTACCCATAATAACTCAATTTACATATTCGTACTGTTTGGCGTTAAGGAGTTCGGTTGTATCTTCCATATATTGAAAACTGCTGAACCGATTTTGACAAAATTTTGTACTGTTCCTTAATTTGAGAAATACCTAGTCCAATAAAAAAAGAATGATCAGGATCCGATCACTAGTTTCAGAGATATGCCTGGTCAAACATACATACATACTTATGAAATTTGGCACACGTGTTTAGAAGCCCACATAGAGTAACATATGTGAATATTGTTATGTTTCGAATTGATAAACTTCTTTATTTAGAAGTATAGAAAATTTACTTGTCGGGATGAGAGTCAGCAAGTCAAGACAAACATGACACAAACCGTGACCCCCTAATCCGGCCAAAACGCTACATAATATTCTTTGTTATCACTTGGCTAACCGCATGAATGCGTATCTGCGTCTTCTTAAGAAGTACTGCTACCATACCTATTTGCTGCCAAGCAACGTTGTAGAACAGGTATCGGTGTAATTAAGGCACATGAGAATTCTTCGGAAATTAGTAAAATAGGTTGAAACAAGACTTTAATCACAGCCACTCATTGAAAGAATAGAGAGGAATTCTCAACAAGTTTCGAACTTCTTTTTGAAGCTTGTGGTAAATGATGCCTTTAACACTTGTGTGGAATTACAGATTTTTTCGCAAAGTTGCAATATTTGTATATTTTTTTCGGAAATGGCATCAAACGTTGGGATCTGCTGACAAAATTCACTGGCCAATCGAACAGCACTCCGGTCCTAAAGTTATCCTGAGGCGGTCAGAGCTCTAATAAACAGTTCAGCTAGGGACCTAGTTTATCTCTCGCACCGGGGCCTTTGGTTATCTAGTTACGCTTCTGAACTTATCATAAACACATTGGTTTCAATACCAAGACGATTATTAACCCCGTTAGGACTTGCTTCTCACATAGTTTAAGCTTACTACACATTATGAACCGACTATGTAGGGCAGCCCTGGCCCAGACCACTATCTTACTGTGTAGACACGGACTCCCTAAACGTGGATCACCGTCTGATTTTCACGCCTTCAAAGTCTCTGCCTTCCTCGCAGTTTATTCCTGTTGTCCTAGTGATAAACAAATCCCAAATCATCACGTCAAGAAAAACGTGACACAGATTCGCGACTCCTAATCCCGCCAAAACACCGCACATTCCATGTTATCACATGGCTGGTCGCGTGCATACGCGCTGTAGGGCTTCGTAGCCACTCCAAATATTTGTAAGATTATTACTGCTGGACTTCACATGTTTGTTAAGCTGTAAAGCGGTTGCTTATTATCATAAGTAGCAATGGGGTGATGTGTGTTTTGGTTTCCTTATTAAGGACCTGTTTCATAATACCCAGAGAGGCACTATCTTCAATGAGGGCCAGAAATTGTATTTTTTTTATTTGGTATCCAACTTTACTTTAATTTTATTTAGACAAAGTTATGCCAATCTTTGCAAACGCTACTGCTGAACTGTTCCTGGTTTCGATTCCAAGGTCTAACAAAGTTTTATTGAATTGTTCCAATAAAAAATTCTCAATAGAAACCTGTGATTTGTTACCAATTGTTGATAATAGCTTCGCTCTACATAACATGAGGCTTTAACGTATCTGGCGAAATCTGGCTACCCTTCGTTTTAAAACCTTCACAAAACCCTCTACATTTATTTTTCAAGTTGAATTTCGTAGAACAATCTATCAACGTTCTTGCGCCTATTATTATGACGTACGTCGAGCATACACGTGCAATGCATTAGCAACTGTTTCTCCGTATTAAATTAACTGAACTGCAGCCTTCTAAGCCGTACTCTAGTTTGTGGAATAAATTCACATAACTTTCAACTAAGACGCCGTAGAAGAAAACTGAAGGATTTTCTTGTAATAGCTTTTGCCAGCGGCATCGCCCGTGTGAAAGTAGAAAATTTCCCCACAGGAACATACACCCGGTTTTAAAAGTATCCCTTGTCTTAATCTAGGACATGGTGTAAGCGTGTGCCTGTTTTATCCAAATTCATTCAGCTTTTATGACGAGAAAAGGAACAGCCAACCTGATCTATGTGCTGAACTTAGTGGTCTGGGTAGGGGAACTGGGGTGGTTTCAGTGAGGTAAAAAGCCCACAATCCCTGGTCTTCCTGAAAAGCCCAGGCGCCTTTTGAAGGTTTCCTCCTGAAAACAAAAAAAAATACGTTATTGGATACAAAGATATGACGTTCATTGGTGGAAGTATATAATGCTAAATTTACGTACCTACGTCAAAGTTTCATGGACAAGAATGATGATTGACGCAGAGTACTTTACAATCACAATCAGGCTGTTAAAACTGACGTCAAACTCAGTATTTTTTACTAAAAAAATGTCCGGGTTTAAAGCACTGCAAGACATTCCCTTTTATTATTCCAGCATTACTTATTGTTTTGTGGCCATCTTATGGGGTCGATAATAGTAGTTTATGCAATGGTCATATAATAGGGGTTATTAAAACACGAGCGTGGCGAAACGGAAAATATATGTGGTATAACGGACAATTTAGATTCTCATATTCCACAATGCGATCATTACGGTTTTCCTAATTTAAATTACCTAACATCTATAACTAATAGGGACTACTACGTATAAATTCGCCGCTAGAGGCGCTGGTGTAGCGTGAGGTCGCCGATATGTCAAAGTCCACTGTTTGTTTTGAGTGGGCGGGTGTTTTCCTAATTTATATTATTGTTGTGAATATTTTGCGACACTCAGATTAATTATGGCAAATATGAGTAATGGGGCAATAAATGTCAGTGCTTTAAGATATCAAATATGGTTAAAATGAAAACTTGGTTTTCACGCCCGTAGTAGTACGTAACAAACTTTGACAGCTTTACTTGTGGACCTTAGTCAATGTTCGAAGTTTAAACTGACGTTAATTAGTTCATCCTCATTGTTAACAATGCACACCTTGTGATTTCACCCAGAGTACAGCAAAATAGGTCCATCTCGTTAGCCATCATGTCGTTTTTGCAGTATCTAAATTGGCTTGTGTCTCATTTACAATTGAAGCCTGCACTTTTTTTGCAAGACAAACGTCCCTGTTGTCCTTCCTTATCTTCCATACACTGCCTTTTCTACCCTTATACTTATATGCCTTTTACTTTCTTCTAAGTGACACACTGGCGTTCAGCCTATATCTATGTCATGGCTGGGCAATGGCCTCCCCCTAGAAGTGTAAGCCACATCGTCACTATATAAAACAAAGTCCCCGCGTCTGTACGCGATAAACTCAAAAACTACTGAACGGATTTTCATGCGGTTTTTTTACCAATAGAAAGAGTGAGAAACGAGGAAGTTTTTTATGTATAATTTGTCACGGGCGAAGCCGGGTCTAGTCGTTAGAGTCGTTAGAAATTTAAGAAAGATTAAGAAAACATATTATAAATAATTAATATAAAATTCAAATATATATCAACTGCCTCGTCAGTCTAGAGGTCGCAAACGCTACTGCTGAGCATGATGTCCTGGATTCGATGCCCGGGTCGAACAACCCATGTGTTTTTCCGTTTGTAATTTCTGAATACCAACCCGGGGCATGGTGTGTGCCCGGTTGGAAATGGAATGAAACTTGAACATAACTACTGTAAAGATGACACGGTTGGTTGGGGTAGTGGTTGAGCGTGTCGCGGGTTCGATTCCCGCACGGAAAAATATTTGTATGGCCTACAGATAGCTGTTGCGGATCTGGGTGTCTCGTGTATGCGAGTTCAAATGTTTGTAAATGCACCCACGACACAGGAAAAATTTCCTAGTACTGGGGCAAAGTTTTTTAAAAAGAAAAAAAACTGTTGAAATGTGGGCGTGCTATTGGTGCACTTCTGCCTTACCCTTCAGAGAACACTGGCGTGATATTACGTTATCCATATTTAGTACTAATTTATTGTAGCCGATTAGTTAGTCCGTCTACCAACTCCCTAGGTACCACAATAAACTTCAGGCGGTATGATTAATGTGCTTTCGGCCACCGCAATACGTATGCGATTTAAATAATAGTGGCGCTGACCTCGGCTTTATTAGAAATTCGTTTATTATTATATTATATGAACGCCGCAGGCACGAGGCAGTTAAAATGTTAAAGTTAACTGTAATAGGTCAGTCTTGGTAAAGGTTAAGGCTTTCGTAGTGCTACGAGCTGGGGTTCAGGGATAAATTCTTCAAACAGCACACTTCAATTAATCTCACTTTATTACTGAAACTCTTCGTAATTTATTTCTTCGCATATTCCCTTTACGTTTGCTTTGTATCCCTTCCAAATCGAAACTGTCTCATGACGTAGACGACCGCCTTTTATATAACACCGAAGATGTTTCTGGAACCTTCCATACTGTTCTAGATACGTCGAGAATATTCCAGAACAATCGGCTGAGACAGATATTCGACAAGAACTTTCGCGATCGTTCTCGTAACACAAATATTCGAGAAGAATACTTCCGCTATTCAATACGAGATGGCGCTACTAGCTACTACTAGATCTTCCTCTCCTCACTAGATGGCGTTGCCTTATCTTGTAATGCAGTATAATTATCCCCCTTGCCCGCCTTGTTTGCCCTTTGCCCCTTGCTTTTGTTATCTTACTAACTCCGAGTTAGTAGCTAAAACGGCTAATATTGCCATATTTGTTATTCCGTGTTATGTTTTGGCGCATGTAGATCTTATCAATTATTTACATAAAGTGTGCATAATTTTTAAAGGAGAAAGTTGTCATTTTGCTACTTTTTAGGAATCAATTCCCTTTAAAAAAAATTGGATGGAGCTAGAAACCAGTTCTTTTTTATTACTGATAGAGGGTCCCGCTTTACCACTATCTCATCTCACCTGATGGTAAGCGATGATGTGGTCAACAACGAAGCACGCTTGCCTAGAAGTAACCTATTCACTCTTGACTTAAAGACTCCCAGATTGTTGACATCAGGAAGTATAGACTCCGGGAGGGAATTCCACTATTCCAATTATCATATTTTACCAATTTCAAAGTTTGAATAAAGATTCTTATTAGTAGGGTTTTTACATGGGGCAATTGCCTATTTGATCTTAGCAACCCGATTATTGGGTAACCGTTACACGGTTCCGTTTGGACTAATGGCTCGCTATTACGCACATCGGACTTACAACACAACTGGCAAAAATTACTAATAATATAATAGGCACACTTCTAACTATCCATGATTCATTAAGAACACTAGAGTACACGAACACCTGAACATGAACACAGTCAAGGAAGAAATAAGGTCGTGTTCTCAAAAATACATAACCAGACTGGAGAGGCACCCTAACCAATTGGCCGCTCAACATAGCAGGTTTAAACAACGCAACATCCTACAACTAGATAATTTGTAGAGAGAGTTGCCTTACTATTAAGAGAGCTGCTCCTGATTGATAATAGCTCTTAACTGCCAAATCCTCCTTCAAATCATCTGCCTATTTATAACAATATTATAAAGAGGAAAGTTTTTTTTGTTTGTGTGTTTGTTTGTACCGAAAAGACTCCGAAACTACCGGACCGAATTAAAAAATTCTTTCACCTATAGAAGGCTACATTATTCCCAAGTAATATAGGCTATAATTTTGACGGCAGCGAAGCCGCGGGGGCCAGCTAGTTATTTATATAATCTGATTGCAATATAAGTAAAGATTAAAAAAAATACTGCTGCCGGAGATAGTCGTGATTGTCTTAAACAAAACCAATACTTGCTCCAACCTTCGCATCTGCTGAGCAGCGTCAATCCATCGCGTGCTAGCTTGACGTGCAGGGAAGTCACAGTTACCACCTACCCATTCACACAAAACTTTTTGGAAATTATTTCCTTATGCTCACGAGTAAAGTAAGTACTGGAATCCTTTACCGATGTCTGTGTTTCCTGATAACTGTTCTATAAGCTAGGTTATTTCAGTCAAGAGTGAATAGGTAACTTCTAGGTAACCGTGCTCCATCCTCGACCCCTCGACCTGCAGATGATGTCAAACGCGAGCTTATGAGTAAAAAAAAATCTAAGATTTACCAACATTAAGACTAATGGCACGCTTTAAGTACACAGGAAAACAACACAACTGGCAAAAATGGCAACCTATAATAAGCACACTTCTGCCTAACCTCCCGGAGATGGTTGTGACTAACTCAAATAAGTTCACTAGTTACTCCACCATTCTCGTTAGCTGTCCAGCGTCAATACATCTCGTGCTAGCCGGACGTGCAGTGAAGTCCGTACGTAGAATATAATCCCTAGATCCGCGTTGCCACGCGGCGCACGCAAAGAGCACGACTTACTACTTATTGTTAAGTAGCTGAAAAACACGTCACTGATAAATTGCCGTCACATTACTGGCATTGTTTAGTAATGAAATAAAATCTTACCAAGGGGTATTGTGTTATCCTGTAACTGGGTTGGGGCAGTCAGCATTTGCTCCGTGAATACTACTGGGTGTGGCCTATGTCCAACAGTGGAGGTCTTTCGGCTGATATGATGATGATGATGATGGAAATACTACTAACTGACCCAAAGTTGAAACAAGTAAAGGGCAAATTCTGGTACTTACAAGTTTTCGCGAAAATTTAAATTGGCCATATCTTTTTATCGTGTTGACTCAGGACCTTGATTTTTATACACCTAATAGGGACTATAGACCTCAGTATCTGGTATAAATTTCAACTTGCTACGTCCACCCGTTCCTGAGAAAAACGTTGGTGACACAAGGATAGACGGACAAATGCATGGTGAATCAAATATCGCCAGACATAAGGTAGCATTAATAAGTAAAGCATATCTGCCCCTTCATAATAACACATGTAATATAATACTAGCATACAGATGCCTCATCGCGTTTTTCATCTTATTATAGCGATTATTTTTTGTAAATCGATCGCTCTCAGTTCCGTTCCACGGTGATAGATAGATCACCATCTAATAATCAATCGATATCGATAGATAAATCAAATAATCGCATACAGCGTACAGTACAAATAATCGTATCGCGTACAGTACGTCGGGTCAGTTTCTTTGTATGGTATGAGACACCACTGATAATAATAATAAATTATACATTGTAGTATACCTACATTGTCTCGTTGGTATGGTGATGGCAAGCGCTACTGCTGAACAAGAGGCCCTTTGTTCGACTCCCGAGCCGGGCAAGATGTTATAGGGTTTTTTACATCTAGATTCTTTAACATCTGGAATTTCTTATCAGCAGCCAGGAGTCTGAATAGGGTAGTTTACTGAAAATTTGTTTTTGATCCGTCAGGTAGATTAATAAAAATATTGGACACGGTATTTTTTCTTTTGACACGTAAACATAAAATTAAGACGATATAATGCATTGAAATATCGTGAAACGTCACGCCGCTAGTAAGCTTTAGACTGCCTTACTGACGTCACAGGCCCCCACTCCTTAACTTTGATGCGCTTTAACTTTATACATTTTTATAAATTTGGTAATGCAGAAAATACGTTTCCAATATTATTTGATAATCTCACTGGCGGACTAAATAGAATTATATTTTTTCTACCCAGGAAACATCCCTATTAGTGCTTGTGCCCGGTTGTTAGCAATAGGTTCGTCCCCTGTTACATGCGACTTGAACATAACTGAATGCGAAATGCGGGTGTACCATAGGGACATTTCTACCCAACACTTCGGGTAATACACGTGATGTTATGTCACAGCCGTAGTAATTAATGATAACGGCATTTCTATAATTCATAATACCTTGTCCACTAGATCCTAGTGGTATGTTATGTCAAAGTCAAAAGTCAAATTTTATATTTCAATTAAGTCCTTAAACGGCACTTTTGAATGCATTCGAAAATGTAGCTTGTTATGGAGAAGAACGGACAAGAAACTCCACATTTACTCTTAAAAAAAAACTGTTTTACAATATTTACAAACATATATTAATTGATATACGAAACGATAAACATATATGGACGCACTGAGACTTACACTATTATACTACGTATAAACTATTAAAAGCACTAACAGGTAAATTGATTGATAGAGTCTGTCAAGCGAGTCGTGTCCACAACCCTTTTACTGATTTCTTATAATGGCAATACTATGATCTGTCAAACAGATTGTCACAAATTCTGTTATAACCTCGTAATAATCCGGTTTTTGTTGAGTTTTTTAATGTTATAATGCCGAAACCTATTAAAAGTAGTGTCAGGAGCTTGTTGTTTACAATGATTAATAAATATAATCATGTACAGAGTGAATCTGACGACGTGTTATCGCAAAAACGACGACTTTTGGATGAAATCGTTTCAACATCAGGTAGGTTGGCAACAACATATTGATACTTTCAGCACAATAAACTTATCTGACTTTTTTTATTTTACTGTGATGTGATCACGATTTCCATTTTGGTTTAGATCCAGACGTCGTGTTCATGACCGTGAAACTTACTGAGGCATCTGTATGTGAAAACTACTATAAAGATTGTTGTCAGTGTTGACACCTGAAAGATTTTTGAATTTGCCGCTTTTTTCATGGGACTAGACTCGCTTGACAGACTCTAACTAGGAACATGGTTCTCACATTATGTTATACCTACTAATATTTTTCTAGACGAAAACCTTCGAAAAAGTTTCTTGAACGTCGGTCTCGCCCTGTGCATACATAACCCATCAATCAAGCCAATGTTTTGTTAACCAAACAGAGTACCTACACGTTACAGGCGCCTTTTCTTATGCATGGGGTGTACTTACTCGAAAGAAATGTGGACACTCTCAGAATTTCGTTGGAAAATATATGACTGTATACATTCTTGAGCTACACTACTCGTGTGGGTCTGATGTTCTCTGGTAATTTATATTACATGAAAATTCCTATGCTGAAATATAAGTTTCAGTTTAGACTTTGCTTTTAACCTTAATGCTAAAAGAAAGCTTGAAGAAGACTTGAATTACATTCTATCTATTTTAAACTATTTTTTTTTTTTGAAAATTTGCGTATTTGTTTGTTCTCCTGAGCTTCCTTTTGAATGACATATTTATTAAGCAAATGAATACGAATAAATAATATTCATACTATATTTTTAACCAACTTCGCAAAAAGAAGGAGGTTTTCAATTCGACTGTATTTTTTTTTTTTTTTTATGTTTGTTACCTCAGAACTTTTTATTGGGTGAACCGATTTTAATGATTCTTTTTTAATTTGAAAGCGGGTGCTTGTCATGTGGTCCCATTTAATTTTCATCAAGATCTGATGAAGAACTTCGGAGAAATACATCAGAACTCTTCAATAAATGACGGCAAATCACTCTGGATAGATCCAATCGCATGTCTGTTTATTGTTTACACCATTTCATTACATAACATCACACTGGTACGTTCTTAAGGGGTACGCAGGTGTGAACAGTTCACCCTGGTATACTCTCATTGTACTGGTTTCGTTTAAGTTTCATGTTATTGGGTTAATCTATTCTAGCTTCACTTTGGGCACTATACGCGTAGGTACCTAGCCTATAGAACTGGTCCATTATGTACCACAACTAAAAAGTGAAAAATAAAAAACTTTTTTACAAAAATTACAACCGACTTCCAAACAAAAACACTACAAAGTGAAAAATAACTTCAATTTCGGAAGTCGGTGTCAAAAAATGAAGAAACGTAAACAGGAACACCGACTTCCGAAATTGAAGTTATTTTTCACTTTGTAGTGTTTTTGTTTGGAAGTCGGTTGTAATTTTTGTAAAAAAGTTTTTTTATATGACAAACAAAGCCGTTGTCGACTATTTTGCCAATATCTAAAGTAAATTGGAAAAGCAAGCGTGTATAAAATTTGTAAAAAGTATGCAGTCTTTTATCACCACTGCTCTCAAATCGTGAAGGAAAACATCGTGAGGAAACCGGCGTGTCCTAGAACCAAAGATTCGAAGAAATGTGACATCTACCAACCTGTACTAGGCCCGCGTGGTGGATTACGGCCCATCCTCTCTCACAGATAGGAGGGCTGAGTCCCAGCAGTGGGAACATTAAAAGGCTGATGATGATGTGTATTCATAGTTTTGAAAACCCAAACTATAACAAGCAGTGTCCGTCATTAACTGAAGTTTAAATGAATTAAAGCACCTTCAGAAGGTTTCTTATCGTATACCTACTCGTGATGGAATTGCTACATATCAAAATTTTTCCATTATTGTGAGTGTACTTACAATCACAGATCCATAAATAGTCTACCACCAAGCTAGCAATAAAGACAACACTATACTTACAAACAGAAAACAAACCGTACAACTAACAAACACAGACATACATATACATTAGATATAAGTACTGAAGACTTAGCCACCCTACCTGACACCCCCATCCCTTGCTTACGACAGTCTACAAACACGTGAACTCAGTTCAAACTCGACTATGCTGTCGAACGCACGCGGGTAGCGAACGGAAAATCTGTTTATTTTTTACTAAATAATAAAAATGGTGATAAATAAATAAGGCAATTATAAATAAAAAGAGAGTGATCGTACTTAAAAGAAATAAAATAAAAAGTGATATACAAAATAAAAAATTGTGTCGTATGTTATGCTCCCAACAATTCTATCTACGATATTCATGTTTTATTTATTAGTTCTACTTATTCTAGTGTTTCCTTTGTCTAGGTATACTAAATCTAACCTCTTGTTTGGCTATGATAATTGAGTTATTTTAATCATTCTGAAGTTCAACGACTTTCGGACATAAACAAAGAAGTGTTTTTGTGATTGTATGTGTACAATTGGATTTTGTGTTGACTCAAATGTTTTAGTATAGTGATAGAGGAAAGTTTAAATAAGATATTTTAACTTCATCAAGGAGACTTGAACAGACGGTGAAAAATAAACATATTACAATGAACTGTAATCTCAGCTACAATCTCAGTTAATAAACTACTAAATAGTACTCAAAAGACAAATCTTAAAATCACTTTAAAACAGTATTATTAAAACAATAACAAATCCTGTAACAAAAGTCTGACGGATTAAACACAGAAAGTTCAACGCAAACTCTAAACTCACAAGGTCAAAAAACCTCTTCTTCTAAATCACCAAGACACTAGGCCCAATCATACCGTGTAAGAGAGAAGACCGCACTGCGATAGCGGTCACCAAGGGCGGTACGATCTTCAAGATTCTGCGCTACGAAAGGCGATGCATCCCGCTGGACACCGCCAACATGGTTCTCAAGGTCAAAGTGCGTCTTAAGTACTCGCAGAACCATATCGTTTGGCTGTTTAGACGTGTAAGTTGAGTTTGCAGATAGATATGACAGTTCTCTAGATATATATAGCTGTATATTCTGCGGTACGAACGGCGATGTATCCCGCTGGACACCGCCAACATGGTGCTCAAGGTCAAAGTGCGTCTTAAGTACTCGCAGAACCATATCGTTTGGCTGTTTAGACGTGTAAGTTGTATTTGCAGATAGATATGACAGTTCTCTAGATATATATAGCTGTATATTCTGCGGTACGAACGGCGATGCATCCCGCTGGACACCGCCAACATGGTGCTCAAGGTCAAAGTGCGTCTTAAGTACTCGCAGAACCATATCGTTTGGCTGTTTAGACGTGTAAGTTGTATTTGCAGATAGATATGACAGTTCTCTAGATATATATAGCTGTATATTCTGCGGTACGAACGGCGATGCATCCCGCTGGACACCGCCAACATGGTGCTCAAGGTCAAAGTGCGTCTTAAGTACTCGCAGAACCATATCGTTTGGCTGTTTAGACGTGTAAGTTGTATTTGCAGATAGATATGACAGTTCTCTAGATATATATAGCTATATATTCTGCGGTACGAACGGCGATGCAATCGCCAACATGGTGCTCAAGGTCAAAGTGCGTCTTAAGTACTCTCAGAAATATATCGTTTAGACGTGTAAGTTACATATTTGGTGATTTAAATAAAACTCTTGAGGCCCTAGACAAGTGTCATTCGGTGTCAGCCATGCGATGGTCGAAATGCCAAAATGAAACGGATTCATCACGTGACATTTCGATAGTGCATGACATTCCGATAGTGACGTTGACATTCCAAACATTTTTGACACTTCACCTATCGCTATCGCCAATCTTTCGTTAATAGGAAATGCGGTCGCAGACATCCAACTAAATATCCTAAGTAAAACGTCTTAATTCAAGGTTTGGCTCTCGCCTATTTCCTCTTCAATTATTAGACCAATTTAAAAGATATTCCATAAACTGAACAGAAAGATATATACTATGTCCCTATGTGTTCCTTTTTGATGATACATTATCTTTAGAAGCACTAGAACCTTCAAAAAATGCTAAAAATTACGCTGTCAACAGAGGCCTATTGTACAAATTTGACAACTATAAATGAAAAAGAAAAACATAGGGGCATAATATAAATCTTTCTTTTCCAGTTAATGGAATATCTTTTAAATAGGTCTAATACTGGGGGAGTAAATAGGCGAGGGCCAAACCTCGAATTATGACTTTACTTAGGAAATTCAGTCGAAGCTCTCTGCCCGCATTTCCTATTAATAAGATGTCATTTGTCTGCGGCCTTAGGTTAATCCCCCGTTTCTACAACGACAATGATCGCGATATTAATGTGACAAATTTTCAAGGGCACATAAGGTTCTTTGTTTCCAACACTAACCAATTCGTATTACATATCATCACGGCTATATTTCCCAAAGAAGAAACACAGCCACATTCCGGCAGTATGTTACCTTCATTATTTACAAAAGATTGCAATTTTTTTTATAATTTTTTAAATAATATACCAACATTATCAACTATATACAGTCGCGTATAAAAAGGGGCGAGGGGAAGGGGCTTATTAACGCTGTATATTAATGCATATTAAAGTTTATGTCCCACGTAATAAAAATCATCAACTGGGCACAAATCAAACTGGGCTTTAGTTATATCTGGCAGAGAAAACCCAATAATGCTTAGCCCGACCTGGAAATCGAACTAGGCAGACACGCTTCCGGCCACTAGATCAACAACAGTCAATAATAATAATCTTCCTATTTACGTACCTTGAAGCACAGTATGCCTGGGAGAGCTATTGTGTAAATCCCGTCTCAAAGAACGCATTGATCTTCCGTAATCAATAAACTATTCCATTCGCAAATAGGAGAATCATCAGTGAAAAATCACCTAAGCTTGGAACTTCCCTTGCGCAAAAATTATTGTGTTAGTGCGTTCTTCAGGGTCAGCAGTCAGTTTTCAACCACAAAACCTACATGTTTGAGAAAAATATAAACTAATTTTACAAGCTTTATATTATTACTAGCTTCTGCCCGCGGCTTCACCCACGTAAAAGTGTTTTATCATCCCAAGGGAAAACATCTATTCTATGTCCTTCCCAAGGTCTTAAACTATCTCCATGCCAAATTTCATCTAAATCGGTTCAGTAGATACAACCTCACAAACTTTTACCTCTTTATAATATTAGCATAGATAGCCTACGTGTTATTCGAATGTATAAGCTATATTTCTGTAAAGTTTCACCAAAACCCGTTCAGTAGTTTTTGTTACTCACAAACATCTATCCATAATCACAAACTTTCACGTTTTTAATAGTAAGTATAATTACCTGGCTTTTGAATGTGTGTCCGGCAACTAAATAGTTATACATTTTTTTTAGCATTTCCTGGCATCTGAATAAGCTGACACTTGACGTACTTATGTTAGTTTGGAAATATTCAAGTAATTTGGTACTATGGAGCTGGTCTCATGATGGAGCAGGAAGGTGGTGGTTATTACATTTGGTTCAAAAAGCTTTATAAAAACATATATATATTTGAATAACTTGCATATAACTTTTATAACATAACAAAAAAGTCGGTCCATATTCGGGCGCTTTCTGTATTAATCACATACATTTTCATTTACTATTTCAAGATACGAATGACATATAACACTAATCAAAAATACATAAAACGCCACAAATCATAACGTCCAATAAGACCTGCGTCATCAAGAAACTGCACCGACCTTTTCAAATATTCACAAGCACCACCAATCAAGTTGTCGGGGCTATATTAAGACGGCTCACAAACACCCACTCTGTTAGGTTCACCATGCTTCCGGCTTTGTACGGATATGACTGGCTTTTTTTCTAGCTAGACTTTATTCAAGACTTTTCAATTGAAAATATTTGTTTCATTCAGAAAATTAACATTAAAACAAGCTTTTAACGGACGAAAAAGTACGAAATGCAATATCACTCATCATCGATACGTATCCAATGAACCAAGCACAATGGCACGGGGTCTCATTGTTAAGAAAGAAAATTTGGTTCAAATATCTCACTAGTTGGCGCGATATGCACCTATCTGTTATTGAATGTGTGCAAAATAAAAAAATTCTGGAATTGAACATAAAAATTGTATGTTCTTGTATAATTAACTCACCTAAGTACAAAATTATGGAATATTGGTAATTAAATAATTCACATTTAAAAGATTATTTGAACGGATCAATTAAAATTGATGCCAATAGATGGCGCATTTTTTAATTTCTGAGGCATTCCACTCGATTGTTATATTTGCATTGTAACTCATTTTTGTTCAAAAAACTATAAAAACATGCAAAAAAATACTATAAAATGAACCTTCACTGTATTTAAAGAAAAAAATGTCCACGAACCTAGTAAACCCTTTTACTTGCAAGTCGCTGCTAACACCATTTATCTATCACCGTGAAACAGAATCGAACGCGTTCGATGTACAAAAAAATATCAGATTAATAAGACGAAAAACGCTAGTTACGTCGGCACGGTTTCTTTGTATGGGATGAGGGATTTGTATGCTTGTATTATTTTATCTGTGACAATGGTGCTATCTTGTGAGGCTTTGGAGTTGTTATTGCAAACTTCTGGCTCCATCATGAGATCAGCTCCATAGTACCATATTTTTTTAATTTTTCTTAATCCAATGCCAGGCAATGCGTGAAAATTTGGTTTACTAGTAACGAGACATACATACGAAAGCAAGATAATATAAAGCTTTGTAAAAAAAGTCTGTGTCTGTGTGTGTCTTGTGGTTGCATATCCGATTTCTGCAGAACGTGGTATCCTGGGCTCGATATCCAGGCTGAATAAAGTCCTTTCCTATTCCAATAGGATTATTTCAAAACCAGACCGGATACTGTATTTATGCCCGGGTGTTTACAATTGATATCTCCCTGTTACGTGGAATTGAACCATAGGCAGGTCCGCCCGATGTGATATGGGATTTAAAAACACTACTGGCGAATTGTCTATGTATCAAATTCCACTGCCTATCCTTTTTGAGAATATTGATGTGATTTTATGAAGAAAATTCTCAGAAAAGTATAGTTTTTTTTTTGCTATTTTCGCGAATGTCCGGCTTTTCACATCTTCACACAGTAACCCTACTCAGTAAATTAAAGTGAGCTGAAAACTCCAGTGTACGGTTGCTCCGCCGTGAACTTAACCTTGGAGGACGACCTCTGACCTCACGGTCTGATAGCCATCGGGCGGCGCCGTAAAACGTAACGTGTCTTTATTTATATGGCAAGGAATGAGGCAGTTTGGGTAATTGTGTTGATGGGGTATTTCTGTAAAAGTGTATTAGGTGTTTTTTTGCACATTTGAAGGTGAAAAGTCACAACGTTGTCCTTTTTAATCCAAAGGTCGACTGGTAGAGAATGCCTTGTGGCATTAAGTCCGCCTATGTACCACTATTGTACATGAACTTCTAATAAATAAATAAAAGTAACCTTCTTATTGATGTACGCGCAGTAAAGTTGCAACCCGTACTTGGAACTTTAGTTCAAACACTTTAACCTTACTTTAAAAAATTATCGAAGTTTAAGTTCGGCATAACTTAACACAGATGTGTTGCTGACGAGTTTGTTGCTCCACTTTTTCTGCCCAGCCTAAACACAAAATATCCGTCTTATTAATAAAAATGGCATATAACCAGCTTACTCCGAAGTTACTCTTCTACTGGCTTATCCCGGAATAACTAAGAATTAACTTAGCTTTAGCAATGTTATTAATAAACATGAAATAAGTTCGGACTAACTATTCATTCCTTACTTTTGGATTTACGCGTAAGCTATGGCAACTCAGTTGAATTTATAAATAAAGAGAATGAACCAGTGAATGAAACCAAGAAACTTGATGGCATAAATTAGAAAAAAGAAAGAAAAATATTGCTGAATCAGATCTGTCATACAGTTTTAAAAGTGAAAGAGGCAATTTTAAATTTAACGCAACAATTTTAACTTTAATCGCATATATATAATATAATATTAGAAATGCGAAAGTCTGCACAGAGGAAATTATTAATAATATGTCTGTCTGTTACCTTTTCTCGCTTAAACCGCTGAACCGATTTTGGATAGAGTTACTTTGAGACCCTGGGACGGACATTGAATAGTTTTTATCCCGGCAACCATCCTTAGGGAAGGGGCGGAAAGGTGGAAATTTGATAATGAACCAATAATTTCTCAAGTAAAGCGGCCCACACACCTTCAATATTATTGCGTGGTATAAAAAATAGGCTATTAGAAGTACTAATGCTGAAGTCGCGGGCAACAGCTAGTATTTAATATTCGTAGTGCTGTGATAGATTTCATGACGAGTGTACCCCTCATACTAATGTTAATAAAAAACCTAAGTATTAACCACATCTTCATGCCATTTCCTGAAATAATGTTTCGATTCTAGTCTTAAGCTGTGTTATTTTGATATATTACTAGAATAAGTAGGAATAAACAATAAAATAAGGAATGATTGTGAATATAAATCTATATATATATAAATCAATTGCTTTTCGTTAGTCTCGCTAAAACCCAAAAACGGCTGGACCGATTTGAATAATTCTTTTTTTGTTTTGTTCGCCCGAATACAGAGAAAGTTTAAAAATAAAAATTGTTGACGTGGGAGGGTAGGTAGGTTAGGTATGTAGGTAGTTAATGTTGACGGGAGCGAAGCCGCGGGCACAGCTTGTAAGATATATTTAGTTTAAACAAAGATTTTTCATCATCAAATCACAACGACCAAATTGCAATCAAACATAATAATTAATTGTAGTTGCCATGGATACACTCTTAATCCAACTTTAATCCGACCTTAAACTAGCTAACACCATGGTGTAACTTTTAGTCCGAGACTAGAGTCAGATTAGTATAATCCCTTCTTATTCCGTGTTTATTAATAAGTTAATCTTACCTTAGTCCACGTTTATTAATAAGACGGAAACTGTCGACTATTTATTGTAATAAGACATCCAAAAAGAGCAAATAATCAGCCTGATTTATGATTTTTATTTTGCCTAGCTATTCTGGGTTTTTTATTACCTGGCTGTGATATTATTTTGCAGATTCATGAATAGAAAATCTGCCGCATTATGTGCAAAGCCTAGTTAACAGTACATATCTTTGTCGTACGTTTGAACCCCTTTAGCTACTGTCAAAACGGATGTAAACATCTTTTAACTGTAACCTGAGCTTATTGGACTGTTAGTCGATCGTGTTCATACGCGAACTATGTATATACATAAAGATAACTTAACCATAAAGAAAATTTGCCGGCGTAACTAGCGGTTTTCGTCTGAATAAGCTGATTATTTTTATAAGTACTTCGATCGCGTTCGGTTCCGTTCCAGGGCTATAGATGGTATTAGACTTGCAAGTAAAAGGGTTATCTCGGTTCGTGACAATTTTTTTTCTTTAAATACAGAGACGATTGGTTTTATAGTATTTTTGCACGTTTTTAAATTTTCAATGTACCAAAATGTGTTACAATATAAATAAAAAATTTCGAGTGGCATATGTGCCTCAGAAATTTAAAACGGCGCGATCTATTGGAATCAATTTTAAATAAACCATTCAAATAATCTGTGATATGTGAATTAAGGGCCCAATATTTCTTACTTACAATTAATAGCTAGAACATACAATTTTTATGATCAATTCTAGAAAATGCTAATTTTACACACAATTCAATAACAAACCGATGCATGTCGCGCCATCTAGTGACATTTATTTGAACCAAATTTTCTTCGTTGGCGTTGGGACCCATTGATCATAGCAACTTAGCGTGCGTACTTTTTCACCTCTTTCTGATATATACCTAATCTATCGCCAAGGTAAGAAGGAAACAGCAGGATCTATGTTTCTAATAGGTATACAGTCAAACGCACGGCCCTGGTAACAATTTAACTTATAAAGCGCTCTTATATCGTAGCAGTAAGGGCAGTTTTCGTAACTAAAGTACTATTATCATCCAATTTTAAAGCATGACGATTAATCATACTCTTCCACCCAGGGTCGCGGGCTGACGGGGCTGAAGAACCTCGGCAACACGTGCTACATGAACTCCATCATCCAGTGCCTGAACAACACCGCCATACTCGTCACCTACTTCTGCAACGGGCAGTACTTGGAACATGTCAACAGGTATGTCGAACGAAACTTATTTCTTTTGTAATAGGGCAGATGCATGAAAAAAGATTTTTAATCTGACCACTTTACGTTTCTTCACTTTACCTACCCTACCAACCTACCCTACCCACCTACCCTACACACCTATCTATCTACCCTACCCACATACCCAACCTAACAAGCTACCTACCCTACCCTACATACCCATCTATCCTACCCAACCCTAAATACCTACCTACCGTACCAATAGTTCCAGAAATTAGCGCGTTCTAACAAACTAACAACGACAAAGTTTTTGTTGTTTTAACCGACGACAAAAAAGGAAGTTTTCAATTTGACAAATACATTTTTATTTTTATTATGTATGATCATGATAAAATGTTATGCTTACATTTCATAGAGAGCTCCGATTTAAAAAAAAAGATTTTTTTTTGGTAATAGTATAGTTACATCAAAGTTAGTACCATTTAAATTTTAAAAATAAATAACAGTTTAAAAAAAAACTAAAAAACACGCTTTAATAGAAAACTAAACTTAAAACGTAGAAAATAATTTTCAATAAATTAAAATAGTGTGATTAACAAAAAAATGTATTTTATTGTAAATAAAATTATTCTAAGAAAATCTTTTTTTAAAACAATCTTTTTTCGTATTCTTCTCAGCAAACCCTTTCATTTGATACCCATATCATGGCAGTTCACAAAATATAACAAGTCTGCCATCTTGAGCCGTCCGCCATATTGGATTTAAAATGACGTCACTTATCTAACCATGCATTGTCATCCAAACTAAACGTGTATGCAAAATTTCATCTTAATCAGTGTAGGATAACTGCTTTAAAATTCAGATGCAAGATTTGACCCGAACACACTTACATACATTGCTTGTAAAAAACGTGGGATTTGAAACAAAAAAAAAATGTATTATTGTAAAAAAGTTTGCATGTTCCAAATTAATTTATCTAAACCGTAGAATGATTGTAACGGGTTGATCTTTGCTGATTGTTTGTTTGGCGGAGACTCAAAAAAAAAAATGTTTAATTTTTTTCGCTTTTTGGCCGGTTATGTCGTCGGTTCATTTTTTGTTAAAAAGGTTTTTGTTTAACAAACACTATGGTATATGATATGGACCCATTTCCCGATACCGGTGGGCTACTATTTTTTACGAGTTTTTATTTATAGCTAAAAGTACAACTGTCCCGAAGTCTGTAATCAAATCTTGCAAGTTAAATTAGTCTCACCCAGTGTCCGATTGAACTGATTTTTAGTGTGAGCGTTTGGTTCCCGTGAGAATGCAATTTTAATGTCAAAGATTGTTTGTTTTTTTTTTTATATTTAGTCTTGCTTTATGTATTTTAAATGTTTTAAGGTGTGCATTAGGCCATGTGTATTAATATGTAACAGGGGTTTCTATGTGTTGGGCAGGTCCCACAGCACTCGCGGCGCGATAGCAGAAGAGCTGGCGGCCGTGGTGCGCGCGCTGTGGTCCGGACAGTACCGCTTTATCGCCACCAGGGACCTGCGGGTAACTACCTCATTACTATATCATGTCATCTATCCCAAAGAACACCATCCACTCCGTCATTAATTGCAATGGACCTATGTGGAAAGCATTGAATCGATTGCGTACCCAAGTACAGAACTCGCCAAACTCCTTGGCAACTCTAAAATTGGCTTACCGTTGCGAAAGACACGGCGCGGTTCTGTTTTTGTATGAGATTAACTACTGCGCAGGCATTGTAGCCAACTTCAGAGCGGCCAAGAAGATTGGCGAGTAGTGTAAGCCGCTGCAAATATAATGTGATGAAGTGGAGGCTATGTCCCATATGCTGGAGTACCTCAAATGTCTATTTATTGCTCTAACGCTGCAATAAACGTGGCTGCCTACTGAAACTGGGCCCAAACAGTACGATTAAATGTACTGCGACGTCCCTGACATGAAAATAACAAGAAACCTCAGAGGCCCTAGACAAGTGACATTCTATTATCGAAAGCGTGGTGACAGCGATTGGAAAAATATAAAAAACTAGTTGTACCCCGGGGCTTCACTCCCGTCAACCCATCTATCCTACCAACCTACCTACTTTTTATGCCTTCCCTGTATTCTGGCCAACAAAACAAATAAAGAATTAGCTAAGTTGTAGCAGCCGTTACGAAGTGATATGCGCTTACATACGTTTCGGCGATTCATTTTAATTTTTATAGAAGATTAGCTTTTAGCCGCGGCTTCGCTCGCAGTGAAGCCATTAAATTTTAATTTTTTTATATAAAGTATCCTATGTTACTTCTAATACCTCCAAGAATATATGTACAAAGTTTCATGATGATCGGTTCAGTAGTTTTTGCGTGAAAGCTTAACAAACAAACTTACATTCACATTTATAATAATAGTATGATAGGGGTCTCCCTTGTTTTACCGAAAAGAAATTGCCAAATTATCACTTCCCAAACAAATTTTCGCATAACTTCATTTGCCAAATTATTACTTATCAAACAATCTCTTTACAAATAATTGTTACGAAAACCTATGTTTGGCAAGTGAACGTTTGAACAATAACTTGTTCACCAACTAGTACTTTTACCATTTTTTATCTAGTCAAATATTTCAGTTGGTATAACATATTTTACGCAAAATTAAATAAGCCAAATATTTGGTGTCGTCAGTTTTAAACTTACCATTTCTGTTTAGTCGATTGCGTAGCCAATGACAAAAATTAAACAGGTAATAATAATGTTATTATAATTATATTATTTCTCTCGATAGCCTCCTAAACATAATCTCTTTTTTCCATATTTTTTTCTATATAATCTAGTCGTTTCTGGCACTCGCCGGCCGCTGCCGCGGCACCGCTCGCTACGCTCGCTCGGCTCGTGCGTAGGTGGTCACAGTTTTAACCTAACCTAACCTAACCATTTTTGCCTTTATATTTTTTGTCATAACAATTCATTTGACTAAACGTTTATTGTCTAAATATTGTTTGCTGTAATAAATCATTTGATTAAAGACCAAAAACCTTAATGACATTATCCTTGGTAACAATCTGCCAAGTAAACATTTGACCAAATGAAAATGTGCGTACTAAAATTATTCCAAATATTACATTGGTATAAAAAAAGGTTGCTAAAATTTGTTTGGGTAATGAAAATTTGGCAAAATCTTTTCGGCAAAACGGCAGGATCCCAGTATGATAGATACATGAAAATGTCAAACACTATCGAAATGTCACGTGATCAATCCGTAACCAATGTAATTTGTAATTTTAACTATCGCCATCGCTGACATCGTATGACACTTGTCTAGCCTTAGGTGATCCTGGAACACAACTTGGAAGGTGTATATGCATGGACATGTCATCACCTTCCAGATTGTGTCCAAAGTAGGGTGACGACTTTGTCTAAGTTGTGTAAAAAATTATGGAATATGAGACGTAATTATGATGTCATCAATAACAGTCATGGTAGCATCTCCCAAGTTCAGTGAGGCTATTGCATCAATGATTTTACCTAAAATGTTTGTTTTATTCAGAATGAGGTTGGCAAACACCAGCGCGCATTCCGCGGCTGTGAACAGCAGGATTCGCACGAGTTCCTCACCATCCTCATGGACTGGCTGCACCTGGACCTGCAGTTCAGCATCAACGTGCCCCCGCACAAGGTAAGCAGTTCATCCTGATGGTCAAGAATATAATAAGCTCCTCCTTTTCATCGCGAATATTTACCGAGTTAAACAAGCTAAACTTGCAATCAGATTGAATGTAAGAAAAATCTTTAAAACCAGCCTGTTATCTGCCATTGCAGGGCAATCCGAGAAGGCTTCTTTTCAGATAGAAAAGTTTCGAGCGGTAATCACCGCACCACAGAATTCACCAAAGAAAAGATAGTTATTTATTTAGTTAACGCGCACACGCACACACTGTTAACGCCGCGCGGCCCGCGTCGAAAGAAGCCTGCGGGACGCGGGACACGACCAGTCTCAGGCTCGCCGCCCGCCACGCGCCTGGCCACGGTGGCCACGGTGGCCACGGTGGCCACGGTGGCCACGGTGGCCACGGTGGGCGCAGTGCGCACGGCCAGTCTGCTCTGCTCCGGTCACTTGAAGAGAGTGCGTGTGTACATGCATCACGCCTCGCTCGCTACCATTAACTGTATTACTGTTCCTATTGTTGTTGACTATAATCATTGATTAGATTCGCCTATTATTTAGCCATCGTGACCCTATTATTCCCAACAATTGAATGCTGTAAAGTTTTTATTTAATTTTATGTAAAACTTTGCCCCACACTAGGATTTCTTCCTTTATCGTGGGTGCGTTTACAAACATTTAAACTCACATACACAAGACACCCAGATCCGGAACAACTATATGTAGGCCATACAAATATTTGTTCCGTACGGAAATCAAACTCGCGACACGCAGCACAGCAGCCGATCGCTCAATTACTACGCCAACCGTGTCGACTGAAACTGTTTTTACGTAATGTAAAAATGTCTTAAAGATCTGCAATATCAAAAGTTGCGCCTGATCTGCTGCATCGCTGAAATCTTGCACAAATTGAAGGTTAATTAATAAGTCAGGCGTTACTATGCAAAAATTTAGTTTTGACGACCTTTTTCCAAACTAACCAAACCCTCCCACTTTCAGGACAGCCTCCAGCCCTCGGAGAAGGCGTGGCACGAGTACACCAAGTCCAAAGAGAGCCTGATCCTCCGGCTGTTCTACGGCCAGATCAAGTCTACGGTCCGGTGCACCGTCTGCGGGAAGACCAGCGTCACTTACGAGTCCTTCTCCAACCTGTCGCTGGAACTGCCTGCTAATGCGAATAGATGCACGTTGAGTGTGAGTACATCTTGTATTTTCGTTTGTACGGGCCATGAGGCAGTTTTTTTTCTTCTCGAGTCGATGGAAAATTCTTTAAACATTTTGGGCCCAGTAGGTGGCCAAAGGGCAGATGTGCGGCAAAATGTGGCCAGGCAATCCTCCAGCAATCTATTCTAATATCAAGTATCATTCTTGAAAATTAAGTTTAATCAAAAACCCATTTCCTGCAGATTTCTGCAGTCGGATCTTAGGCTATATGGTCACTTGGGACACTCTAGCATACGTAATCTAGCATACTGGGTATCAGACGGGCCTATAAAACCCCATATCGCCAAATTGTGTAAGGCACTAGAAGAAAGGAGGCTGGCCAACAGCCCAGTGGCTGGCCTGCTAACCGCACTAACACTTGGTAATCTCTAGAGGAGGCATTCACCTTCGTCTGAGGGCTTCTTACAAGCTTAGAAAGAAAATTAAGTTCAGTGTCTGGTAATAAAAGTAATTTTAGTAAATTATTTAAAAAAGAAGCATTTTTTCTATCTTGCATTTTCAATAATTATAAGCATAGGTCTTTTATAGAAAATAAAAACTTTAAAGCCTCATTATTAGCAATCATCGTAAACGAAAGTGACATGAAATTTGGAGATGATGGAATCAATATCTTTTTTATTTTATCAGATTTAACCGGTTTAATTAATTAATTACCGAACCAATTAAAAAACCATTGTATTTTGCGTGGATCCATTGCCTCATAGGAGTGATAGGTCAGGAGTTGGAAGGCCTCCCACCAGTGGGCATGACTAGAATATGATGGCGGTAATCCGCTGGATGCCAAACGCACCGCACCGGTCTATGTGGTGTCACCTAGGGGAGACCTGTGTTCAGCAGTGGACATCTTTCAGCTGAAATGATGATGCATTGCCACTATCGATAATAAATCTATTGGTAAACTAAAAAGCGAATAGCAAATAAATAAATTATTTCATTTTTTCCACAGGACTGCCTAAAACTCTACCTAAACGGCGAGACGATACCCGGTTGGAACTGTCCAAACTGCAAAGAAAAACGCGATGCCGTCAAAAAACTAGATATCTCCCGTCTCCCACCAGTCTTAGTCATACACTTCAAGCGGTTCTACGTGGATCCTAAGGAGTATATGTGCAACGCTTACAGGAAGAAACAGACGTACATAGACTTCCCACTTGAAGACCTGGACATGAGACAGTTTGCCCAGTGCCAGAGCAATCATTCGTCGTACAACCTGTACGCGGTGTCCAATCACTACGGCTCCATGGAAGGAGGCCATTACACGGCCTATTGTAAGAGCAGCGTTTATGGGAAGTAAGTGTAAATTTTCATTGATTTGTTTATTTTTATATAAAGAAAATATCAAAACCAGTGAAGACATTTTTTGAGTCTAATATTGTTTGTTTTTTTTTGTTTTTCAACCGACTTTGCAAAAAGGAGGAGGATATCAATTCGACTGTATTTTTTTTATCTGTGTTACCTCAGAACTTTTTATTGGGTGAACCGATTTTGATGATTCTTTTTATATTTGAAAGCTGGTGCTTGTCATGTGGTCCCATTTAATTTTTATCAAGACCTGGTGAAGAACTTCGGAGAAATGTATCAGAATCTTCAATAAGTGACGACAAATCACTCGGGATCGATGCGATTGCATGCCTGTTTATTATTTACACCATTTCATAACATTACATCACACTGGCACGCTCTAAAGGGGTAAACAGGTGTGAAGAGTTTACCCTGGTATACTTTCATTGCACTGGTTTTTTTTAAGTTTCATGTTATTGGATAAATCTATTCTGACTTCACTTTGGGCATTATACACGTAGGTACCTAGCCTATAGACACTCTGGGCGTGATGTTTAGGACTCACTTCCCGGAATGTATACTGCGCGACAGCGATGAAGAGGAACCAGTCACAAGGGACGACCTCACAAGGCACACGTCCAAAAACAACGGGCTCACGGGAAAGAAAGTGCTAGATGAAAATAAACTGAAGCTTGCCATAACGGGCTTTCAGCCTCTCAAATCCCCAGGTCCGGATGGCATCTACCCAATACTATTGCAAGAAGGGACATCTGTTTTGATACCCCATTTGAATAGGCTCTACAGAGCCTGCATAGCCTTTGGTTACGTACCCAAGGCATGGAGAGAGGTCAGTCACCTCCATACCGAAGGTGGGCAGACCGACTTATGAAGAAGCTAAAGCTTACAGGCTCATCAGTCTATCATCCTTTCTCCTAAAATCTCTGGAGAAACTGGTAGACAGATATCTAAGAGAGGGATCACTTAAAGTATTCCCTCTACATAAACTACAGTGCGCCGGCAGCCCTGGCAAATCTACGGAAACGGCATTGCACTATCTTGCAAGTCGAGCCGAGGCTGCGCTAGAGGGACGAGAGATATGTGTCGGGGCTTTCCTCGACATAGAGGGAGCCTTCAACAAGACAACATTTGAGTCCATAAACATTGCTGCTAAGGAACATGGCATCAATGATACCACGTGTAACTGGATTGACTATATGCTGAGAAGCAGAATAGTCAGATCGGAACAGATGGGAGACAGACTTAGCGCTAAAACAACAAGAGGTTGTCCGCAAGGCGGAGTGCTGTCACCATTATTGTGGTGCTTGGTAGTAGACTCGCTACTCACCAAACTCAATACCGGACCATTCTACATAGCAGGCTATGCAGATGACATAGCTATAATGGTTAATGGTAAATTCCCGAACATAGTCTCTGGATTATTACAACAGGCATTGAGAATGACAGAGGAATGGTGTACAAAGAACCACCTCTCTATCAACCCAAGCAAAGCAGTCATTATTCCATTCACGAGGAAGAGACAACTAGGAGAGCCCTTACTCAATGGAATGAAGCTGCCCTGGTCCACCGAAGTTAAATATCTTGGTGTTACGCTTGATAAAGAACTCAGGTGGAAAACTCATGTGGAAAATATTACGACAAAGGCCTTACGAGTGTTCGGCATGTGTAGTTCCACCTACGGTAAAACTTGGGGGCTAAAGCCCAAAATGGTACTATGGCCGTACCGGACAATGATAATACCTATTATCACATACAGCAGTATAGTGTAGTGGCCAAGAACAAAGCTTGTCTCGTGCAAAATGCCACTCACCAGGTTACAAAGAACGGTGTGTCTCCGCATCACGGGTGCTTTCAGGACAACACCTACGGCAGCGATTGAGAGATACCTCAATATCCCTCCTCTGCATATGATGGTTGAATTCGAGGCAAGGAAGACATTACATCGTCTTGCTGTTGCTGGCCTATGGGATGCCTCTAAGCCAAAGACTAACTATACAAAGTTCGATGTAAATGAAGGCCTGGATCGGGTAACAAGCATGATATCCGATAAAATGCAAACTATGTTTGTGTTTGAAAGGTCTTTCAAGGTCCAAATCCCTACAATAGAGAACTGGACGAAGGGACTCGATCCACCAGAACAAGATAGTCTGGTCTGGTACACTGATGGATCCAAAATGGAATCAGGTACAGGAGCGGGAATATTCGCAAAAGGTTACAAATGTATCAAAAGCTTAGGTAAGATGGCAACTGTATTCCAAGCAGAAACATATGCCATAATAACCTGTGCTCAAGAGAATATAGATAGAGGAACCAGAGGTAAATCCATATATATTCTTAGTGACAGTCAGGCTGCAATCAAAGCCATGGCATCCTACAAAGTGGACTCCAGACTTGTTCTGGATGCTATCCGGACCCTAAACAGGCAAGCATAACAGGTTAAGACTGAGTGAGTCCCTGGGCACAAAGTGGCATGGAAACATGGTAACGAAGTGACAGATGAACTGGCAAGAGAGGGATCAGCAAATGATTTTGTGAGCCCAGAACCATGTGTAGGCATTTCGACGTGTCTCGTAAAAGTCACATTTAGGGAGTTTGCAGATCACAGACAACGAACAGATTGGCTGTCTAATACCGGTCTACAACACTCAAAGAAATTTCTAGGCTCTACTTTCAAAGCCCGGAAATGTATTTGGAATATGAGCAGAGGGCAAATCCGCTACCTGCTTGCGGCCTTTACTGGGCACTTTGGAACCAACGACATGCTCATGAAGATGGGTCTGGCCGCGACACCCATGTGCAGGTTGTGTGGGGAACATACGGAACGCATGGAGCACCTTCTGTGCACTCGCGATGGCTGGTAAGCGAGTGAGTCTCCTAGGGGTTGGATATCCAAAACCGGAAGACTATAGGCTCATATCACCTAGTCACGTTGGAAAACTCATGAAAAGAGTTTTCAACGAGATTGGGAAGTAGTAAGTTATCTAGGGGACCACAACAGATCCCAATGGGTCGAAGTGTTCGAGTTATTTCTCGGCCCCTCCACAAGATAAGATAAGATAGTCTATAGAACTGGTCCATTATGTCATCATCATCATCATCATTTCAGCAGAAAGACGTCCACTGCTGGACATAGGCCTCCCCCAGGCGTCGCCACATTGACCGATCCCGTGCGTCTCGCATCCAGCACCTTCCCGCAACCTTAACCATGCCATCGGTCCACCTAGTGGGAGGCCTTCCTACGTATCGTCTTCCGGTTCGCGGTCGCCATTCCAGAACTTTTCGGCCCCATCGGCCATCCGTTCTGCGAGCAATGTGCCCTGCCCACTGCCACTTAAGTTTGGCAATTCTCCGGGCTATGTCGGTAACTTTGGTTCTCCTGCGGATATCATCATTTCTGACGTGATCACGCAAGTAAATACCGAGCATTGCCCTCTCCATTGCCCTTTGGGTGACTTTAAGCTTCCATCGTCCATTATGTACCACAACTAAAAAGAGAAAATAAAAAACTTACAAAAATTACAACCGACTTCCAAACGAAAACACTACAAAGTGAAAAATAACTTAAATTTCGGAAGTCGGTGTCAAAAAACAAAGAAACGAAAACAGGAACAGCGACTTCCGAAATTGAAATTATTTTTCACTTTATAGTGTTTTTGTTTGGTAGTCGGTTGTTGCTAGAAATAATACCAAATATCGGTTTCAACAAGTTTAGGTTAAATTGGCATTTTTAATGTTTCATCATTCCGAAATAGATAACAATTTTTTTTATTGTTTGTAGGCTTGCACTTGACCACTATCTCACCTGATGATAAGTGATGATGTGGTCGACGGTGAAGCACGTTTGTCTAGAAGTAACCTATTCACTCTTGACTTAAAGACCCCTAGATTGTAGTTATCGGGAAACACAGACTCCGGCAGGGAATTCCACTCCTTATCTGTACGCATAATGAAAGTATTTCCAAAACGTTTAGTGCGTATGGGTGGGATGTCCACCATGTACCGATGGCGCATCGCCGTACGTCTTGTAGTCCGATGATGAAACGGGCTTGGCGGAATAAGATCATGCAATTCCATCGCACACTACCCGAAATGCATCCGATAAAAAACCGACAACGTGGCAACTCGGCGACGATGTTCAAGGCTCTGAAGCTTTGACTCAACTAGTAACTCATTGCCGATGAGCCTCTTGGCCCGTTTTTCGATCGACTCTAGCTGACTTTTGGATGATCCGTCCCAGATATGTGAACAGTACTCCATGCAAGATCGAACTAGCGCTTGATACAACTTAAGCAGCTGTACTGGCGTGAAGAACCGTTATCACCTTCGCAAGAATCCTTAACTTTTTGGCAGCCAGTTGAGCCATTGCATCAATGTATGGACCAAAATTGAGTGTTGATGTCAACGTTAAGCCAGGAAGCTCAAGATGGTCCGTTATCAGCACGCCTGTGTTTTAGCGGCATTGAACTTGACCAGATTGGCATCGCCCCATTCGGAGACTCCGAGGACAAGCTCAAACGCTCCACCAGGGCTTTACGAAGAGACAAGACCTCAGGGCCATTAGCCCGTACGTTGGGCAAGTATCTCTCAGCAACAGTGCTGTCGTCTGCATACCCAAAAGTGCTAAAACGCTGCTAAAACGGCAGCTCATTTATGTGCAGCAAAAATAATGTCGCTGAGAGTACCGTCCCCTGAGGGACCCCGGCATTAATATCCAATTGGTCCAATGAGCAGCCATCTATAATTACTCGAATAGACCGATCCCAGCCGCTGGCAACAGACACGCGCCGACAGGATGCCATCATTGGGGGACTGGTCTGGAGACTGCGAGGACGCCCGAGCCTCCCTCGGAAATGTCCATCGGGCACTGTCTTCCGGTCGCCAACCAGCACGATGGCGCTTTCCGGGCTTATTCGACAGTTTGCGGGGCAGCCATTCGTGTGTGGCTGGCAGACTACTTGGGCCCCCAACTACCTGCGGTCGGCCAGCAGCGCACCGTGCCTTGGATCCCGCTTTCCTCCGCGACCAGTCTCCCGATACGTCCATAACAGTGCGTGTCAGGCTGGTTACCCTGCAGTGGAACAGCTTTCTCGACCCAACTCCTCCAATGGCTACACAGAACATCGTACCGGAACACGGCTAAGCCGCTTTGCGGTACGTCTTTGCCCGGTGGGTGGTCGCAAGCCTTCGGCCGAAGCCCACCACCAGTTGGTTTCACCTGAATTGCACCACCCGAGGACCACGTGCAGGGTTTCCAGAATGGGGGACTCCTACGGACGTGGGTGTCTCAGCCCACAAATCATAATTCACATTACAATAATATACTTTAAAATAGTACAGTTTATTATCTTAATAAATGCGAGATAGCGCAGATAGCGCTAATAATAATAGCGATAGCGGAAATACGTAAAAGACTGGTTCATTTTTCCACTGTCTGGCTGCTAGGTACAATAGTGTTCTTAGTTTACAAAAAGTCCTGTAATATGTACTAATAATACCTTTGCCTAGGATTAAGACAATTCAGGCTAAAAAGTGTCTACAAGTTTAACAAGTTTCTCCTCCTCAGATGGTACAAATACGACGACCACGTGGTGACGGAGATATCCTCAACCGAAGTGAAGTCTTCGGCCGCCTACATCCTGTTCTACACGTCGTGCGGGCCGCGCGCCTCGTGATGCGTTGTGCGCCCGCCTGCCGCCTGCCGCCTGCAGCCGCACAAGCGCCAACACCCGCCTGCAGCCGCACAAGCGCCAAAGCCCGCTTGCAGCCGCACAAGCGCCAACACCAAGACACACACCAATATTTCTGTGCTTGACTGTACCGGACTACTCTGTGCTTGAATGTACCAGTGATAATACCAGGGATATTGTAAAATTTGCGTGCGTCGCTGCGGTGAACGTTACAGTGATTGAACATGGATAGTAGAGTTATTTTAATGTTTATATATTGCTGTATAATACACTGAAGTTGCGCTTACATGGGCAAGTCAGACCAGAATTCCTGATGGGATGAAATAGTGGTCACAAGCCTAACATAAAAAAAGTTTTTTTTACTAATACTATAAATGCGTTGCGATGTTTGTTATAATGCGTAACTCTGTTTATTTGTTACCTTTTTTTACCTTTTCTTCCTTTACAAACGGCTGAACCGATTTACATGAAATTTGGTATGGAGATAGTTTAGGAACCTGGGAAGGGCATAGGATAGTTTTTATCCTGGTATACTGTTCTCTTGGGATAAAAACACTTTATACGTGGCAAAATGTTGTTGTGTAAATATGTCCCGGCAACACCTAGCAATGTATGGCAAACCAAGAATTGCCCAATTTCAGTTGCCCATGTAAGTGCACTCTTTATTTTATAGATAAATGTCGAATTAGCAGTATTTGTAATAGACATCTGCCTCATTGTATGTTTAATACTGTACCAGACTCATTTCTGTCTTGATCTGACAGGGAAAATTCTTCAGTGCATTACTGCGGTGAATTTTACAGTGATTTGACATGGATACTAGCGTTATTATAATATTTATATATTGCTGTATAATCCACTAATTTTAGAATTAGAACGAATGGTAAAAGACATCTGCCTATTTGTACGTTTATTATTATGATGTAAAAGACATGGACACTTGTATGTATGATAGACGAGTTGTGTTGAGGATCCACTGCAAGTGATGTTAGAAATTACTGAGAAAACAAAAGTTTTTAGTGTTTGCATCTATGTTACTCAATTACGCCGAAACGGCTGAACGGATTTGGATGAAATTTGATACAGTAACAATGGGATATGTTTATGATTAGCGCGTCACTTCCTTGGTTGACTGTATGCCCCAACAAAGTTGGGATATTATTATTACAGTATTCGCCAAGCTATCAAAACAAATTTTTCAATAAAATACTCGGTTTCAGTGGATTCTTACCCAAGAATTTTATAGAATCCAATGTATGTACAGTTCCGCAAATAAGACACATCAAGTTTAAGAAAAAAAAATCGACTTTGTACTGTTTTCTCTCTCACATCTGTGTTTCTGAAGCTCGATCTATCTTATTTACGACCAAGTACTGTATTAACTAAATATGTAATTATTTAAAATCTAAATATATGTCTTTCGTCTACCGACTATCTGTAAACAATGAAGGTTTCATTATAAAAAAAAAAAACACATTGAGATGGTTTTTAAGAAAAACCAGCAAGCAAGCTTATTTATAGATGTAAAGATTGATGTGTAAACTATGCCTTGTACAAATAGCTTTTTCATGTTGCGATTACATAGCGTTAATAATTTCATTAATTTATTGTAGTATTTTTAGTTTTCTTTTTATTTTTTAACTATCGCAGTTAATTTTTAAAGTAACTTACATAATTATGTTAGTTTATTCTTCTGATTTCTGTAAGCACCGATTTACTTTTGTACTTACAATTTTTCTATCCGACTACAGCGCAAAAAAAGCTCATGTTTTTACCAGAAAATATACTGTCCATAAACACCATGTAATTTTGTTATCTGATAACTAAAAGTTATTTTAGAAGGTAACTGCGATATATTTTCGCGGCTAAAGTACATTGTACAGTGAATACCTGAGCTTGGAATTACATGTCAACAATGACTTTGACAGTTGTCATTCGTCGCCGCTAGAGTAATTAATAGAGTGAATGCTAATCGAGAGTGAACACTTAATGTTTATGAATGAAAGACTGAACATGATTGATACTTATAGATGTATTTCTTTATTCATTATTGTATTGTACATGACCGGTTTTATCAATTGTATTTCACGGGCGGTTTAGTTGTGCAACAGAGAATTTTATCCATTGTGACAGAGTTTTATATTAACCATTTTATGCATGCTCTAAGGAGATCTATGTCCAGTAGTGGACTTCTTTTGGCTAAAATTCTAGTGAAGCCTGCAGCCTGATTGTGTAAGTGAATTCGGCAAACCAAAGGGATTTCCATCAGTGATTGGTCGATTGATGGGGTAAAACACACTTTGCCTTGCCGAATTCACTTACGCAATTAGGCTGCTGCAGTACTTATCAGAGATTTAACAGTGTCATCTCATGAGTGTAAGTTAACCGTCGGCGTTGACCTCAAACGTCAACGCGAATATCTTTTCGACGGACGTTTGGATTGAGTTCACACGGCATTGTACTGCACGTTTTTACAGTATAGAGCTTTGATCACACGTCACGGCATGGCGAGATGATGTTGTTTGAAACTAGGAATAGTAGTGCAGTACAATGCCGTGTGAGGACAGTCTTACCCTGCTAGAGTTACACCAATCCAAAGGCTTCCTATTTATGTTTAATTATTTTATATTCTGACTATATATTACTGCTCTGGATTTCCTTTATTTATATTGAAATTAACTTAAGTTGATTGCACAGCTAACTTGCCAGAATGAAATGATCAGAGAATGTACGCATTATGCGAATAGAATTACTCCGAATTTAAAATCACAGTATTGTCGACCTTATTTGCTTTACCACTGTTGACATAAACCTGGTAAATTGAAAGTTTACTAAGGTTGTGCCCCAAATGTTCGTTTATCTGCACTCTAGATGACCTAAGACTTTAGTGAATTGATATTTTATCAACGAAAACGTGGCGATTGCGATTAGAAAAACAGGCCAAGTGCGAGTCAGACTCGCGCACGATGGGTTCCGTACCATTATCGCAAAAACGGCAAAAATATCACGTTTTTTGTATGGGAGCCCCACTTAGATATTTATTTTATTCTGTTTTTAGTATTTGTTGTTATAGCGGCAACAGAAATACATCACCTGTGAAAATTTCAACTGTCTAGCTATCACGGTTCATGAGCTACAGCCTGGTGACAGACAGACAGACGGACAGTGGAGTATTAGTAAAGTCGTCACAATCTAAGAAGTTCGTTGACATTTCTCATTTAACATGCTGCGATAACTTTCTACGTAAGAAATTGAAAAATCAAATTCATAATCTTAATTAATTACTATGTTACCCTTACACTATAACGAGTATCATTCGCAAGCATCAAGTTTAATTATTATTAAGTATTTTGAAGCTGTCAAAACGGGTGTTTTATTTTTGGAAACTATAATAGGGTCCCGTTTTTACTCTTTGTGTACGGAACCCTCTTGATCAATCCCTTACGTTTTAGCATTTCAACTATCGCTACCTATCGCTGACATAGAATGACACTTGTCTAGAGCCTCTGAGACTATAATAGACTGTTTTATGATGTGCAAGAGTTATTCAAGTACAGAATTTAAAGAAACTACGAGTTTGACTGGAAACTGAGACCGTATGAACTTAATTTTAGTTAGAACAGAATAATAATTGTATCGATTCTAACCAAGATCAAGTTCATACAGTCTACGATGAACCGCATAATGCGTACATAACTAAACAAAAAGTCGGCTAAGGATTTGAACACACTCGGCTGTGATCAAACATCTAATTTTATCGTAACGTATCAACAATAACGAATAGCAGTGCCTAAATTATACAACTTTCACTTGTCGGACGAATGTGCCATTTGCATGAAGTTTCCTTTCAACATGATTTGGTCTCGAAAAATATTTTTTGTTAAACTGTTGTATGAACATTTGTATATAGCATACATTAATGGTTTATTGTATGTAAAGCTAAATGTAAGACAAACTTTATTAAATTCTTTGTTAATATACATGTTTATTTTATTTCTACAGTTTAGTCTCGTTGGTCTTATCATCACTAGCGCTAATGAATGAGGTACTGAGTTCAATGCCCGTATCTGGCTTGGCCACCATCAGGTATTTTAATTTTGATAAAACAAAAGTACTGTCGTTAAATTGTCAAAATTTGTCGCCAAATATCAGAATTTGTCGGGCACTGGTTCAAAAGAGGGTTTATAGGTGGCCGATCTGTGGATCTAGCTCTTGGACTATACCTTAAAATTTTAACTGGCGTACTACTAACGTGGCCATGCCAGTATCAGTCACACTCAATCCATGGGTAGGGAGGTGTTATTGGATTTTTCCATTTGGAATTTTACAGTAGCAGCCCGGCTTCACCTCTTAAATGGGACTTGAAACATGACTAACTTTAATATGCCTGACAATTCGGGGAATAAATGGTATCTTGAGTTACTAAGTTCTGTCATTGTATGCTGCTTAGAGGATGGTCACCAACTCTTCATACTTTTCGTCGCTATGGTTTTCAAGTAGGTACCTAAATTACTAATAAAACAATGAAGGTGAACGAACAAAATTAATATATTGTGGGGTAGATACAAGTTTTTTCATTTAACAAAATAGGTAAGTTAGTGGGTCTCTGCAAAGAACCCCAGCCACGCCGGTAGACGATTATTAGAATTTTAATTTGTTTTGGTTCATTCAACGTCGTTGGAACACCGCCACGCGTGTTAGTGTTCAGTGTTTGATCAGTGCTTCAATCGGCCCGTTTTTTTTGTAAAAATCAAATCAGAATGTCCGATTCTGAGTTTTCTGACGCTGGTTCCCTTACTGATTCCGGTGATAGTGATTTTGATCCCAATTTCTACAACGACAATTTACCGCCCCGCAATGACCACCCCAAACCTCCAGAACCTATTTTGCCCTACGATCGATCTTCTCTTAGAAGTTTGATCCTTGACACAGCCGACATATATAGCATCTGTATGCAGTTGCCGAATACCGATCAGAGCCTGGTTTGCCTCGATTGTGGCGGCGTCACGGGTCCAGATCTCGGTGATCTCCTTGGTTGTGAGTGCGAGGTACAACCCATTATATTTATTGGTGAGTTTGATTTCAATACTTTTAATAGCCAAAGATCCTCATGCGAAATTCTGCATGTATTTTTATTTTTGATTAACCTTAATTTCAATGAATGATACATACTTGATATAATGGAGGGTTGCCCGAAATAATTTGAATAAATTAAAATTGATGTTTCTTAGTTTACCTCTAATATATAAAATTTTCACGTGAGTCCAACGTGATTTTAAAGAAAGTGGTGTAGAAAATAGGGAAAATAACCACAAAATCAATTAGCATTTAACCTCTAATAAATATTTAAATGGGGCTACCAAACAACAAACGTGATTTTTTTGCCGTTTTTTTGCGATAATGGTGAGGTTTTTTTGTGGTAAGGTGAGAAAGTACTTCACGCCGGAACAGCTGCTCAACTTGTATCAAGCGCAAGTTCGATCATGCATGGAGTACTGTTCTCACCTCTGGGACGGTTCTGCCAAATACCAGCTTGATGCACTAGAGTTGATCGAAAAGCGGGCCAAGAGACTTATCGGCAATGAGGCACTGGTCAAATCAAAGCTCCAGAGCCTTGAACATCGTCGCCGAGTTGCCAGCTTGTCGGTTTTTTATCGGTTACATTTTGGGGAGTGTGCGATGGAATTGCATGATTTAATTCCGCCCAGCCCGTTCCATCATCGGACAACCAGACGCACGGCGATGCGTCATCGGTACATGGTGGACATCCCACCCATACGCACAAAACGTTTTGGGGACACTTTTATTATGTGTACAGCTAAGGAGTGGAATTCCCTGCCGAAGTCTGTGTTTCCCGATAGCTACAATCTAGGGGTCTTTAAGTCAAGAGTGAATAGGTTACTTCTAGGCAAGCGTGCTTCACCGTCGACCACATCATCGCTTACCATCAGGTGAGATAGTGGTCAAGCGCGAGCCTATTTACAATAAAAAAAAAAAAATGGTACGGAACCCTTCGTGCGCGTGTCCGACTCACACTTGGCCGGTTTTTATTTATCCTTGGTTAACCAATAGTTAAATAAAATCTGGCCTGATCCAGTTTTTAGACCCGTAGTTAACTAAACCAATGGTTAAATTATACTAACCGATAGTTACAAATTTCGGTAAAATTTATTTGTCCATTGTGAGGCTAATAACTGATGAAAAACTCTTTCATTACTCTTTAAAGTTCTTCATAATCCTAAGTCTCCTTTATATCTTCGAGAACGCTTGGAGTATCTTGTTCCGAGAGGAAAACCTTGTCATCTGTCATCATCTCTTCTCCTTTTTTTTCCCTCCCTACTCTTCAAGTCGTTACGGTGGATTTTTTAATGTTCGCGCGGTCTGTCTCTATACAGAATAGCCCTTCGTTGGAGATTTTCAAGAGACGAATTAAGGCATATTTCCTATCAACATGACACATTAGTTGATATTTTTACAATTGTAATATTTTAGTTATGTATAATATAGTATGCAGTATGTAAGAAGTCTATGCATTGTGTGTTGCACACGTATTTGTTTAGTTTATTTAGTGAGTAAGTTTTTTTTTAAAATTGTTAAGTGTTTTTAATAAGCTTTTGTTGTGCACATGGATGTGCTGTCCTCATAATATGCATATCTCTCTACGCAACTGAGGTTTTGCTGTTATAGAACCCCATTATTCGTTAAGCTCGCCTTTGTACATAAACTGTCCTATTGTGTTTGTATGTTTTGTGTACAATAAAGAATAAGAAAAAACGCATATAAGTGAAATTTTATTCTATTGGTTAGCATATTTACCCATTGGTTGCTAACTATTGATAAAAAAACTGGGCCTAAGTTAACTAAACCTAGGTATGTAATTTAGAGAATTCAAGATAAAAACTAAATTATATCTCTATTTGTTCTAGACAAACCCTTGAGGGCGGTCTGGCCGGACATTGAACACAGCATGACAATAGTGTACTCCGCAGCGTATGAGTACCTAGTGACCCTAGGTGTGGATTCGTATACGGAAGCAAGACAGTGCTTTGCCCTTCCCGAAGTACCCGGATCCCGCATCCACTTTGGTTTGGTCATCTATAACACACTTTCCAGTATGTTTCAAGACATAACCATTACATCGAACCTCCCATCTGCATACCCTTTGTGAGAAATATTGACCAATCTTTCAATGTGTCTACATGTAAATATGTGTGTATGAGATATTCTCAAAGTATTTTAATAAATTTTTACATGTATAACAGTCTAAATGATGTGATAATTTTTTATATATTTGCGTCTTTATGTTATTGTATTTATGAAGTTTTGACATTGCAAATGTAATTTAATTATAATAGAAATATCTCTCAAGAACTTAGGTTTACGTATCACTATGTTGTATTGTATTAATTTGAGTATTAGATAATAAATTATAGAATATAAGATATAAATAGACCTGGGAGTCTTCAAGTCAAGAGTGAATAGGTTACTTGACAAGCGTGCTTCGTCAACCACGTCATCGCTTAGCATCAGGTCAGATGGTTTGGTCAAACTGAATAACAAAAAAAAGTTGAAGTAACTCCGGCTTACCGGATGGCCGTTCAGTGCGAATGTGACCATAGATTTAATAATGTAGCTATAATGGATGTGACGCTTACTTTTATAATACATTTATCTTGCCCAGCTCTTTGCTATTGTTCGGTAGGCGTCATAGTATCTACATCAAAAAATTATTATCCGAATCTATTTGCAATTTGATTAAGTATTTTTATATTTTAATACCAATAGATCGTGCCATTACTAGTAATGCTAAATGAATGAATTGCAATGCAAGTTGAACAATGTATGGTCTGATATAAGTTTTATTTTTTTATAAAATTGACTAAGTAGTCTTATGACCATTGGGCATTTCCCAAGAAATGAGCTGTTGACTAAGTTCCTAATTGTTAATTTTAAGTCTACCAGTGAAATTAATACTGATTTATTAAATTGATTGATTTTTTATATTTTTTTTTACTGTATTATGAAATTGTAATTTATTTTTACTTAGCGCACACATTATTAGAATTTATTGATACTAAACAATTTTTGGCAATCCCAGCAGCCGTATTGCGTAAGTGAATACGACAACGCGTGTTTGACCTATGTCCAATCGACCAATCACATGCGAGATGAATGACGCGATGTGGATTGTCGTCCGTGATTGGTCCGATTTGGTCGATTGGATAGCGGTCAAACTCTTTGCGTTGCCGCATTCACTTACGCAATACGGCTGCGCGACTAGTCCCGCGATTTTGTGAATAAGTATCACCTTATTCCCGAAATCCCAGAAATGTTTGGGCTTATATTCCCTAATCTCGGCTCGAATTATTATAGGAAGAGCTTTAATGCACCCAAATATAGTACAAAGTTGCCTAAAACCACCGAATATTGTATAAAATGTTCACTTTTTTAACGCACCTTACTTAATTTTAACTTTAATTCGACAATTTTCCAGGAAAAACATAGAAATTACATAGTTAAAATTATTTTAATTATTGAATAAAAGAGAAAGTACCTCTATCATAAAAGTATTAATTTTGTAATATCTCTGCCCTGGCTTGCACTAAAATTCAGTTCAGTTGCAGTTCAATTTACAGTTGCTTACCTACTTACATTAAATAACTATTTCTGGCGTGACTCCGGTATTGGGCTACCAATTTTTTTTTATCGCTTTTTCTATAATGTCCGAAAAGACATTTTAATTTCATTTTATTATACATTTATTTATTGATTCGAAAATTTCAACAAATTTCGAGCTCGCTTTTGCATTCTGCCTTCTCTTCTGTTCTAGCATTAGCAAACAAAGCTGATCAAAAAATTCACAGGTTGGTGTTTAAATTTTTGAGCTCGGTATGCCTACTTTTACCACTGCAACTTTATCGCTCAGCAACTTGTCTACATTGTCTTCAAAAACTACAATATTCCCGATTATAAATACTATGGCACCAATGTGGACCCCCCGATTCTGGACTGCGGCCGAATCACCAGGAATCGATTAAAGCGATACTGTATGAAAATAACTAGCTTCCGCCTTCGCCCGCGTGGTATTAGTACTGCTTCCAATATCTTTATAAAACTATAGTTCTCGCCAAACTTCTTGGCCGCCCTGAAGTTGTCTACAATGGCTGCGCACTAGTAAATCTCATAAAAACAACAGCACCGTTTCGTGACTTGCGCATCGGAAAGCCAACTTCAGGGCGGCCCAGAAGCAGCAGAACCGTTGTTTGCTGCTAAGAGGATGCTCACAACTCTCCTTATTTTTCTTACTTACCTATGGTTTTCAAAAAACAAACAGCATTTCGAAAGCAATGAGGGTGATCAAACAAAACTAAGTGTGAGGTTTATATAGCAGTAGGTAGAAGTGTTTTAAAATCAAGTACATTTTCATTGAATTAACGAGACTGTCACCGCAAAGTGCAAAACCGGTAGCCGGATAGTGCAATTTTATATTATTTTTGTTCACACAACTCCGTAAATCGCGAAGTGTTGTCGACTTTTCGTTGTATATTCTACAACAATAAGAAAACCTCTGTCTCAGTGTTTGATCAGTGCTTCAATCGGTTAGGTAGTCGGCAAAATAAAATAAAAATGTCTCATTCTGATGCTGATTCTGATGTAGAAAATAACAGTGCAGGGCGCAGCGACTTACACATTTTGCCCTTCGATCGCATGAGTCTCGCGTATGTAATTCTTGATATATGCGACGAATTCGGGATCCGTATGATGATGCCGGTAGGCAAGCCTGGCACCGTCTGCCGCAACTGTTACGGGATAATGGGGCCAGAGGTCGGTGATCACGTTAGTTGTGAGTGTGGGATTGTGGCTGGTGAGTTTGATTACATACATTTAAATAATAATTTAGAGGATATAGCGATGAAAGTGTTCGTATAAAGTCAAGCCCTGCTGGCCGGGGTCGGTCCGTGGGTCACCGTCCATGTCATGACATGATCGTTAAGCCGTTGATTCCGGCTGTCATATGAAGATCTTTTACAATCGTTCCAGTAGCCAGAAGTTATAAAACTCGTGCTTGAATTTATAAAACAAGCAAAAATTTTAGCAAATCGGTTGATAAAGATTAAATTGAGCTTTAATTATTTAGTTAATTAATAAGCTTTTTGAGATGTCGCGTGAGGCGATTGCCCTGCTCGCCACCCCATCGTCCCATCGCCGCCATCGCCATTGCTAGCAAGTTTGCATCGCTAACTTGGTGTCACCAAACCAAACCTATATAAGAACATAATCAAGAGAATTGAGGATAATACACTTGGGAGGGGGGCTATGTCCAGCAGTGGACGTCTTCCGGCTGAAATGATGATGATGACCGATGACAAATAGGAAACGAAATGAAAAAGCCTGGCAAAAAAATTGCCTCTATCAGAAACTTTATTTTTTTCAAAAACTTATCTATTTCTCTATTTGTTCTAGAGACAAGCTTAAGGGAGATCTGGTGGAATATTGAACCCCGACTGACAGCACTGTATAACACAGTATATGACTACCTAGTTTGCCTACGTATGACTTCTTATACAGATGTGGCAGAGTACTTCGCGGAGCCCGGATCCCGCAACATGCTTGCTTCGGTCATCGTTAGAAAAGTTGCCAATATTCTTTCTATAACCGTTTTCTCGATGCTCGATTTTGCACAATAATCTCTCTCAGTTTACTTATGTGTAAGATGTTCGCCAATCTTGCAAAGTATCTATTTACACGTTAAGTATTTATGTATGAACTATTCTCATTTGAATGAAGACAGACTTTTTTATAAATTTTTAAATGCATTTTATCTAAATGATGTGATATATTTTTACTTAATTCCGGGTGTATATTATCTACTGTATTTTAAGAAGTTTTTGACATTAGAAACGTTATCTAATTCTTAATAGAAATGGGCTTTAATAACTAGATATATCATTTATTACTATATTGTATTTACTAGGTACATGTATCACTATGTTGTATTGTATTAATGTTAGTAATAGACAGGTGATAAACAATGCTACAAAATCTTGACAGTAGTTAGTAGAGGCACCTACATATTAAGTTATTTTCAGTTAGAACAAAATAACCCCAGCTGTTGCTGTAAAGCAGCGCTGTAGAGGAATGGCCGTTAGTGCGAATGTGACTAGGCATGGATTTAAATAATGTATAACAGATGTGAGTTCTGACGCTTAAACCTCTTCTACGCAGTCGGGTGGTATGATAGGTATGGTGTTCCGACCAAGGTGCCCTTGCAACCAAAAAAGGTCGTATTCTTAGACGGTGGTTAGCAACCAAATTGGTCGCAAGCGCAAACCTCCCATACTCCCAATCAAGATTGTTGGAAGGTCATCTCAATTTGGTTGACCAATCACCGTCTATACGATCTTTTTTGGTTATTGCCCCGAAGGGCACCTTGGTCGGAACAACCGCCCGACTGTGTAGGAGTTAACTTTTTTAACAAACTTATCTTTCTGACCTTTTTGCTATTGTTTGTGGTAGGCGTCATGCTGTCGAGCGAAATAAAAAGTATAATTTGCGTCGACAAGCAACGCTTTTTCTTTCCTTCTGACTCATTTAAATATCTAAGTCCTTAAAAAATAATTATCTGAATCTATTTGCAACTTGACTATTTATGTTTATATTTAAATAGCAAACGAACGTGGCATTACCTAGTTGTAATGCTAAATGAATCAATTGCAATGCAAGTTGAACATTGTATGGCTTGATGAGTGTTTAATATTTTTGTTAATTTGACTATTCTCATGAACGCTGGGCATTTCCCAATAAATGGGCTGATTACTAAGTTCCTAATTAAATTAAGTGAAATTATTGCTGATTGAATATAAGATGACCTTAGATATTATCAAAAATTAAGACTTTAAAACTAATATACTTAATAATGACGAAAAAATTAAAATTGTTTTTTTTTGTGTTTTTTTATTTACTTAATTTAATTTCTGTTTACTTGTACTTTTTGTTCATACTTATTATTTATTGATTCCTAACATTTTTTGGCAATCTCTAGACTATTCCCGGGAGCCAACTTATCCCCGAATCTCAAAAAATTGTTGGGTTTACATTTCGTAATCTCGAATCGAGTATAAAATATGTCCGGATTTGTAGAAATAAAACTTTAAAGCATAACAACTTAATGATATCGATAAACACCCTGCATAAGGGGTGTAATCTTCAAACCCTCAAAGATAGAGCAATTTCAATATTTAACTTGCTTATTTCGATATCTACATAGCCTAACAATTATGGACCTAGATCACATGGAAGCGTACATTTAATGTTATTTTTTCGGCCATAGCACAGGAAATCTAAAAAAATATTCAACTAACACGCAAATGTAAGATCTTTTGTATTGAGGGCACAAAAATCAATCTTCATAATTTACAGTGATTGGAATAGCTAGAGCTAATGTACCTAAAGTTCAAAGAACAAAGACAACCGTGAACCGTGAGACCATGGTGGAGCGTATGAACCTGTCCTTGCAGTCAGTCTCCGAATGGGGCGATGCCAATCTGGTCAGGTTTAATGCTGCTTAAACCCAGGCGTGTATTTTTTTCGCTAAAAAGAGCCAATTTGGACCGGCTCCAACTTTCCGAGATGTAACCGTGGCAATAACGGACCATCTTGAACTTCTTGGCGTTACGTTGACATCGACTCTCAATTTCGGTCCTTACATTGAGGCAAAGGCTCAGTTGGCCGCCAAAAAGTTGGGAATCCTTACAAAGGTTAGAAGGTACTTCACGCCGGAACAGCTTCTCAATTTGTATCAAGCGCAAGTTCGATCATGTATGGAGTACTATTCTCATCTCTGGGACGGAACTGCCAAATACCAGCTCGACGCACTGGAGTCAATCGAAAAGCGGAGCAAGAAGCTCATCGGTGATGAGGCACTGGTCAAGTCAAGGCTCCACAGCCTTGAACGCCGTCGCCGAGTTGCCAGCTTATTAGTTTTTTATCGGTTAGGTACATTTCGGGGAGTGTGCGTTGGAATTGCACGATCTAATTCCACCTAGCCCGTTTCATGATTGGACTACCAGACGTACGGCGATACGTCATCGGTACATGGTTGATATTCCACCCATACGCACAAAACGTTATGGAAGCACTTTTATTATGCGTACAGCTAAGGAGTAGAATTCCCTGCCGGAGTCTGTGTTTCCCGACAACTACAATCTAAACTCCATTTGAAATTACATTAGACATGTTTCCAAATCTTTTTACAGTCCGTTCAACCGTTTGAGTTCTATCCCATAAACATAAGGATGACACAAAAGCATAAGCCTGTTACCAAAACCGACTGTTTCGTACAGCTACCATTTGTCGTACCACTAAAGCAATAGAAGTCAAAATCGGTTGAACGGGCTGTAAAATGGGCCAATTTAAACGTCTGTTATCGCAAATGGAGCATAGGAGTCTTTAAGTCGAGAGTGAATAGGATATTTCTAGGCAATTGTGTCTCACCGTCGACCACATCATCGCTTACCAACAGGTAAAAACCTCCGTTAAAGAACCTAAGGCTTTAGAAAATGCCTCCCTATATACTTGAGCGCTATAAAAGCAACTTGTAACTCATTTTAAACCACTTTATCTATTAAAGAAGTCTTTTACATCTCACGGTGGTATAAAAGACTCCATTAATTCAATTATACTTCTTATGGCTGTCTACAGACGCTATTGCTTGCTCTTTTATCACTAGAACATATTTTTTTGCTACGAGTACTAAACGGCTACTGTACCACCTAGGTGAAGGGTTTTTAAATATTGTACTGTACATCTTAAGGAAAATTATACAGCACTTGAAGGACTCCTATATAACTCCCAGGCTGTACAATGCCTGTATAAGCAGCTTGTGTGCTAGTAGGGTATTGCGAAAAATTATTGGACGCTTTCATTTAAAAAGAGTCACTTACTCCATCCATTGAACGGTTCATCATTATTTTTGTGTATAAATTTACACAGTCCCAACATCACTAGAAAAATGTTATATGCGAAACCATGAAATAATGATCCTTGTGCTAACGAAAAAATACAACTTTAGCAATAGGGATAAAGATCATGGCCTATAAAAGGAATACCTGTAAGCTCACATAAGAACTGTTTATTATGCTGTGAGAGCTGGGTTAGTGTGGATTCAGTGCAAGTTTTATAATCTATGGGCTCATTATAGCCTGTGCAGATGCCTAATTGTGTAAGTGAATTCGGCAATGCAAAGGATTTGACCCCGTGAAAGAGTATGACAAACACTCTTTTCAAAGCATCCGCTCGAAAATGTCCAATTACATATCATGCAATCTCAACGTAAAGTAAAGCTTTACCTCCCAAGGCAAGTAAAGTTGTATGAAACTCCCGAGGGAGTAAAGTGATTTGAATTTAGAACGTCAAATTCGTGTGGAAACTCGTGGAAAACTCTTAAGTAAAAAATGTGGCATTGTAAAGAGGTTTGTTCGAAAATCGAATTGGTCACCATAAGCAAAATTCAAAGAAAAAAAAAGAAAATACTCTTTAAACTTAGAATATGCGTTAATGTTTTAAGCGAACAACATTCCGAAAGAAATGAGGGTAATCGAATAAAACTAAGCGTGAAGTTTATATAGGAGTAACTAGGTAGAAGTGTATTAAAAAAAAAGTAAATTTCATTGAATTAATAATATGGTTTAGATTGTCACCGCAAAGTGCCACAAAAGTAGCCGAATATTACAATTTTATTTTATTTTTGTTCATACAACTTCGGACTTCGCTAAGTGTCTTCGTTTTACAAGAAGAAAAACTGTCTCAGTATTTGATCAATGCGTCAATTAGTTCATACTAGTCGCAAGTTTTTGCAAAATAAAATAAAAATGTCTTTTTCTGATGCTGATTCCATGACCGATTTTGGTTCCGAACAAGAAATGCCCACCGAAAAAAAACCTTTTTTGCCATTTTGTCGTATGAATATTTCGTTTTTAATCATTGACGTAAGCGAGTATTGGGAAATGCGTATGATGATGCCGGCAGGCATACCTGGCACCACCTGCAGCGACTGTGAAGGGATAATAGGACCAGAGGTCGGTGATCACGTTAGTTGTGAGTGCGATACAGTGATGGCAAGTGAGTTTGATTACATAGTTTTAAATCCATACTTATACTAATATATATCTATTTCTATACTAATATTATAAAGAGGCAAGATTTGTATTTTTGTATGTAACGAATAAAATTAAAAACTACTGGACGATTTCAAAACTTCTCCATGGTTGGGAAGCTACACTGTCCCCGGTTGACATAGGCCTTTATCCCTGCATTCCCACGGGAACGGGAAACGACGGTGAAACTGCGAGGCGTCTGCTAGTAATATTATAAACGCGAAAGTTTCAACTCTGTCCGTCTGTATGTTACCTTTTCACGCTTAAACCGCTGATACGATTTAGATATTTGATATGGCGATAGTTTGAGACCCTAGGAAGGATATAGAACAGTTTTTATCCCAGCAATCATCATTAAGGGACTGGAAAGAGGGATTGAAGTTTGTACGGTGAACTAACGATATCTAAAGTCGTGTGACTTTATATAAGAAATATGCTATTTGAAGTACTAATGCTACGCAGACAAGTCTCGTTCAACAGCTAGTAATAAATATAAGGGATATTAGGACATTTATGTTGAAAATTTCGTTTAAAAGCCGCACGGGTCGATCTTCAGGGTTCAGCCATGAAAGAAGAAAACATTTATTGCCAACAGTGACTTGTGACAAACACAAACTCGTTTTGAACCCTATCATATCTTCAGTAAGGCAAAAGGAGCGGGCGCAACAAATATTGAGCAGTGTGCTGCATAGATACAACGCCGGTGGTCAACGCTGATTTACAGTCCTCCCACTTTATCACAGACCCTAATTAAATAACTTTAAATATCCAGAGTATGATATTATAAATAACAATAATCAAAATAACTATTATTAAATTAAATTAAATTATTTAAATTAAATTATTTATTTCACAATCAACAGGGTTTACATAAAAGTTGTAGAGAACCTCTTTTAGGTATGGATATACCTGTACCAGAGGGCCTCACTCTTCCATATCCATACATCGCTTAAAGAGCCTGTTAACAACATAATCATATCTAAACTAAAATGAAAATTAAGTTAAAATTGAATTACATACAATTAGAAATTAAATTAAATAATAATGAATGAAATAAAGTTAAAATTGAATTACATAAATAAAAAACTAAGTCAATTATAATTAAAATTATTTCAATTAAATTAAATTATAATTGTTTCAAATAAGATATTATGATAGTGAATAATGAAAATTATACATGCAATACATGTGAAACTCTGCGCAATGACACACAAAAGACAAAGGTAGAAGTAGGTACAATAAGCAATTGAAATCTGTTTGAGAATTAGTATATTTTCTTGATTCTCGCCTTGAACGCTGGCTGAAGGATTTTCAGTCTAAGAGGTGGGGCAGATCATTCGATGCATATGGTTGGACGGGAAGCCGTTCCCGTTGTGATGAGGCTTTGCAGATTGGTTGTAGAAAAAATTAAAATAATTTTCATATTGCAAGGTACACTAAATTGTAAACCTCTTTTTGTGAACCATTAGAAATTAAGTAGGTATGTGCAAATCTTGATTTAATGGAAGGTACCTATATCAAATTTACTCAGCTGAAAATAAAGTTAAGTAAACCAGCAGCAAGTGTCTTAATAGGTACTTATATGTCATCTTATTTTCTATGTAGGTATAGTGGCTCGCATTCTACGAATATGTAACTTTCAAAGCTGGTATCACCAAACTAAATCAAAATGTTTGTGATAAAACATCCCTGTTTATATACATCTCTTTTTTATTCAAACACTAATTAAATCGTTTCTCTATTTGTTCCAGTGAAATACTTGCACGAAATCTGGTGGAGGATAGATTTCCAATTTACAGATTTGTACGACGAAGTGTTTGAGTACATAGTCAGCCTGGGTGTATATCACTATTTTGAAACGATAAAATTTGAGCCCGAAAAGCACCCCCGTTTAGGTAAGATCATCGCGGACCACGTTTCCAAAAAACTTGGCTTAGAGCTTCTCTCAAGCCTCCCTGATGAATATAAGTAATCTCAGAGGCCCTGATGCGAGTATTCGATCGGATAAACGTAAAAGTTCTCATACGACAATTTGTATATGTTTCGGCTAATACCCGAAGTGCGGCTACACCTAGTATTAGCCGGTTGGAGCTTAGGGCACCCCGACACGGACAGGTTAGGTTGAGTTCGCTCGCTTTGCTCGCTCACTTCAGCTCCCGTCATCTCGTTCGTGTTAGGTTACTTTAGACCCTGCGGACGGAAATAGGAGCCCCGCGCAGCGGGGCTCCGTCGACTATGTTGCGTGGCTACACCTAGTTCTAACCGGCTAAAACTAGGTGTAGCCGCACTTCGGGTATTAGCCGTAACATATACAAAAAAAGAGTTTTCCCCATTATTGCCACCAATCGGCGCTTTTCCAGTTTCTATTCAAAGGTGAACGGCAGATTTTGTACCGCATACTTTTTTTTGTTGTTCGGTTATAGAATTTGTACCACTTGTTAAGGCAATTAAGCCATTTCTTTTCATAAAGGTTTACTATTTTTAGAACTTCGGATTAATTAATAATATCAATAAAAATGTTTTAATAAATACACGTAATAAAATCGTTACGGCACAGCTATGTTATATAAGTTGCCTTATGTAAAATAACATAAATACTGAAATGATAAATTAATTATTTAGAAATAGAAATAACATTTAATATAATCAAAATAATCATTATCAAACTGTTGCAGTCCGCTGCTGCACATAGGTATCTCATAAGTAGGTACGATACTCATCTCAATCTACCTACTTAATGGTACCTAAGTAAAACCACTACAAAGATAGCAACAAATAATTTCGAACATTTACTCTACACATTATGTAACAATATGTAACATTTACCTATATGTAACAATCTACATTGGCACACTAGTACATAACCTTAAAAAATAAAACTAGTTATAACTTTTACGTCCCAAGTTCTAAAAATCTAAGAATTTAGAAAGGGATTATCTATCATATAAACTATCAATTAAAACAAAAAATATCCCAAAACACGAAATATTAATAGCGGTACGAAATTCCCATACATGCCTGCCGTTCGCCTTTACGTTTACGTTAACTCGATCGAGCACGAGTAAAAACTTGCACTGAGGGGTGACCATAAGCTCTTAGAGTAAGGTTACTTCGAGTGTGAGAAAGGGACGTATGTATATGACTTATATACATCTGTCACTTTCACTTCACACACTCAAAATAACCTTACTCTAAGAGCTTATGGACACTCCCCTGAGCTCACAGTTTAAATATATGTAAAACATGTTGACCAATCTTGTAATGTATCTACTTTAATAACTTATGTATGTATGAAGTATTCTTATATGAATAAAGACAGTCTAATTTAATAATTTTGACATGTATCTGTGTATCTAAATGATGTGATCAATTTGTATATATATGCCTGTGTTTATAATTGAATTTATGAAGTGTTGACATTGAACTATAAATTTAAATTTATTAATTTAATTATAAATAGAAATATCTCTCAAGTACCTAGGTGTGTGTGTGATCATGTAGTTAGTACTTAATACTTATATTATTAGTAGGAAATAGATAAAAATAATGCACTATGGCAGGGACGGCGAACCTATGTCACGTTTAACACTAGTGGCAAGATAATTAGGGTAAACCAATATAAGATACTAGCCTCTGCCCGCAACTCTGTTCGCGTAAAAGTAAGAAATCATACGCCTATTCCAAGCATCGCTGTACCCGTGTGCTAAGTTTTATCCAAATCCGATCAGCTGTGAACTGTGAAAGCGTAACAAACAAACTCACATTCGCATTCATGATATTATAGTTTGGATTTAACATACATAATTTATGATTGCAACCATCAACATCATTTCATTTGTTTGTTAGTCCGGTTGAACTGATGTGTATGAAACTTGGCATAATTATGCTTAAACCAGAACCTGGATTAGGACAAGACACTTTTCATCTCAGTATAATGTTCCATTGGGATAATAACACTTTTCACGCGGACAAAGTCGCATGAAGAAGCTAGTTCCATTGTAAATAGAAATATCTCCCAAGTATCTCCCAGGTAATGTGTATCTTTAAGTTGTTTTGTATTATAGATAAATAAGTAGGTAATATTTAAGTACTTTATAGATATAAATATATATATATATTATACTTTATACAATATTAGTACTTAATAGATATAAATAATTAATTACGCCATTATAAGAATTTAAGACCTTCGTAATTTACATTAGCAGAAATGCATTCTTTCTATTGTTTATATCACCAGATAATTGCAAATACCGTTAGTTTATAATAAATCAAGTGAGATTGTAAACTCTTCCTTCTCAATAGGGCACGGATATTGTACAAACTAGGTATCCAATTTGGATAGGGTTTATTGAACTTGCAATCATCTGCACAACATATCGAGATTTTGTAACCTCGCAAGATTTTTTACAAACTTACGGTATTTGAAATATTCCGGTGACACTTACATATATAAACAGAAAACTTAATGATTAGGTACTGTACGAATTTAGAATTGTTTTTAAATAAAGGGTTTATAAGTAGATAGCATCTGGTTTTATTTTTGTCTTTTTAATCACCAGTCAAGATTCGGTGGTGGCACGTCGTGGCCACATTATTACTATTTTTTTAATAAAAATGGCAGTTTGTCAAATGCTCAACTTTAAATTCTTAGAAAAAATCACAAGGAAATAGTGTAAAATTTTTACAAACTATGATGGCGAAGGTAGTCAACGGCAACAAAAAAGTAATTGTTCGAGCTCTTATAGATAATGGTGCTCAGAGATCGTAATTAAGGAGAGACAGTACAGAAATTAGGTATACAAAGCTCACGTCAAGAAGTATTTACCTTACACACATTAGTTTGTTAGGAAACAAAATCTAGGTGTTCTAGCCTAAGTCTATGACTGAAAAATAGCACCTAATAACAGTACATAGCTAGGGATAATAATATCTCAACCTGGAACGGTGAATACACACATATTTTCCTCAAATAAGTGGTTGTAAAACTTGTTATTTCACGATTAGTTTCCTGGGAGACTGCTGTCGCGAGGAAACTCACACGTGGATTGAGCCCCGTGTGAACCCCATTCCTGGGTGATAACAGAGTTCCTGGGAGATTAGCGTCACCAAGAGACGCATCAGCGACTTTCTGTCGCGAGGAAAGTCACACGTGGATTGAGCCCCATGTGTGAATCCCATTCCTGGGTGACAACAGAGTTCCTGGGAGATTAGCGTCACCAAGAGACGCATCAGCGACTTTCTGTCGCTAGGAAAGTCACACTTGGATTGAGCCCCATGTGTGAATGCCATTCCTGTGTGATAACAGAGTTCCTGGGAGATTAGCGTCACTAAGAGACACATCAGCGACTTTCTGTCGCGAGGAAAGTCACACGTGGATTGAGCCCCATGTGTGAATCCCATTCCTGGGTGATAACAGAGTTCCTGGGAGATTAGCGTCACCAAGAGACGCATCAGCGACTTTCTGTCGCGAAGAGACTCACACGTGGATTGGACCCCACGTGTGAACTCTTTCTTGGGTTATAGCCGAGTTCCTGAGAGATTAGCGTCACCAAGAGACGCATCAGCAACCTTCCCTCGCGACAACTCGCTTCCTGGGAGACTGCCGTCGCAAAGAAACTCACACGTGGATTGGGCCCCACGTGTGAACCCTTTTCCTGGGTAAAAACCACGTTCCTGGGAGATTAGCGTCATCAAGAGACGCGTCAGCGACTTTCCGTCGCGATAACGTGTTTCCTGAGAAACTTCCGTCGCGAAGAGACACTCGTGGATTGGGCACCACGTGCAAACTTTTTCCTGGGTTATAACAGCGTTCCTTTGCGTTGCGTCATCAACTGTTCCTGCCGTGTTACCTGCTTCCTGAGAAGATTACCGTTCCTGGGAGACTACCGTCGCAAAACCTGTGAGTTGTTTCTGTCGTGTTGTCCGCTTCCTGGGAAGCTAAAGTAACTGGGAGACCTCCTGTGGAGATTACACAGAAACCTCTCCCTGAAGGAGTAACACTGAAGAGTTATCGCTGAAAAAAATTCTAACAGAAGTTTCGTCGAAATTTCGTCGTTCGTGAAAACCTGAAGGATTATAGCTGAAGGTTTATCGCTGAAGGGTTATCCTTGAAGAAGCTTACACATAGAAGTTTGGAATAATCATGTGGGAGACTTGTCCTGTGAGCATAGAACGAAAATTCGTCGTTCCTGAGAATTCCTGAAGCGTTATGACTGAAGCGTTATAATTGAAGACTTATCTATCGAGTTAGAATTTTGTTTGAATACAAAATACTCGTTTTAGCAAGATAGAACAATTGGACAACAGTAACTACAGTAAAAGCTTACACCCCACTCACTTCTCTATGTGTTGAAACTCTGAAAGAGAACCTAACCCTTGACGGGACTAAGCCAGCCCTCCAATTTTCAATTCTGAAACCGGGCCTAAGCCGTGTCAAGCTTAGAGTTTTGGATCTGGCACGATCGGGTTGACTTCTGCAGTATTAGTCTGTGACTAACCTACAGTCTGGAGGCTAGACTGGAATTTTGAGGATCGGACTTAACCCAGAGTTGAAGTTAACTCAGAGTTTGGACTTTCGAAATTTGAAAAAGGAAACGCTTTTCGAATTGAAGTCTGTAGGCGGATTTAACCTGGGGTTAGGACTTAGCCGTTTTTAAGAGTCAACCAGTTCGCGCTGAAGTTTGGGGTTTAGACTTAACCCTTTCGAGCTGACGTATCGAACAAAAGTCAACCCGTCCGTCACCGTCGGTCGTCAGCATCACAAGAGATACGTAGCTCTACTTACGTGTCTCACCACCAGAGCTGTCCACCTCGAGATCGCCGCCAGCGTCAGCGCAGACTCCGCTTTACTAGCGCTGCGCCGATTCGCCGCCCGCAGAGCATGTCCTAAAGATATCCACTATGATAACGGTACCAACATGCATGGTGCCGACCGAGAGCTCCGAGAGGCCTTCCGAGAGGAGGCCAGTCGCCGAGGTATCACATGGCGCTTCATCACCCCATCAGCGCCCTTCATGGGAGGCGCATGGGAGCGCCTAGTTCGCTGCGTGAAAAACGCACTTTATACCGTACTCTAAAAAAAACATCCATATGAAGTTCCACACTGATTTCTGAGCGGAGTACACAGTAAATATTCGATTGTTGACACATGTATCAGTTGACGGCGACGGCGATGAGTCTATCACGCCGTCGCCGTCCTATGAGGTGCGCACCACTGGCGGCACTCTAAAGCGTCCGGTGAAGAAGCACATTCCACTACCAAAATGAGCGCAGCAGAGTTCCCGCGGCGAGAGCTGAGCGACGTATCGCTAAGCGTCATGGCTACGAGCGCTGCCGACGGTCGTCGCTCACCGAGGTGATGCAGCGCTGCGCCGACGTCGCTGCGTGTCGTCACTGCACTGCACGGCGCGGCGGCGGGAGAGATGTTCGCGACGAGGCGTCACATAGCTTATAGTTTATATACTATCTTATATACTATCGTTATACAAGAAATACTATAAGTAAGAAATATATGCAATAGCATAGGTAAATAAAAAGTTTATTTATTTTCGTTTAGACCCCCTCAAAAAAGCAGGGGAGTGGTGTGTGCGATCTATTCACATACCAATCGTATTATTTACCTTACACACATCAGTTTGTTAGGAAACACAATCTAGGTGTTCTAGCCTGAAAACCCTAAGTAAAAATAGCACCTAATAACATTACATAGCTAGGGATAATAATATCTCACCCTGGAACGGTAAATACACACATATTTTCCTCAAATAAGTGGTTAGAAAACTTGATATTCACGATTTAGTACTTCTAGGTAACCTAGATTTGTACCTAGGCCCTGTAATTAGATAAGACTCATATAGTCTTAGTATATAAGCACCACTTAGTTGAGGTAATGTGTTTGTTTGAACCAGTATAGAGGTTTCTATACGCTTGTCAGCGGACTCACTGCTTTCAGACATATTTGGTTCCTGAAGTTCTATTGATATGTTTTCAGAAGCATTACCTTCGGGAGCCGCAGGCAGGCGTGGATCCTGACATTATACACGGTCACTAGTGGTCTTCACTTGAGCAAACACAATCACAAAACTGTGGAACAACAGAAATTTCTTTCCTACTTCAGCCGCTTCCCGGCACTTAAAACACCAGAAGGGCTGGTGGTACCCCCATCAGGTTACCACCATTCGATAGCCCATATCTCTGCCTCCCCAGCCACGCTTCTGTAAGGAGCCTAGCTCTGGTGGTTGGGGAGATAAACTTTGTAATAGGCTGTGAGGTTCCATGGTTTTCCCGTAGCTCCGACCACTCAAGGGTTCTACTTTAAGGGTTGAAGCTACGCCCACTAAAATACTACCACAGGGTAGCCTGTCGGGATGGCTACCAGATGATGCTTGGTGGGTGGAGATACCTCACATAGTCAGAGTACAAAACAACTTTTAAAGCAAAAAATTAGTACATTTTGTTCAGTCTGACACTTCCAGGCAGTTACGCGCCTGGAAGATAGTGATGTGGCTATAAAATTAGTGTATTTCTATAGCCTTATAGAAGTGCTTCAGGACCCATATGGTATCCTGGTAGTAAGTTGTATAGTTTTAGAAGGAAATAGCTTCGAAATCCAAAAATCGACAGAAATTCCCTTCATTCCTCATTCTTCCTGGAGAATCTCTCCAGGGGATATAGTTAGGAACCCGGTTGAAATAGTTGGTATAGTCGGGCAGTTTTCACTGGATGGGCCACCTCAGGGCGCATCCAACCATATACTTAGGTCACTAGTACCATAGCTCTGTCGATTTATAGCATAAGAATGTAATGAAAAATTATGTGAATAAAAAATCAGCGCGTACGCAAAATCAAGGCCCTCGTTACGGTAAAGTTTCGTAGAACGATAGTGCGCAGGCGCACTAAGCATTTTGTAGCCATTATCAAGTATGAGTCAAATCTGCGCAACTTTGTTTAACGAAGACCCTGCAAAACATCGCAAGTAGTCACGAAGAATTAAGTCTTTATTTCCTGGACATTAAACTTTCACCTACCAACATCTAGCAGCCATCAATCAACCGCCCAGGCTTCTGAACTCTTGAAGAATCACCTAGGTACAGGGCGTCAAGCGACGCAATAAATTGGAGCTCCGATACATATTCCTTACTCCATCTGCTCCAAAATGTTGTCGAAGCTATTCAATACGTTGAAAGCGAAACAAGGAACTGGTAGAATTGTCATGATAATCAGGTGCCGGCAAAGATATCAAAGGACGTCCAATCAAAAAATGTCCGGGTGTCAAATCTTCAGGATTTGATGAAAGTGGAGTTAGTGGTCTGGAGTTTAGAATAGCTTCTATTTGCACCAGCGTAGTATAAAGCTCCTCGTAAGTGAGGTTACAAAGGCCCAACACCCTGACTAAATGATGATTCGTTGACTTGACACCAGCCTCTGCAAGGCCAGCAAAATGTGGAGAGTATTTATTTATTTATTTATATACACTTTATTGTACACCATAATATACAAGAAAGAAAGAAACTTAATTCTAAAACATACAATGGGCGGCCTTATCGCATTCCGCGATCTCTTCCAGGCAACCTGGAATGGACAGAGATTACCTGTACATGACATGGGGTTGTCAGTGGTGCGACTATACTAACAATGAACACAATATAGAATAATACTAACAATACTATATACAATAATACTTACTAGAAACAATGCAGGTATGAAGTTAAAATTAATTTCTTTTAAAAAAAAAAACTAGCTTTGAGCTATAAAAAAGTGAAACAATGACGGTTTCCGTTTTTGTGCCCACCAGTTGGCGCCACTGGCGAGTAAGGTCCTTATAAGTAATTAAAATCATTTCTAATGCCGTAGAAGTGCGATTAAATATAAAATCGAGTATGGCCGTAGTAGTGCAGCCTCTTTTTTAGAAAAAAAAGGAGGATAAAGTTTATTGAAACAAAGCTTTAAAGCAGTGGTTTTAGAACCCGTATCTATCTTAATCTGCCATATTTGAAAAATATTCACAACAATAAAAAAAAGTAGTAAATAAACTCGCGCTAAAAGCCTAAAAACTATGAAATTTTACATTTTGAAGACCTACACCAGCGCCCCTAGCGGCAAATTCAAACGCGGTAGCCTCCATTAGGCGCCTTTTCTCCTTCTAGAACATTCCGCTGCGTGCGCAGCAGGTATAGAGAGACGTGTCCATATCAATCCGATCATCATCAACTTCTCCTGACCGCTGTGAGTCTTCTTCATATTCTTCCGCTACAGCAATTTGTTCTTTGGCTGGAATTTTATTAATGTGTGTTAATTTAATTTGTAAGGTGGAGTAAAGAAAAGTGATAACAGGCTTATTGCGTAATTAATTTGGCAAGGCAAAGGGCAAAGAGTATGAAAGTACGAATATCACATGCGAGATGAAAGACGCGATGTGGATTTCCGTCTTTGTGATTGGTCGATTTTTCACACTATTTGCATTGCCGAATTCATTACGCAATAAGGCTGCAGGGCCATGGTATTCCAGTTACCATAAGCTCTAAGAGCAAGGTCATTTCCTTTGTGCTATTAAAACCGTGATTTGTAAGGAACTTAAAGACATTTAATAATCTCACGTGTCTTAAGTGTAAGGACGGGTCCCGTCGCAGAATTCGGTCACAAAGATAATCCTATACCGTCATCCTAGAGAGCCACACGTTTCTAAATCCTAATTTTAATACTTCTAATTTTCTATTTAACTACAATTTATAAATAGTTTAGGCAGCGAAGGCATTGGCGGATCGTGAATTTGTGGGGCCCTGGCAAACGCGCACTTGGGCGCACGGTTGGCGCAGTGGTTGAGCGATTGACTGCTGCGCTGCGTGACGCGGGTTCGATTCCCGCACGGAACAAATATTTGTATGATCTGCAGATAGTTGTTCCGGCTCTGGGTGTTGTGTATGTGAGTTTATATGTTTGTAAACGCATCCACGATACAGGAAGAAATTCCTAGTGTGGGGCAAAGTTTTTTTAAAAAAAAAAAAACGATACTGAAACAGAGTAGGTAGGAGGGCATGGATAGACTTTTTTTTAACAGACTTAGGTACCGAAAAGGAGGAGGTTCTATGTTCGACTTGTCTGTTTTTTTTTGTGTATATTCACCGATATCTCCGTCAATTGTGGACCGATTTTGAAAATTCTTTTTTGTTTGAAATAGTATGATTCAAAATTGGTCCCATTTTAATTTGGTGAAAATCCGATGAAGAACTTCGAAGATATACGACAGAACTCTTCAATAAATAACGGCAAATCTCTTGGGATTGCTGCAATCGCTTGTTTATACCATTTCATAACATAACATCACGCCAGTACGCTATTAAGGGATACGCAGATCTCTCATTTCACCGGTTATGTTCAATTTCATGATATTCGGGTAATCTATTCTGGCATTATAGGTACATAAACTACTTGCCTATTAGGTAGGTACAACTAAAAAGTGAAAAAAATAAAATAAAAAAAAAACAAAAAAATACTACCGACTTCCAAATAAAAAAACTACAAAGTGAAAAATAACTTTATTTTTGGAAGTCGGTGTCTTTGGTAGGTACCAATTATGTGCGTTATAGACACCGACTTCCAAAAATAAAGTTATTTTTCACTTTGTAGTTTTTTTATTTGGAAGTCGGTAGTTTTTTTTGTGAAAAAAGTTTTTTTTTAAGCTGGAACCGATGAACAGAAATAAAGAAATTGTGCCGCTTGCTGACACTGTAAACACAAGTAGGTTGCATCACTCTGTTTTAGTAGTGCTTGTACCTACCATTGTAGTGACCCGACATATCAGCAGAATTGTCAACGATTAAACAGCAGCAGTCCATTTTTTTTCAAACTCATGAAAAATATTGAATAATTGAATTGTCTTCAATGGAGGCTGGGGGCCTTTTTAATATCCACGTGGCCCTGGTCTGCAGCCCAAACAGCCATAGATAGATCCGCAGTCTTATTACGTAAGAAACAGCAATTATCGCGCGATCAAACCCTTTATGTCATAAAAGTCGGAATTACCTACAGTTTAGATATGGGAGGTCCTACACAATCGTTTGCTTATCACTCGCTGTTTGTCAAATGCACTTATTTCTAAAAATAAACTGCCAAAAACTCTAAAGCTTCTGTATTGAAGAACAATTATTGCGCTAAAATCGCAATCGTTTCGCTCTTGCAAGATACGTAATAAGTCTGCCGGTCCTGCACGAAGGCACGGCGTAGCTAGGGGATAGATCTATATGACTTTTTAACGTCTGCTTACCTAGCTCTAAGAGCTTATGGTAGGGCTACAGTACATGTAACAGAAAAATTTTGTGAGACTGGCACAGCTGAGGTCTGGTGTCAAAGACACTGATCAACTTTTACCAACTCAATTTTAACTTTTTTTTATTATGAGAACACACCTTAAGTCAAGTTGGGGACTATAGCCTGTTTTCACAAACACTAGTAAACACCTAAATTATGTATGACTGCACTGTTAGATCTTGCACTGATGTTTATTGCAGAGTCTCAAGTATGGGCCTTGGGATTTGGGATCTCGCAAAAACTTGTGAAATGGTGCCTCAATAAATATTGGTGAGATGCAAGCAGAAACCACAATAAAAATATTTCAAACAATATATGAAACTTACTGTTTATAGAAGGTTTTGTACTCAGATCGAGATCCTCAAAGTTACACATGGTATCGTCAATACCAGCCACTGGCATATTAGACTGTGGCATCGTTGTGACAACTGTATGTTTTCCTGGCGGAGCTGCTTGTTTAGACGCCCCAGAAGATGTCGACAGTGCCTCAGATGTTGACGGTGCTTGAACCACTGCCGAAGGTTTTGGTGCTGTTTCTTGATTGCGCAACTCTTTATTAATAGACGCTGTTAGGAGAAACTCTAGTTCTAATCTTTCGATCTGAAATTTGAATGAGCTGTAAGTGTGGCCCAAGCAAGATAATAATAATTTAACAACAATATTCTAGTTTTTATCCGTAGTACAGAACTAATTGTTAAAATAGTAACTAATGGTTTTAAATATCGATTCATCAACTGTCAACCAAACAAATGGTCAAATAAGTTGGATTGGAGATAATTCGAAAACTTTAAAGTCTAAAATTTATAAAAAAAACCGGCCAAGTGCGAGTCGGACTTCACACATTTAAGATTCCGTACGAATTTATCAATAAATTGGTATTTTTTAGAAAAATACACGTCATAATAAACGTTATCACCAAACCAACGGGAAGTAATTTTTTTTTCGAAATGGATGTGTGACAGACGAAGGACAGACGGACAGATGGCCAGACGGACCTGTGAGCGACGGCAATAGGGTTCCGTATGGACCCTTCGGGTAAGGAACCCTAAAAAACGCATTTTACCGATACCATTGATTACAATTTCAACCATTAATTACGGATTATAAAACGGGCCCTAAGGGTTAATAAAGACAAAACGGGTAAACGGGTCAATAAGTAACCCTAGGAATGTGTGCAAGAGAGGACAGAAAAGTTGTAAAAGTTCGTACTAACTGCTAAACAATTTCTTTGCCCTTTTAATTCTGCCAGCTTTTTCACTAACATTTTATCTTCAGTACGAAGCAGTTTTTCTAGGCCTATTCGTTGACGGTCGCTTATCTTTGGCATCGTAGAACTGAAAGCTCCAGCTTTATTTACAAAACAATTCGATTTTAAAACACATTTTTTTTTCCTCTTTGACAACTGAGCCGATGTCGACTGTTCTGCCAGCTTGGTGAGTTAACCGTCGAATTTTGCACTTTTTCGTAGATCTATAGGGACAATACAGTTTATAGTTAATTAACACGGCACATAACATCACGGCTGGATTCGGCGAAGGACTGGGCAGGGATGCACCAATAGAACAATCACATTTCGCCAGTTATATTTTACCATCAACCGGCAGCCTTATTTTTTATACTCTTTGCCCTTTGCCTAGCCGAATTCATTACGCAATAAGGCTGCGGGCCACAACCGACCACAAGTCCAGACTCTGGACTGTTACTGATAAATACCAGATGGCATAACCAATAACACTGTCTTACTATCACTGGCACTGTCGAGTTGCCAGCTTGTCGGTTTTTTATCGGTTACATTTCGGGGAGTGTGCGTTGGAATTGCACGATCTAATTTCACCTAGCCCGTTTCATCTTCGGACTTCCAGACGTACGGCGATGCGCCATCGCTACATGGTGAATATTCCACCCATACGCACAAAACGTTTTGAAAACAATTCGATTTAAAAACACATTTTTTTTTCCTCTTTGACAACTGAGCCGATGTCGACTGTTCTGCCAGCTTGGTGAGTTAACCGTCGAATTTTGCACTTTTTCGTAGATCTATAGGGACAATACAGTTTATAGTTAATTAACACGGCACATAACATCACGGCTGGATTCGGCGAAGGACTGGGCAGGGATGCACCAATAGAACAATCACATTTCGCCAGTTATATTTTACCATCAACCGGCAGCCTTATTTTTTATACTCTTTGCCCTTTGCCTAGCCGAATTCATTACGCAATAAGGCTGCGGGCCACAACCGACCACAAGTCCAGACTCTGGACTGTTACTGATAAATACCAGATGGCATAACCAATAACACTGTCTTACTATCACTGGCACTGTCGAGTTGCCAGCTTGTCGGTTTTTTATCGGTTACATTTCGGGGAGTGTGCGTTGGAATTGCACGATCTAATTTCACCTAGCCCGTTTCATCTTCGGACTTCCAGACGTACGGCGATGCGCCATCGCTACATGGTGAATATTCCACCCATACGCACAAAACGTTTTGGAAACACCTTTATTGTGCGTACAGCTAAGGAGTGAAATTCCCTGCTGGAGTCTGTGTTTCCCGACAGCAACAATCTAGGAGCCTTTAAGTCAAGAGTGAATAGGTTATTTCTAGGCAAGCGTGTCTCACCGTCGACCACATCATCGCTTAACAACAGGTGAGATGGTGGTCAAGCGCGAGCCTATTTTACATAAAAAAGGGCGTCTCAAGTATGTTGCAGTTTTGTAGATCCAATAGAAACTTTTGCCAACTCAGCTGCAGCTCAGGCCATGATTGCCAAGACAAGCGCATCCTGAGCACATTTACAACATTTACCAATTTTTTTTCTTTTTGCTCTAAAGAGCAAAACTACAAGGCGTTATAAATAACGCCTTGTAATGTAAAAGATGAAAACATAAATAAAAGTTTGTGTGAGGCCAAAACGACAACAGTTGAAACATCGTATCGCGGGGCACATGTCCCTTTTTACTGGAAGGGCTGAATAAAAACAAAATACACGTTTCGGTAAAATTTGTCTATAAAAAGTTGAGGTTGACCGTCTAAGTAGGCATTCAGTTCATTCTCCTTGCATAACGTGTGATTCTGTCCATCCATCAATGAGCAACTTTATTTATTATAAATTATTAGGTATCCCAACCATATAACATACAAAACTATTTAAAAGTTACAATATTAAAATAAGGATGCTGATAATTATGTATGCCTATTACAGGTACAGGTAGTAGGCAGCTTTTACCAAATGAACAGCAACATTGAATTATTAATGCCTATCATAAACTTACAAAAAAAAAGGCTTGTGTTTAAACACCGCCCAAAAAAGTACCTATTTTACTACCAAAAAAATTCTAAACGGTTACCAAAATGGATAAATGGTCACCAAATAACGTTTCCTAAAATATTATGAAATAAATCCATTTTTTCGTATTATTGACTGCCAAAAAAATATATGGACGCCTTTAAAATACACTTTAGACCAAATATTACTAATCACTACTTAGATGTTACCAATTATGTAATACCATGACTTCTAATTTGGTCATTTTTGTTAGGCTAAAAAAGCTAACGATCGCTAGAATATTTCCCAAATATCAATTAATATACTGGGGTTCCCAGACGTACGTCGCTTATTTATCGTTATATGGAATTCGCTAAATATATTGAGGTTCAAGGTTCAAGTACGATTAGTACTCTGGCAACATAGTCGACGGAGCCCCGCTGCGCGGGGCTCCTATTTCCGTCCGCAGGGTCTAAAGTAACCTAACACGAACGAGATGACGGGAGCCGAGTTCGCTCGCTTTGCTCGCTCACTTCAGCTCCCGTCATCTCGTTCGAACCTAACCTGTCCGTGTCGGGGTGCCCTAAGCTCCCGAGCTCGCTTCGCTCGCTCTTGGACTAATTCGTTAAAAACACGAATACACCCGGACGCCGCGCATTTCTAGTCGCACGACTAGAATTTTAAAGCGAAGCGAATTTTAAATTGAAGTAAGATTTTTGGTAGTAATATTAATCTTTGAGTTGGATAGAATTTGGTGACCGTTGATCCATTTTAGGAACCAAAAATAATATTTGTGCGAGGTTTGCGATTTTTCTGATGTTATTTTATTTATTTTGGATCATAATATTATATACTTTAGGGCCCTTTTAATAAAGTCAATTGATTTTTTTTGGAGTTGTTTATTTTTTTTGGTGCCTAAGCTTAGAGTCTTAAAAATATTTTTGGTGACCGTCTAAATTATACCCAAAAAAAAACCCTTAAAAATATACAAAACTAAAAAAAAGAAAATTGCTTGTATTTAATTAACCCAACTTTTGCTAATTATATCCAACTTTTTTTTAATTTTTTTCTGTTTTTCATTTTGTATAATTTTAAGGTTTTTTCATTTTCATACACTCTCATATCTCCGAGACAACTATTCTAAACTTGTTAAGTGAGACACCAAGTAAATCAGTGTCTAATGTTTTACAAAAACTGTTATAGTTTCTACAAATGCAGCGCAAAGGAACATTGAAGCCAATGAACCTTAATAATATAACTTCCACCATAACACCATTCTGTCAGTATGTCTCTAACAAGACCGAAACAAGTGATGTTGAAATGACAAAATTTTGTTTAGAGCTAGGACCAATCAAGACACTGTTATTTATCATCCTGGTGGGATTTCAACTTGAGTGAAAACTTGTTCCTTCCCAAGGGTTTCATATTACCTAGGATAGGGATGGCCAGCCGGATTGGCAATAGTATGATTTTTATTTATTTATTAGGGTAGGTACATATAATACTCACAAGGGATCTTTGTGTCTCTGAATTGACTGCAGGATCCTGCGCAGTAGCTTTTTTTTGTATCAATGTTGAATATGAAGATAGCATTGTATAACCTGTCTCTTTCACTTGCTTATGTTTGTCGCATCATCCTATCTCGCTTACTTTATGCAGTATACTCGATGATAAACGGTTTCTTGTGCAATGGTGCCAACCATGAGCCAACTTCAGAAACACAAAGATGTGTTGTGACTGTTATAACAATATTTTACAGAAAATGTGTATAACTTAGTTTTTTATGGCAAATTATTGGTTATTGGTAATTAATTAATAGACAATTAGGTGATTAATTAATTATTCATTTTTTTATAAGTATCCTCTTCCGTGTCACATGAGTCATATGTATTGTGTCCGGTAAGTGGACAGTGAACCTGTTAAAATAATAATAATAAAAAAAATCCTGACCCAGTACTTGAATTTTCAAAAAATAAATTTTAGGTAACTTCTAATAATTATAAAATTTTATTTTTAAACTGATTGCTGTACAAATTGGTAAAACAATCATAATGTTTCCTGTTTAATGTTTCAAATTACATAACATAATATTTTTCGATATCCATAATAAAAACCCGTATAATCTTTAAAAATATAGGTACAAGTAACTAGGTATTATTTTTAAACAAACCTTTTCAAGTTGCAATAAGAAGTGTCGATTGTAGTCCACGCTGTTAAATTTCACAATAATTATAGTTCGTAAGTTCTTAACACAAAACAAAAGCAAGAAGGTAAGCCTACTCTGCTAACCACCAAAGAACCAATATTTTTTTTGATTGATTTAAAAGTTCATCGAAACAAGTTTTCAAAACTGACATTTATGACAATAACATTAGACGTTGACGTTGACATGCAGTGGCGTAGCGTGGAGGGGGCTGCACCCTTTATGTGCTAAGGCTCCCGGCAGCATATTTAATATGGGAGGCAAATCATAAACGTAGTGTTACATATTCTTTGGCAAATCGGTCCTAAACTTAAAGATGACTTGCCAAACGTTATCATTAAATTCATTATGTTGGAAACAGAAAAACGGGTCCGATTGGGCGACCGCCTAGGGACGCCTAGGGTGACATACATGAAGGTCGTCAAAAAGCCGCTTTGGGTCGATTATCCATACATAGCAAACTGAGTAGTCTCTCGAAGCTAAACCAGAGGTGGAACTGAACCCGATACGAGTCAGCTCCTCTGTGTTAAAAAAAGAAAAAAAAAGTTCTTCTTATTCACAGGCACAGACTACACTATACCCCCAAAAGCGACCCGCGAAACATCATTTGTTATGTGCGGCACATGCATGATTGTGCTGTGCCGTAGTATTCTCTATACTTCATAAAAGATAGCTTGATCTCTGCGACAGCTGTCAGTATCAAGTATCATTAACGTTACAATAACGTATACGTCAGTTCGACATAAGTCGCGGAGATCAGCCTATCTTTTATGAATTAGTATAATCAATGTCTTATCAGAACAAAGACGATGATCGATCGCTGCGGTTTCGTTGAAAGTCCGTAACAAAGCTAAACAAAGTTGCTATTACTATAAATCAAACCCTCACTTGAAATGAAAATTAGACGTCGAGAATATCATCCATATTCTTACATATCAAACCAATAATCGAAATGAAAACGAGAAGTCGAGAGTACCGTACAAGTTCTGCTGTCTATGGTTGGGAGTTTTAGCGGGATTTTTTCGAGTGGAGTTCAGCGGCTGTTAACATTATTTGAAAATTGATTCCTAGTAGATATTGTGATATAAAATTGGTAGACAATATGTGAAATCATTGACAGAAGCGATCTCAGGATAGTGGAGCGGAGAATTTTATTTTAATTTGACTACCTCCGCAAAGCTAACTGGAAAGGCTGACTCGATACGATTTGCTGCCAAATACTCCAAAAAACATAAGAATCTGTTACATCCGCATTCTAATCAGCGTTGCCACAAGGTTACATTTCTTACATTTTTCGTTACTTTTGACCTCCTCGCGTAAAATTACTTACATGTTAGTAAGTAATTTTTATATTTAAGGCAGCTTTCGTAACTTTTGAGAACAACGAGATTTGTGACATTATACTGTGATTTTTAATTGCGTAGACTAAACCACAGATAAATAATACTACAGTAACTAAACTGACATTTGGGGGGTTGTCACTTTATCGTTATATAAAAATAGTGTCGTATCCTGACTATTCTGAGTGATCGAAAGTTGATCGAAAATCGAAGTAAATCGAAAATGGAACTACTTCACGGCCCTTATTTAGTTTCTACTCATTTATGTCAGACTTCATTTTATCGATCGCAGTTATTTTATTGTTGATTTCTTATTTAACACAATAAAAGTGTATTTAATATGTGTACGATACTGTTATATTTAATTATATTACGTTTATATTCATAAAATATTTATATACACCAATTAGTAAAATTAAATTGATCAGTCATGTCACATTGATACGATGAATCACTTATGATTGAGCCTTACCAACAAAACTATGCTCCGCACTTGCAAAGTTGCAACATTTAAAAAAAAATAGGTCTTCGGCAGCTGTCGGTTTAGTCTACGAAATTAAAAATCACAGTATAGATTTTTATTGCAAACAGTTTACGAAAGCATCCAAATTAAACGCACCTAATACTGGCACATCAAAAAAGCATTTCATTTCATATCATACTTAGAGAGGGCTCTGAATGAAACGCGCTAGTGACAAAATGAAACATTTCCTGCATTAATTAAAACTTGCTTTTGCTTGAGCGTGTGCGCGTACGTTTCCTACCTTGCGAGTTCGCGCGGTTTTGTAGGTACTTAGCTCGAAAAAGAAAATTTACATGGCTGATTGTGATTTGTTTTGTTGATTGTTGCGTAGTGTTAAAAAATGTAACTTTTGCAGCAAAAAGGTAACGTTTCAGGAAATGAAAGTAACTTTTGACTTAAGGGCCCTGGCAACACTAATTCTAATGCATACTTAAGTCGGAACCAAACTTAAGTCGGAACCACACATACGTGTCGTGGCGTGGCTTGGCGCGGGATTCACCAATCAAACGACTCTGTTCTAGCCTACATCATAACGCAAAGAGTTTTGTAGCCAATCAAGTGCGTCGGAAGGCGCCACGACACGCCACGCCACGTTAGTTTGGTATCCTCTTTACGTGTCGTGGCGTAGCGTGGCGCGGGATCCACCAAACAAACGACTCTGTTCCAGCCTACGTCATAACGCAACGAGTTTTGTAGCCAATCAACTGCGTCGGAAGGCGCCGCGACACGCCACGCCACGTAAGTGTGTTCCGTCTTAAAGAATGTGATGTTAAAATTGCACTGAAGACGAGGCGGTATGGTCAAAGACCTTAGCCTGCCCGAATAGGGCGAAGCAAAAATAAATATCTATGGTTGGAGAATTCCGAAAATAGCGAGTAGCGACAGTTGAGTAGAGTTGACCGAGTTGTGTTGACTGATAAAAATATTTGTTCAGTATCAGACTTGATCGGACATCGGTTAAAAGTGGTCGTTTTGCAATTTAAAAGCTCTTGTCCCAGTATTTCTTTGATTAGTACTTCAATCGCTTCATACATATATTAAGTAGTAGCAAGTTTCGATTCATCGTGTGTAAAATATAAAATAATAAAAATGTCTGATTACGATTCGGGTTCAGACTATGAAGAAGTATGCACCCGCGGAGCCGGAGGATCCTGCTGCAGCAGGATGCCTGCGCGGAGCATGGACGCGGCCTTGCCCTTCGATCCTTCGTGTATCGAGAATGTGATCCTTACTATAAGCGACGCATTTGACTTCCGTGTGATCATGAGCGATGAGAGGACGAGGGGAGCCTTGCTGGTGACCACGGGGCTAGCGATTGCTGGGGGCCTCATCGGCCGCCATTATGGCGGGAAAGTAGGGGCAGCGGTCGGTGGAGCAGTGGGTGGTGTGTGCGGGCTTGGATTTGTTGGTGAGTGCAATTACAATACCTGCTAAACTCCTATTGGAGGAAGAACTGTCCCACCAGGATTGTCCTGGCGTCAAAAAATTAGGCGAGCTGAATCCAGCAAAAGTGGATCAGAGCTAGGAATACATCCGTATTCAAGGCTTTATTATTATGTTTTTTACTTTCGTGAAAAAAAATGATTTGTTTATGAATACAGGGTAGACAAATATTTAAACTTAATTTTTTTTTTCTGAAAATTATTGTAACTTTTTAACCAATTTATAAGTGTATGTGTACAAAATAATATGATTAGCCCCATATCTGTCAATATGTATGGTTTACTGTTCTTTATCCAGCTGAAAATTAAGTACATTCATTTTGTGACATCTAGGTCAGTAGCAGTCAATTGCATACATTTTTATGAATAGCTGACCTGTTTAAGCATAGGAGCGTCGCGTTGGTATTGCAAAACATTGCTGATAAGTCCATTTTCTAAGAAACCTCCAACAGTAAAATTGCCTTCATTTTTGGAACTACCCTCATTTAAATAAATCACTTTTTTCTTTTTATTCCAGCTGTTTCCATGAGAAGTATCTGGGAGGACATAAAGAACAAACTGTCAGAGTTATTTGACATTGTGTATGACTACCTAGCTGGCATGGGTCTGCAGGACTACCAGCGAGCAGCCGCATTCCTCACCCAGCCTGGAGACAAGACCCAGCTTGCTATGATCATCCTGAACACTGCTTCTGGTATTCTTGGCAAGAAGATCCTCTCAAGCCTTACACCTGCATAATAATCTTTGTGCCTACATGAAAAATGTTGAATGACCATGACCAATCTTGTGATAAAAATGTTTTTAAATGTTGTATGAGCCATTTTCGTTTTGTAAATGTCTTAATATTTTCATTTTAATGAAGACAGAGTATTTTAATAAATTTTGACTTGTATTTAAATAATTGTAGAGTATTTTTTATATCATTATTGTATGTAAAAAGTGATGACATTGGAAATGTGACATACTTGCTAATCTTGACACAAGAATTCTAATAATTTGTTACAATGATTAATATTATCATGTGGATCATGATAATAATCCATTATACATCTCAACTTTTTAGGAATTAAGTATTTTCATATCTCATAATGCATAAAATAATAATGGCTGGTCAATTATGAATATGGTGATGATGATGAATAATAATTATTTTTAAGTAAATTAGATAATATTATTGTATTAGCATTGTATTTTGTAAGGAATTTATAATTATGATTAAATAGATCTCTTAAGTATTATTGTATTAACATAAGTGAAATGATAATAAACAGTGCCTTATAATTTTATCAAAAATGTTTGTTTCATTTTAATCAAAGTACCATTTCTAGCTAAATTGTTGCTATCGCGGGTAGAACCTGGATAAGTTTGACACAGGACCGTGAGGATTGACAAAGAGAGATGTTCGTGACTACCGCAGGATCCCGACGCCAATCGCTGCCATATTTGGTAAATAATTACTATTCAATTGGTACCAATTAGCTGATCTAAATATGCGGTAGCTACTAATCTTTTGTCTTCGTATTTCAACTTAGTTTTTTTTTAAATTAATGAGTAATTTTCGGCACTAAAAGTAATGCCGGCACAAACAGTTTCAACCAGATAGTATTATTTTTCATGATCTGTCAAAGAGACGTTCTTATCTATAGAATACTATCTATAAACATTCCAATTGCGAATATCACCATTTAATTCAGGTATCTGAATGGGCGGTAATTTAGGTCGATCGCGAGTGTGATTTGCCTGGCTCTGGTGGACAGACGGCATCTCCAAGCTTCTCGCGACACGTTTGATGCGACAGAACAAATCATCGAACGATGCCAAAGCTTGATAACTCACAGCGTACACTGGATTTAATTCTAACTCTAAAACGTTAATATCATGAATTACGGATTCAAATTCCGCGCGCAAACTATCCAAGTTTTCTACAGAACATGAGAACGAATCACTACAAGCTAGATCAACTGTTTTAAGTGCATTATCACAAATAGATTGCACGCGAGAAAATAGCATGTCCCTTTTAGCATATAAAAGTTTCAATAGAACTCACGAGGTATGTGCGGGAGAGGCATGGGTATATAGGGGAGCGGATGTCAATCAAATTTTGAATGTTGGCGCAGCCACTAGCTGTAGACAGATAATTAGGAACGGCTAAAACAACTTCATTTATAAAACGGTATCAGATTTTTTTTTAAAGAAATTAGCAACACTTATTATATAGGATTCACCAGTTTCACCACTGCTTACAATAACTGCTCCGCAGCTACAAGGTATGGAATCTATTAAGTTTTTAGACATATCAACAGAAATAGTGTTACAAAATTTGACAAAGGCATCATACAGATCGGTCAAATCCATAGAAATATTATATCTATGGTCAAATCACTTGCCCTTTTAGTAGCGAGTAAGAAGAGTGTGTCTTCTTTTCTTCTCGCTAATGATTTTTGATCGGATTTAGATTTGGGCTGTTTGCAGGCCAATCTAACACAGTGACTTATTAATGACTAAGAAAATTTTTCACTGACTGAGCAGTGTGTTTAGGGTCATGTAGTGCAGATTTAGGTTTTCGAAGAATATTATTGGTTCTTTACGTAACTTACAGCTTTTTTATAAACCTTGGTTTTGGAGCACTTCAAATGATCAGCAATCTTTATAAACGACCAATCACGTTCATACAGTGCCATAATCGTATTTCGGATTGATGAATCACAACTTTCCTTTTTATCCATGTTTTTTTTTAAATTAGTATTTTAATACTGCTATTTTGAATGAAAAACGTAAGAGAAAGTAACTATAGCATACGTGGGCAATAAAAAAAACAAGTTTCCGGAATTCAAAATTTTATTTGCGTTCTTATTTTTCTTTTTTCTTTTTCCAGCGGCCAGTTTATTTGAAACACAATGTCAATTTACGATAAATAGGTTTTTAGAGGGCATTGCAATTGTTTTGCTTAATGAGTATCAATCATTAAAACCTAATAATAAACTATTATTTTTAATGTGAAAACTTATAGAATAGAATGCATTTATTTGTCAGAATATTGTACAAAGCTGTTTTGTGAATTATGTATACGATCATATTAAGCTGCCGTTTCCGGCGTACAAATATGGTTTGTAAAATTATGGGTCATCATTACATTAAATTTAGTTATTAATCATTAAAATTACAAGTAATTTAAATAAATTGAACAATAGCAGTAAAAGAGATTAATTATATAAGTCAAAATTCAATGAAGTCAAGGCGATAAAATATTATTTACAGGCAATAATGTCAAATATTTAGACATTTTTCATTCATATAATCAACAAATAGTAGGTATAACAAATAGTGTTCGGCATGTGTCGTTCCACCTACGGTAAAACTTGGGGGCTACAGCCCAAAATGATGCGATGGCTGTACCGGACAGTGATAATACCTATTATCACATACCACAGCATAGTGTGGCGGCCAAGAACAAACCTTGCCTTGTTCAAAGCGCCACTCAACACGCTACAAAGAGAGGCAAGAGAAGGCTCAACAAATGATTTTGTGGGTCCAGAACCATGTGTAGGCATTCCGACGTATCTCGTAAAAGCCACATTTTGGGAGTTTGCAGATCACAGGCAACGAACACATTGGCTGTCTAATACGGGTCTTCATCACTCCAAGAAATTCCTAGGCTCTACGTCCAAAGCCCGGGAATGCATTTGGAATATGAGTAGGGGGCAAATCTGCTAACGCTTGGGGCCTTCACTGGGCACTTTGGAACCAACGACATGCTCATGAAGATGGGTCTAACCGCGACACCCACCCATGTGCAGGTTGTGTGGAGAACGTACGGAACGCATGGAGCACCTTCTGTGCACATGCGATGCACTGGCTGGTAAGCGAATGAGTCTCCTAGGAGTTGAATATCCAACACCAGAAGACTTTTGGGGGCTGAGTCACCGACGTCCGTAGGAATGTACCCCATTCGATTCCCAGACGTGGTCCCCGGGTGGTGCAAATCAGGAGACAAACTGGTGGTAGGCTTCGGCCGAAGGCTTGCGACCACCCACCGGGCAAAGACGTACCGCCAAGCGGCCTAGTCGTATTCCGGTATGATGCTCGGTGCAGCCACTAGAGGTGGTGGGTCGAGATAGTTGTTCCACAGCAGGCAGGCCGGCCTGACTCGCGCTGTTATGGACGTATCGGGAGACTGGTCGCGGAGGGTAGCGGTATCCGAGGCACGGTGCGCCGCTGGCCGACCGCAGGTAGTTGGGGGCCCAAGTAGTGTACCAGCCACACATGAAAGGCTGCCCCGCCAACTGTCGAAAAATCCCGGAATGCGCCATCGTGCTGGTTGGCGACCAGACGAGAGTGCCCGATGGATATTCCTGGGGGGGCTCGGGCGTCCCCGCAGTCTCCAGACCAGTCCCCCAATGATGGCGTCCTATCGGCGCGTGTCTGTAGGTTGCAAGCGTGGAACCTCATATCACCTCCTTCACTCACAACAATAATGCCAAGGAACAATAGAAAAAAAGCTGAACAGCGGTTGCACTCACTCTCACATAAGGTGCACCTCAGCAACATCCGAGGTCTGCACTCTAAACCTTGTCGTAGTCCATCACCACCTTAAGACTGAGATACCAGCACTTTTGTTCCTTACGGAGACGCAGATCGGATGCCCGTCAGACGTGGCGTAGCTATCTTACCCGGGGTTTACCTTGGAGCACATGTTCAAGCCATGCTGGTGTATGCATGTACGCCCGGTACGACATCTGCTATCGGCGTCTCCGTGACCTTGTAGACTCGAATTACTCAGTGCTATAGGCCCTGGTGGACACAGGTCTGGATAAGATCATCTATGTCTGTGTCTACCGATCGCATAGCGGTGATCTGGAGACAACCAGGCTCACACAGTACCTGAGTGAGGCGGCAGATGTGGCTCAGCTACGGTACCCCTCCGCCCAACTAGTATTACTGGGGGACTTTAATGCCCACCACCAGAAGTGGCTCTTCCCATATCAGTGCACTGATCATGCTGGACGAGAGATGCGAAATCTTTCGATTGCGCTAAATCTCACCCAGCTGGTCCAAGGGGCTACTAGGGTGCCGGATGTTGATTCACATACAGCCAATTGCTTGGACCTTCTGCTGACAACTGATCCAGACCGATACTCAGTGTCGATATCATCACCTTTGGGTAGTTCCGACCACTGTCTGGTGAAGTCTGTATCCGTCTACTCCCCGCCCGATCCCAGCCCAAGAGGCACCCGGTAGGTTTGGCGGTACAAGTCAGCAGATTGGGATGGTATGCGATCTTTCTTCGCATGCTATCCTTGGCGGCCCACTTGCTTCTCTTCGGATGACCCATCGTCATACGCTGACGCAGTGACGGATATGTTGCGTCAGGGGATGGAGTATTACATTCCATTCTCTGACGTAATGGTGTCCAGCGTTGGCCGTCCATGGTTTGGTACCGAGTGTAACCGCACATACGCGGTTAAACACAAGGCGTACCTAGCATGGGTCGACGCTCCTGTGCGCAAGGCAAATGACGTGAGTCAGAAGAAGAGAGCCTTCAACAGGGCTGCAAAGTCCTGCAAAAAGGCGATGCGATGTACACGGTTTGACCATATTAGCAGAATCGGGGACAAACTTGCTTTACACCCCGCTGGTAGCAAGGCGTTTTGGTCCCTGGCTAAATCGGTTGAATCAAACTTCTGTCGCCCCTCACTACCACCACTGCTGAGACCCGACGGGTCGCTGGCCCACTCCGCTGAGGACAAGGCAAACTTGCTTGACTCCCTCTTTGCGGAATCTTCGCGTCTGAATACTGATGGCACGGGGCCCCCTCCTTCTGCTGTTCGATGTGAGACGAGTATGTCGGACATTCGCATCCATCAGAGGGAGGTCTGTAGCGTGCTGCGTAACCTTGACGTGAACAAGGCTAGTGGCCCGGACGGGTTACCAGCAATTGTACTTAAAACTTGTGCGCCTGAATTGTCTCCGATCTTGACACGCCTATATCGCCTTTCGATGGTGACTGGAAAAGTGCCGAAGGCTTGGAAACAAGCTAACGTTAGCCCGTTTCCAAGAAGGGTAGTCGAGCTGACCCTACCAACTACAGACCCACATCAGTAACGTCCATGACCATCCTCTGTAAGAGTATGGAACGTGTATTGAATAATAAGCTCCTGGCATACCTAGAAGACAACGACCTTCTTAGTGACCGCCAATACGGCTTCCGCCGAAACCGGTCAACTGGGGATCTTTTAGCGGAAGGCTTTAACGTCTGGAGTGAGGCCATCGAGAACCACGGGGAGGTGCTTGCTGTCTCCCTTGACATATAGAAGGCCTTTGACAGGGTCTGGCACGAGAGCCATATTTGTAAGCTTCCTTTCCTGCGGTCTGCCTAGTGGTCTGTGTGACTGGATTGCAGACTTCCTGAGGGATCGGTCCATCCGAGTGGTTATCGATGGCTGCTCGTACGGATAGTTAGGTATTAATGCCGGAGTCCCTCAGGGGTCAGTGCTCTCGGCAGCATTGTTCTTGCTGCTATTAATAACTGGCTAAGACCCGGAACCTTTGGGTATGCAGACGACAGCAATGTTGCTGAGAGATACGTGTCTGGCGCACAGGCTACTGGGCCTCAAGTCCGGTCTCTTCGGGAGGCCATGGTTGAGCGCTTGAACCTGTCTTTGGAGGCAGTCTCCGAATGGGGCAATGCCAATCTAGTCAGATTCAATGCTGCTAAGACCCAGACTTGTGACTTGTGTCTTTTTTCCGCAAAAAAGGGCCAATTCCACCCGGCTCCATCCTTCCGTGGCGATAAAGGACCATCTCAACCTTCTTGGTATTATGTTGACACCGACCCTCAAATTTGGTCCATTCATTGAGGCAAAGGCTCAATTGGCTGCAAAAAAGTTGGGGATCCTTGCGAAGGTGAGACGGTACTTCACGCCTGAACAGCTGCTCAACTTGTTTAAAGCGCAAGTTCGGTCATGCATGGAGTACTACTTTCACCTCTGGGTCGGATCTGCCAGTTTCCAACTTGATGCACTTGAATCGATTGACAGACGGGCCAAGAGACTTATCGGCAATGATGCGCTGGTCGACTCAAAGCTCCAGAGCCTTGAACATCGACGACAAGTTGCCAGCCTGTCGGTTTTCTATCGGTTACATTTCGGGGAGTTTGCGATGGAAATGCACAGTTTGATTCCGCCTAGCCCTTTCCATCATCGGACTACATGACGTACGGGAATGCGCCATCGGTACATGGGTGATATCCCACCCATACGCACAAAGCGTTTTGAAAATACTTTCATTGTGCGTACAGCTAAGGAGTGGAATTCCCTGCCAGCGTCTTTGTTTCCTGATAGCTACAAGCTAGCTTCAAGTCAAGAGTAAATAGGTAACTTCTAGGCAAGCGTGCTTCACCTTAGACCACATCATCACTTAACATCAGGCGAGATAGCGGTCAAACGCGAGCCAATAAGAAGTAAAAAAAAAACTATAGGCTCATATCTCTTAGTCTGGTTGTAAAACTTATGAAAAGAGTTTTCAGCGAGATTGGAGAGGAGTAAGTTATCTAGGGGACCACAATAGATACCAATGGGTCGAAGTGTCCGAGTTATTTCTCGGTCCCTCCACAAAATAAGATAAGATCTTTATTCCAAATTTCATTAAAATACATTCCTTATTTTGTGGACACATCCAGAACAACGTTACTCCAGCAGGAATCGCTTTTTCCGTAATGCTCAAAAACGACAACACGCACTATTTTTTAACCGACTTACCAAAAAGGAGGAGGTTCTATGTTCGACTTCGTGTATGTTTTTTTTTATGTATTTTCACCGATATTTCCGTCAATTGTGGACCGATTTTGAAAATTCTGGACCGATTGTGGACCGATTTTTTGTATGAAAGTGTATGTTTCGAAATTGGTCCTATTTTAATTTGGTGAACATTTGATGAAGAACTTCGAAGATATACAACAGAACTTTTCAATAAATAACGGAAAATCTCTCGGGATTGCTGCAATCGCATGTCTGTTTATTGTTTATACCATTTTATAGCATAACATCACGCCAGTACGCTCTTGAGGTGTACGCAGATCTCTCATTTCACCCTTTATGTTCAAGTTTCATGATATTCGGCTAATCTATTCTGGCGTTAAGGTAACTTACTAAACAATTTGCCTATTAAGTATACAACTAAAAAGTGAAAAGTAAAAAACTTTTTACAAAAAAATACTACCGACTTCCAAATTAGAAAACTACAAAGTGAAAAATAACTTTATTTTTGGAAGTCGGTGTCCATAACGCAAAAAAATGGTACCTACGAAAGACACCGACTGACCAGAAATATTGAAAACCGAATTGCTGGGAGAAAACTAAACTTTGACTTAAGCTCGCCTTTTTAACCGACTTTCCAAAAAGGAGGTGGTTCTATGTTCGACTTCTTGTATGATATTTTTTTTTATTTTTGTGTGTGTTCACCGATATCTCCGTCAATTGTGGACCGATTTTGAAAATTCTTTTTTTTGTTTGATAGAGTATATTACGGAATTGGTCCCATTTTAATTCTGTGAAGATCTGATAAAGAACTTCGGAGATATACAACAGAACTCTTCAATAAATAACGGCAAATCTCTCGGAATTGCTGCAATCGCATGTCTGTTTATTGTTTATACTATTTCTGACATAACATCACGCCAGTACGCTCTAATGGGGTACGCAGATGTGTACAGTTCACCTTGGTACACTCTCATTTCATCGGTTATGTTCAAGTTTTATGGTATTCGGGTAATCTATTCTGGCATTATAAGTCCTTTACTAAAGGCAAGTTGCTTAATAGGTACAACTAAAAAGTGAAAAATAAAAAAACTTTTTTACAAAAAGATACTACCGACTTCCAACTAAAAACACTACAAAGTGAAAAATAACTTTATTTTTCGAAGTCGGTGTCCATAACGAAAAAAATCGGTACCTACCAAAGACACCGACTTCGAAAAAGAAAATTATTTTTCACTTTTCAGTGTTTTTAGCTGGAAGTCGGTAGTACATTTTATTTTTTTTATGTCCATAACGAAAAAAATTGGTACCTACCAAAGACACAGAATAGATACCAATTTTTTTTCGTTATGGCCCTTATGGACATAAAAAAAATAAAAAAGTCGGTAGTATTATTTGTTAAAAAGTTTTTTTTTTTGTAAATGAACTTTCTTTCCATTTTATTTAAAACTTATAATGCAGAATAGTTTTTAGCTACAGTTCCTGTGGGATAGCCAGCAGGCACGAAACCGCCGGAATAACAAGTTGGAATATACATGTGCAATAGACTCTATTGAATAGAGTAACATAAATATCTAACTAAAATGGAACATAATATTATCTTCATTTACGACCACAAGAGTCATCCTTTAATCAACAAGTACCTACAGTATGTTTCCATTAATAGGTGATGGTTTACTGATTAAACAATGAGAAAACAAAACTGATTCAAACACTGAAGTTAGGTACAAGCATTGCCATTGGTACCAACACTATTATTGCATTAAGTATTCCGTTACATTATTGATTCATAAATGGTAGTTATGTATACTATTTACCTATATTGAAAAATAATTTATGTATTTAAGAATACCTAACCAACGAGTGACACAATACAAAAAACATTAAAAAATAACTTCAACACGCACAACATTCAACATTCTCCTTACCCTCAATTAAAATGTCAATATAATAGATCGGCACTGATAGACTGCAATTCAACAAAGCGAGTGGCGACCCGCCATATCTCTAAGAAGTCTGTGCGACCATGACATGATCATTATACTTCGTGTCTCGTCCTCGAGATTAGTAACTTTAATTAATATTGATTATTTACAATGTAGTAACGCGTAGAGGCGGCTACCCAATTCACTATGTTTTAAAGAAAATATTTTTTTTTTTTTCCTTGCAACTATTTGTCAACTTGTCATTCGCGATTATAGTGCGAGGGTTTTTGGCGGGATTTTTTCGAGTGTAGTTCAGCGGCTGTTAATATTATTTGCAAATTGATTCCTAGTGGATATTATGATATAAAATTGGTGTAGTTTTGTGTCTCAACTGTCTATGCAACTGGACAATATGTGAAATTATTGACAGAAGCGATCTCGGGATAGTGGAGCGGAGAATTTTATTGTAGTATTGACTACCTCTGCAAAGCTTACTGGGAAGGCTGATTCGATACAATTTGCTGCCAAATACTCCAAAAAAGCATTAGAATCTGTTACATCCGCATTCTAATGCATACTAAAGAATTCAAGAAGAGAAAAATACTGATGACTAGGCAGCATGGTCTCAGACCTTAGCCTGTTCCGTTAGGAACAAATATAAAAAAAAAAAAAAAAAAAAAGATTATAGTGCGTTGCTACTCAACACATATCTAAACTTTTAAATAAAAAGAAATGTTTTTAAAAGTGGAAAAATGCCAAAAAGGACACATCGTCAACCGAGGAACACCTACAAGAGAATCAGGAGAAAAATGAAAATGCTTGGGAACAATTTAAAACGTGCTCGACTCGAAGTAAAACAAAATTGTCTCAAGAGTCGACGCCATATTTAGACCCACAAGGTACCTAAATCTGTTAAAATATATTATTATATATATCTACTACTATTTTACCAATCCTACGCCTTAATCTTGCATCTCAAACAAATAATGCATTTCGGGCAAGCCAAAAGCAAAATAATGCATTGGGGCTGTCTCACCGCATACTTACGAGATCATCATAATTTAATTCTTTTACCTAACGAATGTAATCGAGCAGGAGTCATCGTACTGCCTCACAACATTCAATAATTCTGAAACAAATAATACATTCGAACATGCCATCGGGCTGTCTCACCGCATACTTACGAGATCATGAAATATAATTCAATTCTTTTGTCTAACGAATGTACTCGAACAGATCATCGGACTGTCTCACAACATTCAATAATTCACTGGTTTCGTTCAATTCTTTGGAATTGCTACACCCACCAGATTGCATAACCCGGCTATCAACCGGAAGTGAAACAATGGTTTGTAATCATTCCAGGCCAAGTCCTAGACGACGACGCCACGCTCACTGGTTTCGTTCAATTCTTTGGAATTGTTACACCCACCAGATTGCATAACTCGGTTATCAACCGGAAGTGAAACAATGGTTTGTAATCATTCCAGGCCAAGTCCTAGACGACGACGCCACGCTCACTGGTTTCGTTCAATTCTTTGGAATTGCTACACCCACCAGATTGCATAACTCGGTTATCAACCGGAAGTGAAACAATGGTTTGTAAACATTCCAGGCGAAGTCCTAGACGACGACGCCACAAATGAAATGGAAACAATTGAAGTCGGATACGACCAAGAAAATAACCACAAACACTAGTGATCTTCCTCACAATTCCAGCCCGGACAAAACACAGATGTTCTCAAAATTTTGAGGTTGACCCAACATTGAACACGGAGTATGGTGATGGGGCCGAACTCCACAAGGAAGTGGCCAGCTGTCTGGAACATCTTGTAACATGAGGCCTGTCTCCCTAGAGACCACAGGCGGGTATTTCCCCTTCAGTTCTTTCTGCTGGGAAAATAACCGCTGACATTGAACGTGACAAAACTTGGGGTTCTTATACCATACAGCAAAATTTCCAAATTATTGATAAACAAGGCATAGAAGCAAAACAAATACTACTCAGCACCATCTCCTGCCTAGGAGCAACATTATCCAAACTACTGGATACAAAAGAAAATGATACAGATCTACTAAGTTAAATAATACCACTCGCACCTTATGTGACTAGATGCAAATTTAGCTGCAGCTCAATTAAAAAGGATCTTGAGGACCAAGTTCAAAAAACAATGATAGAAAAATATCTGATCGGGTAAACACTTGCTGAAACTCTTCGAGCTGGTAAAGCGGTTTCTAAATCAGGTGCTGTAACAGCACCCCATGACAAGAAAAAACCCAACACGTTCCAAGCTAAACACTGGAAAGCTCCACCAGCGCCACAAGGGCGACAGGAGAACAGGGAGCCTGTATATAGCCTGAGCCAGCTGTACAATACCCTTTAAGCGGTTGTTACATCTCAACCTTGACGCCGCTAAACTCAATAAGGTACGCAGGTCGCTTATAATTTTTTTAAAAACATTGGTAACTTATCACTGACGATAAGACCATGTAATCATGGATTGAGGGTTTCACGGGTACCCACAACACTAGAGACAATCAACTAATTGATCTAACCATTGGTGCATTATCTAAGTGCCAGCATTGAAAAGGAAAATTTGTCTCAAGTGTTTCTTAAGACAAAAAACCCAATGCCAATAAAGCCTTAATAAGTTCATTGATGCAAGTCATTTCTAACCTGAAGACTTGTGCACAAAGTTAAAGATGATATCAAATGATATTTCCATGGCCATACTTTACATAACATACATTAAAGATGCATAGCTTCTTATAAAATATCACAAAAATTGTAGCAAATATCTAGAATTCCCTCTTGGAAAATTGTAGGAGGATACATTTTCACTAAATTCATGAAATCTGCCAACAAATTACTAAGATCCTGTGGCTTTTGATTGTTCTGAAAACATTCAAAATACTAAGAAGTAAATCTCAATTAGTAATTAACAAACTTACACCCACTAATACTGGTACATTTTTGGGATATATTATTGACAAAAGACTTATAACTGTCATGTAACATTACCTACAGATAAGAAAACACATATCAATTATGAAATCAGACAATTTACATGTTTTGTAGGACTGCATTCAACATGCCCTACTATTATGGATGTCTTTATATATACTACATAGATATCCTTACAATAATTGCCTAAATGGTAGCCATATTCCATTCAAAATTTAGTAAACAAAATCAAACCTAATTATGTAACCGAAATCTTTTCTGACGCCTCAACCAAGGGGGGGGTACTGTCTGTGGGGATGAGATTGAATATGAATATTTAATGAATTTTAATTGGATTTATTAGCATCATTCTTTGATTTAAAAAATTTGGCAAACTTTTCAATAATTATGAAATAATGTTATGTATAGACAATTCAATAGCAATATAGGCTGCATTAATCAAAGGAGTGGAATTCAAAATCCGCGTCTCTTCAACTTAGCCAGCGGCATTGGTGTGAAAACCATTATATTTTCATTTTTGCTCCTTACATTAGGTCGATTGAAAATCTACGTAAGTAGCTGATACTTTATTGCAGATGTCACATCCAGATGTAGACTGGGAACTAAAAGAAAATTCATATGAAAAATTATTGAAAGATAAATTTGGAATTCTGAAATTTACCTAAGTATTTGTAAGTCACATTAACAAAAAATATGACAAATAGGTACATAACAACCCAAATGCCTTTACAATTGATCCATTTACAGTGTACTGGTAACTAATTTTCTTTTATGTGTTTTCACCATTCTCAAACATATTAAAAGATCTATGAAAAATCATAATGGATAAAGCTAAGGGTATCATAGTGGTCACCATGGCCAACTCTGCCCTGATTCCCTTTACTTAAGGAACTTCCCATATTTCAGAGATCATAATCAAACCTAATGAAAATATAATAATAAAGTATCTCACAGCAAGGGAAAAATCCATACCAACCTTACTCTGGCTGTCGGAGTCTAATGTGTAGGTAGTGAAATCTATTGTGACGAAGCACACTACCAAAATCATTAGAAATTTTGATAGCATCTCTATCAGAAAAGTTCTCAAACAATTGACACATGTTTAATAAACTGGTTTAACTTTTTAGAAAATATAATCTTGAACACCAACGGTAACAAAATTTCTTAACAGATCTTTCTAATTCCAGTAAAAAATATAACAAATGCTTGATTGTCATAAATCGGCATTATCACTGCTAATACTATAATAAATATTAGAATGTTATCTGATGACAGAAAAAAAAAAAAAAAAAAAAATTTGGGCGTGTTCAGACTACAACCACATGGCCAAAAATACAATGTCACCTGGGAAACATGCCAGATACTGGAAGTATTAGGAATTTGATACCCAATTGAGATGCTGCCTCTAGAACAACTGTCATAAATAAAATCAAAGTATAGAAATACAATCAATGCATATAACCGTCAAAATTTCAGACCTCAAAAAATCTCTTATATATGAACCAAATAATCAATCAATACATCAGACAAAGAACAAAAATATGTTTAGCTGAAACCCTTATAGCCTACATTAATAAAACCTCTAACCATAAACATAAAAGAATTATTTTAGGCACCAAGAAACCATACCACAGAAGTGTCCAAACAGACTATCAGTCGTTGGATTAAGTGTACTTTAAAGACTAGCAGTATTGATGTACACGTATATTTAGCTCACAGCACACGCCACGCTGCTACTTCTAAAGCCAGGTGTGACAATTTATTAGATACTAAAAACAGCAGGCTGGAGTTAAAACTCAAGTGCATTTGGTAAACTTTATAACAGACCTTTAGTGTAAAGGATCAAAAATGATTTAGCAAGATAAATCTTTAGCTGTGATTAAAGATATCTTATTTAACTTAGGAAGGAGTAAGAGTATTAATGTATTGATAAGGAAACTAACAATAGTAATAAGAAAGCAAAACTGTATTTTGTTAAAACATATATATTTATAATATTATCTGAATGGTTAATTAAGAACTTTAGTTTTCCAATGACACCTATGATTGTTATTCTTTAAACAAAGTTTAATATTGTTATTAAGTGGGCATTAAATATTCTGTTAAAAAGATGATTAAGAATATATATAAACATTTTGGTTAAGAACCAATATTACTTAAAATAAACTGAGATTGTTAGTCTATAAGAAACTTTAATACTTAATGACAATAAATAGGCAAAATATACTTTGTTAATAAATATAATTAAGATAAGAATAATAGAAAATGACTGATTATGAACCTTTGTTACCTAATGACAACTGTGATTGTTAATCTATAAACATTATACTCGTAACAATGAGAATAAGAATGCAAATAATAAATTTGTCAAAACAGATAATTAAGAACATATCTTAATAAACTGATTAAGAACCTATGTGCAAAACATATGGACAACCATGCTGGTTAGTCTATAAAAATATAATTAAGAATTTTAAAGAAAGTTATTTCTTCAAAAATTCATCATAGTTTATGTGATAATTCCAGAACTTAACTCTCAAAGTCTACATTGTAAATAATCAATATTAATTAAAGTTACTAATCTCGAGGACGAGACACGAAGTATAATTTATGATTAAACGAACTTACCCTAAGTGAAGTTCTATCATAATTATACGAAGTGTCTCGTCCGAAGAGATTAGTAACACCCTCCCAACCCTAAGGTATAACCCAGAAGCGTTCTGGAAATATCTATAAAACATAAGTAACTCTAAACTAAATGACAAGTTGACAAATAGTTGCAAGGAAAAAAAAAAAAATATTTTCTTTAAAACATAGTGAATTGGGTAGCCGCCTCTACGCGTTACTACATTGTAAATAATCAATATTAATTAAAGTTACTAATCTCTTCGGACGAGACACTTCGTATAATTATGATAGAACTTCACTTAGGGTAAGTTCGTTTAATCATAAAATATATACTACCAATCAATCACCGGCAGCACGGGGAATCCCTTCAACATTATAATTCTCAACCTTTTTTAAATGCTTGGGAAGTACCCAATTTTACACCAAAAGACTTTGTACCACAGAACCTTATCTATAGATAGTAAAGGTTAATTATCAGTGTCCATAATCTTAAGGGAAATTCCCGAAACTTCTTTGTGATTGCCATTTTGGAAAAATATGCACATTACGAAAACTAAAACCAATTTACATCTAAATTCAAACTCAAATTTCAAATTCAAATTCTTTATTGCGAACTAAGTACAGAATTTTGAAGATTTTAACATAAGGTAAGTTCTTAGAAATTAGTTGCCTGATATGGCATTGCAATTTAAATGGTTTATACTTAATATTAAAGTTACATATACATTTTGTTAACATTAAATTATATTAATTACTTATTCATACATTTTATTTTATATCATACAATTCTTTAATTTAAAACCAAAGCAACCAAACCCAATCAAATTACTTAGTAATTTGGTTGCAACATTATTGTAGCTTTTACTCGTATTTTATTTAGCTTTCAACTTATAGGCAGGTGTTTCATATCGTAAACAGAAAATCTATAGAGAATATTCACTTTATTATCACCACATTTGCCAGTGCCAAATTACCAGGTGATCTTTTCTCAGACCTAACAAAGAGAGCAGTATCGTAGTAGGAACTACCTATGTAGTGAATTTTTAAAAGATATCTTAATTTGATGTCGATGAGAGATCCGTATTGTTACTAATGTTCCATATAAATTTTAATGTTGATGTAATGTGAAAATAAATAAAAACTATGTAATTTCATGACAGTGATAAAAGTGAGTCAGAGCCCAGAAAAGGTCACCGCAATGCCTGTAATTTTGTTATTATTTTAGATTTGTTTGGAATAATGCCAAATCCTATGGCCAAGCTGACCCATCAGACGTTTGTCTTGAAAAAGAATGCCAATCCGCTATTTACATACATCGCTTTAATATTATGGTAAGTAGGTAATGCTTTATCTCGTTTACTTGATAATGAAGTAAAATATGTGATACTTCATTGCAAAGTAGCCTTCAATCAAATCAGTCGGTATTCAAGTGTCGTCTTGTCTAGACCATTTCTAGACAGAAACGGAACGTAAATAATTTTTAATCTGGTTTATCTATAACGTCAATTGACGTCAAAGTAGTGACGTTTGTAATATTTTTGTTTACTTGCCAAGAGAAATTTTATTTTAGTTCGTTTGATTCATTTCGTAAATTCGTATTAATTAACGGTATTTACACACGACAAATAATAATCTCGAATTAAAAATGGATATACAAATGCAAGCTTATACTGAACGTGAATTGAGATTTAATCGAGATTGGTTGGAACAAATACTTTTACAACTGGGTAAGTAAACGGTTATTTCTATATTTTAAGCGAATTTTACCATTGTATATTTTCGAATGTTGTACACTCTACATGTTTGAAATGAAAACATTACCGTTCAAGTCGAAAAATTATTGGGTTATTTGTAACAATGTTTACACATACACACAAGAAAGGTACAATGCATAGTCCGTTTCTTTTATAAATAGATTCTTGTAATGGTAAAACCCTGGATAACGTTACAGAGAAAAAGACAGAGCCCGCTTTATAAAAAAAAAAAAATTAAAGAAAGAAAGAATCTACTTCATTGTTCTTCTTTTAATTCAATGCCATATTGTTAATTTTCTTATCTAATGAAGTGCGCGGCATACAAAATAAAAGTTGCTCGACGTGCTGTCAAATTTAAATAAACGTGAATTGGTTTTTCAAAGTTTCTTGATAAGAAATTTTAAACAAAGTGTTTCCAAGTCTGTTCCAAGTAGTAAAAGTCCAAACTTAATGATTATTCTTTTTTTTCTTAAAACTTTTCGAAAATTATAAAATAAGAAGATAGAAACAGCTACAGATATAATAAGACAGCCTAAGCATGTTTACTAAATAAGCTCTAAAGGTATTAGTTACATCTTTTTCAATGAATTAATCTTACAACCACAGACATAAATGTAACTAGATAATGCGAGTCCCTCCATCTGTATTAAAACCATGTGTGTAACTTTTTCATACACAATTTAAGAACAAATTAATTACCAATGAAAGAAAATACTTCCATTGCCGCTGCCAACTTTTTTGTACAGTTTTTACAGTTCAAAATGGCATAATTAGGCATTTTCATTAGATATTGGTGGATGTCCGGTGCCGTAGTGCCAAATGAAACAGCTCAAAGTACGATTTATTATTGTATTTAGATTTATACCTGTGCATACAACAAAACCAAAAGATAAATCAGCTTCATTTTTACTCTTTTTAGTTAGTGCCTAGTTATATAAAACAATAATTCAAATTGGTTTTCTTACATCATCATAACTTTTTTCTTTTCTGTTTGTTATAGCGGATGTATTTGACATTCGCATAGTATGGGACAACAATGCTGCCCTGTTGACAACTGCTCTGGCAGTTGCTGGTGGTTTTGTAGGTGGATATGCGGGAGGAAGGCTTGGGGCAGCTGTCGGAGCTGGTATTGGTGGCGTCGCAGGATTTGGAGTATCAAGTGAGTTTTACTAGTAACAATGCCCAGCGAGTAGATATTCCACTGATTTATAATGGCTTCTACAGACGAAAAAGGGTTTTTATAAATACATAATAAGGTCATAGATATTTCATGGCAAAAACTTATGGTTACCCAACTATTTTATTAAACACACGAAGACTATGACTATCATCATTAAATGGTAAAATAAATTTACAAATTAGAAAGTGGTCACAGAATTCGCACTTTTATAACACATCTATACATATAAATAAAATTGGAGTGTCTGTTTTTAATATTTAAATAACCGTTTTTTACTACATGTATATGAATATATACACGGTACATACACCAAAATAACATTTTTTTGAATTTTTGTCTGTTGTCTGTCTGTTTGTTCCGGCTAATCTCTGAAATGGCTGGACCGATTTTGACGGGACTTTTATTGGCTGGTAGCTGATGTAATAAGGAGTAACTTAGGCTACGGTTATTTTAGTAAAATTCTTTTATTTTAGAAATTTGTTAGGCCGAACGAAGTTCGCCGGGTCAGCTAGTAATAAATATTGTATAACTACCCGCGTCTTCACTCGCTTGAAAAATGTTTTATTATCCGAACGGTTCATTATAACGGAATTTTCGGTATAATAAGTATCAGTTTTAATCCAGGTTATAAACTATCTGTTTGCACAATTTCATCCAAATCCGTTCAGCCGTTTTGCATGATTGAAACAGAAACTTACAAATATTCATGACAATGCCAAGCGAATAAATATTTTTATTGTTGTTACAGCGGTAGTATCCTTGCGAGAAATATGGGAAACTGTCAAAGAGCAGCTGAAAGAGTTGCTGTACATAGTATTCAACTACCTCCGAAGACTGGACCCAGCTGACTACGTGAGGGCCTTCCAGATCCTCATGGGGTGCATGTCAAGTCGAAGGGAGCTGGTCTTCACAATCCTGGAGTTCATTGCACAGAAGCTCAGTAAAGAAGTCTTGTCCAATGTTACCTACCAATGAAAAGATGATGCCCATAATTTTAGTAAGGTCCTAACTGGATGACCATGTACTTATAGGTAAGCTAGTATTATATTATCTGTGGTACAGAGAACATATTATGACATCTTACAGCCATCACAATATTAGTGTGTGAGAGAGACGGAACGAATATCTCTGTCACTTTTTCACAATGGAATCCTGATGTCATTAAAACGTCATAGTAAGGTCCCAGTTATAAGAAAGTAAGTGCAGAGCACCTAGACCAACTTGGCATTGATAAACTTTTTCGTACAATCGTAGACAATTCTGACTGGCTTGACCGACTAAACTTGCGCTCAGCACACATTGCGTAGGTACGCACATCATTATTAGTAAAGGCGATGCAAATGCCATTACTAATAATAATGACTAACTTTTATAATGTTTTCGACAAGTCTAAAATACTGATAATATTTCTCGAAGACAAAAATACTCCTGTTCTCGAGTTTTTGTAAATACAGTTCTGCTCTCATTATTGAGAAGTAAATAATAGCCATATCGAGGCAAATAGGTTTTTATTTAATGCATAAAATTAATAAATAGCGCTTGAATCTCAGTTTGAAACCGCTAGGGACAGGTATTGACCTATTTTGGTTACTTGTAGGATTATGGTTACCACAATCTTAGACATATGCTGAAAAAGCAAAAATCCTCTATTTTGGTTGCATTTTATTACCGGTATAAACTAAAAGGCCGACCGACCTCTATATCAGCGGTATGTGAGGTATGTGTAAGATAGGAGTTAATTCTTTTTTTGCTCACTTTTACTGGAAACTTAACTAGAGTTAAACAAGGTTAAATTGACAACACTAGGTTAAATTCACAATATTGTAAGACAAACTGTCAATTTAACCTCTTCTTAGCAATTCAGAGTTAAGTTTTTCGTGCAAGTGGACCTAACACAATGTAAGAAATAAAAATAACCTTATTAGAAATAGTAGTACAATTAATAATAAAGATTGTATCCAAAAAAAAACAGGTATTTTAAAACCGTCTTTTCGAAAACGATTTCGAGCTCTCTGCTCGAAATATAAGACCTGCACGTTTAGATCATGAATACTTTTTAATAGCTTAGTTTTTTAATAAAATCGTTTTCGAAGTATTACATAGACACTATTAGTTGCTCAAAGTAAATAATAATATTTATATTTATCAGTATTTACATATCATGTTTGTTTATTTAGAAGGAGGTATAAAGAGGGGCCTTATCAAATGTCTGGTGATAGTATGATGGGTATATAATGTAGAGGTATACATAATTTGAGATAATCAATATAACGCCACCAACTGAAATATCGACTTTAGCACTGTTTATTTTGAGTTGATTTTTAAATGACCATAATAATAAAAAGACCCTAAAGAGGGTTGCAATGGAATTTGAACTTCGTCTTGTATGACATGAAGTTTGTTGTTCCAAAATTTTATAATTATCTCGTATTCTGAATTTAAATATATATTTGCAGGAATACACTTAATATATAAATGCGCAGTTTGCTCAAGTCTAGATGTAAAATGCCGTCCTGTAAATAAATGTGATATAATGATGAAAGAGTATTTTGCACCTATGTGATAATCTTGTTATAATACTCTATTCACTGTTAAGACCTGTGAAATATTGTTAAGTACTTACGTCAGTTATTTTCCTGAAGTAACCTGAACATTATTACTATTCGATTTACAACATGTTATCGGGAAAATACGAGTTCTTTTTATTCTAAGTGATAATCCAAGCTATAATCTATCTGTGTACAAAATTTCATCCAAATCCCATGAGCCATTTTTGAGTGATTGGAAAACAAACATCCGAACTTAGTAGGTCTGGGATTTTAATTGTTTATCTCTTTTTACAATTTGATCATCTTTCACTTTAGTTTGCCCTCTCTGCTCCAATTTATTTAGTATCGGCGCAATGTGCCATCTTCTTTCATATGTCTCCATTAGTCCATATCATCAGTTTACAAAGTCCATCCATCGGTCTTTCTCTCCATAAACACAACCCCTCTAACTCTATACCCGTCCAATTTTCATTTTACAACAATTCTACGCACTACATCCGATCCGAAGCCGAGAAGTTTCGGTTTTATTACTTCTTGTAGGGAAGCTTACGCACTACATCCGAACTCTATCCGTCGTAATGCAGAATACTTTCAATTCGGATAGAACTCGGGCTCAAAACGGTCTCGGATCGGAAGTAGTGCGTAACCGCCCTTAGGCCCATTTGCATGAAAACTTAACTCACAGTTACTTGCTAACACGATGTTAAATTGACAATATTGTATGAGAAACTGACATATACAATTTAACCTTGTGTTAGCAACTAACTCTGAGCTAATTAGATACTTAAGTTTGACATTGACAAATAGACCTTGACGTTTTACGTTAGTTTTTTATGTTTTTCATTTTTCTATGGTTATTAATGTTGGTGTCGTGCCATTTTAATTAACTATCAATAAATAAAATAATAAAACAAATCTGCACGACATCAACCATAAAGTGGTAAACAACTTCCCTGAATGTATGTATAGTCCCGCGAAACTACTTGGCCGCCCTGAAGTTGGCTACAATGGATGCGCAGTAGGAAATATTATTCAAAACCAGCACCGATCCTCCGTACCTTGCGCATCGGAAAGCCAACTTCAGGGCGGCCAAGAAGTTTGGTGAGAACTAATATTTACAAGAACACTTGGGTCACGGTAATGTTACCGTGCTTGGGTGTAGTGCCTACTATTGGTCCAACCCTGCGGGGAACAGGGGCTGTTATGTTTCTTACAAGAAAATTTTTAATTGTTTTATCAATGAAAAAGTATCTGTTTAGTATTAATTACTAACCATTAATTCGCACTTTGTGATCGAGTTTTTCAATGTGTAATTAATTTGAAAGCTATAAAAACACTTAATATGATACTCGTTGTTATAGTGTATGGGTAACATACTAATTAATTAGGATTATTAATTTGATTTTTTAATTTCTTACGTACAAGGGAAACGCGGCATGAAAAATGAGAAACGTCATCGGACTTCTTAGATTGTCAAGATTATAATTAGATTTTTTATAGTCATTAAGTAGGCACTATTTTTTTGGCGATAGTTTTAGATATCAAGTGGTATTTGGTTTTGAACAATAATAGCCTTAATTTTAATGGTGATACGGGTGCCCTATAAAAAATCGAAGAAATGTGACATCTATCAACCCGCACTGGGATGATCGTGATGCATTAAGACACACGTCACAGAGAGGCAGCTTGTGTCCCAGTAGTGGGTACATTATAGGCTGATTATGATAATGTTGATAATCACAATGTAGGCCTTAGTATCGGCTTAGTATCTATATTATTTGTATTTCTCAGTTTATGTTTGGGCTGGTCACTCACTTGATTAACATCTCATTGTAGTTTTAAATAGTCAATGTCTAAGGGTCAAAACACATTCAGTATGAGTCGAAGCAAAATGACCCGTCGGTTATAAATGTACATAACATTTTGACCCCTATTCTCCACATAGTAATGGCCACATTCTTATGATATGATAGATGAGCGAAATCGAGCAATTCCTACAGAATTTGACACGTTGCTTCGACTAGACTTTACGTGGTGGAGATAGGGGTGTCTACGCTATGTCCATTTTTAGACTAACGGGCGCTTCGCTTCAGCTGTCTGAGTGTGCTTTGACCCCAAGGTCAACCTGCACATAAAATTAACTCAGAGTTAGTAATTAACCAAAGGTTAAATTGACAGTTTGTCATATAACATTGTCAATTTTACCTCGTGTTAGAAACTAACTCTGAGTTAAGTTTTTCGTGCAATTGGGTGTTATTGATTTGTCCTGTAATATTTCCTTGTGGTCTCGAGATAATTGTGAGTGACAATCCTTAATAGTGATATTATTTTATGATTTGACTCAAAGAGACTAATTTGATAATATTCTAGTAGATTGTCTTTTGCACGTTTTTAATTTGTTTTGTTTAATCTGTCTGTAGTGAATATTTTGAACCAAATGGTGTTGGAAAATAAATCATCTAATTTTTTTGAAGGTTTTTTAATTTGTCGGACTTACCTATTGTTTTCTACTAGACCAACGAGTCGATAACTACTGGTCAATACAACCCCAGTCAGTATATCCTCACGTGAAGCTGGATGACTCTCCCCAGCACCACAGTCCACAGAGCCAGGCCACAGAAAACGTCCTGACCCCGTAGTCGCTCCCCCGAATCCAACGCATCAAAAAAGCTTTTAGTTTTTTTGCGCATAATGGCATAAGTCATCGACTCTTGCGTCAGCAACACCCGCAATCTTTCTGCCCGACGCGCTGCAGAATCGACTATGATCGGGTCTAACCGAATTCAGCTTAGTAGCAGTGTTTGACATGAAGCGACTGCCTATCTGACCCCCACAACCCAGTAGCTGAGTAAACCGATACCTACTCCTTGTCAAAACTAGTGTGAGAGTTTCTCGCTTCTGGCTATCAATAACGATCGTCACTGCCTATCATCCGAGATCTGTAGCGAAATATGGAGTATTATACTCGATTTAAAAATAACATTAGAAATTGAAACAATCCCTTTTTACAGCCTGTTCAACCAATCTTGACTTCTATTGCATTCACAATGGCAGCTGTAGTAAACAGTTGGCATTGGAAGAGATATCGGCGCGGTTGAAGAGCGCTGATTTTGAATGCGCAGAAGTCATTTTTGGGTCTATTTGGGTGCAACGGTTAAGCGGCCGGCGCCATAGACTTATTGCTCAGTCAGTGTCACCTTCCCCCTTATCGCCGCCATACTACACTCCATAGAGGAAAGTAATATATGACATACCTACTCTATGCTCGCCCGGCCGCGCTTACACGGCTCGTGTCCTCTAGGTACAGTCGCGCAATATTGTGTTTAATAGGAAGTTCGTTGCATAGTGTTTAATAATTTCGTTCCGTTTCGGTGCCGATGAAAGACGTCGAAAAAAAAGTGTGAATGAGACATTTACGAAAGACTTCCATAAAACGGTGTTTTTCTTTTTTTCTATATTTTATTTATTGACATATTTATATCCGATAATAAAGATTAAGCATTTATTAGTATGATGATACGTTAATGTGCCTAAACGACACAGTGTTAGAAATAGCTATTTAAATATCCATTCTTCACAAAATTTAAACAACCTACAAACAAATAAGTAGTTCAAATCACACTTAGTAATTTTATGCGTGAATGTACACATGCGCAAATCAGCACTTTCGCCGAGCATTTAAATCGTGCCGGTACCTATGTTTATATTTTTTATGCTATCCATACGTTTACGGAATAGAACTCAAAATAGGTTGAATGGATTGTAAAAAGGGATTGTTGAAATTGTACACCAACTCATTTTGGTGTGAGTACCCCAGCCGTTTTGCGTAAGTGAATACGGCAACGCAAAGAGTTTGACCGCTATCCAATCGACCAATCACATGCGAGATGAATGACACGATGTGGATTTCCGTCTGTGTGATTGGTCGATTGGATAGCGGTCAAACTCTTTGCGTTGCCGTATTCACTTACGCAATACGGCTGCCGGTGTCCTAGAGTTGACGTTCCTCGTTTCACTTTTGTAAATCTCTTAGATGTTATAAGATATTCAGGAGGAGTTCAAAATAAAACAAGAAGGATATTTGAATATTTGTATTGAGTGCTCAGTTTACGAACCCAGGAACAATGTACTGTAAGCTATCACATCTAGTAATTTAAGGCAACTGACGACGATCTCACGGTAAGGGATTTATTAACACTGACAAAATTATAAAAACAAATAAATTATTACTCATAGTGTTATTAATTGATTGTATATAATTTATAAATAGATACAATTTTAAAATAATATAGCAATCTGAATGCCTGTAAATTGAACCCATTTTAAAAAAAATATGTTGAAGACAAATACAGTAAAAACCGTTTGGAACGTTCAAATGCTGTAGTTGAAGGCGATAGTATTTAAAAACATAAGTAGTTGCAGCCTTGAAACAGAATAGGTAGTTTGAAGAAAATTTGCTATAAACAGTTTTGACTGTAGTTGGTAAGCATATTTAGTGAAATATCCGTATATCTAGTGAGATATACGGATAACGGGCCCTTCTTTGACAGTACTAGGAATATTTACATACAAGACAGACACAAATAATAAATAGAATAAGTTATTAAACAAAATAAATAAAACTTCTACACCATGTCTGAAACAAAAGCACACAATTGATATTTGAATTAAGAATACGAGATAATTTTAAAATGTTGTTACAGTAAACTCTATATCATACAAGACAAAGTTCAAATTCCATTGCAACTCTTTTTAAGTGCCTTTATAGAAATGGTCATTTAAAAATGAACTTTAAATACACAATGCTAAATTTCAGATTTACAATTTGGTCTGGTTTTTAGTTTACAATACTGAGATTTAAATGCACGTTTTGAACAATATTATAATTTGAAGTGATAATAATACTGCTCTTAAACAACTTATATAATTAAATATAAATAAACTTAATGCAGAGTCCTGCTACATAAATTATTTTGTCATTCTCTTTTAACGTAGACAATCATTTTAAATATTTTAATTGTGATGATTTTAATAAATTATAATTATTTTACAATTAATGTCAGCATTAATAAACACAAGCCGCTCACTCATTTATCACTAGGTATCACTATACTATAAGAAAGTTTAATCGACAGATCATTCCGTCTCTTTCACACACACTATGATAGACAATTAAGGACGGCACACAATCTGAATCGATTAAAACCACGACGGATCGCACCAAAAACAATTTTAAATATTTTCTATTTGGGATTTATCTTACAAAGGATTTTAGGTGAAAATTCCATTTTATTTTTAAATATAATGATAGTCTCGCGTTCGACCACTATCTCACCTGATGGTAAGCGATGATGTGGTCCACGAAAAGGCACGTTTGCAACAAAAATTCGTAGACGTATGACATCCACCAATGAATTCTAGATTTACGGGTCCCTTCTTACAGAAAAGAGGCCTGTGTCCCAGCAGTGGGCACATTGCATACTATAGACTATATCACCTTTACGGCAGTTACGCACTACATCTGATCCATGTCCGTGAAATTTCGGTTCCGAAGTAGCCGTAGTACTTCTTGAAGGGAACCTTAGGCACTACATCCGAACTCTATCCGTCATACTCTATCTTAATTCAGAACATTTTGAACTCGGAACTATTTGAGTTCCGGACGTGTAGTGCGTAACCGCCCTTAGATAGTCACATTACAAATTCCTCCATCGTCGACCACATCACCACTTATTATCAAATGAGATAGTTGTCAAACGCAAGCCTATCAATAATAATAAATTTAAAACAAGCTTACATATTATAAACATGTTTTTTTCAAACAAGCTTATATAATAATTGCATTGTCACGAGAAACATAGTTGTCTATGTGCAAAGTTTCAGCTCAATCGGACATTGGGAAGTGAGTCAAATTTAACTTGCAAGAAGCTTTCACAAAATCTCTTGTAAGATAAAGTCCTTATTGTTATTATAATAGTGTTATTTAACTACAGCCTACATTATTGTCTACCCTGCAGGTGCTAAGCTTGAAGATATGTATATGTTTCGGTACAATCCATCGTTCACATGGTATTTATTTAGTAGATAAACTACAGGAATGTCTAATGTGCACTATAGAATGAATGCAGGTAAATGCAAATCTTCTGGATTTTCTAAAGTTAAGTTTTAAATCACAATTTCATTACAAGAAGAAAATATGATTATATTTTATCAGTTCAAACAATTAATTAATTAACAACGAACAGCAATATTTTTTCCCGCGTTATGCGTTTTGAAGGGAAACCAGAGTTTTTTTTTCCCGCGTTATTGTTCGTTTTTTTTTTGCAATAAACCGCTTTCTATTTGCAAGCCAGTTCGAAATTTAAATAAAACCTTTGATAAGTTACCTCCTTGGTTGCCATGTTTCGGGGTAAAAGATCGTTCCATTTTTTAATTACATGACAGATATGAGTTTGTTATGTAATTTTGTTTGGCCGCTAAAACACGACAGATATGGATTTTCATACAACTATTGCCGGTCGCTGCTCGCATGTATTCGGTCAGTACAGCGATTTCGATTTTTCTCGAAGAGAGTTTTCAAAATTCATTTATACCATTCCCCCTCTAAAAAGCTTATTTTATTCACTGAAAACAGTGAATAAAAAGCACTTTTAATCACTGTTTTGGTGTTTGAATTTAGAACACACCAATACATATTCTACCTCCAACTCAATGCTATACAACCTCCTTGCGCATAAAATACTCGATGCAAACTTCTTGTGCAAAGAATATTCGATTTTCAAACTCCTTTGTCGATTTAATTTTGAGTATGTTTTTATTTAGGATTTTAATAATGATGTTGATTTTGGTCTAGGATATTTAGTGAATACTTATTTAGATTGTAATTCTAATATTAATTGCATTGGTGCTTAATTAATTATAATTATGTAACGTAACTACACGATCCAAGATTTCTTGAATTATTGATTGTATTTTTGACCATGTATTAATTTGACTGTATATTGATATTTTGACATTTATAATAACTAAATTTGACATGTAAAACAATTTCAAATGTAATTCCACTAAGTACATAATTATTGTATGCCTATTAGGCAGGACATATTGGAACTCTAATTTATTCTTAAGACCTGTAATTACTAACATATGCCCACAATAAAATATTTTGAATTTGAATTTGAATTTGTAACGGAGGTGGTCACTGGCGTCTCAAACACACTAGCTCAGCTTAAATTTACAAAAAATGTGAAACCCTAAAGTTTCTCATTTTTTGTAAATTTTGAAGTTAATACACCATTTATTTATTTATTATTATTCCTTGTGGTTTTTGCTTAAATCTTTCTTTTTCTCGTAGTCATGGTATAAAATATAGTATGCAAATCACTCCCTACGATTGTGATTCAGTTGTTAGAATCCTTCACTTGTTCGTGATTCATCTATGGCCCTCGCTTTAAATCCGTCCTTTATTCACTAGTTGCATAATATACAATTTTTATTTGCATTTTGTAACAACTTTAAAAATTAAAGTCGTTACTACTAAAAATTCTACAAATGGCAACGAAATCAACGGTTTGACATGTTGACAAACAGAATCAATAAAGAGACTTCTGATTGATTCTGATTGACATGTTGTCTAAGGTACAGAAGGGTACCATCCACGGATAGTGGCTCAATTTTCATGAACTCTTGGCCGAAATTAAAATATCAATTTATCTTTTGGTAATGAAAATGTAATAAATCTTACATACGAATGCATTCGCTTACACCTAGATACCTACAACTAAAATAAGTTTCAAATAAATTATTAAAAACAAAACACTGGAAAAAACTGACTGATTGTAAAATAATTAAAAATAAATTAAAACTGTTCTGAAAATTCTCGATATTTATACAAGGTAACTTTTAATTAATCGGAAATATTTCAGGGACTGAAAGTACACAAGAATATGAACAACTTTTTGCTATAGGACCAAAAATTTCATAAACAGTAGATATACCCCGAGTTTCTCAGCTCAAAATTATCGCAGAATCAAGGTGAAAAATATCAAGCACGCGTTATCTGTTGTGATCGGCTGTTGAAAATTTATTCAACCAATCACAGCAGATAACGCGTGCTTGCCAATTTGTCACATTAATTCTATGATAATTTTGAGCTGAGAAACTCGGGGATAGGGCCGTCCCTAAGTTTGCTTGTACGCGTTCACCATTCAAGGAACACGAAGGATTTTTAATGTCTCGCACATACGACCGCTTCCGAAAATGATTATAATTATTCAAGATAAGAAAGCTTGGAGACATGCTGGTCCTGCTCCATAGGGCAATCTATAGTATAGACATAATAAAACTGGTTAATTTATATTTTCATAATTATAGTAGGGATTGCTTTATCTTTTTTTTAAGAAATTGACTCGCACACTGTTCTGTTGTTGTTGAACTAGGTAATTTGTTTGCAATATTTGTAAGTATGTGAGAACCATGTTCATATTTATCAAATGAATTAATTTACCTGTTAGTGCTTGTAATATTTTATACCTAAACGTAGTATTAGTGTTAGTCTGGGCGCATCGTCCTCACGTATATGAATTAATGTATGTACTATATATGTAAATGTTGTAAAAACACTTTTTTTTAAAAGAGTAAGTGAGGAGTTTCGTGACCTTTCTTCTCCATAACAAGCTACTTTTCCGAATGGACGGTAGAATCAATTATTATTAATTTTAAATTTAATTTTTTGACGTTCAAAAGTGCCGCTTAATTACCTAGTTTAAATAAAGAATTTTTACTTTTGACTTTTGAAGATAGCCGAACACTTCGGCTAGTCGGGCCATATTGTCACGTCAGAAAAATACGTCAGAAAAGTCAACGTATCGGACCAACTCTAAGATCACGGAAAATATTCAGCTGATCGCTTTATTTTGTCAAGTTAAGCGAACATAGACAGATGTATTTACTGAATATCTGTTTTTTTACCTGACTATTGCAAAGCTAAAAGGAAGGGTTATTATTTTAGCAGTCTATGTTTTTCATCTAAATATATTTTATAGTACTTAGTAGTTGTTTATATTCATGATTATTTGAACCTTTGAGACACTGATGTTGAATTAAAAATAACCCTGTTTATTCAGATTTTAGATAGATGTTATATTTCAGAGTTAAATAAAAAGAAAAAACAATGTCATGACAAATATGAGATTTCTAATAATCCACCGTAATATTAATTTTATTAAATAAATATATTTTTATATGTCACGATTTCACTGCAGTTGTGCATCATTTTAAATTTATCACACATATTTTTATTATTTTAGATCCATTCTCATTTTGTACTTGCTCAATTTTGTACCTTTTAAAGAACAATTTTCTCATGTGCCTTATTTTTTTATTGCTGCAACATTAAAATTATTAAAGATTTAATTTATCGCTATTTAGGATCAAATAGTGTTGCCAAAATTTAGGAACAAATTTTGTGATATTCTAATATAAATAAATAATCTAGTTTGCCTAATTATTTTAGGTGCAATTACCTTTATCATAACATTAATCTTATTAAAACCAAAAACCAACATTGGAAAAGCTAATTCTACGAACCATGTCAAAATAAGTTAATAAATTAAATAAACCACGCAAAAATCACTGGAAAGTTTAGTTTAAAATTAATCATTTTTATCACGTTACCATAAGAAAAAAAGCACATAATTTTTTAATGTGGGCCACCCCAAACTTGGAAAATAATTTGAAATAAAATAAATTAAGTTAGCTAGTTAAGTAAACATTATAAGTATTTTTTTTATTATTTCTTCTAGATTTAAGTAGGAATTTGTACTACGCGTTAAATATTATTAAATGATATAGGATAAGTACTTATAATACAAACCTGCATATATGCTAGAAGGAGGAAAGTACACTCTGTGCCTGACTTAACTTTGTATTTCACTACGACGAAAAGTCAAACAGTATTTTAAACTCGGCTTAGGACGAATTTAAATCTTGCAAATACAAACGTAAACGCACAAATGATTCCAAACCTCCAAGCGTTAATGCTCGTTTTCACAAATACTCAACAACACCTAAATAAAATCTCGCTGTTAGAATTTTCAACGCTTGGCTCAGCGACGAGGGTTGAAAATCCAACACAGCCATGAGGCATTCATTTAGATGTTACCTAGTGTTAGCGAAAACAGACATAAAGAAGCATACCTAACCGCAAGGATATTCATTTTCCCGTTAATCTTTCCCAATCTGTCGCTCAGCAACATTTTCTTGTTTCACTAGAGCAAACATATTTCTAGCGGTTGCAAACAATATTTTTCGTTCTGGTTCAGCCCAAATGCTTCTATATAATTGTTACTTTGGTCTTCCTCGGGTAAATTATACCCATAAGGGTTATTCCAAATAAATAAAAATATCGATAAAGAGAGCCATTGACTGAGTTGATTAACAGTTTCCCTGTCCAATGAATAATATATGATTCATTCTATTGTTTTGATAATTGGACATTAAACCTGTTAAGCCATCAGTAAAGTACAAAGTAAGTCAACAGAGTTAACTATTCGCTAGGTAAAATGACTATTTCATTATAAGTACATTTGTTTTGTTCACTACTTAACTTTACTAGTTATGCGGAATAAATTTATCACTATAGTCTGAACTATTTTACAGCCAAAAACGAACTAACACTAAACTTTTTGAGAAAATACTAAACTATTGTGTGATCAAAGTTGCCATTGCAAAAAATAAAAACCATGCTGGCAACATTGCAATAAATATTTAGCTCTTAAATAAATAAGTTACTTATGTTATTATGACGGACCAACGTATGCTTTCGCGAACTCAAGAAACATGTATACATATTTGTATAAAAAATACGTTAAAAATACGTTGAAAAATCACGAATTTTTGCATCAATTTTAGTTATGTCTTGATCTTTGAAAGAAATACAAACGGTATGAATTTCAACAAAAACTGTGTGTTTTTACACACAATTATTTCAATACACCAATTTTTATTAACTTTTCAAAATCTGCGAACGTCGTATTTATTTACCAAATAAGACAACTCAAGACAAATACACTTAAGCCGTTGCAGAGAGAGCCATTTTCATTCATTGTCGGCTTACATGAAGATTTATAATAGCAGAAATTGCCGTCCCCGAAACGCCTGTTTAAAAACGCCGAACGAAAATTAATATTTATTTATAAGATATTTTTTTTGCGATACATATCGTTCAAGAAACGGAACGTTATTGAATATAATAACACTGTCTATCTCTATCGCCTTTCTGGATTCATGTTTTATTCAATCCTTGTCACTTGAGCTCACGAAAGCCTAACACCTAACTATTGGCATGAGAGGCAATAAATAAACAATAAATAATCCGTGCTACGTAATAGAGTAGTGGCTGCCGGTGCCAGGCCCTCACTTGTCTTCCAGGGCATTCTTCAGCTCCATAGCCAGCTTGTAGCCTAACTCCGGCCGCCGGTCGCGGCCTTCTACCATTGCTACGACCTACAATTTAAACAAAGTATATTTTTATTAATGGTAGGTATGAGCACAGACTAAGTGTAGTCTCCTTTGTGAAGAACAGTGGCGTAGCTACGGTATGGCTATGTGGCAAGTTCAAGAGGCCCTTCAGCCTCCATGAACGACTGCTGCATTAAAATTTAATAGAACTTTTACTAAGTACTAACGTAGCCTTTTTTTGCTTTTTGCCCTGCAGTGGATGATAAGAAGCTGATGAGTTTGCATCTTTAAAGAATTTTGTTTAAAAATTCAATATCAACAATTTCACTTTTGACCCTTGGTTACATAGCTACCACACTGTTGAAGAATAAACAAAGTTTCTTAAATGGTATTTGCACAGCAAATTTTAAATTCCTGACAAAAAGCTTGAATGGAATGACAAAATATATTTTTATTATTATTTATTTCGATTGGATTATTGTTTTTAGTAGGATGACATTATAAAATTATGTAAATTTACTAATATAGTCATAAGTATATTACTGAAAAAATAATGGATCATGGTCCGAAATAAATGATTGATTGATTGATTACAGTCAAATAAGCAAAGCAGTATTATTATTACCTCATCCGAGTTCACAATAACACCATTATTGTTGACGATGGTAGACTTGGTCTTCTCGATGTCTTCCAGGTCCACGCCGCGCGACGCGTCTTCGATCAGGATGGAGCGGTAGCCGATGGCCAGCGCGTCCGCTATTGTGGCTCCTACACATGAAATAAACTTAGAAAGGTATTATTTGGGAATAAAACGTTAAGATTTATGGACTCTTGTAGAGACAATGACACCTATAAAAGATGGTTGGATTGCGATATATGAATGGTAATGGTCACTTCATTTTTATCAAATATTAGCGAGTCTATTTTTTAATTAGACTGAAATGTAGGCCAAGTTCTATCGCAGTTTTAAATTAAATTTTATTAGGTTGTGTTTGTTGTACATTTAACCTAACCACTATGGCTGGAAATCGCACTGTCAGGCGCCTTGCTTCGCATCTAGCTGTCCAGTGAGAAGTGAATTAGAATCAACGTGCTAAAATGTTCGTAACTGGCCGCACTGCGTCAGTGGCGTAACAATAGGGTGGAAGTGTGGGCAAAATTCCAGCCGGAGGGAACCCCAGCCCGAGAGCCGAGTCGATCGACTTAAGTTAGATTTTTAACGCAAGAACAAATTTTTTATATCTCTAAAATGATGTGTTACCCACCTACACAAACATCATACGCGAGCCCGCATATGTAGATATCGGAGGCTCCTCGGTGACGTAGCTGATTGCCGAGACTGGTGTCTGTCAACTTCTTATTGTCCCAGAATACGGAGTACGAGTCCACCTCGGGGTTTGTGCCTTTGTAGATCTTTACTGCGCCGTCCATTACCTGAAAGTGAAAAAAAAACGTAGTAAAAATGTGGCAAGTGCCATAATTTTAAAGTCAAGGAATCTACTAGACCGCGAGTCCAGTTGGGTCAATCCTCAAGGTTGAGCAAAGTCGATCCGTGGACCATCTCAATATACCGAAATTTGTTCCTCGGACAGCAAGTTAAACCACTGGTACCGACTGTCATTTGTACACGAAGAAAGAAGGAAATCTGGGACCAGTTTTGGCAAAGGGGTGTCATATTACCCAGTTACTGGGTTGTTGAGATCAGATATGCAGTCGCTTCATGTTAAGTACTGGTAATCAGATGCATCCTGTTTGACTGGAAGCCCCCAGATCCCAACATAAAGGCTAAGCAGATTGATAGATAGACATAGATATACACTTGATGGATATCCAAGTGAGATACTCTATATCTGGAGATAATGATGGGTTATGTCATGCCCATATCAATGTGTTATGGGGACACATAAAAGTTCCTTCTAGAACCATAAGTCGGGACACCACAGAGTGTTTACGAATCACGATCTGCGCCCATCAAATCAACTTCAAGAATCTTACCTTCTACTTACCAAAATCTGAGCTTTCAGTTCTACCTCTTTTTTCACTCCATCTGCGATATTACGAGGCGTTCTAATTCTTTAAAATGATGGCATGAACTTATCCACCTGAACTCATTTATCACCTATAGATTAGACCCTTACCCGTGGCCCGACGAGGCAACGACTGTATTGAGCGGCTTGTGGCCCAGGGAAGAGTGGAAGGAACGAGAGCGCGCGGTAGGTCACCCATGAGATGGACCGACGTCTACGACTTGATCTCAAGTAGTAGGCGGTCCACTACATGAGTGCAAACGAGTCACATCCGACAGAGAGGGATGGCATCGCATCGTGAGGCCAATCACGGCGGCTCGGTGTCTCACTGCAACATGCTGACCACGACCACTCTGCCAAAACTGTATACCGACGAAGGAGAAGAAGTAAGACTCTTACCTTCAAGTCCTTGTGAAGCTCCGCGCCCCATGTGTCCTGCACGCAATGGCGCGGCCACAGGCGTTGTTTCATAGGAGGAGGGCCCGCAAACACCACTGTGTCGTATGCCTGGGCTTTGTCGGCTGGGACCTGAAAGAACAATCAAGTAGAACATTATTAAAATGATCATAGCAAAGTAGTAGACTTTGAGATGGTCATGCGTGGCTAAATAATAACAGCCGCATGAGTCAAACTTCAAGGTTAAGCAACGCTAGCCGAGATCGGCGCGTGGATGGACGACGTGGACCTTCAATTACATACCGAGGCTCCCTCGTGCTTCGAAAATAACACTAAACCGTTGGGTCCTGGATCTCATTTGAAGATACTTGACAGATGTAATAGTAATCAGAAGCTATCATAAATCTGACACCAGTTTTGCCAAGGGATATCATGGTTGGCATCACTAGAGGCCGAGCCCAACATGGCTAGAAAAGACTAGGCTGATAACGAGCCAGTCGAAGCCACAAAAATTAAAAAGCCCGACTGCGGGAGGCTAGGCGAAGACAGGATGATAGGATTGGTCACAGGAGCACGATGAGGAAAACCAGGGGAAATTCGGTTCAACATAACTGCCAGTATTCTGTAAATCGAGCTTCTAGAGACGTGGCTCGTTGGTCTTGCGGTTGCTAGTGCGACTGCTGATTGTGAAATCCCGGGTTTGATTCCCAGGTCGGGCGAGATATTATTGGGATTTTCCATTAGTATTTCCTCAGTAGCAGTCCGTAGTTAGAAAATTGGCGGAGTGAAACCCCCGTGTCTCGGAAAGCACGTAAAGCCGTTGGCCCTACGCCAGATCACTCTCCAGTCTTGTCTGATTGTCGTCCCGTCTGAATATGAGAATGAGGGAACAGAGAGTGCACCTGTGTTTGCGCACGCACTCGTGCACTATAATATCTCCCGCACCGATAGCTAGTCTCCGATGAGATTGACCACCGTGGTCAAAATTCCGTCTGGAGGACTATATTAGTATTATTAGGCACTAATTAAACTGCCCTCAAAACTGTATCAAGTCGTGTCACTCTCACAACGGTACTTCTATTAATAGCAGCCGCTAATCGAGTATTTTCGAGTAAAGTGATTCGCGACGGATATCGATTCAATGACGCGATGGAGTAACAAAGGGATGCGTGGATGTCGAGGGCTGAGTTTAGCACGCGCGGTTGATGTACTTGTGGATTAGGGCTGGTATAAGTACAAAGTGATTATTTTTCTGGTGGTTTTTGTGGTTATGTAGCAGCACTTTGTTTTGCACGTTGATTTGTATTATATTCATAGTTATAGTAACGCTTTATTTTATATTTATCAACTCTTTTTGTTTTAAAAAAATATGACTCGCACACTGTTCCGTTGTTGTTGAATTAGATAATTTACCTATGTTTGCAATATTTGTAAGAATGTGAGTACCATGCTCCTATTTTTCAAGTGTTGGAATTTACCTGTTAGTGCTTGTAATACTTATATGTAGTATAGTAGTTCTAGGTGCATCGTCCTCACGTATATGCATTTATTAATGTATTTACTTTAATATTGTAAAAGCATATTTTTTTTAAAGAGTAAAAATGGAGTTTCTTGTGTGTTCTTCTCCATAACAAGCTACTTTTCCGAATGCACGGTAGAATCAATTTTAATTACTTGTTAACGTTCGAAAGTGCCGCTTAATGGCCTAGTCGAAATAAATACAATTGACATTTGACACTTGAGCCGTCACATAACTAAATTAAGTTGCCGGACTGTTATGTGTTCGAATCGCACCGATAACTTAGCTTGCGCGATGCAGGCTTTTGTCTGACGTCAAGTCATTAGTTCATACGTGGCGACACAGGTGCCGCTACAGTTAGACCTATATTAGCCAGTTACCTGAATGTCGAATGCACGGCACCGGAATTAGTCATGGACAAACGGTTTTCTTTTATAACCCCGGCCAGCGACCCAGCCTTCGGGTTGTGATAAAAGCTCGCAAACTCTTTGCGTCTTCAGTGGGTTAAAGCTAACTCCTATAAGCCTGATGGCAGTGGCATAACTGTACCATTTGATCATGGCGAATTCTTCGGATGGAGCTTTCTCTTAATATAAATAACTTGGTTTAGTTTCATAGTCCGTTTTTCTAAATTTTGTAATAAATGTTACCTCTCCTCCTGTGTACACGGACCACGGGCCCGTGGCGTTTTGCCCGCACTGCCACCCTAATGTTACGCCACTGCCTGATGGGCCCCTCAAGAGGTACCTTGGACTGGTATGTGAAATTCAAGAATTAGTCAAGCGCCTTCTGACGGTTGTTACTCATCACCTGATCCCACTGCTTTATGAAGTGACGTCAAGGTTGTTTCGATGATTTATTACATTTAATTTGTGACAGATATGACCTTATTTATGCCTTGGTAACCTTTGAAAAGCGTTACCTTGTAACCCCTTTTTCGTATATTCTACGGTTTTTAGAACAATAAATGCTACATCGGAGACAGCCCTTAAAATGAAATCGAGGTCAAGTTCGAATTGAATCGGATGTCCTCAAAAAGTTTGTACCATTAATTTTTTATTGACATTTTTATGAGGACCTACCTGAGGGTACAATGTACCACTCAACGCTTTATTGTTTCTCGTTTGGTTTTACCCTCCCTGAACTCAATTTTTTTGTGAAGAGGGTTTATTAAAAAGTTTTTCTTTTCATATTTTCTTTTAGTGTGAACCAGTTCTTTCGGGACGAGTTCGATTCCTACCGAAAAACGCTTATTGCCTCATCATCATCCTTCTTCTGCCTGTTTCCCAATGACGTCTATCGCGTTTCAATTTGCCGCTACGGGCGCTGGTGTAGAGTACAGTCTTTAAAATGCCAAATATCACTGATTTTTTGCTTTTAGTGCGAGTTTATTTACTGTTGTAAATCTTGCCGAAATATGATAGATTAAGGTAGCTACGTACGGCCTTACTAAACACTGCTTTAATATAGATTTATATTTCGGAAAATGATATCCTCCTTTTTTTGATAAATAGGAGCTACGCAAAACTGCGTCATACTGGATATTATATTTAATATCACTTCTACGGCATTAGAAATTATATTAACTCAAACTTTGCTTCCGTGCGCGTTATAGCAACATTTAACAGCTTTATTTAAATACCTTACTCGCCAGTGGCGCCAACTGGTGGGCACAAAAACGGTAGCCCTCATTATTTAGGGTCTGCGCAGCAGCATGTCTCTATTAGCCATCACCTCACTCAACAACAAGTTTTCCCACTGTTCATCCATCGCTTCTTTGGTACTCTTCTACTTCAACTCTTACAAAAGTCTTAAAACATATTTAGTATTGAACATGAAACTAGTACTTTTCATGGCTATTAGCCCAGATATTTGACTTATCTTATAAAGACTCACGAATCCACGACATTCCGTGTTATAGATCGAAGCCCCAAATTCACAAGTTAATTTTATGACTTACCAACTTCTGCCCACGGCTTTACCCGTGTGAAAAGTGTTTTATATACACTCACAACATAGTGTTCCAAATTAATATGAATTCAAAAAATATTGTATAAACACGTTTTATACCATTCCCCCTCTTATTTTATTCACTGAAAACAGTGAATAAAAAGCCCTTTTAATCACTATTTCGGTGTTTGAATTTAGAACACACCAATATATATTCGACGTCTATCTCAATGCTAAACAACCTCCTTGCGCATAAAATACTCGATGCTAACTTCTTGTGCAAAGAATATTCGATTTTCAAACTCCTTCGCGTCGTCGATTTAATTTTGAGTTTGTTTATATTTACGATTTTAATAATGTTTTTGGTTTTGGTCGGGGACGTTTAGTGAATACTTATTCGGATTGTAATTCTAATTGCATTGGTGTTTAATTAACTGTATAATATAATAATTATGTAACGTAACGGAGGTGGTCGCTGGCCCCTGAAACACAGGTGCTGTTACCTAGCGCAGCTTGAATTTACAAAAAACGTGAAGCGTTTTCAATTTTTTGAAAATTTTGAAGGTTTTGAACCATTTATTTATTTATTATTATTACTTGTGCTTTTAGCTTAAATCTTTCTTTTTCTCGTAGTCATGGTATAAAATATAGTATGCAACTCTTGAATAAAACTGATTTATATCGAGGGCCATGAATCACTCGCGTCGCTCAGGATTCTAACACTTGAATACGGTCGTGATTCAGTTGTTAGAATCCTTCACTTGTTCGTGATTCATTTATGGCCCTCGCTTTTTAAAACCGTCCTTTATTCACTAGTTGCATAATATACTGTTTTTTTTCGTAGATAGATAAAATTTAAAAAAAAAACAACATTACAATGCAACATTTTCCTTCGATTTTCAAACAACTGCATCAAAAATATTTTTATAGCAAACTTTTACGTTTTAATTTACTGACGCATACGGGCATAATAATAAAAAAATGCCGTTTAGTCGTCAAAAGGTAACAAAGAAACAGAGTTACTTTCTAATTCATAGTAGGAATAGTTAGAATGATTACAAGAAGAATCTTAAGTCTCCGTCACGAGAAGCTATACATTTTGTAAACGTTCCAACACAACACAATAACAACAACAGACGCGTTCCGGTACCACAAAACATTAGACGACAGTACTTTATATCGGTAAAATATAACCCGACCAAGTAAAATAGCTCTTTAGTTTCGTATTACACATATGTTACGAGTTGATTGAATTTGGGATTATTTGTTGTAGATTGAATTGCCGCTACGAAACTTTAAGTAGAAGTTATTTATTTACAAAATTTATAGCTTCTCGAGACGGCGACTTTAGTCCTGTTTTATTAGCAAATTACATAGTCTAATAGCAATTCAAAGAATGTTATTGGTAGTAAACTAGTATCGTTAATATTTAATCTGCATGGCATTGAATTCATTAAAGCCTGGAATTGACTTATTGGCCTGGATACGGAGTCACGCAGATCAGCAGATGTTCCTATGACCCTGACGTCGCTGATCTGCGTGTCTAAAAAAATCTGTACATAGAAATATCAAATGAAGATACTTAAAAACTTTGCACCGTTTTATTTATTCATTTGTTTATCCTCTTATGGGAACGCCTCACTAAACGACACTAATGGAGCACACATTTATAATAAACTAACTATAAGTCCAGGTTACATCACGATGTTTTTCTTCACATAATATGAATAACTACATATGAATTGAAAATTCATATTGGTATTTGAACGGATTTGAAGCACCGGCACGAGAGGAGAGGTCTTAGGCACTGGGCCACCATGATATTCAAAACCATGTATATCTAATCACCAGCCTTGCTACCAATTCTAAATTTCTTTTTAGATGATGAGATGGCCTCTTTCATTAATATTGTTCTTAATTTAATTTTCACCAAAACATGAGCTTTTTTGTATTTTTTGCAGACTTATTAAGTTCACTTATTGGAGGAAGGCATTGTGAAGTACCACTGTAGTTGCAGAAATAGCTAAAACTGCGTCGCCATGTTCCAATTTTGAAGGGTAGGTATGGGGTCCCGGAGCAATAACTTATGAGAAATTTTAGCTTTGTCGCTGGGAATGCCAACGTACACTATGACATGAGAAGAAGTAGCATATCAATGACTTACCGGGCTGGAAGGATGCAGCTCTCTCATGTGCACGTTGTCTATGAACGAGACGTGGTCAGGTGGGTGCCAGTCCAGCGAATAGAACAGCGCGTCGAACGGAACCGAATCTAGCAGACGGTTGATCGGTTCCACCACCTGGAAGAGAACAAATTTTGAGCACAGAATGACACAACTGATTTGTTAGGCAGCGGCTTTTAGTGCACCTGCATGTCGCTAGTTACATTTAGGTGACACAGCGATACTGTAGCCGTTAACCATGTAAAATGTGGCTTTTAAGCTGCTATTGAGAAATCTAATAACACAATGCTTGACTTGGAAATCGAATCCAGGACCCAAGGTAATTCCAGAACATCTTTTGAAGTATATCGCAAAAACTGCTATGATGAATTATATCAGCCATAATCACCAATCATAATGATAGTCTTACTACTGGGACACGAGCCTTCTCTTTTTGAAAGAGAGTCGGATTTGGTCCACCACAAGCTTTTCGAATTATTGATTCTAGGATGCCAGTTGCCGCACAGTGTTTTCCTTCAACGTTTTGTAAGAACATACCTAAAACAATTTTCTGAATCTATTGTTTACTTATACGCTTTAGCTTATAGTTTACTTAATAAGGATTATTATTTTCCTTACGTAATAAAATGGCTTATTGCAAACAATAAAGTTTTAGATACAGGTACCATAGTATCTGACCTTCTAGATAATGTCAAGTCTATTACAGACCGTTTATTTAGACCTAGATATTAACATAATTTCATCAACAATTTCCATAACATCATAGCTATTTAGCAAGTAATTCAATTTCAATACATGATAATGTATTGAAACTGTTTCCAAAACATCATAGCTTAACAAGTAATTCAGTTTCAATATATGATAATGTGGTTGTGTTCGATAGTGTCATTTATATTCATGAAAAGTGTTGGGACAGTGGCGTAACTACTAAGGTGCATAGTGCAGAAAGTGTTGCGGGGCCCCGAGAAATAGGGGAGCCACACTCAGCGAGTACTGCTGCCATTGTACAGCGCAATATAGATACTAAAGATTCGAGGACCCAGTCGCCGGTAGAATTCATCTTAATATTTTTTGATAAGTCAAAAGAAAACCTAATCTAAACCTATCCGAGGCTGGGCGGCTTCTCCTATGTTAAAAGTCTACGCTCAAGACTCCCATAATGTAGAATTGAACCCCTTGAAAATTGTGTCCGAAAATGTATTTGAACACAAAGTTCAAGCACAACTTTCTCTACTCGAGTTTTAATAAAAAAAAACCCGCAAGGAAGATGAGTAACAGATTCCTCTTTGTACCAGGGTCCCCGACCCACCTAGTTACGCCACTGGTCGTAACCGTCTTTAATACCTTAATGTATGGCAATGTCGACTGGATTATAGCTTGTAATACAGGTTACAATATAACCTGTACTACAGGCAGTAACTATCTTAGCATTGAACCAGATATAAATAGGACCCTGTATGAAGATGTTTTGACGTGAACCGATAAAGTTTGCTAGGGTTTTGTAGCTTTTTACAAGCTTTTTATTAACTTGCCTTGTTATTATTACAGTGGCTAAGGCCTCGCCTCTCGCGCTTGAGCTCGTGGGTTCGAATCCGGGCAGGTACCAATATTACTTTTTCAATTCATTTGTACTTTCTAAGTTTATCTTGGACATCGCTGACAACGGTGAAGGAAAAGATCGTGAGGAAACCTGGACTTATAGTTATATAGCTATCCCCCGCGGCTTTGTTTCCGTCAACTGGCTACCTACCTACCCTACCCTAAATACCTTATGTACCCTATCCATCTACCTACGCTACACTACCTGCCCTACCCAAACCAGTTTTTTTTTGGTAAATTTAGCCTATCCCTTCCCTAGGATGCCATCTATCTCCTTGCCAAATTTCATTGAAATCCGTTCAGTGGTTTAGGCGTGAAAAGGTAACAGACAGACGGAGTTACTTTCGAATTTGAATATTATGGATATGAGTTTGTGAATGTGCACCATTAGTGTAATTGCAGTAAGGCGTTCCAGTGCCGGGATAAACTAATAAATAAATATAAATAAATTATTAGTATGTTTGGGTCAAATCTTGAAACTGAATTAACAGTTCCACCGATCGAGCTCAAATTTTGCGTTACGTTTGGTTCACAATCCACGATAAGCTTAAAAATTAAATAATAATAGGAAAAACTCCTCACACATCGAGAGCTACTTAATTATTACAAAAAAATATATAATAATCTTATTTTTTTCTATTCATTAGCTTCAATAATTTCATTGTAAAGATAACACTTAAAGGAAGAGTGAGACAGTTCCGACCATAGAAAAAAAATTACTCTAGCGAGGAGGTTCCGACACAAGTACTATTGTAACTGACATATACTGAGGAGTATATGTCAGTTTTTGTATGACACAATGGATGACATGATTTTTTTTTTGTATTTGTATTTAATAGGTAATAATGCCAGCATGTTACTATCCCACTACAGGGCAATCATAATTATCATCATATCAGCCAATATACGTCCACTGCTGGACATTGGCCTCCCCCAGGTCATCGGTCCATCTGGTGGGAGGCCTTCCAAAGCAACGTCTTCCATTTCGCGGTCGCAACTCCAGAACTTTTCTGCCCCATCGGCCATCCGTTCTGCGAGCAATGTGCCGGCAGGGCACATTGCACACACTGCCACTTAAATTTGGCAATTCTTCGGGCTGTAACCCTGGTTCTCTTGCGGATCTCTACATTTCTGATTCGATCACGCAAGGATACTCCGAGCATAGCCCTCTCCATTGCCCTTTGGGTAACTGTAAGCTTTCTGATGAGGCCCATTGTGAGCGACCACGTCTCAGAGCCATAGGTCATCACTGGCACACACTGGTCATAGACTTTCGTCTTGAGACACTGTGGTAAGTTGGACGAGAAGATACCACGCAAGTTCCCGAACGCTGCCCAGCCGAATCGGATTCGACGGTTGACCTCTTTCTCGAAGATGCCCGAATCGCTCTATCTCCCCCAGTAGCTCCGGTTTGGCGGATACGATCCTGCCAAAGTCGGTCTTCAGTTTCGTGAGTTGGCTCTGTCCAATAGTCAGATCTCTTGCAAATGCTTTAACACCGAGCGTATTAAAGACGCGATTGAGATATTGAATAAGGGCTTTATTCAATATCTCAATCGCGTCTTTAATACGCTCGGTGTTAAAGCGGCGGAGGTCGCTTTTCAAGGACTTTGAGATCCTTCTATTAAGCTGCCGGTATTTCAACGCATCGCCTGAAGACTGCTGGATCACCTCACGCCTCTCCTTCATGAGCTTTAGAGTAGGATCAGAGAGCTTTTTGTTTATATCTGTACGACGGGTCTTGAAAAACTTAGACCCGACCGTTTGGACAGCTTCCACGAACCCATCGCTGTATTCGTTCACGGAGCTACCTAGGCACTCGAAACGATTCTGGTGATCGAGCTGAAAGCTCTCGGGGTTTTGGATCTGGATCTGTGCTGGTCGGAGCGTAGACTTCATCAGCCGAGACCTTTCAAGCTTGATATGAATGTTCAATGTGTCTCTTACCATACGATGATCGTTCCCGGTTTTTATCGAATTGATTACAGAGACATCATTGAACATTAGATTCTTGGTCGACATGATGAAGTTGATCTTGTTTTTAGTTGCACCATCGGGGCTTTGCCAGTCCACTTCCTGTGCTCACGTTTTCTGAAGAAGGAGTTCATCATATAGAGGCCCTCCTTCTTCATAAAACTGGCCAGGAGGTGACTCCGGTGGTTCCGACGTTCAACTCCAAATTGCCCCATTTGCAGCTCATCTTCGTCTTGTTTGCCCAGTTTCGCGTTCAAGTCCCTCATGACAACGGTGAAGTGAGTTTTGAAACCATGCATGGCTATACAGATATCCTATGATATACATGCATGGCTATACATGGTCTCTACCTCGTCATCGGGGTGTGTCGAGGTCGGGGCGTAGACCTGTGTGACCTTCAGCGAATATCTCGAGTATATTCTGAGTATAAGGTACGCCACACTGGCCGACACACTCACGATATTCACCACGTTGTTCACAAGGGACTTGTGGACGATAAACCCGACACCACCCTGGGACTGCCGGTCACCCTCTCGGAAATAGAGCATATTAACGGATTTGAGGATTATCGAGTCCTCCTCTTCTCTTCGGACTTCAGATAACCCTATAATACTCCATCGTAACCTGCTTAACTCTTCCTCGAGTTCGGCTACCTTCTCGTCGGTCCGGAGTGTTCGCTTGTATGCAAAATATCATCTTAATCAGTAGAGGATAACTGCTTTAAAATTTAGTTGCAAGATTTGACCCGAACACATACACGTATACATTGTAAGTTAAATAAAAGCTTGTGAAACGGGTCATATTCTAAATGAAACCATTTCCTTATTAAAGTTCAACAAATTGAAGAAAGACCCTCATGTAATAATACATAACGTAAAAATAGACTCCACCGTCATACCACTAAATCAATTCGGAAACTTAGCGTGTCCCTCCGGATATATATTACTTACAACAAAAATGAATGACGAAATTAATCATATCGGTAACCTTAGGACATTATTTTACTCAGTATTATATATCTAAATGACTATTTCCAAATATACAGTCGGGTAGTAACGACAGGTGCAGTTAGATTCAAATTTAATGGCGGCTCGGAACACGAGGCGAGTTGCTCTGCAGAAGCGTAAACATAGTGACAATAGTGGAAATTAAACTTCACAGCCGCCTTTAAGTTTGAATCGATCTATACCTCAACCATTATAGCTACAGGAAATATATGGTAAAAGTTTTTAGCAAATTGTAACTTTTCTATAACCTCAGTTGGCCCGAAAGACTTTTTTGGTCGATTTTAACTAACTTCAAAAATGAGGATTGTTCATTCGACCCGTATTTTTTTTCTGAATGCATTTAGCAATTGGGTACTTAAAAAGTTGATAAAATTCTTCTAATAGCATTTATAAAAATCCATATGAAATCTCATTTACTTGTTCAAATTAGGCTGAGAGCCAGCGCTTTTTGAAAGTCAAAACTTACAAAAAGACAGTCCCTCAAAACGCCCGCCCGTCATCACTTCCTAGTGTTTTAGTCGAGAAGAAGAACAAAAGATCTCCCTAGTACCTGTAGCCACGACAATTAAGATGCATGACCTTCAGTGTTGGCATTAATCGTTTTTTTTATCAATTGGTTGATTTGAATCACGATTAAATTAATCATCTATACCAATATTATAAAGAGGAAAGATTGTTTTGTTTCTTTGTTTGTGTGTTTGTTTGTTTGTACCGAATAGGCTCCGAAACTACTGGACCGATTTTAAAATTTCTTTCACCTATGAAAAGCTACATTATTCCCGAGTAACATAGGCTATAAATTATTTTCAAAAAAATTAGAGATCCTTATGAAAATTGCAATAATGAAACCCAAAAAAGGTGGGTATGTAGATGGGTAGGTAGGGTAGATAGGTAGGTGATAGGTAGGTATATAGCGGGGTCAGCTAGTGTTTAATAAAATTAATTATAAGTCGTTAATTTAATTAAGCAGGTTAAGGTATATTTAATAACCAGCACTTTACTTTTTCAGATAAAAAATTGCCACGATGACGCTCTTAGGTATAACAGGTCTTAGATGAAACCTTTGTACAACAGTGGAATAATACACGCTGTCAGTACAATATCAGTTATCCGTTCCCGAAACTGGTCCAAACTACAACAATCATATTTTTTAAATCGTGATTAACGATGAATGCTTACGATTAATAAAATCAAAATTCGGCTGTCGAATAATTTATTTTTTTATCGATAATCACGATTAACTTTTTAATCGTTAGACAGACTTAGCCAATAATAACTTTGAGCCAACGCTGCTGCTCTAACTGCCTCGTCAAAAATCCAAAAATCCTGTTCCAAATATATGACCTCAAAGTTAATAGCGATTACTTACAACAATACCATCATCAGTCATGGCTTGTCACAGCTATTGATGGCAAACCATTGTGCTTCCACCATTGTTGATCGCGTTTATGTTCAATAGTCCGCCTTTCAATGGGATTAACGAAATTAATCCGTATTTATAAATAGGTTCGATTAAGGTGGAGTCCGGAAGCCTTTTAGAAACGATTATAATCAGCAAACACGGTTTGCGGTTAATTCGATGAATGGTTTTGGTGAAGGGAGTGGTCTCTTAGAATTATGTCGATGGGGTATCGGGTATCGTCGGAAACAAACGGTAAAGTTTCTTGTAGGACGCTCGTTAAGACAAAAATGTTGACATTGCTTATTTACGGTTCTGTAGTCAACAAGGAACTTTTGTTTTAAATGGGAAAATCTGGGTTTAAATATCGACGGCCGCACACTAACTCACTTAAGATTTGCCGGTGATATTGAGTTATTCGAACAGGCCAGGAGACTTAAATATAATGTTAAACGAACTGGCATCTGAGAGTGAAAAAGTAGGACTTAAATTAAATCCCGAAAAAAAAAACAAATTAGTGTGGTATAGAATTGATTAAAATATAAAAAATTTCGGGCATCCGCATTATTGATTGAAAATGCTTAGAGTATAACAATAATAATGGTTGCAGGCAACCTATTGAAGCTTTTGTCCTTCAGACGCTGTCAATGAGAATGATATATTTCTTACTTACTGGAGGTTCATGAAATTAGGTTAAGTAAGTTTTATTTTCGGTTGTCTACAGTTGGCCTTTTAATCTGATTGATAACAATTTTGTTATAAGTTACTGATGTATTTTATTACTCAAAACTAATTAGGACTTAACCTAAGTCACATTAAGCTTGAATAAATTACAGACATAATGTTTAGCACGTCATCTTAGAACACGCTAATTTGTTTCGGTTGGCTACCCTGAAGATGACTGGATAAGCTAGATAAAATTCGTAAACAAAGGTCCTTACTACTCCTGCAGCCTTATTGTGTAATGAATTCGGCAAGGCAAAGAGTATGAATAATCGACCATCACATAGACGGTAATCTACATCGCGTCTTTCATCTCGTCATGTGATTGGTAGATTGTTCATACTCTATGCCCTTTGTCTTGACGAATGCATTACGCAATAAGGCTGCTGGAATGAAGTAGCTGATGGAGATAGTGGTCAAGCGCGAGCCTATTGATAATAAAAAAAAGAAAAGTATTTTGTCCAACAACGGAATAGTACAGGCTTACAGCAACTAATAACTTTTAAACTAATCTACAATCTTAATGCTGGCTGTACACTCTCACGCGAGAGCCCACGAGGATGATGTACATTGCTCTCTGGTTCTGAGTTCAATCATGAAGTATTTTGTTTAAAAACTCAATGGACGCGTTTCCTCGGGCTCTCGCGCGAGAGTGTATAGTCTGCAAAGACCCGTAAAAACGTCCTTGTAGATGAACCTTTTGGAAATAGTTTCAGAACCTCATAACCGTAAATTATTTACGCATTAACGCCCCGGCAAATTGCTATTTGAGGCGAGAATGTCCATTATCTTCCAAGTCAATTATCACTGTGCTTTGACACAAACCACCATCAGTATTGACAAAGAGCGGGCAGTAACATGCCAGAAAGTCTTTAATGGAAACTTGCGAGTTATCACAATGATTCAAAAGTGACTGCCTCGTTAGTCGCGTGTTCGAAAGCGCATGCCATGAGGTCCTTGGTTCGATTCCCGGATCTTTTTTGCGTATCTTAAGTAATGTAAATAGCTGATAGGGAAATAATTATATTAGTCACAATTATGGATCCTGTCCGGCGCAGCATAAATCAATAAATTAGGAGAGAGGAAGAAGAACCTCTGAGTTGTTAATGTGATTAATTTAATTATTGGTTAAGTATTACTGAGTTATACTGTTTTATTAACAAATAATTGAATTTGAGAATTATAACTATAGTTTTATAAATTATATATATTTATTTATTTCTAAGTAACATTGTAAAAACCATTTATTTTTTAAATTATTTATTTTATTTACTTATTAATATTTTTATTTATTACATAATTATCCCTATGGTAAGTTTTTTATTGGACGCTTCATATTTATTTGAAAATCTATGGTGTTATTGGGTTATCCCATCTGGAATTTATGACGTTATTGGGTTATCCCATCTGGAATGTATGGTGTTATTGGGTTATTCCATCCGGAATTTCTCAGCAGCAGCCCGAAGTCTAAATTTGTGTGCGGTTGATGGCAATAAGCTCGGCCCTGGATTTATTACATTTAACTTAAACATAATTGGTGAAAGGTTGGTATAATGTGCATCTCTGTCCAATTCTTCAAGGTATAAAGGCGTGATTTATTTAGATACCAATTACATTAATTAACATAGAAATTGTGAAACATAACAATGTTGACAACTGTGTCACATAAGATAATTAAAAAATTCACATATAGGGTAAACTCGTTAGAGGTGGCCATAGTTTTATCTAGACATAATAAAAAAAAGAAAAAGTGTTGTTACAATCAGTCTTTTATTCTTATCATAATTAACAGTAATTAGTCTTGTAAAAATCAACGACAAATATTTTTTTATAATTCAAAAACATATTAAAAAACAATTTCTAAAAAAAAATAGAATTGGCCATCTCTCCCGGGGCTTCAGGGTGAGTTGGCCGTAGCTATACGGGATAGATGACCAGTACTTGACTTCCCTTTTCCCTTTCCCTTGCCCTGAAATTTGGCTTGTTTAGCTTCTTTTTTCTTCTTCTGTCCACATTTGGAGCACATATCATCAAACTCGGTACAGTTTTCATGTACCCACCTGTCACAAATAAGACACTGGAGCCACTCTTCCACAAGACGAGTCTTATGATAATTTTCTCCGCATCCAGCGCAGTTATCTGCTTCGTTTTCTTTATCTTCTTCGTCCAAGCATAGAGGTAGGTCCCATTGGTCCCTTTTTGTCATTGTTAGTCTTGTACCTTCTTTCAAATGTTTTACGAGGTATGCCGTAGATAACTGCTGCTCTATACACCGACATTTCTCATATCATCATTTTTTATGGAATTTATAGCAGCTTTTAGTGAATCTTCACTCCAACAACCACGAGTGGCTATGGCTTTTCTCTGATACTTATTTGGCATCTGTAACAAAATATAAAACGCATTAATATCACTTCAAATAACAAAAAATAATATGGCTATCTCAACCTGAATTTATGTGGCCATCTCTCCTTTTTTGTGCGGGTGAGATGGCCATATCAAATTTTTGATTTAGTTATACATTAGCAGGCGCCATTTTGAGGTTAGAATAGACGTTAACATTTGATAAACATAATAAACTAAGCAAACATTTAAAAAATGCAATAAAAAGTAGTACTACATGATAATATATGACCACACTATACAATTTTTGCAATACCCAGTAAAATAAAAGTTTATTTACTTACTTTTTAACATAAATACGCGCAGCAGCGTCGTCGCACTCTGTTCCCGAGCGTGGCTTGCGGTGTACTGACTGCATTGTAGCGCGATCTAGCTATGCATGCCAAAAATAATTCGATTGGCCATCTCTCCCGTATGGCCATCTCTAACGAGTTTACCCTACAATTAACATGGCACAGTGGAGTCGCATTGTATTAATAATTATATTAAATTGTATGAAATAAGCAAAAAAATAAACAATAATAAAAATAAAGCCCCGTGCGAGACCAAAAATGCTCCTATCTCAGCATGTGCAGTGATATCCAAAAAGAAAATAACGCTGCGCTGATATTCTGATAAGGCCCACTGTTGATGGAAACACTTACGAAAACGGAAAATACTTACGGATAAAAGAATACATAAACATTATGTGTTCTAAATAATTTGCAACACTGATAATAAGTTACCTTATGTAGTTAAAAGTTTATGTTATAATCAGCTCTTGTTAAAATCATATTGTGATAAACTTTGAAAGCTGAATTTTGTAGCCTCATAAGTGTTCTGTGTTATACTGTTTAAATGTGGGTTAGGGTAAGTGCATTTTTGTTAAATTTTATTTAAAATAAAGATCTTTGAAATGAAAATGAATCCGATTCCTGTGGGATAGGCTACGAGAGAAAAACCGTGAGAAATAAAATAGTGTTATAAATAATATTGATTGAAACTCCTGGCCTACTTGCGTACACGGTGGAGGTCTGCTCTTGGTCCGCCCAAGCGGACCTCCATCGTATGCACTGCCGTGTCCTCGTGGAGGCGATTGGCGGTGGCGACCTCTTCCTTCCGGTCCTGGTACGGAGCAAGAGGGCATGGGAAGCTGTCTCCTTTAGTAATGCTTGCGAAGGAGGAGGCGGAATGAGCGAAGGAGACGCAACGGAGACGACCTCATGCCCCCAGCTATCGCAGGAGATCGCAAGCCGATTCCCGGCCACCGTAGGCGCGGGCTTGCGGACGGCGAGTAATGGATAGCTCGCCGTCCGATAAGGACTGGTCCTTTATATAAAAGTCAGTAAAAGTCTGACACGCGCTCCCGCTTCACCCAGAGCGGGCGAAGTCATTGGATAATATCCTACGCCAAAGAAAAATCCTCTTGCACCTAAAACTTAACTCCAGAGTTAATTGCTAACACGAGGTTGAATTAAAATATGTTTTTTTTTTATACCCTATAGACTCGCGCTTGATCAATATCTCACCTGATGGTAAGCGATGATCTAGTCGATGTGGTTATACATAAAGGGTCCGTGCTAGCTACTAACTCGGAGTTAGTAAGATAATCCACCCTGGGTGCAAACGGGCCTTGTGAATAAAGAATAATATAAACCCGCAAACGAAAATTAGAACCTAAGTGAGACAGGGCAGTATTAAACATTCATTTTTATATTTCTCTTGCCCTCATCCCAATAGATCTTAGGTCACCTAGACTCCTTATAAGACCTAGTTTATTATTTAAAACTTCCGCAACACAACCATCAGCCGAAAACATTTCTTCTATGAAAACTTGCACAATTGATCAATGCAGGCACGGTTCCTTCCGTACCAGATGGTGCATTTACTTTCGTTGGATGACCTTCCGTTTCCTTTCCTGCTGAGACCTTGGCACGACAATGCAGCTCAGACACGTACTAGGTCATGAATCTATATTGATTTACTTAAGAGTTTAAACTCGGCTTTGGTTATTTTTTTACGTAGACTGGTATTTGGCAACGTGCCTATACAGCCTTTATGGAAACTTCTGCAAGGCCTTGTCGAAACTAAGTTAGTAGAATAGTGGGTGGTGTAGTATGTTTGATTAAATGAAAGTTGGTTCCGTAAGAACTTTTTGGCTTTGTTGGTTTTTCATACTGGTTAACAATGGATATTGCTATGTTTACAGGTCTAGTACAATTTTCGATTCCCGCACGGAACAAATATTTGTATGACCTACAGATAGTTTTTTTCGGTTCTGGGTGTTGTGTAGCTGTTTATATGTTTGTAAACGCTCCCACGATACAGGAAGAAATTCCTAGTGTGGGGCAGTTTAATTTAATATATATATATATATACTTAAAAAAAATATGGAATGATCACACAAAGTGTTTAGGGAAGACTTGTAACTAGAAGATGACAGTTTTCTTGACAAATCGAGATCTCTTTTGCTCATGATGGCGGAAGCCAGATCAACAGCCAACCGAAATATTTATTGCAACTGTCAGCTTTTAAAATATTTGAAGCATATAACCCTCAATTGCCCGTCGTCATTCACAACCACCAATACGAGTCAAAAACCCAATTTTAGAGAACCCAATTTTCAATGTTCAACCCTTCCAATGCGGTACCATCGTACCAGGTACGAACCTACCCGACTGATAGTCTAATTGCGATCCCACGATAGGTGTGAACTTCAAGTTTCGAATTAACCTTTACAACGTTACTTTTGGGTTGAAGTCTCGAATTTGACAGGCAATTTACTGTTCTGGTGAAGTTTGGAGCCCAGGTAAGTGCATGTTGAAGGGGTTTTACAAGGAGAGGGTGAACACGGTTCAGAGGTTTTTAACTGAGTTTAGTTAGTTTAAAACGAGTTATTATTAGATGAGAAAGAATGTTGTTAGTGAGTTTAGTAAGTAACCCAATGGTGCATCGGAGGGTAAGTGGTTATCAGTCTCTTTAAGAGAATCTGTCGAAGCGTTGATTTCCAAAGTTAGATGATAGTTTCGAATTGTCCTGTGTATAACTTACAAGCAGTAAGCAACTGTTACAGTACGAGAGCCCACCGCAATAATCTGCAGGTAATTGTTTTAGATAAAACTTAATTTTCATGAATAATAGATAAATTAATAGCTGAATTATTTTTATGTTAAGTATCGAATTTGACATTTTACAAGGAGAGGCTTTGAGAGACTTTTAATGAATTATAGTAAGTTGAAAATGGGTTATTAGGGTTCCGTACCTCAAAAGGTAAAAAAAGAACCCTTATAAGATCACTCTCTTGTCCGTCTGTCTGTCTGTCCGTGTGTCACCAACGATATTCTCAGGAACGGGAGGACCTAGGACGTTGAAATTTATACCAGATACTGAGGTATATAGTCCCTATTAGGTGTATAAAAACCAAGGTCCTGAGTCAACACAGTAAAAAGATATGGGCAAATTTAGATTTTCGCGAAAACTTGTAAGTACTTACCAAGTTTAGCATAATTTTTAACTTTTTTATTTTTCGGAACTTTTCCCTTTAATTGTGCTGTAAGATCTTGCTTTTAACCAAAATTGACAATTCTAGGTCAACTGGAACATACTCTATAGGTTTTGGGTCGAAAACCTATATGGTAGTTCCCGTTGACCTAGAATCACGAAATTTGGCAAAAAGTAAGGTCTACAGCACAAATAGAGGAAAAATCCCAAAAAATAAAAAATGTTGAAAAGGTAAATCTTCTTATATATAAAATTCTCTTGTCACAATGTTAGTTACCTTACTCCTCCGAAACGGCTATACTGATTTTTACCAAATTTTATATGCATATTCAGTAGGTCTGAGAATCGGCTACTATCTATTTTTCATACCCCTAAGTGATAAGGGTTGTTCACCCTTAACATATTTTTTTTAATTTTTGGACAATTTTTTTTGTTTTTATTTTTCTATAATGTGGCATTAAAAATACATACAACTCTAAATTTTTGCCCTTTTATCACCAACCCCTATTTTTTAATAGCCATTTTAATAATCACTGATCAATTATCGTCTTTTAAATAATATAATGCAAGGTAATGGGTAGGGTAGGTAGGGTAGGGTAGATAAGGTAGGGTAGGTAGGGTTGGGTAGGTAGGGTAAAGTAGGTAGGGTAGGGTAGGTAGGTTAGGGTTAGGTAGGGTAGGGTAGATAGGGTAGGGCAGGTAGGGTAGGGTAGGTAGGGTAGGGTAGACAGGATATGGTAGGTAGGGTAGGGAAGATAGGGTATGGTAGGTAGGGTAGGGAAGATAGGGTATGGTAGGTAGGGTAGGTGGGTAGAGTAGGTATGGTAGGTAGGGTAGGTGGGTAGGTAGCCAATTGACGGGAGCGAAGCCCCGGGGGTCAGCTAGTTACCTTATAAAAATACCATAACGAGTCAAAACTATCATGTTTCGACTGTGAAAAAGGGACAGATATATATCAGTCAGATACATCTGTCCTTTACGCAAACTGGGAATAACCCTGCTCTAAGGCTCTAGCTAGACAGACGAACTGCATTGATGTGTACTCCGACTGCAAATTTGCAGTTTGAATGCAGTTAGTACGACTGCAATAAAACTGCTAACCAAGCGTGCAGCCCGATTGCAGTCGGTGTGCAGTTCTAACAACTGCAAGCTAGCTGCACGGTCGACGTGCAGTTCGAAAGCAGTTGGTCCTTGCAGTCTGCCACCGACAACTTTCGAAAATTCGGCTGTCGTAATAACTACATTCAAACTGCAAATTTGCAGTCGGAGTGCAGTTGAAATACAGTCCGTCAGTTTCGAGCCATACAGCTTATCGGTCTCATTAGAAGCCGAGGTATTGGACGAAACTTTTTTCCAAACATAGATGTAAAGTTTAGGTTCATTTGATTAGAATTTGTTTGGCAGCAAATAATGAGAAGAGGTTAGTTCTGTTTTTAGAATCATAGCTTCGTTATGATGTATATTATGTTGAAAAGCATTAATATGTTTTACAGTATTCACAAAGAAGATGCAATAATCGTAGTGAGCAATGAAGTGTTAGATGTTTGTGTCATAAAATATATTTGTGTTTTAGAACTCATGAACATTATCACATGTTCATCTTTAACTGAGGTAGAGGAAATAATCCATTGTGCAGAGTCAAAATAGAACTCATTGCGAAGGATAAAATACGGCGAACTTCCACCACTTAGACATATTAAAATTCATATAAAAAGTCATGCACCAAAAGGTTCCCAAGTAATTACCTACAGCCATAATATGTATAACTTTTCACTATGTAAGTCCTGTTATTCCAGTTTGTTGTTGAAAATGTAAAGTTTTAATAAAGTTCTCCTAGAGAATGTGATAGTTTCACAAATTAAATTTAACAACATTAAAAAACCAACACAAAGTTAGCGTCTATCTATTTTCAGCGTTGTTCGAAGTTGTTTATCATTTCATTGCAGGCTCGAGGTAGATACGTAGATAGGTAGGTAGGTACCCCCCGTCATGCAACACTGAGTTACGACTCCATTCCACTTTTGTGCCAATTTGACTTCTAAAAGTGTTAAATTGCTGCATTCACGCGATGTTTTTGGCCTGATAATATCTATGTAGGTATAACACCACGATTATGAGCTTAAAATTAAGTTTTATATTTCTCTCTTTTTTATCAAAGGTTGGATATAGCCTGCTAAGAATAAAACTACGACAAAAACTGTTGATTTTAAAGTTCTTTGATAGTTTGTGGAGTAGGTCACCTTCAGCTGTAGGTGTACACCTACAATTAAGTGTTGCATGGATCTAATGATGACTCAGTGACGTAACCGCAGATTACCTACCTATAACATCAAAAACATAACCGTCTTAGCTGTGGCGCAGTCGGGTAAAAATATGACAAGATGCGGTTTTAGCACAGACATAAATCTAACTAGATGACGCGATTGTATGTACTTCGCGTCTCAAAAAACGGAGTAAAAGTACGATCAATGGCCGTACTTTGAGCTTTTCATTTAGATAGTGCGGCACCGGAAATCCGCGAAAATCTAGAAAAATGCCTGATTATGCCATATTGAGCTGTAAAACTATATAGAGACAGTTGGCCGAGGCATTGGAAATTTTTTCTTTCATTGGTAAGTAAATTTCATTTTTAAATAGTGTGTGAAAAAACACGCTTGATTTTCATACAGATGGAGGGACTTGCGTTATCTAGTTAGATTTAAGTCTGTGGGTTTTAGCAACTCTAAAGAAGCATCACTTTCTTTTCTAGATTTTAAATGTAACCTCTGTAGTATGTTATCTTGTATCATCAATTAACGCTTGTGTCCATTAAAATATATTCTAAAATACACTATTAGTTTGTAATGTTTGTGTCATAAAGACCAAGGATATATTTAAAAGGATATATTTAAAATATATACAAAAGTCTTAGTAATTTCCGTCAAATATAATAATATATTTGACGGAAATTACTAAGACTTTTGTTACGATCCATTAGGTACATAGGTATTTTCACGACTAGCCTCCATAAAGGGTGTCTCAGAATGTTCTTCGTTATTGATACTTAAAAAAAAGATACTAGAATTCGTCAAATATAATAATATATTTGACGGAAATTACTAAGACTTTTGTTACGATCCATTAGGTACATAGGTATTTTCACGACTAGCCTCCATAAAGGGTGTCTCAGAATGTTCTTCGTTATTGATACTTAAAAAAAAGATACTAGAATTAGTTAAAACTCGGTTTATTTACTGTTGAATTAATTAGCAGTTTTTCAATTTTGTTTATTATAAACAATGTTTAGTAAACGTGCACCCTCCACTTCCTGACACTCAATTATCCTGTAACTAGAATCTTCAACCATAAGTAAAAAAGTGAGGGACCGACAATTCCTTGACGTGATATGGCAGCCCAAATAGCCAAAATATAACGCCTGCTGATGTTTTCCTAAGGGGCTACTTACAAAGTAAAGTTTACAAACCATTGCCACCCAACCTGAATGTTTTAAAGCAAGCAAAGATTACAGATTAAATAAATAATGAAAACTATATTGCCAGGCTAAATGAGTGACAGGAATTGCAGGGTGCGAATTTAAAAAAATTTGTTTTATAACTAATTCGAGTATCTTTTTTTTTAAGTATCAAAAACGAAAAACATTCTGAGACAGCCCTTTATAAACAGCAGCTGCGTCATACAGAATTATAGAATCTAAACGATGACGCGCCTCCGTGGGACACTCCCGCGCACATTGTCAGATGACAATGCGGCTGAGTTGCTGTAATGACTATGTCCATGCATTGTACTGTAACCATTATATAGTTTCTGTTATGGAAGTATCAGTATGTTTTTCAATGTTATGGTACATACCGAGACCTCTTCGAGCGTCGGAAAGGAAGTTCTGCCGTTGGTCCCGACTGTCATTTTGAAGATCTTTGACACAAGTTACGGGTAGACAGTCTTCATCATCATCTGCCTATTAATGTTCCCACTGCTCAGGCACAGGCACAGGCCTCCTCTCTGTGAGAGGTAGCGACCAGTCTTACTAAAGGGTATTGTGTTATTCAATTTTAGACATTATTTTTATTTTTATGTATTTTTTATTGTTGAAATTTTGTAATTATTGTGATTAAATATTTTTTTTGTAATTGTCCATTAATGTCAAATATTTTGGAAGTGCATTCCAAAATATTTGCACGCCATAGTATGTGCCAAACATGTCTGTTTTTTTTTAAATGTTATCCTGCATGCACGTATTGTTTATTCTTGCATGTATACACGTGTTTGAGCAAATAAATAGATAAAAAAAAAACAAAGTCTGGGTTGGGGATATCAGATTGACAGTCCATCCATGTTAAATAGGTCTGGAAGTCGACCCAAACACATTGGGAAACTGGATATAGTACGTTTGGTAAAAAAAAACCGGCCAATAATATTTTTCTTTCAGGGATATTATGAAGAATGACCGTACAGGGTGTGTTTCAGGAATACAGGGTGTTTTCCAGGACTCAATTTGCTAAGCAAGCACCCACGAATCAATACAGGAAAAATTTCTAGTGTGGTGCCAACGCTTGAAAAAAGTGGTACTAAATGAGGAAGTTATCGAGACTTTTGATAGCCGTTTTAGGGTTCCGTACCAAAAGAGTAAAACCGGGACACTATTACTAAGACTGCACTGTCCGTCTGTCTGTCTGTCACCAGGCTGTATTTCATGAACCGTGATAGATAGATAGTTGAAATTTTCACAACTGATGTATTTCTGTTGCCTCAACCAATAAAATAAATATTAAAGTAGGGCTCCCATACAACAAACGTCATATTTTTGGCGTTGTTTTGGTACGGAACACTTCGTGCGAGAGTCCGGTTCCCACATGGCCGGTTTAAAAAAAAAAATTGTGTGCCATATTTTTTCATCCTGACGTGACGCAGCCTTAGCGAATAAAATAGCTATAATATTAGGTTCATTCCCGTTTCGGTCGTAATCTATAACTACTATTAACTAATACTACTAACTAATAACTAATACTATTTAACTAATATTATAAAGCTGAAGAGTTTGTTTGTTTGTTTGTTTGAACGCTCTAATCTCAGGAACTACTCGTTGGAATTAAAAAAAAATCTTTTTATGTTCGATAGTCCATTTATTAAGGAAGGTTATAAGCTATATAACATCACGCCACGACCAACAGGAGCGGAGCATAAATGAAAAATGTTGCAAAAACGGGCAAAAGTATTCCTTTTTGAGAGTTTCCGTTGCGTGCGCTATGAAAGCGGTTAAATTTACGCAACAATCATGTATGTAGTGTAGGGACGGTAGGGCAGGTAGGGTAAATGGGTAGATAGCTAGCCAGTTGACGGGAGCGAAGCCGCGTGGGACAGCTAGTTCTACTATATTCTTGCGTCAAGTCAAAACTTAGTAACATTACTTACGTAAATAGCAGAAAAACTTAGTTGTATTCAACGTTGCATGTTTTCAGGAAATATTTAATAATGTTTTGGGAGAAACTTTATCGTGATAGTTATTGTCTAATGCTATATTTATTGAATAAGTCTACGTCTTCTAGTAAAAGGTGCGGTTACCTTTAAAATATAAGCAGTTACTTAATCATAAAATTCAGGTTAAAATTTTTTAGTGGGCAATTTTAGACCCACTCTTTCGGAAGCTCTACTGAGGTCATCGAGTATTGTACTGAGGTCCTGGTCTCAGCAATGACCACTATATCGTCATCGTCGGCAAACCGAAGGTGAGTGATGTACTCACCATTGACGTTGATACCTATATATTATATAGATTGATAAAACCCAAATTAAATTAATCTAGGGTCGATTTTTCAACCGTCATAACTTTTATCTCAGCAATAAAAATAGAGGGTTTGATAGCTTTCGTATAGAACATCTCTCAAACCGCCATAATTTGTCTTCAGATAAAAAAAAAAAACTATTGAAAAACAGTCTTTATCGTACTGTTTAATTTTAATTTTATCGTCAGTAGATATGTTCATACACATCAGATTAATTTGACCTTGTATAGATGAACCATGGATGTAATTTCATGCTCTAAGCACATAATAAAACTCATAGATATTTTTTTGGATATTTTCCCCTTTAGTCTTGTTCTCTACAAGGAAAATGAATGCAGTTTTTGCCTATATTGGGTACAAAAGGTATGGTAGGGTAGGTAGGTAGATGTATTGAACACGTTTTCCTTGAGAAAGGATAAAAACTATAGTTGATTTAAAAATTATAAATTGTTAAGTTTTGTCCTGGTGCACAGATCAATACTCTTTCCAGTGCTGGACACAACTATATATCCGTATTTTACATGGTGTACTTTGATCTCCAAAACCTAGTACCTGGCTAACAAGATAGGTAAGTAAATCGAAACCCAGATGTTATTTTTTATCGGGTTGGTGTCCGCAACTAACTCTAACACCAAACGCGTTTTTTGCGTACGAGATAATGGGTCATTAGATTGACTCCTATCGACCAGATTGTCAAACTTTTGAGATTCTGACTACTGCTCATCGTGGTGGCCCAGTGGCCTATGAATTGAAAAAGTCACATTGGTATTTGAACCCACGATCTAAAGACCTCGCGTCTCGTGTTTAAGATCGAGAATTCAATCAAATCCGGGCAAGTACCAACTAACAATGTGACATTTTCAATTCATATGTACTTTCTAAGTTTAACTTGGACATCGCTGACAATGGTGAAGAAAAGCATCGTGAGGAAACCTGGATTTATAGTGAGTTTATATTAAGTTTGTGCGCACTTGGTGTAATTGCTGTAAACAAATAACAACAAATTTTACTAATATTATAAATGCGAAAGTTTGGATGGAAAGATGTATGTTTGTTACTCAATCACGCCAGAACGGCTCAACGGATCTGGATGAAATTTGGCACAGATATAGATTAGTGTCTGTCCTTTTATCCCGGTATAATCTTCCCTAGGGATGATAATACACTTTTCACGCGGTCGAAGCTTCTGCCAGAATTAGTAGTAAGTAAATAGAAGTATCCCCTTCTACGCGTCCCTACAGCAGTAACCATGGCAATACCATAGCAATTGGAAGTCTTCGAACATTGATTAGCGACGTCCTTAAAAGTCGGTGGCGCGTGTCGTGACGTATGCCATACACTGGCGCGTATCGCGACTAATCAATGGGCTCTGTTAGGTCGATATTATATCCGTAGAGATGCCCTCTAAATTATAGATTTTTTTTAGTACTGCCTTTGTTGGTAAGTTTTAAAGTGCTGTGGAATGTTTTGCGGAAGCCTGTTGGGGATCCTTGCGAAGGTGAGACGGTAGTTCACGCCAGAACAGCTGTTTAAGTTGTATCAAGCGCAAGTTCGATCTTGCATGGAGTATTGCAGCCTTATTGCGTAATTAATTAATAGAAAGACATACATAGACCTTATTGGTGATGTTCTTCAGAAAGGCCAGGTGCGCAGTACTCATAACCGGCGTGTGTGTCTGAGTAAATGTATGAATGTGAGTGAAGCAAAAGAAGTATGTAACGATAGTAGCAGGTTCTTTGCCTTGCCGAATTCATTACGCAATAAGGCTGCTGTTCTCATCTCTGATACGGTTCAGCCAAATACCAGCTTGATGCACTACAGTCGATCGAAAAACGGGCCAAGAGGCTCATCGGCAATGAGGCACTGGTCGAGTCAAAGCTCCAGAACCTTGAACGAGTTTCAATTTTCGCCGAGTTGCGAGCTTGTCGGTTTTTACCCGACTGCCGAAAGAGGGTAATGTGTTAATCTGTCTATGTATGTTCCTATGTGGCGTTCTAAGGACCAAACGCGTTTGCCGATTTTGATGATACTTACGTCAATCGATTAGTCTTAACCCTGCGAGTGTCACTGGCTACGTTAAAATTGGGAAATAGAAAAATGGCGGATTTTGGGTGCCATATTGTGGAGGCCATCCATCCCATCCTGTGGGGTATCAAAATAAAGGATTTTAAGAGTTGATTTTAATAATATATAACACTTATTTGTTTAAATGTACCTGGTACGAAAAAATAAAATGTTAACTAAAAAGTTGTAAATAAAAAACTTAATTAAAAAAATCTAAAACCCGACTGCTTGTGAAGCGAAATAAAAGACGTAAACAAGAAGAAAATCATGGTGTGCAGTCGAAGGATACATCTGGTTTTGGTCAGTCTCGCGAATATGTATCCTCCGACTGCACTGCATGATTTTCTTCTTGTTAACGTCTTTTTAGGTCGCTACACAAGCAGTCGGGTTTTTGATTTTTTGAATTACCTTTTCTATCGGTTTCATTTCGGGGTCGTGCGATGAAATTGCATTAAAATGTATTTGATTTCAGAAATATTCATATTAAGTGATTATTATACAATATCATAAACAAGTAAGCCCAAAAAAAGATGTCTCCTTTTTGACAGCATGCGTGCATGTCAGTTTATTCACAATGTTATCTTTGCACTTATTGTCACCTACAAGAAAACTAGACTATTTGTCACTGCTACGTAACACTGACGCATTAATTTTATTATCATCTTTGGACCAGACGTCATCGCTCGCGAAAAAGAATGTCTGATGTCACACCGACACTATAAATACTTGGCTCCGAATGAGTCAGTGTTATCAGAGATCATTGACAGAAATAAACATGACAATACGGGGATTAGTTTTAAGTGGGTGAGAGAGAATTTTAATGCAGCATAGGTTTATCACATTTTTCCTGACTAGGTTTATTGTCCTGTTTTACTCCAAGCGGGTGAAATAAAGAGGCAAAAGCTTCAGTAGCCCGGTGCTTTTCAGTTTCTTGCCTTTTTTTTGCTTGTTGTAAAGCTCATGCATACTGCGCTACCACGGGGAGATAGAGCAGTTATGTGTGACTCCAACCCAGAACACATTGCAAGCCGTGACCACCCCAGGGACCAAACCAGTTTGTTGCCTGTGGATCCTACTCTGCAGAAACAGCAGTGGCTTTTCGGGATTTGGACAGGGTTCGCCAATATTATAATGATGAAAGTAGCTCTGTATGTTTGTTTGTTACGTTTTGACGCCTACACCGCAAAACCAATTTTAATGCATTTTGGTATAGAGATATTAGACCTTGTGATCTTAGTACTTTATACTTTTTATACAGGGAGTATAAAAGTATCTTTGTTACGTTTTGACGCCTACACCGCAAAACCAATTTTAATGCATTTTGGTATAGAGATATTAGACCTTGTGATCTTAGTACTTTATACTTTTTATACAGGGAGTATAAAAGTATCCTCTGATGCGTTTTCTTAGGATATTTATCGACTTTTACGCCGGCGAAACCGCAGGTTTATAGGCACTTGTCCCATCACCTACGATCAGCGAGCAGCGAGTAGAGCTAGAAACGAGTTGACGAGCAGCGAGAAGCGAGTCTACAGTTCCGATAGTTTTACCGCTCAGCTATGAGCGAGTGTTATTGTGCGACGAGCGATTACTCGCACCACTCGCGGCGGTCAGTCCTGCACGCGTCGGTTGTTTGGTCTCTGGGCGTGAGTTCTGACCGCCAAGCGAGCATTGCCGAGCGAGTATTATCTTTGATAGCTCTTGTCCCTGCGACAAACATGTGTCGAGAGAGTCCTCGCCGACAGTGTAACAGCAAGCGATCAACTATTAATATCATCATCAACCTTTCAATGTTCCCACTGCTGGGACACAGGCCTCCTCTCTGTGAGAGGGCATGTGCCGTAATCCACCACGCGGGCTCTGTGCGGGTTGGTGGATGTCACATGTCATTGAATGTTTGGTTCTAGGACGTGCCGGTTTCCTCACGATGTTTTCCTTCATCGTTTTGAGAGCAGTGGTGATGAAATAATTTACACAAAGTAAAGCGCCTGCCTGGGTTCGAACCCACAACGTACAACTTGTAAGTCGCGGCCGGTACCACTGCGCCAACACTGCTCTCAACTATTAATTTAACGTGTTTCGTTTATTGACACGGGATCTGTATCTTTTGTTCGTTTCTTCAGCGAGAAAATAGTCGATAGCTAATCGCTTCCTCGCCTTAGGTGGGCCAAGAGCCATATGCAAAAAATAAAAAAAACACTCCATTAAGTGAGCCGGCCTACCTTTTCCGGGATGAAAATACATAAAAAAACTAGCTGACCCCCGGGGCTTCGCTTCCGTCAATTGGCTACTTACCTACCTACCCTACCCTACCTACCCTACCCTACCCTACCCACCCTACCCTACCTACCCTACCCTACCTACCCTACCCTACCTGCCCTACCCACTGTACCCTACCCACCGTACCCTACCTACCCTACTCTAGCTACCCTACCCTACCCTACCTACCCTACCCTACCTATCCTACTCTACCTACCCTATCCTACCTATCCTACCCTACCTACCCTACCCTACCTACCCTACCCTGAATTTTCTTTGCTATAAACCTCACGGAGCCCGAGACCTTTCCAACGAATGCAAAACCGTGGAAATCGGTTCGTGCGTTCTGGAGTTATAGCGTCAGGAAGGAAAACCCGACTTATTTTTATATAGTAGATGACGTTTCCTACTTATGGCGGCCATCTTAGCCAATTCTGTCATTATAACTAACAATTATTGCTCCAACGATTTATAGAATATAACTAATGAACCAAATGTAACCTATTCCACACAACTTCTAGTCGCAGTCTCAATCAGGAAGTCGGAGCCAAAGTCGGTGCTAATAAAGATAATTTATACAAATGGGTGGCTTCAGCCCGCAGTAGACGCCCATATCTTGTCGTGAGTACCTCAACATGGGCTGGTATCTGGTATCGGTATCAGAGTAACATAGGCTGGTATCTGGTATCGGTATTATCGGCAGAAGCGTTCGCCTGTCATCTGATAACATCGGACGGTGAAAACTTAGTTTCGATGTAGGTAGTTGTCAAAGTCATGATACGAACTGTATAGGTTGCTATTAAAATTAAAATGGTTTGTGCTTATGCTGAGAGCTTCAGAAATGGCTGAAAAGCCTGGTTTAGGTTTTGTTTAACGATATTATTTCATATCTTGTAGATACCTTCGAGTATTACAGAATTTAGGTAGGTTAGCTACTAGGCTATTTGAATAAAAAAGGTAATTTAAAAATCAAAAACCCGACTGCTTAAGAAGCGAATGAAAAAGCTGTACCTAAACAAGAAAAAATCCTGCTGTGATGTGTGGCATTCGGGTAAAAAAGAGTAAGCAATTTCAACCAGCACTATCTAATCGGAAAAAAAACTTCCGAATTTAAAATTTGAATGTGGATCTGACAGTTTCCACAAAGTCTGTACGATTTTTCAGTCTTTATGAAATGAAACACTGATTGATTGACTGGACACGATCGGCGCAGTGGTTGAGCGATCGCCTGCTGCGCTGCGTGTCGCAGTTTCGATTCCTGCACGGAACAAATATTTGTATGACCTACAGATAGTTCTCCCAGTCTGGTTGTTTGTGTATGTGAGGTTATTTGTCCGTAAATGCATCCACGATACAGGAGAAATTCCTAGTGTGGGGCGATGAGGACCTAATAACCTAACCTGACACGAATAAAGCCCATTGCACTATGATTTATCATCCTAACCTTCAGGGTTAGGTAGGTACATAGTGGTTAGTTTCCGTGATTTTTCCGTACCCTACTAATACGTCACGGTATCATTGTCGATAAGTTACGCAGTATGCTAATTCCATCGATATGGGGGGTTGGCACGAACGTTGATCTTGCGTCTGTCTACCGTCGAATAATGAAGCGTGAAGCCTTATATTAATATGGCAGGGAATAGGGGTAGAAACATTGGGTGCAGTGGAAAATTTGCAAAGCAATCAATTATTTGCCAACTAAACAACAACAGTGGCGGCCTTAGCCGATGCGAGGCTCCGCCTCCAATCGGCCTTGTTGGTTCTGTCTCCTGCTTGATATGGAGGGAAGTGGAAATTAAGGATCTTTTTCTACTCCTCCGTTATACTTTTCTATTTTTTTCTGTCTGTAGGCGCTTGAACCACTATCTCATCTGATGGTAAGCGTGGAATGTGGTCGACGGTGAAACAAGCTTGCCTAGAAATTACCCCTTTCACTCTTGACTTAAAGACCCCTAAATTGTAGCTATCGGGAAACATAGACTCCGGCAGGGAATTCCACTCCTTAGCCGTACGCATAATAAAAGTGTTCCCAAAAAGTTTTGTGCGTACGGGTGGGATGTCCACCATGTACCGATGGCGCATCGCCGTACGTATTGTAGTCCGATGATAAAAGGGGTAGGTGGATTCAGATCGTGCAATTCCATTGCACAATCTCTAAAATCTAAAATGTAACCGATAAAAAACTGACAAGCTGGCAACTCGGCGACGTGTTCAAGGCTCTGGAGCCTTGACTTGACCAGTGCCTCATCGCCGAGGAGCCTCTTGGCCCGCTTTTCGATCGATTCTAGTGCATTTGCATGCATTTGGCAGATCCGTCACAGAGTTGAGAACATTACGCCATACATTATCAACTTGTATCAACCTTTGCAAGGATCTCCAACTTTTTGGCAGCCAGCTGAGCCTTGGACTCAATGTATGGTCCAAAATTGAGAGTCGATGTCTACGTAATTCCAAGAAGCTCAAAATCGTCCGTTTCGTCACATTTCGGAAAGTTGGAGCCGCGTGAAATCGGCTCTTTTTAGCGGGGAAAAGACACGCCTGGGTTTTAGCAGCATTAAACCTGACCTGATTGGCATCGCCCCATTCGAAGACTGCCCGCTAGGACGGGTTCAAGCGCTCCACTATGGCCTCGCGGAGAGACCGGATCTGCGGCCCGGTAGCCAGTGCGTTCGACAAGTATCCTTCAGCAACAGTGCTGTCGTCTACATACCCAAAGGTGGGTTTTAGCAGACTGTTGAATGTTGCTGAGAGGCTGAGAGTACTGGCCCCTGAGGGACCCCGGCATTAATATCCAATTGGTCCGACGAGCAGGCATCGATAACTATTCGAATAGACCGATCTCTTAGGAAGTCTGCAATCCAATTACACAGACCACCGGGCAGACCGAATGAAGGAAGCTTAGCAATAAGGCTTTCTTGCCAGACCCTATCGAAAGCCTTCGAGATGTCAAGGGAGACGGCTAGCGCTTCCCCATGTCTCTTGATGGCCCCACTCCATATGTGAATGGCATACGCTAGAAGATCCCCAGTAGACCAATTTCGACGGAAGCCATATTGCCGGTCGCTAAGGGTAGCTAGTTTCTAGTTATGCCAGGAGCTTAATATTGAGTACACGCTATAGAGATGGTTCACGCTATGGACGTTATAGAGATGGTTCTGTAGTTGGCCGGGTCAGCTCGACTGCCCTTCTTGGACACGGGATGTACGTTAGCTTGCTTCCAAGCATTCAGCACTTTTCCAGTCTCATACGAAAGGTGGAATAGGCGTGTCAAGATCTGAGACAATTCTGGCGCACAGGTTTTAAGCACTGTCGCTGGTATTCCGTCAGGGCCGCTGGCCTTGCTCACGTCGAGGTTGCGCAGCACCCTACGGACGTCCTTTTGATGGACGCGAATGTCCGACCTGATCGTCTCGCATCCATCAGGAAAAGGAGGGGGCGCGTCACCAGGATTAACACGCGAAGATTCCACAAAAAGAGAGGCAAATAAATTTGCGTACTTTTCAGCGGAGTGGGCCAGCGACCCTTCGGGTTTCAGCAGTGGTGGTAGTGAGGAGCGGCAGAAGTTCGACTTGACCGATTTAGTCAGGGACCAAAACGGTTTACTGCCTGCTGGGTATAAAGCAAGTTTGGTCCCTATTAGGCCAATGTGTTCTAACCGAGCCCTTCGCAAGACCATCTTGCAGGAGTTGGCAGACCTGTTGAAGGCCCTTTTCTACTGTCCCACGTCACTCGCTTTGCGCGAACGAGCGTCGACCCATGCCAGGTACGCCTCATGTTTAAGCGCGTTGGCGCGATAACATTCGGCGCCAAACCATGGCTGCTCAACGCTGAATATTGTTACGTCAGAGAACGGAATGTAGTGCTCCATTCCCCGACGCAACAAATCCGCAACGGCGTCCGCGCAAGACGAAGTATCAGCCGAAGAAAAGCAAGTAGGCTGCCAAGGATAGCATGCGATGAAAGATCGCTTAATGTTTAGCGCAAGCGAATGCTTACGCAACTTCCGTCCAGCATGGTCAATGCACTGGTATGGGAAGATCCACTCCTGATGGTGGGCATTAAAGTCCCCCAGAAACACTATTTGGGCGGATGGGTACCGCAGCGGTGCTGCATCAGCCGCCTCACTGAGGTACTCTGTGAACCTAGTTGTCTCCTGATCTCCGCCGTGTGAACGGTAGACACAGGCGTAGATAATTTTATCTAGACCTGTGTCCACCAGAGCCCAAAGCATAAATAATAAAAGTTAAAATGTAAGGTTTTTTCGGTTCGGGTTGTTGAACGAGGAGGGTCCTCGCATAGGCGAGGCCTCTGGCGATTGTCCGGCTTGCCACCCCTTATAGCCGTCACTGAACTTATTATTGATGAATGGGTACCAAGGTAATCATGATTAAGGATGAATAGTAAATACTTCGACTTTACACCAAGATTAGATCTTTATTATCGATATAAATCGTATATTATTGGTATTGTCAATAAGAATCTATATCTAGTAGGTATTTAAAACAAGAGATAAAAATATTCGTAATGTTATCGATAAATATTTGACATACTTACTTATTTGAATTGATAAAGATGACGATGACATTATTTATTATTTATGATATTTAGATATTGAATAACTGCTTGTCATGTTAACGTTTGTTTTCCTGTTCTTCACGTAAAGAGAGTGCAGAAAAAACCTAATAGATATTGAGATTATATTCAAAGTAATGTAAAAACTGTATTTACAAGGTATGGGTGCATAATTCACGCAAAAAGCTACCTGCTGGCGCACGAGTCAACGAACAACGAATCTGACCCAGCCTGGCGGTGCTTGTTGGCGCTGGTTTTTACATGTTCGGCAAAAATTTGGAATATGCACGCACCGACTAGTTAGTCCTGCAGCCGAATTACGCAAGTGAATTCGGTAAGGCGAAGGGTTTGACCGCTATCAAATCGACCAATCACATGCGAGATGAATGACGCGATGTGGATTTCCGTTTGTGTGATTAGTCGATTTGGTCGATTGGATAGCGGTCAAACTTTTTGCGTTGCCGTATTCACTTACGCAATACGGTTGCAGGTTGCTATCCAATCGACCAAATCGACCAATCACATGCGAGATGAATGACGCGATGTGGATTTCCGTCTGTGTGATTGGTCGATTGATAACGGTCAAACCCTTTGCTTTGCCGTATTCACTTACGCAATAAGGCTGCTGAATAATGTTTGCGGGTCGGTGTTTTCTATGTGAATGCCTCAGGACTCTATTACCTGCCGTGTTGGGTAGTTTACAAAAAATATAGGAAACGAATTTTTCTTTTGCCACGTAAACCAAAAATAACGACGATACGGTGCGACTAAGTGACGTCACAAGCCCCCACTCCTGAACTTTGATGCGCTTTATCTTTGTAATTTTTTATTTAATCTAATTACTTTAAAGTTTTGTTTACATATGTACATTATTTGCAAACTAAAATTAGAACTAAAATAAGAATATAATATTTAAAATTACGGGACGTCAAAAAATTCGTCCACATCGCTGTCAACAGGAAAAGTGCCCAGAAGGCTGGCAGCATTGCCACGTTGGATGGCAATACTGATTCTTTGGCAAAAAAAAGGCCAGCCCTCTGGTCTCGTGAAGAGTCGACCAACCGCTTGGCAATATCCCGAAATAATAGGAATAACTCGGACCCCATGGCCCTAATGTTTCAACCCCAACCGGCTAAACACATAATTACCAATTCAGTTGTTGTACTTGCGCCGTTTGAGGTTTTCAGCACCTGCAGCAGCCGCCCCAGCGCAGCCCACCGTGCTAGGAAGATGGGATGGTGCAAGGGTGTCGACGCAAGTTGCATCCCACACCAAAGACATTATGGTCAACAAGGCATTATGGTCATACCATCAGGTCTCTTCCCATCGACGCGTACCAGGCCATTGAGTTCTAAGACAGCTGGCACCCCGGCGGTGGCAAGAGAACGACGGATGAGACCATTAATGCTAGCGTGCGGCGTAATCCGACCTGGACCCTTACTACATGAAAAACCATGGTGTCCGAGGCAGTCGACTGCATCAAGGCATTAAAAAAAAATACCTTTAAACGAGAAATTCTGGAATATATATATAATCTGAACCATGGAAACGGCTCCAACGATTTTTATGAAATTTAGTATTGAGGGAGTGTCGGGAGCGATAAATCGATCTAGCTAGGTTTCATTTTTAGAAAACGTCGTTTTCTCTATTTTCACGCGAGCAAAGCTCGGTCGCCCATGTGCTTCATTTGATAAAGCAAAAAAATTGGGTCCGATATTATTGATAATCTCACTGGCGGACTAAATAGAATTATCATGTTTCTACCCAAGAAACAAGAATAGGGATATTCACAGTAGTAGTTCGGAGTGCTATTTAAGGGGCTAATTCTCATCTTATTAAGAACGAGATATTAAGAAATCAACTGTAGTTTACCTACATGGTAAATTCAATGATTAAATCCTTAAAAATAAAGTGCGATAAAGGGCATAGTGCAACATTCATCTTTCTAAATTGGTTACTTTTAGGATTATCTGGACCGATTTAATATATAGGGACTGACCTCGCTCCCATCCTGCTGCGCGTTGCACTTGCTGATGTTGAGCGTGCCGGAGATGAAGTCGTTCTGTACGTCCACTATCAGGAACGCGCTCACCGGACGCACGATCTAAGGACAAAAACATCCCGTAATAAAATAAATACTAATATTATAAATGCGAAGGTAAGTCTTTTTCTCTGTCTGTCTGTTACCTTTTCACGCTTAAACCGCTGAACCGATTTAGATGAAATTTAATATGGAGATAGTTTAAGACCCTGGGAAGAACATAGGATAGTTTTTAGCCCAAAAATCATCTGTTATGGGGGAGGAAAGGGGGTTGTTTTTTTTTTCATTTCTCAAGTAAGGCAGCCACATACCTACAATATTATTGCGCGATAAAAAAACATAGACTATTTGAAATACTAATGCTACGCAGACGAAGTCGCGGGCAACAGCTAGTATCAATATAAAACAAACTGTGTAGGTACGTTTTTGAGAGTAGCTCTGAAGCAACTCGTCAGTGAATCCGTTAAAGCGTCCATGACGGGCACGACCTTCAGCAATGAAGACAACGAATATGAAGAACAGAAGAAGGTAAGTTTCAATAAAATTTCAACTAATCGTATTGAATTCGGAGTCTGATCTACTTTTGGCGCACAACTACACACGATCGAATATAAATGCATAATAATAATTAGATACGTAATTCCGTAAACACATCATGCATCGATTAGAGGTCGAGCCTTCTATTGCCCTAAGTCACGAATTGTTTACTTGTAAAAATACAAGATTTGCTTTTGTTTTAATAAATAAATAAAAATTGGGCGGAAATTCTTTCACAGCAATGTGTGTCTTCTTTGTGGGCCTAAAAACAAATTGTGCTTTTCGCGGGTCTACAAACGCTCGAAACGGCACACTCACACAAACAAACGCACCGACGAGACCATTAAGGCACTTCCGCAGTGCTGTCAGTAGTGCGAGCCGCTTAGGTGTCTCGTCGATGGCAGTATTATATTAAACTAGCTTCTACCAGCGGCTTCGCCAGCGTGAAAAGTGTGGTCTATCACAAGGGAACATTATACCGGGATGAAAAGTAGCCTATGTGCTATTCCAAACTATAATCTATGTCTGTGCCAAATTTCAACCAGATCCGTACAGCCGTTCTAGCGTGATTGAGTAACAAACATACATCCACACATACATCCAAACTTTCGCATTTATAATATTAGTAAGATTAATAGCACAAGAAGGCGGCACCGGAAGACATTGCGTTGGAAGGCCTCCCACTAGGTAGACCGATGAACTAGTAAAGGAAATTGTCGGGAATCCGCTGGAAGCGAGACGCACGGGATCGGTCAATGTGGCGACGCCTGGGGGGGGCCTATGTCCAGCAGTGGACGTCTTTCGGCTGAAATGATGATAATGAACCGATGAACTCACCACTTTAATCCAATGGTTCCAGCAGAAGGTGAACTCCTCCTTATCAATGAAGCCATCCCCGTTCTTGTCGAACACCTGGAAGATGTGACGAGCCCTCTCCTCCGACAGGGGATAAATATGGCCCTTGTCGTTACGAAACAGAGCCTTGCAGATCACGCGGAACTCGTCCAGGTTTAGTTTCCCGTCCCTGTGGCAAGGAGGTAAGGTTTAGAATTGCGTGTCGGAAAAGGAGGAAGGTGGAATGGTCTTGCTTATAATTCTACTTTATATTATACGTATATTTCTACACAATTCTTAAAGTATACATTATAGACTAACCCCCGGTTTCAGAATTTGAAGTCGAGTGTTTTACGAACTGTATTCCAGACTGAAACACTGTCAAACTTAGGGATCAAAGTAGGGTAAGAAGCGTTCTTTACTCCAAATAATCAATTCAAAAACCGGACCGTAAGTTATTCTGACGTAATAGCTCTAACTGTAAAGTTTCATCTAAATCCGTTCGGTAGTTTTTGCGTGTTAGAGAAACAAACAAGAAACGGGAACATCTATCCTTCCGAGTCCTTACAAACTTTCGTGTTTATAAGGCGTCGTCCTAATACATACAATCAGGGACCGAAAACTTTTATAAATTACGGTACAGGTATCGAGGAATTTTGGTTACCTATACGATTAAGGTAACCGCTATCTGGGTAACCCAAGAAGAAGAAACATGTTACCTTTATTTAAGTTAACGTTTTAATCGGCGTTGGCCCGGTTCGCCGGCGCGCGTGGGTTGTCTCGATTCTTTGACACACACACAGGCGATGCGCACCCTTTGACAGTTTGACTAATACCGACGGACGGCACGTATAAGATATAGGTAATTTTTATTTCGGTAACCGGTAATAATAAAGGTTGTATTCAATATTTAAAAATTAAGGTAACCTTTTAAAATACCTGTAACTAACCGAAAAATACCGGTATTGGTCGTACCGGTTTCGGTCCCTGCATACAATACAACGCTATCATCGCGCGAGGGAACACGTGACCGTCGCGTTCATTTTTATGACAAACATGAACTCGTGTCTCGTCGTGCCGACAGACACGGTTCCCAACTTAGCGATTTTGTCCCTAAATTTAGAAGCTAGAAGTGTTAAAAGGGACATTTTTAGGGACTGGAATTGGATTTCTAACAAAACTTGCAAAATCGAAAACAAAGCGTGTGTTTTCAGTTCTATCCTGTAAAATGGTAGAGTTTCATAATGGTACGATTTTCCTTAAATTGGGATTATAATCCCAATGATTATGGATCGTGTGTAAAACTTGATCATACTGTGGACATGATCTAGAACCCCTACGCACTTATGTAAGACTTCAAAAATGAGACATCAAACGGAAACGAGAAACAGGTTGATGATACGGTTCTGGAAATAATAAACAATTTGCATGATTGTATTTATTCAATAGTATATTTTACTAACTTAATATGTAAAGTTTATTTTATGAACTACGAAATTATTTAGATACTAAATAACTATGTAGGTATATATAAAATTCTATTTAGGGATTTTTAGGGCAGTTCAGAAAAACAATTAGGGACAATTTTTAGTAAAGGTTGGTAACACTGCCGATCGAACTCATTTCGATTTTGCCACAGAAATGAACGCAACGCGACTCGGACGAGTGTTCGCGCGATTATCGCATTGTATTAGGACGACGCCTTCTTAAATTATACTAAAAGGAGGAAAGTGTTACTTCTTTATTTCTCGAGTAATGTTTCCGTTACCACTGATCTTTGAAGAAGCTGATCTTTTCATAAACATGACGTTTACTTAGGTTTAAAGGACAAAAGTTAAGGAAAAATCAGGATTCGCAATCCTTAACTATCTTTTAATTGGTTAGCATATTTAGCCATTGGTTGAGTTAGCTACGGATCAAAACACTGAGCTTAAGTTTAAGAAAAAACGTCTGGCGAAATGGATAAGGAAAAATAGAAAAGCGATAAAAAACTTGATTGAGGTTTGCCGAAGCACGTGTCCTTTTATCGGGTATATAAACTCTTTTGCTAAAAAAACGGGCACATCAGATATTTTTCTCTACTTCAATAATGAAGAACAAGAAAGAGGTTTTATTAATTTGACGATGTTTTGGCATGTTATTTGAAGCATCCTGGCATGTTTCTTAACGTTTCAAATTTAAATGATTACTAAAATTTTAAAAGTTTTTGGATATTTTCTGCAAACTAAACAATTCTTACATTAAATACCACTTTTTGATATGAGTGATAAAGCGATAAGGGCCGGTAAAATTATAGCCCTACTTGAAGAAGGTTGTTCGCAAACTTACGTGTCTCAGCGGCTAAATGTAAGTCGTTCAACTGTCCAGAGGACTTGTAACGGTATCAAGAGGCCGGTTCGGTCAAAAGAAGACTCGGTTGGGGAAGAAAACGATGCACAGTACCAAGAGATGACCGCTTTCCTGAAAGTTAGGCGTTGCGGAATCGTAAGGGTGTTTTGGGCAACAATTAATTCTAAGGAGCGTACGGAGTTAGTTTTCATAGAAAATGGAACATTAAATGCACATCGGTACATAATGGAAGTCCTTATTCCATATGCACAACCCGCATTGACTGCACTTGGGGAAGATTCCATTTTTATGGACGACAATGCTCGCCCGCAACGTTCTGGCGACGTGGAAGCGTACATGCAAGAAGTTGGGATCCGTCGTTTAGATTGGCCAGCTTGAAGTCCTGACCTCAATCCAATTGACTTCACGCGATTCACTTCACGCGTATTAATTTACACGATTATAAGTATACAGACTACGTCAAACAATTAAATTTCATTTGATTAGCTCAAATCGACTTTAGAATGTAAATTTCCTTAGGTGCCCGTTTTTTTTTTTTTGCAAAAGAGTGTATATACCCAAATATTAACGCAGTACTGACCGTGCGCCCGCTCGGAGACAGAATATCAATATTGAACCTCCTTTTGGACAGCTTTCTTTGCAAAATATTCTTTGACTTACATATGCTATTTCAGTTATGAAGAAATTCTAGCCATCATTTTTCTGTCTCAAAATATTTTTAAGCCTACAAGTCGTTTTGGAGTAGCATCCAAAAAAGGCGAAAAAATATCGTGTTATTAGTAAATTTTTAAAAGCAAAACTATTAGTTACACGAAAAAAACATGTTTCAAATATATAAATTATTTATACCATTTAACCTAGCCTTTGTGGCAGTAAAGCGGTGACAGGCCCTCAATAGGAATAAGGTATGACAGAAGACTAGGTCCCTAATTAATCTATCTAACTAGGCTCTTTTGTCCCACTTTTGGACTTGAAATTGTGTGTAAAAGGATAGGGGCCTCCCTATCCTCTTACACACAATTTAAAGTCTTTTGCATGTGTGGGCCAGCCATTTTGGTAAAAGAATGAAAAAGTGTTAATTTGTCATTGTAATAGCCGTAACACACGCTCGGATTTGGTACGAGTGGACCACGGATATGGTACGCTTCCTACCGTGTGTAGAGCAGTCCGCCGGACATTATTATTGTTAATTGAGTCCGCCTCGGTCCGCTTGTTCGCACATCGGATATGGTCTGCTCCGTACCAAATCCGGACGTGTGTACGGTTGTCGGTTGGTTGGGCCATACCAACTACGACTAGCTTTGGAAAAGTCCCTGATTTATGGGAGATCCACTGATTTTAGTTATTGTCTTCCGATATCCCGATATTTTTACATTCAACTATGAATTGAGGGGTCATAAATAAAAATGGAAAATAATATTCTAATAAATAGACAACGGTAGGATTTGGTAGGCGGAGTTGGTCTGCCGAACCAGGTGAGGTGAACCTACTAAGTTGTGAAAAAAAAAACGATATTGATAAATTCATGCCTCAAAAAGCTATTATGGTATCTATCACACAATATACCTTTACAAGTGCCAATTCAAAATTAAATTAAACCTTAACGTTATAAAGGCGTGAGCAAACAAGACAGCGATAACAAGTTCACTGGAAGCCGAACTGCACACTAATATCGATAGTGCGCGTAATCTGTGCGCGCAATGTTTAACAACATCACCTGTGCGGTAGGGTTGCCATCTCTAAAATCTGCCAACCAGGGCAAGAAGCTTGAAAACTCCGGATTTTGGAGCTTACAACCTGTACATTTGAACACGAAGAGAGTATTTTTTATGGTTAATATAGTATAGTTTTAATGGTTATAAACGAACTTATATATTATTTAAAAAAAAAAAAAAAACTTAAAATAGCCTTTAAAAGAAACAAAACAGAATCTTAGTGGCGATGGCACGGCGACCTATGGTCATTTGAAGACTTTAAAACGGACAACAAATAAATTCCCGCCCGGAAGCCACCGGACGGCTTCTAAACAAGGACAAATTCGGGAAAACCTAGACGGATGGCAACCCTATCTGTGCGGCTGTGCGTGGTCGTACTTTTTAACCGACTTCAAGAAAAGGCGTAGGTTATGCCTTCGTCGAGTTTATTTTAAATGTAGGCCGATTTCGCCGTTTATTTTTGATTTGCTAGCCCGCCAATTGGGATCCTTATAAGTTTTATTAACTTTGCCCAAAATTTAGTTTTCAAATTAAGGAGTTGTTAAGGCGTAGTATATGGGAAGCAAGGGACGCGCAAACTGTAGATGCCAATCGTAAGGTGCTAACGACGCGAGTACGAGTCTTGGCTTAGCACGCACTGCGATTTTTATTCGCGCTAACTTTTCCGCCCATTCTGCGATCTATGGAATTGTATAAAGCTGCACGCATAGCTGTAAAAAAAAACGCGCGGAAATAATAATACAAAAATTCACGCGAATAAAAATCGCAATGCGTGTTAAGCCTTACTTTTTAAATTTTAGCTAGAAAGCCTTTTGTACGCGTACTGATTTTAACTAACTCGCAATGCGGATATATTTCCGCGTGATTTTTGTATTTTCTACCTGTTTATAGAGCTTAAAATATTCACGCTAATTTAATCCGCACTGCGGTGCGGTGGATTCTGTGGCAAAACACGGCTTTTATTAGGTATTTTTAATTTTTACTGCAATGCATGCAGCTTCATACGATTCCATAGGTTGCAGAATGAGCGGAAAAAAATCCGCACGAATAAAAACCGCAGTGCATGCTAAGCCTAATGAAACAATTGAGAAACTGGGCACATGAAAAGCCTTTATAAGTGGTAAAAATCTTAGGTCCTTTAAGATCTCAGTTATCCAAGTTGCATCCATAACCATAGATAATAATATTATAAATTCTAAAGTAACTTTCTGTTACATTACCACACCTAAACTGCTGAACCGATTTTGAAGGATTTTGGCACAGGGATAGATTGGACACTGGAAAAAGACATAAGGCGGGCGAAGCTAGTAAAGTTATAAGTTGCTGTAAATATTAGGAACCGAGTTTAAGTAAACATACCTACAATAGAAAATAGATTCTTGTTATGTGTGTGTGTGTGTAAACAACTGAACACATTACAATGATCAGATGGTAATTTAATTTTTAAACATACAACTTATTTAGTCTTTCAATTGCACATAAAAGTTTAAGTATGTGCATAATTTTGCTTAACAAATGATTGTAAATTTTACTCACGCTCATGTTTGAATAATAATTTTATTTCAGTTTAAGTAGCTAATTATTTTATTGCCAGTAAAATTACTTTCAATGATCAAAAATTAAATCTTGAAGCTACATAGCAGGGAATGATCTAGATTCAAGTTGTAAAATTAAAAAGTTTGTCATAAAATTACTATAGAGCAAGGCAATATAATTTAACTTTCATTCATCAGTAAGCAGTTTAAGTTCACTAAGGTAACAAAAACAAAACAATACAGCATGAACTTTCTCTGCTAAAAACAAAATAAAGTTTTCATGTTTTCTTCTACAAACTCCTTGCAAAGACCTCCTTAAATTGAGTGCACTGGCTTGTGAATAACGGTAACTTCTAGAACTTGTTTCTAATGTAGTTTTCCTGAAAATAAACACATAAATGGTATTAAAAACATACCCATCTTTATCAAATGTTTCATAGCAGGCGTCCATGTCGCTGCAATCGAACTCGTCGACTGGCGTTCCGTTGCTATCCTCCAGCATTGGTGGTTGGATCGAACTGAGTCGCCAGTCCTCGCGACAACCGCTTATAAGCACCTCCAGCATGACTACCGAACTCTGCGTAACCTTTTGTGACCTATAGTATAAACAACACTTGGTTACGCTTATAATCACACAAAACTACTACTTAACAACTAGATTTTTTGTGATACGAAAGCTCACGTACCTCAAAATATATTTAGCACAGTTTTGATTCACGTCTTCTTAAAAAATATTATGAAATCTTTCGAAATCAAATATCTCGCCGAAAGTGCAAGTGAGGTTGACGTGATGAATGGCTCTAAACTAAACGTCACTGTCAAAGTGTCAATGTCAAAGCTGCAACGTTCCTTTTCGCTTAAGACGCTCCACCGCTCCCTCCACCGCTTCACCGCTTTTGTTCCGACATCCGACAATGTAACATTGACATCGCTAAAATAAACCCTCTGTGCTTTTCATTACTTTCATACTTGCGCACATTGGTTGGCACAGATTGTATAGTTGGATTCAAAATATGTATAATTCGGTTTTAGTCTTCCTGAAAAACCGATTGCTTTGTCACCCGAATTTGTATGATTGTAATATACCTTCGGAATTATGAATTCTAAACATATTGTGACAGATTATTTCAAATACAATAAATTTTATCAAAATTTAATATTTTTTAATCAGTATGTCTGTTCACATCTTACGAGGATAAATCTGCTTTCGTCCTGTCTGTTTTTATTTGATTACGTGAGGACTTTGATGAGGACCCTAAGGCTGCGTCAGTGAATTAGGTTGCCGTAGGTGAATACTGGACCAAACATAATATTTAAAAACTGTATTTGCCATCGCCCTACGAAACGCTCAGAAGAAGAAGACATATAATTTTACAATTACCTGGAGAGTGGTGACTTAAGCAACTGATACCATAATAACAATTTAAGTAAATAAAAAGTACAATGAACATGGTTGTCGGCTTCCTAATAAGAATCATTAACATTTTTTGAAGTCCTATTTGGTCATTGTTTATTAAACATGTATATTATGATCCAGCTGCTGTATAATTTTAGCTTAGCTTTACTGGGATCCCTACGCCCTACCCTTACTAACCCTAATACACAGGTCTATCAACTTAGGGCTTTTAGCCCCAAATTTATAGTGGAAATATGCATATTGGGCTTTATTTAAGACCCAAAAAAGATTTGGTCTGTTTTTAGAGGCATAAATAAAATTTCGTGCATCGCTTACGAAACAGATTGCCCCTTGAAATACTGCAAAGTTTAACGATGACACGATTCGATTTAAAACGAGATAGTCGAACATGCGTTACAATTACCCTATCTTCAAAAATTTTACAGTTGTTTAATGTAAACTTACCTATATATAACTTCAGGAATTCTGAAATGATACTCCCAAAACTAATATATTTTATTTACCGTAATAAAACGGGAAACTAATTTAAACAATAAATAGTCCTTTTTGGGCTTTTAAATATTGCATATTTTAGGGTTATCATCTTGATATTAGGGGTATTTTTCTAGGAGTTAGTAACCCTACACGAGCATAAATGTATGTATTTATGTTTAATACACCCAACCCGAAAGGGACCGCCCTTTCGGGTTGGGTGGGTGTAATAAACTTAAAGTAGGTATAACATGAAAATTACTGAAAAATATTGATGTAAAAACGGATTGTTCTATAATATTATTATTAACAGTGGAAGACGTGAGGTAACATTTTTGTATCTAAATAATGTATTGTAGAACCCATTACCCATCTATGTACCCGACTGAAAGACTTGTATCTATGGCACGGTAATGATATTCTATGGTCACGTATAAAAAATATTGAAAAAAACATAAGCGCCACAGATTATAATTTTTTTCGCAGCGCGCGAGCATCATTGAATTTTCGCTTTGCTTGCATATTCCATCTAAAATATTTGTATCAAATTACGCTGAAATACGTATTATTCCAAAAGTAATGGCGATTGTTGTTCATTAGTGAAAGTTAAAGTTCCTTTTTCTGTTGAGGTTATCTTTGTTTTGTTAAGAACTGGGTACCCACAGTTTAGAAAGATGGTGATAGAGAAAGTGCATGGTCTTCAGGCGACGGGGCTAAGCCTTAACGAGCGGTTTTCGATGTTAAGTAACGCGGCGCCAGATCGTGTTTTTCAGCAACGGAAAAGGCGGAACTCGGCAGGCTCCAACGGCTCTATAATAAGCCAAAATTATAACTACAGCAACCGGTTGATTGAGCAGGTCGCGCGCCGGTTGGATATGCAAGCCAAAAGGGTAAATATAACCACGAGTTCTCTTATATTTGATGATGATGATGCCATCTAACCGATTTCGGTCACAGCGACCGCATTCCATGGCTCCTCATTGCGGTTGCGAGCTCTGATTTGGTGCTATGTTATATTTAGGACTTACTTGAATAACAAATACAAAGTATGTGCCTTGGAAAACAAGTACTTTTGTTTAACATTGGGGCTTTGCTATCAAGTACATTTCTAAGAATATAAGAAGAAAATATTTTGCCTGTTAAACTTGATTCAATCATTTCAATAGTTGTTATTATTACTTGATAATAATATGTTTAGGTTTCTTTGGGCCCCTTACACTTATCGCTATAATTTACATTTAGGTAACTAACAACTGGGTGTACCAACATGGGTGGTTTATTTTTCTCATATTGCTAAAATTGGCTTGATATTAATTTGGGACAAAACTTAACCCACAAATCTACACATTAAATACACACATTGTCATCACATTAATTTTGAATTTAATTTATATTTGATCTAGATATTTCTTTTTCTTTCTTTCACCTGCATCTCCAAAGACCTAAAATCACCATTGATTGGTGTATAACTGAGCTCAAATCATTTTTTATAATTATGTAAAGTTCTTGCCAAACATCTTGGCCGCCCTGAAGTTGGCCTTCCAATGTGTAAAGCACAGACCGGTGCTGTTCTTGTATGAGATTTACAGCACAGCCACTAGCCAACATCAGGGTGGCCAAGAAGTTTCTCGAGAACTATAATGTTATATGCATGTACAACTAGATGTATGAATGTATATAAAGTCTAGGAAGTCCAATAAAATAGTTTTTATTAATATTGATAGGCTTGCGCTTGACCACTATCTCACCTGATTGTAGGCAATGATGTGGTCGACAATGAAGCATGCTTGCCTAGAAGAAACCTTTTCACTCTTGAGTGAGCTCCCAGGTTGTAGCTATCAGGAAATATAGACTCCGGCTGGGAATTCCACTCTTTAGCTGTAGGTACACATAATAAAAGTATTCCTAAAATGTATGGCGCGTATGGGTGGGATGTCCACCATGTAGCAATCAACCAATATCAATCTTCCTAGAATTTTTCCAACTATGTTGGGCTTGACTTCTAGCCAGAGGCAGCTGTATATCAATATTTTGCAAGGAGCAACCGCCTATCTAATTTCCACAACCTGGTAACTTGGTGACACAATACCTCTTTGCATAACGAGTAATCAGACTGGTGAGCTTTTGATTACTGGTAACAACTGACAAAGATCTACCAATATCAGCCAAGACAGACAGCCTAACGTACTTTCTGAGGCACAGAAGTGTCTCTATTATAAAGGGTCACCCAATCCTGGACCAACCTTGGCCACAAATAATATAATATTAGCATACAGATGCCTCATCCCGTACAAAGAAACCATGCCAACGTAACGTCACGCTATTTTTATAAGTACTTCGATCGAGTTCGGTTTCGTTCCAGGGCTATAGATGGTGTTAGCAAAGACTTGCAAGTAAAAGGTTTTTTGTTGGTTTGTGACTATTTTTTTCTTTAAATGCAAGTTCTTACAGTTTCATTGTACCAAAATGTGTTACAATACAAATTTAAAAAATCCAGTGGCATGTCTCAGGAATTAATAAGAGCCCAATATTTCATAATTTGTGCTAAGGAGAGTTGAATAAAAAAGAACATACAATTTTTATGATCAATTCTAGAAAATGTTAATTTTACACACAATTCAATAACAAACCGATGCATAGAGCGTTACCATCTAGTTACATTTATTTGAACCAAATTTTCTTTGTTAGCGCTGGGACCCCGTGCCTTGGCTCACATTCTTTAACCTTGAAGATCAAGGCTGATATTCTACCCAGGCAACTGATATTTCTTAACACATGAGTCATAGGTTTGCTGCAAGAAAACTCCATTTTGGAGTTAAGCTCGCCTTTGTACATGAATATTGATTTCACTTTGTGTAAATGTATTGTTTTGGTTTACAATAAAGAATTTAGAAAGGCTGTTAAAATTTAATGTCTGATCTCTGTCATTATTTATTTGCAGCAAGCGATGAGGCAACGGCTAGGTTACCAACAGTCTGGTGGTATGCGGCGCTTCGGGAGTGAGAGTAGCCTGCCTGGATTGCGGAGGTCCAACAGTTTCGGCAACCTGAGCCAGCAGAGTGTTAAGAGTAGAGTGAGCTGGAAGAATTCCAATAATAATCTCAGGTTTGTACCATGAAACATTGCTTATAATACTTCCACACTCCATACGTTAGTATTTTAAAAGTGATTCCATAATAAAATTATAAATATGAAAGTAACCTGTCTGTATGTCTTTCTGTCTGTCTGGCTGACTACCTATCTGTCTGTTTGTTACGTTTTGTCGCCTAAACCCCTAAACCAATTTGAACGAATTAACAAGCTAGTCTAGTTGGACATTGTGCCCTTGTAAAGGCAATATTTTATTGTTATTGTTAAAAGGAATCACTTATACTCAAGTGCCTTCGTCACTGTTAAAATTTCACATTCCCATGACATTCCATGATTTGTTATGTCAGCCATAAGTGTTGACAAATGTGGGTTTAGAATTTATAGTGATGTAAACAAATGTGTTAGAATTATGTTTTAAGAATACTCCTTATTTAAGTTCTTAAAACCTGGTGAAATACTGTTTTGTTCCATCATCATAATCATCTTCCTGCCCTTGTCCCATGTTACTTGAGATCGGCGTAACTCGTTTTCTTCTTTCATACCGTCCTGTCCCCTGTCACGCTATCACTGACTCCCTTTTCTTTTATATCACTCCTCACACAGTCCACCCATCTTTTCTTTGGCCTTTCTCTCCCTCTCCATCCATCCACATTTATAATCTTAACTCTTTTAGTAATATGCGGTTCATCCCTCCTCGGGACATGACAATACCAGGACAAATGGTTTCCTATCAAGTTTTCTGTCACTGGCGCCACTTTCAAACTTCCTCTAATATGCTCATTTCTCACTTTATCCATTCTCGTCACGCCGCACATCCATCTCAAGTTTCGCTTTTTTGTTCCAATAAATATTAATAATATCCTCCCGGTCAAAAATCGATCACGGCGGTAAATCTCAACGATGACTAGCCAATGCAGCGGATTTTATATTGCACAAGTATGTGCGCAAACACATATGCACTTTCTGTTCCTTTAAGACTTTTTGTCCGACGGATTCGGACCCAGCGGGGCGAGCATGGGCGTACCCAAGACGTTTGTGACATGATAAATTATGACATGTCTTACAATTCGTCATAAATGCTAGCACGGGTCAAACATGTGACATATTTTAAAAGCGCGACATGCCTTTCCTGTTGCTGCCTGTTTTTATTTATTTTTTTATTATATGCTCGTGCTTGACCATTATCTCACCTGATGTTAAGCGATGATGTGATCGACGGCACGCTTGCCTAGAAGTAACCTGTTCACTCTTGACTTAAAGACCCCTAGATTGTAGCTATCGGGAAACACAGACTCCGGCAGGGAATTCCACTCCGTAGTATTTAGTATTTTCAAAACGTTTAGTGCGTATGGGTGGGAGGTCCACCATGTACCGATGGCACATCGCCGTACGTCTGGTAGTCCGATGATGAAACGGGCTGGGCGGAATGAGATCATGCAATTCCATCGCACGGGGAGTGTGCGATGAAATTGATATGTAACCGATAAAAAACCGACAAGCTGGCAACTCGGCGACGATGTTCAAGGCTCTGGAGCTTTGACTTAACCAGTGCCTCATCTCCGATGAGCCTCTTGGCCCGCTTTTCGATCGACTCTAGTGCATCAATCTGGTATTTGGCAGATCCGTCCCAGAGATGAGAACAATGCTCCATGCATTAACGAACTTGCGCTTGATACAAGTTGAGCTGCTGTTTTGGCGTGAAGTACCTTCTCACCTTCGCAAGGATCTCCAGCTTTTTGGCAGCCAGATGAGCCATTGCCTCAATGTATGGACCAAAATTGAGAGTCGATGTCAACGTAACGCCAAGAAGCTCAAGATTGTTGGATTAAGCGCACAATGCCACATTCGCAAAATGACATTTTGAAATTTCGCAAAATGTCACATTCTCAAATTGTCATATTCCGAAAACGCCACATCGCAAAACGTCACATTAGCAAAATGCCATTTTCGCAAAATGCCTTATCGCAAAATACCATTTTCGCAAAATGCCTTATCGCAAAATACCATTTTCGCACAATGTCACTTGGGACATAGTCGATTTTTTTATATTCAAACATTAAATGTTTTTATGAATAACGCCACCTAGCTATAACTTTAAGAATGACTTGATTAAGCAAATAGTATAATCAATGCTGCAAATCAATTAACCCTAAAGGTACACTGGCAATAGATGGCGCATGCGGAAAAATACTTTACAAAAACTCAAGCCAATTTTACAAAAAATTAAGCTTTTTTGGAAATAGTTAATTTTTTTTTGAATGTGTCATTTTGCTAATGTGGCATTTTGCTAATGTGGCATATTGAGAAATGACATTTTGCGAATGTGTCATTTTGCTAATGTGGCATTTTGCTAATATGACATATTGAGAAATTACATTTTGCGAATGTGTCATTTTGCGTCAATATGTCATTTTGCGAATGTGGCATTGTGCGCCTAATCCTGTCAGTTATAGGCACGGTCACATCTCGGAAAGTTGGAGCCGGGTGAAATTTGCTCTTTAGTTCTTAGCGGAAAAAAGACACGCCTGGGATTTAGCAGCATTAAACCTGACCAGATTGGCATCGCCCCATTCGGAGACTGCCTGCAAGGACAGGTTCAAGCGCTCCACCATGGCCTCCCGGAGAGACTGGATCTGAGGCCCGTTAGCACGAGCATTGGACAAGTATATCTCAGCAACAGTGCTGTCGCCTGCATACCCAAAGGTGCCGGTTTTAGCAGATCGTTAATTTGCAGCAAGAATAAAGTTACTGAGAGTACCGACCCCTGAGGGACCCCGGCATTAACATTTGATTTGATCCGACGATCAGCCATCGATAACCACTCGAATGGACCATCTCTCAGGAAGTCTGCAATCCAATCACGCAGACCACCGGGCAAACCGAATGAAGGAAGCTTACCAATAAGGCTTTCGTGCCAGACCCTATCAAAAGCCTTTGAGATGTCGAGGAAGACGGCAAGCGCTTCCCCATGCCTCTCGATGGCCTCACTCCAGATGTGAATGGCATTCGCTAGAAGATCCCCGGTAGACCGACTTCGGCGCAAGCCATATTGGCGGTCACTAAGGATATCGTTTGCTTCTAGGTATGCCAGGAGCTTAATATTGAGTATTATTGTATTAGAGATATGGGTCTGTAGTTGGCCGGTCAGCTCGACTGCTTTTCTTGAGCACGGGCTGTACGTTAGCTTCCTTCCAAGCATTCGGCACTTTTCCAGCCTCACACGAAAGGCGGAATAGGCGTGTCAAGATCGGAAGCAGTTCAGGCTGCCCGGCAAGCATGGCCTACTGTAACATGGCTTGAGTCACACATTTCATCGCAGTTTGGGCGATAAAGCTATTTTGTCTTGAATACTCGCACGGCGGCGTGCATAAGGAAACTTAAAAATCAACCCACAATGAAACTGATGGTTCTTTCCCTTCTTCTACAGTAGATCAGCGTCATTCAACAACTTGACAAACCTCGCGTGGCGCGGGAAGGCGATGCGCGGGTTCCGTAAGCGGGGAGGAAGTGGCCAGCGAGCACTGCGGGGACGGTTCAGGTATAAAACAGGACATATAACACGACTTCTTCTTCTGGAGTCGATGGAAAATTCTTTAGATCTTTCTTCTTTTTCTTTTTTCGTGTGAGGTGTGGCCACCTCTGGTGTCAGGGTTAATTAAGCCACCTCTGGGAAACCCCACAGGTCTCTGACTTGGCTTTTACAGACTTACATACACTACTCTGCTCTCTCTGCTCTGCTCTCTCTGCTTACTCTTTAGATAATTTGGGACAAATAGCCAGCCACGCCAGTTGCAGCATCAGTAGCGTTCATCAGCTATTCTAAAGTGTATGGGCACTTGGGGCACTCTAGCAAGCCTTTTTTTACTATAGTTAGGCTCGCGCTTGACCACTATCTCACCTGATGGTAAGCGATGATGTGGTCGACGGTGTATAGTAGTCACAGCGGATCTTTGTGTCTCTGAAGTTGGCTTTGCCAATCATTGCGCAAGAAACTGTTTGTCGTCGAGTATACTGCATAGAGTAAGCGAGACAGGACGATGCGACAAACGTAAGCGAGTGAAAAAGACAATTATACATTCTTCACATTCAACATTGGCACAAAAAAATAACTACTGCGCAGGGTCTTGCAGCCAATTCACGCCAACTCCGAGGTTGTAGCATCATCGACATATTCTTCACAAGGGCATCGCACTCACATTATGTCTCAGGCGGGTCTAAAAACCCATTTCGCTAAATTGTGTTTGCACCGGGCCTACTTGGGTATGCAATCGTTTGAGTGATTTCCAGCCACTGTAGTTCACGTCCTTGTGGCAGGTGTGAAAAAAGGAATAGAATGGTGGAAAAGGAGAATGTCCATTTTGTAAGGGAACTTGGGCCCCTTTGAAAAAATGGTTGTATCTTAATGCAAATTCATCAAGATACAACTTTTCGGGGTTCATGAGATATAACTATGTTTCTGTTCTTGAAATGAACCCTTATTATAATGCTGTAAGGTGCATACAAAAGTCCAAGTGAAGGAACCTGATCTGTTGATGTCTGTATATAAAAGTATAGGACACAGATGGAAAAAAACACTAAATGTAAATTCTATTTTTGGATAACATTGAAATCGCAGTCACGATAACTCTTAAGGGGCCTGTGTATGGGCAATCTCCTTTAAATTATGGTCTATATTTTTTTTTACTATGGTTTTAGATCATAAAAAAATTAATAAAACAGTCAGAATAATGTTATGTGTCCAACACTGTAAAATGCAGTGAAAGTGTTGAACATGAATCCTGCTTTTCGGCAAAAATATGAGATCATATATCTGTTTACAGTTATATTCCATTTGCGATAGCATTAGACGTTTAAATTAGCCCATTTTGCAGCCCGTTCAACCAATTTTGACTTCTATTGCGTTGGTGATACGACATATGGGAGCTGTAGTAAACAGTTTGTTTTGGTTACAGGTTTATGCTTTTTATGTCATCTTTATGTTTACGGGATAGAACTCAAACTCGGTTGAACGAACTGTAAAAAGATTTGGAAACATGTCTAATGTTATTTTAAATGGAGTTTAGGTTGTTAAAAGAGTGCTCGCACCCGTCGACTAGTCTTACAAATATCTTATATAAAATGTTCAGATTCAACAATCTCAAATATATCGCTGTACCTTCCAGGGGGGTTGGTCGTCAAAACTTCCAAGCAAACGGCTTGCAACAGCGCAACAAATTCCAACAAAACGGCTTCGTGCAACGCAGAGGTGTGCAACAGCGCAGAGGCGTACAACAGCGCAGGGGCGTTCAACAGCGTAGAGGCGTTCAACAACGTATAGGCTTCCAACAGCGGCAAGGGTTCCAACAGCGAAGGGGTCAACAGCGGAGAGGGACTCAGCAACGCCGGGGAGCTCAGCGAGCTAACCAGCAACAGAACCAGCACCAAGATACTGAGGCTACGGGGGCTCCAGCTCAACCCACACAAAGGCCGCAGGTGGCCAGGCGTGGAAGGGCTAGAGGCAGAGGCAGGGGTAAATATACTTCTTGTTATTTTATGTATAAAGACAATTTCATAAGAACAGGGATGATTCCTGGGTAAAAAAATAATTATTTTATTTATTGGACTGGTATTTTTTGCTTGATTTTGCGCATCAAAGTTCAAGAGTGGGGGCTTGTGACATCACTACTAAGTAAAAATTAAACCAAAACCTATATATCACCATTCATCATGCATCCCTACTAAATAAGAAAGACAAAAAACAATTTAATTGTTTTTTTTTCCAGAAGAGATGCACAAATTTACAATAAAAGAATAATTATTATCTTTATTTATTAAAAAGAAAAATAAAACTAGTGGCTATAAAACAGTCCAACTATGGGGTCGCTTATGGAAAGACCTTCAATGCATTTTAAATTATATATGTCAAAAAAAATCTTAATGTAAGTTAGTATGAATACGAAAATATTTCTTAGTTTCTGGTCTTTTGCTAGAATGCTTAAATTATATTAATTATATTTTTTCTATTATCCTGTGACTTATATTTTAAGTATGTTATAAGGGCCGATTTCACCAATGAAACTAATCGCGATTAGTTCAACCAAACTCAGTTTATGCAAATACAGTGTTCTGATTGGTTGAGACCACTGAGAAACTACGATTAGTTTCATTGGTGAAATCGGCCTCCAGTCTTTCCACGTCGCCACGTCGTTTCTACAATAGTAAATGCTAAATGTCGTCATAAAAAGGATCATAATCGCGACGCGTGTCTTAGTTACGATGTCGGGGTCGTTGGCGTTAAATTACATTTATTGCTTTGCATCGAGTTTCTTCAAGGTTTTGAGTTTACATAGATGAAAATGAGTGTATTTATTTATTACTTCATGCACAAAAACGTAGAGGCGAATTTAATGCCTTAGGCATTTACTACCAGTCAACTTTTGGGTGATGCAGAGACAAATAGACAAATAGTGGTAGGTGCAATATTGAGAATAAATCACGAATTATACCGGGACAAAAAGCCTGTGTACTATTCCGGACTATAATCTATCTCTGTGCCAAATTGAGTAACAAACATACATCCATCCAAACTTGATGATTGGTTAATTACAAAAAAAAAACCTCCTTATATTTATACATTGTTTACAGTTTCAAAGGCTCCATTTTCTATACCACCTTTCTGTTTTTTCCAGGTGCCATGACACGCAGCCAGTCCCAATCCGGTGCGCAATCTGGGCTGCTTCTCACCAAGGAACAGCTGGATGCCCAGCTGGACCAGTACATGTCCTGCACCAAGGCAGCACTGGACCAGGAGCTAGATAACTATATGAAAAACGCGATGGACTTAGAGTGAAGTGTTGAAGTGCATAGTGCGATGTGTGTGTTTGTTCTAATTTGTGAAGATGAGTGGTATACGGATGATAATAATGCTATAGACTTATGTGGGTAGCAAAATATTGGAGTATAGGCCTGAGGGTTGTGTTTCCACTGAGGCAGAGGTTAGAGGAAGAGAGCGAAGACAACTGGGATGTCAGTCAGTCACAGACAAGACGAGAGACTCAATGTGGATGCCACAACGCTTGTCCATTCTATTCTTCCTTGCCTCGTTAGAAACTCACCCTTAACTCCACTTGTTGAGCTTTAATGTTTGCTATGCACAATTTCGAGGGTTGTGTTTCCACTGAGGAGGAGACAAGTGGAGTGGACTGGAGACGTTCAGGATTCGCGAATCACAGATGAGATGTAAAACTCAATGTAGATTTCAAGCAATGTGTTCAGTAGTTTGCTGCACGTCTCCTCTTTGTTCCTCTTGCTTCCGCCTCAGAGGAATTGCAGTTACCTTCGCGATGTCTCGAGGTGATTTGATTTATATCATAACCAATAGGCGATTTAAATAGCAATACGTTCACATGGAGGTAATACAATGCAATTCGACCGATTTGCACTTGAAATTTTCTCAGAAAATACTTGTAAGCTATATCGGATGTCGCCTTTCGTCGACATACGTACACTTGCACTGCAAATCGTACGTATTTAGCCGCGTACTGACTGACGCGCCGCGGCCCGAGCCGAACGTGCCGCGGCCCGAGCCGAACGTGCCGCGGCCCGAGCCGAACGTGCCGCGGCCCGAGCCGAACGTGCCGCGGCCCGAGCCGAACGTGCCGCGGCCCGAGCCGAACGTGCCGCGGCCCGAGCCGAACGTGCCGCGGCCCGAGCCGAACGTGCCGCGGCCCGAGCCGAACGTGCCGCGGCCCGAGCCGAACGTGCCGCGGCCCGAGCCGAACGTGCCGCGGCCCGAGCCGAACGTGCCGCGGCCCGAGCCGAACGTGCCGCGGCCCGAGCCGAACGTGCCGCGGCCCGGTTTTTGTCGATGCTCAAAAGCGCCTCAGTAAGCTTGCCGCGCGCACTCAACACGATTGTGTTTTGCCTCGCTTGTTCGACGAACGACGGAATCATTAGCGTCATGTATAAAGAACAGTGCCTTAAACTAATACAATTATAATAATATGGCGAGTGTAGACTACTTTGGGACGCACAATATTTTGATTATACTAATAGAGGACTAAGAGAAGATATGTTTTCGTTTTCTTTTTTGTATAAGTCTAAGAATTAATATAAAGGCAGTGGTGGCGATAGCTCTCCGAACCAACGACCTCATGACGGTCTTGAGCAAAACCTATAAGCCGCGTTAGGCACGCGCAGTCTCTGTTTGACTTCACGTTAAACTGACCGCTCGATGCTGGCTCAGCATCACCGTGGCTCGGCCTTATGTGTGGCAGCCTCATGCAAAACAATTATAGTCCGAGGCAGCCTCGTGATTGTGAGGCTGCTCGCTCAGTCAGTACGCGGCTTTTATTACAAATAATTCTGTCTTTGTTATCTTCAAATGATCGACAGAAATGGAATGACGATTTTAAGTTGAGTGCATTTACTGAATTGTGGTGCAAGAGTGCCTTAACATTCACATTGGTTTATCTACCTAAAGCATATTATACGCAGAAGCCGTTATTTAACTTGGATCTTTTTCAGTTTTGTAGTACAAACTTGAAAAAATATTATCAGAGCTGTATTTCATCTATTAAAAGGAGTTTGTAAGGATCATAGCAGGTGGCGTTCTATACAGTCTCAAATCTTCTTGGCCGGGCTGAACATAACTTTGCCGATAGGCATGGCATTTTAGTATGAGATTTACTATTTTCTACTTTTTTTTTTTAATTTCAAAGCAGCCAAGGTGTTTGGAGAGTTCTTTAGTTTCTGCCTATCCCTTTGGTAAAAAGATGTGAAGTTAAATTAAATATGTATGTCTGCTAATACTATCCTAACTAACATTATAAATGTCGAAGTCTGTATATTTTTGCTAATTATTATAGCCTCAATGGGTTCGGATGAAGTATCGCATGTGAATTGAACATAGGATATTTTTTTATCCCGATAGTATGTTCGATAATTATCAACATACACGTGGGCCTCTGACTCAAGCTAATACATATAAAATCATACATACAAGATGTAAGATTGTATATGCATAAATGGAGATCTATATGATCTACTTAAAGGTTACTTAAAGTACCTCATATCCCAGGCTACCTAAATTTGATTAAAATCGGCTTGGTAGTTTAAGAGTGTAAATGTATGAAACAGAGGGATAGTGATCATGTTTATTTCGATTTTTGGACGAAGCAAAGTTTGTAAAAGTTGGTTGTATAATACACCACAGCCTACTCACTGTTCTTTTCGTCTTTGTTTATGAAGCTTTATCAAAAGCTGTTCTATCTTATGACCATACAACACACATAAAAGAACGAAGTAAATTATAAGACTCCTGATAACCATAAAATGTGTAACATTTAAAATAAGCATTAGTTTATAAGTACAAAAACATTTTGATACATTTCTATCTTAGAACGAATACACACATCTTTTTTTTTTTTTTTTTTTTTTTTTACTTTTGATGGGTTTGCTCTTGACTCTAGTCTAAGTCAATGACAGAGACAGAGTCGACGATGGAGCGAGCTTACCCAGAAGAAGCCTGTTCACTCTAACTTTGAAGAGAAAATAAAAAAAAAAAGAAAAAAAAAAAATAATCAAATTGAAGAAAAAGAACACATTTTTTTTTATAAATATGATCAGTAATGATCACAACTTTCCCTCACACCCTGTAATGGAAAATTGTGATCATTATTGATCATATTTTAAGATCTGTTTCCGCCCATGTATATAAACTCACCAAGGAATTTATAGGAAATACAAAGTGGTCATCAGCTGATCAAAAAATGTATAATATTTTTTTTGAGTATTTACTGTCTTTCTTGCAGAAAGTTGCAAGGGCAGAAACAGTTTTTAAAATATGATGTGAACTTTCCATAATACCCTGTATAACTTGTCTGTAAATAAGCTGTAAATGGCTTTATTAAACATAGGCCATACAATACTGCAGTAATACAGTCTGATTGTGTGGTGATCAATGTTCTGTATGAGAAGACGCCTTTGCCCTGCTGTGGAACAGTTACTGGCTCGTATTCTTCTAACAGCCTTTTAACTTCCCACTGCTGGGACACAGGACCCCTTCCTGTGAGAGGCCTTCACTACGCGGACCCAGTGCGGGTTGGTGGATGTCACGTGTCTTCGAATTTTTGATTCTATTTTTTCTTCACGATGTTTTCCTTCACCGTTTTGTGAATATTATATTATTATTAGTATCCAAAATTTTGCATTGATGCAAGATCACTGTGTAAATGACATGTCATTAACTACATGGCAGCTAATCTGTCAAATTATATAAAGTATTTGTATATCTGAGCAGATAGTGTTTTATCTAGGGCACGCTACGGCACTGAACGTGAGCTGCGACACTGGAAATTCGCGGAAAAAAGGTCTTAAGCGTAATACGCGTCGCTTACGCGTTCGAGTCAAAACACTTCGATCGCAGTGGCGCGTGACATTACGTATCCTTGCCGCAGGTAATGTCATTGCAACAAATTTTGGTGTTAGTGTCTGATGTTAACTATACAGAAAAGGTTTTTTTGTCTAGATCTGCAGAGCCTCAAGACAAGTGTCATATGATGTCGGCGATGGTGATGCCAAAATGTAAATCTAAATATTTTTATTTCACCTAAACTGTAAGGTACTTTTGAATTATCAACAAAAAAAATAAAAAAAATGAAGCTAGTTGCACATTCGCAAGCGTCAGTAGGGCTCTATTGAAAAGAACGTGCGTGAAACTCCACGCCTTTTCCATCAATAAGTTTAAATTACAATTATTTGATTACATCATTCTTGTTGGAAAATTACATATATTTGAGAACGATATAAAAAGACGTGCACGTAAAGCGTCTAGAGTAAAACAAACAATTCCAAAATACAATAATTAATTAAAAACAGGCCAAGGCCAATAATTAATTAAAAACAGGCCAGGCAGCCAAGCTAAGACCCATCCCAACTGATGGCGTTCTTTCACGAATATGACGCATCGATTGGCACCACTCAGGTCAACCATCATGAAGGGAACCGTATGATCCAACACATGTGTCACCATCAGAGAGACATTTGAGAGAGCATGACACACTCTTAACTGACATTCAAGTAAAGGATTGAATGTGATATTTCGAAAGCGCTTGGCAACACCATACATTTTTTTAATTTTTCTAATCGCTATCGCGACGCTGCCGTTGATATAATGTCATTTGTACAGAACCTCTGATTGAGATGAGCATAGGCATGGATTTTCTGAACAAATTCAATAATAAACATTAATGACCAATGTTATAAAGTGCAAAGTAAAGTGCAAGATCAATAAGGCTTATAATACAATGGAAACATCTATTGTATTATAAAACTTATTGATCAATTTAATATAGTCGTCTTCGAAAACGCTTCCGTCGATGTTATGGCGCACTTTATGTTCCTAATAATAAGGCTGATTGTTCATTGTCATCAGAAAATCATATGCTCTCTGCATTCTTTTTGTTATGCGATGAGACATGAAATATTGCGATTAATATGAAACAAGTTTTAGAAAAAAATACGATCTCATGTTATGTTTTGTAGCGAGTTCTCCCTGTCATTACCGACCCCGAAATTATGAAATTGACACCCATGACGAAAGTTTCAAAAATTTCGGTCGGCGCCATCTTGGTATTTTATTTTGACCCCATATTCGTATCTAGCGACCCTAAAACCCAATAAAATTAAACGTTTGTGAAGCCTGCAACTATTTATTTCTAAAATACGATCGGCCTTGTTAACACACGGGTATTGTAAAGGCAGGGATAATTAAACTGAACATGTACAAAGGTTGAACTAGCCTAACTGTTATATGGACAAATACCTGAGGCACCAGACAAGTGACTACCTATCAACGGAAGCATCCTGATTGCGATAGGTAAAATGTCAAAATGTATATGGCATTTCGAAACGCTATTGAAAAGGGACGTGATCAATCTCTTACGTTTTGGCATTTCGATCTTTGCCATCGCTGATAGAATGAAACCACGTACCCTCGATTTTTGAATTAAGTTTGTCAAACTGTACTTTAGCTTGAAAAGCTGTCAAAATTTGAGGGTTATACACGTTCATAACGCCGAATACTCAATTCAGAAATCTGCCCTATATGCGCTCTCCACACATTTCTGGGTTCCCGTCCCTGACGGAACACGGCAGGAATCGGTTACATACGATTTGTACGAACTTGTTCACACATATCCGTATCAGGGGGATCGGGATCGTTCATACAAATCGTTTATAAGCGCTTTTTCACACGCCCCGGTTGCCGGGTAGCCGGTACCGGGTACCCGGGGGCGAAATGTATAGGCATGTACCCGGTACGTGTGAAAACTAACGTTCATTCATGGCTATACATTACGCCGCCGATTACCCGGTAGCGGCTACCCGGCATCCGGAGCGTATGAAAAGGCACTTAGTGTTCCGTCAGGGAAAATGAAAATACCCGGAAATGTGTAGACAGCGCTTTATTTGTCGTTTTATTATGCCCTGAATGCAGTTTTTTTTATCGTTGATTTTTATTGTCAAGTTGTGAAAGTTTTACCCGGATTCTTTATAGGGTAACAATTTTTGGGCATAAATTGTTATATAATTGCATCAATTATAAAATTAAGATGTTCCGTAACTTCGTTGAATTGACTAAAATAACAAATTGATCATTTGTAAAATGATTTGTATGTATAAAAATAAAATATCTTTTTATGCCATAGACTTACATGTCTGTATAAGGCCGCTGACATACCAATGACTATCAGAAGTTTTATTTTTTAAGTTTTGTTTTTTTTTTCTGCATAGATATCTGATTTTCAATTAAGTACCTAAGTTTTTGCCTGCCTGAAAGCTTGATTTTTCTATATATATGTAACAGCCTAATTACTTATTTTTAAGTATTTTGTGTTAATCATATGTAATAATCACCTCATTTTTTTTGTACTCATAAAAACATGAATGTTTAAGTGATACCATTAAATATGTAAGTGTAAATACATAGCCGTAAGATGTGCATAATAAAGACTTGTGAGAAGTTATTTATTTTGTTTTCTAATTTCCATGAATTTTAATCCTGACTTATTTAGGGCGTATGATACGCTCAATTTAGCTTTTTCAAATAATATTTCCAGGTATTCCCAAGCGCTGCTTATCTTAGATACAAAGGTACGCTTTAAATCAACATACAATAGTAAATTTAGGGTGAAAAATGCCCAATACGAGTAGGCAATATGCTAAAAACTATTGAAATAAAATGACCGGGCTTTCTGAATAATGCCCATCACTTATTTACCGTTTTTCCGAGCCTAAAGCAAAAATAATACACTTATAAGACATTACGTCTCTATTACTAGTACCTACATAATTAAGCGCATGTATCGCATTGGGTGAAATCCTGTAAAGATGTGTATGTAATATTAAGGTTGAAATAAATAAATAATAAGTACCTGGGCGACCGAGCTCTGCTCGGGTGAAAATAGAGAAAACGACGTTTTCTAAAAATGAAACCTAGCTAGATCGGTTTATCGCCCCGAAACCCCCTGCATACTAGATTTCATGAAAATCTGTTTGAATTGAGTTTTTATTTTGAGTAGGTATATTTTATCACGGTAGGTAGATTGGTAGTTGAAAGAAAAGTAGATTACGCACCTCGCTAAAATGAGTAATTAATGCACTCGTGTTAATTTAGTGCCCTCGCATGCGCTCGGGCACCAACATAAAGACGGATACACACTTACGTGTCGTGGCGTGGCGTGGCGCCTTCTGACGCATTTGATTGGTTACAAAACTCGTTGTGTTATGACGTAGGCTGGAACGGATTCGTTTGATTGGTGGATAACGCGCCACGCCACGACACGTAAGTGTGGTTCCACCTTTACACTCATGCATTAATAACTCACTTAGCGCTCGATGCAACAATCTACTACTACGCGTTGATATCTTTCGTATAGATATTAATAATTAACCGTCGTAAAGGTTTCTCAAAATCGCCGGAATTTAGTTTAATATTAGTAATCATAATTGTTTCATTTTTATAAGGCCCTTGCGCCTGGGATGTCTTACTAACACCGAGTTAGTAGCTAATACGATCTGAGTTAAGTGCCTTGCATAGTTTGCGGTTTGCATTGGTATGCATGCATTACTAAATTGGTAAAAACAACAACAACAAATGTATTTTGAAGACAAGTATTTGAAATACTACTTACAAAATACCTCAGTGTCATCTATTTGAAATACCAATTACAAATTATTAAGAAGTAATTTAAATACAAATACCAATTATGTAGGTTCTTCTAGCGTATGCCATTCACATATGGAGTGAGGCCATCGAGAGGCACGGGGAGGCGCTTGCCGTCTCCCTTGACATCTCGAAGGCTTTTGATAGGGTCTGGCATGAAAGCCTTATTGGTAAGCTTCCTTCATTCGGTTTGCCCGGTGGTCAGTGTGATTGGATTGCAGACTTGCTGAGAGATCGGTCCATTCGAGTGGTTATCGATGGCTGCTCGTCGGACCAATTGGATATTAATGCCGGGGTCCCTCAGGGGTCGGTTCTCTCAGCAACTTTATTCTTGCTGCACATTAACGATCTGCTAAAACCCGGTACCTTTGGGTATGCTGACGACAGCACTGTTGCTGAGAGATACTTGTCCAACGCTCGTGCTACCGGGCCTCAGATTCAGTCTCTCCGGGAGGCCATGGTGGAGCGCTTGAACCTGTCCTTGCAGGCAGTCGAATGGGGCAATCGAAAAGCCGAATGGGGCGATGCCAATCTGGTCAGGTGCTGCTAAAACCCAGGCGTGTCTTTTTTCCGCTAAATAGAGCCAATTTCACCCGGCTCCAACTTTCCGAGATGTGACCGTGCCAATAACTGACCATCTTGAGCTTCTTGGCGTTACGTTAACATCGACTCTCAATTTTGGCCCATACATTGAGGCAAAGGCTCAGCTGGCTGCCAAAAAGCTGGGAATCCTTGCAAAGGTGAGAAGGTACTTCACGCCAGAACAGCTGCTCAGCTTGTATCAAGCGCAAGTTCGATCATGCATGGAGTACTGTTCTCATCTCTGGGACGGATCTGCCAAATACCAGCTTGATGCACTAGAGTCGATCGAAAAGCGGGCCAAGAGGCTCATCGGCGATGAGGCACTGGTTAAGTCAAAGCTCCAGAGCCTTGAACACCGTCGCCGTCATTTTGGGGAGTGTGCGATGGAATTGCATGATCTAATTCCGCCCAGCCCGTTTCATCATCGAACTACCAGACGTACGGCGATGCGCCATCGATACATGGTGGACATCCCACCCATACGCACTAAACGTTTTGAGAATACTTTTATTATACGTACAGCTAAGGAGTGGAATTCCCTGCCAGCGTCTGTGTTTCCCGATAGCTACAATCTAGGGGTCTTTAAGTCAAGAGTGAATAGGTTACTTCTAGGCAAGCGTGCTCCACCGTCGACCACATCATCGCTTACCATCAGGTGAGATAGTGGTCAAGCGCAAGCTTATAACAAATAAAAAAAAAGAAAAAAAAAAGGTTATTTCAATTACGTATTTTAATAACAAGATTCAAATACTGCCCAGCCCTGACGATATCCCTTGGCAAGTCTGTCAGACTTTCGTGGTTCTAAAGACTGCCAACAATCTACACCCGCACGGCGATGGGCCATCGGGTCATGGTGGATTTTTTTTTGGGTCTTACTCACCGCATTATTCCCAAACCACTGCAACTCCTGAAAGCCAGAATCAACAGTGGCGACCACCAGAAAAGCACCGACGGAATGAAGCTCGACGAAGTTCCGGTAAATAATTTAACTATCTTGGATACCGCAACGAAATTAATCAGAAAAGAATAACGTTGCCTAGTACCGCGGATAAAAAACTGCATTAATATTAATGGATCCTAACGTTGTGAGCTTCCTATATTTGTTTCCAATAATTATTATTATTTACTTATTTATTAACTCCTGATGCAGCCTGTACATTATTCAACATAATATTGCGTTCATTCTGCCAAAGAATACACTCCCATAAGATATGATGTGCAGATTGTACATATTCGCAGTCAGATGTAGAACACTGACATAAAGGCGAGGCAACGAGATTGAAGGAAAATAATTTACTTTGAAAGTTACCTTCCTTTGAGAAATTGAGCATGGTGGATATCCCACCCATACGCACAAATCGTTTTGGGGACACTATTATTATGCGTACAGCTAAGGAGTGGAAATCACTGCCGGAGTCTGTGTTACCCGACAAATACAATCTAGGTCTAAGTCAAGAATGAGTAGGTTATTTCTAGGCAAGCGTGTTGCCCCGTCGATCACATCTTCGCTTACCATCAGGTGAGAATGTGGTCAGCGGGAGCGTATTTTGACAGCCGAGTCCAACGGTTTAAGGTGCTTTAGCACGGAGGGAGTAATAGATGAATGCATGATAATATATGGCGTGACCACATAAATAAATCGAGCAAAACCTTTTGTCCCTCAACTCTTTTATGACATCATACAGCTAATACACTCATATTTCATTCCCATATCAAAACCCAGCCGAAAGCGATGATACTTTTATTTTATTGTACATCTTATTCATAACGGTACTTAAGGACGAACAAATTGTACATCCGTGTGCCATTTACATTTGAAACTATAGCTTCTGTCAGCGGATTTGCCTGCGTGAAAGCCGAAATCCTTATCCCAAGGGAAAACACTTCTGGGATTTAATATTAGATTGTTTACCTAGGGAGCAAACAACTATTTAAAAGGCGAGAGTGTTTTTTTGAATCCAGAGCGGAGCTAAGGATTCTAGAGTAGAATCCCGAGTGTAGCGAGGGTTTCTAACGTAGAATACTGAGTGCAGCGAGGGATTAAAAAGTACGTCACTCGAGCTTAAAATAGTGTTGCGCCCGAGGTGGACACTCTACTTTTTATCACCCTCTATGAGAAAATAAGTAAGTGTAACTTACGAACAAGAACGTTATGTTTATGTATTTACATTAAATTAAGAATCATAAGACATAAAACAAAATAATTAGAGGCTAATGTTTATATTTGAACAATTAATGAAGTGCATCGTAACAATTTTATTAGTACCATCCGTTACAGTTGTAGATTTATTTACAGCTTGGGAATTAGAAATAGTCTCAGAAAACGGTATCTCAGGATGTAGTTTTTGAGAAACTTGAATAAAATACTTTCACTTGAGAAGACGCACTCATTTTTTATAATTCAAAAATCTGAATTTGAATCAACTACGAACAAAGACAAATTGCATTTAATTTCGCGCGTCGATTATTTTTCATCATCATCATCATTTCAGCCGAAAGATGTCCACTGCTGGACATAGGCCTCTCCCAGGCTTCACCACATTGACCGACCCCGTGCGTCTAGCATCCAGCGCCTTCCCGCAACCCAGGTCATCGGTCCACCTAGTGGGAGGCCCTCCAACGTATCGTCTTCCGGTTCGCGGTCGCCATTTCAGATATTTTCATTAATTTTTTTTTAATTTGGTGCGCTCGCAGTTTTCAGCCAGTCGCTTATTCAATACATTGTTCTCGCAAGGTATATGATTCGTCTCTTTGCTGATTGGAAAATTTAGTAACAATATCCACATTCCAAATTCAAATCACTTTAGTCCCTAAGGGATTAATGAGCTATTTTGGTCCCTGTGTACGAGGAATAAACTAGCTCTTTTTGAATAGTTGTAATAAAAAGTATTTTTTAATGGTTTGGCTCGCATTTCTCCACCATCTCATCATTCAATATCTTTGAAGTCAGCTTGTCTAGAAGTAACCTATTCACTCTAGACTTGAAGACCTTCAGGTTGTACATCTATCAAGAAATATAGACGCCCACTCCATAGCTGTACCACAGATAATATAATACAAGCATACAGATGCCTCATCCCATACAAAGAAACCGTGCCGACGTAACAAGCGTTTTTCGTTTGATTAAGATGATTATTTTTATATGTATTTCGATCGCGTTTGTTGTGTAAGGAGCAACTTGCAAGTAAAAGGGTTTTCTCGGTTCATGACAGTTTTTTTCTTTAAATACATTGACGATTTGTTTTATAGCATTACTATGCATACGGTTGGGATGTGGTCTACTCGTGTGTAAATCCAAAGGTAACAGACAGAGTTACTTTTGAATTTAAAATATTAGTATGGAGGTGACGTTAGCCGCAAAGTATTGAAATTATATCAATGCGTGCACGCTTGGCGGAGCTGGCGTGGGACGCTGAGAGCGCCCGACGAAGGAGCTGGGCCGTAATGTTGTTGATATCGGTGATGGGGCAAAGATTAGAAGTGCAGACACGTTAGCTTTTGTAGGAGTGAATTATTATTATTACAATTGATGGGCTCGCGTTTGGCCACTATCTCAATACTCAATACTTCATTGCATCTCATCTGATGGTAAGCGTTGATGCGGTCGACAACGGTGAAGCACGCCCACAGAATATTTTTTACTCCAATCACATAGACGGAAATTCACATCGCGTCATTCATCTCGCATGTGATTGGTCGATTGATGGGGTAAAAACCCTTTGCCTTGCCGAATTGACTTACGTAATTAGGTTGCAGGTTTGCCTAGAAATAACTTAATCACTTCATCAAAAACTTTCAAGTCTGTCTCAATTTCAACGTCTCAAGAGATTGAGTAGCAAATAAACTCTTTTGGTTTCTTTGCTTTCTTTGTTTTGATGGGCTGTAAATGATTGATTTTTGTCATAGATTGATAAAAGCCTCAGAAGCCGGAACATGTTATTCCAAGAAGGATCAAGTGGAGAAACATAATTAAGGAGAAAGTTTGGAAACCATGATGCAGCCACGTCGCATTGGGGAAACAAGGTAAGGAGGCGCAGGCTCTTCTTGAAAATGTGCAATTTCGCTACATAATGGGCAACACTTGACCAAATGACAGATAAGCGTTTGGTGAAGTTCCTTCAGTATAGATTCATTTGTTCTCTAAGCGGTTCACAATAGACTTGCTACCATTAACAGTCCTTCGACTGAACCAACGGAAAATCTAGAAAAACAAATTAGATGATCTGTTACTTCGCGGTTAATTAAAACCGGCCAAGTTCGAGTCGGACTCGCGCACGAAGGGTTCCTGGATACTTCCGTATCATTATCGCAAAAAACGGCAAAAAAGTCACGTTTGTTTTATGAGCCCTACTTAAATATTTATTTTATTCTGTTTTTAGTATTTGTTGTTATAGCGGCAATAAAAATATATCATCTGTGAAAACTTCAACTGTATAGCTATCACGGTTCATGGGTACAGCCTGGTGACAGACAGACAGACGGACCGTGGAGTCTTAGTAAAAGGGTCCCCTTTTTACTCTTTGGGTACGGATCCCTAAAAACCCACTAATGTTAAAACCCGAATCCCTTCTACAGCATATTCTATGCCGGCCAGTCCGTTTGCCAAGTCCCGTTACCCCGGTGGGAGTCCACAAGGCCGCAAATTAACGATCCGTCGTGTTTTGACTCGGCTGCGTCGGCGCACGCCGTACCTCTGTTTTGAGAGATTAATGACCGCGTGTATCATACATACGCACTCGTGATCCTTTTATTGGTCAATGAAATCTTGAAATATGGCGACGGCTCTTCATTTTTAAATGTATTTAATGTATCATGTTTGTTTTAGCGATATTACTTGTCATCGGTATATTAATGTTGATTGCTGCTTATTGGTTTTGTGTTTGTACGACGATTTGGGGCTCACATTTGCAGATCTTGGACAGTTATTGCTGGTAGTCAGAAGTTACAAAATTTGACACTTTTCTTTTTATTGTGACGTTATGATTTATATTTTGCCATTTTGATTTATTTTTTGACATGATGATTTATTTTTGACATCATAATTTATTTTTTGACATCATGATTTATATTAATTAAAACTCATAAATTTAATACAAAACTTTAAAAATTTATACAATATTCTTATAATGTACCTAGTTTTTGATTTGCATGTACCTATATAGCTTATTATTTAATATATACACTCTAGCAATGGTAGTATGTGTGATACAATGTTTAATGTAAGTCCTCAATATACCATATACTGAGAAATAAATACTTACTTACTTTCCAAGCGGTGTCGTTTTGCCCAGTTACTGTGTTGTTTAGGTCAGATAGTCGAGACGTGTTAATACTGGCATCTATTCAGCGGCATCCGATCAGATTGGAAGCCGACCTCTTCATTGTTTGGAAAAGTCTAAGAAGATTGATTTGGAGTGGCGCCCGCTTAACGGCAGACGCAGTTTTGGAAGGCCGCCCACAAGGTGGACTGATCTCGATGTACGATTCAGTCTTCAAATCTGCTGTCTATTGCCAAGCTCAAAGAAGAAGAAAGCCACGAACCTCTTTTTTACTTCATGCAAAAAAGTGAGAGAAGAAATTCGAAAGGAGAGTATTTATAGACTCGTGCTAGTTATGTTAACGACCGGTACCAACTCAAAATGTTTTTGAATTAATCATCTTTCTTGTCTTTGGCTATCCGAATGTTTTTTCATTGAGTCACCATAAAATACTGGTTGGCTACAGTGGACCAACCAAGCTCAACGAGATTGGTAAAAGGCTAAGCTACTCTGCTACTCATTACGTAGTAAGGCAAATACTTCTTAGTCCCCAGCTGACTGAGGCGGCTAACTAAACGTATGATGTTCAACTTTCTCTTTTTTCTACTAGCCGTTACCGTCACTTTACAGTTTGAAACAGGTCCGTCCGGACTCGAACCCACTGCCCGCTAGCTAATAGTACCGTAATGCCCACATAATTATGCTTATTGGGTGATTGGTGAATGATTTTATTCTATGAACTAGGTTTACCCTGAACGCGTATGAATGGATAATACATTTTATGTAATTATCGTATTATACCTAGGGGTACACCGGCGTGCACCGCAACTAATAGGTACCTATACCCTTCTAATTGGAAGTGAAGCGAGTAGTGATGCTGCGCTGATTGACGGCAGAAATAGGTAGGTAGGCACTTCTCCGCTCTTGTACAAAGAAGTGGTAGATATTGTAGAAATTGGATCCATTGATTGAAATTTAATGAAACATGTTTTGAGTATGATTTTGGAAGGCTGTTTTTTTTTTCGGAATTGTTGTGGAAGGTGATAGGCTAGAAACGGGGTGAACACTGCGTAGGTGACTTATTGAGAAGTATTGATGATGCACACATGTTGTATCAATCTCAAATTAATATGGAATAGGGCAAGAGAATTTTTGTTGATTATGAATTGTACTCTGTAAGATCAAAAGAAAGGTTTAATTACCAATCAAGATGTAATTAAAGGCTATTATGGATATAAAGCAGATTTAAAAAAAAACTCAAACAACACTTTGAAAAACATAAGAATTAAACTTCTGCCAAACCAAAAAAAACCTAAACCAATAAGGAATTCCTAAAGAACATATTCACAGGTACTGATTACAAAAAAAGCGAAATTCCAGGCCACTGCGATTATCTAAAGACACAACATAATATGAAGCTGTTGTGTTAGGTTGAAGAGAGGCTGTCAAACCACTAGTGGGATTATAAATCGAAGCCTGACTGCCTGGCTGCCTGACCAAAGAAGAAAATCTCAACTATAACGTGAAATTTTATTGAACGCGTCTATTCACATTTTGCATAGCTGTTAAGGACGCGGCTTTATATTTTATTTACAGTTTCAGAGTTCTTGTAAGTAGTTAAATAAGTATGTACAAATAGCTACCCGGGCCATCAAACTGAAAGACAGCATCGCTGCTTGACTGTAGTAATAAGTATTGGTGGTCACTTCCCGGGGCCAGCTCGTTTAAAAAGAGCTTTACTGGAACTGAAAGATTTTGATGGAAAAAATCTAGATCCTTCGTTCCTGAAGTGACTATTTATGACTTGTGTAATATTAAGATGGTAATCTAAAAGGGAGCGCACGAAATAACCTCATTCTGCGTTTAAATTCAAGATCTAAGACCAGCCGCCTAATTGCGTAAGTGAATTCGGCAAGGCAAAGGATTTGACCGCCATCAATCGACACATACGGAAATCGCGTCTTTCACCTCTCATGTGATGGCGTCGAAACCATTTGCCTTGCCGAATTCACTTATACAATAAGCTTCAGGGGAGCTTCAGTCACAGGAATCAAAGCGCCAGCCAAACGTGTTGATTAGGAATCTTCAATTCGAGCTATCTGTAAACATAACTTGCCTTTTTTCCATGGATTAGATCGGGTACTTTAGTAGTGTAACATACAATGATGACGCTTAGGCCGCTGCCCTACCCATCGTTTGTCATCTCATATTGAGAGCGCAGTCTCTCCTAATAGGTGCAAATTACACTCGGACGCTCATGCAGTCAATGTGTGGTGTGTATGAAACTACAAATATTGACCAACTTACACTCACTTTAAAAGTAAAAGTTGGTGATGTAGTGTAGTGTTTGGTTGCTGTTGAATATATTGTAATACATTATAGCAACAAAGAGGCCAGACACAACAGTAATTTTGATAAACGTAGAATACTTGGGCTCTTGATAAAGTTCAATGTATCAACATTAGCGATACTATAATCACTACAATATTTTTTGTTTCCCCCGTAAACTTCTAAAAGTGCCTGGACTTTTGGGGAACAGACCAGTGAGTGTGGACTTTTTACCTCATCAAAACCACCCCGGTGATCACCATCCGCACGTAGGAGCCCCGTGACCTCATAAAAGTTTACCCCGGAAATCACTCTGTGTAACGCCTGTTAGGGCACATCCCTGAGGAGACTGGAAAAACGCGTCCCCTAATCCTCGTTGTGCACGGCAGCACGTGATCACAGTGCCACCGTCTTTCCTGGAGTCACTTGGTGGGCGGACAGTCTCCAATATATGATGAGAAAGAGGAAAACTGCTAGGTGAAATACTATTAAAACGATTTATTGTATTGTTTAAAATATGTTTCGTTGAGTTTTTAAAACCAATAGCACTTAATATTTACCCAATTATTAAATGTTTGAGGGTTAGAGTTAAAATAACAGCAGAAAAGTATTTTATTTCAATGTCAATATATAAAAAAAATGTGATACATAATTTAAAATGATATATTTATGTTCAAAAATTTCAAATCTATTACAAACGTGCACAATAGAAGGAGAGGTTATTTTCAGACAGGTTTTTTTGTCAGTTATGGTGGTTGAAATAAATATATTTGACTTTGACTTGACTTTGATTAGGATAAACGTTTTGAACGAGATAATATGGAAAGAGTAGTCTTTCTCATTCTCTATTCTCTACTAGTGAACCAAGGGTGGAGAAGAGGTAAAATGGCAATTGCATTCTTTTAAATATGAGAAGCAAATATAAATACCTAAATACTTACCTAATACTATAGTTTGTTTTCTATGTGCATAGTTATATGTACAGCACTTAATCAGCTAGATAGCTGCGTATGTAGGTATCTATGAATTATATCAAGTGGTGAGTTTCCGCGAAAGTAGTTGGTGTCAGCTATGGAGACAGGGGACGGCTCTCGGGCCAGCCCAGGCGCCGGGGCCCGGGGTAATGACCGACAGACGCTAGGCCGTGCGTCTACGCACCTATGATGGATAGACTTGTATTTACTTGTAATTGCAGTGTTTATGAGTACTGCGCACTTTTACATTCTGAATGAAGCAAAAGGAGTTTGTAAGGGTCGTACCAGGTGGCGTTTTGTAGTTTCTGCCTACCGGGAATAAGGCTTGACTTTATGTATTTAGGAAAGTACGTTGGGCTTATTTACCTTGAGACTAGCAGAAATATTTACTTCATTGAAGGTTCTGAATTCTGGAATGGTTTTGGTTCTAGGACATGCCGGTTTCCTCACGATGTTTTCTTTCACCGTTTTTAGAGTAGTGTTGATGAAATAATTTAAACAAAGTAAAGTGCCTACCTGGGTTCGGACCAACAACTTACACAGTGTATATCTGTCGAAGAATTAATGGTACTTGTATATTTTTATTTCCCTTCAGTGACCATAGTAATTTCAGGACTATGGAACCTACCAAGGCTAAACTAGAAGGTCAGTGGTGGTCACTACGTGGTATTTCATGGGCCACACATAGCCATTCATGGCCCATCACGTGGCCACATCGATCGGAGGCTCTACAGCAATAACATCGATCCGCGTTAACCAGCATTTGCCGTTAAATGATGCTTATATTGACACAGATTATACCCGCAGAAGTGACAGGTATGTAACACCGTTTATACCTACCCGAATATGTAGTTGACTAATTCCTATTTAGATGTGACTATTTGTTTTTCTCTCCTTCATTATCCATAGGCTATGAGGGCCAAGGATGGGGTGGCAGCCTTTTAGGCTATTTGTCAGCAGTATCTTCTCGAGCCGAGCAATATGCATACTCTCTTGGTCTACTGCGCCGTAACTTTTCGTCTGGCAAACGAAAGTCTAACGTAGGCTTGCTGCAATGCTTAAATTTTCGAGCTCATAAAATTCATTCAGTCAGTTTTTTTTTTAAATGAACGTGCGCGACGCCTATTTAGCCATACCGTCCAATTTCAAACAATTCCAAATGTTTGTTAATGTTTAATCTTCATAAATAATAAGCTTATAATGTTTTCATTCCCATTGCCCGGACGCGTCTCATTTATATAAAAGAGAGTGGGCAATTATTACCCACGCGCTGAGCCAAGTGTGTTAGTGGATAGGATATCCCACGTCTTGGCAATGTTGGTTCTAGGACGTGCTGGTTTCCTCACGATGTTCTCCGTTTTGAGAGGAGTGGTGATGAACCTTATTTTTCACAAATGCTAGTGTGGATTCGCTTTGATACTCGTATAATGAATTTAAATAGGGTAGACTTTACCATAGCCAAAAGACAAACATAAAAGTTATATTTTGTTCTATAATTGTTTCTAGTTTCCCACAGATGTTTTACAAACAAAATTTTTAATTCAGCACAACCCTCAGACAATTCGGTGTTATACCTTACAAAACTCAGGACCTAAGAAAACTTTGGTAGCTACTTCGAAACACTTTCAAAACCACTGTCGCATCTCCCCAACTTGCTCACCGCGCTGCGCTCACGCACCCAAACACGTCGGTCGTGGAGACAGGCAGTGCGCACGCGCGCGAGACCCGCAGTGGACGCGCCATGCGAGACAGCCCCGTACGCCAGTGCTAGTGTACAGTGACCATGCCAGCGGCACGCCTGTGTGTGGCCGTGCTGGCCCTCGCCGCCATGCTCCCCCGCCACCACTGCCAGGAATCCTTCGCCAGCTCCTTACTGTCCGGTGAGACTCCCCGTTAAATAGGTCACGCTTTTGGGTCAGTGTGCAAAAACCATGATTGATTTATGCCACCAAATCAGTGCTACAAGATTTTCTAATATCTTCAAAAGAAAAGTTTGTTCGTTACATTCCTCAGCAAACAGTGTCGTTGAAATAGTAATATTATTAAAAGGTGTTACCAACAGAATAACGGTATCGGAAGTGTTCGGACTTTCCAAAAATATATGACGAACGCATGTTAATGAAAATATCGAGTAACTGGTTTTAGATCTAACAATTATGTCTGATGCGTACCAGTTGATTGAGATAAGCATAGTCGAAGACAGAAAAGTCATTTAGAAATTAACGCTGAACTTTTACACTAGACTAACTTAGCTTTCGAAACGAGAGGAGTATCGCACGGCCTCACGCCAGGTCAGTAACAGGGCGAGCAGACAGATGTCTACGTATATACGCAGACCGCTACGCTTGGTACACATTGTTTTGACCGACTGCTAACTTTCTTGGGCCACATCCGGGGTAAATATCGAGCAATTGGACGAGGAAACAGATCATTAAACTAAGAATTTAGCAAGTAATTAAACACAAATATACACAGAGTACGGTACTCGTATAGTTTGACGTGAGGTGAGAGTCTGGCGAAGTACCATGATCGTAAAGTTTTGATGCCAAGCAGTTATAAATTCTTTGTGCCGGTTTTAGATCTGCTGATGAAATAGCCTCAATATTTACATCATTAACATTCACAGCTGTTGCCAATAATCTGCAGGGCCGAAAGAAATTTAAATATTATTCCTTTTTGAGTGAATCTTGTCCAGGTATTTTTCGCCAAGTTTGTATCGATTAGATTTTGCCTGCGGTAACGCAGGAAACCGGGTTTTAATCGGGATTAAAAGTAGCATATGGGATTCTCTGGAGTGATAGTGTATCTCAGTGGAAGCTTTCTATTAATAGGAGATAAGTATTTCGCCATTAGATCATTACTTCCAGATGTAACCACTAAATAATATGTGTACCGTGTATGTCAGGCTACAAGCCACAACTTATTGATTCTTTGGATGACGCAAGTGAAGAACTGATAAAGATTTCTTCTCAAGTTCGCTCTTCGACAGCACGACATTTGAATTCTTTTTAGCAAGTTCGATGTTGTCCTTATGCAGAATGTTTAATGGTATTCAGTAAGATTGATATTAATTATGTTCCTAATTCCGAAAATTACGTACACGTCGTACGCTCCAATGAATTTTCCATCGGATAACTGACGCTCCCAAACTTTTATTTTGATTTAAGCCTTTCAAGGTTGGAGTTTCTAAAATTCCTCCTATATTGGTAACCTTCGTTATATAAGGCATTTTATCGCTAAATGTCATGATTATTGTAGACCTAGCAATTAAGTCTATGCGTTATCTGTCACTAAATGAATGAAATTAAGATTTTTATTACCTAAGTAGAGTTTTGTGTCTTCCGTGGATCAATATTTGGCATTCCTCCATTTGATTAGCTTTATTGATTACCTGACCGACCACAGTTTGTGCTAGCAAGCACATACTGCCCCTGTTCTTAGTGTAAAACTGTAGATTGCTAAATGGTATGTGTCCTAGTTCACAAGACACGCCCTGTACCGCATTGTGGTCTTGTACTGCAGAATTGCTTATAAATATATTAAAATTTCTTGGTTCACTTAGGTTTGTCCAAAATTTTGTTTGCACTTCCAACATTTTCATTGTACTCACATGACTAAACAACAACCTGACGAATCGTTGGGCAAAATGCTTTTATAAACAATTTTCATGCTTTCATTTTTACAAGATTCCTAGCTATGATTAAATTAATTGTGGTTACGGAAAACATTGTCTAAATACATGCCACTTTTAGCTCATATAGGATATGATTTAAGAACTGATATATTATTGCTAACCCGACTATAGATGACATTATTGTTTAGTAGTGATTGCTTCGTACCTTTAAAAACAATACGATAAAAAAACAAGACATTGACAACAACAAAGCATTGCATCACTAGCTACGCTGTAGGGATTCTCTCCTGTTTAACCCATTTCTTAAAATGCGGCATTATAAAATCTCTTCTACAAGTATACTCTTTATTTTGTTAAGCATCATCATTCCCGTCTTTGAATCGGGGCAATTATTTATATCGTTTTAAATATTTTCGCACGTTTAACTTTTGATTATTTTATTTACTAAGTGGGTGATAACACTGCTAATTTATTATAAGTTGAATGACATCGTTTGAACCGAATGCCTTTTTGAGGAGAGATATAGGTACACATTTTTCTTCGCGTCATTCAAATTTGTTTGGATGAAAACCAAACAAATTTGAAACTTCCAAAACTTTGTAACTTCCACAAGTTCCACAGCATTTTCGGTGGTTTTGGGGCACAGCAGCCAGGTCAGAAGATGGAACACAGTTTGTGACGCAGCTCCACGCACACTCACAAAGACTTCATTTTATAGACCATATTAAATAAATAAAATAAGCCTTTATTGCTGTTTTATAAGGATCGGTTTTCCAACAAGAGCTTGTCCTTCGACAGAGGCTTCCTCCAAAGACTTCCACCTATCTCTGTCTCTTGCAATTCAGATCCATTCTAGACCGGCAACTCTTTTAAGGTCATCTTCCCAAAGTTTCATTTGTCAACCTTTACTTCTTCTGTTACCCTGGGGTACGATTCATTTCCTCCCAGCATATGTCATGCTCATTTCCTTTTAAGTGTGTTGCATACAATATTCACATCTTTAAATTTAGATACATTTTGAATTTTGGGTCTAATTTTAGCTTTTCTTCTTACGCCGATTACACTTCTCTCCATTCCATTTTGACTCACGATTATTTTGTTATTAAATTTCTCTGTAAATGCTAATGTTTGGCAGCCATATGTTAAACAGGGCAAAATGCACATGTTATAAACTTTTCTTTTATCTTTAAAAACAAAGACATGCCAAAGCATGTCTTTGTTTTTCATAACTTCGCTAACAAACCAAAATCTTTTCCAAGTGTTGGCGTTTCTTCTGTCGATTTCTTTATGCATTGTATCCCGTGTCCGTGTGGTTATTAGCTGTCTCAGGTATACAAATTCTTAAAAATAAAATAAAAAAGGTATACATTTTCTTCCACGTATTCCAGTTCATCTATGTTTACAATGATGTTGTGTGTCTGTGAAGCATTAGTCAGAAATTTCGATTCTGTTGTGTTCATTGTAAGCCCTGAAGACTAAAGACGGCAACTGTAAAAATAAAAGACCAGAATCACTTAAAACAGCTACAGACTATTACCGAAACTTGAACCAAAGTAAGAACGTAAAGGAAAGGATAACTGAAAGAAACATAACAGGCTTAGAACCGACACCAAAAATATTAAAGACAGAAATAATAAGAGTAATTAATACACAAAAAAGAGGCAAGACTCCCTGAACCGATCAAATAACGAACGAACTACTTACTAAAAGCTACCCTACCAATAATTACCCCTACACTAACATATACTTAATGATATTATAGAGACTGAAAATATGCCTACAGATTGGACCAAATCAACAATAATAGTACAACATAAAAAAGGAGATAGAGGAGAAATAGCGAATTATCGACCAATCAGCTTGATGTCGAATGTCTATAAAGTTTTTTCAAAGATAATTTTGTTCAGAATCTACACTTAAAGAAAACCAACCGAAAGAGCAAGTGGGGTTCCGTAGTAAGTACACAACAGTAGCTCGTATACATGTTCTAAGACAAGTTCTACAGAAATATAAAGAACACAATAAAAGTTACTATCTGGGTTTCGTAGATTACAACAAGGCCTTCGATTCCTTAGAAAATGAATACATCTGGGAAGCATTGCGTTCTCAAGGAAAACCTCAATCACTCGTAGACGATCTAATTCTATTCTCAGAATGTCTGAAAATACTAGAGCATATACTACAAGAACAATCAAATTAATGCATAAACGCAGGACAGAGTATATTAAACGTGTTTAAAAAAAGTCTAACTTATACGTATAAATTTTAAAGCTGTGTAGATGTCTTTGTTTGATCATTGCAATAATAATATCATCAGCTGAGACGCAGTTGACTGTTGAACATAAAGATTTTCTATCCCAGCCACTTGAGCTGTATGCTCGGCCACTGTTATATCTATTCACAAGTGACCCGCCCCGACTTCACACGGGACAAATTATATACACAAACATTATTCGTTTATCGCTCTTTCTATTAGTGAACACATTTTATCTGTGACCGTATTAAAATCCATTGTGTAGTTGAATACGTTAGCGGGCAAACAGACAGAGAGACAGCGACTTTGTTTTATACTATTTACAGATTAGAGTTAACGAGGCACCTTGCTGAAATCATCACACTTCTTAACCTGAGACTATGAGCGATAATAATATTTATATTTTTGAAAACGTGATTTTGTCATTGATAACATTGTAAAGGCAATTTACTATTAAAATATACTACCAAAAGAAATACGTAATTTGTTTCCTACACGTTTTCATAGAAATTCGTGCACCTTGCCACAGTTACATTACAGTATAATTTCCTCTTTTTTGTTTGTAAGGAAACGGAAAGTATAACTAATTGATTGTACGGAACCAGTTGTGTAACGACGTCTTCGTGTGCTTTGTTTTTACAATACCAATGTTCTGGGGATGATAGTGGTATCTAGCTAGTGTTTGTAGCGGAGTCTGTTAAACTTGTAGGTCCTCATGTTCTATCTGTTTATGCATAAGTCGTGTCTTTGATTAATAAGTACGGTTTGAAAAACATTCAAATCAAATCAAATCAAATATGTTTATTTGTTCGAATATGGTAAAATAGATGTTACAATATTGGTTCCAGCATATCCTGCCATAATTTGGCGTATAAATATTTATTAATAATTATGAATTATAGTATACAATCTGAATCTGTAATAGTTAATAATTATTGAAATTGTATTGCAGTAATAATAATGAATAAAAAAACAAAAATAAATTGTATTATATTAATAACGACTAATCTTCTTATTTGGATGGTGATAAAAAAACAGGCCAAGTGCGAGTCGGATTCGCGCAGGAAGGTTCCCTACCATTATGGGAAAAACGGCAAAAAAATCACGTTTGTTGTATGGGAGCCCCACTTAAATATTTATTATATTTGCTGTTATAGTGGCAATATAAATACATCATCTGTGAAAATTCCAACTGTCTAGCTTTCAAGGTTCATGAGATACGGCCTGTTGACAGACAGACGGACAGCGGAGTCTTAGTAATATAGTCCCGTTTTTACCCTTTGAGTATGGAACCCAAAAATCAGAAAAATGAAATGAAAATCATTGCAATGTATGATGCAATGAAGATTGCTTTTATCACTGTGCTTGGCCGGCGGGCTATACCTATTATGTAAACCGAAGCTTGTTATAAGTAGATAAGAAGATGCTAATAACAGCCCGTCCCGCAGCCACTTTCTCACTTCTCAGTCTAAAAGGTTTACAAAACGCGAGCAGTCTAGTTTTCAGATTCTATATTAATTATTATCAATTGATCAAAGCTGCAATTTTGGACCGTCGTTTTGTCATTCAAGAAATATACTACAAAAAAGATCCGAAGATTCATTAGAAAACCAGCATCACAGTATCTGTGCAGTATTACCGCTGAAATTAACCGTTTTGTAGTAACTATAGTTCCTCTATTTTGAGAACCTTTCGGTCTCAATCATCCAAACCTTCTATCCCTCCACTTTTGCCTTGATAATTGCTGAGAAAAGACGTTTTTATTCTTTTTATTTTTCCTTCCGTGCTCCCATTATTTGGGATCGGGTCTACTCTCTTTCCTGCGCCAAGGTGTTCTGTCTTGGACTGTCTGTTCGGGCACTTGGGCTTGCTTGAGGTCTCTTTCTATAGTGGACCACAAGGTCAATGGCGGATGGCCCTACCTCTTTTTTGTTCCGGTAGGCGTCGAGCGATTTGCACCACATTGTCCTCATCGTCAACGTCTCCACATCAATCATCAACGTCTTTTGGCGTACCCTTACCAACGAAGGTGGTTTTCTTTATTTTACAATCTTTTATTTAACTTGCAATGTATGTATATATGTAAGTGTGTTCAGGTCAAATCTTGCATCTGAATTTAAAAGCAGTTATCCTCCACCGATTAAAATGAAATTTTGCATACACGCAAAGTTTGGATGACAATGCATGATTAGCTAAGTAACGTCATTCTAAATCCAATATGGCGGACTAGCAATTTTTTGTGCACTGCCATGATATAAGTATCATATGAAAGGATTTGCTGAGAAGAATACAAAAAAAATTGTTTTAAAAAAAGATTGTTTTAAAAAAAGATTAATTTTAATACTTGACAAGAATTAAATGAAAACAATCAGCTACCATAGTATCTAAGTAAGGCCTCGCGGTAGTATATGGGGCGCGCGTAACGGTGGCTCGGAGCGCCGTTATCGCAGCGAACAGACACGCAGCTTATCACTGATAGTGTGACCATTGTAGAGGACTGGAAAACGTTTGCTTTAGTACTATAGCATCTGTAATACCTCAAGGGAAAATACTGCCGGGATAAAAAGCGTCTTATATCCTTATCCAGGACATGGTCTACCCGCGTCCCAAGCTTTGGACAAATAGAGTCACTTTCGCATATATATTATATAATACTAGCTTCTGCCAGCGGCTTCGCCCGCGTGAATATCGAAAATTATCGCGAGGGAACATATTCCCGGGATAAAATGTATCCTATGCGATATTCCTGACTATAATCTATCTCTGTACCAAATTTGATCCAGATCCGTCCAACCGTTTGAGCGTGAAGAAGTAACAAACATACAAACACACACTCACAAACTTTCGCCTTTATAATATTAGTGTATAGTGTGAAGTGTGATTAAGTATGGATTAGCCAACGGGTGATATCTTTTGTGTATGCCCAGCTGAGGGTGAAGTTGGGCTGTGTTTGTGAACCAAAAACAAATTTAAAAAGTTGAGGTGCGATTAAGAAAAACATTGGCATATCGCAAAAATAACTTGAAAATATTTAATAATATTAGTTTTTACTAACATCTCACGATTTATCACTCTGTTACACCTTCCATTGCAATGATTACAGACTCGCAGCGGATTACAGTTTCGGCAAACAATTACAATAATGTTTCAATGTTACTAGGTTTATGGCATTCTTGCGCCAATTCCGCGCGAACAAAAGACATCAACGCGTTCACTTCGATCGTTTGAATAATTATAAATTAATTGATTACAATTTTTTTTACAATTTTAGTAAAGCTATTTTAATTTTGAAAAATAATTTGTCATGTGGCAGCACAAAACTTTTGAATTGCATTTTGTAAATATAAATTTTTTGAAGGATATTGAATATGTAAAGAAAAACCAATAATAGAAACAAACGCTTGTAACAAACAAACTATAGCCAGCTGATTGATTAATTAGGACACCGTCAAAATGTAAGTAAACTTTATTTATTTATTTACACACTTTATGTCACAAATATCAGTGCAGCCCTGGCTTTTGAACTAAGAAGTCCTGTATCGCAAGAGACCTCTAAAAAAATATATAATAGAATAAATCATTTACTAATCTCAGAAATATTCAGAACGAACTTCACAAGAAAACAACTCACAACTTCCTCTTACTCACACAATATGTTTCAACAAAACATCCGCAAACATCCAATTTCTGAAAAACCGAGTCACCCATCAGTTTCGTAACCGCGGCACCGCGGCAAGCGACAGACGAAAAAGAAAGCCTCTTCGCTCGCCGGTTAATTAATCAGCGTACGTTTGACATGCCGACATGTGCGGCCGTGCGGGCGAGCGACGCCGGGTGATTCATGCTCGCTTGCGGTTACATTTCACTTCGTTATAGATTCTGGGATTCAGTGGCGATGTGGTTGTAGCGTTGTGTATAGGGATTGAGCAGGTATTAATTGTAGTAACGTTTGATAAAGGGATTGAACAGGTTTTGATTTCTGACAGTGTTTTAATAAGACTTTGGGCTGTCTTCTGAATTGGATATTTGGAGTTAGTAAATTCTACTTTAATGCCGAAGTTTGAGAGGTTTTCAAACTAAACTAAACTTTGAGAAATACTCTACCTCGAATTCTTAATTCATAAATTGATACTTATATTGCACTATATAAGTATAAATTTAATTTAATATTGTAAACATGGCAAATAAAAAAGATTAATGAACATAAAAAATAGTAACAAACTTATTTACAAAGCTCATAAAGTTCTCAGAATACACAAAAATGAGTTACATTAAACACTGCTCAAAACTATTTCAGCAAAACAAAAAACTGCACAGATTACATGATCACCTTTCAGCTCCATACAAAAAATGGCCAAATCGACCACAACCAAACCATTGATAAAAAGTATAAAAAAGTTGACAACGAAGCCACAATATAAGATATTATTCAACCTCTATCACATTCAATGTCGCGTAATCTCGCAGCTCTTGACCATGGAGGGGTGATGTAAGGGTGGGGTGGTGTGGATACTGCAGTGAAAGGGGGGGTATGAGAGAAAGTCCTGCAGACGTCACGACGCCGGGCTGCGGTGAGTGAGCAGCGCTCAGCGCTCCGATGATCGATTACCATTGACTATTGACGATCTGGTTTTGTTTGATAGTACGAGTATGTGAGGGACTGATTTTTCATGGTTGAGAGCTAATTGTAACATGATGGTAGATGCAGATTGTGGAAGTAATTGAACTCACTTAGTATGACTACTGTAGAAACGGAAGACAAAATTACAGATTATATTGTCAAAAATTAGGAAGAGAAATATTCACATTGAGGAATAGAAATGTATGTTCTGTTTTGAGCAGAGAAGACATGAAGTTATGCTAGGTTTTTTATTTTAAGAAAACCTTATATATTTCTAATCTATGTACCATAATCTAAGAACCATTTTATTGCCATTTGGAACATGCTACTATCAAACACAAATTCGTTATGAGGGACAATAGGTATGTGTTCAGTGTGGCAAAAGTAGCAGGCGCAGCAAATATTTATCTTCTTAGATTGTGGATTGATTTGTGGCTTTTTCATTGCGTTCATTTCAAACGTAAAACAATAACTTTCTCTATCTATTAGCTACTATAAGATTACACTTTGTTATACATAAATCCATAATAGAGTAATAGTTATCTATACTAATATTTAAAGAGGTAAAGTTTGTGAGTTTGTAGGGGTAATCTCTGGATCAACTGAACCGATTGAGATGAAAAAACCATATCGTATAATCACCTTTACATTTGTTTTTAGTTTTCTTACTTACTAATAGTTTTAAAAATCTGATTTGTTGTGCTTCTAATTTTTCTAAGTTACTTAAGGGATATCACTATATCCCTTTCAATTCAAAAACACAATAAAATAAAATTCGTACCTGCTAATATGATTCATTCAAAATTAACTCTGTCTGCCGTTCTGACTTTCATAAAACGGGACACAAAGATGGTGACTAACCCGATAGTATGTTCCCTTGGGATAGTAAAATATTTCTCACGCAGGCGAAGCCGCCTGCAGAAGCTAGTATATCTATATTCCACAACACAAACATAAATAAAATAACAACCGTTTAATAACAGAAATAGCAGAGTATCAGCGCATGTTTTTAACAGACTGTTAATTATTATTTCGCGACGCTCTGAAACTCGGTGAAAACCTCACGCGACACGCCGACTGAAAGTGAATTAATATGTAAAACATGACCGAGAGACAGAATGTAATGTACTGGCATTTAGTTATTTACACATGTGCTATACAGAGTTTCATTTAGAGTTCCGGAATGTTCTAGCGTATTGTTTTGCTTTTACAGCTAGTTTTTAGAGTATTTTTAGAAGTCATTTGAAAGGAATGAGGATTATGAGATGGTTGTGTTCTGGGGCAGGTGTATTTTTCGTTTGAAGCGGCATAATTTTAAAGAAAAGTAACAAGCAAATACGTTAAGAAAAACAAAAAATTACCCAATCTGTAATTCCAATTCTATTAAGTTGTAAAATTGTTTGCAATTTGCATAATGCACTAAAATTGTAAATTATAACAATGCGTTGATGTCTTTTATTCCCACATTTACGACAATGTAAACTAATTGTACTAACATTGTAGGTAACTTAGTTTATTTTCTTTGTAAAAAATGGCTGTAAATCGTAAAATTGCGAGGCATCGTCACATGGAGTCTCGACGCAGTTGTATCATAGCCGTGGTAGCGACTTTCGCGCGGTCATCGACCCCGTAGAAAGCCCCCGCTTGCTGATCTATTGATTATTAAATAGTTATCGGCTACAGTTTGTCTATCCTTATTTAATAATAGATTTGGAAACAATTATTATTAATAGTATTTAACAGTAATTGTTGTTACATTCTTATATTTTTTTTGGCGTTACCTTTAAGTTTGAAAACGTTTGGGATTAGTTTGCTTACATTGATGTTAAACTATCAAATTTATTGTACGTTTGGTAACCAAACTGTTATAAATAAAATGCTTTACTTACTTATACAATTCTACTAAATGAGATAGGTATTTTCATTATGAACAATACGAAAAATGTTAATCGTGATAACAAATAATTTACAATGTTTTGATACAATGTCATTCGTGACCGAATTTGCAGCTGATCACTTGTTGTGAAGAAGCCTTTACTAAAGCAACTGCACTAAAATCGCGTTTGGTGATTCGTGCATAGGCTCTATTTCGCCGAGATCATTGACAGCTATGATTTCATGTTTATGTATATATATATGCCTAAAAAGGGGTTGAGATGATAACTAATATTAATACACTGGCCTTCAAAACTCAGTACCACACTTTTGAAATTACAATTTCTCCTAAAAAATTAAATTTAGAGTTTTGAAATAAAAAACGTTGTATAGAAAATTTCATCAACTTCCTTTGAAATTAAATTACATTAGTAATGTACTTAATTTAATAAAAAAAAAAGAAATTCCCCAACATCGCCTCCGAAACCTCGTCTTCAGTATGCCAAACCGGCTCGAAACTGTAATCAGAGTCGGAGGAGACAATACCAGTTGTATATGTGTATGTAATGGCGTAAAACATACTTATAATAAATGTTGTTTGTGTTTTTGCCAGTAATTTAAAAATGATGATTTATTGGTTTCTATCTTTTTTTTAATTTAAAAGCGTTACGAAGTATAATAAACTAAAATTTAAAGGAAGTTGAAGAAATTTTCTATATAAAACGTTATTAACTCAAAACTCTGACTTTTTAGTTTAGGAGATATTTCAAATTTAAAAGTGTGGTACTAAGTTTTTAAGGCCTGTGTAGTTCTCCAGAACGAATTTCGGCCTCGGTAGACAACGTCAACTGAGATTAGCCATCGGTAGGGTAGATATTATAGTACAAACATATGTGCACTCTCTGTTCATTCACTCTTACTCCGATGGGGCATCAATACGAAACGACCGGAGAGAGATCAGCCGGGCGAGCACGGCCTACTGTGACAGGCTTGAGTCACACATTTTTATCACAGTTTAGGAGCAAAAACCGTGATAAAATGCGTGACTCAAACCTTTCACAGAGGCCGTGCTCGCCCGGCTGGCATAGGCTTAATGTTCTTTCCGAGGGAAGGATGACCAATAAAGAAGTATGTAAGAAGACATGATGGATAAATAAATGATCATGATTCTCTCAAACTCGCATGTACCCAATCTCACGCCTTTAGGACAGTCGTGACAATACTACATCACAGCCTTTAATCTGCCTTTCAAACTGTATCAGTGAACGCGATCGATGCCAAGTGTCACTGGCCTAAGGAAATTCGCGGAAAAACCTGCGCGAGATTAAACTAATATACTCTTAGCATTAAGCACGTTAATTGGCTGTGGACAGAGCACATTGCTCGCAGAACGACCAGTCTATGGCCCCTAAAAGTTCTGGAGTTGGACCGTGAACCGTAAGACGCTGCGTTGGATTGATAGGCCTCCCACTAGGTGGACTGGCTAAGGTTGCGGGAATCCGCTGGATGCGAGACGCATGGGGTTGGACATGTGCCGACGCTTGGGGGAGGCGTTCAGCAGTGGACGTCTTTCGGCTTAAATGATGAAGATGACTCTTAGCATTTATTGCCACTGATTTAGGAAACATAGGCTTGGAACGGGACAAATTATATACGTAAGCCTTTATCATATATTGCTCTTTCTTTTCGTATCATAATCCGTTGCTCAGTTTAGAAGTTAGCGGAGAAACATACAGACACGTAGAAACATACAGACACGTAGAAACATACAGAGGCGGACAGCGACTTTGTTTATACTATTTAGATAGAGATATACTTTTTTATAGGGATTATAGCTATACACAATATAGTACTAGCTTCGGAGGATACATGCGTTGTATTATCTATATATAATATTATAAAGCTGAAGTGTTTGTTTGTTTGAACGCGCTAAGCACGTGTTGGATAGTCCATTTATCGATGAAGGTTATAGGCTATATAACATCACGCTAAGACCAATAGGAGAGGAGCATTAATGAAAAATGTTGCAAAAAAGGGCAAAATTTTCCTTTTTGAGAGCTTTAGTGTAGGTAGGGTAGGGTAGGTAGGATAGATAGGTAGGTAGGAAGCCAGTTGACGGGAGCGAAGCCGCGTGGGACAGCTAGTGTATGATAAATACTATCTACTATTATATAAGTTAATATCAGTTTTCTTTCTTTCTTACGACCGTGTCGACGGAGGAGGACGACGAGTCTTTCACTTGAGCGGTCTTCATCTTGTTGGTGAACGACCGCGCGATAAGTAATTTGCCTTCGGTTGTCCCAACCACCATCAGTTTTCTCAAATATAAATAGCCACATTATCAATGTATCAAAATAAATATAACGCAAATCGTACAATTAATATTCCAGTTACACACAGACATACGGATAGATGTTGCTTTTTATAATATAATTATTACAATAAATGTGAGGATAATGAACTCGGAATAGAAAAAACCACAACTCTCACGTCAATATTGATTGAGTTGGGTATTTATTGAATATTATTATTTGATTATAATATAATTAAGATACAGATTGATTTATTTAGGTACTTGTTAAGTTCAATAAACTTATTATACATGTGGTTTTTAATCTATACTGCGAATGGATATATTATTTCTGCCAGGTAACAAAAATATAAATAAGTAGTTACAATTCAAAATCAATAAAAATTACATTAGCCACATTGTCTACGATACAAATACCTGTATCTTGTATGTATTCTACCTACGGATATGTTTGCACTTTGTCGCATCCGCGGTGAGTCGTTGGAGATCTGATCATCCTACTCCAACTCGACAAGACAAGACATTTGTCACGTATACAATAACTCATATAATGCGACATCGGTCTTCGATGCATGCATGCTATAGCCGAAGATCCTACTGATAAAATCTGCAGGTAGATACATTTTATTTTCGATAAAACTTAATTTTCATGATTGATACTTGGTAGTTTAATAGATTGCTGTAACTGCCAGGAAATATTCAGCCGATCTATACCACTCGTAAGTATAGTCTGACCGTAACCGTACCGCGCCTTAGGCGGCGGAAGAGAAGGAAAGAGCATGAGTTCACGTGAGCTCGATATTGTCGGTCAAATCTAACGCTAAGCATAAAGCTATACAGACATAGCTTCGTATAAATATTAGGAAATACTATACTTCTATAATGGTTAGTGAAATAAGTAACTAAATTAGGTACGTTTTATTAAAATTGAAATTATTATTTCATTATTTTTGTGTTCCATAATATTATTATGCATCAGAACCAACTTTATATTCAAAGCTTTATTTGTTTGCTTTTCTTTTCATGAAATTTTCGGCTACTTATAAAATTACGGTCTCAAGATAACGTATGACCCATCTCTGGATATTTATCTCATGTGCGTCTGACATACACAGTCTGGTACAAAGGACATTAACCTTAGGTGCGGTACAGCGGTTTCGGTTAAACTAAAGCATGCATATTGGTCAGATTAATATAATTTTAGCCGACAGACATTCGTAAGACAGCTTCTCCGAAACGGCCCCGCGTGGACCAGTCTTTTGCTTCTGGTAGCCAGCGAATTCCCGCGACCTCCACCGTTTCCTTATACTTTGGCCTGCCAATGCAATGCCTTCTCGCTCCAAAAACACTTTGTTCTCATTGCCCATCTGTTCTGCGAGCAATGTGCCCTGACCACTGTGTCGGAAATTCTCAGAGATATGTAGATAGGCTTGAATCTCCAACGGACCTCTTAATTTCTGATTCGATCATGCAGGGAATTCGGTTATGGTGGCCAATCTAAGGAGAGAAAAACCATCGACATAGGGGATATTATAGTGCACAAGTGTGAACGCAAACACAGATGCACTCTCCTAAATTTAACAGTTTGTGGTGTGATACCCCTGTGAATCGGTAGGTAGGTCATGTGTCTGATTATCTTCGGTATCCCATCGCACTATGAGAGTGAGGCAAGAAAACTTCTGTGAATAACAATATATCTTAATATCTGTGTCGTGCTGAGGAGCTCGTGGCTAAATAATAAAAGCCGCACAGGTCGATCTTCAAGGTTAAGCAACGCTTGCCGAGGTCGGTTCGTGGATGGGTGACCGTCTTTACATATCTAGTTTCCTCTGTGCCTCGGAAAGCACGTTAAACCGTGGATCCCGGCTGTAATTTGAAGATCTTTGACAGTCGTTACGGGTAGTCAGAAGACTTTTTTTTTTGACACACCAGTCTGGCCAAGGGATATCGTGTTACCGAGTTACTGGGTTGTGGAGGTCAGATTGGCTGTTGCTCCATGTAAAATACAGGTATTCAGCTGAATCCGGTTACAATGGAAGCTGACCACAACATAGGGAAAAGGCAAGGTAGTCTGATTGACCTGTGCCGTGTCAGATGGTCCACGGTTTCTTGCTACAGGGTTCACGTTTCTTCTCCACTCTTCTCCAATGTCTTTTGACTGTACCTGTCGCCCTTTCAGCTGCGCCGGGTCCCTCGTCGTCCAGTGTCGTGCGCACACGCATGTACTTTCGTTTTCGGCGCTAGCGGTCGATTTCACCGCGGCCGCGCATTAGGTCATCGGGTAACGGTCCGCCACCAGAAAGAGGCGTAATTCATGAGAGAAAGAGAGGACATGGCTCAATACAAAATACTCGTATGATTTGTGTAAAAAGGCGAACGGTAGGCTTGTATATAATTTCGTACAGCTAATAAAATTTCGTGTTTTGGAATACTTTTTCCGCTTTTAAATTCTTAGATTTATAGAACTTGGGACGTAAAAGTTATAACCAGTTTTATTTTTTAAGGTTATGTATAAGTGTACCAATGTGGATTATTATACATATAGGTAAATGTTACATAATGTGTAAAGTAAATGTTCTAAATTATTTGTTGCTATCTTTTTAGTGTTTTACTTACCATTAAGGAGTAAGATTGAGATGAGGATCGGACCTACTCAGGGCATTAGGAGATACCTGTGTCCAGCAGCGGACTGCAACAGTTGGATAGTGATAAGTTTGATTAAATTTAATGTTATTTCTATTTCTAAATAATTAATTATCATTACGATATTTGTGTTATACTGTGTTTAGTGTACGATTTTATTACGATTATTTATTAAAATATTTTTATTGATATTATTAATTAATACGAAGTTCTAAAATAGTACACTTAAATGAATATAAATGGCTTAGTTGCCTTAATAAGTGGTACAAATTCTATAACTGAACAACAAAAAAGTATGTTGTACAAAATCTGCCGTTCACCTTTAGTGATGAAGTTGACCTAAGTTTTAAGGCCTAGACAAGTGACAGTCTACATGTAAAATGTCAAAAATGTATTAGATTCATCGTCGAAATATTACTTGATCAATTCCCTATTCAATATTCGATGCCAGACATTTTGTCTACAAATCTAAGGCTAGACAAGTATCATTCGATAACAGCGATGGCTATCGTCGAAATGCACGTGATATTTCGATAGCGCTTGAGATTTCCATACATTCTTGACATTTTTCGTCGATAGAATGTCACTTGTCTTGAGCCTGGGGTCTACTCCCTAAGCACGAAGTCCGTAGTTTCGGCCTTAGATACGGGCCTTACCTACTCCGATTTACCTACGGATGGATGATTCGTTCGGGGTCCGAACTGAATGACAATACAAATTGACAGTTGTACCTACTCCCGATGTGTTTTTACCTGACCAAAAAATTGAACTTAACGCTTGTTTTTTGCACTCCGAAGTTTCAGAGTACTTTCGGAAGGGGCCCGTAACTTCGTTGACGGAGATAGGAAACAGACCCCCTGATTATTAGGCAGCGCTTATCAAATTATTTTTCGACATTCGATATCAATGATAGATCGTCGCTAAGGCTAGAGCGTCTGAGCGGAAAATCTTATTCCCAACTTTATTTGAGTCGACTTTCCGTCAAAAAAAACGCAGTGAAAACGAAAAAGGAGATTCTATGTTCGACTTTATTTTATTTTTTTGTAGATATTTTCACCGATTTCTCCGTCATTTGTGGACCGATTTCGAAAATTATTTTTGTTTGGAAGAGTATGTTCCCAAATTGGTCCCAGTTAAATTTGGTGAAGATCTGATGAAGAATTTCGGAGATATACAACATAACTCTTCAATAAATGACAGCAAATCTCTTGGGATTATTGCAATAGCATATCTGTTTATTTTTTGTACCACTTCATAACATAAAATCACGCCAGTACGCTCTAAAGAGGTAAGAAGATGTGTACAGTTAATCTTGGTACACTATCATTTCACCGGTTATGTTCAAGTTGGTTAAGTTCTAACATTATAGGTACCTACTTACTATATTACTTACCTATTAGGAACCGCAACGAAAAAGAGAAATTTAATTATTTTTTTTACAAAGAAATACACCCGACATCCAAATAATTATAATTAGTTATTTTTTACTTTGTAGTGACAAAGTGAACAAATAACTTCCTTTTTGGAAGTCGGTGTCAAAAACGAAGAAACGAAAACAGGAACACCGACTTCCGACTAGAAATAAAGATAATTTAGATCAACCATCTTATAGATTAGCTAAAGTACACACATCTATCATGGGGTACTGCGTTAAATTCTATAACAAAATACCTTGTGAGATATTAAAACTAAATGAAAGAAAATTTAAAACAATAGTTAAAAGTACACTTTGTAAACAAGCATATTACAAATTAGATGATTATTTTCAGGATACGAATGCTTGGAAACATGCTGGTCCTGCTCCATAGAGCAATCTTTAGTGTGGACAAATTCAAACTGGTTGATTTGTATTATATTCATAATTATACTAACGCTTTATTTTATATTTATCTACTCTTTCTGTTTTAAAAAAAATATGACTCGCACACTGTTCCGTTGTTGTTAATTTAGATAATTTACCTATGTTTGCAATATTTTAAAAGTATGAGAGAACCATGTTTCTAGTTTTTCAAGTAAAGGAATTTACTTGTTAGTGCTTGTAATACTTATATGTAGTATAGTACTGCTAGGTGCATCGTCCTCACGTATATGAATTTATTAATGTACATACATTAATAAATTCAATACAAATTACAATGTACATACAAAAAAAAGAGTTTTTTAAAAGAGTAAGTATGCAGTTTCTTGTGCATTCTTCTCCATAACAATCTATTTTGCCGAATGCACGGTAGAATCAAATTTTATAACTTGTTAATTTTAATTTTTAACGTTCGAAAGTGCCGCTTAATGGCCTAGTCGAAATAAAAACATTTGACTTTGACTTATCGAAAAAGAAGTTATTATTCACTTCCTAGTGTTTTTATTTGGAAGTCGGTTGTATTTTTTGTAAAAATACTTTTACATTTACTGTAGAATCCAATATCGTAAAATTAGGAAAAAACATAAACATTTGACATTACAATCTGCTGGAGTTTGTTAGACCTTTTTTTTTGCGTGGGATATCATCCAATGACTTCTCCCGCTCTGGGTGAAGCGGGAGGGCGTGTCAGACTTTTACTGACTAAAACCCACCCGTGTTCCTTCAGTTGCTTGTGCCGCGGTAACCATCTTTCAAATTTATCCGCGACGAGTTTGTTAGAGCTAGCAATTCGACTTACGATGTAGCAACAACAACACAATAACAAGGGACAACAAGCGTATTTGCGTATAAGCCTTCCGAAAATAAATGTACCATTTTCTTTTAATCAACTTACTTTCATACTACGCTGTATAGCCCGCTGCCGCTTATCAACGAGGTCGCCGTCTGTTTTCCTTTCATTTGGCTCCGACTAATTCTGTGTCAGTGGCGTGAGGTCGCTGGTGCGCGCGCGCAGTTTGGTTGAGGGGGGGGAGGGTGGTCATCTTAGGGCTGCCTACTCTTTTTATAAAGCAGTAGAATATCATCAGTATTTTAGGATATTTAGGTAAAAAAACACCGTTTTTTTTCAGTATAAATGTTATTAAGTTCTTAGCCCTTTTGCGACAGTAAGAATCTTAAAAGTTTCGCATCGCTGCAGCGTTGATATTTTACAGCGTACGAAATCTTTTCAAATATATTTGCTTGCCACACGGAGAGAAGCCTAATTTGGATGAAAGTCGGAAAAACTCATAAGTAAAAGATTCTTTATTAGTCTTTATTTATTGATGGATGGGTCTTAAACAGTATTTTATAAGAACATATCTCGCTTTTCTTATAAAATACTGACGTATCCCACTAGAATCCTGCGTTTTTCTGGAATAAAAAAGCAGCTGATAATCAGCGATATAAGACGTACTTCCAGAAATGAAATACAAACAAACACCATAACTTCTTAAATTACTTTAGTTAAGCCTCTTTTTAACTGTAAACAGACCTACTGTTTACTTAATATTGGAGCTCTTGGCAGCCCTAGGCCACCCATCCATCGACCGGGAGGAGCTAACGGCACTCCGTTTTAGAGCACCATTGAGCACCGGGCTCCGGAATGCAGCCACGCGAGTTACGGCTGTTACGAGATCACGATTAGATTAGATTTGGAGATCGGCTCTTCTTGATGTTACTTTTTATTGTTTTTTTGAAGGATAGATAATGTTAAATTAGTTTTGGAGTGATTTGTGTTGTCCAGTTAATTGAGACGTTGAATTTCCTTATAGGAGCAGTTTAACAATTATATGAATGAAAAGAACATTTCCAATTCTGACACCGTTCAATAATTTAAAATTAATTATTATTTATTTATTTAAACTTCATGTACAATAGAGGTACATAGGCGAATTATATCTTATATGATTGTATGATTCGGCATTTTATGCTATGCTTACAATATACTCATGCCCCTCACGCCTTTTTACCATGGACGGCAACTACAGACTGAATGGTTAAATTTACTACCTAAACGAGTACCTAATAACCTTTGCTCTGAAACATATATTTAAATGTGACAAACAGATAGAAAGAACAAGTTCCTGTCTGATTTTCAAATTTAGGGTTCCGTACCAAAGAAAAATCTGATTTATCAATAAATTGGTATTTGTATAGCAAATTTCAAGTTCATAGGTCAATGGGAAGTTAAAACATTCTTCGGAACAAAATTGTGCGACAGACGACGGACAGACAAACGGACACGTGAGTGACAGCAACTGCAAGGCTCCGTTTCAATCCTTCGGGTACGGAACGCTAAGTCGCACCATGAGGGTTTCTTTTTTACCAATTTGTTACGGAAATTCATAGATATCAATAATATTGTAGAGCAATTATAGTAATACAAATACAACAACTTTATTGGAAGCTAGATATTTGAGCCGTTTAGGGTTGAAACATTAGGTCAATGGAGTCCCAGTGCTCATCGAGTATTTCGAGGTGTAAGCAAGCTATTTGCCGACTATTCACGTGACCAGAGGGCTGGGCTTTTCCTTGGCCAGAGAATCAGCATTGCCATCCAACGTGGCAATGCTGCCAGCGTTCTGGGCACTTTTCACGTTGACAGCGATGTGGACGAATTTTTTGACGCCCTATGACCACTGCCCTTTTGTACGTGTTCGTCGTATTTTATTTAAGTGTATATATAGGTAGTTATTGTTAAATAAGTATTATATACTATGTAAATAAAAAAAAATATATATATAGTAAATGCAATTAATCAATTTTTTTTATTAATCCAGTTACCATATCACCAATAGATTACTGAACCCTTCACCCCTGATAACAGCACACTCGTTGCCTCGCCTTGTCTCGTATAGCACACATTCGTACCCAGCCCGCATTGCTCGCCAGCCTGCGTGCTCAGAATGCGGACATTACTAACGGACCCGGCGGCGGCGCCTGCCATTTTTGTACATTGAGGCAAAATACGCGGAAATTAGGCCCCGTCATTAAGGACGATGGCCCAGTTAGATAGTGGGTAAGGTTTAGCTTAGGACTTGGTGGTTCAATCAATGAATCATTCGTAGGCTCGGGCGCGGATGGACATCTCATATCGTAACAGTAAGTTGATTCATAGAGTGATACAGATCTTGGGAATTTGTGTTTCTTGAGGACAAAGAAGCGTGGTAAAACAAAAACAAATGCCTTCACTTAATCTTCTCACAAATGTGTTTTCTGATGATTTCTGACCAAATTAATTCTTATGAAATGCACGAAATTAATTCGGTTTCAATGATTTGCTTCCAGAAATCGTTCCGTCAGGTTGTAGGCGATCGACTGATCGATATTCGATACACAGTACACATTTTGTTTATGATCAGATCAGACTACTACTAATCCATACAGGTTTAATGTTACAAGAATAATAGTAAAACTGCACTCAAGATTGTATTTCTGAAAAATAAAAAAGGAGCATTTATATTGCATGGTATCCTTATGTACATAAATCTATCAGTATTATGACAAACCCGTGTCTACTCGTCTAGACGTCTATCTCGACCTATCCTTCTGTAGTGAACTAGCGAAATCAAGATACCTGTTGCGAAATCAAGATACCTGTTGCGAAATCAAGATACCTGTTGCGAAATCAAGATATCTGTTGCGAAATCAAGATATCTGTTTTGTCTATGAAATAACGTTATAAAATGTGGTTTCACATAAACCTATTAAATCTTCCGGAACGAGTTCTCTAAATCATGTCAAAAACCGAACTCAGATCCACTACGTAATTGAAAAGAATGAGCAGCACACACAGACCCGAAAAGCGACTTAACACTATTTACTACATACAATTTCTAACATGAAATCCTCAATCTTCCAGGTCTCCTCGATACCCTGGACACGCAGATGGAGGCTAAGAACTGCCCCGGCACGTGCATGCACGCACTCGCCGCGCTGCTCTGCAATGAGGTGCTGGAGGAAGTGGAGTGCCCCAGCCCTTCCATGAAGTGCTGTGCTGACGAGACCCCTGGTAAGATTGGCTGATGTTTTATTTGGTTTGAAGTGGGCAGTATCAAGGATATCTGTCGGTTGGAAGAGTCTGTTGGAATTTTCTTAATAGCCTATAGAATCCGACTGCAGAAACGACTTTTTCCTTGTTGGAGTACCAACTAAAATTATCGAAATCCGAATCCAAGGCATTTGAAAAATCAATTATCTGGATCTGTCTCTTAGAACTCAGTTATCAACGGAATCACAGTTGTTCCAGCCAACTCTTTCTTCATCTGATGCTTTTTGGACTTCCGTTCCATAAACCAGCCAGTGTGGCTTTGTGAAATGAATTTTCATATCCATTTCCTATTATGAAAATCACTAATCAATATATCAGAACAAATGTAGTCAAAATGATGAAAAAACATCCAATCTTAGAAGGGACTCTTTTATTTTTATTTTATGAAAATAGGACCTACCAATCCCAATATTTCTCCAATGAGCTTCTATTTCATCACACTTCGATGGCGTGAGATGACAAAACCCAATTTGTTATAATATCAGACTGAATAGTGTTAAAAGGTTGGTCTTAAACGTAGCCAAAAGTCCTATTCCTACTAACCTAATGTAAATTACATTATCTTCCAGGTAACGAGACGATGATCACGACGCAGCGTCCTCGGCCGACGCGATACACGACGGTAGCCGACGACGACTATGACGATCCCACCACGCAGCCTCCGACAGACAAATACAAAAACAGTGGTAATTATTAGGTACACTCTATTAACTATTAGGATTAGTTAATAGGTCATTATTCGATAGAGAACAAAAATTTTGGGCAAAGTCTGAAACGGCTGATAAAGGCCGAAAACTTAAATTCCACTGCAAGGTTTGCCACGCATCAGTGCGTAGATCGGCAGTGGACGATCCCGCCTATGTTGTCATAGAAATTAAAGCTAAATAAAAGAGCGTAGGTTAGACGTAGATCGCTTTGATTCAACCTTTTCATGTCATCTTGGTAAATTACTACTGTGGAACTTTATATCAGCCTCGGTAAAGTGAAAATCTGATCATAGCGAATGGAAGTATTGTAAATGGATGATAAGAATATATAATTGTCATGCCTAGTAGCGTGATATAAAAGGCAGTAACGACATTTTCCTACTTACTTCGCATACGTTAATAAACCATTTAACCTTTGTATGTTCATTTTTTCCAACGTTACTTAAGATATCGCGTTCCGCATGTCTTGGCAGCTGGACACCAGCCCTATACACAATACAATTTTTGCCTTACTTGCAAATTACACTAATATCTCATAAACATTACAGGTAACATAGCCTGCCCAGGAGTGTGCGTAGAAGCCCGCCTGTCTCAATACTGCGAGGCGTACCTGAACTCCCCAGACCTTTGCGTCAAGGGCCGCCTTTGCTGCGTGTCCAAGGACAACTATGGAGATAGACCCCCGCCTGACCTGGTCGTGCCCAACGAGAAGAAGTACTCGACTAAGCGGCCGACTACTGCGGTAAATATTGAACTTTTATTCTTTGTTTTTGCACACAAAAAGGGTCGAGTAGATACAAGGAACAGAAAACCTACTTATTTATTTCTCAGTAATTGAGTGTTTTGTTTTGTGGCACAAAGCTGAAATGGTGACTTATGAGATGGGGTCGATTAAAAGAGTGCTGATAAAATGAATTAAAATTTGTTTTATTTATTTTATGTAAAGGAATATATCGTGAGTAAACCGATACACAGACCTAGAACCAAAAATTCATAGGCATACACCAACCCGCACTGGGTGGACTAAGGCCCGCTCCTTTTCATAGAGAGGAGGTGCATACATGTCGCAGCAGTGGGAACACAATATTAACTGATTATGCATATAGTTATAATGGGTGCAGCTATACTTTCTTCAGGGAGAACGTTGTAAGAATTAGAAGATACTCAACAAAAGCACACATCTAAGTAAAGGTTCCAAGTTCTTAACAACATCTTAATTTCGTTTCCCCAGCTCACAACAACACCAGCTCCAAAGCAGCGTCCAGGTCACAAGTGCCGCGGCGAGTGCATCTCCGGTCTCTTCTCGTTACTCTGCGACAATGTGGACGAGGATGCTGTATGCCAGAACGAGGGCGTCTGCTGCATCACCGAGAACAAGGCTGTGGAGACCACCACCAGAAGGCCTACAACGCACAGGCCGACCACGCCGGTAAGAGTTCGTAAGGTACTGGTTCTTGTGTGGAGATTTTTTATTTCTATCATTGTTACTCCATTATCATTTTCATAATTGCCGCCAGCATCATTATTATCATAATCTTCATTTTTGTCTTCATCATTATCATCAACTTTTCAAACTTCACTATAAATACTGACCTGGTGCCTGATTATCCGTTGAATGTGGATTTTATCGACCGCCACCAGTTTGTAAATTCAAGTTTTTGCGACCTGTTACTAACCTGATCTGTTGCCTAGTGACAACAACGCAATGTCCAACCGTGGATTAGACATACAACTGGGAAATTTGGTTATTAGATCCACAATAGCTATCAATGGTCTGTTACCGCTATCACCATTACCTAGACCTTATGCCACTCTCATCCAGGCCTAGTACCCGAATAAGAACATCAAGTCAGAAAATGGAGATGTAATGTATGTACGGATTGGTCTTTTTGGGAAGATGCTCTAAAAGGTCCCAGTCTCCTCTTGGTTTTCACACAAAAATTAGCTAAGTTTTTGTGAATTTTAGACCCTTCTTATATTGCCTGTAATTTCAGCCACCTCTCCCGCGCTGCCCCGGCCACTGCATGCACAACATAATGGCGGCCTTCTGCAACCCACCGGCTGTCATCCTGCAGAGAACCGAGTGCAACACTGAAGGTTACGTGTGCTGTGATAATACTAGGTAAGTAACACTTCGCTTTGATTTGTTAAAAATAATCTGGGGATTTACTACGAAGTTCAAAACTATCATGGTTCCACTGTGTGAGACAGAGACGGAGCTATATAAGACAAATAGCAGTGTCCCTTTTTCCATGTGACCATAAAAATTTGGACACATCATGATAAAGCCCCTGTACGATGAAGGTAGCCCATATGCGATGGACATTCTAAAATAAGTTTGTTGTGAGCGGTCCCTTGGATTAGATGCATTAAATGAAGATCAAAACGAATCACATCTGCCACTACAGAAGTCGCTACTCGATGTCCAATAGACCGCTCTATCAGGAGTGTCACGACGAAGAAGAAGAAGTAATGTAACCTTGTATGAAAATGTAGGTGGCATACCTACACTGCTTGCCGTGGCTGGACAACAAATGGACAGCACAGTACGCTTGCCTAGAAGTAATCTATTCGCTCTTGACCTAAATAACTCCAGGTTATTGCTATCAGGGCACACATACTCCCAGCAATTCCACTTTTTAACTGCACGTACAATTTTATTCGCAAAAGTAAGTATTCCCAACTGCAACGACGACAGCAAAGAGCAGTAACTTTAATACAAAACCATCGTTTACCCCACAGAGTACCACCCCGCACCACGCGGCGCCCCACCACCACGACGACTACTACCACCACAACGCCAGCGCCGGCGGACCCACGTCCAGACTGTCCCGGCTCCTGCATCGTGTCTCTACTGTCCTTCACCTGCTTCCGTGAGTATTTGGTAGCTGCACAGCAATCTTCAAGGTGTAGTAGCATAGATGCTATGCCGATGCTATTTCCGCGTGATTTGAACACATACAATAGTCTGAAAACGGTGGTCGGGCAGTTGCCACCAGACACAACACCGGTCTCGTTGGAGGGTCCTCCCTTTTCAATGGAGAATTGGGGAACTTTCCACCCTGCTCAGCTTACCTCCAAAAAGGCATCGCCATATTTGGATGCTTCTTTTTGACATGTTCTTAATTGAAATAATTATCCGACTAGTACTAAGCCACGTCGACAGCTTTGCTGTTGGCCTCGCATAGGTCTCTGATGATGCAGGTACTTTTCACAAGGAGCAGGATAAGAGATGGAGCATGTTTTGTGGTGTGGTTCCACAATCGTATTGCTTCTGATCCATCTGACCAGGTTATACCTACAGCGGTCCACTTGGCTTCTTAGTCAGTTTAGAGTTTTCCAGATGGGTAGGTGGGGTGGGAGAAGCATAATATTATGCCCCTTGGTCTTCTCTAAAGGCTATAAAGAACTTTAACTTCATGTGAAGCAACTCAGCCTCTCTCATTATTGAGGGCTTATAACTCTAAATCATAAGCCTTCTTAGTCTTACAGCAAGTTGGTAGATGATAACTATTCAAAGTGTGTTTCAACACTCCCTGAATGCGAGGAATTGGCAGGTTATTTCGTTTTAAAACTTAAGCTCAGCTCTACCTCGTTAATTGTAATACTAAAATGTCTGAATTATCAGCAGAACCAGACACGAAAAGACATTTTCCAGGGTCTTGAGGCCATAAAAACTTAAACAACCAATTTTTACAGGCAACGCCATACACGAAAATATCTTGACTTAAGTTCTGAGGCCATAAAAACTTATTTACACAATTTTCACAGGCAACGCAGAAATGACAGACGTGTTCAAGTGCAAGAAGGCAGGCACCCAGTGCTGTGCCCCCAAGTCCAAGGTCCTGGAAGTGGTGGGAGGAAGACCAGCCAATGACACGGCTCCCCTGCCGATGCCGCAGCCGGCCACCAGCTACACGCACTACACCACGGCTCTCGCCAACACGCACACCACGCCTATTGGTGAATCCCCAAATAACGTTCTATTAAGTCAGATTGAATGTAGGTATTTGTTTTTGGTGGTAGTGGTGAAAATTGCTTGACTAATACTAACATTTTTGTAAGTCCTTTTGAAGGATATCTCCTCCACTCCACTCGACTGGTCAGGTTTCTGCAGTGGGATTCTGTAAACATCTTACTGTGATCCATTGTATAAAGGTGGATTGACATTTATCTTTAAGCTCACTCCATTTAAGTTTCAAAGGTGAGGCGTTGTCAGAATAGACCGTCAGAATTTGGAGTTACGAGTAACAGCGTGTCAAACGTTACTTTAACGGCAATTTTTCATAAGTCTAAAGTAGAATTTGACAAATACTCAACTTCAAATTCTTAATTCAGATATCAGGGATCAACATTCGTAATAGCGGAAAAACGCGAGTCGAGTACGTTTATGTTAATAAATAACAAACTATATTACTTCGTATAATATTATACTTCTTACTAATATCTTACTTCTTACTAATATTATAAATGTGAAAGTTTTTTTTTTTTTTTTTTTTTTTTTTTTTTATTTGTTATAGGCTCGCGTTTGACCACTATCTCGCCTGATGTTAAGTGATGATGTGGTCGAAGGTGAAGCACGCTTGCCTAGAAGTAACCTATTCACTCTTGACTTGAAGACCCCTAGGTTGTAGCTATCGGGAAACAAAGACGCCGGCAGGGAATTCCACTCCTTAGCTGTACGCACAATGAAAGTATTTTCGAAACGCTTTGTGCGTATGGGTGGGATATCAACCATGTAACGATGGCGCATTGCCGTACGTCTTGTAGTCCGATGATGGAAAGGGCTAGGCGGAATCAAATTGTGCAGTTCCATCGCACACTCCCCGAAATGTAACCGATAGAAAACCGACAGGCTGGCAACTCGTCTTCGGTGTTCAAGGCTCTGGAGCTTTGAGTCGACCAGCGCATCATTGCCGATAAGTTTCCTGGCCCGTCTGTCAATCGACTCAAGTGCGTCAAGTTGGTACCTGGCAGATCCGTCCCAGAGGTGAGAGCAGTACTCCATGCATGACCGAACTTGCGCTTTATACAAGTTGAGCAGCTGTTCAGGCGTGAAGTACCATCTCACCCTCGCAAGGATCCCTAACTTTTTTGCAGCTAATTGAGCCTTTGCCTCAATGAAAGGACCAAAATTGAGGGTCGATGTCAACGTAACACCAAGAAGGTCGAGATGGTCCGTTATCGGCACGGTTACACCACGGAAGGATGGAGCCGGGTGGAATTGGCTCTTTTTTGCGGAAAAAAGACACGCCTGGGTCTTAGCAGCATTGAAACTGACTAGATTGGCATTGCCCCATTCGGAGACTGCCTCCAAAGACAGGTTCAAGCGCTCAACCATGGCCTCCCGAAGAGACCGGACTTGAGGCCCAGTAGCCCGTGCGCCAGACACGTATCTCTCAGCAACAGTGCTGTCGTCTGCATACCCAAAGGTTCCGGGTTTTAGCAGATCATTAATGTGCAGCAAGAACAATGTTGCCGAGAGCACTGACCCCTGAGGGACTCCGGCGTTAATACCTAACTGACCGGACGAGCAGCCATCGATAACCACTCGGATGGACCGATCCCTCAGGAAGTCTGTAATCCAGTCACACAGACCATTAGGCAGACCGAAGGAAGGAAGCTTACCAATAAGGCTCTCGTGCCAGACCCTGTCAAAGGCCTTCGATATGTCAAGGGAGACAGCAAGCGCCTCCCCGTGGTTCTCGATGGCCTCACTCCAGATGTGAATGGCATACGCTAGAAGATCCCCAGTTGACCGGTTTCGGCGGAAGCCGTATTGGCGGTCACTAAGAAGGTCGTTGTCTTCTAGGTATGCCAGGAGCTTATTATTCAGTACACGTTCCATACTCTTACAGAGGATGGACGTTACTGATATGGGTCTGTAGTTGGCCGGGTCAGCTTGACTACCCTTCTTGGGCACGGGCTGAACGTTAGCTTGCTTCCAAGCCTTCGGCACTTTTCCAGTCACCATCGAAAGGCGATATAGGCGTGTCAAGATTGGAGACAATTCAGGCGCACAAGTTTTAAGTACAATTGCCGGGATCCCGTCCGTAAGTTTGGATGGATGTGTGTGTGGATGAATGTTTGTTACTCAATCACGCCAGAACGGCTGCACGGAGATTATAGTTTTTCATCCCGGTATAATGTTCTTTTGGCATACGAAAACACTTCACGCGGGCGAAGCCGCTGGTAGAAGCTAGTTATTATCTATTTGTTTTAACGAAGCTAAGGCGAGGTTGAGTCGAGTGGAAAATTACTTATCACAGCACTTAATGCATTTAACGCTAGACATATCCAAAACATAATGCTGTCTTCATTTTCAAACGAAAGATAGAAATGGAACGATGATTTCAATTAGTTTAGCGTTAAATGGATATTAATAAGGGCCAGTTTAGGAATTGCGTGTTTCGAGGTAAAAACGAGTTAAAGATGTCAAAACTTGAATGCCAAAATTTGACAGGTTCTCAGGCTAAAATGAAATTTAACAAAAACTCAAATTCAAATTCTTAATTCAGAAATCAGCAGCCTATTTGGGTACGAATTAGGGTGCATGTGTTAGTGAATAATGATGGAAGAGGGCCCCAGGCTGTCAATGACCCTGCTTAGAAAACCAACGTATGAAGAACCCTCTTATCTAATATTTTATGTAGAAATCCCTTTTAATATTTATAAGATAGCTATAGAGCCTGTACTCTGCTTCCTAGTATACCCCTTACCTACTAATTAAACAATATTGTATACGAAGATTTAAACTAAATGTATTTTCTTTATATTTCAGCACCGTACGAGCCAAACTATGGGACAACACTGTCGTCCACTGAGAAGTACAACAAATACGTGTGTGGAGTCAAAGGTAATTTAAATCTACGTAATCTTGCTAATGAGCTAATGCTAGCCGAGCCTATAAAATATTTGTAAAATAAAAAAAGATGCGAAAGTTTGGATTGATGTATGTTTGTTATTCAATCACGCCAGAACGGCTGAACGGATCTGGACGAAATTTAGCACAGCTATTCCAGATCTATCTCTAGAGATCTTTCTAGATCTCTAGAGATAGGTCTGGAATAGCACATAGGCTACCCGGAAAAATGTACTCAGATTCAAAAACCCCACTTCGCCCGACCCGGGCATCGAATCCAGGACCTCATGTTCTGCAGTATATCCTCATATTATAATGAACTAGCGACAACGGACACGGGTGCAATGTAGATACTAAAGGGTACACCGCGCGCCCGCCGACCACTGCGAACCGGGACGGACGTACAGCCCGCCAGCCACTCTGCCCTCGCTTTTTAAATCTCTGATATCTTATAAGATATTTTTATTATATTATATTATTCATTTTAATGACATGCTGTTAAGGGCAATTTTGATCTACATGAAATGCACAACGTATCTAATGTATTTAATTAGATATGGAATAATACTGTATTGTTTAAAATGGCTTGGTAAAATGTAAAAGATAAAAATGTTTACTGTGGGCTATCCTTAGGCGATAAACATATTGTATAATCGCAAACTTTTTTAACGATCTTTTTTCAGATATTTAATCCCGTAGTACACTAATTTGATCTATTACTTAAGGTTTAGCCAGCGTTTGCAATGTAAGCGCACAAAAATATGTTTGATACGACATCACATTACAAATGTTTGAATTTCTCGGCTTTTCTCTACCATAATATACATGTATACTACATATATACCATCCTCTTGAATCACTCTATCTATTGTTGAAAAACTACATTAAAATCCGTTGCGTAGTTTAAAAGGTCTAAGCGTACAAACAGCGGGAGCGACTTTGTTTTATACTATGTAATAAAAATAATACTTCCAGAAGACCAGAATGACAATATCAAGAAGTTTTGAAATTTGTGTATTTATTTAAGTCAGCAAGAAGTTTAGAAAGGAGATGGTCCAAGAACTAATAGGGAGTTAAGGGTCTAAAGTGCAGTCACACTCTACATAACAGCAGCGGCAATTTTTTTTGGGCAGTATAATTTTAACTGTAGACGGTTGTGTCATAATCAATACTTTATATCTATACAACTTGTTGTAAATCAGTTGTCAATAATTTAACTTCTTCTATAAAAATTAGCCAATTGAGTTTTGGGAGAGTATTTTGATCCTTGACTGTAAAAACAAAAGAAAAATACTCAAAATTGCGCTGTCAACAGAGGCCGAGGTTCCGTACCATTATCGCAAAAAAATCACGTTTGTTGTATGGGAACCCCACTTAAATATTTGTTTACCTCTGTTTTTAGTATTTGTTGCTATAGCGACAACAGAAATTCATCATCTGTGAAAATTTCAACAGTCTAGCTATCACGATTCATGAGATACAGCCTGGTGATAGACATACAAACAGAGAATAGGGTCCCGTTTTTACCCTTTGGGTACGGAACCCTAAAAACAGTAGTTTCTTTCTTCGCCACTATGCCCATATGCAAAGAAGAAGTGGTGTTCGGTTAATAAAGGACTTTGGGAGAAAAACCGTTTTGGTTTTTTTATTTTATTTTAGTTCAAAATAATATTTAAAATGAATAGGTAGAACGGTTAAGCACACCTCTGATTTTGGTACTAGAGTTAAGAAAATCCTTAGCATATAATGATTTTTCTTGCATAGTTTTCAGACTATAGCACTAATATCTATAATCCATGGGGATTTGGTATATATGACTTGGGTAGGGTTAATTTGCTCGTTCTAAGCAATCGATCGGCATACAGTTTGTTCGTATCGATTTCTGAGTCAATGATACCTCTCCTTTGTCTGTTAGATGTAACCGCAAACGATGAGCATAGGGAACTGGAAATCGAACCCAGCAGGTGTTCCGAAAAGGTTTCCAAAAATACGTAAAAAAGAAGAAAACCATGTTGTGCAGTCGGAGGATACATATTCGCGAGCTGGTTGATCAAAACCAGATTTTCTATTTTCCAATTTTAATGTAGCCAGTGACACTCGCAAGGTTAAGAGAAATCGATCAACGTGGTTGGCCTCTAGAACGCCACATACGAACAAACATAGATACATAGACTGATAAACAATTTACCCTTCTTCGGCAGTCCGGTAAAAAGGTATGAGTTTGTGTAGGTTATGTAGAAATTAAAAATGTCCTCCACGTGTTCCAGGCACGACATCTCACACAGCGCGCCGCGCCGGGCGCGTGATGGGCGGCGAGGACGGCGAGCGAGGCGAGTGGTGCTGGCAGGTGGCGCTCATCAACTCACTGAACCAGTACCTGTGCGGCGCCGCGCTCATCGGCACGCAGTGGGTGCTCACCGCCGCGCACTGCGTCACCAAGTAACTATGCTAGCTCCGTAGGGCAATAGAGTATGACGTCCATTAACCTCCATTGAAAAAGGAAGATCTTCCGACATGATGGGTGGTGTGTCTAGTGGCAAAACAGCTCAACGGTTGTTGTCGGACTGTTGTATGTGTTCAAATCGCACCCGAAAAACTCAGCTGGCGCGATGCAGGATTTTGTATGACATTAGTTCATATGTGGCGGCATAGATACGGATCAGATACAGGGCTACTTTCCTAAAGCTATCATGCCGTTATTCAAAATTAGCGAGACCGCCAAGAGACCTTGTTTTTGCCGGGTTCAGTTTTAATCTTACCTACTCGCTTTCCGTTGACAGTTCGCTTATCATTCTTTTTAAGTTTTCTGATATTTTAGCGAATAGCACTATGTTATCTGCGAATCTCAAGTGCGTTAGGGGGATACCATCGACATTGATCCCGAGATTTTTCCAATTGAGATCTCCCAAGATGTAGCTGTCAGGAAAAACTGACTCCGGCAGGGAATGCCACGCCTTAGATATACGCATAATAAAAGTATTCCCCAAAAAAATAAAGTGTAGTGGGTGGGATGTCCATAATGTACCGACGACGCATCGCCGTATGTTTTGTAGTTTGATGATGGAACGGGCTGGCAGCTTTTATTAAAGTAATACATAATCTCAATTTTTTTCAGTATCGTCCGCTCCGGCGACGCGATATATGTGAGGGTTGGAGACCACGACCTGACCCGCAAGTACGGCTCCCCAGGCGCGCAGACTCTGCGGGTGGCCACCACCTACATCCACCACAACCACAACAGCCAGACCCTGGACAACGACATCGCGCTGCTCAAGCTGCACGGCAAGGCTGAGCTTAAAGAAGGTGGGTACTTTGGTGTTTTTGATGATATGGATTTTAAAATTTAGGCCATTAAATTAACTAAATATTCATGAAATTTTGAAATCGTGCAATCGTAAAAATGTCTATACCTTTCAAAAGAGTAACTGTAAAATGGCTGAATAAATTTTAATGTAATTTATAACGTGAAATAACCATGGCCTGGTTTAGGACATAGAATTGCTTACTTTATTTGATCCCGAGTAGTAGTTCCCGTGGGATAATATTGACTTTTATGCTTGTAATTATTACCGCTAGCAAAAACTAGTTTGTTAACTATTTCAATCATCACGTTATAAGTTGTTGCTCCATTGGTGTAATTGCTGCGAGGCGTTTCAGTGCGAGGATAAATAAATAAACGTTAATAGAAACAACGTAGACTAAAAATCAGGACTTTATGTTACATCCTGAAGTTTTTCAGGCATTTTTCCTAAATGCGGATCTGATAAATTGTTTTGTTGTCTACAGGAGTATGTCTGGTCTGTCTGCCGGCGCGAGGAGTGAGCCACGCAGCTGGCAAGCGGTGCACCGTCACTGGGTACGGGTACATGGGAGAAAGTAAGTATTTCCTTTATATTTAATCTAGTTCTTCGCTCATCTCTATCCTTGCCAACACAGGCTATCCTTGCCAAGGTTACATCGTTACATAGGTTACGGCAATTATTTAGCCACACGTCTGTTTGGTTCGGGGTGTTCCTAACGATCATCATCAGGTCAGGATTTGTTTGAAGTTATCTGCCGACAACTTAACCGAAGCTTTTCCAGAGGCTGGAACCGTACTATTTGCTGGTAACAATTTCCACCACAGAGTTGAGTCTTTTCTCTTGATACAACAAAAAATGTTGCCTAATATGCTGTGAATGTACACAATACTTGGGATTATATATTATGTTCTCGAGCATACCACCAAAAATACCATATTTCATGAAAACGGTGCTAAAACTTGTCTTATCTCTCAACTTCAAGCGGGTCCCATTCCGCTGCGCGTACGCGAGGCTGAGCTACCCATCGTGAGCGACGCCGAGTGCATCCGCAAGGTCAACGCCGTCACGGAGAAGATCTTCATCCTCCCCGCCAGCTCCTTCTGTGCCGGTGGGGAGCCCGGCAACGATGCTTGTCAGGTTAGTAGCAGAGACAATTTTCTTCTTAGTCCACAGGAAGACCAAAGCACACCAATCGCTTAAAGTCACCCAAAGGGCAATAGAGATGCCTATGCTCGGAGTTCCCTTGAGTGATCGAAACAGAAATGAGGATATCCGCAGGAGGATCAATCTTACTGACTAAGCCCGAAAAATTGCAAAACATATGTAGCAGAGTGGCCAGGCACATTGCTTTCAGAGAACGGATGGTCGATGGGGCCGAACTGTTCTGGAGAGGCGATCGGGCATCGGCAGACGGACTGTTGGAAGCCCTCGCACTAGGTGGAACGTGCACCTGTTTACGGTTGCGAGACGCACAGGTCCGGTCGATGAAGCGACACTTTGGGAAGGTTTAGCATTGGACGTCTTTCGGCTGAATTGATAATGCTTATTTTTTAACTTTTATGTTCGAAACGCGGCTCGCAGCACGAGCAGAGATACATCTGGCGTGAACACACTTCTGCACTACACTATTTTCTGATGCCTAGTCTCCGTTAAGATAGGTCGCCTAAGTTTGGTAGAGAGGATATTATAATATTTCTTTGGCTTGTGTCTTTACAGGGCGACGGTGGTGGTCCCCTAGTCTGCCAGGATGATGGCTTCTACGAGCTAGTAGGCCTGGTCTCCTGGGGCTTTGGCTGTGGCCGACAAGACGTGCCAGGAGTCTACGTGAAGGTGTCCTCATTCATCGGCTGGATCAACCAAATCATTTCCGTCAACAATCTATAGTACAGCGCTATGAATTTTGGGTTTCTAAAGTAAGGCTCGGGTATTGGCGAGTTCGGTTAGAAACTGCTGAACACTAGCTAGTGTTCAGGCCTATGTAATTTAAAAAAATTATTGGATTTGGGTATGCTGTTGATGCAAAAAGTGTGTGCAGCTAAAGGTCCCGTTTCTGGTTCGAAAATTAATGCGACAAATTTTCAGATGTGCTTAGGTCATGTGATTGGTGAATGTGTTTTATACAGCCAATCGCATCACTTGGTTTGAATTTATGACTCGTTATAATTTATTTCCAGAGACCGGGGTGAGTTCAGTTTGAATTTCAACACATAAGAATGAGATTCAGAATTCATTGCTCAGCCTCTTTGCTCAGTTAGTAATTTTAACGTGAGACGTGCAAAAATTTTGGATGTGAATATTTTTGTATGCCAGCTAATACATCAAGTCGGTTTAAAAAAAAAAAGTATTTATAAAAACAGGTGCTTTCTCGCTTATTTTAGTGAGTGTCACATTATATTGGTACCTATACGCAATATAAACAAGTAGAAATTCCGTCCCATTTTCTCCAACTTTTTAAACCATAAACAAGAAGTCTATAAGAAAATTACTTCACCTTCATAGAATTAGGACTAACTATAATAAAATGACTGTATATCTGCATTTAAATAATATTTATTTTAAATTATTTCTATTTAAGCACAGTTTTCGACTAAGTAGCTATGGACTATCCGCAATGTAAATAATAACAAAACAACTTGTTTAGTTTTAAGTTATTTATTTATTTGTTTAGTTTTATTTTCTTTATATTTGTCGGCATTTAGACACTCTCCCACCATCTTCTCAGTCAAGGTAAAGTCGAATTTATTTTGTATTTTTTTTAATTTTCTAAATCATACTGCTAATGAACTTTTTGTAACTTTATTAGTCACGACATGGTTTTAGGGATATCTATTGTTGACACACAAGTTGAAGTCGCTATACAAAGGTTGATTTTAAAAGAGTTGTAAGAAATATTGAAAAAAAATACCTTCCTTTCGGACTTCGACGCAGTCGGCTACAATACGAATTAATAAATCTAGCAATGAAGAAAAATTTTCCGGTTATTTTAAAATAAGTGCTAATAGAATAATGTGTAATTACTTAGCTATCATTTTAGCAAAGAACCTTATTTTGTGCAATAATTATCATTGTGGTCACAGATAGAAAGCCTTGCTTCAATAAAATATTTATAAAATACACCCCCATACGTAATATTAATTTATTTTAGTAATAAACAGATAATCTTAGTTGTAGTACGAAAAACCAAACAATAACTATTATTTATATTATTTACACACAATTAGTATTTCTAGTTATTTATATAAATTACTTCGAATTAGAATCTGCCTGCGTGGCGCACATACCCCTTGAGTAGCTGATTTTAAAATAAGTATCACGTCTAAGCGGCTGGTCGTAATTTTATGGAAAAATATACATTAGACCATTTTCTTAATAATTTGATCAGAGAAAATTTTGAGTTTTATTCATATAACATAGTGTAATTAATTTGTAAAGTTATGTCTTACACGGACAAAAAACGACAATCGCACCAAAACCGCCGGGCGCATTTTAATGAAATCACATCTTGATCAAATGCTTTTTTTTAAAGTCATACAATAATAAGAAAAGTCCAAAAAACTACTGAATTTTTGGGTCGCGCGGGGGTGAAACGAGTGCGCGTTTTGTTCCCTCAAGATCAGTGGCGACGAGCGTCGTCTAAAGGATTTTACATTATTGTACCATAACATAAACTAACAGTCAAATCGTTTATTTGCATTATAATTACAGGTTTAAAAAGATATAACAGAATAATTTAGTCCGGGCTCCTATTTCCATTACTGGCGAAATTTCGATGTGCTGGGTCTCTATTTAACCCCTTGAGAAATACAGGCGTGATTTTATGTTATTTAATTATGTCCTAATACCTATTAATATGACTTTAACGAAATGCGTCGAATTTCAACTTTGACTTTCGAAATCGACCCACAGAAAATAGAATTATTTTTGAAATAAACTATTGCTTTTTTATAGTCTTTAGGCTCGCGCTTGACCACTATCTCACCTGATGGCAAGCGATGATGTGGTCGACGGTGAAGCAAATTTACCTAGAAAAAACTTATTCACTCTTGACTTAAGACTTAAGGCGATATATATGCCCCAATGTAAACGCAGTACTGGCCGTGCGCCCGCTCGATGCCCCTAAATATCAATATTGAACTTCCTTTTGAACAGTTTTGTTTGTGTTTTCAAAATATTATTTGATTTACTTAAGCTATGTCAGTTATGAAGAAATTCCAGCCATCTATTTTTTGTGTAAAAATATTTTTATACATCCAAGTCGTTTTGGAGGAGTTTCCAAAAGTTACGAAAAAATTTCATGTTGTTAATTTTTTTTTTAAAGAAAAACTATTAGTTTAACGAAAAAACCTTGTGTCAAAAAAATAAAACATGAATCAATAATAAATATATATTCTTTTCAAACCTTTTAACCCAGCCGTTACTAGGGAGTATGCTTTAGAAAGTAGCCGTTTTACGGCACTAAAGCGGTGGATGGACCGTAAAGTAGCGCAGGCAGAATCTGTTAGATATTTTATTTATTTCATACTTAAAAGGCTATGCTGTTAAAATACATATCGATGTGTTTTCGTGGAGTATCCAGCCATAATTGTCGGATTTTAAAATAAATTATTTATTTTTAGTTTTACACCGGATTCCACCAATATACAGGACGTTCATTTTACTGTGTTCACCATTGAATAGATGGAATGAAATTATTTTCAAAACTCTCCATTTTGTTGGTTTACGATATTCATACTACTAAGAAAATGTGTCTGTCTGTCTGTGACGTTTTCACGTCTATACCGTTGAACGGATATGATGAAACTTGCGCACGGATAGATTATGACCGATTTTGAAATAGGATACTATTCATTCTGTTAGTAAGTTATACTGGGACAATTCAACACTTTTCAAGCGGGTATCCTGAAACTAATTGATGATAAAAACCACAATACCCCGTAGTCAGAGGCACCAAATCGAATTAAAAAAAAAATGTTTTTAATTTGTTGTAATAACATCTGCGGAGTTTTGCGAACTTTCTTTGATTTGCATCTGTAAAATATCTCTAAGTTTATTCGATTATGTTTTGGGTTAAAGTTGTAAAAAAAAAAAAAAAAAAACTAAAACTCTGGTGGAATCTGGTATCTCTCCTTGTGAGGTTGTAAATATTATTGGGCTGATGAAACAGGCTGATTTGATATTTCGTGAGATGTTAAGCTAAGTATGATATCGATCTTGTTATCGATTTTAAGTTCCATCGTCTTTTATTTGGTTCTAGTGTCGCCGAAACCATATTAATTATAAACAAAAAAATCGTTGAAGAAATAATGCATTGTCCCGAATAAACGTTGTTCATTATTTTATTGTGTTCATAGACATTCAGTTCGCACGATACGAATCAGCCTGATCTCAGTTCAATCACTTGTAAATGTAGGTACTATATGCAAATAAATACGATAAAATTATCTTGTGTTTTATTTACAAATCATCATTTTAGCCGAAAGACGTCGACTGCTGGAAATGGTCCTCCCAAGCGTCGACACTGATCGGTCCCGTGCGTTTCGCATCCACCGGAATCCCACAGTCTTGATCAGGTCATCGCTCCACCTAGAGGAGGGACTTACAACGCTTCGTCTTCCGGTACGCGGTCGCACTTCAGAGGCCCTAGAAAAGTGACATTCTATCATCGAAATAAGCGTGGCGATAGCGATTGTCAAAATTGTATGGGATTGACAAGCGATATCGAAATACTCGTACCACGTGAACAATCCCTTAAATTTTGACATTTCGACTATCGCTTTCGCTGACATCTAACCCCACTTGTCAAAAAAAATATCGTTCAAAGCTTGAGATTGAGAGTAGGATCAGAGAGCTTTTTGTTTCTATCTGTACGGCAGGTCTTGAAAATCTTAGACCCGACAGCTTCCACGAACCTATCGCTGTAATCATCCACGGCGGAGCTCCCTAGGCACTCGAATCTATTCTGGAGTTCGAGCTGAAAACTATCGGGGTTTTGGATCCGGATCTGTGCTGGACGGAGCATAGACTTCATTAATTGAGACCTTTCAAGCTAGATATTAATGTTCAAATGTGCCTCTTACCATGCGGTGCTCGCTCCCGGTTTTCACCAAATTGATCTCAGAGACATCATTGAACATTTGCTTTTTGTTGACATGATGAAGTCGATCTCGTTTTTAGTTGCACCATTGTGGCTCTGCCAGGTCGACTTTCTGTGCTCACGCTTTCTGAAGAAGGAGTTCATCATATAGAGGCTCTCCTTCTCCATAAAACTGCCCAGTAGGTGCTCATCCTCGTCTCGTTTGCCTAGTTTTGCGTAAGTCCCCCATGACAACGGTGACCTGTATGACCTTCAGCGAATAACTTGAGGCTATTTTGAGTTTAGGGTACGCCACCCTGCGTTATTATGAGGAGATGTGTGAATCCAGGAGGAAATTTAAATCTCAGCTAAAATGGTGCCAGGACCGAGAAGATAAGATTAAAATGGATATTCTGGCATCCAATCATGTGAGTAAGGATTTTCGTGGCTTGTGGAAAAACACGAATTAACTTAGTCTTAGGCCGAGCGTGCCCGTGTGCATCGATGGTGTGAGCGATCCACAGGGCATAGCTAGTGTTGGGTAAATAGCCGGATGCTTTGAGTTATTATCGATTATAATCCATAAGTGACCATTAATAGCCTTGCAATGGATGATAACCCTGCTATTAATGTATTGTTAAAAAAATAAATGCTTTTTTTTTGTTTAGTGTAAAATCTGTGGGTGTGAACATAAATTGGGTGCGTGTACGCAGTGTGATTCAATGTATTGTAATTCTTTATATTTATTTTCACTTTTTGTACGTGAAAAAGTGTTAATAATAAAATAAATACACATTTTTTGGGAAATTCAGTTTTGTTAATTTAGAGATTCAATACTATAAAAACCATAATTACTATTGACACTTCGCTTTGTGATTTAACCATATACCTAATTAATTACTTGATTTAACAAAGCGAGCTAAATATGTAAGTGTATGTATAGCTACAAATAAATTTAACCGATACGTAAAAATGTAAGGTACAATAAGTAAGTTACTTATTAGCTCTTTTCTGTGAATACGACATAGGTAAATTATAAACAATGGAAAATACCCGAGCAGTTAGTAGGTAACATGCATACCCGCACCCCCGTTTCTCGTGCTATCTCTTTCTGGCGCTAATATTTATTCGTGCCAGAAAGAGATGCATGAACTGCACTACAGCGACGCCAACCGAATCCGGAATCAGTACGTCGACTGATATGTTACGGTGAAGAAGTCCTTTTTCGTGTGTTGTTGGTTTGTGTGTATAAATAATCATAAAATGGTTAGACCAAAGAACAATCTCGTGTGGAATAATTATGAACGTTTGGCAGATAAATCTGTGAAATGTAAACACTGTGATATGGTTTATAAACAAGCTAATTTAAAAAGAATGTCTCAACATTTAACTAAGTGTTTTAGATGTCCAGTTGACATAAGAAGTAATATATCGGAAGGTACTTCAACCACAAATTTTACCCAGACAACAGACCGAGAACAAGGACAAAATTTAAGTCAAACAAGAGTTTTAAGTGAAAATCAGCAGACATCAACAGCACAAATCACTAATTCTAATGTTTCTTGTGACATGGATATGACGACTGAAAGAAAATCAAGATTAAACATGAAATTTGCAAAGGCAATATTCGTGACTCGCTGTTCTTTATCTTTACATCATCATACTCTATGGCAGAGTTTTTTTGATGATTTAAACCCATCGTATAAAATACCATCAAGAAAAACACTTTCAACCACACTTCTTGAAAACTGTTACACTGAAATGAAGCAGTCAATAACAGAGAAGGTAACCCTTAGCCAATACTTGCACTTACAATGCGATGGATGGAGTAATATCCGTCACGAAGGTATTATAAATTTTATAATATCAACACCGGAACCTGCTTTTGTGGAATCTTTACCCACTGAACAATCACGTCATACAGCCGAATATATTTCTGAACAAATTATTCGAATTATGAAACAATTTGATGAGAAAAAATTCATTGTTCTAATCGGAGACAATGCGAAGAATATGCAAAAAGCTTTTCAGCTAGTTAAATTGCAACATCCACACATCACAAAGCTGGGGTGCTCTGCTCACATCCTAAATTTGCTTTGCCATGATTTTATTAAAATCAATATTATAGAAAAAGTTATAAACACTGCAACTAAAGTTGTGAACTCTATCAAAAACCACAAAGTTCTTAATTCGTTGCTTCAGGACATAGTGAAAAGAAAAGGTTCTGGAGAAACACTTAAACTAGCAGTAAAAACCAGATGGAGTAGTCATTTGACGTTGTTGAAAAGCTTACAGAACACAAAAATAGCATTGAAAACACTAGCTATAGACGAGAAAGCCGTAGAACTTCCATCAGATGTTAAAAGCAACTTGTTAGAAGAATCATTTTGGGACCTTTTGAAGCAGATTTCATGTATCTTAGAACCGATTGCTGATGCTATAAAAGAATTAGAAGGTGATAAAACTAAAATAGACAAAGTATTTCTCATATTTAAGAATTTAAGGTCCCAAATCAACTTTATTTTATCAGACGTCACAGTTCTTGACAATGATAATAAAAACAATATTATGAAATTTATTGATAATCGGACTGCAATGGCTATTGAACCAATACATTTGGCTGCTTATTTGCTCAACCCTGCTTCACATGGAATAGAATTAGATCCAGAAGAAGATATAAAAGCAATGCAATATATTTATGAACTGGGCCAACATTTAAAAAGAAACGTCATGAAAGAATTAGCCGATTACAAAGCAAAAGATAACTTTTGGAAGAATCGCTTTATTTGGTCTCAAGTCGAAGAAACAGACGCCCTTAGCTGGTGGAAGGGTATTTGCAGTTCTACTAAGCTTCATAAAATTGCAGTTGCTATTTTATCAGCTCCTTACACGTCAGCAGCTACGGAAAGGACCTTTAGTACTCAAGCTGATGTACATACAAAAAAAAGAAATAAACTAACTACTGAACGAGCAGGAAAAATAACTTATATATCACACAACTGGAATTTGGAAAACAGACCGTCAAGTAAAGATATGGAAAGTGATTTCCACATGGATTCAGAACCTTTGTCTCCAACATCAGAAATCGATGAAATATCCTGTGACTGTGATGAACCTGTCCTTCTTAATACACCAGAAATAGATCCATTAGCGTCCGATCCAATTGATGTAACAAACTTAGGAGATTTTGAAGATTCCAGTGTTTCTAGCAATAATTAGGCTGAAAATGATTTTTGAGCAACAAATATAAAAGAAAACAACTAAAAACAAAAAAAAAACCCAAAAAATATCCCAAATAAATGACTGATTAAGAATAAAAAAAAAACTAAGTACATAAAAATCTAATTATCAAAAATCAATGTAAATAGCTGATTGAAAATTTTTAAATGGGCCAGATTAGTTTTAAATAACACATTTATTTACAACAAAGAAAGATGATGAAAATGAAGTCTAATCTGACAGTCCTAAGCCTGAAAACCATGAAGGAAAATTTTCAATCACTAAAATAACATTAACAGCAGGGTTATCATCCATAATTGCTATTAATGGCTACTAACTGGCTTTTATTCGATTATTAGCCAAATGATATTAACCGGATTATTATCATTGCCCAACACTAGGCATAGCCGAACTGTTGAAAGATAAGTTTGAAGTGGAATCGTCATTAGGTCCGTCGCGGGCGGTGATTGATGTTGAGCCCATGGGTGAGTCAAGGTTACTGCTAAAGACATTGCTTCTGACATACAGTCTACGTCAAGGGGCAAGACTCCCGGCCACGATGGGCTCAGCATCGAGCATCTTCGTTATGGGGCCCTAACTTGCCACGTGTTAGCTTTGTTGTACAATCTTTGTTGGAGCCATGCGTATCTACCCCCGAAGATGTTAAGAACGATAGTTGTGCCCGTAGTTAAAAATAAAACTGGGCTATTGACGGATAGGAATAATTATCGACCTATCTCGCTGGCTACGGTTTTGTCTAAGGTATTGGACAGCGAGCTTAATTCGCAATTGAGCAAACATGTACAATCGCATGACAACCAGTTTGGCTTAGGACGATGCGATTTTGGGATTTAAGCACGCTGTGCACGGCAGAGCACGCCTGTTTCCTCGACCTATCGAGTGCTTTTGATTTGTTTTCCTGCGACGACCTGAAGTAATGAATTTTTTTTTAATTTTGGTACGGGAACCAGGTCAACAGTGTTAGATGGGACAGGGCGTACACGATTTTATATGGTTTGGAGTGTGGTGTGGGTCTTCTACACTCTTTAACCTGTACATTGGCCAGTTGCTTGTGGAGCTGAGCAGTATCAGAGTCGGATGTTATATTGATGGCATATGTGTCAACAACATCAGCTATGCAGATAACATGGTGCTGCTAAGTGCCACAGTCTGTGGCCTTAGAAAATTGGTGTGTCTGTGCGAAAGTTACGCCAGAGCGCACGGAAGAGTGTCGTTATGGTGTTTGGGGCTGCTGGAATATATCCAGAAACGGTACCTCATATTAAAATAAATGGTGTATCTTTGCCGAGGGTTAAGTTAAGTATCTTGGGCACGTATTGACCGCTAGCCTCAGTGACGATGATGACATTGAGAGAGAGCGGAGGGCGCTGGCGGTCAGAGCGAATATGATTGCCCGCAGGTTATCACGTGCTTCTGTGGGGGTTAAGAAGACTCTGTTTAGGACCTTCTCCACCTCGTTTTACGCCTGTAGCCACAGGCTACAGGCGTAAAACGAGGTTAATTTTTCGCAAAAAACTTCGGTTAATTTTACGCAAAAATCGTACAGCGCCCTTCGCGTTCAGTATAATAATGCTTCCAGGGTGCTGATGAGGCTGCCTCGCTTCTGTAGCGCATCAGGGATGTTTGTGGAAATGCGCGTCAATTGCTTTTATGCATTGCTCCGTAAAAGATGTGCATCCTTGGTGCGCAGGGTGCGGGCCAGCTCCAACGGCATCCTGGACATGATTGCTGACAGAATGGACTGTGTTCCATATGAATCGTTGGCCCAGTATTTCAGCTGGAATGCTGAAGCAATGATGATTGTCTCAATGTGAATTTTAAATGTTGTCGTTTTCAAATTATATCTGTTGTTATTGTGCTACTAACATAGATATAAGTTTATATTGTTACTTACATCAAGATTATGTTTGATTAGGTTTAAGTTGTTTGATATGGGCAATGTCGCCTTAAATAAATGGATTAATAATTAAAATAATAAATAGACCTATTACATGTTTACCGACGGTCTATAAGGTTCTTACATCCATTTTGAGAGATAAAATTAGTAAACACGTCGATAATAACTCGATCATGTCGGCCTCTCAGAATGGATGTAGGAACGGGTCCCGCGGTACTAAGGAGCTACTCCTCATAGATATGGCCATTAGCCAACAGGTTCGGCGTTCCCGAAAGGATCTGTCGACATGTTGGATAGATTATAAGAAGGCCTATGACTCGGTTCCTCATACATGGCTCATGAGGGTGCTAGAATTGTATAAAATAGATACAACTCTACGCACCTTCTTGATGTCGTGTATGGGGCAATGGAGCACAGTCCTTCGCTATCCAGGATGTCGAAATATCCAGAGGAATAGCGAACCTGTAAGGATCGAGCGAGGTATATTCCAGGGCGATAGTTTGAGTCCTCTTTGGTTTTGTCTAGCCCTGAATCCTCTGAGCATGCTGTTGGAGAATTCAGGGCTGGGCTATCGATTGAAGAGAGGTAGTCAGGTTATATCTCACCTCCTTTACATGGATGACCTGAAGCTCTTTGCCCCCAACAATCTTCAACTGATGGAGCTTTTAAAAATAACTGAAACTTTTAGTAGCGCCATCAGGATGGAGTTTGGTGTGGACAAATGTGCGGTCATGCATGTAAAGCGAGGGGAGATTGTGGAATCCGTAGGAGTTCGAGTCACGGGTTCCATAAACCTGAGATCCCTCTCTCCAAACGAAACCTATAAGTATTTGGGTATGTCGGAAGCGTTAGGTATCAGCACTACTGACATGAAGCAATCGTTGAGGGAGCGCTTCTTTGGCCGCCTGAAGAAGGTATTCAATAGCCTTCTTTCGGGCGGAAACAAGGTGCGCGCCTTCAACGGTTGGGTCATGCCGGTACTGATGTACTCTTTCGGCATACTCAAATGGACTCAAACGGAACTTGACGCCCTGGATAGGCGGGTCCGCACACTGCTGACTGCATATCGAATGCATCACCCACGATCATCGGTCATGAGATTGTATATCCCGCGGAAGTGTGGAGGCCGTGGCTTTTTAAATGCCAAAAACCTCCACAACCGCGAGATATGCAATCTCAGGGAATACTTTCTAAACACCGACGTGGGTATGCATCGAGATGTAGTAGCAGTGGACAAGGGACTCACCCCGCTCTCCTTGGCGAATGAGAACTGGCGCAAGCCTGTAGTGCTTGATACTAAAGACCGCAGGGAAGTATGGCAGAGTAAGGAGCTTCACGGACGCTTTTTCCGGGCCTTACATGGGCCCGATGTAGATCAATCAGCGTCCGTAGCCTGGCTGCGTTTCGGTGACCTCTTTGGGGAAACCGAAGGTTTTGTCTGTGCAATTATGGACGAAGTTATCATGACGAATAACTACCGGAGATTTATTGTGAAGGATGGCACGGTTGACATCTGTCGGGCATGTCACCGTCCGGGTGAATCGATCCGCCACATTATCTCTGGTTGTTCTCGTCTAGCTAACGAAGAGTACTTGCATAGGCACAACCTTGTAGCCAGGATTATCCATCAGCAACTTGCTCTGAAATACACTCTTGTGGCATCGGAGGTACCGTACTACAGGTATGTGCCCGACCCAGTTCTCGATAATGGCAGTATCACATTGTACTGGGATCGGTCCATCATCACTGACAGGACTATTGTAGCCAATAAGCCTGATATTGTGGTGGTGGACCGAATCGAGAGGCGTGCAATGATTGTTGATATTACCGTCCCGCATGACGGGAACCTCGTGAAAGCCGAGAAAGATAAGCAAATCAAGTATCTTGACTTGGCTCGCGAGGTTGTCGACATGTGGGATGTGGACTCAGCGATCATTGTACCGATAGTCGTGTCGGCCAATGGCTTAATAGCCACGAGCCTCGACCAACATCTTAGGAGGCTCTCGTTAGGCGGCTGGGTCAAGGGCCTGATCCAGAAAGCAGTACTGCTGGACACGGCTCGCATTGTTAGGAGGTTCCTTTCTCTGGAGCCCTGACCGCCGGTAGCTTGGACCCTGTTCCCGATACCGGTGGGCCTCTATTTTTTATATTTTTAAATGTTTTTGTTTTAAATTTATTTTATAAAAATATTTAAAAATGTAATTTATAAGAAATGTAATTAATAAAAGACAAAAATAATAAAAAGCTTATAACTTCGCATTTTTTTTTACTTTACCGTAACCGCAGATAACATAACACTAGTATACAGATGCCCATCTAAAGAAATCCAGCATCCCATATAAAGAAACCGTGCCGACGTAACTAGTGTTTTTCGTCTGATTAAGATGATTATTTTTACAAGCACTTCGATCGCGTTCGGTTCTGTTTCACGGCTATAGGCCGTGACTTATTTTTCCTCTAGGCTTACAAAAATATAAAAAAAGTCCAGTGAAATACCCTTTTAAATGTAGATAAGGTTTGGTGTTAACAAAAACTTCATATCGTTATATTAGTAAATTATATTTTATTCAGAGCTTACACTCTCGTGATTACAGAGAAGCGTTGAAAACTAATTTTGTATTAAATCAAATATTTGCTTCATATTGTACATGAATGAGCTTGTATTTAACTACAACACAGAAAATGAAGGCAGCTAGTAATATTACGAAGGATTATACAACTAGATTATACTGCAGAAATATAATGCGTGTTATGTTACAGGTCGATTCACAGTTAAAGACGTCTGTGTAGTTCGCTTTCCGCTGCGCAATACCCCATCCCCGCTGTTACATGAAGCTGCTACTGCGCACCGACTCGCGGAGTGTTCAGAGCTGACATTAAGTTTGAATCGAACTTTACCTAAGGTTCTAATGTATATGCCAGAATTAATTATAAATACTTTTTAAACATGGTTAATATATTGTCTGACAAACTATTCGATATTATTATCGATTCACATGCACAAAGTACACATTTGATATGACGTGTAGAGATGAGAGTACTGGGTTCAAAACCGATTACTGGGTTCCAACCATTTCTGGCCCATCTCTAGATATGTGGAAATAATATAACTATCTAAAATAATATAACAAACATTATATATCTTAACATAGTAGTAAAATTAAAACTATTTTATAAAATAAATCAAATTAAATAAAGAATGCTTTTGGAAATACCTTGAAATATATTAAAATGTCGTAAGTTGAAGATAAAAATTGAAGTGTTGGCAGAAAAAGTAAGAAAAATAAACATCAAGGACAACTATTGTCAAGCAGTAAAACTCTATGATAAGTATGTCCACAAAGTATTGTTTTGTATCGTTATTGTTTGCCTGAAATTTGTCAATAGTAGCCCGTAGTCTGGACTTGTGCCCAGTTGATGGCAATAAGTTTGTCCCTCATTACTTGGCACTTAAACATAACTGGCGCAATGTGGGCGTCCTACAGGAGTACTTCGGTCCAAACCTTAGGGGAGTACCTACAGGTGAACTTCTGTCCGAACCTTCGGGGAGTACCTACAGATGAACTTCTGTCCGAACCTTAAGGGAGTACCTAAAGGTGCACTTCTGTCCGAACCTTAGGGCAGTACCTACAGATGAGCTTCTGTCCGAACCTTAGCGGAGTACCTACAGGTGAACTTCTGTCCGAACCTTAGGGGAGTACCTACAGATGAACTTCTGTCCGAACCTAAAGGTGCACTTCTGTCCGAACCTTGGGGCAGTACCTACAGATGAGCTTCTGTCCGAACCTTAGGGAAGTACCTACAGGTGAACTTCTGTCCGAACCTTAGGGGAGTACCTACAGGTGAACTTCTGTCCGAACCTTAGGAACTTCTGTCCGAACCTTAGGGGAGTACCTACAGGTGAACTTCTGTCCGAACCTTAGGGGAGTACCTACAGGTGAACTTCTGTCCGAACCTTAGGGGAGTACCTACAGATGAACTTCTATCCGAACCTTAGGACAGTACCTACAGGTGCACATCTGTCCGAACCTTAGGGGAGTACCTACGGGTGCACTTCTGTCCTAACCTTAGGGCAGTACCTACAGGTGCACTTCTGTCCGACCCTTAGGGGAGTACCTACAGGTGCACTTCTGTCCAAACCTTAGAGGAGTACCTACAGATGAACTTCTATCCTAACCTTAGGACAGTACCTACAGGTGCACTTTTGTCCGAATCTTAGGGGAGTACCTACAGGTGCACTTCTGTCCGAACCTTAGGGGAGTATACCTACAGGTGCACTTCGGTATAAACCTTCAGGGAGCACCTACAGGTGCACATCTGTACAAACGTTCGAGGAGTACCTACAGGTGCACTTCTGTCCGAACCTTATGGGAGTATACCTATAGGTGCAATTCTGTACAAACCTTCGGGCAGCACCTACAGGTGCACTTCTGTACAAACCTTCGGGGAGTACCTACAGGTGCACTTCTGTCCAAACCTGTTCAAATCCAAATGTTCTGAATTATGACGGTAGAGTTCGGATGTAGTGCGTAAGCTTCTCTTCAAGAAGTACTATGGTTACTTCGGAACCGAAATTTCTCGGCTTAAAAAAATTTACATAATGTTATATCCTCGTCAAAAATACAATGTACAGTTGGTTAACACTGTCATATTATCATAATACAACTAGCTATGAATATACATCGATAAATAAACAGACACTGAATACATATTATAAAAATATCATACTTTCATCCAAATCCTTTTATTACCAATCGGTGAGATTTTCCAAAGAACATGGCTAAAATAGTCTTAAAGCTGAATACACTATTTAAACCCTTAAAATTATTTTCATAGTACAGTAGACAGCATGTCAGTAGTACAAAAAACCAGTATGAGCTGATATTTTATTCTATTGAAACTCCGTACTACGCTAGGCCAGATTACGGTCAAAGTATACCAACATGGGTTCGACTGTACGAAAGAGGATTTACTTCAAGGGCCAATCATAACTAGCGCCTCTAGCAGCGACAACTCGCAACTGAACACAATATCTTCACGCCGTCTCAACTAAAGGTACAGGACAGTATACTACGGTATGTTTACTGCACCGTCAGTTGGCGTTCCGTTCCACGAGAGGTTTCTTGTGCGATGAGGGCGCGGGCAGCTTGGAAGGCTTCTTGCTTGTAATGGAACGGTTTGCGTTCTCTTTGGCGGCCTCTTGTTGCTGTAAAAGAAGCACGAAGAAGTTTAGTACTTATTTTTGGAGTAATGTAAGTGGAATAATAAAACATACACAGTTAAAGGTTAAGAAATCTAGGAATTCTTTATATAAAAATTAAATTGTAGCTGTCGTTAATTATCATATTATGCCGTCTCGTCGTCACTATCATTTTGTAAAAGTGTTACTATTTGGTATGGAATCAATATTTGCCCCGTATTTGTTTAAAGGGGAAAATTTTAATGAACGCGAGTGCACTCGGGATCGAACGGAACGAGGATGCGACGCGATTGGTTAATCGATCATTGGGTCAACGCACTAACCAATCGTGCGGTGCGATCATTGGATCGACGAACCAACCAATCGTGCGGTGCGATCATTGGGACGACGAACCAACCAATCGTGTGGTGCGATCATTGGGACGACGAACCAACCAATCGTGCGGTGCGATCATTGGGTCGAAGAACCAACCAATCGTGCGGTGCGATCATTGGGACGACGAACCAACCAATCGTGCGGTGCGATCATTGGGTCGACGAACCAACCAATCGTGCGGTGCGATCATTGGGTCGACGGACTAACCAATCGTGCGGTGCGATCATTGGGTCGACGGACCAACCAATCGTGCGGTGCGATCATTGGGTCGACGGACCAACCAATCGTGCGGTGCGATTATTGGGTCGACGGACCAACCAATCGTGTGGTGCGATCATTGGGTCGACGGACCAACCAATCGTGCGGTGCGATCATTGGGTCGACGGACCAACCAATCGTGCGGTGCAATCGTGGTTGCGGAACGGTGCAATCTCTTTTCCCGCGTTCCGCTTAGTAACCAAAGATACCTAAAAACAACTTGTGTGCATCTGACGATTCTTGCCAAGTTACGTGTTACAAATAGCTACAGATCGCTTTTACGATATTAGAGTGCTTACCTTCTTCATAGTATAAAGTATGTCAGTCTCCGACGTGCTCTTAACGATGTGCGTGTTGCGTGTGGGAGCGCTCAGCGGCGGCGACGGCGCCACGAACACGCTGCACTCTTCTGAGCTCGAGGTCGAGCACTCAGAGTCGCTGGCTGCAGGGGCTTCACCGTCTGACTCCAACACTATGCACTCCTAGGGGGGACACGGAGGATGTAGCGCATTCAGGAAGCTTATATTTCATGATTGGTTTACTTTAAAAATCATAGTTTTATTCTCATTTCTATCAGACAATAACAACCCAAAAGGACTGCCTTTTCGTACACCAACATATTAAATAAATTCGGAGTTAACAACTAGGATCACCTAAGTATAGACCATAAATTTTTCGAAGATTACTTTTTTTAGGGGCGTCGCACAGTCCAACAAAGTGATTGGCTACTGCTTAACCAGGAAACGAGGTTTAGGCTTGGCGTAAGTTTAGTCCGCGTACTGGTATTAGTGTATAGACTCACATCGTCAGTGGCGCGTGTGGTGCGCGTGGCGCGGAACCTGGCCAGCAGCCGCTCGTGCGGGGACGTGGCGGCCAGCCGGCGCGGGTAGCGGTACTCACTGCGCGACGGAGTCTTCCCTGGATACAAACAAACATGTGGGATATATCACTGTTATTTACATAAAAAACTGACGTGTTACCTAATGAAAATGTTGCAACCTACATTATATTAAGCTCAAATGTCACATGCGGGTATAATCAATGAAAATAAACAATTATAGTGCTATATTTTAGTCAACATTTTAAAAATTCTAAGCCATGAATTGACAAACAAACAGACAACCTACCGAATGGTTAGATTTTGTTGGTATTCGAGCATAATTTCTGCTATTAATTTTGTAACTTTACCCGATAACGAATTTTTACGAATATTATTGGTACGTCGCAAGATTAAAAGGTCATGTCAAATTATGGTAGTCACTTTAATTATCTACCAAACCTTCGATCAATAATACACAATCCCATACAAAACTTCTCTTTAAAACCGTCGCTAATTGTGTTTACGTTCTAAAAATTCTAGTTGAAATAAATATTAATGCAAATTCAACCTTAAATGCAATGCTTAAAACTGCATTCACAAAGCTTGTACAAAAAGCAATAAAAATGTTATGACCTTTCTTTGCTGCTTATACTTCAAAATAAATTTAATGTAAGATTAAATTTGTTTTGAAGTCTAAATTACAAAGTTCCGAAACCGTCGATGGTCAAACATACATAATATTTGGTAATTGATTCATATTTACTATTTAATTCGGTTTTTACTTTATGAAAACACTTAATGATATAAATTTACCGAAAAAACATATTAATCCCAAAATCTCGGTGTTACGGTGGTTATTTGCAATATTTTTGATCACACACTGCGTCCTTTTGACGTCTTAATGTTGGCTATGATTGGACCATATTAATTTGAAATAAGAACACATCCGTATTTGTGCTCTTATTTTTCGGCCCGTTTTGGAAGCTCTTACCGGTCATCTAGTGTATGATTGATCGAAGCTACCAACCATTTATATTAGACTGGCTTAGGGACTTTTTGAGTAGTTTACTACCAATCCATCATTGTGCTACAAAAGTTTAATGAAATAAATGATTCACAACTCACCCGTAGGAGAATACACCTTATACTCGTCAGTAAGGTACCGTCCCTCTAACTCCGCGTGTTTAGCTAGCGCCTCACACAGCTGAGCTCGCAACCTGTCCACGGTGGCACGCGCTTGTTCACAACAGCTAGCGTGACTACACTGGTGGCACTGGGACAGGGACATCAGCGCGGTGCTGGATGTACTGACAGAGGATAGCTGGCTGATCGCTGAGCTGGAGTTTGCCTGGAAATAGAAAAAATATTATTAGATGAAAGTAGTAGAAGGATCTCTCGGCCGATCCGGATGGGATCCATTACAGACCGAGAATGTTCCATACATCGAAACATACGTTTAGTATTTCGTCCTGGCTGTCATTAGTCTTTGACAGTCGTTACGGGTCTAGTCTTACCAAGGAAATTTATAAAACTACAAGCTTGGTGTGATAGTAAGATTAAGTAGCAACATGCGCCAGCTGTTCTGGGGAACTGTCTTCCGTTATTTTTAACAATCACGAAGCGCTGATTTTGAAGCTAATAAAGACTTTAGAATTTTTTTAAATTCCATGTGTTTTGTAAATTAATTTTAGACTAAATCCGCAAAGAATAATAACGTTGCTTACCTCAATCTTGCTGACAAGCGCATCAGTATTCTGTTTGTTGCTGTCCACCATGTTAGTGAGCGTGTTGTCAGCTTCCTGAACGAACTGTGCGCAAGTCGCTTCAGCTGTCGATATCACGTTGGATACATCTTGCTAAGAGAGACAAATAAACATTAATTTGATAATATCACATATCAATATGGGCCAACTGAATGTTGTCTAAACAAAATGATCTACTAAGATGCATAGAAAAACATACTGATTTAAATACGCGATCACAAAGTTCATAGGTCTAAAAATGTTATAGACTGAATTTAACTTTAGTACAGAACTCGCCAAACTTCTAGTCCGCCCTGAAGTTGGCTTACCGATGCGCAAGGCACGGCGCGCTGTTAGCTTTGTATGAGATTCACTACTGCACAGCCATTGTAGCCAACTTCAGGGCGGCCAAGAAGATTGCCGAGCACTAAAGTAGCAGAAGTAAAGTCTCCGCCAGTAACAAAAAAAAAATAAAAGTCATTGATCCGACCTTGTACCAAAAAGTTTTATTATGTATTAATAATAATAAGTTTATTTTTCAAATTTGTTAACAAAAGTTACAAGTACAGTAATATGGTACAACATAAAGTGCATAAGGTATTATCTCCTGGCCCCCAAACTAGGTTTATAGCCTGTGACTTGGGGACCAGTGATTCCATAAGGGTAGATAGAACATCAGAAATCTGCTTTCACCAGTAACATGGCTAACATAAGGATACAATGATTATTTATTTGAATAAAAAGAATGTATGTATGTAACTTGAAGACATGAATTTTTGTTTATAGAGATATTTTGATAATTTTGGTCTCAAATGAAAGGTATAGGCGTAGAACCATTTTATCCATGTAAATCGGTCCACGCGTTTATGAGTGAATGAATGCCAAGTGAAAGGGTCAAGAACGCCTCTTACCGCGATACCTTTGTTTGATCGTGTTAGCGACACTGCCTTTACATTTTTTTCGTATCGTTTTGAGATATTGGCATACATTGGTAGACAGGTGTTAACGGCTTTTGTTTTTTTTTGTTATCAGGCGGTGACTTTAATTAATTCGTTCGCCACTTTTGAAACTTAAAGGTTTAACCCGTCTGACTGTCACGTTCATCCTTAGGGTGATGAGGGTGCTAGGCTGTACATAACACCAAGCCCATTTTCTGTTACCAAGCCTCATTTGTATATTTTTAGCAACATAAAATATATATTATAGGCAGTTTCAATCTGTTAAAACATCTCATATTTACCATTTTTGACATTGATTGCCGCCGAGACCAGATTGTAGTTTAAAAGAGCCTTCAAGTTTACACACATCTAACTATCTGTGACGTACCTTAACTTGCACCTCGGCCTGCTCCACCAATCGCAGCTTCTCATTGTTGAAGTGTTCTACAACTTCTACCACATTCTTCCTGAATATCTGCTTGTCCACGTTGATCGCGGTTATGCCTAAAAATAATAAAAAAAATCAGCAATCATGCAATCAGCATCATAAAAACACAGGCTAATTAAGAAATTGACATATTATTTGTTCACTAATAAATGTTATAATTCGATTAGCGAATTTTTAAACGATGAAAACATATATTAATCCTGATATTTCTGTACCAATTCCTAACTATAAATTCAATCATGACAGACTAATTACACCTAAATTAACTTAACTAAGATGATGACAGATTTGAATTATAATGATACGGCGATCGACTGGAATTCTTCCTAATAATTAATAATGTATATTTATAAACTTATTTTATTTTTTTTGACATTGTGCTTGTTTTAATTAAGTTTGAACTGTTTTATAAAACTGTTTTGCATACCTTAGTTAAGGTAGAAAGTATAAGGATCACTTAATATTAAAATATCATCTCTATCTTGTACCTACTTTCTGTGCAAATAAATCATTATTCTATTCTATTCATGTCGATACGGCGAATGAGCTCATGTAGACACCTTATCTTACTTATAGTATAAATGTGGGAGTCTGGATAGATTTGGATGTGTGGATGTATGTTTATTACTTAATCACGCCAGAATGGCTGAACGTAATAAAAAGTATCCTATGTGCTATTCCAGACTATAATCTATCTCTGTGGCAATTTTCATCCAGATCCGTTCCGTAGTTTTAGCGTGAAAGAGTAACAAACATATAAAAAAATTTTTTGTTGTTTGTAAAGTAGGTTTACGATCGAGATGTTTACGTGATAACGTCTATCTCCATTCGTTTGTATGCCGCTAGAGTGAGAGAGACGGAAGATCGGTCCACTCACTCGAACGCTATGCCAGCCTCCGCTCGTGAGGATTCCGCGTGACAAGTTTCACGGAATGACTGGCAGCGCTCGAGATGAGACGGGAGATCGGTCCGTCTCTCTCTCGCCTGCGATCGCGCTCGTGAGGTTTTGGTGTGACACAAGTTTCTGAACATGTCACCCGACTAAAACGATTTTAAAGACGTTATCACGTCAAAAACACTTACAAACTTTCACCTTTATAATATTATTACTAGCTGTGCCCGCGGCTTCGCTCCCGTCAACTGCCTACCCTACCCTACCTACAAACCTACCCTACCTATCTACAATACTTTTTTTTTTTCTTTCGTAAGAACCTTTTCCTAACAATAACAAACACAACAAAAAAGAATTAGCGAAATCGGTCCAGTCGTTCACGCGTGATGCCGTGACCAAGGGAAATAGGTATTGATTTTTATATATATAGATATAGTGAGATTAAATGAGCAACCCGCACAGGGCCCGCGTGTTGGATTACAGCCCATTTCCCCTCACAAAGAGGCCTGTGTCCCAGCAGTGGGCACATTAATAGACAATTAAAATGAGTTCCGAAACTTTTTAATATAAATGAAAAGTAGTATGTATGGATCTTAGGTACGAGTACGACGGAGAAAGATGTGAGTCTATGTATGCCTTCATCATCAGCATCATCCACCTTGCCTTTTCTCATCAATGTGAGGTTACAAGAAAGCCTGTAAGTTATTATTATTTTAAGGTGAGTATACACTAGAGCATTTTCGCAAGCATCACAATGTAAGGTTCACAAATGGTATAATACAGATAAATGCTCAGTTTCCCAACTAATTTCCAAGTAATGTAACGTTCTTGCGCATGCTCGACGCTTTGTTCGGCATGCTAACGGCGAGCATTGTCCTGTAACATTTGTTTGTAGCCGCGTTCGTTATTGTCCTCACTCCACGTCAGGCGTGCTCTTGTCTTTGCTTGATTAAATGTAACACCAAAACGCTCGTCAGTTTTTAAAATCAGGTTTAACAGAGACATAAATCTAACTAGATAACGCAAGTCCCTCCATCTGTATGAAAACCAAGCGTTTTTTCACACACAATTTAAAAAAAAAATTACTTACCAATGAAAGAAAACATTTCCAATGCCTCGGCCAACTTTTTCTATACAGTCTTTCCAGCTCAATATATGGCATAATTAGGTATTTCTATAGATTTCGGTGGATCGCCGGTGCCGATAATGCTAAAGGAAAAGCTCAAAGTACGATCATTGATCGTAATTTTACTCCGTTTTATAACACGCGAAGTACATACAATCGCGTTATCTGAATGTTGTAACAAAACGTCGAGCGTCAGCGAATGATTGATGTTCTGTTACAAGTAAATGCTCTAGTCTATACTCATCTTTAAACGTGCCTTGTGAACTTAGAACGTTAACGTTAATTCACAGTCTATGGGCATTACAACTGTAATGTGTGTATCCCATTCTACTCTACAGGACAGTACTGGCATAATTTCATTTTGTTTTTAAGAAACAAGATCATGACTACAGTTCACTAGACATACCTTCCTCAAACTCCTTGTTATACTTCTTGACACCTTTAGCGCTCTCTTCTCTCTCAGCCCGCCACTCCTCAAGATCTCTATCCGCCTTTTCCAACTCCTCCTTGTCAGCCTTCGCCTGTTTCTCCTGCCACTTTTTGCAACACTCCATTTGTTCTTCCACCAGCTTCTGCAGCACCTCAATTTCTGTGACCTGCTTGGCCAGTCTGTCTTCTAAAGCCTGTTTCTCTGAGGCCACGTGTCTGGCTATTTTTTCTTCTATAATTCGGCGCTCCTCTGCTGCCCATTCTTGGAGTCTGTTCTCTGTTAGCTGGCGTTCGGTTTCGATGTCTGTGAGTTTTTGTGTTAGGAGTTGTTTTACGAGAGCTGATTTATCTTCCGTCTCCTGTGAATAATATAAAAATTTGACAACCATTTTCTATTGTATCGCTTTTGGTTAATACTTTTTACCCGACTACGGCGAAGTCAAAAGGAAGGGTTATGATTTAAGCAGTCTATGTATGTTTGTATTTACGTGTTCCTCCGTAGCGTAAAATATTAATCCGATTTTGATGAATAATATGTCAATCGATTTGTTATTTCGTTAACATAGGCTAAAAAAACATAATCAGGTTGTTTTTTAAACTTTTTGCTTGTTAGTAACAATTGTTGTGAAAAAGTGTTACATTAGATACCATAGCAATAAAATATATTGGTTCTAGCCTTATCAGGTTGGCTCTTTTCTTCGTTCATTCGATGAATTGTGAATATGCCACATTAAAACTTTGCGAAATTGATAATATGGTGGATGGTTCGCAGTCCATTAATTTTAAAGATTCGAAATTACTACTGCGGACTGACTGTGGGGGTTTTGGTTGTCCGTCTGTTGTAGGAGTCTGATACCCGTTGTTTCCCGTTTACCCTTTGCTGCCGAGAGTAACCACGAAGATTTTCCACGAAACAGGTCATCGTCAGATGATCTGTAGTAACTATTTACCAATCTGCACTGGGCTCTCCGTATGGTGTCGGACGTAAAGAAACTCACCATCCCATATCTTCCCGTGGGTGTCGTAAAAGGCAACTAAGGGACATACCAGAGAATGGGCAGCAGCGTTCTCTGTGCACTTTAACAACAAACTGCGTTCGCCAGCCCACCTGCCAAGCGTGGCGATTAAGGCAAACCGGCCAGTACAAGAAAAATCGGCCCCGAGTGCCTGGTAGCCCGTCTACCCTTGGCTACGGTAGCGGTCGAGGCCATGGCGTGGCAAGGGGTGCGATGAATCCCCGGAGTGGACCCGGCTACCCCAATAAACACCGACGACTGGACCTGGCAACGTAGAACACGCGAACACTCCGGACCGACGAGAAGATAGCCGAACTCGAGGAGCAATTAAGCAGGTTACAGTGGAGTATTATAGGGTTATCCGAAGTCCGAAGAGAGGGGGAGGACTCGATAATCGAGAAGGTGACCGGCAGTCCCAGGGCGGTGTCGGGTTTATCGTCCACAGTCACTTGTGAACAACATGTTGAAGATCGAGTGTCTGAACAGGGTTAACCTTATTCTTAGAATATCCTCGAGATATTCGCTGAAGGTCATACAGGTCTACGCCCCGACCTCGGCACACACCGACGAAGAGGTAGAGACCATGTATGAGGATATCTATAGAGCCATAAATGGTTTCAAAACTAACTTCACCGTTGTCAAGGGGGACTTCATTGCTAAACTGGGCAAACGAGACGAGGATGAGCTGCAAGTGAGGCAATTTGGAGTTGGACGGCGGAACCACCGGGGTCACCTACTGGCCAGTTTTAAGGAGAAGGAGGGCCTCTATATGATGAACTCCTTCTTCAGAAAGCGTGAGCACAGGAATTGACCCTGGCAAAGCCCCGATGGTGCAACTAAAAACGAGATCGACTTCATCATGTCAACCAAGATGCAAATATTCAATGATGTCTTTTTGATCAATTCGGTGAAAAACAGGAGCGATTACCGCATGGTGGGAGGCACATTGAACATTAATATCAAGCTTGAAAGGTCTCGACTGATGAAGTCTACGCTCCGTCTAGCACATACCCAGATCCAAAACCCCGAGAGCTTTCAGCTCGAACTCCAGAATCGATCGAGTGCCTAGGGAGCTCCGTGAATGAATACAGCGATGGGTTCGTGGAAGCTGTCCATACGGTTGGGTCTAAGTTTTTCAAGACCAATGGGCCTCATCGGAAAGCTTACAGTCGCCCAAAGGGCAATGGATAGGGCCCTGCTCGAAGATTCATTACGTGATCGAATCAGAAATTTAGAAATCCGCAAGAGAACCAGGGTTACCAACATAGCCCGAATTGCCAAACTTAAGTGTCAGTGGGCAGGGCACATTGCTCGCAGAACGGATGGCCAATGGGGCAGAAAGGTTCTGGAGTGGCGACCGCGAACCGGAAGACGTTGCGTTGGCAGGCCTCCCACCAGGTTGACCGATGACCTGGTGAAGGTTGCAGGGATCCGCTGGATGCGGGACGCACGGGACCGGTCAGTGTGTTGACGCTTGGGGGAGGCCTATGTCCGACGTGCAGTGGACGTCTTTCGGCTGGTACGATGATGATGGTGATGACTGAGCTCTCGTGTTTTAGAAGTGGGAACATTAGTAAACTTGATGGTACGAGGCTCAACTTACCGCCAGACAAGCTTGTGCCTCATTAGCGCGTCTCTGTACATGCGCGTGCCGGTTGTCTCTGTGCTTGCGCTCTGAGACCGCGCTGCTGGTAGCTACAGTCTGCGCGGGAGTTGTTAGTACGAGGCTCAACTTACCGCGAACCAAGCCTGTATCTCAGTAGTGCGTCTCTGTACATGCGCGTGCCGGTTGTCTCTGTGCTTGCGCTCTGTGACCGCGCGCTGTTGGTAGCTGTAGTCTGCGCAGGAGTTGAATGCCGCGTGTGCCCGCTGTAGAGATGATACTTGGGCTGCCGCGCCGTTGTACTGGGGGGTAGAAAAGGACCATAATTAAGATTAACAATATCAAACACAAAAAAAAAAAAAAAACAAAACATCTTATTTAATTGTTCACAAAACATTTGAGCATAATTTTCATTACGATAGCTTAAATATGTATCTAGAGGTGAGGTTAACCCAGAGTTGAATACTTCTAACTATAACACATCTAAAAATATAAATATTTTTTAAAGGTTTAGGCAAAGAAAGACATCTTATGTTTAAGCCCTGTAGGGCAACAAACCTAATTCGCGGATAAATTTGAAAGAGAGTTAACGCGGCCCTGGCGCAAGCAACTGAAGGAACACTTTTAGTCAGTAAAAGTCTGAAACGCCCACCCGCTTCACCCAGAGCGGGAGAAGTCTTTGGATGATATCCAAAACCAAAAAAAGAGGACAACAAGCCTGTTGTTAACTATGCTGCTATTGTAAAAATCCTAGTGGAAAAAACCAATAGTGAGTCCACGCGTGGGCACGTTTTTGGACTGACAGAGAGAGCCCGGGCACGAGGCGTGCCGCACCAGGGCGCCAGGAACACGCGGCGGAGGCTGTCGGCTCGTCTGACTGCGACACTCCGTCCAGGCAGGAGCGACCGCCAGCTATCTTGCCAACCTTGCAGTTATTATTACACGAGCCACGAGCTCCTAACAAGTAAAAAATATGTAACAACAGCTAGGCTCACCCACTGCGTGACGAATGCCTCAACCTTCCCCGTGACGTCGACGTCCTGCACGTGCTGCAGTGACGTCAAGCAGCTGAGCCGCAAACCTTCCAGCTTCGCTTGTAATGCAGCGCAGTGTGACGTCATTGATGCCTGCACTTGGGAGCGGTGAGCTGCGCTGGATTGGACGAGAGTCGTATGGCTGTCTAATGTTGCGGCTTTTATCTGAAAACAGAAGAATTAGAGGTCTTAAGTAGTCACCATAGGTAGGAACAGCGCGCCGAAAGCGACTAGACACCATTGCTGGTAATAATAAAACACCATTGCTAATTATAGCCGCATTTCCACTGATCGCTGGGATGCCATAGTCAGAATTACGGCAGACAGATAATTTTTACGAATAAACAATGACTAGCTCGGTTTGAATAGAAAATTAAAATCAACCATCAAGTTCAAATTAGTAACTTAACATCGTCATCACAACCTTAAGTTAAGTTTAATCATTTCTACTTAGGAAAAAGCAAGACTATATTGTCTTAACGAACTTACCTCGTTCGTAGTATCAGTGATCGTCTGCACCAATTTCTCAATTTGTTGGTTCATTTGCTCCTGTGTCTCCATACTCGAAGTCATGCATGTATCTGTAAATGGAAAATGTTTTCTTATCATTTTATTTACGAAAAGCCGTGTACCAGATCCTATCGGTAATAATGACCAACTTCCATAATGAATTTTCAAAAATCGTTCTTTACTGATCACCAGGGATCGATCCTAATAGTAGATTGTTTATCTAGGAAGCAAATAACTATTTTTAAGGCGGGTGTGTTTTACGCCGCAGTACGCAGTCACGTAACACACTCCAGAGCGGAGTGTGTTACGTGACTTAAAAAAGCGCAGCGGGGGCTTCAAAGTACGTCACTCGAGCCTAAAATAGTGTTGCTCCCGAGGTGGATACTACTTTTATCACCCTCTTTGAGAAAATAAGTAAGTGCAACTTATAAACAAGAACGTTACGTTGATTTATTTACATATAATTAGGAACCATAAGACATAACATAGAAATAATTAAGAGCTAATATTTATATTTGAACAATTATGGAAGTGCATCGTAACAATTTAATTAGTACCATCCGTTACAGTTGTAGATTTATTTTTGGCTCGCGCGCGGTTTTCCAGCCAGTCACTTGTTCAATACAATGTTCCCGTGCGGACCGAAATAGAATTACAATCGTTCATTAGCCATTCACCTATTACATTCGTCGTAATCGATTTTAGCGATGTAATCCTATTTCGTATCGCATGGTTTGTGATTTATCACTTTGCTGATTGGAACATTTACTAACAATATCCACATTCCAAATTCAAATCACTTTAGGCCCTAGAGATTGATGAGCTATTTTAGTACCTGTTTACGAAGAATAAACTAGCTGTTTTTTTAATAGATGTGACAAATAGCATATTATCTAATCGAAAAGAGGCGAATGGTTCCTCGATAAGACGGGCAAACTGGGTCATTCCGGCGCACTTAATAACAGTGACGAAATGACTTTTGAATTGTATGGGAGCCCCACTTAAATATGTTTTATTTTGTTTTTAGTATTGTTATTATAGCGGCAACAGAAATACATCATCTATGAAATTTTAATTGTCTAGCTATCACGGTTCATGAGATACAGCCTGGTGACAGACAGACAGATAGACAGTGGAGTCTTAGTATAGTTACCGACACGATTTTAGAGCGCTCGGAGAAAGTGGTGGGGTGATTTGCGCATGTTTACATTCATGCATAAAATTACTAAGTGTATTTTGAACTAATTATTTGTTTAAAGATAGTTTAAACTTTGTGAAGAATAGATATTTAAATAGCTAATTTTAACACAGTGTCGTTTAGGCACATAAGCGTATCAACATATTAATAAATGCTTAATCTTTAATAACGGATATAAATATGTCACTTAGGGCCGATTTCACCAATGAGGCTAATCGCGATTAATGCAAATACAGCGTTCTAATTATTTGAGACAGCTCAGAAACTTCTAGGCAAGCGTGCTTCACCGTCGACCACATCATCGCTTACCATCAGGTGAGATAGTGGTCAAGCGCGAGCCTATATACAATAAAAAAAAAAATAATAAAAAAAAAAACTACCAATCAGAACGCTGTATTTGCATAAACTGAGTTTATTTGAACTAATCGCGATTAATCGGCCCTAAATTAAATATAGAAAGAATGAAAAACATACTTTTATGTAAGTTTTTCGTGTTTGCCTCGTCAACACTTTTTTTTTCGGCATCTTTCATCGGCAACGAAACGAACGAAATTTTTAAACACTGCAACGGAACTTCTTATTTAACACAATAACGCGCTCGTGTACCTAGGACACACGGGACGGGGAAAGATGATACTGGTTGAGCAATAAGTGTATGGCGCCGGCCGCTTCACCGTTGCACCTCACCCCGCCAAACAGACCCAAAAATCGAATTCTGCGCATTCAAGGTAAGCGCTTTTAAACCGCGCCCATACCTGTAATAGGGTAGTTTTTACCAGTAAGGTACAGAACCCTAAAAAGCCGCCTGCCGACGCGGCATTACCAAATTATAGTAACAAATACGCGGGCACTTCTTACTCGTTTTATTACTTTTTATCAAAATATTACAATTTTAATTTGAACATACGAATTGAGTTCTAAAAGTGAAAGTGAAATATTAACACCAGAACGTGTAACATTAAACGCAGAACCTGTCATAAACAATTTAATATCAAACAAATCGAGAGAAAAGTATTAATTACGGCCTTCCTCCGTTGATCCAGCGATGCAACCTTTGTCGTTGCGCCCATCCACTCTTCAAAACAGCGTGAAATGTCACCATTGATCCAACATGACCATCAACCAGAGTCTGAAGTTATTACGAATATGCAAGTGATTAAGTCAACGATATTTTCTGTTCCCAACAAAAGAGTTGCTTACTTAACTTCCAAAATTGCGAAAACTTATCTAATATTAAAATAACTTTGTAATTTGGTTAAGTAAATATAAATATTCATCACTACTAAAAGCATCTCTTATTTACTTTTCTCATAGAGGGGGATGAAAAGGTGTGCCACACGGTACCAAAATCATTTAACCTCGAGAGACGTACTTTGAATCCCTCGTTACGCATAGGATTCTACTCTAGAATCCTTCGCTTTGCTCTGCATTCAGCTCAGGATTCTACTCTAAAAGCCTCCGCTTTGCTTTGTATTCAGCTTAGGATTCTACTCTAGAATCCTTCGCTTTGCTCTGCATTCAGCTCAGGATTCTAATCAAGAAGCCTTCGCTTTGCTTTGTATTCAGCTTAGGATTCTACTCTAAAATCCATCGCTTTGCTCTGCATTCAGCTCAGGATTCTACTCTAGAAGCCTTCGCTTTGCTTTGTATTCAGCTTAGGATTCTACTCTAGAATCCTTTGCTTTGCTCTGGATTCCGCTTTGGATTCTACTCTAGAATCCTTCGCTTTGCTCTGGATTCAGCTTAGGATTCTACTCTAGCATCCTTCGCTTTGCTCTGGATTCAGCTTAGGATTCTACTCTAGCATCCTTCGCTTTGCTCTGGATTCAGCTTAGGATTCTATTCTAGAATCCTTCGCTTTGCTCTGGCTTCCGCTTTGGATTCTACTCTAGAATCCTTCGCTTTGCTCTGGATTCAGCTTAGGATTCTATTCTAGAATCCTTCGCTTTACTCTGGCTTCCGCTTTGGATTCTACTCTAGAATCCTTCGCTTTGCTCTAGATTCAGCTTAGGATTCTACTCTAGCATCCTTCGCTTTGCTCTGGATTCAGCTTAGGATTCTACTCTAGCATCCTTCACTTTGCTCTGGATTCAGCTTAGGATTCTATTCTAGAATCCTTCGCTTTACTCTGGCTTCCGCTTTGGATTCTACTCTAGAATCCTTCGCTTTGCTCTAGATTCAGCTTAGGATTCTACTCTAGCATCCTTCGCTTTGCTCTGGATTCAGCTTAGGATTCTACTCTAGCATCCTTCACTTTGCTCTGGATTCAGCTTAGGATTCTAGAGTAGAATCCAAAGCGGAAGCCAGAGTAAAGCGAAGGATTCTAGAATAGAATCCTAAGCTGAATCCAGAGCAAAGTGAAGGATGCTAGAGTAGAATCCTAAGCTGAATCCAGAGCAAAGCGAAGGATGCTAGAGTAGAATCCTAAGCTGAATCTAGAGCAAAGCGAAGGATTCTAGAGTAGAATCCAAAGCGGAAGCCAGAGTAAAGCGAAGGATTCTAGAATAGAATCCTAAGCTGAATCCAGAGCAAAGCGAAGGATTCTAGAGTAGAATCCAAAGCGGAAGCCAGAGCAAAGCGAAGGATTCTAGAATAGAATCCTAAGCTGAATCCAGAGCAAAGCGAAGGATGCTAGAGTAGAATCCTAAGCTGAATCCAGAGCAAAGCGAAGGATGCTAGAGTAGAATCCTAAGCTGAATCCAGAGCAAAGCGAAGGATTCTAGAGTAGAATCCAAAGCGGAATCCAGAGCAAAGCAAAGGATTCTAGAGTAGAATCCTAAGCTGAATACAAAGCAAAGCGAAGGCTTCTAGAGTAGAATCCTGAGCTGAATGCAGAGCAAAGCGATGGATTTTAGAGTAGAATCCTAAGCTGAATACAAAGCAAAGCGAAGGCTTCTTGATTAGAATCCTGAGCTGAATGCAGAGCAAAGCGAAGGATTCTAGAGTAGAATCCTAAGCTGAATACAAAGCAAAGCGGAGGCTTTTAGAGTAGAATCCTGAGCTGAATGCAGAGCAAAGCGAAGGATTCTAGAGTAGAATCCTATGCGTAACGAGGGATTCAAAGTACGTCTCTCGAGGTTAAATGATTTTGGTACCGTGTGGCACACCTTTTCATCCCCCTCTATGAGAAAAGTAAATAAGAGATGCTTTTAGTAGTGATGAATATTTATATTTACTTAACCAAATTACAAAGTTATTTTAATATTAGATAAGTTTTCGCAATTTTGGAAGTTAAGTAAGCAACTCTTTTGTTGGGAACAGAAAATATCGTTGACTTAATCACTTGCATATTCGTAATAACTTCAGACTCTGGTTGATGGTCATGTTGGATCAATGGTGACATTTCACGCTGTTTTGAAGAGTGGATGGGCGCAACGACAAAGGTTGCATCGCTGGATCAACGGAGGAAGGCCGTAATTAATACTTTTCTCTCGATTTGTTTGATATTAAATTGTTTATGACAGGTTCTGCGTTTAATGTTACACGTTCTGGTGTTAATATTTCACTTTCACTTTTAGAACTCAATTCGTATGTTCAAATTAAAATTGTAATATTTTGATAAAAAGTAATAAAACGAGTAAGAAGTGCCCGCGTATTTGTTACTATAATTTGGTAATGCCGCGTCGGCAGGCGGCTTTTTAGGGTTCTGTACCTTACTGGTAAAAACTACCCTATTACAGGTATGGGCGCGGTTTAAAAGCGCTTACCTTGAATGCGCAGAATTCGATTTTTGGGTCTGTTTGGCGGGGTGAGGTGCAACGGTGAAGCGGCCGGCGCCATACACTTATTGCTCAACCAGTATCATCTTTCCCCGTCCCGTGTGTCCTAGGTACACGAGCGCGTTATTGTGTTAAATAAGAAGTTCCGTTGCAGTGTTTAAAAATTTCGTTCGTTTCGTTGCCGATGAAAGATGCCGAAAAAAAAAGTGTTGACGAGGCAAACACGAAAAACTTACATAAAAGTATGTTTTTCATTCTTTCTATATTTAATTTAGGGCCGATTAATCGCGATTAGTTCAAATAAACTCAGTTTATGCAAATACAGCGTTCTGATTGGTAGTTTTTTTTTTTATTATTTTTTTTTTTATTGTATATAGGCTCGCGCTTGACCACTATCTCACCTGATGGTAAGCGATGATGTGGTCGACGGTGAAGCACGCTTGCCTAGAAGTTTCTGAGCTGTCTCAAATAATTAGAACGCTGTATTTGCATTAATCGCGATTAGCCTCATTGGTGAAATCGGCCCTAAGTGACATATTTATATCCGTTATTAAAGATTAAGCATTTATTAATATGTTGATACGCTTATGTGCCTAAACGACACTGTGTTAAAATTAGCTATTTAAATATCTATTCTTCACAAAGTTTAAACTATCTTTAAACAAATAATTAGTTCAAAATACACTTAGTAATTTTATGCATGAATGTAAACATGCGCAAATCACCCCACCACTTTCTCCGAGCGCTCTAAAATCGTGTCGGTAGATTCAGCTTAGGATTCTACTCTAGCATCCTTCGCTTTGCTCTGGATTCAGCATAGCATTCTACTGTAGCATCCTTTGCTTTGCTCTGGATTCAGCTTTGGTCTGGAGGGATGTTGAGGTATTTTCCTAGTAGAGGGGCAATATAGGCTAAACAAAAAATAAGTATAATAAAATATATGCATTTACCAAAAGCAGCCAGCAGGTTGCTGATGGCAGTGTTGACGGTGTCGACAATGTGCTGAACTCCAGTGCTGATAGTGCCGCGCTGTTCGGCCGACTCCTCGCGGTACGTGCGGACTATCTTCAGGTTGGTTGATTCCACGGTTCTTGGGAAGAAAAAAGTTATTAACATTATCATTTATAATAAATTCATCACATTCATAAAAAAAATAGTCTTATTACTGGAACTTTCATGAACAATTTTCAGTACCTATTTCCATATAAAAATACTATTAAACACAATTATACATTAGGTAGATAACAATCCCTCTCACAGTAACTAACCTTCTCACAGAGAGGAGGCCTGTGTCAAATCATTTATCAGCGAAATATGGTATTATTATAGTTTTCCGGGTGAAATTTTTATAAAAGTTCTTTAGACCATATCCTACCATGGCAGGTGTGCAAAACATAACAATAAAATATTACAATATATATAGCTTCTGTTAGCGGGTTCGCCCGCGTGAAAATGGTCTCAAGGGAACATTATACCGGGGTAAAAAGTAGCCTATGTGCTATTCCAGACTATAATCTATCTCTAAGCCAAATTTCATTCAGATCCGTCCAGCCGTTTGAGCGTGAAGAAGTAACAAACGAAAAGGCGAAAATTTGTGTGTGTGTGCGTGTGTGTTTTGTATACACACACGCACACACACACAAACTTTCGCCTTTATAATATTAGTGTCACTACTAGTGTGACTTACGCCACAGCAGTTTTGCTGTTTTCTGAATTAAAACAATGAAAGTTTTAGCTCAGGAGACTGTTCAGCTTCATATCTGTGATAAACAATCGCAGATGTGATTCTTCCAGGTCCTTGTGTCGGGGGGCAATGGTAGCAAAGTCAAATATATTTATTCAAATAGGCCAATAAGCGGCACTTTTGAACGTCAAACAATTAAAAATTTAAATTTTCAAATAATAAAAATTTATTCTACCGTGCATTCGGAAAAGTAGCTTGTAATGGAGAAGAACGCACAAGAAACTCCATAATTACTAATTTTTTTTTAATATGTGTTTTACAATATTTACATAAAATTCAAATTTTTTATTTAAGACGTAAGTCTATAGTTTTAGTAGCAACAAAATAACTTAACAACACTCACTCACACACTCTGTATTTGTATTTTAAGTTTTCCTTGTTTTTTTTATGGTATGCGTCGTGCCTGGCGCAAATAAACGTTTTTTCTTTCTTTCTTTCTAATGACTAGTGTTAGTAATAAGGAGGAAATAATAGAATAAAGTGTCAACTGGTGTGGATCCTCACCCAGTGGCGCAGCAGAGGGGAATCCCACCTATCTGAGAATACGCTCAGGAGACTATTAGTATTGGACATAACTACATACATTAATAAATTCATATATGTGAGGACAATGCACCCAGAATAGCACTACAAACTATACTACGTACATGTATAAAGTATTAAAATCATTAACAGGTAAATTCATTAATTTGATTTTGATTTGATTTTACAAATATTGCAAACATAGGTAGCGATGATCGAAATCTTTGGCATAGAAGATGTGTCTGGCGGTGAAAGCTTAACATCTGGTGGACTAGTTAGCTATAAAAACCATGAACAACTTACTTGCGCTTATCATTAGCATCGTGTAGACAGGCGGCGTGTGTAGTAGCCATGTCGGCCGTACCGAGCAGTTCCCGCGCCTGTGAGCTCAGGGCTACCTCGGTGCTGCAGTGAGCTGACACCAGGACCTGCTGTTCTTCACAGGCTTGCTTGGTTTCCACCAATTTCTGAAAGAAAGACGAAGCTTTAGGGAAAATATTTATGCTAATAAATCTTGTCTAGTATGTTTCAGAGCATCGCGAAAGATGATTAGTAAGACAAGGATGGCGCAGATTTCGGCGAAACCGCTATTTGCTATTTATCTAGATGGATTTCTAACATTTGGTATATACTATCGCACACCTACAGCGCGCTTTATTGTTTTGACACGCGATATGCTATTACGGCCCCATTACCCCAGTGCAATAGGGTTGCGTCCACATCATCACAAACAAAAATACTAATTTCTTACAAAAAGATAGATTGTTTTTATGGGACACAACTAATCATTTTACCAAAATGCCATTTAAATAAAAAATACTACCAATTTAAAAGATCAAAAATAGGTACAGTACTCACATGGCTAGTACTGGCCAACTCCTTCTTGGTCTGGTCCAGCTGCGTGACAGTGCTGGCCAGCTCGTGAGCCTTGCCCTCCAGCTGGCGGTGCAGCAGCTGGAAGTCCGCCAGCATGCGGTCCCGCTCCTCCTCCTTGGCGCGCACCCTGAGGAGCAGCTCTTGGATCTCCTTGCGCTGTTCCTCTTCTTTTAACGTCATTTCCGCGTACGTCTCGGTGGCTAGGTATACCCCTGAAGAAAATAAACCGAACTGTACTCTACCAATTAACTATATTTGACCAAAAACGATAAAACTAAATAGTTACATTGCTAAGTATGTACAATTTGTAGGCTATTTAATAAGACAAGCCCACCTAACCTCGATTAGGACAAAAATAGTATTTCCTTACCATTCTTATCCCTGGCAGCTTGCAAGTCCCTCTTCAGTCTATCATTCTCCTCCGCATACTCCTTTATTATCGCCTTCTTGGTCAACTTCTGGTTGACTTCTGGCTTATTCTGGATGTTCTTGGCGCGGTGGGCATACTCCAGGGTGCTCATGGTCTCCTCCAGGTCCTTGTGTCCGGGAGAGATGGTAGCGATGATCGAGGTCTTTGTACGACCGCCCAGGGATTCTTGGAGGATACGGGTCAGTTTCGATTCTCTGTGAAAGACGAAAAATAGTCAGATGTGAAGGCAAAATATTCAGTAAGCTTCAATAGTAAAGCATAGAATAGAAAACATGTATTTGACGCAGACATATCACAACAAAACAGCAACAATCACAAAGTAACAGAGAACAGTAGTACCGAAAGGGTTACCAACTCAGCATTTGCTGGGATCAGACACCCAGCGCTGATTTCAGTTGGCACACCGCTTGTGACACACAGATGTGGTTAATAAAATAGAGACTTAATATAATGTTAAGTACCTGGGCGACCGAGCTCTGCTCGGGTGAAAATATAGAGAACGACATTTTCTAAAAATGAAACCTAGTTAATCGATTTATCGCCCCCAAAATCCTCAGCATACTAAATTTCATGAAAATCGTTAGAGCCGTTTCCGAGACTCAGATTATATGTGTCGGAGATGATTATCAATTAGTTTGCGGATAGTCAACAGAATTTGTAATAATTTGTTTTCTTATTACTAATTCAAGTGTATTACTAATTCAAGTGATTTTACTATCAATTATTGCCTAATAAATCGGAACATAATTTATTGAGCACTCAGTGTACGCATCAATTGATTCTTGGCAACTTATTTTGATAATTGTAATCGATGGTAAAGTTCAAAACAATTGTTGGCATGTTAATTTGATTATTCTTTGTGTAATCCTAATCACCATTGTTTATTTACGACAATTATTCTTGTTTTACTTGATTGTTTTAGATTGTAAGTCTTAGATTTAGCACATTTTAGTGTTTTGTATCAAGTAAACACGTGACGTACTTCCGTACGTCATCGAACAGAGTTGATCTGGAGGGATAGCAAGGTATAAAAGAGCTTGCACCGGTAGGCAAGTCAGTCTATCTTCGGATTAGACTCAATAAAGAGCTCCCCTGCTCCCGACAAAACTGTTGGTTTATTTGGTACAGCACTGCTGTATATTCACATAGCTGTATTGGCTTGCTGATGGCGAATACACTTTGTATTTGGGTGCCTTAGGCCGCTGTACCAACTGTAACCTTATGGGTTTGTTCGATTAACTGTATTGTTGTTACTATACCTTTTTAACCTACTTTATCTTGATACCGTTTGTATTGTTTTATTAGTGAAACTAGTACTGACTGTAATAATGACCTTGTTATTGTTTACAGTCTTGTTTATCCCAACAAAATGGGAACGCCTAAATCCTGACGATATATTTCGCTCGGCCTCTTTTGATCCTACATATATATACACATATACACAAGAATTACTCGTTTAAAGGTTTTAGATATGTAGGTACGTACTGAACTAATTAATTTAAAAAATACATAAAATACTGGGTGTCTCAGAAAAAACTAACACTTGTAGATGCACAAAAAAATTACATATATATTTATATATGCAAGTTATATTATAAAATCAGAAACTGAAGACATGGGTAAAATATTCTTTGAAAATAACATACAAATGTCGTCTGTCGCGGCTCTGGCACTCTTCAATGCATCTCGTATCAATCATGAAAACGCACCTCAGAAGTTGAGTAGCCCAAACCTTTTAACACTTGACCATAGTGTCAGGTAGTGACTTGCTTGTTGTTGTACGCACGATTCGATGCTGAAGGAAAAATCTATTGACCAATATAAATTGAACCTACCTGTAAGGTATATGCGGATGCCTCTCAACCAGCGCAGTGATGACCCTTCCAAGCGTCAGCAACGATTGGTTGATGTTCACACACTCCCTTGCGCGTTCCTTCTTTGCGGGGTTGTCTGAGCCAGCTTTGCTGATGTTCTCCGAGCCGGCCAGGTCCACCAGGTTCAGCTTCCCGATTTTCATCAGCTCCTCGCCCTCGGGGCTGTTCTCCTTCATGTGGACTACGATGGTGAAAACTGTGTGGGAGCGGCTGTGGATAGAAGGTGATTCGTTGGTTTATTGAAAATAGATATTATGTAGAAAGAAAAACCGCCTAAGAACGAGTCGGACTCGCGCAGGAAGGGTTCCGTACCATTATCGCAAAAAACGGCTAAAAAATCACATTTGTTGTACGGGAGCACCACTTAAATATTTATTTTATTCTGTTTTTAGTATTTCTTGTTATAGCGGCAACAGAAATAAATAATCGGAGCAAATTAGCTGCTATAGCTATCACGGTTCATGAGATACAGCCTGGTGACAGACAGACAGTGGTGTCTTAGTAGTAGGGTCCCGTTTTTAACCTTTGGGGTACGGAACCCTACAAAGCATTTATTGTCACAAACACTGACGTGCCTATAGGAGACAATACACTGTACAAAAGTGTACAAGAAGCTTGCATGTTGTGACAATCACCAATCAGAAGGTATAGGGGCACAATGGCATTCGAGCTAGCAAGTTCCAAGCATGTGTATTTCTCCTAAGCTCAAACAGTAAGAAGTGTAATGGTTGGTACATAAGAGCGAAAAGTATGTTCCCAACCTGTTTGTGTCGTACCATGTCACTGTCGCTGTCGTCGTGGTAGCCCAGTAGCTAAGACCTCGCCTCTCGTGCTTGAGGTTGTGGGTTCAAATATCCGAGCAAGTGCCAATGTAACTCTTTTTAATTCATAAATGGACTTTCTAAGTTTATCTTGGACATCACAGGCAATGGTGAAGGAAAACATCGTGAGGAAACCTGGACTTATATAGTTAACGAAAGTCTGAAATAGCCAAGTGGGGTTCCCAGAGGCAGTTTAATTAACTCGGACACCAGAGGCGGCCACATCCTCACACGATAAAGAAGAAGACCATGTCACTTTCTAATCTTTTTTGTTATAATATATAATATGTATTCTATTCTATTAGTATATAGTCTGTATTCAATGCAGATACCAGGATACAGACCACAAAGGATTTATCAAGTAATATTGCACCATTATGTAATCTATACTCCTATACTAATATTATAAAGAGGAAAGTTTGTTTTTGTGTATATAACGAATAAACTTAAAAACTACTGGACCGATTTCAAAAATTCTTTCACTGTTGGAAAGCTACACTATCCCCGGGTGAAAAAGGATACTTTTTATCCCTGTATTCCCACGGGAACGGAAAATACGCGGGTGAAACCGCGAGGCGTCCGCTAGTAGTTTAAAAGAAACCTTTGTGGAAGAGAAATAAATATTTTATTTATAGAAATAAATATTTTAATTTATATACTAGAAATAATGATTATGATTGGGTTGTTAATGAAGTAAAGAGTTGATGATGTCACTAATTGTGTTAAAATCTAATTACGAGTTCAAGCTAAAGAACGTAAATTTTACATCTTAGTTTGTAAAACAGTCTCTAGGAAGTTTTACGAAATAAATTCAACTTTGTTAAAGTTAACACTAGATAATGGAAACTAATAGAGAAGAATTTAAGGCTATGCTGAACTACCTACCTACATCTAGATATATTATCATGTTTGATCATGCTTCCTCAGCACAATATTGCAGTAACCAACCCAATGAACAAAACCAATAAGGTAATTTCAATACTCAATATAAAAAAAAGTGAAGAAGCATAAACAAACTATTTTACTTGACTTGACTTACAACATAACAGATTTGCCATTGGGAAGGCTGCTGCAATATTAAAATAATTAAAGTTAAAATAAAATTTAGAAAAGGCATAATGCTAGTTTATGCAGTGGTTTGTAATAAACAAAAATAACTTAAGCATATAGTACCTTGATTGTGCGTTCATAAGTGTAGAAGCAACTTTCTTCCTCTCCTGTCCCTGTGCCATGATCTTGTATACTTCATTTTTATTGTAAACCTGTGAAAAAAAGTACAATATACTCTTATTTTAGTTAGGGTAAAGAAATAGATATTTCGAAAGTGAGATTAAATTGATCTTTGATTAAAACTTCAATAAGTAGTATTGTAGCTTGTGATAAAAAAATCACAAATGGCTTACATCACTCATTTGGTTAATCAAAGATAAAAGAAATCAAAACTTAAAAATTAGCCCACGTTTTGTGTGTTTCTAACGTATCCTGTGATTTCAATGTTCGGTTTAGCGCTGCGTATTGAAAATCCGCCAGTGCACTTTTAACGTGCGTTGTTGGCTTCTCAAAGATACAGCATCTAGTCCGACTTGGCCCACTACTGACCACAGCCTATGTTTTTGCTAATCTTATCCTTAAGCTACTGTTCCATCTATCCAGGTCCTACTCACGCTGGCAACCGTGTCATCTACCCATCTCGACGTCGCACAGGGTGATATTAGGCTTAAAAGTAGGTCAAAAAGGTTTTTTTTTATTATTATTAGTAAACTACTCCATATGACCAAACCTTTAAAAGATAAGTAAGTGGCCAAAACAATGCCCGAAGAATTCCGTGCCAGCTCGCCAACATGTGTCGCAGCCGCACGATCAGTCGAAAGTTGCTGTTCGCTTACAGTAGTCGTATGATTGTTCGATACGCTCAAATTCAACTTTTTAAATTTATTTTTTATTCTTTTTATTTGTTTTAGGCTCGCGTTTGACCACTATCTCGCCTGATGTTAAGCAATGATGTGGTCGAAGGTGAAGCACGCTTGCCTAGAAATAACCTATTCACTCTTGACTTGAAGACCATCATTGGTTGTAGCTATAAGGAAACAAAGACGGCAGGGAATTCCATTAGCTGTACGCACATTGAAAGTATTTTTAAAACGCTTTGTGCGTATGGGTGGGATGTGGGTGGGAAATAAATAAATGGGGGATCCATTTATTTATTTATTTAAACTTCATGTACAATGGTGGTACACAGGCGAACTTAATGCAGCAAGGCATTCTCAACCAGTCAACCTTTGGGTTAAAAAGGACTCAACAGTGTTAGATATATAAAATAAAAATTATGATCAATAATTGAAGTCGGATTAATAAACTACTTAACTAATAAAATACATAAAGAATTTCTAAAACAATAGACTAATAAATATTGTAATAAATACGAGATTCTAAATAAAACTGAAATATAATAACCATAGATATAATAAACAAGGAGATATGCCCGTAGACGAAAATATATCGGAAACCAGTGTCTCCAGTTTGCCCCTTCCACACGGCAACTACTACACATGCAGTTCAGCAAAGGCAATAGATACGCAGTCGCGCACACACCCGCATTTCTTAAATCGGAACGTATTACACAATAAATTATAAACCTTATCCCTTCAAGCACAGCGTGTATATACCAATCACCGTACAAATTACGCACACAAAAACATCGGCGCTATCGTTGTGCTATGCAAAAGCAATTTATTTTACATACACGCTAGTGATTGACTAAATCGGAAAGTTATCGATTCGCCCATTTATTATTGTACAATTTTTTTTGGGTACTTGAAAATAAATAAAAAACGGTATGTCCAGAAAATGTTATAGTTAAAACACATATGCAGCTAAAAATATAAATTATTAAGTATATCAAAAAATTCAAACAATCAAAAATCCGGTTACTTTGGTTTAGGCTTTCATAGCGTATTAAAACAGGAGGTATTGTTGAACCCTGCTAGTGCTATGGTGTTTAATCACTGACCTGTAAAGTGGGAGGTATTTGTGCAGCACTTGACACTATTGGGGTTGCATTTTTTGTCAAAAAGTTGGTTACGCATTTCTCTACTACGCTGTAAAATAATCAATATAAGTAAATAGACATTATTTCACATCGATCTTCCAACCGGGTTAAAACGGTTAACCGCATCACTAACTCGTCGCAAGAAGCAGCGGCCGTACTACGCGATGCGTTCGCTTAATAAAGTATCGTTTTGTCATTTTTACATTGCTTGTCCAGTCACTTAGCGACAAACTTAGGTAGTGTTTAAGAAGCAATGTATTTAACGCAAAAATAGTACAGTCGTTGTGATATTTGAAAACAAAATAACATAGTAGAACCAAGAAATATTTTACGATATGTTGTTTTTCATGAATTTAAAGACAAATATAGAAAAATATTTGTTCTTACATATGGTAAGTGATTCCATGATTTTTAAAGTTTTGGTTTAGGCTTCGGTTTTTACAAGAAACCACTGAACAACACGGCATTCTTTTAATTTTTCTCGATCACGGTCGAAAGCGCACTAGTTCGCGGAGACGGCCATTTGTCTATGACATGTACAGTCAGTACATGTCGCGCGGACAACGACACGCCCCCTTGCCACTTCTCCTGTATTTTATATTTCTATGATAATAACTATGACGAAGACCGAGCTATGTACGAGAGGACAAATAATAGTTCCGGATTCTACGCTTAAATGAAAATTTACTCTCAGCTTTTTTGATACCAAGGGGAAGCACGTTCCAGAGTTTGATAGTGCGGACCCGGTGCGGTGAGAAGGAATATGGAGAAGAAAGTTTTTGGAAGCTCAAAGATTAAGATCGTGAGAGCAATTCCCGAAACATTAAAATATTGTTTTAAATAATCGGTAGTACAAGGATCGTTCATGATGATGAAGAGCATGCAGAGGGATATGCTCCTCTTACGGATAGGCAGCCATTACCGATGGCGCATTGCCGTACGTCTTGTAGTCCGAAGATGGAAAGGGCTTGGCAGAATCAAATTGTGCAGTTCCATCGCACACTCTCCGAAATGTAACCGATAGAAAACCGACAGGCTGGCAACTCGTCAACGGTGTTCAAGGCTCTGGAGCTTTCGAGTCGACCAGCGCATCGTTGCCGATACGTTTGTTGGCCCGTCTGTCAATCGACTCAAGTGCATTAAGTTGGTACCTGGCAGATCCGTCTCAGGGGTGAGAGCAGTACTCCATGCATGACCGAACTTGCGCTTTATACAAGTTGAGCAGCTGTTCAGGCGTGAAGTATGGTCTCACCTTCTCAAGGATCTCTAACTTTTTTGCAGCCAACTGAGCCTTTGCCTCAATGAATGGACCAAAATTGAGGGTCCATGTCAACGTAACACCAAGAAGGTCGAGATGGTCCGTTATCGGCACGGTTACACCACGGAAAGATGGAGCCGGTTGGAATTGGCTCTTTTTTGTGGAAAAAAGGCAGGCCTCTGTTTTAGCAGCATTGAAACTGACTAGATTGGCGTTGCTCCATTCGGAGACTGCCTCCAAAGACAGGTTCAAGCGCTTAACTATGGCCTCCCGAAGAGACCGGACCTGAGGCCCAGTAGCCCGTGCACCGGATACGTACTTCTCAGCAACAGTGTTGTTGTCTGCATACCCAAAGGTTGCAGGTTTTATCAGGTGGTTAATGTGCAGCAAGAACAATGTTACCGAGAGCACTGAGTCCTGAGGGACTGCGGCGTTAATACCTAACTGACCGGACGAGCAGCCATCGATAACCACTCGGATGGACAGATCCCTCAGTTATAACCGAGTTATCCTAGATCATGGTGCTTCCAACAGCACTGAAATATCGGAAACTCGCAACAAAAAGTAAACATGGTAAATATACCGCTTATAATGTTAATGTTAGTATTCAATACAAGTTCCATACTCTTACAGAGGATGGACGTTACCGATATGGATCTGTAGTTGGCCGGGTCCGTTCGACTACCCTTCTTGGGCACGGGACATTAGCTTGCTTGCAAGCCTTCGGCACTTTTCCAGTAACCATCGAAAGTCGATATAGGCGTGTCAAGATCGGAGGCAATTCAGGCCCACAAGTTTTAAGTACAATTGCTGGGATCCCGTTCGGGCCAATAGCCTTGTTCACGTCAAGGTTACGCAGCACCATACAGATCTCACTCTGATTGATGCGAATGTCCGACATACTCGTCTCACATCCAACATCAGAAGGAGGTGGCCGCGCGCCCTCAGTTTTCAGACGCGATGATTCTGCAAAGAGGGAGGCAAACAAGTTTGCCTTGTCCTCAGCGGAGTGGTCTGGCGACCCGTCCGGCCTCAGCAGTGGTGGTAGTGAGGGGAGTCAGAAGTTTGCAGATTCAACCGACTTAGCCAGGGACCAAAACGCCTTGCTTTTTACTTGTTTTTAAGGCGCGATATTTAAGGAACAAACGGTTTTGTGGTGGTTTTTGTGATGGATTCCTCTCAGCCAGGTATGTAACTATATGGAACAACAATCAATTTTAATCCATAGGTCCAAAAGTAAGTTGTCATAAACTACTACAAAAGTTCTATATGTAGAATGCTATCCTGAAGTTCATCGCGTTACCGAAACGTGTGCTGAAGTAGAGTGCAGATTCGTCAAGGAGACTACAGATATAACAAAAGAAGAAATAGACTACATCACAACACAAATAAACGACCTTGACAAAACTGACATTGAGAACAACTTATCAGTGAAGCATAAGATGTTTTTCACTATGGTGGATGGCAAAGTTTGCAATGCGACAACACATACAAAATCCACAACGAGATGCTACATATGCGATGCAACTTCTTGAGAGTTTAACGACTTATCGAAGAAAAGGCCATCTAAAGAAGGAAATTTAAGATTCGAGCTGTCATTGCTACATGCTCGTATTCGATTTTTCTTATCAATTCTACACGTAGCATATAGGCTACCTGTAACAAAGTGGAATGTCCGACTATCCACTGAGGAAAAACAAGCGCTGGATGCCAGAAAAGAGATCCAAGATCAATTTAAGCAAAAACTTGGACTATTGGTGGATACCCCGAAAGCTAATTTTGGCAGCACAAATGACGGCAATACCAGTCGCCGATTTTTCGAAAACTACGAAATATCGACGGATATATCCAAAATTGATAAAGAACTTATCGATACCGATTTATGGTTATATTGGACAAAATGTGCCGGTATAAAATTAATATTGAAGCTTTCCAGAAATACTGCGATGAAACTGCCAAGATGTATATATTATATGGGTTTTACCCCATGTCTCCGACACTGCATAAAGTACTTCGCCACGGAGCTGAAGTGATAAAACACGCAAATCTTCCAATAGGACAACTCTCTGAAGAAGCTGCTACAACAAATATATAAGGCAATATAGACTTAATTATTCCAGAAAGTTTTCGAGCGTAGAAAGCCTATTTAAAACGTTCATATAACACTATGTGAACGTTTTAAATAGGCTTTTGTTAATTTCGGACCCCCTATTAACAAGCTTGAGAACACATATATATATTATAAGAAAAATGGGAGACTTTGTATGGAGACGTATTAAATTAACTTAGTGAGAGTGACCTGACCAATGAAAATGTGTTCAGTAGTGACGATTTTTTTTTTTCTATATGTAGTAAGTCTTTTAATACCTATTTTAACATTAAGTGGAATCCCTACCGGAGTCTGTTTCCCGATAGCCGGGGTCTTTAATCTTGGGGTCTTTAAGTCAAGAGTGAATAGGTTACTTTCAGGCAAGCGTGCTTCACCGTCGACAACATCATCATTTACCATCAGGTGACACAGTGGTCAAGCGCGAGCATAATGCAAATGAAAAAAATATACACTAATAATCGTCGTTCGAGTCATAAAATATTTTTGCCCAAGTTTTAGGGCATAATACCACACTGTGCGTCGCGTCGTCTCAATACCGAAATGAAAATCCAGTGAACGTTTGTAATGGCTTACCGCAATCTCCTCCAATCCATTAACAATATTCGAGCCCTTCCGGGTCACATCTTCATAGATCCTCAGCTTGGAGTTGTCCTCGGAGCTGGAGAGCAGGTCGAATAGCTCCTCGTTGTACAGCTCCAAGTACGACACGCGCACCGTATATTCCGTGTTGGTGAGCCGCAGCTCGTCGAAGAGTTGGGAGAGCGCGCGTGGGATTATACCGGCTAAGGGGTCCTGGGGGTGGAGATTGAAAAAGTGGTACTGTTATTTCTCAAAAAACGTAGGACGTAATCATAACTAGTCCAGTTATGATTACGACATTATTGGTGTATTAATAGGTACACATCTGCGACTTCTACCCAAGCTTTCGGGTTATACTGGCGTGGCGATATATTACAAAGGTGCAGCTAGATCTCAATCAAACAACTAAATACTTAGAACATTATTTTCTTGCTAGCCTAACACGGCTCTAGGTATATATTTATTTATTTATTTAAAACTTCATGCACAAAGGTACAATGGCGAACTTAATGCCTTAGGCATTCTTTCAACCAATGATGATTATGTTTCATCATCTGCCTAGTCTCTTCCCAGTCTAACCGGATTTAGCTGATTACCAGTGTTTTACATGGAGCGATTGCTTATCTGACCTCCACAACCCAGTAACTGGGTAACACGATACATCTTGGTTAGATTGGTGTCAGATCTCAGGCTTCTGACTAACCGTAAGGACTGTCAAAGATCTTCAAATAACAGCCGGTACCAACGGCTTATCGTGCTTTCCGAGGCACGGAAGAAACTCGCTATGTAAAGATGGTCACCCATCCACGGACCGACAATGGCAAGCGTTGCTTAATCTTCCAAATCGACCCGTGCGGCTGTTTTAGCCGCGAGCTTATGTTTACGTATTAAAATTACATGTGGATTATTAATGGAATACCAGCCCTCTACAAATGTTTTACAAGGTATTGAATGCAGTATACTCACATTCTGCCAGTGTGTGTCCGTCCCGGTATGCTCTCCCACCATTGTGTGAGTTTTGCCCGTGCCAGTCTGCCCGTAGGCAAACACGGTGCAATTGTAGCCACTGAGGACCTCCTCTATCAGAGGACTCACCACATCTTGGTATACTTGAAGCTAGAAAGAAAAAGAATATTGATTGTAAAGGGATGATTTTCAGCTATCACTGGCTGCATGAAAACCACCCCAACAGCAGCCATGGAGATAACCCTACAAATAACTCCCCTGGACCTATACACACAGCAAGAGGCGGCACCAGCTGCCATCAGGCTAATTCATCTAGGCATATGAGGCAAAAGCCTCACCAGTCCACACGCTAAAATCCTGCACCGGGCGATTTAGTATCAACCTCTCATCGCTGCCCCGTGTGACAGAAAACTAAAACAACCTATGTTCATCAAAAACTGTAGCACACAAAAAATAGAGAAAGAAAGGGATCAGTCAGGGGCCAATGAAGTACGAATCGAAACTGATGGCTCAAAAGCAAAAAACGGTGCTGCTGGCGCACAACACTCCCTTGCCCTCATTATTAATTTTCACATACCGCTAGGCACACAGTGCGATATTTTAATGTAAATGTGTCGCCCTAACAAAAGCTGTAACAACCGTAAAGCGTTTAGGCATCCAGAACTACGGTATCAGATTCCTATCTGACAGTCTGGCTGTCCTCAAAGCCTTAGAAAATAAACTAACAAAAATTTCGTGCGTAGATTCGGCATAGATCAACAGATTCACAATAAGAGATGGTCTCGGGCAACAGACTGTAGACAGTCAAAAATGGGTTTGCCAAATGAAAAACACTCGCGTTTATCTAAAAGATTCCTCAGCCTGAGCAGAAATAACATAAAAAAACTATAGGGGTTTAGGGGTAACGGGCCACACCCTTCTTACCAAAAATCTATTCAAAATAGGCGCCATGGACAGCCCACTTTGCAGGGGCTATTTTAACGCCGAAGAATCAGCCGCCCACGTAATCTAAGCCATCAACGCGAAAATATTCTCGGAACAGTGAGGTCGCTCCGTGAAGCCTGTGAAGCTCCCTGGAAGCTTCCGTGCTTTTGGACGGAGCAAGGCTGGCTATGTTAGCCAGTGCCCCCACGCACAACGGACGAAATGGGGGTCTAAGTACGGAAACGTGAGTCCCTACCACTACCAAAGGGATGATGTTCAATTAAGGTAGCCAGCGCATTCGGCAGTCAGGTCACCGCGGTCAAATTCACATTCACGCGGACAATTATTCTTCTATGGTTTATTAGATGAATAGCGGCCAGCGTTCATGTTTTGGCTGCGCGGCCAGCAGTAACATCGCGACTTACAGTAATACCCAATCTTTTTAGCCGGGCTGAACATAGCGATTTCCAATGCACAGGGCATGGCGTTCTGCTGTTTTAGTATTAGATTGATTAGTGCACACTCGCAGCTATTGTGGTAGCAATTTCAGACCGGCCAAAAAGACCACAATCTTTTAAGGCGCATGTTTTGGTTGATATCACATGTCTTCGAATTTTGGAGGATATGCTGGTTTCCTTACAATTTTTTCCTTCACCTTTTGAGAGCTGTGGTGATGAAATAGTTTACACAACATAAAGCACCAGCCTGGGTTTGAACCCACAACCTACATTTTGTATGTTGTGGCTGTCACCGCTGCACAGTGTTTTATAGACCTAAAAAAGTGACATCGGCTTTTTATTGGCTATTTCTACTGTCCTTGATTTTTTTTTAATTAGGTATAAAGTTTTTCTAACCTTGAAGCTAAAAGACCACAAAAAAATCGTAAAAAAAAACTGTACATAATTGAATTCGGGGGATGGAGTTGCTCGCGTCCGTAGGATTTACCATCTTTCCTGACCCACCCTACACTTGTACCCCGGATGGTGCTAAACGAGCAAAAAACGCCGAGTATCGAGCGGCGATAAACTAACGCGAATACTTGACCAATCAAAGGCAGGAAATGGCCTCTGAATTTCGGAACACTTACGAGGCTTGGCTTAATTGTCTGGCTTACAGCTTTTTTTTTATATTATCTTTTTTTGTTCTTTTGACCTTTTCACGAAAATTTTGTGATTTAAAAAAAAAAACAAGTATTCAAAATTGGCACATGGGAGTTCTACTCGTGCATTTGTAATGAACTATTAGGTAGAAATAGCAAATAAAAAGCCCATGTCACTTTTTTTGGGTCTATAAACACTGTGCACTGGTTCTTGTTCTTTCTCACTAGTGTGCATCCTTGCAAGGGTCAGGTCACCATTTGGGTCAATGAATATAATGTCATAAACATACCTGTGTAGCATTGGGTCCGAAGGCCCGATCGAATGTGAACTTCTTAGTGTGTGAGGTCTGCTGTGACTGCCGTACCACCACCTCGCGGTTGTTCACCACTTCAATCACTCCCAGGGACTTTATGTCCTTCTCACGCTGGTTGAGTGGTCTGTTGACAATCACACATGGTTTTTTTATTATGGTAAATATGCACAAAATTATATCCAAGTAATTGCAAAACAAAACAACAACAAAAAAAATTGCTATAATAAGGAAAAAGCATAAATATGCAATCTGTGGCTATTTATTTTTAGGGTTCCGTACCCAAAGGGTAAAAACGGGACCCTATTAATAAGACTCTGCAGTCTGTCTGTCTGTCTGTCACCAGGCTGTATCTGATGAACCGTTAGTGTAGTATTTTGCGATAATGGTACGGAACACTTCGTGTGCGAGTCTGACTCGCACCTTGCTGGTTTTATTTTCTTTCTTTTTTCTTTCATATAATCAAACTTAAAAAGATTACACATAAAATTTAAAACTATCAATGTGTTATGTATGATTATAAGTTAGATAAATCACTAATTAATGTAACAAAAAAGATCGTATTCCATTTTTTAGAGCTGTTTTGAAAGACGTGTATAAGTTCAGGTTTAATATTGTCAAGAGAATTTTCATAATAAAGACAATATTTATAAAAAATCATATTTTTTTAAATATTCACTTTTTTATGAATATTTCAGATTAAAATAGAATATGTCATTGATTCACCATTGTCAGTGATGTTGTTGTAATGCAGACAGTTTTGTAATATTTCTAATAATGTGCTAATTCTGTAGTAATTGTATGTTTTATAAACACTTACTACATCCATTTGATGAATTTAGTAAAATAGAGAAGACTTTGATAGCAGAATTTATGCCATGATGATGTTGTTGACCTACATGGCTTTTAGCTACACCTCATGGTAATTGTGACTAAATGCCTTAAACAACTACCTAATCATTGTATTTGTAGCTAAAGTTAGTGTCTACATATTAAATCACAGGTGGTTGTTACATTCCTATGACTAACAGCTCTTATAGAGTAGACTTGGATCACTTTCAATTGATGAAATGAGTTTTAGTGATAAAAACAATCAAGAAGAATAATGGTTTCATTTGTTTACTATTAACTAGAATAACTCTACCACATCATACAAGTCAAACATTGTAGTTATAGACGGTTTTTGAAATGGAGGATTGCATAGAAGCTGACCCCTAAATGGTTTGCTTGCCGTTTGAATTTGGTAGCTAATCAAAGCAATAACAAATCAAAGAATTGTGCATGTGTCATTTACATTCCATGGAAGAAAACTTTGTTGAGATTACAAGGAATAATTGGTGAATTATATCAAATAATCCAGTGAGTCATGCCATTAACGAAAGATGTTTGCCACTTTGTTACTTGAATATTTACCTCAATCGAATGGAAACCTGAATGTTCTGGTTCTTGTCCCTCCGAGTCTTATCCGTCGTCATTTTGACACAATACACTTTAAATAATTACAAATAAACACTCCACCACGATTGTTTTTACAATAAATTCACTAGAAACTCGTCACTGATATTCGAAATTGTCAGAAAATCCGTTGAACGGTGCACGGCTTCAAACAAAATTCAAATTTGATGTTGATATCAGTGTTGCCAGTGGCACATAGTCAAATATTATATGAGACATCTAAAAAAGTTACAATTTTATGAGAATAGTTACATTATCTTATCATTTGTGGAAAACGACGGTAATACGCTAAATAAGCGGGATGGAAGATTTAGAAATATTCGTGACTGAGTGAGTTAATATGCAATACGTCAATTTGTGTGTCCCAAAAACAGGTGCGACAAAACGACGAACGAAAACTTTCTTAGATGCGTTCTGTTTCACGGTTACTTTTTTTTTGTTGTAAAATATTTCCAGTGATATTCTATAAAACAGATAAGTTATGAGGGCGCGCATTGTGAAGACTCGAATACGTCCCAATTGGGACGGCTAGTCTAATCTATGTCACGCACGGCGAAGAGCGATACGCTTTGTTGAAACAAAAACAAAATTTAAAAAATGCTATCGTTTGTATTTAGAAAGTGTACCAATTATGATACCAAAGTAAATAAAACAGAAGGGATCTCATACCATATGTAAGTACGCAATACACCTCAATTAACTAATTATAATTTTTTTCCTAATATTCTGATATATTTGGAGGTTAGAAAAAGAAAAAACATTTATGGTCAGAATAATGTTTGTTTACATTCACACGCAAGTGACAAACACTAGCCGTCTCTTTTTTTCTTGTTGGTTTTATCAAGCCATCCCTTTCGACTTGTAATGAAATGTCAGATGAATGAAAAGTGTGTATGTGTGCTGCCGCTGCTGTGCGGAACGCTTTTTTTCTGTTGTTTTGTGAGTGTGTAACGTATCTGTTTACTAGAATATCATTGAATATTTCATAATTTGTTATCAAGTCCTAAAAGTAACGTAGAAGTTACGTTTTGTTTGAGTCATTTCACAAGGAGGTTACAGAGAAAATCAAAAGTAACGTAAAATGTATCAAAAGTAATATTCTGGCAACGCTGGTTTATATTTAAGTCTGGGTACTGGTCTTTTGAGCAATGTCAAAATATTACGTTTCGTTTCCGAACGGGATGAAATTACTTCGAGAAGCTTTTTCTAAAGTCTAAACTAGCTGACCCGTTCAACTGCAGACCCATCTCTGTAACACTATGCTACTGACGTACCTAGAAACTAACTATATCCGTAGTGACCGCCAATACGGCTTCCGCCTAAATCGGTCTAATAGGGATCTTCTAGCGTATGCCATTCACATATGGAGTGAGGCCGTCGAGAGGCACGGGAAACACTTGCCGTCTCCCACGACACCTCGAAGGCTTTTGATAGGGTCTGGCACGAAAGCCTTATTGGTAGGCTTCCTTCATTCGGTCTGCCCAGGTGCCCGATGGACTGTGTCATTGCATTGGAGACTTCCTGAGAGATCAGTCCATTCGAGTATTTATCGATGGCTGCTCATCGGACCAATTTGATATTAATGCCGAGGTCCTTCAGGGGTTGGTGCTCACAGCAACATTATTTTTGCTGCTTATTAATGATCTGCTAAACCTTTACTGTACGTTTTTGCGTACATTTGGGTACGCAGACGACAGCAACAGGCTAAGAGATACTTATCCAACGCTCGGGCTATCGGGCCACAGATCCGATGTCTCCGTGAAGCCATAGTGGAGCGTTTGAACCTGTCCTTGAATAGAATAGAATAGAATAGAATACTCTTTATTATGTACACCATAAAAGTTACAGAAAGTATAGTAGAACATAGCAGTATAGTAGTCCTTGCAGACAGCCTCCAATTGGGCGATGCCAATCAGGTCAGGTTTAATGCTTCTAAGCTTCTTCTTAGCGGAAAAAAAGAGCCACTTTCAAACAGCCCAACTTTCCGAGATGTAAACGTGCTAATATCGTACCATCTTGAGCTTCTTGGCGTTACGTTGACATCGACGCTCAATCATGGCCCATATATTGTGGCAAAAGCTCAGCTGGCTGCCAAAAGGTTGGGGATCCTTGTGAAGGTGAGAGGGTACTTCACGACCGAACAGCTGCTCAACATGTATCAAACGCAAGTTCGATCATGCATGGAGTACTGTTCTTATCTCTGGGATGGATCTGCCAAATACCAGATTGATGCACTAGAGTCGATCGGAAAGCGGGCTAAGAAGCTTATAGGCAATGAGGCGCTGGTCAAGTCAAAGCTCCAGAGCCTTGAACATCGTCGCCGAGTTGCCAGCTTGTTGATTTTTAATCGGTTACATTTCGGGGAGTGTGCGATGGAATTGCTTGATCTAATTCCGCCTAGCCCGTTTCATTATTATCGGACTACCAGATGTACGGCGACGCGCCATTGCGCCATCGATAATATAGCCCACCTAAAGCACTAAACGATTTGGGAAAGGAGTGGCATTCCCTGCCGGAGTCTGTGTTACCCGATAGCTACAATCTATAGGGGTTTTCAAGTAAGGAGTGCTTCACCGTCGACCACATCATCGCTTACCATCCAGCGAGATATTGGTCAAGCGCGACACTATTTTAATTAAAATAACATACTAAAGTTGTCAAAAATAAAAGGCCCCTTTTTGACAGCTATAAAAATAATTAATAATAATTCAACTTGATGCTTGCGAATGAAACTCGTTGTTATAGGGGGTAACATATTTATTAAATAGGATTATAAATTTTATTTTCAATCTCTTACGTAGAAAGTTATCGCGGCATGTAAAATGTTATAGATTGTGACGACTTTTATTTCTGAACTTTTCCGCGTCACGTCTGAACTGAAGGCATTTCAAAAAAAAAAACAGCCGAGGTGTTTCATAGCAATACGCATACTTACAAGATTGGGCGGACAGGTGTTAAAGGTAAAAACCGTACTCAGTTTTAATGAAGTATCCGAGCTGATTTTTATCAGTGATATAAAGAATAACGTTAGAAGAAATTGATACTGCCACATATTTTCCGTCGGCGGTAATTTGTACCAGACATGTCAAACATTGCATACTCCTAGCATAGCAAAGCAAATCTACGTTTAGTGCTAATTGATATAATGCAGGCGCTTTTGAACACAAATTATTGTAATCATGCATGCGAAAATCTCTTTTGTAGTATCACCAATCCGATTGCAAAAAGATTGTGGTTTGCTTAGAACCTGAGTGCCTAGGTAAACTGCACTTAACGAGGTTGAGAAGGGCAGCGACTTGTTCAATCGCGTGTTGCTTTAACTAATTGAGCAGGCGTTTGGGCTGTGCCACCCAAATTTGCGCTATTAGAAAAATAATAATCAAATTATACCGTCAATACTCAGTCAGTCTGTTAATAGATAAATAAATTTAATAATAATAAATAAATAATAAAAATGTACAATCTTGTAGATATTACAAAACAAAAAGTAAATAACAGTGAATTGCCTTTGTCCAATGTATAGTTAGAGAGGTATACCTATGGCACGGGCACCCAACGCGAAGAAAATTTGGTTCAAATAAATTGCACTAGATGGCGTGATAAGCTTCGATTCGTTCTTGAGTCTTGTGAAATATTAAGATTTTCTAGAGACGATCATAAAAAAAATTATGTTCTTGTTTAATTACCTCTCCTAAGCATAAAATTAAGGAATATAGGGTTCTTAATTTCAAAAAAAGATTATTTGAATGGATCATTTAAAATCGATTCCAATAGATGGCGCGGTTTTTAATTTCTGAGCCATCCACTCGATTTCTTAAATTTGTTTTGTAACACATTTTGGTACAATGAAACTGTAAAAACGTGCATAAAAATACTATAAAAAAAATCGTAGCTGTATTTATAAAAAAGAAAATTCACGAACCTTGTAAACCCCTTTACTTGCAAGTCGCTGCTAACACCATCAATATCTGTGGATCGGAACTGAACGCAATCGATGTTCTTAGAAAAATAATCATCTTAATCAGACGAAAAACGCTAGTTACGTCGGCACGGTTTCTTTGTATGGGATGAGGCATCTGTATGCTAGTATTATGTTATCTGTGGACAGGGTGAGTTTTTCAAGTGGGCGTAGATCACAGACATACATGTAACTAGATGATGCGACTGTTTGTACTTCGCGTGCCAAATAACGGATTAAAGTTACGACAAATGATCGTAATCTGAGCTTTTCATTTAGCGTTATCGGCACCGGAAACGGCATCGGCATCGGCACACATCCAGAAAATAAAATCTAAATTATCCAGCTTCATTTACGCATTACGTGAGCTCAAAAAAACAACCGACTTGAAAACAGCACTATCTACATACTATGCATACGCATATTCATGGCTGAAGTACGGAATAATTATCTGGGGAAATAGTGTAGATAGCAACGATTTGTTTATTCTACAAAAAAAATGTATCAGAATATTGGTTCACATTGCTAGCGATGAAACGTGTAAACCGCATTTCAGGCAATTAGAAATTTTAACTCTGCCATCAATCTACATTCTAGAAAGTTGTAAATTTGTGATTCAGAACCCAAACTTCTACCAAAAAATTACTGAACAAGACCGCCGATATGCACCGCGTTCACGATATGAAAACACACTCGTAGTACCATCATCAAAGTTAAAATTACATAGCACGGGTCCTAATATAATGTCTATAAAAATATATAATAAAATACCGAACGACATCAAAATTGAGAAAAACGACAAAATATTTATTAAACGCCTCAAAAATTGGTTGGTTGATAGATGCTATTATACATTGAACGAATTTTTTAATGATGACTTTCGTACATGACTATCAGAGACGTTCACATTTTGATTTGACATGCTAATTATTTAATTCCGTTTTGACATATTGTATTTTGTTCTTTTTTTGTGAAATTACCATTTATTTAGATTTTTTATTTTGATTGACGTTTCACCATTTTATTTTATTGACTTGTATCTAAACCTTGACATCTATTCTGTTTTATTTTACAATTTATTCTATGGCATCATAATTATAATTACAGTTAAAACTTAAGTAAAATTATTCAAAATTATATTACCTGAACTTTATGCTATGTATTTATTAGATAATATTCTAAATTGCTGTGTAATTTTATTTTGTTGACATTGCCATTTTTATCTAGGTTATTTATTGACTTACCATTTTTTTTTTATTATTGTTTTTATTTCACTTTTATCTAAGCTTTAATTAAAATTCATTTGTTCTATAATTGCCATTCTGTAGCATCATTCAATTATATTTAAAGCTTGCATTGTAATTTTTCAGCTAGGTATATTAATTAATTTATAATAAGCTAGGTATTTATTACTATATAAATTGCTGTGCCCGACAGGGTCCATGTGAACTATAATACTACTGTTATAAGATCTTTGTTATACACATGTGATATGCAATAAAGAATTGAATTGAATTGAATTGAAATCCATCGAAATCTAGAAAAATGCCTTTTTATGCCATATTGAGCTGTAAAGAATGTATAGAAAAAGTTGGCCGAGGCATTGGAAATGTTTTCTTTCATTGGAAAGTGAATTTGTTTTTAAATAGTTTGTGATAAAGTGGCACGCTTGAATTTCATACAGCTGGAGGGACTTGCGTTATCCAGTTAGATGTATGTCTGTGGCGTAGATGGCCAAATCCGGAATTAGATACCTATGAGCAATAGCGAAAAAAACTCAAAATGAGGCCCGTCCTCAAGTTTGTTGTAAGTTATAAGATAACTGCCCAGAATTTGATCCTATTAAACTCTTTTGCAAAAAAAAAACGAGCACTTTAGATTTTTTTCTTTACTTCAATGAAGAAGAACAAGAAAGTGGTTTTAATAATTTGACGATGTATTGGCATGTTATTTGTAGCATCCTGGCACGATTCTTAACGGATAAATCTTTTTGGATATTCTCTGCAAATTAAACAATTTAATCTTTCTTTTTACGTTAAATACCACTTTTTGATACGAGTGATAAAGCGATAAGGGCCGGTAAAATTATAGCCATACTTGAAGAAGGTTGTTCGCAAACTTACGTGGACTAAGTGGAGGACTTGGCAACAGTATCAAGAGACCGGTTCGGTCAAATGAAGACCCGGTACAGGAAGAAAACGATGCACAGAAATAAGAGATGACCGCTTTTTGATGAGTCAGGCGTTGCGGAATCGTAAGGCGTCAAGTGTGGACCTAAAGAAGTATGAGGATTAGAAGTTATCTTGTGGACTGTCAGGAGGAGGCTTTTGGCCAATATCAGGAATTACCGACCGGGGCGGGGGCCCTAAATTACTCCGTGTGCACCGTGTTGCTTAACCTCAGTTTGCTCGAAACTGTGCTTCATGGACTCTGGAAGACTGGAATAAAGTATTGTTTTCTGATGAAGCTAGAATCTCTCTGTGTGGAGAGGACCGACGCCGGCGAGTGCTGCGAAGACCACGGGAACGCTATGCGGAAGTGTGTTTCGAAGAAATCACTCCTTATGGCGGAGGCTCCGTTATATTTTGGGGAAATGTTTACAGTTTGTAAATTGGATACATGAAATTTTATATTTACTCTCTTGATTGAAACAAAGAAATCACGTGTTTATTGATTTTTGGAAAATCCACCCCGTTTGTATGTAATTTCTATAGTTTGTAAGTTGGACACGTGAAATTTTAGATTAACGCTCTTCGTTGATAAAAAGAATTAATAAATATATTCATTTTTGAAAATTTCACCCCTGAGGGCTAAAAAGAGGGGTTGAAAGTTTGTATGTGATTTCTACAGTTTGTATGTTGAACAGATGAAATTTACGATTAGATTTAGGTACGCTCGAAGTTGATAAAAAAAATTATTGGTTTTTGAAAATACCACTCCTGAGTAAAAAAGATGTTAAAAGTATGTATGTAATTTCTCTACTAGATTTAACTCTTAGTTAATAAAAAGAATCCACTAATTTATTAGTTTTTTTGGCAATTCTCTTGATTTTTCGGTCTGGAAGGTAAAACATCTGAAATTGAAGGTTTAAGCTCTTGATTAATAAAAAAAACAATGAGTTTTTTGATTGCCGGTAATTGTACCCCTAAGCGGTTAAAGGTGGCAAATTGTTGGGCTTATATATTTGTCTAACCACTCCAAACAGATGTCACGTGAAGTCGCAATACTGTTGAGGGTGCGTTAGTACATGTAGGGATATGATACGTCACGCGCCTACTGAACCTATAAGCCTAACAGTCCCTACGACTATAATCCCTATAAGCCCTACAGCCCTAACCTACCATATACCTAGTAGTGATATATAAATATATAAATAAGTTCAGGATGTCTGCACCATGCGACCTAAGGTTACAGACGGATAGTAGACAGGATGTACAGGTTCGGGAAGGATAAACTCACTGCCAGCTCGCAGACTCACGAGACTGATCAGAGATGGCTAAAGGTGTCTTGGCCACAGTGAGGGGTAATGAGACAAGAATATAAAATTCAAATCTGCTTTATTTTACAAGATGTACAGCTTATATACTAATTTAACTTAATACACACTATTATACAAAGTTGTATGTGTTTCATGCGTGTAAGATGCAACTCAGTCATTATTTTAACTAGGCCGCTCGTGTAGTCGTCGCCGGGCCAAGTGCTGATTCGATGTTCAAAGGTTAACATTGAACATTCTGGCGACTCCTCAGGGACAGGACCGTAGTTGGTACAGCTCAATGGTTTCGTATGGTCTGGCCTGGCCTTCTCCAGTTTGCTGTGCTCGAGTGGGCACCCTGCGTGGTATGCCGTACGGCTGCTCTGTTAGTTGCGTGTGTGGTATGTTGCTGACGATCGAGGGCAATTGAGTAGGTGGCGCAGTGTTTCTTCTCGCAGTAATGACGGCTCTAAGTCGATTCAACACCTGTGGACCAAAATAAATTAAAACAAATGCTAAAGTTATGATTATGAGTGAAGTACTGATGCTAGCTATGTATGTATGAGACTGTAACTGTTTCCAAATTGTGTTATCTAGTTGAGTCTGTAAGCTAGTTTCAGATGTGACTAAATGGTCAAAAATTCCTTTTGTCCTGTCTAACACTACTTCTTCTTTTGATATATCTTTAATGTTTGTTTGTGAAATCTGCGTATTAATGGAGAAATTCGTTGTTTTAGAATAAGAAGCTAGCACTGTCACAGTCGTTGTTCTTTTTGCAGCAAGTATGTTTTTAAGTGTTTTAATAACGCAATTCTCGGCGATATGTAGAACTCCAACATCGTGAATCGTTATTTCTTGTCTTTGTCCGTCACACACAATCGATATGGCTACTGGTTTTGTCGTTACGAAGAGCCAAGTGTTTTGCATGAATAATTGCTTCCATACAATATCTGTCGACATTTTGTAGATTTCTGACGTGCATTGAGTTTGTGTGTAGTTCTCAGTTCTAAAGAGTTGATCAACTATGCAATTTTTATTTAATTGCATGTTCTTGACAGCTACAGGATAGCAGACAAATTCTGTATTGCTATGAAGACAATCTTTAAATTCTTCTTGACTCAGTTCAAAGTAACGCTCGTTGTTGTAGTCGAACCCCATGAAAGTCTGCTGAATAGAGAAGCACTCGAACGATCCATCAGTTTTCCTCTCTGGAATAGGCGTGACATGTATGAGTGTATACTTTGTTACGTCGTGTATTGGAAAGTGAGCATATACTCTTATGTGAGTAGTATTTACATTCATCTCAGTCTGTATTATTTGATCCTGAATGATTTTTAAGTTTGATGGTAACTTTTGATTAGCCGTTTTTATTATGTTGCTGACATGTGTTGGTGTTAATATGCTATATACACTTGCTTTTTGTAAATAAATTTCAAGTAAACCTGTATAGTAATCCATTATTTCATTGATGAAATTGTTTGCTAACTCATAGGCTTGCATTACTTGTATTTTAACGTGGTTGTTGTCAATCTTTTTATACCAAACATTGTTCTGATTCATAAATGATATTGCTTCATTTAGTTTTGCTTGGAATTTATCTAGCTTTTTTTTTGATTCGCTCTTCAGTTTGGTTTACAGCTGTGATTGTAGATCTATATCATTATTTTTGTTTGATGGTTGGCAGTATCAATAAGTTTCTGCTGGTTGTTATTTAATGTATCTATGTCTCTGTATACTTCGTCATTAACTCCAAACACCGATGTTAAGAGTTGACCTAATACACCTCTTTTCTTCCTATTATTTCTTATTTCTGTTAGGTATCCTTTTGTTGTCTTAAACTTTGTTTTTTCTTCGTTTAAATGGTGATAAAATTCGTTGCAATGCGTTTCGTACATGATTTTTTGCGTATTTATGCAAAATTGTTGGAATTGTGACGTTATTTTTTCAATCTTTCCTTGGTCTAGTTCTAAACTTTCTCTCTCGTAATCTGTTTCAATTCTAAACATTCCTCGATTGATAGTTGCAGTTCCTATTTTTTCCACATACAATCCTGGATCTATATTTTTTAATGTGTATGTAGGCGTACTTGATATGGTGCCAATTAATAAAACAAGTATTGTTTGTAATAGTAAATCCTTTATCCAATTTTTCGGTGATCGTATACCTCTTCTGTTTGTGGTAGCTGTTGATATGTTACATTGTGTAGCCGTTTGTATGTCTTTACTCGTTGTACCAATTTCTTTGTTTTCGTTTACAGGGAGCGGGATCAATGTATGAATTGATCTCTTCTGTTCAGCTCCTGTTGATTTTTTAATTGTTACCACTCTAACTACCCCATCATTTCCCGGGTGGACTTCTGTGATTTTTGCCAACGGCCATTTACTTGGTTTTACATTGTCATCTTTTACTAGTATCACAGTTCCAATTTTAGCATTTTCATGTGCTTGTTTCCACTTGTATCTTTGCTGAAGTTGATGTAGATAGTCTTTTGTCCAACTGTTCCAAAAATCTTTTTTCATCTTTTGTATCTGTTTCCATCTATTCATTAAGTCAGTATTAATGTTTTCCATCGGATCTGGTGTTCCTACTGCTTCTCGGCCAATAAGAAAATGACTTGGAGTTAGTATAGTGTTGTCATTAACATCTTCGGTTTGCGCACACAATGGTCTTGAATTCAAACACGCTTCAATTTGGTGTAGTAAGGTGGTCATTTCCTCGTATGTTAGAGTCGTATCTCCGATTACTCGTCGTAAATGATGTTTCACTGACTTTACGCCAGCTTCCCAAATGCCACCGAAATGTGGAGATGACGGAGGAATAAAATGCCACTCAGTTCCTATGTTTGTTATTGCGCTTTGGAATTGCGGCGATTGCGTGATTTGTAATATTTCTTGATGTAAGAAGTTGGCTGCACCTACGAAATTTGTTGCATTGTCACTATACATGTGTGACACATGACCTCTACGTGCCATGAATCTGCGTAGTGCAGCGATAAATGTTTCTGTTGTCAAATCTCCCACCAATTCTAGGTGTATTGCTTTTGTTGCTAGGCATACAAAGACAGCAATGTATGACTTGTAAGACTTGTGACCTCTTCCTTTCATAGTTCTGGTTTGTATTGGACCTGCATAATCCACTCCAGTATGACTGAATGGATATGATTCCGTCACTCGTACTTTTGGTAGGATTCCCATTTTTTGCGAGTTTGTGTCTGCTTTGTATCGTATGCACTTCACACATTTGTTAATAACGCTCTTCACTTTTCTTTTTCCATTAATGATCCAGTATGTTTGTCGTAAATATGCTAATGTTAATTTGTTGCCTCCATGCAACGTTTTTAAATGTGCGTCTTGTATAATTAGTGACGTTACATGATGGTTGTATGGTAACAGTATCGGATGTTTCTGGTTGTAAGGCAATCCAGAGTTTTGTAACCTGCCTCCAACTCTTAGTAATCCATCCTCGTCTATAAATGGATCTAAAGTGGATAGCTTTTTATTTTTCTTCATAGGCTGTCCTCTTTGTATAGTTTTCAATTCTTCTTCGAATTCCTGTTGTTGTATTTTCAGAATTATTCGTTTTGTTACCTTTTTTAATTCAACGCAAGAAATTGGTTTATTTATTGTTTGCTTGTTTGCAAATCTATAGCAGTAAGATAACACCCTTAACATTTTATTTAAACTGGAAAATCTATTCCAGAGATCGTTCTTTTCTATCTCAGTTGTAACACTTGTAACTGTGTGACACTTTTTGATTTCCTCAGTCGGCTGTGGCATACGTCTCGTGGTGGGTATCTGATCGGTTTTTAACCATAGTGGACCATTCCACCATAAGGAATAGTTAACAAGTTTTTCCGGCTCAAGGCCTCTTGAAATGATATCAGCTGGGTTATCAGCAGATATTACATGGTTCCACTCTGCGTTCGGTACAAGTTGTCTAATTTGTGATACCCGATTAGCTACGAAAGTTTGCCAGCGTCCAGGCTCTCCTCTTATCCAGCCTAAGGTGATCATGGAATTCGTCCAACAAGATATCGTGATATTCTTACAATTGAGCGCTTCTTTAACTTTTTCGATCAAACTGGCTAGTAGGAGTGCTGCACATAACTCGAGACGAGGTAGAGTAGTCTTTTGTTTCTTCGGTGCCACTTTTGATTTTGCTTGTAATAATGTAATGTAGTAGTTGTTATTGATTTTTACACGGCTATATACGACCGCTCCGTAAGCTTTCTCGGACGCGTCGCTGAAACCATATAGTTCATTCTCTGTGCTATCAGTTATGTGACACCACCGCGGAATTTTTATTTTTTCTATACTTTTAAGGTGTTTTTGTACTTCAATCCATTTTTTCTGGAGTATGTTATCAACAGGTTGATCCCATCCTATCTCGTTAGTCCACAGTTCTTGTATAAGCAGCTTCAATTTAATTATAATTGGTGCTAACCAACCCAGGGGATCGAATATTTTCGCTACTTCTGACATAATCCATCTTTTTGTTGGTTTTTCTTTTTCCATTATAGTTATTTGAAAATAAAAACTGTCTTCCCGTGGTGACCATGAAATGCCTAATGACTTCCTGGACTCGTCTAATGGTAGCTTGAGTAGTTGATCGTCTTTGTCTTCCGTCGGTATATTTTCGAGGAGCTCTGAACTGTTTGACGACCATTTTCTAAGTTTAAAGCCACCCTTGTTTAACATGGATATTAGCTGACTTTGAAGTTCTTTAGCTGTGCTTTCCTGGGAATCTCCAGACAAAATATCATCCACGTAGAAATCTTGTAATGTAGCTTGACTCGCCATTGGGTAATTATCTTTTTCGTCTATGGCAAGTTGTTGTAGTGTTCGTACCGCAAGATAAGGTGCGCTAGTTGTACCGTATGTAACTGTTGTAAGTTCATATTCACTAATTGCTTGTTTGGGAGAAAGTCTCCATAATATTCTTTGATGTGCGAAGTCTAAATCATTAATTTTTATGAACCTGTACATTTTCATAATATCCGCCATGAAGGCAAACTTATGTTTTCGCCATCGTAGCAGTATAGTGGATATCTTCGTAGTTCTTGTTGTAGTCGTGGACCTTTATACATATTGTCGTTAAGGCTTATTTTTGTGCTGCTTTTGCTGCTCGCATCAAAAACCACGCGTAACTTTGTAGTAAGTGAGTCTTCCTTAATTACTGCCTGATGTGGTATGTAGTATTTTCCTAAGTTGTAGTTTTTTGTATTTACTTTTCTCATATGACCCATACGTAAATATTCGTTCATAAATTCAATGTATTGGTGTCGTAAATTTTCATTTTTTGCGAACTGTCGTTCTAGTTGTAAGAGGCGAGCAGCGGCCTTTTTGCGCGATTCGCCGTTTATGTTTAAGTTTAAGTTTGTATCCTTAAACGGAAGTCGTACCGTGTATGTTCCATCTAGGTTTCTTATCGTTGTTTCTTTATAGTAGTTTTCACAGGCCTGGTCGTCCTGTGTGAGTTTGTAGTTTTGTGGAATTTCTTCTAATTCCCAAAATTTCGTAAGTTGTCGTACCTCTTCAGTGCAAGCCACCATACTCAGTATTTTGGCTCCACTATTCGTGTCATCGGGATAAAATCCGGATAAAATCCACCCTAACTGTGTGTTTTGAGCGATAATTCCGTCCCGTAGTCTTTCGAAACCCTGTAGTAGTATTTTGCTATGGTCTTGGGCACCTAATATTATATCAATTGGTCCCTTTTTATAATAAGTTGGGTCAGCTATCAGCGCATTATCCAAGATTTTTTCTTGTAATTGTTTTAAGTCATGCCTTGGTAATGAACTTGTTAGTTTTGGTAGTATTATTAGCGTTACTGGCAGTTTATAATCGCTAGAGTACCTTGGTTGTAAAGTAATGTTGATTGTATGGTTTGATGTTTTTGGTTTTTCATCTCCGATTCCTTTTATTTCGGCTCGGATTTTTTGACGTGGGTAAGCCAGCAGTTGTGCCACTTCTTCAGTGCAAAATGAAGCTTCTGATCCTTGATCACATAACACTCTCAACAACTGCGGCATCCCGTCATAAGAGGTAGTTTTTACTATAGCGGTAGCGAGTAAAGTTGTATTTTTAGTGTTGGTATTTGTTGCCGATAAATTCGACGTTGTTATATTTTGAGGCTTCTCTATTCCTACATTTTTTGTTGTGTATTTTTTGGCGTTATTACTATTTTGAAACGGTTTAGATTGGTGTAATAATGTGTTGTGCCCCTTATGTTGACAAATATCGCATTGTTTGTAAACTGCACTCACACACTGTTTCCGATCATCGTGATTTAAGCAACGCTTGCACATTCTTTTTTCCGTGACGGCTTTGTATCGGTCGCTGACGCATAACTCTTTGAAACTAGGGCAAGAATGAATACTATGATCCATACTTTGACAATGCCAACAGCGTTTATATTTTTCCGATGTTTGTCTATTACGTGATTGTTGACCATTAGTATGTGATAACGACCCGTCAAATGACTTAAGACAACTGAAACGGTTTTCCATGAATTTCATCATCTCGTCGAAGGATTGTAATTTATTCCTGTTTTGTAATTGGTCTTCATACTTGGTATTTGTTTCCTCGTCCCATTTTCTACTGACTATTCTTATCAATAGAGGGCCCCAAGATGGTGTATTTATGCCTTGATTTTTCAGTGCCTCAAGACATTCATTTATAGTGTCGTGCATGTCTCGTAATTGTACCGCGTTTGCTCGTTGCATTTTAGGTAAATCTAATAATTTGTCAATAAACTTAGTAGCAATCATGCGCTCGTCTTCATATCTCTGCGTAAGCAATTTCCAAGCTGTTTCGTAATTTATTTCGCTAATTGTTAAGTGACGTATTAATCTTGCTGCGTCGCCTTTTACGTGTGTTTTAAGATACTGCATTTTCTCTGTAGAAGAAATTGAGTTATCTTCGTGAATTATTTTTCTAAATAAATCTTGGAATGTGTACCAAGAGTCATAGTTCCCCGCAAATATGGGAATATTTATTCGTGGAAGTTTTACTGACGATTTTGTCGACATAGCTTTTTCACCCGAGTTTTGGATTATTCTTGCTTCTAACAAATTTATGATAATGTCATAATCTGTCTGTGTATTCTCGAAACAATTATCCTTGAAATAGCTATTGTCCAGTGTGCTTTCAGCCATCAGTAATTCGATGTGCGTCTCTTCAATTTCTAGCCATTGTTTTTGTAAGGTTTGTAATAGTGTCTGTAAATGCCACATTGGCTTATCCTGAGTAATGGATTCCTTAGCCTGAGATATTTTCTTGGATATCTGTGACATTCGGAACAGTTGTATAAACAGTTTTGGGCTACTGACAACCCCCTTGTCTTCATCTTCGTCTAGAAGTCGTGGTTCATAAATACTTTGTACGTGTTGTAGTCTTTCCTCACATTTTCTGAGGTAGTTGATTCCTTCGTCGTAACATTTCTTAATGTTACCAAAGTAGTTTGTAGTAATGTACTTATGAGTTGACAAGATCTCTTGATCTTGTAGTTTCAAGTGGTTTTCTTGAACTCGCTGGAAAACCTGGTCTAATATTTTCTCCCGTTCGTTGAGGTATTTTTCCGTTTTCCTTGTGGGCGAGTCCTTTTTCAGGTTTGAGACTATCCTTTTGATCTCACTGTAATCCGCTTCCTGGCTCCTGATTAGTTCGTTAACTTCCTGTATCTCCATAGTGCTCTTCTTTCCCACTTCTCTAACGGCCCTATTTACCTAACTCAATAGTCAAGTCTGTCAAAGTCAATTCCTACAGTAATAAGGGGACCGCGTGATTGAAAGAAATTTCAAATGCTCGAAGGACCAATATGTCTAACCACTCCAAACAGATGTCACGTGAAGTCGCAATACTGTTGAGGGTGCGTTAGTACATGTAGGGATATGATACGTCACGCGCCTACTGAACCTATAAGCCTAACAGTCCCTACGACTATAATCCCTATAAGCCCTACAGCCCTAACCTACCATATACCTAGTAGTGATATATAAATATATAAATAAGTTCAGGATGTCTGCACCATGCGACCTAAGGTTACAGACGGATAGTAGACAGGATGTCCAGGTTCGGGAAGGATAAACTCACTGCCAGCTCGCAGACTCACGAGACTGATCAGAGATGGCTAAAGGTGTCTTGGCCACAGTGAGGGGTAATGAGACAAGAATATAAAATTCAAATCTGCTTTATTTTACAAGATGTACAGCTTATATACTAATTTAACTTAATACACACTATTATACAAAGTTGTATGTGTTTCATGCGTGTAAGATGCAACTCAGTCATTATTTTAACTAGGCCGCTCGTGTAGTCGTCGCCGGGCCAAGTGCTGATTCGATGTTCAAAGGTTAACATTGGACAATATTTGCTTCTTTTAATGATGTAGGGGAGCAAGCAAGAGATATTTGTTTGTATGAAAAGTCTAATTCCTTGAGCAAAATAATAAAGGTAACATTAGTTTTTCGCAACTACCCCCAAAAGACAATTTAAGGGATGTTAAAGTTTGTACGGAAATCTTATTTCTTGGATTAATAAACTTGAAACTTGGCACAAATATTAACCTTAGTAAATAATAAAAGGATGTCATTAAAAGTTTTAGAAACTAGCCCTAAAAGATGATTTGTGGAGTGTAGAAGATCTTGGGTTCATAAACTTGAAATTTTGCATATATGCTAACCTTAATAAATAATGAAGGTTGTTTTTAGTTATTACTTTTTCGGCACTTTCCCCAAAATCCTACTATTTAGGGGGTGATCAAGATTTTTGAATTATTTTACTGCACATAGCGTCTTTTTATGATGTAGGGGGACACTATGAGGTATTTTTGGAAATTCAACGGATAAAGAGGTTAAAAGGAAGAATAAAGTCATCTGTACTTAGTTGAATAAAATAATCACGCGAACGAAGTCGCGGGCGGAGTGCTAGTAATAACATAAAATAAATAACAGTATTTTTGCGAATTTACTCAAATGGCATGTAAATACGTCTATCTTGACGTCAATGGTGTTATGGCGAGAAGGTCCTGGCAACCGGCACGGCCAGCAGCGGCGGGAGTCGCCGCCTCCACACATAGCGGTCCGGTACACATAAATTCAGGCGCTGCAGCACACCTGGGTTATGCTCAATGCCACGAAGTAACCTAACCAGATACGAAACAAGCGTGAATTCTCTTCGTACCCTCAGTTGGTTGTACCCGACCATACCGAGCACAAACAGAGTGGGGTACATCAACGGGTAAAACGGATATACTCCATGTTTCTTGTATAAGTGGCGCGTGAACTAGTTCTGTACGCGTTCCAGCATTCCCGAGTACTTGGCCTCATGCGGAGCCCATAATACAGCACTATGTTCCAGATGACTCTTGACAAGTGCGTCATACATGACCCTGACTGTTGCTATGTTAGTGAAGTAACATGTCTGCCTCAGAAAAAATCCCAAGTTTCTAAACACCCTTTTACAGATCTTCGAAATATGTTCGCAAATCGACAGTTCAGGAGTGACTGCAACCCCCAAATCCCTCACATCAGAGACTCGTTGCATAGGCGCGGCACCCACTACGTGCTCGTGTACTAAAGGAGCACGCGCGCGCGTAAAAGTCATCACCGAGCACTTCGACACATTGAAGAAAAGATTGTTGTCGTGACTCCTTTCCACAACCCTATCCGATTGCGAGCGATTGCAAGAGGATGTACTCTTGCAATCGCTCGCAATCGGATTTAGTATTTTATCTCGAGCAGCAACTTAAGGTCATCCGCAAATAATAAACAAGAGCCATTTTTTTTTGTTACCTTGCATGCATATTGCATATGTTACCCATGTTTAAGCAAATAAATATATCTTATCTTATCATGTTTGACGACTTTCGGCAAATCGTTTATCATTATGATGAATTCGAGAGGCCCCAAATTGCTGCCTTGGCTCACCACGGACCAGGTGTAATATGGCTCGGATTCACACCCATTATAATCTACGTACTACTGTCTATCTCGCATATAACTGGCGAAGAAGTGTAATGGGTGTGGCCGTGTACATCGGTTTTAAAGATTCATCGATTATTTAAAAAAAAATGCCAGTATTCACTTCACGCGTACTAATTTACACGATTATAAGTATATAGACTACGTCAAACTAATAAGTTTCATTTAATAAACTCAAATCGACCTTAGAATGTAAATTTCCTTAGGTGCCAGTTTTTTTTTGCAAAAGAGTACATATATTAGTTATGATGCACCGAGTAACCCCTTTTACTTGCAAGTCGCTACTAACACCATCTATATATCGCCATGGAACGGAACCGAACGCGAAAAATGTAAAAAAATAATCAGTATAATCAGACGAAAAACGCTAGTTACGTCGGCACAGTTTCTTAGTAAGGGATGAGGCATCTGTATGCTAGTATTATATTATCTGTGGTTGAGGATAACTGCTTTAAAATTCAGTTGCAATATTTGACCCGAACACACTTACATACCTACATTGCAAGTTAAATAAAAGCTTGTAAAAACATCTCAATCAGAAGTAGATAAAAATATTGTTTTCGGTTTTTCCGTTGCGCAAAGAGCTATATAAGATAAAATTATTATCATCCTAACAACGACTCAGTCAAAGTACCTAACCTACTAACTAACTAACCTAAACAAATTCTACCAATAATTCGTTAATAAAACTTCTTAATATTGAACTTTTACCTATTTATCATAACATAACATCACGCCAGTATCCCCCAAAAGGTTGGGCAGAGTATCTATAGTAAGTAATACACTATTCACATTTCACAAGATAGTTGTCAAAAAATAAAAGGCCCGTTTTGACAGCTATAAAAATACTCACTAATAATTAAACTTGATGATACTCGTTGTTATAGTGTATGGGTAACATAGTAATTAATTAAGATTATGAATTTAATTTTTCAATTTCTTACGTACAAAGTTATCGCGGCATGTAAAATGAGAAACGTCAATGGACTTCTTAGATTGTGACGAATTTAATACAGCCTATTGCCGGGCACATATCTAGACTCTGGACTTCTACTGAGAAATTCCTGATGGAAAAACTCAATAACTCTTTGCCCAACCCGGGCATCGAACCCACGACTTCATGCTCAACGGTAGCGCTTGCAACCACTATATCAACGATACGCCGATAGCGTAAGTAGCCCTGACACAAGCAGGCCGGCGAGCACGGCCTACTGTGACATGGCTTGAGGCACACTTTTTATCACAGTTTGGGCGATGAAGTCGTTTTGTCTTAAATGCTAGCACGGCGGCGTGAGATAATTTCTTGACTTGTGACATAACTTCTTGACGTTTATTTCGGACTTAATTGTTGTTACGGGCGCACCTATTTTGTTACGCTACGGGATCATATAACGGGGTAACTCCACGAATACGGAGACGGTATTTAGAGTGCAAATAAAATGTGTTAGGGCGATATGCGGTATTCAAAGCACGGAAAGCTGTAAACCGTTCTATGCGTATTTTTTAAATTCAGCAGTACCATGTCTGTACATATACGAAGTGGCTGTCTTTGTTAAAACAAACTTTCAATTGTTCGAAAAACTACATAGCGCAAGCCTCAGAAATAAAAGCATAAAAAAGCAGTGTTTCATAAAAACTTCACAGGAATTGCTCCACAAATTTACAACAAACTGCCAAATTCTTTGTTAAATATTAATGACATCAATATATTAAAAAAAAACAATTGAATAATTTACTGTTAAGCAAGACATACCTACTACACAATACATGAGTAGGTACCTGTCAGACAGAAATTTATCTGTTTAAGTGTTGTGATTGGGGTTGACGCCGATGTTTACTTAATATTTTGTTGATTATTAAGCCATTGTATAATCTGACATTACTTATCAATATGAATTTATGACATTGTATACGTTTAAATTTTATCAATGATTTGTATTTATTTATTCTAAACAATTTTTACATTGTATCGAAAATTGAAATTGCCAACAAGCACCACTACTACTTTATATAAACTAACTTCGAAATAATTACAAGACAATGAGCTAAAATTTCACATTTAACAATAATACACTTTTATTTCAACCTTCAAATAGTCAGACAAGTATTCAATGATGTCAAATAGATATTCATATAATATACAGATAATATGTCAAACACAAGTATAAAAAGCGCGCTTTTTTACATTTACATTACACTATTCTTAATTTAAATTCATTGAAAATTATTTCTACTTTTCATTTTGGTTTTCTGTTAAAGCGTATTTTTGAGTTTTTTAAACGACAATTTATTAATGCAACTAGATCCCTGTGATGGGAGTTGGTTATTAGCGTACCTACTGCCTTTCCTGGATCTGATATCTGATTCTCAGGCTAGGCGCCCTCTCCGGAGCATTTATTTAATACGTGTACTTGGCGCAAGGCAGTACCGTGTCTTCGAATATAGACTAATTTGTTGTATTAATACAAGCAGAAGACGTTTTAATAAATTGAGTTTTCCAAGCTAGTGATACAAAAACTTGAGAGAATGATTAACAAAGGTACTTGTTTGCAACAGCACTCTCATTCCACAAAGTATGATGACATTCCGATATTGGAAAACTCAGTACTCGGTATTATAATATCGGATTTCACGTACCGGGATTCTGATATTCATGCCCTAATATGTATCTTAAGGGGACTCTGCTTGGTCTTATAAAAATGTCTTTGAGCTCGTACCACCAAAAATGATACCGTGTAGGCCAATCGAAGTCTTGTAAATATGTTTTCGTTCTTAGGCGTGATACTGCGTCTTTAGTTGCAGAGGGTCAATAATAATGATTCCTTTGTTTCAGACATCGCCGTAACAGCAGGAGATCGAATAGAATTTTACACTGACGACGGAGCCAAAACAGACACCGTACATTTTAACTCTCAAAATCTGACGGCATTGGCCTATGATGAGGTTCACAATATGCTGCTGTACGTCGACAAACAGAGCGGCAACGACGCCATATGTGGTTACAACATATCTTACGTGGAATATAAATGCTTCATAAAAGGGAACGGAAGGAACATCCAGGGTCTGGCCTTCGACCCCGTCACGGAATTACTATTCTTCACAGATACTAAAGAAAGGAGCATTAATTGGTTTTCTTTTAAACATGGAACCAAGAACAATGTTTATGGCAATATTTTAATAAAGATGGAAGACGGGATCCCCACTGACATTGCTGTAGATAGCTGCAGAGGGTACGTTACTAATATAGTAGTTTGCTACATTTATAATTTCATAAAAGCTATTCTGCTTCGTGAAGCATTAACTAGTGGTTTTCAATTTGCAGATACATATACTGGATTAACAGGGACCTTACGACGTCCACAATCGAGAGAGCTCGATTTAATGGCTTAGAAAGAGAAGTTGTTATTTATGCTACATACGGATTTGACCTACACAGCTTGGCTATTGACCAACAAACACAAAAAATATACTGGTATATGCCTGAGAATGATTTGAGAGTCCATATTTATAGTGCAGATTTGAATGGTAAAAACAAGGAATTATGGAAAACGTATACTTATACACCTGGTGATATTTTGTTGTTTAATCACCCAAATACATTTACCATTAAAAAGGGAATCCTCTTCTTCATGCTGGATTGGTGCTCACCCTGTCCGAGAAACATTTGGTCAGAAGGTATCTCTGCAACAAACGCTGGTGTTACCAAAAGTCGTTTCATTGAAGTTGATACTAAAAAAGTTGTCGGAATAGCCGCCAACTACAAAATGACAGAACAATTTAAGGGAATTTTGGACTGCAATCACGTACTTAAGAACTATGAGACCGAGACCGACTCATTTAAAATTGCTAGAGAATATGAAGGTCCGTTTTGTATTCATGGTATTAAAGTTAGTGGACAATCTCTTTGCAAATGCTCACCTGGGTACACTGGTGAGCGATGTGAGGTATCAGTCTGTGAAAACAGATATTGTTTACAAGGTAACTGCAGTATCACTGAAGAGGGGCTTCCCGAATGCAGGTAAAATATATTCAACTTGTCCTAGTGACTTGCTTATCTGTTTAAATGGCCCTATTAAAAAATCGTTCTTGCAGATGTGATCCTGGTTATTCCGGCGAACGATGTGAACTTAATGCGTGCCATCAGTACTGTTCAAACAATGGAACCTGTTCCTTGAACGAGGAAGATGAGGCCGTCTGTGAATGCGTAGGAGAATTCGAAGGTGAACGATGCGACGCTCCTGTCGGCCTAAGCAACGGTGACTGTTCTCTACACGAGGAGGGAGCAGATAAAAATAACATTGACTCCTCTAATTCTAGTTACTATTCAGCAGAAAGAAACATAACCCTAGCCGATTTATTGGCAAATTGGCAAAAACCTATCGCAACAATTTCCGTAGTTGTTGAAGTAAAATCTAACAATTAAATGTAAAGCTTTTATTTTTTATACCTCTCTTGCATGGGAATAATACACCGGGGTCTGAAGGCTAGGAGGCTCTCACTGAACGCTGGCCGTGGCAAATGGCTCAAAATTGTCATTCATGTTACCACGGCCCTGAAACCTGAACCAAGGGTCAAGGACCCTAAAATGAAATAACTAATCTATACTAATAATATAAAGCTGAAGAGTTTGTGTCTTTGAAAGCGCTAATCTCAGGAACTACTGATTAGAATTGAACAATTCTTTTTGTCTTGGATACTCCATTTATCGAGGAAGTTTATAGGCTATATAACATCATGCTACGACCAATAGGAGCATTAATAAAAATGTTGCAAAAACGGGCAAAATATTCCTTTTTGACAGATTTCGTCGCTTACGCAGCGCAAATGGTCAAAAGAACCGAACCGGAAGACGATACGTTGGAAGGCCTCCCACTAGGTGTACCGATGACCTGGTTAAGGTTGCGGGAAGGTGCTGGATGCGAGACGCACGGGATCGGTCAATGCGGCGTCGCCTGGGAGAGGCCTATGTCCAGCAGTGGACGTCTTTCGGCTGAAATGATGATGATGATGGTGATGGTCAATAGAAAAGCCAACCCAAGACATGGTACTAAAATTTTGGAGTTTGCTCCGCTCGCTTTTGAGTCCTACATTTTCTCAATTTTTGAGCTCTTAATAAAACTAGATATAAATATTGCAAGTTTTTTTTTTGGGATAGATGGTATAGCTTATTAATGTTTGCTTCTTCGTCCTTATTGTTTTAAACCGAAAAATTTTGTTCTTCCCAAAAAGGAGGAGTTTCTATGTTCGACCTTATGTATGTTTTCTTTTTTAATGTATTTTCACCGATATCTCCGTCGATTATGTGTACCGATTTTGAAAATTCTTTTTTTGTTTGAAAGAGTATGTTCCGAAATTGATCACATTTTTATATCGTGAAGATCTGATGAAGAACTTCGAAGATATACAACAGAACTTTTCAAATAAATAACGGCAAATCTCTCGGGATTGTTGCAATCGCATGTCTGTTTATCGTTTATACCATTTCATAATATAACATCACGCCAGTACGCTCTGAAGAGGTACGCAGATCTCTCATTTCACCGGTTATGTTCATGTTTCATGATGCTCGGGTAATCTATTCTGGCGTTATAGGTACCTTACTAAACACCTTGCCTATTAAGCAGGAACAACTAAAAAGTGAAAAATTAAAAAAACTTTTTACACAAAAATACTACCGACTCCAAATAAAAAAACTACAAAGTGAAAAATAACTTTATTTTTGGAAGTCGGTTTCCATAACGCAATAAATTGGTATCTATGAAAGAAACATAGTGAAGGCCAAAAAAGCACCTAGAAGTAACCCATTCACTCTTGACTTAAAGACATCTATGTTGTAGCTATCGGGAAACACAGAATCCGGCAGGGAATTTCACTCCTTAGCTGTACGCAATTTCCAAAATGCTTAGTGCTTATGGGTGGGATGTGCAAGAGCAGCATGTACCGATGGCGCATCGCCGTACGCCTTCTAGTCTGATAATGAAACGGGCTAGGCTGAATTAGATCATGCAATTATTCTATCACATTTTTATTATAATACTAGCTGTGCCCGCGGCTTCGCTCCTGTTAACCTAATAATCCTAACCTACCTACCTGTACCTACCCTACTTACCTACCTACCTGCGCCTAACCTACTACGAGCGTTTGCTACACAGAATACTATTTACTCTAGGGAGAATATCGACTTCATACAAAAATAGTAACGACAGATTTGCTGGGCACCATCTAGTAGCACGTCAGAACACCACACCGAAGCGGAAACAAAAAATAACTTTTTTCTAAAAAATTCTACTGATTTCCAAATTAAAAAGCTACAAAGTGAAAAATAACTTTCTTTTTGGAAGTCGTTGTCTTTGGTAGGTACAAGTTTTTTTCGTTATGGACACCGAATTCCAAAAAGAAAGTTATTTTCCACTTTGTAGTGTTTTTATTTGGAAGTCGGTAGTAATTATTTTGACAAAGTGTTTTTATTTTTCACTTTTTAGTTGTACATAATAGTCAAGTTCTTTAATAAGTTACCTATAATGCCATAATAGATTACCCGAATATCATGCAACTCGCACATAACCGGTGAAATGGTGTACCAAGGTAAACTGTACACACCTGCGTACCCCTTTAGAGCGTTCTGGCTTGATGTTATGTTATGAAATGGTAAACAATAAACAGACTTGCGATTGCAGCAATCCCGTGAGATATGCCGTCATTTATTGAAGAGTTATATTGTATATCTCCGCAATTCTACATCAGATCTTAACCAAATTAAAATGGCTCCAATTTGACAACAGACAAACGGACAAACAGAGAAACAGACAAACAGACAAAATGACAGACAGACAGACAGACAGACAAACAGACATACAGGCAAAACGGAAATGGGTTACAGAACCCATTTCCGTTTTGCCTGTATGTCTGTATTCTGGTTTTCCTTGTAATACCCAGACTATTTTGTTTGGAAATATTTTCGATGTACAAAAACGATCTTTCTACAGATTTATTATATGTATTGATGATGATGATAAATATAAATTATTTCACACTCCTCGAAATGCCACCGATAAAAAACCGACAAGCTGGCAACTCGGTGACGATGTTCAAGGCTCTGAAGCTTTGACTCGACCAGTGTCTTATGAACAATGTCCTGAAAAATACGATCCTTTTTGTTTTACTATACCGTCTACTTATGTTTGTGTAAGTACATAGAAAAAAAAGCAAGTGACACTATTTTATTTTTAGCATTAGGGCATCCCGACATTAAATTACGCCACTGACTACATACGCATTTTCAAGGTGTTTACCAATGTATATAGGTAGATCAAGTCATACCTATACGTTGGTACGATTAAACAAAAACTTGTGTTGATTTCAATAATTTGTGCCTACAGTAAAAATTAGCAGATGCAATGGCATACGTTTTCTCTCCATTGCATTATTGATGTAAATAGTTCATCAATAAAAAGGGTTATTTTCTGGCCATGTAAATATACATGGAAGCTATTTTGAATAGATCATTGTAAGTAGCGACACGATGTATGGTAATAAGATTATTTTCTTTCCTTCGTTTCTTTTGTGAGTACCATCTAGGAATCGTAACTTTATCTGCGGCTTTCCGGAGAATAAAGATCGACACGGGCATCAGATAAGTACCACCATCATCATCATTCATATAAATAATAAAATGGTTTGTACAATGTTAATAAATATATAAAAAATACTACGTATATAATTTATAAAACAACTAGCTGACCCCCGGTGCTTCGCTCCCGTCAATTGGCTACTTACCTACCTACACTACCTACCCTACCCTACCTACGCTACCTACCCTACCTACCCTACCCTACCCTACCCTACCTACCCTACCCTACCCTACCCTACCTACCCTCCCTACCCTACCCTACCTACCCTACCCTACCTACCCTACCCTACCCTACCTAACCTACCCTACCCTACCCTACCCTACCCTACCTACCCTACCCTACCCTACCCTACCCTACCTACCCTCCCTACCCTACCCTACCCTACCTACCCTACCCTACCCTACCTACCCTACGCTACCCTACCCTACCCTACCTTACCCTACCTACCCTACCCTTTTAAACTATCCTATCTCTCAAGTTGGATCGAACTGCACATGGTGTGGGAATTTTATTATAATCGGTTAAGTGGTTTAGGAGTCCATTGAGGACAAACATTGTGACACGAGATTTATATATATTAAGATATATTACGTATATAATTTACGATATATTACGTATTTAATATAATATATATACGTATATAATTTATAAAACAATAATTATAATTCTTAAATGCAATTCTGTAAAACAATATAACTTACTAATACTCAACCAATAATCAAATTTATCACATAAAACACTAAGTGTTCTTCCTCCTCTCTCCTACTTGATCTATGCTGTACCCGACTGGTTCCATAATTGTGACTAGTAATAGGGGTTAAAGTATGAAACTGCCGTTTTATTGTAATAGGTACTTCGAATTGACATAGAATCTTCATGGTTTGAGATTTTTGAGCGAAACTTTTTTCACATGGTACCACCACCTATGAAGTTCTTCTTTTGCAAAATGTGCAACATTCGATTATCGATTTTCAGTTGTTTTTTTTATTCAGCTTCGACAAGAAAGATGGATACTTCGAAAATTCGAGTGAATTTTGAATACGAGTTCCGACGTGGAACTAACGCGGCAGAAACAGCTCACAATATCAATGTTACGTTTGGAGAGGGGACTGCTAATGAACGCACCGTGCGATTTTGGTTTAAACGCTTTCATGATGGAAACTTTGATTTGAAGAACGAAACACGTGGAAGACCGCCCACACAGGTGAATAACAATGAATTGAAAGAGATGGTGGAAGCTGATCCGAGCCAAACTACCCAGGAATTAGCGGCATGGTTTAACGTTACCTTACCAATAATATTGACTCATTTGCGTCAAATCAATAAAATAAAAAATATCAAAAATGGGTGCCTCATGATTTGATTGATCTGCAGAAAGAAACGCGTGCTGAAACTTGTGTTGCCTTGTCGAATCGATAAAGAAATGAAGGATTATTAGATCGAATTGTGACATGTGATGAAAAGTGGATTCTTCACGATAACCGTAAGCGAAAAATGCAATGGCTGACCCCAGTGTCCTAAAGCAAAGCTTACCAATAAAAAGGTAATGGTAACTGTTTCTCTCTCTGTCTGTGGTCTCAGCATGGTGTTATTCACTATAGCTTTTACCGATCTGGTCAAGCAATAACGGCAGATGTCTACTGTGCCGAATTCCGAACAATGATAGCAAAACTATCAGTGAAACAGCCCCGAATCATGAATCGATCTTCACCATTATTGCTCCATGATAACGCGAGACCTCTTACAGCACGAGAAACCGTTTTAACTCTACAGGAACTGCAATTAGAAGGCATTCGTCACCCTCCGTATTCGCGAGACCTTGCTCCAACGGACTACCATTTCTTTCGTGATTTGGACAATTTTACACGTGATAAAAAGTTTTCTTCTCAGGAGTCAGAACAAAATGCTTCCACACAGTTTGTCGAATCTAGATCACCAGAGTTCTATCGCAAAGGCATAAATGACCTTTCTATTTGATGGCAACAATGTATACATAAAAATGGTAATTATTTTGATTAAATAAATATGTTAAATTAAAAAAAAAAACAGTACATATCGGCAACTTCATACTTTAACCCCTTATATAATTATTTCCCTACCAGCTATATACATTATGTTACGCAATAAAGAATTGAATTCAGAATTGACATCTTCTGCTCATTCCTCTCTACAACTTTACTGCCGGCCGGGCCCTGTGCATTACTGCAAAACCACAAAGTTTGTTGTTTTGCTTCATAATGTTGTAATTTGACACGATCTTCTTGTAAACAACATGAACAGGCGTATGAGTATTTGAAATAATGTTCTTAGATAAATAATCTATTATGCAAAAACCAAAAGGCAAAATATCAAAACCATTAGATAGACGAACACGTCAACATTGTGATATCTTGTAAACATTGTTGTTTTTGGCTAAGAACTACATCGTGATGTTGCTTTAATCTTGGCATATGCTAAACGTGTAATATAACAGCTCCCGCACTTCACTTCTAATAGGTTTAACTACTATTAGAATTGGATTTGTAAAATACAATGTATAGCATAAGCAATCTGACAGATTATAAGCATACCGCATACAAAACTTATTGGGGATACCGATTATGAGTTCTGCATAGTTATAATAGCCAGAGTCTATTCAATACATCTGCATCTAGCGATAGTGGAAAAAGGATAACATTTTGATTAAAAAAAAAAATGTCTTGTAAATATGCATAACGACAAATCGTTTGCCGGAAGTGGTTAATCAGCACCAATTCTGACTGTATCTGAAAACTTATGAATTACTTCGGCAGCCTCTCCTTTACTATTCAAATAGCAAAACATGCAAAGACGGGTTTACCTAGCTAGGCATTGCAAACCCCATTATTATCATTTCCAAGACCATAAAATGCAAAATTATATCCTATAGAACAAATAAGACCATCCAGCCACCACAACTGATTACTTAGGTACGTACAATCTGTTCTTATTAGAAATGGACGACCATTATACGCTCCCGTTTCATATTAGATCTTACATTCTTCAATCGTGTCTAATAGGAATGAGGCTTTTAAAACATTCCTATATACACTTTTTACATATGAACCAACAAGAACAGAAAAATAAACTGGATAAATAAGCTACGTCATTATACAGATAGTTTTTGCGTCTGGCAACACTCATTACCTACACCATTTCCTCCCGCGCTTTCTTGAAGAAAATTAAAGAGTCGCCGCATTAATTCTATCCGTATGTCGCAACGTTTTTGCGTCGGTTAGCAGCGTTATGGCGGCCCTCGTTTGCTTTTTGCCCACGACGAGAGTTGCCGCCGAGCGCTTCCCAGACTCCGCAACGTGCAAAAAGCCGCCTCGTCGCCACCACTGGAATCTACACAAAAACATTAACCCCGCTCAATAACTGGCGACGTCGATGAAATACTATGAGTTCCTTTCAGTTTTTACCGCTCGCGAGCTTTTTCCGCGCGCAATTTGCATCGGACGCACGCCGTCGGCCATTTTATAGTTTTTCCCGCGCAAACGATTCGAAATGATGGTCGCGTTCCGAAAATTGCGGCCTGATAAAAAGTTACCGATGAAATTCTTGTTTGGAGAATGGGCGTTTATGTATAATGATATTTTTTATAGCTGCTTTAACCCTAATATTATAAATATTTCATTTTGTATTTAATTTTGACGAAGCGTGTAAAAAGTGTAAAGAGCCGAGTTAATTCAAGCTGTTGGCTGATACAGTTTAAAGTTTTTGCCAGTAAGTAATGTAACGTATCTTACTATTGGATGAATCGAATGCCGATCATATCAGTGTTATTACTGCCACAAATTCCGCTTGATTGGAACTCTCGCGTTCCTCGCGCTCTACAATGCAGAAGTTTACATTTTATAAGAAGGAGTTTTCCAATTTCCTGACGCAGATATTTATTAAAATATGTCTTAAATTCTTGTTTTATTTTCTTAGTTGCTCAATATCTGACGTGGATCTACGTACAGTAGAAGAAAAAAGGAGAACATCTGACATAAATACTTGGAAAAAAAATGTCTATTGTGTACGTAGCAGATTAGCTATGTTAAAAATGAAAAGCTTAAAATGTAAAAGACCATTAACATTATAGACTTTTCGGCACTTTCTAAAGCTCTCAAACCATTGAACACGCCACATACACATACGCACTCGCAACCATAACCCAAGCACAGAACTATTTTTCTTCTTTTTATTCTCTCTTATCGTATTCACAATGTCTAAATTATGTTGTTTTATTGTTTATTTGCCTCCTACCTAATAATCAGTAACACGTTATTTTGATATCTCCATTACGTTTAATTTGTATATTTTTATGATTTGTATATTTATTTGACTTTTTATTTAATTGTAATTTAAAGTATAATGTGATGTGATGGAGTTAAAATTACCTGAACAATCGAATTGAATTATCAATGCGAATCAAATCGAATTAATATTATTAATATTTCAATAACAATTGGAAATTATACTCTAGGGGAGGGCCTGGAGATCTGTAACACAGAGTTTCCCTAGTACGGACTGCAGTCTCTCGCAAAGGAGCTTCTAGCAAATGCAGTAACATAGATTTTAAGTTTAAGTTAATCTTTGTGGAGAGAATACAATTTTTTTTTTATATCTTTAATAATCTCTGGTCTCTGAGGTTTCGGGTTTCGGTGTTGATGATAGGTGACACTAACCAACGATAATCCTGTATGCACTACGTAGGTAAATGCACCTAAGGACAATCCCCGGTTGGTGCAGGACTATCGTTAAATATGGAGAAAAATATATTGGGCTATCGGATTGGGAGGTTTAGTGGGCGGGTTGCCTAAAACTATAAAATGACTATTGGCCGCTGCCTGATCACAGTTGAACTACACAGCTATAAAATGGCAGGTGACTTGCACACTCAATTAATGGACCCCCATAAAAAGTCGTTAGGACTTGACTGACGTAGCGCTAAGAGTACGGAGTTGCTTGAGAAGTGGAGAGGTATACCACGGCTATCAGGACAATCCCGGAAGTACGGTCAAGATCCCTACCAGCATCTAGTAAGAGAACATCTAGTAAACGTGCTCTCGTGCGTTTGCTCTTGCGAATCTCCACTCAATTAAGCCAGTCAATTAAGACAAGAGAGAGGTGGGAGCTCTGTTCCCCGTCAGTATTCACTCCGACCGGCCAGTAAATGCAAGCCGAGATGAGGACCAAAACTTCTCCCGAGAGATCAGGTCCGTGGGTTCGCCACAAAGCTGCCCTGCGGATATATTATCATTGCAGGGAGATAAAACCTCATGGTTTCCATTCCATGTCAAGAGCATCAACATTTCCCTCACATTTTCGTCATTGCCCTCTCACGGTGGCTAGTCAAGACGACTACAACCCAGTCTAGAAAGTGCGAGTAGGTCCACGAATCTTAGCGTAACATATGAAAATGTTCAGCGAGCAATGTGTGGAATTAGCAGCTTGTATGTAGAGAAGCGAGGGGCCGGTCAGCGTGAGAAAATACTCATTCGAGAGTGTCTGTACTATACGCGCGGGCTAGGGAAACAGCGGGGTGATGGGCGGAGCGGACAGCGGTTATAACATTTGAAATCGATGTTCGATCCTTTTGTATGCACAATTTCTGAAACGCATCATTAAGTACTATTAGTAGGTAGTGTATTCAGCGTATTCTATACCTTTGAGTGTGTTCTAGTCCACCTTGAATTGTATCCAGAACCCACAATCTTTATTCTTATTAGAAACATTGTAGATGGATTCTTATTGGGCGCGAATTTCAAAATGTAGGTAGATAGGCCGTAGTGAAATTTTTGAAATATTTTTAGTTTTGAAATTTATGATTAAGAGCATGTCGAATTCTCTTTCTTTTAGGTTCCCATGATAAAGTAAAGTGAGTTAAGTTCTCAACTTCGAATTCTCAATTCAGGAAACGTAGTTATTATTGTTCAAAATATCTAATACCTTTAAACGAGCAATTCTTGTATATATATATCTATATATATAAATAATCTGAATCTCGGATACAGCTCGAACGATTTTCATGAAATTTTGTATGCGGGGGTTCGGGGACGATATATCGATCTAGTTAGATTTCATTTTTAGAAAACGTCGTTTTCTCTATTTTCACCGGCGCAGAGGTCGGTCGCCCAGGTACTTATTATAAAGAAAGAAAGCTTACTCGAAAAAAAAACTTGGTATTGATTTCATAACCCGCTGTTTTCATGACCTCACTTTTTCTGTAAATAATATCCGAACGACTCTTAAGGCAGTGTAGGTTTTTCCTTGAGCCGGTGAAAGGTTGGTGCAACACTAGATAGCTAGAAATATGTCGATATGATGATAAACTAACGGCAACACTGTGGGAAAACTATGGTGCCACCTTTTTGTAGACTTGATGTGAAAAAGGCGGAATACTCGACTGCCTAGCGCAACGAGAAAACTTGACTGTAAAAATATGTTTCTTTTGTATATATAAGCCTCTTAATTTCTCGACCAAGGAGGTTAAACTTTTTTAGGTTGCATTAAAAAATATGAATTAGTTTTGTAGGTACTTCCCGGAATAACTCGTAATTCATTTGGTATTGCAGAACGGTACAAAATTCGTTTGATCTCAGCAAAATCTCGCGCTGTAATGAGATCCTGTTCGAAATACAAAAAAAGAAACACGAAGGCACAAACAAAATTATACACTCAGCCCATAAGCCCACAAGAAAATTATATTAACCCATATACCAAAGGCCTGTTAACCCGAAATATAGGATTTTTTGCAACAACATCCGTATACCTTTGTAGGGTCTGCAGTTTTATGTATTTTTTACAGTTTCTGAGAATGGCCCGCTTTCGTATCTCAACCGAATTAAGCTTTTGCAAGCTGATTATCATTTTTAATTTGATACCAACACGAAACATTCTGCGAACTATTTTTTATCGGCAGATAGAAGTTGAATTGTTTAGTCTTTTATATACCTGTTTTTTCGGGTCGATAGTTTTGCAGGCTTAGGCTTTTGGGCTTAGAGTTTGATGTATGGCTTTATGAAGTATGTTTTATAGCTTTGCTGATACTGGCCGGTTTAATAACTAGATTTTTTTTGTCTTCTTCATATACCAATTTCTAGGTCCCTGGTCCTGTTCTAGGTTATGTGACACACTTTAAAAGTATTTGTGTATTTACGCAAGAGACCTGTCTTTTGACCGGCTCTGAAACGTCTAGCTAAGTGAACAAAATATCTACTTCCAAATCATTTCTGGGTTTTCTTTCGAAGGCTCATCCGGTATCCATTTACAACTCGGTTTCATCGTTCATTTTAATTTGGTATGGAAGGCACTTAAATGATTATCCTGTTTCATACTTCATGGGCGGTATATTGCTAGTGCTACCCATCATCCGTGTATCGGAAGACGCAGCGCTGGAAGGCTTTCCTATAGGTGGACTGATGACCTGGTCAAGGCTGTGGGAATCCCGTGGTTGCGAGACGCACAAGACCGAACAATGTGGCGACGCTTGGGGGTAGCCTATGTCCAGCAGTGGACCTCTTTCGGCTGATATGATGAAGTATTACAACATTCCTACTTCCAACATTAATTAAAGGTTTGCTGCTAAAAATCAGCGTTAGGTGGTCACCAAGTCTTTTTACCCGACCACGGCTATCCTATAAGAATATTCTCTTGTTTCTTACTTTACAGAGCGTGATTATTTCATAGGCGGGTTTAGATTTTGAACTTATTTTTTTTTTGACACAATCATAATGATACTCTCATCATTTTCTTAAGAGCCAAGCAATAAGTTCTCTATTTAAGGACACATTTTCCCAAGTAACAACGTATTGCATAACTGCACTCTCTCGAGTTGATCATTACCGCCAGTCCTGACCCTACGCTTTCTATTCCTTTCACTATTATTATCACGTACAGTCCAAGTGTAGATATTTGCATATTGTGAACTCCGTTGTCGTTTGTGATTCCCCTATGTATTATTGCGTTTTAACATTTACAATAGGAATAGTATCTTGTAATTTTTTGTGGCTCAGTTTGTAGATTCTTGCAAGCAGTCATTTTTTTTTAAATTTTAATTTAAGAAGTTGTCAAACTCCACTTATTTAATTGCTTTTGGGCTGGTTTCTAAATTTAAAATTTGGTATTAAGAATATGTCAACTTTTTAATCACAAGGTTTGTCAGGTTTTCAGGTTAAGTAGACTGACTAATATAGTAAGCGGCCTCAAATTCTTTATTCAGAAACCGAGTGTTTTATAAAGTTTTTATGCTACGGTAGAGTTTCAAATTTTAAATTCAGAAACCGGGTGTTAGGGACTTATAGCCTAGTCATTGTAAAGTATCAAGTCCCATTTTTTATCAATAATAAAATTTATATTGAGCCCTGTTTTTCTATACGTCATACAAAGGTAGAAATTTCTAGCAAATCTTCAGCAAACTAAACCTGTAGGTATTTTAAGTATTCTTTGGGTTACGTCTTCGTCTCCACCAACGCGCCGTCTTCAAAATTCTTCATCTCAATTTGCGCTGGAGCTAAATGAGGCCCATTTTGTTGCGTTTAATTCAAAAGCCAACAGTTTGCGAGTGAAGCCGTCGTATTATGTCCAAACTGTGCATTTTATAAATAACTTGTTTCCGCCGTCCGCACAGCTTGCGTACGGCGATGTGCCCTCAAATATATGTGCCAGAGTTTTTTAAGGTTTTTATATAACCGTCATGAGTTAGGGTCTAACCCTTTCGACTGTGGGAGTTCAACCCTAGGGTAGCAGGCATAACCGACAGGAAATTGTGTTTTACATCGCGATCAATATCAGATATGACTTGTATTTCGGCATATTTTTACAAACAAATCCCGTCAAGATCTTCAAAGATTTCTGATGCATTGGTAAGCTTCTGTATTTACGCATTGGATAAAACAATAACGTCGACGAGTTAGCCGGACATTTTCTTGAGCCTCAAATCAAAACCTCGAATCAATTCAGTATATTTTGACAGTGAACAAATTACAGTTGTTTAGTCATTAAATCGAATTCAGCAGCATAATTGCGTAACTGAATTCGGCAAGGAAAAGGGTTTGACCACATTAAAGAGAATGACAGATACTCTTTAAATAATTAGGTAAGTATTGCCAAAAAATATTGGAGTCTTTCGAAAAGAATATATTCGCCAATGAATTACCAAAAAAAAGGTATTTAAAGAGAATTTGTCATTCTCTTTCATGGGTTCAAACCCTTTGCCTTGCCGAATTTACTTACGTTATTAGGCTGCAGGTAACCAAAACCTCCAAAATCTGCCCCTGAGCAGCAAATCAAATCAAATTGGCGCCGGAGTTCCTCAGGAGTCTGTTCTCTCTGCAAACCTTTACCTGCTGCACATCAATGACCTACTTCAGCCTGGTATTGTTGGGTACGCAGATAACAGTACTGTTTCAGAGAGATACTTGTCCAGCGCAAAAACCAACGTGGATGAAGTTCGTTTCTTGAGAGAGGCTATGGTGGGGCGGAAAGATTTGACCTTAAGCCTTGTCTCCCAGTGGGGTGATGACAATCTGGTCTCATTTAACGCCACCAAAACACAAGCGTGTCTTTTTACCGCACAGTAAAATGCATAGAGTTGACATTCAGTCTCAAATTCGGCGCCTCCATTGAGTACAAAGCCTAAATTGCGGCCAAAAAAGTGTGCATCCTAAATAGAGTGAAGCGATATTTTACGCCTGGACAGCTTTGAACTATATACAAAGCGCAAGTTCGATCCTGCATGGAGTATTGCAGCCACCAGCCAAATATTTACTTGCTGCGTTTGACTCAGTGGAACGCAGAGCTTAAAGGCTCAATAGCGACGTTGAACTGTTAGATGCCGCAATGTTGCCTGCTTGTCGGTCTTCTAAAGACTGTTCTTCGGTGAGTGTGCTCAAGAACTCCACGATCTCTTCCCACCGGCCCCCTTCCACCATCGGGCATCTAGACGCACTGCATGTTACCCTCCTTACCTGGTTGCCATTCCTCCAATTCACACTAAGCGCTTCCAAACATCCTTCATAATGCGAATAGCGAATGAGTGGAACTCACTACCTGCGTCTGTTTCCGAACGCATTAAACTGGAATCTCTTCAAAGTTAGAGTAAACAGGCTTCTTCTGGGTAAGCTTACTCCATCGTCGACTTTGTCTCTGTTACCTCTGACCTAGACTAGAGTCAAGTCAAGAGCAAACCCAACTCAAATAAAAAAAGAAACATCAATTTGTTCAATTTCATTTACGGAATAGCATGTAGTTTTCTTTAGTGTTTCTGTTAAATGTAAATGTCAAGCATCGTTTTCCCTTTGGCTATGATTAACATATTATTATGACACTGTTTTTATTTCTTGTTCAACGTACATAGCATTCCTAGAAATCTTGACACAGCGGTGACACTGTCGGCACTTCTAAAATCGTCGCCTCTCTCTAAATTCTTTAAATAACATTCGTATTTATCCTCCCGTAGAAGGCAATGTACGAGTAGCTAATCAAGCTAATTGATAGCTAATTTGTACTAAACTTATCTTCCTCGTTTTCTTCACCAGACATGGTAACTTGCAGTTTTAATGACAACAGTCTTGCCGTGAATGAAAATTCAAACTTAGTACGATCGATAAGAACAAGACTGATTTAAAAAAACACAATAATGATCACCCGTCGACCCTCAAGTTGTACCCTTTCGGCCCCTTCCCCGCACACTAGGGCAACTCAAACTTAACGCACACACTCACGAAATTTAAGGCCTTTATGTTTTTTTACATAAGCCGAGGGCAAGGAAAGTGTGGGGCCACGTGGAGGGGTCGCGTGGGGTGCTGGGCGGGGCGATGCAGCTGCACTAGGGCTCCGCGCCGGCCGCCAGTCGAGGCGCGCGCGTCATCACGACACGTCACGGCTACCCTTCAAACTTTACCGCCAAAATCGGAGTTCGTCACGCCATTGTTCTAAAATTCAAATTTCTTTTAAAATTCGAACTGTGATATCGGGTTTTTTATCCTTGAAATGTAATATTTTTTTTCGAAAAAAGTTGCCAATATTTTTGTGAAGTTTTCGAATTGGCGGGTGTCGGGTTGATGTGTGCGAGCGAGAGGTGTGATATGGAAAGCCCGGGTGAGGAAACGGGACGGGCTGTGCCCCCCGCGCCGCACACCCCCGCCGGCCCGCAGCCGAATGGCTCCAATAAGATCATCGGACGAAATGTGAATGGGACCAGTAAGTCACGCAGTGCAATTAATTTGTTAATGTTTTATATTTTTTTTGCTCAATTTTAAATGACGTCGGCACCTTTCATCGTATTTACGGGCTTGTGTGATGTGGACGGAATTTTATATGACGTTTACTAAATTGCCTGCAATTTTATAAATTGAAAACTTTGCGTCACGGCAACTTACTGTGCTCAAAACTTTTGCCACAAGAGACAGCCTGAGGCAGCAAACTGTGGTAGAAGCGACAAACCATTCCCCTATGAAGAAATGGCAGAATTTGCAAAAAAACAATTACTTAATAAAAATTGCTTATAAATAAAATAGAATGAGCCTGTTACAAAATTATTATTATTCCTAATTTTAAAATAGGTAAATTAATAAAAAAACACTTTTACTATTTTTAAATAGCATAGATTTATTAATTGAATAAAGACCTACGGAGGCTGTTTTTTTTTAATTATGTGTTTGCTCAGGCTATAGAAATTAATGAGGTAGTCCTGATCTGCCAAATTCATGAAAAGTTTGATTATTTATACAGATTTTCCAAAGAATTAGTTTAAAAAACCAGATCACGATCACAGTCTGCATCATCGAACTGCTGGGCATAGTAGTTTTACCCATGATTATATCCGCATATTTCTGACAATTTTACTGACCAATTTCTTTCTCGGTACTTACTGATTTGATCATAGCTAAGGTACCATAGTCTCCAAATAATCAAATGAATCCCACGTCTTTGGAACGTGTGCATTCGCGAATCATTTCAACAATATGACAAAACAGATTCCTGAAACTGTTACCTTGTCTGTTACCTCTATAGTTCTGGTCCTATAGTACTGACTTTAGGGCTTTACTACGTGTAGACCAACACAAAAATACAACAACGTCTGTTAAAACTAATGCCAGTTATCATATTCCGAGGAATAATCATGAATTTTTGAGAGTTTCTCCATTCAAAACAGTCAAATGTCAATTTTATTCCACATAAAAATGATAATGAATGATGATTCTATTCTATTGACCGTAGAAAGAAATAACTGACTTTTTCTTGCGGCTTCTTTTCGTCAATTCTACAGACAGAAACCGTGATTTACCCGGCAGCCAAGCCAATGTCATTCAGCAATATTGTAGTTGTCTTTGAGTGAAAAAACTTTCCCATTCGGAATAGTACCTACCAAGATAGGTTCCTACTTACAAACATAAACACTTAATTTTACCTCTTTTTATTTATGTTAGCGTATATAGTTTACATTGCCACTGTAAAAATGCTCAACAAAAATCTAGAAAGATATTCAAGAAAATTAAGTAAGAATATATTTTTCAGTGAAAGAATTGGAATAGTACTTACAAAGAAAATAAACACTTAATTTTACCTCTTTTAATGTTAGTTTACATAATTTTGTTTGCCATTTTGCCACTGTAAAAATACCCAACAAAAACCGAGCAAGAAATTCAGGAGATAAGAAATAACAAGAAATAAATAAGAATACCCTATTTGTAAGTTAAAAAAGTAGGTACATTCAAAAAAAGAACATCTAATAGCCCGGGTCTCCTAATTAAAACAAGTCGTAAGTACAGCAAGAACAATCGTTCGCAACCCGGCCAGTTTTTCTAAATTCTCAGTGTGAGCGTACTTTTTCCGCCGTTTCCACGGTTTTTCCGACATCCATGCAACTAGGCGTTTTTGTTGGCTGACTGTAGAACTGTAGATCGGCTGCGAATTGACATGTTTTGATACTTGGTCGTTTTACAGAAGAGTTTTGTGTGGATTTTCGTTTTGCTATTTAAAAACTTAATTTTGGTTTTGGAAGTGATTTAAATTAGTTCTAAAAAATCGGTTAGTTAACTTAAAAATTGCTTCTTCTAATTAGGGACCACTGTTTTTGCAGATACAAGAGTACCTATATCCTACTAACATAAGTTAAAGATTTCGATAAGACGTCATTCGATAAGAGTTAAGAAATGACTTAGCTTTTGATAACGGACTGAGATCATGGTAGTCGACCGTTATTCCTAATAATTTTTTTCATTCCTTCTCTATATAAATTTTTACTATACCAAATATCACACTTCACCGTGCGCGCAATAAAGGTACTAAAAAGAAAAAATAAACACTTTTACTACTTATTAATTTATAAATAATACAAAATATATTATAGAAGTAATAAATTGTAGAATAGGAAAAGATAACGACTAGTTCCAGTATATAAATTCAAGTAGGTATTAAGCATTATTTCATGGAATGGGACAAGAATGCTAAGCACTCAATTCTTTATGAAAATAGCGTTATTTTATGCTTCCAATTTAGACACAGGAATGCTGTGTGAATGTAACATGTTTTTAAAGTTTATATAGAAATAAATATTACTAATTATGTGAGATAAAACAAACTTCATCTCAATAATACGTCTAGGTGCCCTTTTATTTCATTTCTTTATCGATAAAAAGGAGGCGATTCACAATATCCATTTTAATAGTAAAAAAATACATATTTTAATAGACCGTACAGAGGTTCAAGAAGTTAGAAAAAAAATTAGTGGCGTCATTAGCGATCAAAACAATAAACATAAAAACTTAAAAGAAAACCTAAACAGTTTTTCCTAAATGACTAGACAGAGATTTATTCTTATAACACCCAAAAGAAAAGCAAACTTTGATGAATAAATAACATATTAGTATAGCATATAAAACATTTTGTTGGACATAGACACAACAAAACAGCAACAATCGTAAAGTAACAGAGATGAATTACACTAATACCTAAACTATTTATAGATCAAAGACTTGTTTCTGTATATGAAAATAAAATCAGCGTAGTATATCGTGTATGGCGTTATTTAAAAACTTAATTCTTAACCTAAATATTCAAAAAAATATTGCTTTCCTAAATAAGTCTTCAATGTCAGCAACGATCAAAACGTCATAACCGCGCTATACACATCAAGAAGCGAGGCAGAGACAAAAACGCTCATCCCAAGACAAACCGACGCCAGGCTTGGCACAGAAAAACGCAAATTACGAGTACGCGACGCAACGGGTTCGATTCCCATCGCGTGCGTCTTTGAATATCATACGTTTTTGTCACATACTCATTGGAAATGTTATTAAAAAAAAACAAATTTATTGTTGTGGAGAGTAGTTATATGATATATGAATATTTTTGTGTTTTTGTTAGTACTACTTCATTTGTTTTTGTTTTATTTTGAATAGTTATGGAATGTTGGAACGATCTTGACATTTAACGTAATGTAATATTTTACTGATGAATATATACTCATGCCTGGTTGTATTGGCAATTCATTACGCAATTTCGATTGTAGTCTTTTCAGTCAATCAATATCAAAAGAAAGAAAGTCATTAAAAGAAACGAAGAAAAATATGTAATTTCATTATCACCACACTAGGCGTGTCTCGGAGCTGAGGCCTGCGTTGCTGATTATTCATAAGTACCCAAAGCGATACTTCCCATATCCGCCCCAAAGCGATACTTCCCATATTGCTTGTGCACTCAGTGCTAGTGGTCAAAGGCGAGCCTATCCCAAAAAAAAACAATAAACATGGGATCGGCGCAACACCTTTTCTTCTTCCATACGTCCTGCCAAGCGTTTCGCTGTCTCTGATTCCCTTTTCACACATGAATTGATAACCATCATCAGCAAATTAATGTTACACAAGAAAACTCATCCATTGATCCTATCCAAAGAAAAACAAACAAACGAAAATTTTCTCCACAAAACTATCAAGTGTCAATTTTTTTTCTTTCGTTTCGCGTATTGCAATTGCAAAAGGATATTATGCTAAATCATAGCATAAAAATGCAAGTTAATAAAAACAAATCTTGACTGAATTTAATCCGTTCGTAATAAAGCATAACTATGTCTGCCGTGCTCCTGAAAAACTAAGCGGAATGAAACAAAATGGTTGCTTGGAAAAAAATACGGGTGTTGGTTTTAAGATGGAGGTTCCGTAGCGTTGCTTTTGGTCGTTAATAAACTCTGGCAGAGTATATAGTGCTATAACAGGATTGTCTACGGTAGTATGATATAAATGATTGATCGTCCGTATCATAATTTTTATGACTGTTTGCAGGATGCCCCTAAAATTTACCCATTTTCTTATTCGTTGTCTTCATTACTGAAGGTCGTGCCCGACTTGGAAAGCGTTGACATAGTCATTGACGCCTTGACGAGCTGCTTCCAAGCCTCCTACCCTCAAAAGGACAAAGTGTATGTTTTATGAAAACCCTAACGCGTAAACTTCCAAAAAAGCCAGATTTCTTTTTCACAAATTAATCAAGTTTGACCTTACATTTATCATGTTAGGATTAGAGATCCCAAATAATTATCTTGCAAAGAGATTTAGACATATTTAAAACTCAGTACAAACGACTCTGCAAAATCAATGAAGCTAACGAATTAACGATCCAAACTGATCCTATTAGAACCCATTTGGCAATCCGTGAGCATTTCGCCCCTTCTCCGCGGAACCCTATTAAGGCGCGGTGCAATACTTTTATTTTTAGCGAAGTTTTTTCCGCGGGCAGACGGGACGGAGCCAGACCTCGCCTTGCTTGGCTAACTAATGTTTGTTAAGGGGAAGTTCTGTTCTAAGGAAGTAATATTGTCTTTTGCCTGTAATATTTGGTAGATTTGAGGTTCGAGTGACGGGAAGGAACGAGTTTTACAGGTGCTGAATTGGCTTGAAATGGAATTGGAAAAAAAGATTTAGCACGACTTTATATCAACTCACAAAAACTTAATTTTTGTTGGTAACAGCTTGTAACCAGTTTAAATGATAACTTATTCATAAATAAATAACACTTGTTCCTAATTAAACATTACATGCTGTTGTCTTCGAAGGTTTTGAGTAAAAAGAAAATTCGACATAAAAAAAGACGTGATATGAGTGCCAAATTTGAATCAGATAGCCGTTTGAAGTTTTACGCCCATCTTCTTTCTGGTACGAAAATTGTCGAACGTGCGTTAGCTGATCCTATTGAATGAGCTGATGATCCTATTTCATCAGCTAATCGCATACCAATTTTAAAGCCTATTAAAATGCAACAGTTTCAGTAGATTTCAAAGAAAATATAGTTTTGAAGACATTTTTCAGGTTAACTATGAAAGAGCCTTAAGCAAGCACAACAAAATCTACATAATATGTAGATGCGAGCCAATTTTTACGAAACTCTAGCATGCATGATATCATACATAATATTTTAAAACATACAAATGTATGCGCCACCGTACTTACGCTTCCTTTCTTGAAATAAAAACTTTTATTTTAACTTTATTCAGATGAAAAATGTACCGGATAAGCTGTCACATTTTTCCATTTAAGTAGAATATGAAGTGGGTTTGAGCCGTTTTTTAGGGTTCCGTAGTCAACAAGGAACCCTTATTTTTTCGCCATGTCCGTCTGTCCGTCCGACCGTCCGATAGCGGCTTAGCTCAGAGACTCTAAGTTCTAGAAAGCTATTATTTGGCATGGATATACATATTAATCACCCCGACGAAGTGCTAAAATAAAACCATGAAATTTATTTTTTAGGTATCGCCATTCAAAAATATTACGGGTCTGTGAAAATCATTTTTTGATTCAGGGATCCGTTTGCGTAAAATTAAGCTTTAAATGGCTAGGGTAGTATATATAACAAAATTAAAAGGAAAACTATCACAGCTAAGTAGGCTTTACAAGTTTACTAGTAGTAGTCTAGTAGTCTGTATAAAATGTATTTGGAAAAATCGGTTCACCCAATAAAAAGTTCTGAGGTAACAAATATATAAAAAAAAAAAAATACAGCCGAATTGATAACCTCCTCCTTTTTCCGAAGTCGTTTAAAAATAAACATTTTGTATATTGATGTATGGAAACAACAATTTTCAATTTTGTCCCTTCGTTAGAGCACAGATAATATAATACTTGCATAGTTAGAGCAATGTTCGGTGCTTTCATTGTTTATCATGGTTAGTAATGTTAAATATCTATTTATTTTGGTTAATGTAGCTGTTTATATGGAACCCTCTGTGCGCGAGTCAGACTCGCACTTGACCGGTTTTTTTTCTATCTTGTTGTACACTAACTTAATTTGGTCCTTGGGTACGGAAAAACCGACCTGATACCGGCCTTTTTGATTTCTTTGCTGAAATATTCGTCTCCTGGATGACGTAAATGATGCAATAAATGTTGTTGAATATCAAAATTAAAGGTATTGCCATTGGTTGTGTGTTACACAATTACCCATTTGTACTTTAGGTCACATCGTATGATACCTATTTTTTAATTTTTCTTGAAGCTCTTGACCTCAATCTTTCCTGATAGAAAACGATGATTAAGGTCTACGGTGGAGCGAGCTTGAAGATACCTACATTAGCTAGAATCCTGATACATAGGTACACTCACGCGGCACGCCAACTCCACCTGCTACGAACCATGGATCTCAATCGGATTGCTGATGGATTTTCAAAAGGCTGAAATACATGTCATAAAGTTGTGAACTAACTACCCTACAGGACAAAACCGCGTATAATGTACAGTAGTCCGGTCAATAGTGCCACCATGTTTTCTTAATAAGACCTCTCTGTCATTACTTTTATTGACTCCATTAAAGGCAATATAGCGAATGGTTACCATCTATAGAGACACTACAAATTCTTAACTTTTTCGACTTGTGCGAAATATCACGCCACTTAAGCGGGTGACATGGAGTTTTTTTTTTAAACCGTAAAGTTTAAAAGGTCATCTTAATTATTTTTTAATTTCTTCGAATTTTAAAATGTACGAATCGTGTGAGGATTCGTAACAGCTTGGTATTAAAGAACAATGCTACAGATGTCACTAGTTGTCGTGTCAAAAAAATGCTTAAAGCACTATTAAAGAATTCTTTGTTGGCTTCGCAAAAAGCTCTTTTTATTATAAAGCTACCTTCTGGATTACTAATCTGGGCTGGATAAGTCATTTATTTTAATCCCCGTCGCCAAGATGACAAAAATCAATCTTATGCTTAAGGTTACACAAGTCGATCATTCTTCCATACAAACGTAGTCTGGCGATTTCTCCACTGTTTGACGATGTAAGTACGTTCAAAATAAAAAAAATGATATCAATTTGTCACATCATTAACTAGCCCTGTATGGAAACAAAAAATTGAAAAATAAAATAATATTTGAAAGTTATGAGCGTCGAAAGTTCCATATTTCAACACTAATTTTAACGCATCTTTGGGCGGATATATACCATAAGAAAGAAAATTGCAAAACGGCCTCTATACAGAGATAGATAAGTAATTCAACAATACCAATAATTTTATTTTGAAAATATACATTTAGTAGCTTTTTCATGATATCTAGACTCCCAAAGGTCTGTTTATAAAATTTCGCCCGCTCATTTTCGTCCTAAGTCATCAGTCATCATCCATTTCGATACAAATTAGCAAAAGTGCTAATTCGTACGCGAACTAGCTTCTTACTTCTACTTCTGTATTCATCGTATACAAATATTTATTTAGCTTTTATAAGCTACTAATGTGTTGCATGTGTTCTCCTACCATAGATCAACAGTTTGGTGCCTTTTAGCCATTAATTCAGTGTAAGGAACGTTTTTTTTTGGAATACCAGGATTTATATCTGACGATAGATACTTAAAAAATTGAATATCGATATATTTATAGCGAACTTGAAGCAGTGTTCGATTTGATTTGGCAAAATAATAAAATTATCGGGAAGTGTTGTTTATTGTAAGCATTTTCGTAGATTAAAAAACTCCAATTAGTAAATAAAAAATGTTTTATGGGGGTCATCAGAAGATTGAGATAAAGGCACAGATATTGTGCGAGCGCTTTTTTCTGCTCCTGTTGGTACACCCCCGCTCAAACAATGCCTTTCAGTCATACAATTAGAATAAAGAACTCGGTTACGCAAAGATGCGTTCGAAAACAACGAAACGTATTTGAAAAAAGCCTTTTTTTCTCTCCTTTCATTCGTTGAATCAGCTTATTTAACAATACCGCTGTGTGAATATGCAAATCGTATAATTGTCTTGGCGTTTTTATATTTTTTATGCGCGACGCTACTGTCCGTTGACTTAAGTTGGAATGACACATCTGTCATTTGTGATATTATAACGCACCGCTTGCCACATACGTGAAACGGAACATTATAATGACTCTGGTTTTTTGTCGCATACAAATAAACGCGCAACTGCAGCGATGATGTATTTTTTAGTCTAAGATGTTGTGATGAAATATCTCGAAAGGAATGAGGTCCGATGTTTTTCAGGGCCACTCGCTCGGATAATGCGTCGCTGAATTTTCATGAGTAGCAATATTTATCGTGTTTGACGCCATTACGCCGCTGCTGGTGACTGGCGTAGCGCCTGCTGTACCCTTTATTTATATTACAAAAACTGTCCGCGACAACGCCTATATACTTTTATCGAATCTTGTATTTTTTTACCGTTGTTAATTCCGCAGATAATGGTCAGAGTCAAATGACCGGGCGGCGGTAAGAAACGGCGGGAATTTCAGCGATGCTCGCGCACTCTTTTAAGCGTGTTTTTTGTTTGGGACGGGTTCGGGCGGCGGCTCACGTTATTTTTTGCAAGTCCACCGATGAAAACCGTAATGGCATTTTATCGTGCATAAGAGCGGACGGAATCATTAATTATTTATAATAAGTGGCTAGCGCCGAATCGCGGCGTCCATGTTTATTTTAGTCCGGAAAGTTGCGAATCTGTTTTTTTGGCGCGCTGCGGCTATTTTCGCGCGCTTTGGTTCGCGACCACATTATTAACATCAAAAGCTTCGGCTTAAAAAACTGACCCGATGTAAAAAAATTAATAACTATTCATAAAAATAAACCCCATTCTAAGGATTATAGGGTAAAGATTAATATTGAGACACTACAATTTTAAGAGACATTATGACATTATTATTTTTATAAAGAACTATTGAATAAAATAAATAAATAAATATTGACAGTTTTATCGTAAGTCAAAAAATCTAATCATTCGAAGTTTTAAGTGACGATAAAGCATAAGAGAATCGTTGTCTACTTATTTAATTGATGACTAACTTGTCCACTATGGTCTATGGTTGTTTTGCGCTAGCCTAGAATACCAGCTGTCGAAAGCCAACCTGCCAAGATCATCGCCCCATTCAGCAAAATGTACTTTACAGTTCATCCCAAAAAGTAAAGTATTGACTTACCCACGGAACCTCACAATCGAACATCAACGTAGTACATTTATCAGCTAACCATTTACAATCTTCCATAATGTTCACATTAAATCGACTGCAATTGGCCGCAATGTTTTTGTTGCTCGTTGCCATACATAAGAGAACGATTGTTAGTTTTTTTGCACGTTGAAAGTAGGTCACTTGTGTGCTTAAGATCGTTAACGATACTGTGCCAATCACAGCTGTTGTGGTTTTGTGCGTACTCGAAGTTTTTCCTAGAAGATTGACAGACTTTCGACGTTAAAAGACTTTTATTCAGTCTGAATTGTTTAAAGAAAGAATAGATAATATTTAAGGGGCTTTTAATGTCTATCGTTAAATGTAATAAGACATAATCCTCATCCTTAATCTTTTTTAAATAAATAATTCCCATGATTTGCCCAGATATCGTCCTCCTAAAACGTCCTATTGGATTGTTCTTCTTTAGAATCTTAGGGAGGTATGGTACCTATAATTTTGGGCAAGTTTTAAGATCTGCAGTTCAAGACTTCCACTGCCGGACATTAATGTCCTCCAAACATCGCCACATCGATTGGCATAGCCACACTCATCACACTAATAAAGGCGAAAGTCTGTGAGTGTGTTTGTATGTTTGTTACTTCTTCACGCTCAAACGGCTGGACAGATCTGGGTGAAATTTGGCACAGAGATAGATTATAGTCTGGAATAGCACAAAAGATACTTTTTATCCCGGGAATATGGGTATATATTTGGGATAATTTTCGACAATCACGCGGGCGAAGCCGCTGGCAGAAGTTAGATCTTCATAAATCTGTTTTGATTGTAAAATCTTCTTGTTCACATGAAGTCCACAAAATCACTTCTATATTGACTGTTTTGAGCAGAAGCCAATCTTCAGTCGTAAGGTCTGAATTGGAAATTAAACAGAGTAGCTTTTAAATGAATAAAAAATACTTGCATGCAGTAGGTATCACTGGCTATAAATAATGTAATGAATAATGTCCATGTTAACGTATTGTTAACACACAGTTAACATAAGTAATATCTTATCTTGCATTCGTTAAGGCTTTACGCTGGTCTTGTTACACCACCGAAAGTGTTCAGAAAGCTTTTTTGAATATATTTTTGATAATTTTTTGAAAGCAGACAAAACCTTCGTGGAACCAATTTCTTTTTTTTTTCGTCTATGGTCGTATGTGAAAATAAATTCTTTTAAATTTTCAGAAAAACCCATAGACAAAAAAAATGCAGAAAGCTATAAAAATACATTTTTCATTAATTTTTGAAAGTAAATAAAACCTTCGTGCAGTTATTTTGTTCTTTGTCTATGGTTGCTTCATAAAAATAAAAGACAATTTACATTTAAAAACAGAATTCTTATAAGCTTCTAATCTTATATCTTAAGTAATCTTGAATCTAAGCCGTTGATATTCTTTTTTTAAGTCGAAGCTAACCCTTCGCTTGCCGTGCCTTGATTTTTACCGGACAGGTCCGATATGATCAGCAGATGTGGGGCAGATGTTACCGGGCAATTGGACAATTGTAGCAGCCGAGTGTTGGATGCTAAGGAGTAAGGCGGATATCCGAACGGATAATTGAAATAATTGAATTTGGTTTAAAGATATTGCTTTTTGAGAGAATCTTGACGCTTTTGGGATTTTCTTCGCAAATGATTAGGTTTTGTGAAAAATGTTGATTGTTAATAACGTTAAAAATCCTTTAAGCACAAAACTTTTAGGTATTGTGTGATCTTGCACACCGTATACCTAAGCCTCTTATAATTATTTTCACATTTCAAAAGAACTAAATCTAATATTTATTTTTTTGCAATATTGGTCTACAATATTGCTATTCATATTCGGAAAAACGTCCAGGGTTGCGGTTCAAGTTCCAATTGAAAAGGCACCTTAACCCTGGAAATTAAGGTTTGAATTGATACGATATTTTTGGTCCTTTTGAAAGGTTAATGACCTCGCCCAAATGTTTGTATTGGTAGAATTTTATTATTTATTTGTGTATTGACTTGACAGGTGTTGAATCGTTTGACTGATGTCTGTCAAAACGTTGTGACTTTTAATATTGAAAATTAATATCTCTGTTGTTACTCGTTTTGGTAAATTAAATATCTGTATTTCATTGTTTAAGAATATTGCAATTAATTAATTTCCTTGGCCATTCGTCCACACAACAATTCGTAATTCGTAACCCGTAACTGGTGACTAATCGATTAGTGATCCAAAACTTAAAATTTGCGAAATGGTCCGAATCACTCCGAACTACATTTTCCACTTCCAAACTTGATATTTTTGAATTTAAGTCGACACTGGCGTTGTCATTATTTTGTAACTTTAGAAAATAAACTAAAGCAATATTAAACCGCAATATTAATAAAACTGCGACCACTTAATATGGAAACTGAATTGCTAGAAGTCACAAGTATTACAAGTCAGAATCAGAAAAAAAAATCAAAGCCAACTGTTGTTTGACCCAAATGACATGACTGTACCTAATCTATAAAATAGTTCTCATATTAAAGTAACATTCATACGATATTCAACCTTATTACGAAAGCGATAACGTGACGGTTGTCGGGCTGTGTGTTTGTTCATAATTATTGTAATGACAGGATACGAGCCGCGAATCGTTTTGTTTGTTTTGAGAAAAATGGTTTTTAAAGGACATGTTTTTTATGAGGAACTGTGAATGGAGCCATAGCTTTAATTTAAGATGTCTTATTCTGTTGTTTTATTTATAAAACCAGCACAGAATAATGATTAATAAAAATAATACTTAAACTGAGATCAAACTGCAAATGTCGTATCAAAGAAACAATTAAGGTAAACGAAGTGAAAGCCCGTAGTAATGCTTTAATTAGTTTCTATAGGATTTTACTTTATTTGAATTTATAATGAGTATGCAGTATAAGAAAGTTCGACAAATATAAAAATATTAAATTCCTTATGATTATTCAGCATATCGACCAAGTCTTTTCTTTTTCAATGATTATCTTCTCACATGTCCTACTGGTTCCAGTTTTTATCTAATGATTTTAGTGAATCCTATCCTGTCCTCTGTTGACCTCCAGACGTTACACGGGACGTCAAACAGCTGACTCACTCACTTTTTTCTCCTTTCCCATATCCCAATAGACTCAGATTTATTTTTTATCAACGGCCATGACCGGTGAACACACTCGATGACGTCACAAAAACATTATCACACCTACAGCGTTATAAATTACATCCTTCAATGCCCATTCGATTTCAATATAACTAGAAAAAATTACCGCCCCTGGCAAAGGGGTAACTTTCAATTTCTTCACTAATTAATTAACGTACCTAACACATGTTTAGACAGACTATTTGTTACGCTTTCTCTACAAGCCAGGCATTACATCACTAACCCTTTGCCACCTGTTGATAAAAAAAAATGACAACAGTTGTTGCCCGCCACGATTTGTTTTATTTCTTTTTAATTGTCGATCTGAGACATTGGTTTTTCGGATTCGTTTTAGGGTTAACTGATTTTAATGGCGGACGCATCGGAAGTGACATGTGTCGATGTGTTCGTCTTCGTCATTATATTTAATTTTGTTGCTCGCTTCCAGTTTTTTTTCGGCCACTAGAATCGAATTGTGGGCAGACAGACGGACAATTTGTATTCGCATTCTAATTCATCTTCTTATTTCTTTTTAAAGTACTACATGTTCATGTTCGTAGCAGGTGGTGTTCTGTAGTTTCTGCCTACCCCCATGGGAAAAAGGCTTGAGTTTAAGTGTGTATGTATGTCCATGTTATGCATGAATGTATAATAGAGATATTAAAATGCTATAGTATGACACCTTGGCAAACACGTGTTATTTTTCGCGTCTTTTGTATCTTAATAGTAAATTGTTTTCTACAATAATTACCTACGGCAATAGAATGCTAGAGCATTTTATTGATTTTTTATGATATTGTGGTCAGAGTCATTGTGAGGAAAAACAAAAATAGTTTCCAACTAAAACGTTGTAGTTTTACGTAACAAAACCACATAATATTTAACTTCATTTGTCCATAGCTTTTGCTTACTGAGAACACTATCAAATATTTTATATTATTCCAAAGAATTCTATAGGTATTGGTTAGTGGTTAATGGCTTCTATAAAAATTCCATTTTACAGTTTAGCTTCTCCCCTTCAATATCAAGGTTCCTAATTCCCATACCAACTAATAATAAATGCTAATAATAATCAATCCCTATTCATCATAATTTTTAACCAAAACAATTAAAACCTCAATTGAAAAAGTTTTGACGCAGAAAAACGCGGGACCTCATACTTACGTACAGTCTATGGTTAATGTTTTTTACAACGACACCTGTAGGCGAGGGAGGAGTGCCTGACTGCATGAGGATGAGAGCCAAAAAACTAGAAAAAAACTTAATGAAACGAACGTGAGAATGATTGTTTGATGTTGAAGAATGACGGTTTGTTTTGGTAAGATAGGGAACTGGGGCATTTGTGTAGTTAGGTATGTTTTTATTGGGTCGCGTAAATTAATTAAGGAGTAGTTTTTTCTTAGTTTAGACAATTGTTTCATCACGCAGTGGTTATCTGATTTTTGCATTTAGATCGCCCATTAAAATGTCATTTTTGAAGCTTTTATCCATTGCTTGTTTGAAACATGCAAATTCAAAAACCCCATTGACTTGATCCCATTAAATGCTGAAGCATAACGAAATTGAAATATGGTAGAGGTTGAAAATTTAACCGATATTAAGTAAGAGTTCAGGTGCTCAATTTTGCCGTCATGATCAGAACCAGAAGTCGCTTTCAGCATACATGCCAATAATATTTCCTACCCTCAGCTGTTTTCAACAGTGATCAATAAAATATAAAGTTATTAACAGCCATAAAACCTCCGACAGATAATTAACTATTTACACATCATTTAAATCGAATACGACCATCATTAAAATAAAACGCAACATCAAAGCCACCTTTACATTTTTAAATCAGATAATACGCCATCAAACCTATTTATTATTCATTTCTAAGCGAGAGCTTTTTTATCAGACAACTGTCCACTCGCCCCCATTTCATTTTTTACGGCGTACTTTTTCTCTATGGTCATGTTTGACGTTCTCACGGAAGAGGCTGAATGGACTGGTGTTCTTCGGACTTAAAAAAACACGGAAGGGTTGCTAGTATTAAAAATTATTAGTTTGTTTTTCGTGTACGTAAGGTGCTCTTGGTGGGAATAAGTGACCCTCGGAATTAACATCCGGGAAGATGTTTTGGTTTAATGAGAGTATAGGGCCAGATAAAAAGTTCATTATTGGGTGGACCGCGAGTGTTGTGTTACTTACGTAATGTTACAAAGGGAGGGTGAAAAGGGCTGTATTATCGAACCGATCGGGACCCACGGTCAAGATTCTATGGATGTTGGGGTGCTTATCTAAGTATCAAATAGATCTTTTCAATTTGAATGATTTCTTGCTATATTAAGAGGAAATACGGTCGCATATATCCGACTGCATTTCCTAAATAAAAAGTCATCAACCCTAAAACTACTTTATCGTAACTGAATGATAACGTCGAAATATTTACGAACGAAGATAAGATCTCTGACATGACGTCGTCTGATTGTACCTACTTTTACTTTTAAAACTGAAACAAAACCAACGATTTGCAATTAGAACCAACATTCATCCAACTAAATTGCGTTTTACGTATCAAAAGTGAAATATAAAACATAACTATATCTAATACCTTTAAACGAGCAATTCTTGTATATATATATACTAGCTGTCCCACGCGGCTTCGCTGACGCCAACTGGCTACCTACCTACCCATCTATCCTACCTACCCTACCCTACCTACACTACATACATGATTGTTGCGTAACTTTAACCGCTTACGCAGCGCACGGAACGGAAGCTCTCAAAAAGGAATATTTTTTTCCTGTTTTTGCAGCATTTTTCATTTATGCTCCGCTCCTATTGGTCATAGCGTGATGTAATATAGCCTATAGCCTTCCTCGATAAATGGAATATCCAACACAAAAATAATTTTTCAATTCGAACCAGTAGTTCCTGAGATTAGGGCGTTCAAACAAACAAACAAACTCTTCAGCTTTATAATATTAGTATAGATATAATCTGAATTTCGGAGACGGCTCCAACAATTTTCATGAAATTTAGTATGCTGGGGATTTCGGGGGCGATAAATCGATCTAGCTGGGTTTAATTTTTAGAAACCGTCGTTTTCTCTATTTTCACCGGAGCAGGGCTCGGTCGCCCAGGTACTTTAAGTAAACATGATAACAAACAACGACATTACAATCACCAGGCAATGCACTTCGCTTAAAACTAAAACGTATAAATTAGTAGAGCGTGTCAATAGTACCCAACCCAGTGTAAACACAGTCGCCGTTGAAGGGTTAACCCGCGCCTGTCATTCACTGACAGATGGCTAGCCGCGAGACAGCGCGAGACGGACAGGGTTGTCTGACATTTTCATTTTTTGTTCCATTCTCTATGGGCGATGCGGAAGTCGAATTTTGAGCTATTATTTTTGTTTTTGACCTAATATATTTTTTTGACGTTGTGGTTGGTTTGTGGTTTTAACATTTGACGAGAAATAAATAATAAGGACCGGACAAACTTAATCAAATTTAGTCAATTAGCAAAGGGTCAGGGATAATCCCAAGTCAATTCAGATTGCCATTGAGACATCCCCGTCATCATTCATTACACACAGCCCAACTTTGCCTTCTGCTATATAGGCCTTTGATTTCTTGTGCCAGTCCCCACGCTCCTATGGTAGCCTCATCCAGGTTCTACCCACGGTAGCAAAAATTTTGTCCACACACCCCATAGCCAGACGACCAATACTTCTTCCAAAGCTTGGACGCCACTCGACAACCCTAACAACTAACTCAAATTCAACCCTATGGTGGTCAAAAACAGCGTTAATATTTCCAAAGGCACATTTTACCGAAAAAAAAAACTTTAAAAAAGCTTCGACCATGTAGGTGCTAAATACGAGACCCTCAGGCCTAGGGTATCAATTAGAAGGCCGGGGTAGTGGAAACAAAGAACATGTGTAAGAGTCCTAAGTGGCGCTTCGGGCCATCGGGGTAAAAACGTTTTTGTGGCCGTCCAATTTATTGCCTTTTGAATTTAGAACAAAGGTTCGGTCAATTGATTCTTAAAAAGTGGTAGATGAGATAGTTTCATTTCATTAGAAAAATGTCAGCCAGTGCTTTATACACGTTTTTTACATTTTTTAAAACGCAGTTGTTTCTTACGAACTTCGTTAGAATGGTGTGTTATGGTAAAAACGGTTTTCTATCAAATCCAAAATTGTCGGTGACGGAAACAGTGTAGATTTTAATAAAACTTCGTCTTTGCTTTTTATAATTACTAATAAAATTTCTTAATTGTGATCTCTCTAGTTAGGTGTAAGTCTCATTAAGTCTGTGATTATCATAGTTGCGTAATTGTATATTACTATTACAATACGTAACCCTTCTTCCCACTATTCCCTTTTACAGAAGAATGTTTGGTAAAAAGCACGTTTGTAGAGTTCAATGGCGCACTGGGTCATTTTACATTTACTTAGGGGTCGGCTCAAACCTGTTTTTTGTTACGGGTTCCTCGGGATGAGAGCACGGTTTGGAAGTAGGGTTGTCTACACAGCACTACAATTTTAACATTATCAGTAGTATAGTTTTGAAGTAAAAGGATTTAACCAATTTTCTAAGGCAAGTTAAAAACAGTATTTTTTGTGGTACAACGTAGCATGGCGTAGCCGCGTACTACGCAGGCCTACGCCGTAGAACGTTTTTCTTTAATCGATTTTCAAACTTTACTACTTATGCTTATTTCGAACTAGCTGCCGTGCGCGGCTCCGCCCGCGTTGTATTAGTATTTCTCCCAATATCTTTATAAATTATAACCTGTGTGTTATTCTGATGTATAAGCTATATTTCTGTAAATTTTCATCAAAATCCGTTCAGTAGTTTTTGCGTGACTGAGTAACAAACATTCAACCATCCATCCTCACAAACATTTATGTTTAAAATAATAGCTGTAGTAGGATTATCACATAGATTGTGTGAACTTGAAGTGATGATTTTTATTAGAATTGCTAGAAGATATAATTAATACTCCCTATTGTTTGAAACATCTATCTAGGTACCTATGAAGCGAAAAAGCTTGAAATAATTATTATTTCTTCTTTATTTTTAATGGCGTTACAAACAACTGTAAGTATTTCAATCTTTGAGAGATTTTTATTCGAATGACTGTGCAAGCCCTGTACACCGACACAAAAACCAGGGTCGAATCAGCATAAAAAGCCGAGGGTTGGCGATTTATTGTTAATCTCGGGCGGTCACCGCGATGGAGTGAAATATTTCCACGATAGACCACTGATAAACTTGTTAACATACGAGAAATTAGATTTATTGGCTTCTTCAAGATATGATTGGAAGCGAAAAACATCTTGTCACCTGGCCAGAGATCGCCCAAGAATGAGAGGTTTGGAAGAAGAAAGGAGAGGAGATTACCCTGTAGTGGGACACAAATTAGCCTAGAACAAAAACTTGTCTCCTGGCAAAGAGGACCAATATGAATAGTACCTCTATGAAAACAGACTGACCGGATGGAACCCAAATTTAAAAATATACTTACGGGTTTTTTAATAATTATATTAATAGTATGTATGATAATTTTTCTAAAGTTTTCCTACTAATCTACACTTCTACACTAATATTATAAAGAGGAAAGATGTGATTGTTTGTAAGTTTGTTTGTAATGCATAAAATCAAAAATTACTTGGCCGATTAAAAAAAATCTTTCACCGGTTGAAAGCTACATTATTCCTGATTGACATTGGCTATTTTTACATCCCGAAATCGGGTCATATAGGGTTGACCACTAGTATATAATCTTATTATCTTACAAATATTATAAATGCGAAAGTTTGGATGTGTGCACAGATCATAGAAATTTCTATGATCTGTGGATGCGTACGTTTGTAACTCAATCACACCAGAACGGCTGAACGGATTTGGATGAAATTTGGCACAGAGATAGATTATAGTCAGGAAAAGTATACATAGATATATTGTAATTATTAGAAAAGTTTTATTTTATAAGGTTATTTTATTTTACCTAATTCTAAACGTCGTTATTGTTGATATGCGATGATTTTACTGTTTAAAAATGCTGACAGACTAAAATATATTTCTTTAGAAAAACCTAAAATACCCGATAATTTTATCAAACTAATTACAACTAATTACTCCAAAATTAAGTCTCAGTCAGGTAATTCCAACTGCATACCGCCAGAAACACATGCCGATGCCGGTCAAACTAATTTCTTTATTATATTTGATTAACCCTTCAAATGCGGCCGGTGGGTCATAATTACCCAACAGATGCAACTCTGATTAATTACTAGAAAAAGTGTTTGGGTCAGCGCCACCTGCCCGAAAAGTCTCACTTTCGATCAGTGGAAAAAGATCGAAAAAACTGATGAGTTGGATGAGACATACTCTAATGTTGGTGGTTCTGTATAGGCAAAGTTTTATAAAGCAAATACAGGCAGTAACTAAGTATCACACATTATTTGGTTTTGATTTGATGAAAATCGAGGAAATCGGCAATTCTGATGGTTCTTCTTTTTATGCAACTTTTAATAATTGAACAGGACATTTTGAAATAGAACTTATGGTATCATGTTTTGCAGAAATGTAACTTATTTTACGAATTGTTCTATTACTAAAATAGATTTAATACATATGTTGATCACTGGCCAATTTATTACCAAAGAAAGTTTCTCCAAATTTATTTGCTAAAAATAGATACCAGAAGAACAAAGTGCAATCAGCGATTGCAGGCTGACTCAGCAAGCGAAACCCTCTGGAAAACTCCGACGAAGATTCGTTTTTATCTTTTTTGTGTGGAACCCCGATTGTATGAAGAAAGTTTTTTCGGTCTAATCTCGTATGTAAATCGACCAGTCATTGTCTTTTGTCGGTTTTTTCTTAACCCCCACGTCAGCGGAAGTCATATGGGAGTAGAATTTTTATGATCGAGATTTTTTTACTGACTGTCATTAATTTTATTTGGTTGTGATTTTTACTATTTTAAATGACACTGTAGATTAACAATGCGACTAATTCGGTTGATAAGGATTTATGAGCAAGTGTATTTATTATTTTTGTATCATTCTATCTGGTTGTAATACCGCGTTAGTTTTTATCGATACAGTTTTTACAAATATTTTGCAGTAGGTATACACTAGCGAAATATAGGCTACATCTCTGCTTATCTGAAGGATTTCAGGGAATACAGATGCGTTATTAGGTTCCTAATTAGTTCAAATATTATGCCAGTTTGTGTCAGCGACTCAACAAATAGAATCTTACTATAGTCGTGACAATCTAAGATGTTGGATTTGACAGCTATTAAAATACTTGAGTAATAATAATTAACCTTGACTCTCGTCGTTGTTTTAGTGTATGGGTAATATAGTAATTAATAAGCATTAAAAATTTGTTTTTTCAATTGCTTATTTGCAATTTGCCGCGGCAGGTAAAATGAGAAACGTCATCGGATTTCTTAGATTGTCACAATTAAAAGAACTCATCACAGTTAATCTTTGGTTATTTCAATGTGGTAGCAAAAACTCATTACCTACTCTTTCATACTTCACCGAATACCTACTATTTCTAAAGATTAAAAGCCTAGATTGAGACACTTCACATAACCTATGCTTAATTAACTGTCATTAGTTTAGGTAGTTGAGAGAAACGATTAAACCCAGACATTTTGTTTTTTATTTCCATGTTGGCAACACTAGCAATTATACAATTAAAAATATTAATCTGCTATGTCAAATTCGTACCGCATTGATTCTCACGACGTTGGTACTTTTTTAAACTTTACCAAAAAAAACAGCCGCATTAAATTCTTAACAAGATGCAAAGACACAGACACGAAATTCGCAAGGAAGTTTACCAAAAATAAAAAATGTCCTAAAAAAATAATACGTCGTGAACCCAACCTGTGTACAATACCGAATACGACATAAATATTCATAGATTCACGATATTACGCATATCAATCACAAGCAAGTGCTAAAAAGGATCTAATGGCATGCGTAAGCACACCCTGCCATTTTGTCTTGGCTGTCATTAGCGCCTTTTCATAGAGAATCTCTTTTTGTGTGGTATTCTAATCTGTGACAATAGAATGTTTTTGTTTATCCGCTAATCTTATGCATGATGATGTGAAGACGTTGGAGATGTATGAAATAAATTAACTTGTAATTTTTTTTTAGAGATTGTATTGGTGATTCGTTCAGGACTTGGTAAACAGAAGAAGTTCTAATGATTGCTAATTTAATGTTATATTATTATATAATATTATAAGCTTTCCACAAATGAGCAATACATTTTAATTACTTTCGATTTTCTTGTTGTTCTACTGTCTCAATCAATTTTACTTGAGTTTGATTCAGTACCTGCATTATTTTAATTAATTGCTTAATATTCCAATCATATTTGAACAATTATATTAATAAACATTACTATAATTTTCGCGCCAAATAACCAAAGGCAATCATACCGCCGAAATAAAGATGCGTTCAAATTATGTGCGAGCACGCCATAGAATAAAGGATCAAGTTTTTTTCGATGTCTTTCGATTTAACCCTCACAAGCTAATTACCGTATTGAGGAATAACTTGGTATTTTCGCACGGTGCGAGATGCACGTGTATCTTGCGGTAACCGAGTAGGTAATTAGATAGGAAGTTGTTTGTTATGCTAATATTTGTGTTTCTTTTGCGTGAATTAGTTTATTACCAGTTATTATGTCATTTGATAGTAATTTGGTGTTAGTTTGGGAGTTTGTGGGATCTTGTCTCGTTGTAAAAATGGGGCTCAATAATTCATTTGTTTCTACTTGGTTAGATTAATTTCTATGTTTACTAAGTTATTCTCGTTATTTCTTCGAGACTTCATTGTTTTGACATACCTACCTATATTTGTACGCATATTCAAAATGTTCCGGTATTATTTTTTTGAATAAATGTTATGAAATTAAATGAAGACATAATATGCACTAGACAAGTCTAGAATTCACACCAATCTTTATAGTTCTAGGTAGAGCACCAGCTTTCCTTACTCGTGCCCATTCCGACCAATCTCTTCCTCTACTCGGTTCCATTTGCATAGAGTAATGATCAACGTTTTACTAAAAATAACCGGCCAGCTACGAGTACCATTTCAAAATGCAAATCCACAGGCTGCGTCGAATAACTGTGCCTTTTTTGTTAAGTTTCCTCATACCAGAACGTTACAATTAAATGGGAATAGAACTGCTCTAATTAATTTAAAATTACTTTGTCCATACCGTTGTATTATCAAGATTTTTCACTCTAAATTATATGTCATGTTTGAAATGTCACTTTGACATTGCTTCAACAATGTTGTTACATTTTGCCGCTGAACATTTGGAATTATTTCGAATTTTATTTGCATACCAAAACCAGAAGGGCGTTAATAAAATAATGGCAGATGTAAAATAATCAACAAAAGCTTTTTACCAAAAAAAACGACTTACAAAGCAAAGCACTACATAGTGAAAATATTTAACACTCCTCCTTTTTTGATGTCGGTTAAAAATAATAATAAAAAAATCCGAAAAAAATATGATACAGCAAAAAAAATAAGAAACCTAAAAAAAAACACTTTTCATATCTTCTCACGAATGAGTAGGTACCGCACGCTAATTAAACAAAGGTGCTAACAAACTGAAGATAAGAAAAAACTTTTTACTAATCAGCAAAAAACTCAAGACATCGTGAGAGATGCATAAAATTAACTTGAAATACATACATGTATGCAAATGTCTACGTGACCACTTTTTAAAGAGAAAAAAAGAACAAAGGTACGCACTCCTGGTCGCTGCTACTACCCCTTCGCTGAATCAAATTGAAATTTGCATACGACTGTGGCGATTTTTTCACTCAAAAAGATTATGTAAATGAGTTTTTTGGACATCGGATGAGTGAGAAATACTTTTTTTAATGCTAAAAAAGTGCGTCGGCTGAGATAGGGTTAAGTTTGAAGTTCGAAGAAATGAGTTCTCATACTTTTCATGTGAACTCTTTTTTTTTAGCGTAGAAACAAAAAAGTTTTATGGGTAATATTTTTTTTGTTTAGAATAATTTAATTTATAGATTAATCATAGGTACGGAAGTACTTAGTTAGCTCATTTTTTAAGAAGTTTGGTGCCTAATTAAATGTAATTGCCAGAGCGGGGTAAATACATAAGGGAAATCGTTTCGAATAATATTATTACAGTAATAAAGTCGTAACTGTAATTTATGACCTTAGTAAATAAAATAAAAACTATTTTGAAATGAGCATCTCCCTAAGTTAGTTAATCGATATTTTTCCAATTGTTTATCAAATATTTCGATAGACCATAACATAACCTAATTACCAGCAAAATAAAAAAATACCTGTCTATCTAACACGCATTGATTGTTCTTAGATCACTTATGTATCCAAAGCTTCTACATAATAGTATCTCACATAAAGAAAAATACATAAACCTATTTAACGACAGCCCAAATATATTTTTTCAACCTTTTTTTTACAACACAATTTTTTTTACCTGCGTCCCGGGGTGGAGTCTAACCACCCCACATTTTTTTTTAATATACAAAACCCAATAGTGCACTGGCAGGGGTGTCAACATTTTTTTAGTAGCAGCCCTGATCGATATTTTTCCCGCGCACACATAGCATTGGTGAACCCGTCTGTTAACAAAGAAGTCTTTATGTAAAACTTATTCATTTATTTTTACTAACGGTCGTTCGTATTCTTTTCGGTAATGGCAGGGGTTGTATTAAAAAGGGTTATTTTTTATATGCGCGTCTCCTCACGCGATTCCTGACGGTTCAAATTGTTTGGTGCACGCAAATGATGGGGCTTTATTTTCTAGAACATTTTTTGGTTTTGTTTTTCGTGTTGTATATCGATTTTGAGACTGAATAGGCACTTATTTCGTTGGTAGATTGATGGTTAAACATATCGGTCTGAGATTGAACTTTTAAAAATAGTTTATTAGGCTTTTATCTAGTTTTTACATGCAGTGCAGCTGATATTCCTATTTGCAAAATAATTGGAATGTTATTCTTCTAACCGGAATATTATTTTTAATAATGTTAACAACAGAATATTAAAAATGTCTGGTTTTTTTGGCGTTTGACATAATGCCCGTGCTTTCAATGTTGTCTATGTCTAACCTTCAATTTTACTTCTTTCCAGTGGTGGTGACGTCAGCTCCGGCCAACGAGGCAGAGTTACAACTATACAGGGTGATGCAGCGAGCCAGCTTGCTAGCTTACTACGATACGCTGCTTGAGATGGGTTGGTATTATTCATAGAAATAAGAAATAAGTTTTTAAGTGAAATAAGAATATATATGGTATTATTTAATTCAAATACATTAGGAGATGTTATTTTAAGTAGTTCGGCAGCATCCTTTAGTTTTTATATATTATGTCCGTAGTAAGCTTCTACTGGTGAAACAACTCTCTAAATTATGAGCTATAGGATAACTGATTCACCTATGTAGTCACAATATGTCGGTCGATTGATGCAGGCTGAATCAAAGTTGTCTTAAAAGACCGTTTTTATCAAATAAAAGAAAAAAATCAACAATATATCAAAATGTAAAACGCGCGCCTCACGCAAAAAAAAACCAGTTGACCTATTGCTGAATATGGGAACAATATGTATAAAATGGTAAACAATGATATGCTCATAAATAATCTTCACATCATCTGATTATCTAATCTACAGAAATTATTAAAAAAGACGAAAAAAAAATGTTATCAAAAGATAATAATATGTACAGCACACTAAACACAAGATCATAGGAACACATGAAAAAACACTTTCTCATAACGAAATAAAGAAAAAGACTAAAAAAACGCAACAAAATCTCCATATCGCGTAAAAAACGCGCGCTCGCCGTCGACATGCAAATTACTTTTTTAATCTTTTACTTTTTTAATACCGCCGATTACTCGAGCTAAGGAAGGGTTTGGCCAGTCAGCCTTATCCTTTTGTTTTTTTTTCTCGGCGCCCCTTCGCAAAATGGTCACGTAGGTATTTGCATATTTGCCTAAATTAAAACTGGTGTGTGAGCACTTATTTTTTTACGGTATCTCACGTTTTTGTGTGGAACAATCATAGCGAAATGAACTGGAGCCACAAGAAAGTCTTGCATATTAATGGTTATGGGACTAATCTATCTGTTTGTAACAATGGTCCAGTTTTTTCTGCCATGTGAATGTAAAGAACTGATTATCGCGTTACGTTTTTTGGACTCTGAGAAATAATTATTCGTCTTGTGCTTTCTTGGATCGAGTTTTTTTAATTTTTAATGAGTTGCCGAGTTCCTTTTGAATGTTAACTTTCGTATGACTCATAAATTTATGAGAATTGCATTAGTTATTTTATGAAAACCTTCGTTCTAAACTTTTATTTAATATTTTCAGGTGGAGATGACGTACAACAACTCTGTGACGCAGGAGAGGAAGAATTCCTTGAAATAATGGCCCTAGTGGGCATGGCTTCGAAGCCTCTCCACGTCAGACGTCTACAAAAAGCCCTCCAAGAATGGGTGAACAACCCTGCCCTCTTCCAGATACCTATCGTTCCTAACCTGTGTCCTACCGAGAATCCCTTCATCCAATGTAACCAAAGACTCCTAAATATGCCTCCGTCTATCCCTAATGTCTTACCGAGGACTGTCGCTTCCCCTGAAAACAGTAGACCAATGTATAGTCCGTCTCCCGGTGCCCCTGACAATAGTTGTGGTTCTACTGCCTCAGCACCTAATGCAAGTCCTGTTCACCAAACGACTACCTTCGCTAAGATAGTTTTACCTCCGTCCCCTGCGCCTGCAGCCCCTGTTACTTCCACCGCTTCTAGATCCTTCTCTCCACAAAGTGCCTGTCCTCCTGCATCAGCTGGTTCCAGTCCATCATCAGTCACGTCACCAGTTCAGTTAACACCAGTACTATTAGATGTTCACGTACAAAAGTTGGCGGCAGCTGCAGAAAAGTTGAGCAAACATTTGCCCCAACTGGAGCCAAAGCCACAGAACACCAAGAAGAAGATGTGCAAGGATCTGGAGCTGGTGATGATGATGCCGGAATCGGATCCGAGGCGGATGGAGGAGATCAGGAAGTATGCCGCGATATACGGGAGGTTTGACTGTAAGAGGAAGCCTGAGAAGCCGTTGACGCTACATGAGGTTAGTATCTTTATATTATATGGCTATGGCTACAGAAATGTAACTTCTCCACGTTTTTCAAGCAACATTTCGAGGTAACAGCATGGCATAAAAAAAATCATGTGATGTTTATAAATTTGTTATTCAAGAGTGGCAAAATTATTTTGGCGCCATCGCGGCATCGGTTTGTTTGAATGTTTAGGATCAAAATCATAAAAGTTTTAAAATAATGGATACTCGAATACAAAATACTTCATCATGGAGAGGGAGAGGAGGGCCAATGAAAAGATGGATGGACTGTTTGAGGAGTGATATGAAAGAAAAGGTAGTCAGTGATATCGTGACAGGGGACCGGATGGTATGGAAGAAGAAAACGTGTTACACCGACCCCAAGTAACATGGGATAAGGGCAGAAAGATGATGAGGTTTCATAAAGTTAGGCAGATTTAAAAATAGCAGGCTTTGTTGGAATTGTATTTGCGTGCCCTTTGATAAATACAGATGTTATATTATGTTTTTAAAGTCCCAAGATATTAAAGTCTTTCTCCCATCAATCCACAGGTGATGGTGAACGAAGCAGCAGCTCAGATCTGCCGCTGCGTGCCAGCCCTCCTGACGCGGAGGGACGAGCTCTTCCCGCTGGCGAGACAGCTGGTCCGGAGGGCTGGCCTGCACTACTCTAAGCACGGGTAAGTTGCGTTCACCGAGAAGGAAATCATTCGAATTAAAGCTCGTCGTAACAAAATCTGTGGAAGTTGCGTGCATCGAATTGTCGTACTGCGGGTATACCGTTAACCGGTATTTTCATCAACAAAGTTCCGTGATACAGCAGACATTTTTCATGCATTTTTTTCTAAGTTTACGGTGTTTAGAACTTTTATTAACATATAATTGAATATTCTAAAAAAAACCGTTTTTTTTTAGAATATTCTTCTATTCTAACTATATACTAAGGGACGTTACGTTAGAGGGGAAAAGAGCTCATTGCGCAATAAAAATATTTATATGTCAAAGTCATTATACTCATAAGTATAGGTCAAAATCAAAATCAAGTGGTTTATTTCAAATAAACCTTAAAGGAAACTATTGAATTGTCAAACAAAAAAAACACTACAAAGCGAAAAATAACTTCAATATCGGAACTCGGTGTTCCTGTTTTCGTTTCTTCGTTTTTTGACACTGACTTCTTAAATTGAAGTCATTTTTCTCTTTGTAGTGTTTTTTTTATGGAAGTCGGTTGTTTTTTTTTGTGTAAAGTTTTTTATTTTTCACTTTTTAGTTGTGGTACATAATAGACCAGTTCTGTAGGCTAAGTGGCTAGGTAGCCAATAACATAAAACTTAAATAAAACCGGTGGAATGAGAGTATACCAGGGTAAAATGTACTCACCTGCGTACCCCTAAGAGCGTACCAGTGTGATGTTATGTTATGAAATGGTGTAAACTATAAACAGACATGCGATTGCAGCTATCCCGAGTTATTTGCCGTCGTTTATTGATTTATTTATTGATTTCTCCATCAGATCCGTGATACCTTCATCAGATCTTGATGACATTTAAATGGGACCACATGACAAGCACCAGCTTTTAAATAAAAAAAGAATAACCAAAATCGGTTTACCCAGTAAAAAGTTCTGAGGTAACAAACATAAGCACAACAACAGTCGAATTGATAACCTCCTCCTTTTAGTGAAGTCGGTTAAAAAAAATACAATCTAATTGATAACCTCCTTCTTTTTGGGAAGTCGATTAAAAAGAAAAGATGAATCTAGTTGCAAATTCGCAAGCGTCATTAGGTCTAAATGAAGAAAAGTTTGCAAGAAATTCCACGGACACTCTTTTCCATCAGTTTCAATTACATTTAGTTACAACATTCTTGTTGAAAAATACATTTATGTGAAAACGATGTAAAAAGACGTGCACGTAAAATCGTCTAGAGTAAAACAAACAATTAAGAAATCAATTAGTAGGTAATTAAAAACAGGACGAGGCATCTAAGTTATGACCAATCCCAACTGATGGCGCCCGTTCACGAAAATGACGCTTGGATCGGCACCACTCAGCTCAACCATCATTCAGAGATGTCAGAAATGTAACTGCAGTAGCTAGCAACATTGCGTTGTGGTTTTCGTTAATCTTTAGAAAAATCCTTGTTCATCAGAATCTGCAATTTGAATGTGCACAAAATAGTCAACTATATTCGGTGACTGAAGCAGAAGGTAATTGATATAATGTTGACCTATTTATCCATCTGTCTAGCCTTTTCCTAACTATGTTGAGGTCAGCTTCAAGTCCAACCTGCCGGGCGAGCCCGGCCTCTGTGGTAGGCTTGAGTCACGCATTTTATCACGGTTTTTGCTCCCTTGTCCTTTGTCTGATGCAGCTTAATACCAGAATTTTATATGCAGCGACTGTCAGTCTTATCTCTACAATCCAGTCACTAGGTGACACGATAAGACCTATCTATACCTACACATAAAATAACGTCTCTGGTTATTAATAATACATGATATCATATGAGGAATGAAGGTAAAGAACACATCGATGAACACGTGAGATACATTAAAAATGCATTACGGTCTGGCGGCACCAAGTAGTTTTCTATCCATGAAAACGGTCACGTATATGATGATCTTAAAAATATTATATTTGAGATCATACGCGAACAGTCATCAGAGCGGAGTTTAATTATGAAATTTTCTTTCTCTTGTCGTTTTGATTCATTATGACACTTCTGTGGTTACCACGATGAAAATCAATATAATCGGTGGGTATTATCTCTTCATTGAAAGATCTTTCATCCCAATCTGCCAGTGTGCCCCCAGGATTAATGTCCTCATAACTATCTGCTTAAAGGTTTCCCAACTGTGTCAGGGTCGATTTGTATTCTTAATCGGATGCAGCTATATACCAGTATTTTGGATTTAATTTAATAACAGTTTAATTGTGGACTCTGTTTCATTAGTTAGTACTTTCATCTTCTTCAGTTCTCTTCTCAAATTTCATTCTCGTCAAGTCAAAACTAATCATCAATCACAGTTTCAGTCCTAATCACTATTTCTCTATTAACCATGTGCTTGTAAAAATGTACCATTGTTATTCCTCTTTCCAGTGTCCCACCAACAGCGTCAACAGGCGAGGAGCGGGAGCGTGACGAGGACGAGACGCCTCCCAAGCGAGCGCGGCAGGTCGCGCCTCCTACTGTAGACCTCACCGATTAACTAACACTAGGGGATATAGCCACCTATTAGAACTAACATAGATGATAAATGGAATGGTCGGCAGACGTGGGTTGTGGAATCTTTGAGATACAATATATAGTCTGGAAAAATAAACTTAATCTAGACTAGACTTAATAGAACATCATGGTATTTGCCTAGCAATACAAGCGATGTATCGCTCCTGATGAAAGGACAAAAGATGTAAAATTTTATTTTAACAAATTAAATCACCTACTTCCGACTTCATTACGTCACTACAACCAGCAATCAAACGACAGTATTGATAGTTTCAAGCTTTTCGTTTACGATTTCTCATACGGTAATTTACGCCTTCAAGTGGACTATCAAAAGATTCCACAATTCGCAGTCTAACTCGCAGTAAGGATAGCATTCTAAAAGGGACATCTTTACTAACTGGAATAATCGGATTAAGGGCTAATCTTGTTTCTTATTAGAACGGATAATTTTATAGGCTAACGGTTTCAATAAGAGACATACAACAAAATTATTACTAAAAATAATAGAGCTAATAATACATCCCTGGGGAACTCCATAAGTTTTAAACGATATTTCTTTTAATAATTTTATTATTTTCGGTATTTGATGAAATAATTTATATTATTTGGTACATGCAATATGTTATGCGTACTTGCATTAATTTTTTATTTGCATTCTTATAGTAAAAGGTAAGCATGACTCAATCAAACGCCTGTTCTATTACTTATTCATTTGGTATGCATTGTAGTACATTTTGTTTTAGAATGGTTATGGCAAAATACTGATCCGGTGAGTAGAAAATTATAACATATTAAGTTTGCATGGATTATAATAATTTTTGTCGTTGCTATGTTTATTAAACTCCTTTCTTTTTTTTGTATTGCTACCGAATTTAAAAAAAAAATATATAATTTTATGTTTTCGTCAGATGCACGATACTTTTGACTAAAACATAAAACACACATTTAAAATACTCTATGTAAGTTGTACTAAAATACAACCATTACAAATAGCACAAGTAACCCAGGAGTACAAATAACGACTTAGATCATCAGTATCATAAGTAAATGAAATCTTTTATTGTTATATCTAGGAAGCTGACGAAGGCAATGGTGTCCGAGCAAGTCCTGAAGCGGCAAGAAGCAATTCCAATAGGTACCTAATTTTAATTCTGCATAGAACGGTTTCTATTACTACGTCATATGTTTAATTCTTTATGATTATAAGCGTCAGTTAGGTGTGGGTTCTGTAGCACAGTGAACGTTATAAGCTTTTTAATCATCATCAACAACGACCAAAACTTTTTGATACTTTATTCTCTTACTGGTCTATGTCTAGACCTGTCATTATTTGTGTCACTAACCAAGCTTCAGTATCAACCTCATCGTGGTCAACAATTTATAATTTGTAACCCATTCCGTTGCATTCATAAATTATTAATCTCTTTTTCCAGCTGGTGGGGCGTGAAGGCTGAGAGTGACGACGCTGACTCCAGATGTTCATACTCCAGTACCAGCACTCCACCACCGGTAAGATTCAATAATATATTCTTCCTGATTCATTTCGACGCAAGAGCTTCGAAATGGGTGTCGCCAGTTGCATTATCTCGACGCTTTCAATATAATCATATTGGTTCTGAATCTAAAGTTCACAAAGTTACGTAGCGACAATTCAATCAACAACAAATAATCCCAAATTTAATCAACTCAAAGTAACATTATGTGTAATACGAAACTAACGAGCTATTTCACATGCTCGTGTTATATTTTATCGATATAAAGCGCAGTCGCATATTGTTTTACTTACTTAATTTCGGAGATGGGGACCTCAGTCCTCTTTTTTGAGTTATGTAGTACAACTTTAAGATTACGTTATCCCTAATTCCAGGAAGCCGATGAATCTCGTCCACAAGTTGTAGCTGCGCGAGGAGACAGCATCATTGCCGTGGCCAACCCTGCGCTACACCCGCCACACCCTGCGCACGCGCATCTGCCGACTCACGCCACGCATACACCACATCCTGCCAGGAACCACTCCAACTGATGCCAAGCATTACTGGCAGAAGAAGGCGGGGAAATAACTAATGAAGATGGCAGAGGTCCAAAATTGGGCAAAAAAATATATTCAGTAATTGACCATAATATCAAATTGAGAAAGTTGGTAGAAAGGACTGACGGAAATTGTTTTGTGGTTGTTGGCTGGTCTGGAACATAGCAATATTGAAATCACTTTTTAAGATGAAAAAATATTTAAAGAGCAAATGAAAAAGTTAGCTGCACTGCAAACAGTTGCTCACATAAAAAGAACAGGCACACCTAGAAAGAAACATTTACAAGACCTTGTAGAAGTCCCTAAAAATGAAACTAAAATGCAATGTCCAAACAAGTAAACGTAACTTCGTTTGCAAGATCATGCAACCACGATTTCAACAAACGCGACAAAATATCTTGATTGTATAAGATTTCTTTTTAAGTACTCGAATATTGAATTTATGTTTTTAAGATCCCCTTGATGATCCTCATGAGGATCTTAAAAACAACCCTTCTAAAGGATGAAGGAATGCAATCTTTAGTTCCAAGCACGGAACTAAATAAAAATGACACAGAGTGTACAAAATACATTCCACCAAATATAAAACTAATTTATATCATTTTGTAAATAGTTAGTGTATTAGTTACGTATAAGTAAAGCCATAATATGCCTTGTAGTCATTATATCTATCAATCGGTCTATTTTGAGTGGATTGCACCAGTAGACCATTTTATTTTTACGAGCTTTCATCCCGGTGTCTGTGTTAAACAAAGTTTGCAAGTTAAATTTAACCAACTTCTCAGTGTTTTACTAAATTTTGCGTGCATGTTTGTTTCTCGTGACAATATTTTTTTATATATATAAGCGTCTTCTAATATACATTCCAATAAATACCTCTCATTAATATATAAATATCTCTCATCCAAGTGGATCTTGTGTCAGGCTATCATCAAGTAAGCATTAATCACTTAGATAACCTCTATGTGCTTATACAAATAGGTAATAGTTTTTTTGCTCATAAATCATCATTGTTCTGACTTATTAAGGCGTCCGACATAAGAGATTTATAATATTCCTTCAGTGGTTTATAAATTATAAATCAAATGAACTATCTGTGTAGATGATATGATGTGCTTGTCGATATTAATTTTGATGATATGGACAATTTTTTGATAATTACAGATTTTACTGTCGCTGACTGGACAAATGTTACCAACAATAAACATGAAGAGACGACCTATATAGGTACCCATTTACGACTAATACATAGCGTGTCCCCCATGTCAATTAATTATAAATTCTATCAAGCAAATGATTTTAATATATAGAGACTCATATTTCATTTAAATAATGCCATAACTAATTTATTTTCATTAACACGCCATGTTTACCTGCGCAACTGCAAATAATTTGCATCAAAAGATGATATTTCACATTAATCTATTGCCTTCATAATTGATCTAACTACATATCAGGTTTTTACGATTTAATTGAAATGAACTTTGGTGCAATCCACTACTTACGAAGTCTTCAAAGGTAATTTTTCAAAAGCTGTATTTCGATTTAGGACAGCCCAGAAATAAAAGCAAATTACAATCCAATATTTTGATACACACAGAAACAAAAGTTAAATAAATAAGGACTCGGGGCGCGATTCCATTGAGAGCTATTACAATACTAATAGTTTTGTAGTTCAAGAAGAGCTACACTACTATTAGATCTACAAGATTAGACATAAATGGCAATATAATACTCACTAGAACTATGGCAATATATTACTACTATGGTAAACTAGTAGTTGAAGCTCACAATGGGACTGTGCCCCCTAATTCGGTCAATAGTGCGAGATTATGGGGATATTACACTATCATACATCAAGGATCATAGATCTATGAGTCATATTTATATGATAGTGTAATATATACATATGAATAATATCGTCGTTGAAAAAATATTTTTAACATTTAATATTTTGGATAGGATCTTATGTATGATCCTAGTATGGTAGTGTAATACCCCCCAGAGCTTTGGCAGACAATCTAACAATTAACGCAATCGTCATCAAAACTCCAAAGTATAAGCGCATCTCATACATTTTGGACGTTTCGACTATCGCCAACGCTGATAGATTAAGGCCGATCACGACGCGACACACGACACCGCAAAATGTGATCACGATTCAGAGCTCCATATATTTGTTTGGACGGTTTATTCATTGTACGACACCGCACACGTGACACGATTTTCATACGGTTTTTCGGCTATGTCATCGATGCCGCTATGTCGTCGCAGTAATTTTGCGGTAACGATTTAGCGGCTGAACAAAACCGGTATGAGCTTGTTGACGACACGACACACCGCACCGCACGGCGTCACGGTTCGTCACTCACGTGCTTATAAACAATACAAGTTTACTGCAGAGTCGTTGCAGAATCGTGTCTAGTGAACAAACGAACAAACGGACGACAGACTGTATGCAGTGTCTTGTGTTAGAAATCTGGACCGCAAATCGTGTCGTGCGGTGCCTCGTGAACATACGACCTAACACTTTGACTAGACCTCATTATTGCCATTAAAACAAAACAAAATTTGATTCCATGTACAAAAATCCACCCGCACGTAAACCATTCCGATCAATCAAGAAATCATAAAATCGTGAACGTAATACAGAAACTATGTATAAAATAAAATTGTGTAAATAATATATATATAAACGTTCTAGTGTTGAAGTAAATGACCATTGCGAGCCATAACGTGTTTAAATAGTTGGTTGTAAGGAAAATAAATACTATGTTTATACCACAATGTGTTTTATTGACGGTTTGAAGGTTACACCAAAAACTTGCAGATGCCTATGTATTGTAGTAGAAACTGGTTTTCGAAGATAAGGATATAGTATCTATAGTTACTTAAGTTATCCTTTGCATATTAGTTCTCTAAGTACTGAAATGCCATACAATTAAAGTTTCGTGACAGAATATAATATTACGTCTGTGTAACCTGTATTCCCCGAAGAGTTAAGTATAAGTCTAACGATACTACAACCATATTTCGACTGTTATGTTTAAGTCCCAATAGGGGGCGACCTATTACCTTTATCTATGGTAAATCATTGGATTTTTAATAGTCGGTCAATAACCTTGATTTATTGGGGAGATCCCGATCCTCCTGATCCTCCTTCCTGCAGCCTAATTGCGTAAGTGAGTTCGGCATGGCAAAGGCCGTATACATGATTGGTCGATTGATCATACTCATACCCTTTGTCTTGACGAATTCACTTATGCAATTAGGCTGTTGATCTAACTTAAACATCTCTGGTAAAGTGAGACGGCGAAAAGTAATGAAGGAACTGAAATAAAGGATGGAAAGGAAATATTAAATGAAACTCCGAAGTTAATTAATAATATATAATCATCAACTGACCATTATAACCTTCGGGGTATTACGGCTTTGATTAACAAAAATCCCAGCAACTACAAATTATCACTCTATTACACATATTATGTGTTACCTTGTGAACGTAAAGATTCATGTGAGTGACCGCCACTGCTGATGGAGCAAGGGCAAGGTTGGATTTTATAATACTTTCAACAAACTTCCGGCGAATTCAAGATCTTCTTCAATGATTTGGTAAAATTGCACTATGCTAAGTAATACAATTCAAATGCATGACTTTTATAACGTTTAATTATTCAAGTGTGGGTGCCGAATATGCAACATTATGATACAAAAAAAATCTTTTTTACAAAAAAAATACTACCGACTTCCAACTAAAAACACTACAAAGTGAAAAATAACTTTCTTTTTCGAAGTCGGTGTCCATAACGAAAAAAATTGGTACCTACCAAAGACACCGACTTCGAAAAAGAAAGTTATTTTTCACTTTGTAGTGTTTTTAGTTGGAAGTCGGTAGTATTTTTTTTGTAAAAAAGATTTTTTATTTTTCACTTTTTAGTTGTACCTATTAAGCAACTTGCTTTAGTGAGGTACTAATGCCAGAATAGATTAACTGAATGCCATGGAACTTGATCATAACCTGTGAAATGAAAGTGTTTCAAGGTGAACTGTACACATCTGTGTACCCCTTTAGAGCGTACTGGCGTGATGTTATGTTATGAAATGGTATAAACAATAAAAAGACATGCGGTTGCAGCAATCCCGAGAGATTTGCCTTCATTTATTGAAGAGTTCTGCTGTATATCTCCGAAGTTCTTCATCAGATCTTCACCAAATTAAAATGGGACCTATTTCGAAACATACTCTAAAAATCAAAAAAAGAATTTTCAAAATCGGTCCACAATTGACGGAGATATCGGAGAACATACACAAAAAAACAAACATGAAGTCGAACATAGAACCTCCTCCTTTTTGGGAAGTCCTTTAAAAAAGGAATCGTCGATGTGAACAATAAGTCCTCTAGGCTAAGGTGGACTTGGGAGTACCTATATTCAGAATGGACAAATACCAGACCCAGAAAACGTGGAGCAGTCGTTGCCGAGTGAGGCAAATAACAGGCAAAAGCTCTATCAATTACCAAAACCATAAAAAATGGATTTTACAGCTAGGGAGACTATCGATAAAGTTATTGGGATTACTACGAGTACTATATTACACCACAATTTATGCCAGAGTGGGAAAAACGCTGGCAACTGAGTCAGCAGTGAATGCAACTATCATGGTCTAAATTATGATCTGGTTGGGTTCATGACGAAATTTTGCAATAACATTATCCACCGATCGATATATATGCGTCATTTGACCATCGTGCTTCGGATATTCCAAAATGACTACAGTTTGGAATGCACCTACTTTACTGATTTAAACGACTCCATCGGTTTAACAGACAAAGTTCATACAACATGATTTGAGGAAAAACCGGAGGTTTACGTAGATTTTTATTTATATTATAAATATTTTACATTCGAGTCAGATAGCGAGTGGTCATCTTGTCAGGCCCTGACCTCATTGTTAGCCAATTGAATCACTAATGTGGTCGCTAGCTGATCAATATACATGCTTTGAATGTAAGCTGGTTGATATAGATCGTTGTTATGGTCGATATTTCCGAAATGTCTTCATACTGTTTGTTGTTCTTTTTGGGGTTCGTAGGACAAATTTCTGTTATAATTTTGCAGTGGCCCTTCATAAGGACCATATTATTTCTTTCTTCTTTCTAATGGATGGTCATTAAAAAAAATCTGCATTATTTTATGCGATTTTTTATTTATTCTCTCTTTCTATTATTATTTTTCTATTCAGCTGAAAGTCAACGCTGCACATTAGCCTTCTCTAACATAGTGACATCGGGCGTAGGTATCTATGTTTCTCTCAATATTCATTTGACTCTCGCGACCTTTGCCAGGACATCAGGTTCATCAGCTGATCTTGTGTGTGCACAATCTTCATCTTTTATGAATATAACGTCTTTTTGGTCTTTGTGACCATTTAATGTGATTTATTTTTATTTTTCGACACTTGGAGGAGGCCAATGTTTAGCAGTGTACGCCATTCGGCTGAAATGATAATGTCGATGATGGGCTAATCTTACTAGCTTCCTTGCTTACCTGGCTTCTCCTACGTGAAAGCCAAAAATTTACCTATAAGAATGTTCGACCAGCATACATATAAGTCATTCCATAAACTACCGACTCATGTTTGACAGTCAAATCCGTTCACCAGTTGAGGGATCGTAATTAATTAACAAACATCGAAACATTAAAACTTAATGGTGGCTCGGAACAGAGGTGAGACATTGCGCAGTTGAAAGTATATTAGCTTAGCTACAGAGATTTACAGCGGCTGGTATATTTTTCTTTGTATATTGGGAAAGTTAAAACCCCAATAATCCCCTAGCAACATCCCAGACCGACAACCGTGCGTATCAACAGATCATCAATAAAAACAAAATACTCGTGAAGTCGTAACTATTACCGAAACCAGTTATGTGACTTTATAATCACAAAGGATACATAACATTAATAAAAACGTGTTCCTACAAAATCCCCAACAGATTAAGAAAACTTGTTTAGATGTAAAAATGAAACTGTTTTATGTTATCGTGAAATATTGACGTGGTATGTCGACAATGCAAGAGACAGCAAGATGGAAAGGCCCAGCTGGAAAGAGGAGCGCGAGCTTTAGCAGGCTTTACAGAACGGTGGGCTGATGAGATAATTGAAAGAGCAGGGAAAGACTGTTTGCCTGTGTTGACTGATAGAGAATGCCTCAGGCATTAACCGGTTGTGTGACGTAATTACCGAAACAATTAAAACACCATTGTGCCTCGCGTGAATCCACGTTTTAGGAACATAAGGAGTTAAGTCTGCTTAGATGCCTGTATGTTACATGAAGTTATAATAAATAAATAAAGGTATTTTTGATCCTGAGCCAAGAGAGAGAGAGTCTTGGAAGTAGTTGGAGGAGGCCTTCACCCAATAAGGGGTCCATAATACGTCCCTAATACTATAACAATTAATCATATTAGCAAAATACTAATTAACAATTTTTAAATGCAAAAATATTTTTAACAATAAAATACAACCGACTTCCAAATAATAACACTATAAAGTGAAAAATAATTTTAATTTCGGAAGTCGGTCGGAAACCAGAAAGGTTTCGTTGTTTGACACCGAATTCCGAAATTTAACCTATTTTTCCCTTTGTAGTGTTTTTATTTGGAAGTCGGTTTCATTATTTTGTAAAAAGTATTGTTATTTTCACTTTTTAGTTTGTGGTACCTAGTTAGTATGCAATTTCTGTATTAATGTACAGTAAACAGACATGCAATTGAAGAAAGCAGAAAGAAAAAGTGTTTAATTGCCACAAAACGATTATAAACAAACATTAAATTACAAGAACAAGAACAGTGGTAGCCAGCAATCCCATACGATTTGCTGTCATTTATTGAAGAGTTCCGTTGAATATCACAGAAGTTCTTCATCAGATCTTCAACAAATTTAAAAGGGATCATATCAATTTATAAGGGATCATATCCTTCCAAAACACAAAAAAAATATCAAAATCGGTCCACTATTTCATTGACGGAGAAATCGGTAAACATATTTTTATTATATTAAAAAAAAATACAAACAGTCGAACATAGAACGTCCTCCTTTTTGGCAAGTCGGTTAAAAATAAGGATATAAACGTAAAAGGCATTATTATTATTATTATATGACAGCAATGCATACCTACCTGTAGGTTTATATGCACTTGTGTAGAAAAATCTTATAATTTCTCAAGGTGGTAGGTAGCTGCACTTACTCATGTACTACGCACAGTAATTAAGTTCTAGAACACCGTATTAAGGTTAAAGGAAACAGCCCTGAGCTTGCGGGTTTTCTGGTCCTTTTAGACTTGTAATGGAAGAAAAATCCATCCATTCCAATCACATGTCTTATAAACAATTACTAGTTATTGATAATGTTCCCTAGTAATAAATGCTAATGTTATCCGCATCATAAAGCTGAAATTTGTCCAGAGCTGGATATAAGCCTTTTGCAACAACGACCGGTCCTTTTCTGGTCTTTGGAATCTGATAAATATGGTTAAAATAAATATGGTTAAATGGTCGTTGAAATCCCGTGGAGAGTCGATCCGTTACATGAACCAGTGTCGATTTGTTTAGACAAAATTAAAAAATAATTTAAAAAACAATAAATTAACTTCCAGAGCAAAAGATTCAAAACTGTAAAAATAACTTTCGTTTCGGAAGTCAGTGTTGCAAAATAATAAAACAAGAGGTACCAAAGACACCCATTTCCGAAACGAAAGTAATTGTTGCCCTTTTTAGGGTTTTGCTTTGGTAGTCGGGTTAGTAATTGTATGTTTAATTTTTATTATTTTTTAAATAACCAACATTTTACGGAGTATATTATCTGTCAATACATACGCTTTCAATACTCCTATGTTTAGACTATCCAAAAAAGAAGCTTCAATTAGGTACTGAAAAGTAGAAAATAGCACAATATTCACCAAAGGTGGTTTTTGCAACTAAAGATCATGATAAGATGCAAAATACTAACTTTATTGAAACCTGCATTCGATTAGGAACAGTTAGTTCCAAGAAATCTTGAAACAGTAAAGCCGGACCTCAATGTCAAAGTCAAAGTAAAAATTCTTTATGTCAATTAGGCCATTAAACAGCACTTTGAAACGACAAAAAATTAAGTTTAAAAGTAATAATAATTGATTCTACTGTCCATTCGGAAAAGTAGCTTGTCATGGAGAAGAACGGACAAGAAACTCCACACTTTGAATAAAGTGTTTTACAACATTTACATACAAACTTAAACACATATACGTGAGGACGATGCACCCAGACTAACCACTACTATACTACGTATAGGTATAAATAATTACAAGCACTAACAGGTAAAATCATTCCTTTGATAAATAGGAACATGGTTCTCACATACTTACAAATATTGCAAACATATATAAATTACCATATTCAACAACAACGGTCCAGTGTGTCAGTCAATTTCTTTAACAAAAAAAGAAGAAAAATAAATAAAGCAAAACTATAATTATGAAAATATAAAATATCCAGTTTGATTTTGTCTATACAAATATTGTCCTATATAAAGATTGTCCTATAAGGAGCAGGACCAGCATGTTTCCAAGCATTCTTATCTTGAATATAATCATCTAATTTTTAATATGCTTGTTTACAAAATGTGCTTTTAACAAAAAATACTACTCGTATATCAATCGTATAAGATCACAAATTCAAGCCTCCCATACAAAACAATGCTGACCGGATGGGTTTTCTTTGCGGCAGTCAACTTGAAAACGTAACCGGAATTCCGGACTACCATGTGATATAAGTTTTATAAGAAATCATAGAATAAGTGACTCATAAAATTAATTCTATATATTTTTAATTTCACATGGTGGATGGGAATGCCGTGACGTCATACACGAACGCCATAAGTGACCAACTCAATATAATCTTGCTTCTCAAGGGTAGTTTCTCTGACTTCATTTCTGATTGTAGATGTCCGAAGTCCAAAGACGTCAGTGACTTTATATGAAATCTACTTAGCTACCAAGTTCAAGCATTCTCAGTTATTTAATATTACTTTAAATTCTTTTCACGCATGTTCTCAGAAAATGAGTTAACTTTAATGTGTACATAGCAGATCATAAATTAACGGATGAGTCATCTAAAGGAGACATTATGATGAATAGGTATCATTCATGGTTGGTAGTAGATTTATCATATTTGTAGAATATTTTTGGAAGCCAATGGATATCATGACCTTTATCCAGGGGCTGCGAAACAGTTTTCTTCGATAGTTGATTAAAGACCCTATTATTTTGCGTTTCTGGGAGACGAGCAAAACATCCAAGAACAGTTAGGCCAATGAGAAATGTGTTCTTCAAATGAACAACTTATCTTAATTGTAGGGAAAATGTTTTGTTCAAACATGCTTGGAATTTTGAGCATTATTTTGACAACCTTCTTCGAGATAAATCGAAATTGCTGTACTGACCAAATCCATGCGAGCAGCGACCGGCAAAAGTTGTAAAAAAATCCATATTTGTCGTGGTTTAGCGGCCAAATAAATTACATAGTAAACTCATATCTGGCGTGTAATTTAAAAATGGAACGATCTTTTACTCCGAAACATGACAGCCAAGGAGGTAACTTATCAAAGGATTTATTTAAATTTCGAACTGGCTTGCAAATATAAAGCTGTTTGTTAAAAAAAAACAAATGAACAGTTTAACGCGGGCAAATGTTGTTCGTTGTTCGTCATTGATTTTAAAAAGTAATTTTATTTGACAACATGAGTTCTAGGTACTACTTACGTACTATAAAAGCCTTGGCCACAACTTTCGGCGTTCGTCCATCAATGGCTCTTTTGCTGGCCGCTGCCACAGCCGCTGCTGTAATGTACTACACTTATACTGTGCTTATAGTCACTGAAAATAGAAAGATAAGATAGAAAAGGTTGATTAAAGTGATTAGGTATTAACATATTATATGATTTTTATAACTCAACTTTTGGTCAAACAACAACAACAATTTACCCAAATACTAACTTTAACCAAGTTGGTATTTGGGTATGTTTTAAATAAAATCTCGGTCTGTAGTCTGAACTCCTTAATTTATATGAAAAGATATTTTGTGTTTATTTTTGTTTGTATAAAAAACTTAATTAAAAAAATCTAAAAACCCGACTGCTTAAGAATCGAACTTAAAAAACGTAAACAAGAAGAAAATCATGCTGTGTAGTCGAAGGATGCATATTCGCGAGCTGGCTGACCAAAACCAGATGTGTCCTCCGACTGCACAGCATGATTTGTCTTCTTGTTTACGTCTTTTTTTTAGGTACATTTAAATTTATAAGTGTTACATATTTTTGAAATCACCTTAATAAACCCTTTATTTTGATACCCCACACGATGGGTACGGAAGAAAAACAAAAATTGGGCCAAATCCGCCATTTTTCAATTTCCAATTTTAATGTCGCCAGTGACACTCGCAACGTTATGACGAATCGATTGACGTAAGAATCGTCAAAATCGGTCAACGCGTTTGGTCTCTATAACGCCACATAGAAACACACATACATACATACATAGACTGTTAAACACATTACCCTACAACAGCAGTCGGGTAAAATGGCAATCTCTTGAATTACCGTTTCTCTAGCTGAAAGAAAACTAGAATATGGCTGAGTGACACGGGCTAGTTTGTATCTCTGTAAAACACTCAGTTTCTATGGACCAAGGAAGCAAACCAGTGGGTTAGCAGCTAGTTAACAAGACATCAATATCAATACATATAATAAATCTGTAGAAAAGTCTTTTTTGTACATCGAAAATATTTCCAAAAAAAATTGCCAGGGTGTTAAAGGATAACCAACAGAACACATTTCCAGCATTTTTGGAATTTTTGTCTGTTTAGCTGTTCATCACGTTAAATATACGAAATCAATGTAGATAACCTTTATAAATAAAAATTGTGCGTAACTTGAAGTATTACTTAGTTTTTGTTTCATCGCAATCGGTTCACTCTATCAAAAGTTAGATGAATTTAAAGTGTTCAAGAAGTAAAATTATCACAACACACGCAATTCAGATACTCGGACAGTTGAACTCCATATTCGATAGATGGCGTTGTGCATTTGAAGTCGTTTTCTGAATGCCGGTGTTAAGCTAGTGTTAAGATTCTACGCGAAAGAATCATGACCCTAGAAAAAAATTGTTTGGTAGGCAGGAAGGTAAGTAGGGTAGAGTACGCAGCCAGTTAAAGAGAGTGAAGCCCCGGACACAGCTAGTCTGAAAATAAAGATTAAAATAACTTTTAAATTTACATACTTTATAGAAGCCAAGGTTTCTTGCAATAAGACGCAATACTTTACAAATATTGCCAAGTGCCATTACGAAGCAATAATACTTATGTACATATAAAAATACCAGTTTACCCGTGTGGGCGTTTCTAGCTACTCATTAAGTTATTAATGAACTATTTTAATTACCATATTAACACAGTGTGTCATATGGCACGCATTTTAAAGTCATTTCGTTCTTAGAAAGGGCTGTGAGTGTGTTTAATTCAGAATGGTGACATTTCCTATTAGCTGTATCGGAAAATCTGTGTGACATTTGAAAAGGGTGTTCATTTGTTACGCAAGGATCTAAGAATGGTTCTACTAGCGTCGCCGCGTCGGTTAAAAGTTAGATTCTGAGTTTTCCAAGTGGGCGGAGATGACCAAATCCGAAACTATGAGGCGAAAAACACTCTCAAGTGAAAAAAACTTTCAAGGTTTCTCGGGCCCGATTTTGATGTAAATTCAAACTGCATTTTAAGTCCATTGGATTTTTCAAAAATCAATTTCCGAACTAAAATTTTGGAACTGAGAAATTGTAATAAGTAGATTGATATCTGTGGCATTGTTCACTAATTGTGATAAAATACCAATTCATAATCAAAATACTTTTTGCCGAAAAACGTCCTCTGCTGGACATAGGCCTCTCCAAAAAGCCGTTTAGAATTACCAATTTATATCAATTATGGTTTTATTTAGTAACTAGTTTTTAATTAATAAACGACTTTGAACTGACAAGTCATCAACACGTTGTCTGACATTGTCAACAGGAGGTTGTCAAACCTTCGGACGAGAAAGGGCGACCGGTCGTAGGTGGTCATTAATAAAAAATTATGACAGCTTGTCAATATGTGAGTCAACTATAGCTGGCCTTGTTTAGAGCATGCTAAGAAAGTCATAAGCTAACAAATTCTGCATGATTGAATTCTAAAAGATTCATACCAATTGTTATTGGGTGATAATTATAATCCTCCCGATCTTGGTCACGGTGGTCTATCTAAAAGAAAATTTGCTAAGTATTCAGGAGTTATTATAGCACTCCACCAACTTCCAAACTCCGTACTGGTGCTGAGAATTCCGATGAAAAATCCAATAATATATTTATTATTTATTTATTTACACACAAAACACTTAACAGAGAAATGAAACAATACAGATAGAAGAGCACAAAGCTTTTGCTTATTTCAATAGAAATTTCTTCGAGCAGACCTGCGACAGGAAAGTTGAATACACGAAGATACTGTGTAGAAGGAAATAAAGAATCTTAAAATAAAATCAAAATATTTTTTTTTTATTTCACATAGGCCTACATGGGCACTTATAAAACGTCGACAAAAGGTGCACAGTTCGGGTTGATCGTTTTCTATGGAGAATAACTGGCAAGAAACTCCACGGTTACTCTTTTAAATTTTTTTTTGGTTTTACTATTTATCCATATTACAGCTTTAGTACCTAGATATATAGGGACAACGTAGGCCCAACAATAAGTCTTAAGAAACTAAAAAAAGTATATTACATGTTATATAAACAAAAGAAAAAAAAAGAAAGTAAAACGAGATAAAAATCAACTTTTTTTTTCTTTTAATTTCTTCTTTAAAATGTTAACAAGCATCTAGAAATCTAGAAGGCCTACAATGTTCACACATTCACAAAACAATCGGTAAAAGTAAAAAAAAAATATAACAAGTAAAAAAAATATAACTAATTATATATAAATTATACATATGGGTCAGGACCAAATTTTTGACGGATACAGACACGCTGTGGTGTCCGACTCATAAGTGACAAAAGATTGCGTACAATACATGCCTTAAAATAATTTTTGATATTTGCTAATAATATCATAATATGTTATAAACTGTCTCATTCATCAAATAACTGAACTAGAAGCTTAATTTCTTCAAAATAAATATATTACCAAGCTCGATGTTTTTTTACGCTATGTAAAATACGCATGTCCTTGCTTGTCTACCTAAGAATATTTTGCCGCTGTTTTTTTATAACGTAAGCTAGCATTTATAGGTTAATATTATTAAAGCCTTATAAACACCAGTAATCGTTTTTATAAATAATACCACAATAACCATTGTTATTTTAATTTTTACCAGTAATTTTACATACATCCCAAAATTGTTTCCGTTGTAATACTCCTGTTGTGCGACACCATAATTTCGAAACAAATAAACGTGTGTGGAAGTTTCTTGTTTTTTTAGTACGGTAACATTGGCTTCAAGCTGGCAACAAAATTTCGGATACAAACCGCCATGTTTTTTACTGTCATTTGAGATTGTGTTTGTGTCGTCAGCGCGTGTCGTTAAGATTTCCTGACTTTAGGTGAGTAAAATTGTAATATTTTTACGATTTTCTAGAAATTGATATATGTTTATAAATCCCCTTTAACTTTATTGTTAAAAGGGATGCAGAAGTGTTCGATTAATGGCTATATTTGTGAATTGTTGCATCTTTAAGGTTAGGTCGTGAATAATTTTCATTCCGTTGTGCGATTTGTGACACGAAATTGTGCGACGTGTCACAAGAGAAATGTATAAAGCTGTGTTTACAATCATTCTCATCTCATTAACTACCTATGTAATAAATGATTCTTAAATATTTAGATTATTGTTTAAATATTTATAAAATAGTTTTAACTTTCTACCCCACACCCAAAGCCTACGAGGGTAATGTTTTAGTAGGTTTGTTTTGTATGCCTGTCTCTATATTACTTGTTTTTTTCCCATTTTTTTTTTGCATGAAGAAATGCTCATGCATACTGCACTACCACGAGGAGATAGCGCAGATATGTGGGACTCCAACCCACTAAAGCTCCGTGTTATTTTGTGCCGTTTATGACAAGAACACGGGCACGCGTTAGCACTCTCCGCAAAACCACCGCGGCTGCTATTTTACCTCCTAGATGCTACATAGACATCATTGAGTCTTTGTTCCGTGAGTAACACTGGCTGTTATTATAATACTCATGGTATGGAGTTTATATTTTAATAATAATTACATTTTTGCCAGATTTGTTGTCACGTTATATTTTTTGCCTGTTCCGCTTCCCGTAAGCCTCTTTAATTTTTTTCTTTCTTAGAATGTTTTACTACTAAATTTAAAATACTTATCGTCCTGCCACTCGTGCTGGCATTCACACTCTTTCGTTTCTTGAGAACATGATCTAGCGCGTTTGCTGGCCGTTATTTTAGTTAGAAGCTGCCGTTATGGTGAGTTCATTTAAATAGTGAAAATCCTAGATTTGAAGTGATTTTGAAAGGTTTATAATGCTTTTTCTCGATACCTTTTGTGATGTTAGCAGTTAGTGTTGGTGTTTTTTTTGTAGACCGTGTACCTTTTTCTTTTCAGATGCCTTTATCATCCGCAGAAAGATGTCGCAAGTACCGCGAAAAACTAAAAAAAGAAAATCCACAAAAATTTGAAGAAATGAAAAAGAAAAACTTGGAAAGAACGAAAGCTAAAAAACGAAAAATAGTCGATATGAGCGAAAATGAAAAACAAGATGTGAGAAAACAATGGAGGGATGCTAAACGTAAAAAAGTTAACGAAAATAAACCAGTGGTAATCGAAGCTGAAAGAGCACGTCGTCGCTATCGTAGCCAAGTAGGGCGAGAAAATAAAAAATTTTTTTTTGGATTGTACCTAAGTACTAGGTACTTATTAAATATTTCTCGATGTATATATATTTTTTTTAATTTATTCCACTTACCTACCTAAAATCTTACGACTATTTACACACACCCTAATAATTCTATTGTGCTACATTTATTTTCCAGTGTGACACATTCCATTGTGATTTCCGTTGTGCGATTACGTCAAAAATTTGGTCCTGACCCATATACCTTAAATAAATATAAAGATTTATAAAGGCGAAAGTTTGTGAGTGTGTGTGTTTGTATGTTTGTTACTTCTTCACGTTCAAACGACTGGTCCAATTCTGATGAAATTGGGTATGGAGGTAGCTCACACCCTGGATTAACACATAGGATACTTTTATCCCGGGAATATGTTCCCTCGGGATAACTTTCGATTCTCACGCGGGCGAAGCCGCTAGCAGAAGCTAGTAATATATTTAATTATAAAAATGGTGGAGAGGTAATAATCTTTGTCCAACACTGGGAGTCACGGATCTCACGCACGGACTGCGCTTGCTTCCACGAGACCAATGTGGCAAGGCGGTGGTAGATTTTCTTAGAATCAAACAAGAAAACTAAGCAAATATGTTTATCACAACGAAAGCCACTGTCGTGGCTCAAATTTTTAAGGAGGCATATACATATATAAGTACATAACGATGCCTTCTTCTTGAAGGCTTCTATGACACCACTGACTGAGGCTAGTACGAAAGTAAAGATGTCCGACAAGAGACGCCGTGTGACTGCTCAATGCTTGTGTAGCGTTTTACAAGAAGAATGCCAACAGCAAGAAGCAGAATGACAGCCTCGTTGGTAGAGTGGTCGCATGCTGGGTTACTTAGTGAAGGGTCTTGCATTCAATCCCTAGGTCAGACCAAGGTTCATTTCTGAATTTCTCAGAAACAGCCCAACGTCTGGGTTTATACCCGGTTAATGCGCAAATGAGTCACTGCATCATCATCATCATCATCATCATTTCAGACAAAAGACGTTCACTGCTGCACATAGGCCTCCCCCAAGTGTCACCACACTGACCGGTCTCATGCGTCTCGCATCCAGCGGATCCCCACAACCGTCACCAGGTCATTGGTACACCTAGTGGCCCTCCTACGCAACGTCTTCCAGTTCGCCGTCGCCATTCCAGAACTTTTCGGCTCCATCCGATCTGCGTGCAATGTGCAATCGCGGCATAGCTTTCAAAATGTTAATGTATCATACTTCTGCCTACACCAATGAGGGATACAACAGGCGTGATATTCTGGAATGTAAATTAGAAGCACAATATACTTCGCCAAAATACAAGAGACGTGCGCTGAGTCAACAGTCAATACCATTGACCTTGCTGCCTCGTGTTAAAAAACCTGATTATTCACAGCGGCAACGTTTTTGCTAAAAAATCTTACAATGAAAACATAATTGTTTAGTTTTTTTTTTAATATAGTGGCTTCTTGGAACTTTGTGGTTTGTATGGTATTGTGTGTTATCTCATCTTGATTGCCTTATGTCTAGGCCGAATCAAAATATCTGTGGATGACTTGTTCCAAACTTCTTTTATTTTTCGAGTTTTTTTAGTAGCTCCATTATTTTATTTCCAATTGATTAAACTATGTTCATACTTAAACACTAAACTATACTAAACCTAACTACTTACATATATACAAAAGAAAGGTACACCTAGGTGTCGAAGTACTCCTCCACATCAGTGTCATCCGGGAACGTGCCCAGAAGACTGGCAGCATTACCAGTTGATGGAAAACTCATTAAATATTTAGGGTCCAGTATATGGCCATTTTAAATGTAGCATCAGTTCTCATCATGCAGCATTAGATTCTCTAAAGTGCATGGGCACTGTTCTTCTAATTAACTTAACATATCGAAACGATTGGTTGCATTTTTAAAGCTGTATCATTCTTATAATTTGAGTGTCTGACCGTCTTACTATCAGGAGTCTCTATTTGAGTGAACAACTGATGTCGACGTAGCGTTTTCGTAGCGGTGCCGTAGCGTTCTCGTGGCATAGTCGTAGCAGCGCTGTAGAATTTTCGTGGAGTCGTCGTAGCATATTCGTAGCGGTGCTGCAGTGTTGTAGCGTTTTCGGGGCGGTTTCGTAGCTGTGACGTAGCGTTGTCGTAGAGTCGTAGCGTTTTCATAGCATGTCGTAAGTTTGCCGAGGCAGCGTCACAATGTGTGCCGACTGAATCAAGTTCCGGACTACGTTAAATCGATTAGTATGTAATGCACGTATATTTCTAGGAACTAGGCGCGTTTTCCTGATAAATCTTATTTATCGTAAGCAACAAGTTACAACCTCCGAAATCCTTGTTCTCTTACGAGAAAAATATAGTAAGAAAAACGTGAATAAGTCACTGTATATCGAATTCCAGCCACTCAAGCGCACGTTCAAAGAATCTCACGAATGTCATATAAATCGAAACGGAATTCCGTATGACAAGAATGTCCTTTTAAGTTTCCAGTTAATGTCACCACAATACTAAAAACTAACATCTATTATAAAAAGTTAAATTGTTTGTTGGTTTGTATGAGGTTCTTTTTTTTTCAAAACGTTGCCCCCCACTAGGAATTACTCCTGTATCGTGGGTGCGTTTACATACATAATATAAATTCACATGTACACAAACAACCAGACCGAAACTAGGTTATCTCTAGTGTTGGTTTGGCCCGTTGGTCTAGCCGCAGGCGCCACTGCTGACCATGATGTCCTGGGTTCGATGCCCGGTTCGAGCAAAATTTTGCAGCCTTTGTTATTGGCAGACCGCAGTCTGGATTTATGCCTGGTTCATGGCAATAGGCTCGTTCATTATTACATGGGATTTAAACAAACCTGACGAAACTTTGTCTAATATAATACGTGGTGGCCTTTTGAAGGGATGCCTAATTGCGTAGGTGAATTCGGCAAGGCAAAGGGTTTGACTCCATGAAAGAGTATGATAAATACTCTTTAAATAATTAGCTATTGCCAAAAAATATTTTACTCTTTCGAAAAGAGTATCTTCCCCAAATAAAGGGTCCAATATTTTTTTGGCAATACCTAATTATTTTAAGGGAGTTTTTTATACTCTTTCATGAGGTCAAACCCTTTGTCTTGCTGAATTCACTTACGCAATTAGGCTGCGGGTTCCCTTTGCGGAATACATGCGCGATGTTATGTGTCTCTGACACCGACTAAAAAACCGATACAGATTAAAAAGTATCACTGACTAGCTTTTGTCCGCGGCTTCGCCCGCATTAAAGGGTTTTATCATCCCAAGAGAACGCATTATCGGGGTAAAAACTATTCTATGTCCTTCCCAGGGTCTCAAACTATCTTCATTCCAAATAGCATCTAAATCAGTTTTGTGGTTTAACTGTGAAAATGTAACAGATAGGCAGAGTTACTTTCGCATTTATAATCTAGCGACCCGCCCCGGCTTCGCCTGTGATAAATTATCTATAAACAAAAACCTTCCTCGTTTCTCACGCTTTCTATTAGAGAAAACCGCAAGAAAATCTTTTCTGCAGTTTTTGAGTTTATCATGAATAGACAGACAGACGCGGCGGGGAACTTTGTTTTACAATATGTAATGATTAAACTCTATTTGACCGATTTTGAGTTCTATCCCGTAAACATAAGGATGACATAAAAAGCATAAACCTATTACCAAACCAACTGTTTACTACACCTATCATTTGTTGTATCACCAACGCAATAGAAGTCAAAATCGGTTAAACGGGCTGTAAAATGGGATAATTTAAACATCTAATGTTTTATGCAAATAAAGTATGGTTAGGATTAAAAGCTTTACTACCGCTGATTATTTCAGAGAAATGCAAGGTTCTTCTATTACAGGCATATGAAGCGAAGCCACGGGGAAAGCTAGTACCAATAATTATGATTATTGTTCACGCCATGACTAATACGACATAGAGACAGAAATGGTATCATTTGAAAGTTAGGTGTAATAAACAAAACTTTACAACCTTGTTCCCTGACAGTGACACATTCGATTTCCGTGCTAACCTTAATAGATGTAGAACTTTAAAGTATGTTGACAGATTAGTAAGAGAATTGATTCTAGTCTTGTATGCTAAGAAAGCAATGGACTTTAATACTTGGACACTATTCTTGTTATTGTGTAGTTAAAAGCAGACTTGAGATCAATGATAGCTGTGATTCATTCAATGCTTTTTAGTGTTCCGTACCCAAAAGGTAAAAACGGGACCCTATTACTAAGACTCCACGGTCCGTCTGCTGTTCTGTTTGTCTGTCTGTCTGTTACCAGGCTGTATGTCATGAACCGTGAATTTCTGTTGCCGCTATAACAACAAATACTAAAAACAGAATAAAATAAAATATTTAAGTGGGGCTCCTATACAACAAATGTGATTTCTTTGCCGTTTTTTGCGACAATGGTACGCAACCCTTCGTGCTCGAGTCCGACTCGCACTTGCCCGGTTTTTTGAATAAGATACATGTATGTCAAATGCGGCTTTGGATAGACAAAACTAGTTCCTATCTCTTTGTCCATCCAAGTCACATTCTCGGCCGGTTTCTGAATTGAGAATTTTGAGTTAGAACGTGTCAAACAAACCCTACTTACTTGATCCTCTCTCCATTTCTAAAAGTAAGAATTTGAAATTGAGAGACGTTATAAATTAAATAAAATATTATTTAACTTATAAGGTCTACCAACAATTGTTCACACTAATCTACAAACAAAAAAAAATATGCGTTTAAACTCTACACAGTGCAACAATTACTTAAAGGTAAATACCACATGAAAAAGAAAAATACAATTATAAATAATTATTTTAATTGTTTGCTACTTTTTTTTACAAGTAAACTTACTAAAATATATAACTATTTATTAGTTACATATGCGAAATATTAAAAGCATAAATGCCTCAAATAGTTACATACACATAGGGTTGCCATCTCTAAAGTCTGCCAAAAAGTGCGTGGAAACCCCGCATGTTGGAGCTTACAACCCGGACATTTAAACAGATTTTATTTTCATAACTTTTTAAACTAAATGTAGTTTTAACATATATAATTTTACAAAAAAAAATACAACCGATTTCCAATTAGAAACACCACAATCTGATATATAATTTCAATTTCGGAAGTTGGTGTTTATAGTTTCGTTTCTTCCTTTTTTGACACCGACTTCCAAAATTTTTTACTTTGAAGTGTTTTGATTGGAAGTCAGTTGTACTTTTTGTAAAAATGTTTTTATTTTTCACTGTTTTGTTGTGGCACCTAGTTAGTCGTCAATTTCTATAGTGAGCGTGAGCTTACTTCTCGGATGTATGTTTATTGTTCAATCACGCCAGAATGGATCTGGATTAAATTTGGCAGACAGATGGATTATAGTCTGGAATAGCACATAGGCTACTTTTTATCCCGGTATAATGTTACCTTGGGGTGATAAAACACTTCTGACGCAGCGAAGCCGCTGGCAGAAGCTAGTGTACAATAAACAGACATGCAATCCCGGATGATTTGCCGTAATTTTTGAAGTTTTCCTTTCAATATCTCCGAATTTCTTCATCAGATCTTCACCAAATTTAAATGGGATCTATTCGGGATCTTAATCTTCCTAACAAAAAGGAATATTCAAATCGATTTTCAATTGACGGAGAAATCAGTGAAAATTGCCGTTGGTAATTTGAAGACTTTAAAACCCGGACTACAAATAAAACACCGCCCGGACGCTCCCTGGCGCCTTCTAAACTAGGACAAATCCGGGGAAACCCGAACGGATGGCAACCCTACATACACACAGTCCAAAAACATTTACAACAAATCTGTTAAATAGTTCAGAAATTTAAATTTTTGCTTATTGAGAGAATCAAAGTGTAAATCAACCATATCACTACAACTATTCAAATCTCCACAAAACCTAGCACATGGAGAGTTAGACCCAACACCGATCTGGTTCGAGGTTTACGCGGCATTCCTTGACGGAGCACGAAAGTTAATGAGTGCGAGCAGCGGCGGTGATTCGATATTTCCCTTCAAGATTTTGCTAGCAAACATTGCGTCGTTCAAACATCTCTTTTTGTAAGAACGCACTTTTGTAGTCATACCCACAGAAAAAGCTAGTTGCCAAACGAAGTGTTTTTGGACTCGTTCTAGACGCACAGTATATGTAGAGTAGTTTGGCTGCCATACCACACTACAATACTCTTATATGTTAAGCGTTACTCAAGGTAAGTACAGTTCGCGTGTTCCTTACTCGAAATTCTCAGTTCAAAAACGGCAATAAGGCTCATTAATAAGTGCTGCTAAATACAGTTTGGTTAAAGTCTGAATAATTTTAACAATAATGTTATTAGTTTGTTTATCCAAATCATCATTTAGAAAACCCAATAAACATTTCACAATACATCAAACCAAAATGAATTCTAACAAAATAGAAAGTTGCCTCGTTATTTTGGAAACTCCAGATCATATCGATATCAAATGGTAACATAACGCCATTATACTATGACAATACCAAAACAATACAACTAATATTATAAATGTGGAAGTCTATATGTATGGATGTTTGACATTCAAACACGTCAAAAGATTTGAATGAAACTTCGCACACGGGAAAACTATAAATCCAGGATTAGGATACCTTTTAATACCGGTAAAGGAAACACCATAAAGAAAACGGCATGTCGAACTCAGTAAAAAGTCAAAGACATGACTGACATCAACCAAACTACTTAAAGAGGAAGCTGGTGTCCCAAGAGTAGGAACATTATATATAGGCCGACTTTGCTTTTTTTTTAAGATTCCCGTGATATAACTTTGCAATCTGCACACGAGCGAAGTCGCAGGCAGTTTTTTGGAAAATCCACCGAAAACGCACCCGTACGAAGCCAGGGTGGATCGCTAGTAGTTTAAAAAATACATCTATCATTTAGAAACAACTGATGCCCAACATTACTCAATACACTAAACAGTTTTACGAAACAAATAACGACTGATCGAACGATAACCCAATTTCGGTGAAATCACAAAAAAACCTCATCAATCCGATCAGTTTCGTTCGGCATTTCACCGGTACCACAACCATGACTGTCAAAGAAGGGACGATTTGTAGTTTGATACAATCCTTCCCAGTGTTTTTGATTCTGGCTCAAAATGCCCAGAAGTGTTTGAAAACTCCCTTAGTGTACAAACCACCAAGTCCTACCCATTCACCGGAGTACTATGAAGCCTTAGATGCATTATTCCAAAGCTTATACGGACATGGTTATCAGGGAAACCAGGGTAGTGACCATGGTTATCCTGTCTATCATACCCCAAGTGTCTCCAGCTGTCAATATTCTTCCTATGGGTATGGAAAAAAATGGTCTAGTTCTCCATCTTATGGTGGTGCAAAACCATGCTATCAGTACGTCTATACGACTGGGAACAACTACCATTCTTATGGCTCTGGGGTACAAGGGTACCCCAGCTATGGGTCGTATGGGTTAAAGAAGGGGAATATTTATTCCCTTAGCGCCAATGTTACCAGTACAGGATATGCTCCAACTCAAGTCTATAATACCAAGAATCGGTACCAGGTTGTGGTGAAGAAAACTAGGATAGGAGGAAGGAAGAAGAATGGGAAAATTCAAGGAGGTAAGATTGTTTTTTTAACACTTTTTGCTTTTTGAAATACGGCAATAGAAAGAGCAAGTAATTTATGCGGGGTTTGACGCGGCATGTGCACTTCGCAAAATGTGCACTTGACGTAAAATGTGCACTTCGAAAAATGTGCACTTTGCAAAATACGAACTTCGCAAAATAGCACTTCTCAAAATGAGCACTTCGCAAAAGGAGCACTTCTCAAAATAAGTGTACATTTTATCACACTGTGTCAAAATAAAAACCATTTGCTTACAATATCTATGATGAATACGATTAGTTAAAATAAGGTTTAAAAATATATAACAATAATAATATATGTTTATTAAAATAAAATACAGATAGATGCAGTGCACATATATTACAATGAATGGCTGGAGTACTTATATTATGTGTATAGCTGATGTGTACTGAAAATACGTAATCAAACATTTCCTGAACGTGTGGTTACTTTGCCAAGCTGTCAAAATTTCAATGCTCTGTGATAGTAGTGCTTGATTCAGCACACAACGCCCATGAAGATTGTCGCATGAAAATTGTCGCATGAAAATTGTCGCAGATTGACTTTCCATGGAACATGAAATCCTTGTCACGAAGATCTCATTAAAAAGTCGCAGACAAAATGGAGTCACTGAGGAGAATCAGATTTTTTTGAACGCTAAAAAATAAAAACAGTGTTGGCTATTAAGAAAATCCTTGGATCATAATACTTTAATGATCCATCATTGTCATATGCGAGTATGTTCCTGATGTATCTATACTCCATTTGCGAAAACGTTAGACGTTTAAATTAGCCCATTTTACAGCCCGTTCAACCGATTTTGATTTCTATTGTGTTGGTAATACGACAAATTGTAGCTGTAGTAAACAGTTGGTTTTGGTAACAGGTTTATACTTTTTATGTCATCCTTATGTTTACGGGATAGAACTCAAAATCGGTTGGACGGACTGTAACAAGATTTGGAAACATGTTTTACGTTATTTCAAATGGAGTTTAGTAGAGGGGGAACTGGTAGGGTTTTTCTGACAGAAAATTCAGGGCGAAATGCTGAGTAGGTGCTGTTTGCTGAGGAAAGAACGAGAATCTATTAAAAACTGTTCATTTCCGGGTCGGACCAGATCGGGTGCAGCTTTATGCAATCAGCAGTATATATTTTCCTAATTTATTTTAAATATTAGTATTTAATTTTGACTCTTAACAGTAATCATTGTCTTATCGTTTTAATTAACTATAAATAAATGTATAAAATTAAATGGTTAGGTATAATTGTTAACAGGATGATATCATGAAAAATAACCCATGTTACAAACGGTGCAGGCAAAATTAAATAAATTAGTTACCTAATTAAAATTTATTTTATCACGAACATAATATGTTTTGTATCAGAATTATCCTTTTTAGGTTTTCCTAATGAGGTTAGAGGTTATTATTAAAACAGAAAGTTATTTTTCCTGCTAAATAATATCATAACATCACGACAGTATTCCTAGAAGGATTATAGGCAGAGGTACACCGATTGACACCCATCATCTATCTCTGTGCCAAATTTCGTCTAGATCCGTCCAGCCGTTTGAGTGTCAAGAAGTGTCAAACATGCAAACACCCCCACATACAACACACTCACAAACTTTCGCCTATATCATATTATCACATCATCGCTCCCCCGCTTTACCCGCCGCGAGTATTTATGTCGCTGGAGCTCCATTCAAGTCAATCTGATCGTGATAACTTTTAAACTATGCGTTCAAATTACTTAGTGTAAAAGACAAAGTTTATCTACATTAAATATTTAAAGCGACAACTGTGTCGATTTTGATAAAAGTTTGATAATTATTCTAAAATGTGCATTGTAAAAAAGTATCCAATTTAATTATATTTAAAGTTCACTATTTTGGCCATAGTGGCTTCCACATAAAAGGTCACAGGTCACAGGCCACAGATATATGCTGTTGCGGACTTTTATTTAGAAATATTTAAGACAAACAATCCTACGGTACATTATGTTGGTGTATCTCCAACGGTTTAGGCAGCGAACGCGAAGATAGCTCTCAGAGGGCAGAATTTTTGCCAACTTACTTGATATTTATCGTTATATTATGACCAAATTACAAAAAATCATTATAAATTGTAGCCTATGTGTTATTCTGATGTATAACCTATATTACTGTAAAGTTTCATCCAAATCCGTTTAGTAGTTTTTGCGTGAAAGAGTAACAAACATACATCCATCCTCACAAACTTTCGCATTTATAATATTAGTAGGATAGGAAGTAGGACAATCGAAAATAACCTAAAAATTAGGTCTATTTTGGTCGACGCTACCAAAGACGTAATTTGTATAGACACGTTATACACGGACATTATAGTTATTTATTACACAAAAGATACGAGTACTCGTATTTATTTATTATTACCGTTTAGTCTTTCATCACAAATCTATTCCTTTGCATTCTACCTACATCTTTATGACCGACTGTGAACGGTCAATTAACCATAGATAAAATAATGATAATCTTCTTAATAAAGGTTCTATTCCACTCAATTTTTTTTATTAATGTAGAATCGGCTAATTATATATTTTTTACAGTGATCATGACACTTACGAAAATAAAGGTTATGTTAATCATATCATTTTAAAACGGAACGTCATTTATATGGAGTATAAAAAGTTTTTTACAAAAAAATACTCCCGACTTCCAAATAAGAAAACTACAAAGTGAAAAATAAATTTATTTTTGGAAGTCGGTGTCTTTCGTAGGTACCATTTTACTGCGTTATGGACACCGACTTCCATAAAGTTATTTTTCACTTTGTAGTTTTCTTATTTGGAAGTCGGGAGTATTTTTTTGTAAAAAAGTTTTTATTTTTCACTTTTTAGTTGTACCTACCTAATAGGCAAGTTGTTTAGTAAGTTAACTTAACGACAGAATACCCCATCAAGAAGTATCAAGAAACTTGAACAAAACCGGTGAAAAGAGAGATCTGCGTACTCCTTAAGAGCGTACTGGCGTGATGCTATGAAATGGTATAATCAATAAACAGACATGCGATTGCAGCAATCCCGAGAGGTTTGCCTTTATTTATTGAAGAGTTCTGTCGTATATCTTCGAAGTTCTTCATCAGAACTACTCTACGCCAAAATAAAATGGGACCAATTTCGAAACATTTTCTTTCAAACAAAAAAAGAATTTCCTAAATCGGTCCACAATTGACGGAGATATCGGTGAACATACATAAAAAAAAACACACGAAATCGAACATAAAACCTCCTCCATTTTGGTCGGTTAAAAATAATATCCATATTTAGATACTCAAAATTGAATTCTATATTCAAAAATCTAGTCCCCGATGCGTAATGTCGTAAAAAATTATGTAACTAATTACTATGAATTTTGGTCTTGCTGCGTGAGACTTATTGGTACCACTTTTGGTCATTCTCCTTTGGCATGAAGATAGTTTGAGACCCTGGGCAGGATATAGGATAGTTTTTATTCCCTTGGGAATATAAAAGATTTTTAACGCAGCCGAAGGCGCGGGCAGAAGCTAGTAGGAAATAAACTGAAATGTTAATAAGGAAAATATTAAGCAATTCTCTCTCCTAGACACTGAGTGTATCTAGAATGTTGCTGTGCCCGACAGGGTCCATAATTGTTTCTGTAACTTATATTTACCATATTATGGATGTAATAAATTGAATTATGAATTTTTGAAGACCCGTATAATAGAGGGCGGCCCTATTGCCATCAATCGGCCACAAATGCAGACTCCAGGCGGAAACTGAAAAATTTCAGATGGACAATCCAACAACAATTTTCCCAACCCGGGAATCAAACCCAGAGGCTCTAGGCAAGTGACAGTCTATCATCGAAAGCATGGCGATAACGATTGTCAATTAATTCAAAAAATAAAAATCCGAGCTTAAAAAGCGAACTAAAAAGACGTAAACAAGAAGAAAATCACGCTGAGCAGTCGGAGGATACGGTGGTATCCTCCAACTGCACAGCATGATTTTCTTCTTGTTTACATCTTAAGCAGTCGGGTATTTGATTTTTTGAATTAACTTTTTTATGTATAGTTAACCTTTTTTTAGAATTAGGTACATTTGAACATATAAGTGTAATATAGTTTTGAAATCACCTCTTAAAACCCTTTATTTACCCCACAAGACGGGTAAGGGAGAAAATGGAATGGAAAAAAAAACTAGTCACTTTGGCACCTACTGCAAATAACCCCAACCTGCTCTGTAGCCCTGTTTCGTTTGATCCATGATTTTTACCCACCCTGTGTACATATACAGGGTGGGTAAAAATCATGGATCTGTATGTACCTACATGGGTATGTACCTACTTATATATATCTGACTGATGACTGCAATTATAGTAGTTTTGCTATTTATCTTATGGATAAACACTTAAACACTTAATTATACCATAAATTGTATGTGTCATTAGTTTCACGATAAACAGTTTATGGTGTCATCTCTTACATAACCATCGATGCCAAAGACATCTGCATTATCTACTCTACTATATATTTGGTTTCATTCAAGCTTTCAGGAGTCTAAAAGTGATACTGCAAAACCATATTTCGGGTACTAGATGCCTGCAAGTTTGACAACGCGTTTTACCTATGGTATTACCCAGTAGATAACGGTTATGTAGATAGAATATACTAGAAAACATTTATTCGTCACAACACAACAGCAACAATTACAAATCAACAGAGAAGAACAGTAAACGTACAAACAAGGTTCAAGAAGAGCTACGCTGGGCGTGTCCACACCGATAGGGTAGTCAGCCACAACCATCGCTGATAGCTCGTCGCAAGCACTGTATCCTAATTGCGTAACTTCAAAGAACGCGCGTGCGTGTGCTTTACTTGCATTCATTGCTTTATATGTTTTAAATCCGTCTATACTCGAAATCGTAAATCACACCATGAATACTGATTAATTGTCAAATTGAAAGAATTTTCAATCGATTCCATTAATTAATATGTTTCTACTGCTGCTGGTACTCATCCGCCTAGGCAGGAAGCTTACCCGATATTTGTAAAAGGGCAGATGACTTTATAGCTTGGGCATCATAAATATAGTTTAAAAAAAACTTTTGCATTCATCAAACTTTCACAATTCGTTTATTAAAAATTCATCGCAGAGTCAATTAAAGATTCCAATATCTACCATTATATTCACAAATTTGTCTAAAAACAATACGTAAGCATCAGACATACATTTTAATGATATTAAAAGTAAAAATGGATGATGATTTAGAACGAAAAGGAGCGCTCAAAATTTTATAAGCAGACTTTTGGGAGTATGAGTATCATGAAAAAACTACTGAATGTATTTGATTAAAATAAAATTATTTGCATTTTTTAACTGCTAATCTATCCCTGTATGGTGACTGTTTTGCAGTTTTCCTTCTTTTTATGGTATTTATTTCCGCCCAAAGATGCGTTGAAATTAGTGTTGAAATATGGAACTTTCGACGCTCATAACTTTCAAATACACGTTTTTTTTCTTTTTGATTCCCTACATGACTAGATTGTGATGAGATAAATTGATATTATTTTGAGCGTACACCGTCAAACAGTGGAGTAATTGCCATACTACGTTTGTACGGAAGAATGACTGACTAGGGCAACCTTAAGTCCCATGTAATGAAGGCGAGCCTATTGCCATCAACCGGCCACAAATCCAGATATTATTAATATAATAACATAAACAAGACAACAAGTAATGCTAATGGATATAAGGTGTTAATTGTATAGTAATAAAAAATAAGTACACATATATAAAGCATAGTAAATATACATATAAAGTTTAGTATTCCATTAAGGATTCTTTGAAGACCTTAATAAAGTGTTTATGTTAGTATCATCTTTTTTGCCCGTGTCAGTTCATGGTGGCAAGAAAGTCCCTAGCTAAATAAAGAAAAAATAAAAATGGACGAAAAGGAAAAGAGACTAGTTAGCAGTGGCGTAGCGCCTTAGTTGCACGTGCCATCAATGAAATTATTCGGGAAAAGTAGGTTGGTTTCAGTAAAAATAAACTCCCAAGGAAGATGAATGTGAACGTGAAGGCCATAGTCACCTAATTAAATACAAGCCTATTTGAAGTTATATAAAATCACAGGGCACGCTCGTTCGCTCATAGACACCGCTTTCCATGCAATATCACAAACAAATATTAAAACCTCCTAGAAAAATATTTCAAGGTGGACTAATTCTTCTTACCCCATGAAGTTACGCCACTGGCAGTTGACAAAAGGGTCATAAAGTGACAATAAATTATCTGACAAAACTTCACACACACGAGCATGACGGGTATATCAAGCCATTCCATTTGCAAAGTCATCCGTACGTTTCAAGTCAATTAAGTGCACCAGCGGTGAAGAAAACCAGCGTGAGATAACCTGATATACTTGGGCACCTAACATCACGCAGTCATCCAGCATGGCATTGGTGTCCATATTTTATTAATCTGACATAAAAGCCTCGTGACTGAGTCGCAACAACTACTGCTATATGTATGAGGTCCGGGTACTATTCCCGGTTCGAGCAGTCATTGGGTTTTTAACCGACTTAATAAAAAGGAGTTTTTTTTCCGATTACTCAAAGATGCCTGGACCGATTAAAAGAATATACTTCAAAGGTGGTTCCCATGGTCATCAGGTCAGGACCTGAAAATGGGATCCTAGATAAATCGAGGGAAATCTTCAAATATTATAGGCAAACATTTAGTGATTTTGGTATTATCAACAACAATGCAATCATTTGCATTCAGAAAGTATTATTTGGTGAAGTGGAACTGATGAAGAAGAGCTCAGATGGCCACTGGAACTCCTTAATGCTAAGTGTGTCACGGGCATAAGATACCTCGAATAGTTAACCGACTATGATGAAGCAAATACTTATAAATAAATGGTACTGATGAAAATGATACCATCGAACTGATCAGATGATGATGAAGCCGGCAGGTAGGCACTGGAACTCCGAAATAAAACAATGTATCCTAGTCGTGTTTGGGCTTATTGGAATCCTCATAAGATGAACTTTCGCTATAAATGATTTTCATGTTTATTGGAGGTACCTACCAAAACTAAAAAGAGAAAAATAAAAAACTGTTTAACAAAAAATCAAACCCACTTCCAAAACAAAACACTACAAAACGAAAAATAACTTTCGTTTCCGAAGTCGGTTTCGAATAACGGAAAACAATGGGTAGATACAAAAGACACCGGTAAAAAAGTTATTTGTCGTTTTGTAGTGTTTTGTTTTGGAAGTCGGTTTGATTTTATGTTAAAAAAAAATTAACTTCTGGAATTTATCAGTGGTAGACCGGAGATAGGATTTGGCAAATAACACCTGTGCCTGACGCTCTGCGGAGTCATCATCATCATTTCAACCAAAAGACGTCCACTGCTGAACTTAGGCCTGCCCAGGTGTCACCTCATCGATCGGTACCGTGCTTCACGCATCCACCGGATTCACCTAACTTTAACCAGGTCTTCAGCCCACCTAGTGAGAGGCCTTCCAACGCAGCGTCTTCCGGTATGCAGTCACCACTCCAGAACTTTCCGACCGAGTGGGCAGGGCACATTGCTCGCAGAACGGATGGGGCCGTTCTGCGAGCAATGTGCCCTGCCCACTGCCACTTAAGTGTCGCAATTCTTTGGGCTATGTCCCGTATCTTTGGTCCTACTGCAGATATCCTCATTTCTGATGCGATCACGCAAGGAAACTCCAAGCATGGCCCTCTCCATTGACCTATGCGTGACTTTAAGCCTTTTGATGAGTCCCATTGTAAGCGACCACGTCTCAGTTCCATAATTCATCACTGGCAACGCACACAGGAAATAGACTTTCGTCTTGAGACACTGTGGAGTTGGACGAGAAGATATTACCGCGCTCCGTTTCGCTCTGCGGAGTACAGCCTGACATTATATTACCAGAAGGCCCTGAGGTGGCAGGGGCCAGTGGCCGGCGTAGAAGCTAGATTTTTAACCACTACACCAGGATTAGGTGATACTTTACCACCCCTGGTCTAAAACAATGAACAAACCTTGTGAAGGTAGCGGGTAAAGGATCGGTCCATGTGGTCACGCTTGGGTAAGGCAAATAACGTCCAGCAGTGGACCACTTTAGCTGAAATGATGGTCAGGTAACGAATCTCAAGGTCGTTTGACAGTTATCAATCCGCACCATGGTGGATTACGAAGAAAAAAGGGCTCTGTCTCAATATCTACGCAAGTTAGTTATTAGGCTTATACTCGTCATCATTAATCAACCTTGACGACCCAATTATTAAGACAGACACTTGTCACTTCATACTACATCCCCCATTCCGGATAGCGTTTCAAAAATACCCAAACAAACTCACTGTTATATGAATTTCCCTATCAATGACGTCAGACAGTCATTAAGCTTATATCACAACGGTTCGGTCTTGAAGTTCAGTCTCCGTCGATTGTTGGGTGTTGTCGGACGAGTGTCAATTGAGTCTGTGTGTTCGTAAGAACACGACGGGTGTGCTGTGATCATGGCTAGAGGTTTTTGTGCTTTTCTGTGTGTTTGTTTGTGTGTGCAGACTGTTGTGTGCCAGTTTGGTAAGTTATTTTAATTTTTGGATGGATATGTATGTGAAAAAAAATACTCAAGATTTTTTTGTACTAAATTTTTTATGTCAAATCTTATAACAGATACTAACTGAATGTTTTGTAAATAACAACTCTCATATCGTCAACATTTTAATAAAAAAACATCAACATTCATGACCTTAGGTATAACTGCAAGGTTTTATCAATAACATCTCGCAATTAGTGCGAAGAAAAAAGTTAATTACCGACTCGTAACTTTGATTCGATTTGCTACATATTAACGATCATCATTCTACTGTTTTTTTTTATTTCAAACACAGAACAAAACATTCATTTGTTTTTTTCTGTATTTGATTACTGATGTTTTGTAATGACAAAAAGGTTACGATATTATTTTGTGAAGAACTCATTAGGCTAGGCAGAACGGCAATATGTCTGCTCATTTTCTAGTCTGAAAACCTAAGTTAGGAACCATAGGCAACATAGAATGATAGGACATAAATTTTGGTATACTGGACTAATACAATTTCTTGCTGTTGAGCACCAAGTCAATTTAACTAACAAAAATACAGCAATGAAGGTAGAAGAACAATTTACTCAACAACAAAGTACGCAAAAAAGAGGAAAAAACATCAGAATAAAAACCTAAGATAGACGCTTGGTATCAAGCAACTACGATTTATTTACAAGAAAAGTTATCATAATATCAATGGGTCAATGGTACGGATGTGAACACGGAAGGCCTTCCCCTTTTCAGCGTGTTATGATAATATTGATAACATACTTTTTCTAGAGAATATCATCCATATTTCTAAAAAAAACCTTTTTACAAAAAAAATACCGACGAAATAACGAAATAATAAAAAGCCTCAAGATGATAGACTAAAAGACTATTTTTATATTTTGCTTTTTAGTTCGTTATATCGATGGTTAATTTTTTTGTTAATGAAGAGGTTTTTTTTCGCTTTTTAGTTTCCTTAATTTCAGCAGAATCTTTTCACAATTGAAAATTCAGTGGGCAAATTATCAATAAATCTTTTTTTTCTACCTTTAAGGGTGGATGTTATTTTTGAAATTTAAGTGGGATTAACTTTGAGGTTGTATACTCTTTCCAATTATATTTCCTGCCAATTAACAAAAAAATAAACAATCTTAACGTGCATTGTCATCCAAACTAAACGTGTTTGCAAAATTTCATCAGTTGCAAGATTTGACCCGAACACATTGCAAGTTATTAAAAAGCTTATAAAAAATATTTTTTGAAATCGGACTATTCTATAAAAAGTTATTTGTGGTCATACATAAAAAGAAAAACATATAGGTTCATGTCGAATTAAGAACCTCCTTTTTTCGTCGGTTAAAAACATGTAAACCATAATTATTTTATAATAATCTAATCATACTATGATTAACTCAAATCAGCAGATACGCAATTTAAATTTTCTATGGTGAATTTTCCCGAAAGTTTATACAGAGTTGCATCTTTATTAGATAAAGTCTCTTGACTTAAAGACCCCTAGATTGTTGCTACCGGGAAATACAGACTACGGCAGGGAATACCACTCATTAGCTGTACGCATAATAAAATTATATAGGTTTACTTTAATACCATAGTCTGTTTAACCCATGTAGGTTCTTCTCATTCAGAGAAGGCTCGTGTATTCACCGTGCTTGCTCAAGGTAGATTGGCGATTTCAGATTTATATATATTCATTTAAATCCAAGTTTAACATACGTTTCCCCTTTTCATCATGTTCTGATAAATGTAGTTAATAATATTGATATAACTTGCACAATACGCGTCGTGATTCGCTTAACTCTCAATATTGCACCTACCACTATTTGTAGAAAATGCCTAAGGCATTAAGTCCGCCTTGGTACGATTGTGTGCATGGAGTATTAAATAAATATAAATTGGTAAACTTATAAATATGTTAGGATTAGGTTGCTTTCAATACTGCATCAGGGTAAAATACATGGTGTTCTCCAGCAGTTTGATTAATAACCTGCTTGAAACTGATAGAAAACAAGCATTGCCAAATAAATTGCAAATGTTTAAAATAAATCGAAATTCGTGTCCAACGATTTTTGGACATAGTTATCAGGTATTCGTGATATGCGGCTAAAACGTGATTATAATATGCAAACCCGAATGACCGGTTCTAGAATTCAAATAATCAATTTTTATGTACGAGTTTATGTTTGGAAGTAGTGATTTAAATAATAACACAACTCGTTGGCTATTTTGAAGATAGATATAAAATTGTCCATGATTAACAACGCGTTCAGGGTGCTCTTGGGGCTGCCTCGCTTCTGTAGCGCATCGGGGATGTTTGCCGAGGCGCGTGTGTCTTGTTGCCACACAATCATGCGCAAGCGGTGCATATACCTGGTGTGTAGGATGTGGGCCAGCCGCAACAGTATCCTGAACGCTTTTGCAGAACGTTTCGACTATCACGAACGAACATACAGTTCACGTTCTGACTAACGTTACATTATTTTAATATTTTTTTATTTATTTAGTTAAGATATTGTTTTGTCAATTTAAATGTATACCTAATACCTTAATTTGATTAATAATAAGATTTTTTTATTTAGTTTAATTATATGATCCAAAATTGATTGAAATAAATAAAAATGATAGAACAGAACAGACTGATATAATGACACTATTTCTACTATCGAATTGCCAAAATGTCAAGGATTGATGACGTAATATTTCGGTAGCGCTTACAATCCCATACAAATCTGACATTTGACCAAACGTTATCGCGACCACAGACATACTATCTATGACTGTGGTCGCGACGCTTTCGTTGGTAAAATGTCACTTGTGTCAGCTTCTGGACTTATTTTTCGTGATATTAGTATTTGATTAATTAAAGTATATTATGTAAGAACCGCGACGAACAATAACTGTTAATCGCAATTATAATAATGTCTAGATAGACAGGGAATCCCCTCAGAACATAAACAAAAACCACACGACTTATATGTGTGAATGTGTGAAAATCTCGTTGACTGTCATTATGTAATCCCAATTTAAACGTCAGAATCATAGACTAACCTTGAATTCATGATTATCGGGCTATGACCCATAGGTTCCTAATAATTGAAGTTAATTATGGAACCGCATAATTATCTAAGTATGCTCATTGTATACAGACATTTTCCTCGTGATTCGGAAAAAACTGCTAGTTAGCACTTTTTGAGACTACATCCGGCACTTTTTTATTAATACATCAAATACTAATGGTTTATTATATCTCTAAAACGATATTTGCAAAAATACGCGAAAAAAACCCATCAAGTATTGTCTGTGTGTTATTCCCCCTTGATCTTTATGCTTGAGTTCCTCCAAAATATTGGAATTATGGCCAATTGGCCTGCCGTTATCAGCCATGTGTAAATGACCACGGACTACGAGTGATGGCAATTACTTTGATGAATCATACCAAAACAACAAAAAAAAAGATGGTGTCACATTGCAATTCGAATTTCAGTTTTAATTTAAACTGCACCGAAGTTCTGAATTTTATTCTGAATTACTTTATATACCAACCATATTACAACTACTTATGCAGTAGATTTCTACATACATAATACCTGTGCTCATTTTGATAAACATTTAAATGTGTATAGCATCGCAAGTAATGACCATCAAAGACGTACCCAGGCGTTACAATGGAACCTATGTATAGTAGCACGTGTATTCTCATAGACTTGTTCGTATGACTCATTATAATTTTGGTAGGCGACTAAAGTTCATCCTACAGCCAAAAAAAATCATCAGAAGATCTAAACTATAGAAATACATATGTGGCAATGGTTGTCAAGAACTAAGAGGCTAAGCTCTTCCAGTCGGGAATGTTGGTTCTAGTAGGTATCTTCCAGGCCTCCCCTGACTCATGGTAAGGGGTCGTCCGAAGGGTCTTAGTCGTTCGTCCTAGATGAAAGGTCCATGAGGACTTTTCTTCCTACCCGGATCAGTAGTCTGTAGGACTTGAAGACAACTAACCATCAGGTTCTAATTGCTTGTCAAAATAAAATTCAGTAAATAAAAAAAACTTAAACAAAGTTCTGTTTGCTATAAAAATAACAAAGTGGCTGTTCAAAGTTAACGATGCCAACTGACAATGAACTTAACAACATATTATGTGGACAGCAAAAAACTATGGAAATAGTACCTACTTTGTGTGGAAATGCCTCATCAGATGGTATACAAGGGAATCTCATAGTGCGTAGATAGACATAGGCCTTTGTCCAGCAGTGGACTTCTTTCGGCTGATACGATGATGATGATTATATAAACAGATTGATTTATATAAAAAACCATGAATCACACTGATAAATCATACATCATTCTTATTAGTAAAGAGTGTGCCAAATAAACAGACCATAGTAGAAATATCCCATTCTAAGTGACCATTTAAATGACGAAAATGACAAGAGGATGGGGAAAGGACAAGAGGATGATGGCGATAACTCGAAAAGGGTAAATTAATGTTTTGATAATTTCGAAATAAAGTGAATAGCTTTTAAGTGCAATGCTCAGAGCAATAATACAAACAATAAAGACGGATTAAACAATAAACTGCTTGTAGAATCAGTTGTTTGTTTGACGTATCCTAGCTGAAGTAGCAAAAGCAAAAAACGCGATAGTACCATGTTTCAATAAATCTAAGTTTGATATTATAAAGAGGTAAAGTTGTTTCATGCAGAAGGTTATCTCTATATTAACTGATCCGATTCCGGCAATGGTATTAAATTCACTGATAGGAAGCATCACTATTGGCGACAGCCTTAAGCTACTTTTTATCCCGTAAAATTGTTAGGATATGTGCGATAGACCACGGGCGAGAAGCTAAGACAAAATGTCTATTAATAAATGATACAAAACAAAAATACAATGTCGTCAACTGGTTGAAAGCCCACAGCAACTAACATAAGCCAACAATAGCTCGATACTTAATTATGTATTTTAAAGTTTAAACACATATTTTCCTCCCATTCTTTCGTGTTTGCGGATCTCTGAACTGCATTTATAGATAGAACTGAATGCCAATATGTTGAAGCCCTAATCAACTCTATTTCGGTCCATTTATGAAAAGAATCTTCCTGATAAATTTATAGATCATATAAATTATGATATTGAGGTGTACATTTTTATATTTTTTGATAGTTGTGTTTTATTGCTTTGTAGTAATTTTTCATACAACTTGTTGCTTTGCTCTAGAAAGGGCTATAATTGTTCATAGCTATAAGCCTTTATATAACATCTGAAATACAATAAATTAAAATACTATTCTATTAAATGAGCAATGTTTATATCTAATTATAAATAAATATATTATATTTGCAATCACGTTCTCGAAAACGGCTCTAACCATTTCGATAAGTTTTGCAATATAGGGATTTTCGGGGATGAAAAATCGATCTATTAAGTCTCATAAATCTTGGTAAAAAATTGTTTTCTCTATTTTCATCCGAGCAGAGCTCGGTCGCCCAGGTACCTACTTAATATGATAGATATAGCTAGAACGGAGGTGATTATGGAAATAACTGCATATAAAGAAGAAAAGTTAAAAAAAAGTTAAGTATACCTAATTATGGTCGTATGACCGGTATTTCATATGACGTCAAACATATAACTGGTCAAGTCAACATTGTCATAACGTTCTTGAAAATAATTTACTCCGGAACTGATACATAATCGGAATAAGGCGTCAATTATAGCAGGAAATAACGTGTTCATGGTGTATGTAGGCAAAAGGATAAGTATTTGACTCTAAGATAATAGAATTTTTCCTAAAGCCGAGAAATGTGTTTGCGTTTGTTATTAAATCAATCAGCTTGGCCCATTTGCATCATGCCCTCGCTTTGCTGGCGGTCTGCTTTTCCAATGGTAATAAAACTTCGTAGCGAAAGCTGTGTATATCTGTACTCTTGATTGATATTATATATTTACTATATACACATTCGTAACCACGAAGTTGCATTTGATTTTCATAGTTTTGGTATATTGGCTTAGATTTGGTGGAAAAGAGCTCAATGTAGCTAAGTTTTTAGCGCTTTTGCATAGCTTATCATAACCCTTGTCTATTTCCATACAAAAATTTCCTACGCCTAATTATTATGATTTTCAACAGAGCTAAGTATTGAAAAGCCAACAGTTTTCATATTTTAGTCATTCATTTGGCTATCATCTATACTAATTTATTAATTATTAATATTATTTCATTTATTCTTTTTATATACATATTTGTTACATTTTTAAGTATAAGCTTATTTAAAATAAAATCATATAAAAAAAAAACATTTAAAAATATAAAAAATAGTAGCCCATCGGTATCGGGAACAGGGTACAATGTACCGGTGTTCAGGGCTTCTGAGAGGAACCTTATAACGATAAGCGCCATGCCCAGGAGTACCGCTTTCTGGATCAAGCCCTTGATCATGATCCCTGTATTCACATCCCACATGTCGACAATCTCGCGAGCTAGATCAAGATACTTACTTTTCTTATCTATCTCAGTCTTCACGACGTTTTCGTCATGGGGGACCGTTATATCAACAATCTTTGCGTGACGCTCTAGTCGGTCTATCACCACTATGTCGGACTTATTAACAACAATAGTCCTGTCAGTGATGATAGACCGATCCCAATACAACGTGACTTTGCCATTTTCGAGAACTGGCTCGGGCTCATACTTATAGTAAGGTACTTCCGATTCCACAAGATTGTATTTAAGAGCAAGTTACTGATGGATAATCCTGGCTACAAGATTGTGTCTGTGCAAATAGTCTCCGTTAGCTAGTCTAGAACAACCGGAGATAATGTGACGGATTGATTCCCCCGGCCGGTGACATGCCCGACAGATGTCAACCGTGCCGTCCTTCACAATGTATTTCCGGTAGTTGTTCGTCATCATAACTTCGTCCATAATCGCAAAGACAAAACCGTCAGTTTCTCCGAAAAGGTCACCAAATCGCAGCCAGGCCACGGACGCTAAAGATTATTATTATTATTATTATCTGGAAGTGTTTCAACTTCTCAGCTCTTAGGCTGGTTTAAGCTACATTTACGGGCCGAGGATGAACGATGTGGAGCTATTTCGTTTTCATCAATTTCCATGAACTTTCTGACAATTCGTTTTTTATAATTTATTTATTATTATTAATAAACACATTAAAAAAACATTTAAAATATAAAAACATAGAGGCCCACCGTTATCGGGAACAGGGTCCAAGCTACCGGCGGTCAGGGTTCCAGAGAGGGGAATCTCCTAACAATACGAGCCGTGTCCAGGAGTACAGCTTTCTGGATCAGGCCCTTGACCCAGCCGCCTAACGAGAGCCTCCTAAGGTGTTGGTCGAGGCTCGTGGCTATTACGCCATTGGCTGACACAATTATCGGTACAATGATGGCTGAGTCCATATCCCACATTTCGACAACCTCGCCAGCAAAGTCAAGATAATTGATTTGCTTATCTTTCTCGGCCTTCATGAGGTTCCCGTCATGTTAGACGGTAATGTCAACAATCATTGCACGCCTCTCGATTCGGTCCACCACCACAATATCAGGCTTATTGATTACAATAGTCCTGTCAGTGATGATGGAATGTGATATTGCCATTTTTGAGAACTGGGTCGGGCACATACCTGTAGTACGGTACATCCGATGCCACAAGAGTGTATTTCAGAGCAAGTTGCTGATGGGTAATCCTGGCTACAATTTTTTTTCCGTTAGCTAGACGAGAACAACGAGAGATAATGTGGTGGATCTATTCACCCAGACGGTGACATGCCCGACAGATGTCAACCGTGCCATCCTTCACAATAAATCGCCGGTTATTCGTCATGATAACTTCTTCCATTTATTTTATTTTATTTTATGTTATTATATTATATAGTATATTATAACATTATTATTTAATTAATTAATTTATTATTATTTTATTAAGATTTTTTTGTTTGTTTATACCGAATAGGCTCCGAAACTACAGGACCGATTAAAAAAATTCTTTGACCAATAGAAAGCTACATTATTTCTGAGTCTCATAGGCTAATTTTTAATCCCGACAACTGGTCCTGTGAGGTGGTCCACGGGAGCGAAACCGCGGGAAACAGCTAGTCTATATATAATATTAGTGAAAACGAGAAATAGTTTCATAGCTTAGCTTTACCGCTTACCTATCTTAAATTCCTGGTGGCAAGGCAGCCTTAAGGCTGATTTACATTGATCCAGTAGTTTTATCCAGCGTAACAATCTAGTGACTATTATCCGGACAATCGGCATTTAGCGGCTTCTCCATTCAAATTCTACTCTGGAAACTGTAGCATAGACAGCACAGTAAAGTGTTTACATTACCCAAATATATTGCCGAAAGACACTAGATTCTCGCGCTGTGGCAAGAGTTTCAATGGAGATCAGGCTATGTATACAACATAGAATCAAACATAAATCATTTTATCCGAACATTATGATCTAATTTCATTTCCCTCCCACAGGTTTCTTCCCACAAAGACAAAACCGTAACAATGGTTTCCTCGGTCAAGGATTCTTCCAAGGACCCAGAAGGGTAAAAGATAGGATGCAGGGTTTCTTCAACGTCCGCCCTGACAGACCAGCGGTCATCAATACTGAGACCCCTCAAGACAACATTTACGTAGTGGAAGTCGCAGAAGGAAACCAAAACGACTACAACAATTATAATAATGGACAGAATTTTGGAAGACCTATAGTTTTCCCAACAAATAATCCGGATTACAATGGGAATGTGAATTTCCAAAATAATCCAAACAATGGTTACCAACCAAATTATGACAATGGAGAAGCTTATAACCAGAATCAACCCACTCAAGAAGGAGGGAATGGTTATCAAGATGAGAACAATCAGGAGAACAGCGTGAGACCTAGTGAAGGTAACCCATTTATTTTATACTTTCTTAATTTGAAGCGTTATGGCTTCCTCGAGAATTGTAATGAAAAGCACACCACAGAGTGAAATGGAAGGGATGTGAGGGGGCCAATGCCCATGAGTGGGACAGTTCAGGTTGATAAAAAATAATTGAGAAGTCAAATAAAAAAAATACTTACAAATATAGATTATAATAGACATTTGAAGCCCCGATATCTGTGATGTAAAAACTTATGCTACAGAAGTCCGAATCTTCTCGCGTAAGTTTAGCTTAGATACAATAGTAATTTGTCATAGTCGAGAAGCAGTATATGATAGAGAAACTTTACCAAATGTTGACCAAAGTTGGGCCAATGAAACCTAAGCTGCCCAAAATAGCAGAAGAACTAGGAGGTCTGTGCCTAGCGCCTAGCAGTAGGTAATTCTGGGTTGAAATCATGATTCTATGATAGAGGATAGTATTATATCAACTTCCGATCCCAGTACGTCGAAATTAGCAGGGTAGAAGTTTCTACTACGAAAGCTCTTAACATTTTATGGTTCAAAACGTAGTTTAATAAACTTATTAAGTGGTCCAAAAAATAAAAGCTATTAGAGGCTGTGATCTTGTATCGCATTATAAATCTGATAAAAAAGAACATATAGGTTTCTAATTAAAATAGAAGTATCAAAAGTTTAATAGATATGGCTATGCTAGTGTACTATTATATATTATGTGGTATAGCTGGGGTTACTGACTTCACCTAACACATTATAACCTTTTGACAGCACGTCGGTTAGCCTCGGGTCGATGACCATTAGGTATCATACATTTTATATATCACCTTTTATGTATACGCTGGTTAACTCTTAAAAACTGTTTCTTTTTAATCAGTATAGTATATTTTTTTCGACTGCGGGAGGGTTTGTATGTATTTCCATTTCTATAACATGCTCTACAGACAAAACGGCTTAACGGTATATGATATATGAGGTGTCGTTGGATTCGTCTCAATTGTGGGAACGACATAGGCTATTTTTTATATGGCACCCCCCTCAAAAAAGGGGTGATTCAGCACTTTTCCGTTATCATAACAATATGGGTATCAAATGAAAGCTTCTAAATATATCATTCCAAATATATATATAAAGTAGCACTTTTACGCTGTAACTATTTTGCCACGAATTCAAGATAAGCGTAACTTTGATAGCAAAATAAATAATCTTTTAACACATAACTTATTTGGAGAAATCTTACATTAATAAAACTAAAAATTCTGAAACAAAACAATTTATTATAAAAACAAAAACCCGACTGCTAAAAAATAATGAACTGAAAAGAGAAATACAAGTAGGTTCTATTAAAAAAGATGTTAAATATTATGAGTTGCTGCCAGCGGTGACAAACGAAATTTTGGCAGGTTTCTCTATAATTTTTGTTTCTCCCCGCCTGCAGCAGTCGGGTTTTTTGTTTTATAATAATTTCTTTTATTAAGTCCCATAGATAGTTAGTTTTATTGTCGTAATTTCTACACAAAATTCAACAGATACTGGAGTGCCAGAGCAGAATGACGCGGTAAACTTCGATGATACTCCAAAGGCTCCACAAGAGAGTACCACCTTACCTCCTCTGACGCCAGTGCCAACTGTCAACTCGGAATCCAGAAACAGCTTCAACTTCCAGCCCAACGGAGGAGTTTTCAGTAAGTTCATCATAATAAATATACGTGTTTTTAACAAAATAAAGAATTTTATTTAAATCACCAATAAAATGAATTCAACTAATCTAGAGAACACCTTGGAAAAAGAAATGTATTCCGACAGAAATTAACGCACAAAGTTCGCCCAATGCATTTTAGTTTTAACAAAGGCTTTCGACAGATACTTATGATCACAAATCCAACTGTCGTTAATTGTTATGCAGATTTAAAAAAATACAAAACGGTGAATAAAATTACTAATTTGTTTAACAAGAATTCATTGACGATTTGAAAACCCTACCAAACTTAAACCGTTATAACTTAACAGATTTTCCCTATACCAAATCCCTACCGTTTTTCTCCTTTGTCATTTTGTGTCGGTCATCAGAAGCCATGCGTGTTAATGTCATGATGATTAGGTATGTTGTGAAAAAGGGATAGTGCTATTCGTCTTTTATAACTCCTACTCACTAGAGCATTGACGGCTTTAGCAGATCATCAAAGTACCTACATCCCCAGAGGCCCCAGCAAACTAAAGTCACTGCCAGATAACAAAAAAAATAAAGTTGTTAACACTAGTCTACCAATGTATTCAAATATTTCCAAATGACACGAAAAGAAAAAAATGGAAAAGGCAGTGTTGCTAACACAATCAAGACAAACATGTCGTGGTACGGGGCTTCCGTGACCCTTTCACTTGGCATTCAGTAATGAGTTAATATCTCATAAACGCGTGAACCGATTTCTATGATTTAAACGGATGAAATGGTTCTACGCCTATGCCTTTCATTTGAGACCAAAATTATCAAAATATCTCTATAAACAAAAAAAAACATGTTTTCAAGTTATATGACGTACAGTTGGATCAACGACATTTTTTTATCTGTCGGAGACAAACAGTAATTCTATCAGCGATGGCGATTTTCGAAATGCCAAATTATAAGGGATTGTTCATAGAATATTTCGATAGCGCTTTTCAATCCCATACATTTTATTAATCTCAATCGTGACGCTTTCGTCGATAGAATATAACTTGTCTTGAGCCTCAGATATGTTAACAAGGCTACCAAAATTTACCAAACCGAAATGCTCACTCATTGCATTATATTTATTCTCGTCATCAATTTACTTATCAGTAGTCTGACAATGCTCTGTTCTCTTAATGAATCTGTTATCACACCTCCTCTGTGACCTTTCCTTATTGACACTATAAATATATAGCCGACCATCTCTCAAGTAAGGCTCAATGATGTGTTAATAAACTGATTCACTCCATAACCTTCTATTTTACCTGTACGGTCAATTGCGCATTCATGGTAACAATTTCACATTGAAAGCACGTTTATTTCGAGTCCCAAGATGCAGACTAAACTGTCGAGTTTAGGACTCATTGGCAGTTATACATATGTAATCAAAATCCAGCTGTAAGTAATATTTAAACTAATCTGATATTTCACCTGTCTACTGTGTACCAGCTACCATCTCGACAATAAACGATTTCTATTTCGTAGAATTATGGGTGGTTTTCGTCGTTCTAGCGTTAGTACTGAGTAGAATGGGGTAAAAATATCTACAAAATATATTTGGATTATTGTTTTACTTTATCATCTTGATCTTTGAAACATTGCTTTGGTCACACGAGAGTTAGGTGTCTCCCTACTCTGTCTGTAACTTTGCTGAATATGAAAAAGTCAATATAAATTAAAAATTTCATATTAGGTATATCAAACAAAAATAACCAGTTGTGAGATATTTAGCTATTATTATCTGACAAAGACGAAGTGACAGAAAGAAAGTCTCTTCAAAAGAGTGTGTTCGTTAACAAATTGTGTTCTTCCCTTCATTTATGACAACGCGTACTAGTAATTTCTCTACAATCTACTTATTATTTTGTTTGTTGGAAAGAAATTCCTTAATGCGGCTTGCAGTAGGAGTTGCATTGTAGAAATAGTCATGTAACGAAATAGCGTCCTCTCAAGGCGTTCGGTTCCATCCGGCCACAAAGTACCTAAGCAGCGGTGTTTCTATTTTGTAGTAGTTCGGATGTAATTTTTCTGTCGCACCCATCCGGTTAAATTAGTCGGCTTATTAGATGTCGTTCATTAAATATCGGTATCCAATTGGATGCCTAGGCCGATACTTAATTAAACTAGAATCATTCAACGATTAACAACTTGGCGTATTGAAAGCAGCCCAAAATTAATTCTTGTGTGCAATTTGAAGAGAAATTAAATTGTATATTATAATATTGTCAAAACAGTATGAAAAAATGGAAAAATAGAAATTTTTAAAACAGCGACTTGAAAATAAAAGTTTGTCGACGGAGCTCCATTTTCTGTCTGCAGGGTATAAAGTAGCCTAACATAGAGGAAATGACGGGAGCTAAGATCACTCGCTTTGTTCGCTTACTTCAGCTCCCGTCATCCCCTTCGAACCTAACCTGGATCCGGGCTTAGACAACCCGGACACGGTTGTGTCGGGGTTATCTAAGCTCCCGAGCTCGCTTCGCTCGCTCTTGGCCTAATTCGTTGAAAACACGAATATACCCGAACTCCCGCGCTGCACAGCGATGTCGCCTAATGCTTGTTCGGCTATTTTCAAAAGAATAATATGATAATTTTATCATATTATTCTTTTGAAAATAGCCGAAAAAATAGAACCCCAAAAACAATTAAAGTATATAACAATATTATTACCGAAGCTCACAAAAACCTCCTAAAAGGTATTATTAATACATTTATTTCAGATATCATATCCATACACTATCAATACGAAAACACAAAATCAAACAAAACGGACAAATAGTTACTATAATAGTCGCTCATTCAGTATATTTTTCGCCAGGTTAATAATTTCCCTATCCAATTTAACTAAATGACTACACGACATTCAGCCATTTGGTCAATCGTTGCGCTCAATGATTTGGCTAGTTGTCTTTCAGCCATTTAAGGATACGACCTTCAGCCGTTTAAGGAACGGCCGAGGCGTCCAATTAGCTGGCTTATTTAACCGGATGGCTGCAACATATCTATCATCAAGCGCTGGCGGCATACTCGTTTCTTTAATTGAGATTATGAGTGCAGCTTTTATAGGTGACCAGGGGGGTGACCATACGCTCTTACAGCAAGTTTTTTTGAGAGAGTGTAAACTATGATAACAGTTAAACTATGATAGTATTGAAACGTCACGGTACAGGGGCAGTGTTTTTGAAAAGATCTTGAAGTACTGGCGATAGTGTGAAAACTTCTTTTTTCTCTTCGGTTAATATAATTGTGCCTTTTGTTTTAATATACATTATATACTTCGTTCTAATCAGCTGTCCCATGACACTTTTTTTTTGCTTTGTAGTTTTCTACGATGATCATGAAACTCATGAGACATGTTGTTACTGCTTTAAGTCTTAATGTTGTCTTCAAATTCCCGTTTAGTGTGTCACGGTCATCGGGACGGTCAGGTTCACCTTGTAGAGATGACCCCCGGACCTTTACTGATAACTTGAACTTATATTTTCTTCGTCATAGACTATATATTACTGCTGGCTATATGTTTTAAAGCCTTGCACGGGAACTAATTTATTTTTTAAGTAACCTAATTCGGCACTGATGAAGTCTTGATAATTATTATAATAGAAAAGAAAATAAAGCCAAAAGAGACAGAGGAAGTCCGTGAACTATAGGTAGATATAGTTACAGACTAAGTAATAATTGTATGCAACAAATGCTTCTAAAATAAACCGACTTTTAAAGAAAAACACAAAAAAACGCAAAAATAACTTTCGTTTCGGAAGTTGGTATCTTTGGTAACGATTGTTTTTATCGTTTTTCAACACATCGGTTTATTTTAGAAGCATTTGTTGCATACAATTTTTACATAGTCTGTCACTATCACTACCTATAGTGTTTTTTTTAGGAAGGTTTATTTTTTTATTTCTCCCTTTTTAATTTCCAAGTTCTATAGTAAGGTATTGCACCGATTGCAGGTATTTGCAGATAAACCTAAAGCATTGACAAAATACCCATAATAACTTAATTTACACACTGGTGCTGTTTGTTGCTAAGGAGTTTGATTATAAGTTCCATATCTTAAAAACTGCTGAACCGATTTTGATGAAACTTGTTGAACACTGTTATGACCACGATCCGATAAGTAGTTTTGGAGAAATGCGTGGACAAACATACATACACCCATACAAACCACTTATGAAATTTGCTACACACGCTTAGAAGCCCATATAGAGTAACATATGTGAATATTGTGCAATTTCAACAATATTATTCCTCGGCACGTAAGTTGGCAAGAATCGATATTTGCGCAGAAGTCGTTTGTAAGGTATCTATGGTAGTGAAGCAGGTCGCGGGGAATGTTTAGGAACGATCCGAGCGCGCGATTGGTTGGTCAGTTGACACAAGGATCAAATGACCAATCGTGTCGCGTCCTCGTTCCGGTTGCTCTATATGGTGGTTGGTCAGTTCGCGGAATATCGCGAACTTACCTCCACAACCAGCCAAAACCTTGCACACTTTACAGGCGGGGCACTATACAAACATACGTGTCAAATTGATTACCTCGTTTTTTTAGAAGTCGGTAATAAGAACATACAGCAGCAAAGAAACCTCACCCCCTAGAAATGTACAAAAAGTATAATAATGTGCAATATCTATGGACAGGAGGATATACTTAGATTTTTACGTGCTCCGCGTGCGCGCGATCTCTAAAACATCAATGAAGTTAGTTTTCTGTAGTTATTGACATCGATTCCACTAGTTAGCGTGCAAGTTACCCATTTAACAGTAATTGTTTACGTTATTGATACAAAATTGCCATGCGCTAACCAACATAAGCATATTTAGGCAGCACTGTATGACTATAAAGGGATGTTGTGGGTTGAGGGAAAGTAGGTAGGTGCTTATAAGGCGGTATTTTAAAATAAAACAGATTCACTTATATACGCAGTAATAATTATCCTTTTTTCAAGTTTCGTCGCTTTTTATACATTTCTAGGGGATGACATTTCTCTGTAGCTGTATGTACACTATATCCTTCACACAAAACGGTGACATGGTCACACGAAAAAGGTTCACGAGAAAGGGGGTCACCCCTTTCAAATCAAATCATATTCAGTGTTGAATAACAAAAAAAAATAAACCGGCTTCCAAAAAAAAAACACTGCAAAGTGAAACTTTCTTTTCCGAAGTCGGTGTCTTTGGTACCTATTTTTCACTTTTCAGTGTTTTTTTTAATTTTTTTATATGTTTTTTATTTATCTCTTTTTAGTTTTGATAGGTACCTCTAATTGTCATAAAAATCATATATAGCCAAAGTATATCTCATAACGATTCCAGTAATCCCAAACACGACTAGGATACATTGTTTTATTTCGGAGTTCCAGGTCAAGAGATAAAGAGAATGATGAGAGTGAATTAGAGTTGTGAGACTAAAAAAGCACTCAAGTTTTGGATAAATTTTAATAGAAAATCCAGTATGATGATGATTACATAATAAATTAAGATATTGCATATAATTTCGAGTATTATCGTTTCTTAATGATTTGAATGGCTCTTTAATTACACTCTTTGTACGGTTCAAACATAGGTCACTTACGCGCACTGATAATACGTGGTACGTAACGTAGATCACGGTACCTACATCGTCTTACGTACTATTTAAAAGTATAGTACCAATCCCCACAAACAAAGTTATTATTTAGCGTGACAAAAATATGATTAAACAGAAAAAAGCAGTCATGGCCGACAGAAGTGAAATCTTAAAACTTTGGAATAACCACAGATAATATAATACTAGCATACAGATGCCTCATTCATTACAAAGAAACCGTGCCGACGCGACGTAACTAGCGTTTTTCGTCTGATTATACTAATTATTTTTCAAGAACATCGATCGCGTTCGGTTCCGTTCCACGGATATAGATGGTGTTAGCAGCTACTTGAAAGTAAAAGGGTTTACTCGGTTCGTGAATACCTTTTTTTTTAATACATCGGCGATTTGTTTTATATTATTTTTTTGCACCTTTTTATAGTTTCATTGTACCAAAATGTGTTACAAAACAAGTTTAAAAATCCCGCCGCGCCATCTATTGGAATCAACTTTACGTGATCCATTCAAATAATCTTTGAAATGTGAATAAATAGCCCAATATTCCTTAATTTTGTGCTTAGGAGAGTTAATTAAACAAGAAAATATTTGCTTTATGATCGTCTATGGCAAATCATATTTCACAAAACTCGATAACAAAGCGAAAATTATCACGCCATCTATTGCAATTTATTTAAACCAAATTATCTTTCCTCGCGTTGGATGGAATAACTATATTTGATGTGATAGACTGAAGACAGTTATTCCGTCCCACATCATATTAGTATGTCGATGACGCTGTCACATTAGCGTGTCGCTGACGCGAACTTAGGTATTAGTTAGTGTAGAGAAATTTTCACATCAAAAATATCATTAAGAATGCTTCAAAGTTTTGTGTTCACTTTTATGGTCTTTATTTTGAATTCACCTTGGCACATCTTACAAGACTGCGTCAGTAGTGATTTCTTTAATAGGTATACAAGGTGGAAAATTATAGAGCGCCCCGAAAGTAAGCAAAGTAGGTACCTTAAATATCGATGTTTACTCAAATAAAATAGCAGACTTTTTTCATTTTAGTACACTTATTTATTTCTATACTTAAATATAAATCAATACATACAATAAATCTATAGAAAAGTCGTTTTTGTATGTTTCTCGGTGTATGGTATGTAAATCTAGGTAAGTAGGGTAGGGCAGGCAGTTGCCGGGAGCGAAGCCGCGGGCACAGCTAGTTTTGAAATAAAATAAGAGGTAGTAAGTTATTTTTTTATTTTTATTAATCTATAGGCTCGTGTTTGACCTGATGGTAAGCGATGATGTAGTCAATGGTGAAGCACACTTGCCTAGAAGTAAACTATTCACTCTTGACTTTTATTCTAACTTAATTATTATTTAATTTTGGCATAGCAGAATGCAATTAGTAACAGAAATACGGGTATACAATTAAAAAATAAAAAGTGTCCGTATCCAATTAGTTAATAGGTCGCTCACGTGTGTTAGGTACCTACACCTAAAAATAAAAGTCAGCAAACAAATGGTCGGTCTTTGTGTCCGTTCCTCCAAGGTCGGAAAGTGGTCAGTACGGATCGAACTTTTTGTAGATGTTTGTGGCTGGTTGTCACACCAACTTGAAACTATGCATTGATATGATCGCGAGATTAAAATGTAAATGAAGATGTATTATTTCCACAATTTTCTTTTTACGAAATTAATATCCATTCATTCATTTTTGTGAAAATTTATTTTGAAAATGATAATGAAATTGTATTATTTTCCAATTACAAAAAAACAACTATAGCAACTATACATATTCATGATATGTACGTGTATTGTTAAAATAGTACTAACATCATCAAGTGTGTTTGTGGAAATACCAATATTTTCAAATGTGTATTGTTAAAATAGCACTTTTTTCATGAAATCTATATTGTTGTAACAAAATCCTTTTATTGAGAAAAATCTTTGGGTCCGTAAACAACTCTTTATTTATATTCTTATCGTCTTTACTTGCTAGAATGTCGTAGGGTTTTTTTTAGGTATTGACTTATTAAAGTAGGTACAAGCAAAGTGTACAATATAATGCGTTTAACTCACATTTCATCTGTACAGTTTTTTTATATCTAGCAATATTTTAAATAGCAAATTTACGGTGTAACACGGTCCCAAATCAAGTCTGTGACATTTAAACATTCATGCAACATTAGGATTAAAATAAATAACATTAAATAGGTGCAGTATCACTTCAGACGGATGTTGCATTTAAATGAACTCAAAGTGTCAAAATGGCCTCGCTATTGATTGATCGGTCTTGAAATTTATTGGCTCGGTCGTTTCAAAGTGTTAATTAATCATAAATCAAGAGAATTCAATTATCCTACTAATAATATAAATGCAAAAATTTGAATGGAGGGATTTGTTACACATCAGTCTCATCGCGCCGGAAGAGCTGAAAGGATCTGTATGAAATTTGGGACAGAGATAGATTATAGTCTGGAATAGCACTTAGGCTTTTCATCCTGGTATAATGTACTCTTGGTATAAGAAAACACTTTTTACGCGGGTGAAGCCGCGGCAGAAGCAGTTGATCATAATGTTGAAATCCGTTAAACTATGGCTTAATGATGTAGGTAATCTTGTCTTCATCAACTTCATCATTCATTTAAGGCGTATATATTCACCAGTATGAACGCAGTACTGGCCGTGCGCCCGCTCGCTCGGAGGCAGAATATCAATATTTTACCTCCTTTTGGACAGTTTTGTTTGCAACACATTCTTTGATTTACAAATGCTATTTCAGCTAAGAAGAAATTCTAGCCATCAATTTTTCTGTGTAAAATATTTTTAAATATCTAAGTCGTTTTGGAAGTAGCGAAATATACTGTGTTGTTATTTATTTTTTTAAAGCAAAACTATTAGTTGCACGAAAAACCAAGTTTCACTAGTAATGTACATGAATCAATAATAAAAAGCGGGGAGATAATTATGTCTTTTCAAGTTTTCCGATTGCCCATAATCATTATTTTGTAGTAAAGAAAGTAAGTAGGAAGATAAAGATTTTATTGCAAAAGAAGTCGACATGCCTATAAATTAAGTTTAAACTAAAATCCTTATATACCAATAGCACGGGCACGCGAAGAAAGAAAATTTGGTCCAAATAAATTGCAATAGATGGCGAGATAATTTTCGCTTTGTTAATGAGTTTTGTGAAATATTAAGATTTACCAGAGACGATCATAAAAAAAAATGGTCACTGTCTCTAGGCTCTAAAATCACGTTTTAAAGATTTTTTTAATGCATCACTTAAAATTGATTCCAATAGACGCCGCGGCGGGCTTTTTTTAAAATTGTTTTGGGACACATTTTAGTATAATGAAACTTTAAAAAGGTGCAAAAATATTATAAAATACATCGTCGCTGTATTTAAAAAAAAACAAAAAACATGAAGTCGAACATAGAACCTCCTCCATTTTGGAAAGTCGGTTAAAAAAACATTACTCACAAACCGAGTAAATTTTTTTAACTTGCAAGTCGATGCTAACACCATCTATATCGGTGGAACGAAACCGAAAGCGATCGATGTTCTTAGAAAAATAATCAGTTTAATCAGACGAAAAACGCTAGTAACGTCGGCACGGTTTGTTTATATGGGATGAGGCATCTGTATAATAGTATTATATTATCTGTGCGTATAGTAAGTGTAAGTAGTAGTTGTATACGTAGTACTTTTATCTGTAAGGTGCCTCGGTCTCGCGACCGCGATGCGAGACCGAGGCACCCTGTCTTGGTCGCGCGCCGCGTTCTCCAAGCCGGTCGTACCGTAGGGCGACATCGTGACAATATAACTGACTTTAACAACTAAAATCGAGGAGAGTTTGTGTGCGACACATGTTTCGGTCTTGCTCCGAAGTACACCAGCGGTGACTGCGACGCGCGAACTAGGCAGGGTCTTGCATTTTTTAGGGTTCCGTACCTAAAGGGTAAAAACGGGACCCTATTACTAAGACACCGCGGTCAGTCTGTCTGTCTGTCTGTCTGTCACCAGGCTGTAACTCATGAACCGTGATAGCTAGACAGTTGAAATTTTCACAGATGATTCTGTTGCCGCTATAACTAGTAATAGAAAAAATACTAAAAATAGAATAAAGTAAATATTTAAGGGCACATACCCATACAACAAACGCTGATTTTTTTGCCGTTTTTTTTGCGATAATGGTACGGAACCCTTCGTGCGCGAGTCCTACTCGCACTTGGTCGGTTTTTCTTTAAAGTTAAATTGTATTGCTTGCGGTTTCTTAACGACGCGGCGACGTTTTCCTTAATTTTAAGTGGTTATGTTCATAGTGTGTGAAGCCAATTACAAGTTTTTCTGCTTCATTCTGAAGTGTTTGCTCAATCAACGTCTCAATCATAGCGGTTAAGGAAAATGCGTAGATATACAGCCTAGATGGACCATAGGTTATTATCATAGGAGTAGATTCCATACAATAAGTTACAATTTCTGTAAAATTATCTTTGATCGAGATCAATAGATACATGCCCTGCCCATGCAATTACAGTAATTAATTTTTATCCCCTCCAAAGTTCTTTAAGGACATTAGATATCAATGAACAAGATTTGCTAAAAAGAAGAGCTAAAAGAAAACAAAATAGCTGTTCTCTATGTTTTGTTGAGCTATGCGAATAAAAATGTATTGAACCGCTGATTTTCTCCTTGTGCTAAAACATTCGGTTTCCTTTTTTTCAATATTTCATTAATTGGGGCCCAACTAAATAAAATTAACAGACAAACTCTTCAACAACTCTGTTTTATGAAGTAAACGTGGAGATGCTACATAACAAATAAACAATACATAAAGACGTATGTAAACTAACATTGAAAACCGGTTTTCGCACCTTTGTTGTGACAATAAAATAAATAGGAACTGGTTTTTAATTGCCCAAAGAAGTATGTACAGAGGTTGTTTAATAATGGAATAGGTACGTACTACCTATGCCTACTTTTTTATTACTGACGTCATTCATTCATTCATCATTGCTCGATAAACTAGGTAGATTTTTGTAGCTTATGTTTCGCGATTTCAGGGTTGCTTCCACCGTAAAAGTTATTCAAAATTATGAATTCAAAGGCCGTTAGGCCGTTATTTAAATTTAGCCTGGTATGAAATTGATCTTCCATCACATCTCTGTTAATGTTCAAGCTACAATTTTTGTCGTGCGCCTGGGGATCTACACCCTATCACCGTCAACGAAGTTACGGGCCCAGTCCGAAAGTACTCCGACACATCGGAGTGAAAAAATCAAGTGTTAAGTTCAATTTTTCGGACAGGTAAAAACACATCGGGAGTAGTTACAACTGTCATATTGTGTTGTCATTAATTCTTAGTTCGGGCCCCGAACGAATCATCCGTCCTTAGGTGATACGGAGTAGGAAACGCCCGCAACGAAAGCCAAAAATACGGACTTTATGCTTAGGGATTAGAGCCCTGGTCTCTTCCCACTTGTTCCATCTCCGTATTATCTCTGATGTAAAAAACTCGCGGTAAAATGGAAGAAGATCTTGTCTGTATGTCTGTAACAATTGGGAGATGAGTGAATGACTGCAGTATAGTTATAGGTACTTCATTGTTGCTTGTTCATAGTTTTTGTTCAAAACATGTAAGTAAAAGAAAAATAAGTAAATCTCCGATGAGATTTGCCAACGTGAACGAAATTCGATCTGAAGGTATTCAAACTAACAAGGGTATTTCTTTCCAGGGGAGACCTGTCAGACAGTGGATGGAGGCGTGGGCAGCTGCATCTCAGTCTACACGTGCCAGCCTTACCTCAGCATCGTCCAGGACTCCAGGACAAACCCTAATGCCGTGCAGCTGCTGAGGAGAGCCCATTGTGGCTTTGAGGGAAATGCTCCAAAGGTGAGTGATTAATTTAATACTAATGTAATAATCGTTTATTTCAGGCATTGGCACCAATAAAACCAACAAAATCACAAACATACAATGTGACATCAAATTAAAAAAAAACATATAGAAATAAAATCTAAAAAAGAAAACCTTCAACAACGTTTGTCTCTGATGGGCTATAGATCGTATGTGACTTCTGATCATTTGGTTTCTGGTTCGATACCCAGGTATGGAATACAAGTATAATTACTCAAGTTTATAGGGGGTTTTCTCCACTAGTAATTTATCATTTTCAAACTGTAGAATTTGTGCCTCGATGACGACGTTAGGCTGGCATCCCTGTTACATGCGAATTGTGTTTTTTGCGTATCTCGCGAAATAAACGTCTGATTCAATCATCCTTTTTTTAACCGACTTTTCAAAAGGAAGGAGGTTCTATGGTCGGCTATATGCATGTTTTTTTTGGGTGATAAAATCATAATGTTTTGCACCTAATTAGATGTTTGGACGAATACGTGCAGTTGTTGTATATTTGTTATCTCTTGAGGTTAAAAGACAATTGGTCAGCGAGATTAAGAGCTTATCACTGAACATATTTTGCTTCTTCTCTCGTATGTTTCCGAACTAAATTAGGTAATACCGTAATGTATTAAGGAAGTTTACATATACCCTTAAGAGATCAATCTGATCGAATGTGTGCATATGCCGAAACGTCAGACTGTTTAGTTTCAACGTTTTATTTGCAAAAATCAATTTTGAATACTTAAATAATCTGTTCGGCCGTTGTAGGCGATTTATGTCGAGGTCTCAATCCTGAGTCTATTACAGACATACATTGTACGTATTTGGGATTAGCCAGACTTGATGGTAGAACATGCCATGTAAGTCCCTACTCTTTCGAAACACTTTGCAATAGTCCAACTAATCTTGCCCACAGGTCTGCTGCCCCCTCCAAGGTATCCCGGACACTCCATCACCACCGCCACCACCGACGCCCGCACCAACCCCTGCGCCAACCCCTGCGCCCACCCCAGCTCCCACCCAGGCTCCCCAGACTGCCGCACCCAAGTCCAGCTCCGAGGACTTCGTGGCGGAACTCCCCGACCCACCCATCTGCGGATACAGCAATGCTTCGTTCAGCAGAGTCGTGGGAGGTGTTCCTGCTAAACTAGGTAAAGTTTGCTAGGCCATGATGAAATAAATGTCTATATTGAAATTGTTTCAATGACTGTATAATAACTTGAAACCTGAACCTTAGGCCAAGAGGCATATTGAGAGAAAGAATAACTTAACAACCTGACATATATAAGAAAATAATATGCATACAGAACAACTATTTTCTTAATGTTCCTCGGCAATCATCAGATTTCCGAATGCTAATTTCCATGTCCAAATTGGGTGCCAAGCCCGCTTCGCTCGCCCATTCGACATAAATTAGCTGCATTTAACACATAGGCTAAACAATAGGTAACTTACCTATATAAATGCATAAAAGTAAAGAAAATCAAACCTTCCCGAGGCTAACATTTTTGAACCCACTTAGGTCACTCTCGCATTATAAATTCTCTTAATTCTGAACCTTTTGTGCATAATTGATAGTCAGCTGCTAAAATTTTTGAGCTCACTACGCTCGCTCTGGCATAAAATTGTTTTGTTTTGGAATTCTCTCTTACTTTGCATGGTTTCTTCATTACATTATTAACAAATCCCTCTTCTTCATCAGGTGACTTCCCCTGGATGGCGCTCCTGGGGTACAAGAGCAAGAGGACTGGAAGTACCCAATGGCTATGCGGAGGGTCCCTGATCAGCTCGCGACATGTCCTCACTGCTGCCCACTGCATCCACAACCACGAGGAGGATCTGTGAGTACCTATTCTTCTTTTTGCTTTTGGCCTATAATTGGCGTTTAGGCATACATAACACATAAGAAGCTAGAGAAGAGCATTATTTGTAATTTGATTGAATTTTAATGGTCTAAGCAACATTTGCTCATTTTAGTTCTCTGTATATTGGCGTTCTCTTTTCATAGGATTTTTCTCTAGAGACGTCGAATAAATCATAAATTTTGTATCCTATTTAGTTTCGACCCGACCTATGGCTCTGAGACGTGGTCGCTCACAATGGGTCTCATCAGAATGCTTACAGTCACCCAAAGGGCAATGGAGAGATCAGAAATGTAGAGATCCGCAAGTCAGGGTATGTCGGTACATAGCCCGAAGAATTGCCAAACTTAAGTGGCAGTGGGCAAGGTGCATTGCTCGCAGAACGGATGGCCGATGGGGCAGAAAATTTCTCGAGTGGCGTTGAAAGGCCTCCCACCAGGTAGACCGATGATCTGGTGAAGGTTGCGGGGATCCGCTGGATGCGGGACGCACGGGACAGGTCAATGTGGTGACGTTTGGGGGAGGCCTATGTCCAGCTGTGGACGTCTTTCAACTGATATGATGATTGATGACCATATAGGGCTATTTTTTATGTTTAGAGGAAGTACCGATAGGATAAGGTAAATTCTTTCACTTAACATAAAGATAGTTTTGCTGAGGGCCATAAGAACAGTGGGAAAGGCGAGGCGCGGGAAAAAGCTAATATTGGATATTTATTTATTTATTTATTAAACTTTATGTACAAGTACAAAGGCGGACTTAATGCCTTAGGCATTTTCTACTAGTCGACCTTAGGGTGGTGCAGAGATGAAATATGGCAGGTGCAACTTAATAAAAAAAAAATAAAGTAAAGAAATATAAATACAACAATTTAACATATAGATATATAAAAATATATATACTTAGGTACATACATTCATAAAAAATATGTTATTGAGAAATCGAATCCATATATTCCTAAACGGTCATGGTTCTCTCCACTTATTAATGGCGGATTTAATCCGAGATAATATTTATAGAACTAACAGCAATGTTGACAATACTTCCGCGAGGTTATTTATATATTTGCACATAATGATGCGCCGGGCACATTACGTGAAATTGTTAAGTAAACAGATTCCTCGGCTATAGCAATCAAGCGGACTTCCCGTGTTATTTACTATCTTGTATACAATTTATGTTAGAATTTCTGCCTATATTCTTATATAGGTTTTCCTATACTTATTATTTTTGAGGTAAATAACATCACGTATTTAGGGTTCCGTACCCGAAAGGTCCAAATGGAACCCTATTGCTGACACTCACGTGTCCGTCTGTCTGTTCGTCTGTCCGTCGTCTGTCACACGGGTTTTACGGCCAAATGGTTGGAGCACAAATTTTCACAGTACCCAAAATCATGCAAATGGTAATTTTTTTAAGGGGCCTTTCATACAGCTAAAGGGCGGAGGAACCATTTTTTTGACCCACCGTATCGAGTGGGATATCTTTGTTTAGAGCTCCCTGAGATTAGATAAATACTGTATTATTTAAGTTTAAAAAAATATTGAATAACAAAGGAATCATGAAGTCAGCGTTTTTTTACAAAATTTTGTTCCGATGAATTTTTTAACAGCCCGTTGACCTATAAAATTGAAATTTGGTGATAATGTTTATTATTACGTATATTTTACTAAGAAAGCAAAAAGAAGGTTGCCATATCAGCTTATTCAAATTAATATTTGAAAACAACATTGAGCAGTATCCTACTTTCTTTGTTAACGAGAGGGAACTTTCAAAAGGCACCTGGACTTTTGGGTAAAAGACCTGGGACTGTGGGATTTTCATCTCACCAATTCACCTCCAGTGGTAGTCACTAGCTCTTAGAAATGAGAAAACAACCCGGGACCCCATCTCTACAACGCCTGTTAGGGCATATTCCAGGGTAAACTGAAAAAAACCGCCTCCCCTGAGCCTCGCTTTGCACGGCAGCATGTGAAATCCTGTCTGATACCTTCCAATTTTTTCAGCTATTGATTAGCAAACCACTTCGATAGTATCTGATTTTTCCTTTCTCAATGAAGATGCGTACATTTTTAGAACAGATGGAATCCGGCTGACTATTTGTCTATGCTCATTTATTTTCACACAACGATGTGCAACCATAGCATGTGTACCGCAACAAGGTTCGTGCAACCATAGCATGTGTACCGCAACCTACATGTGTGCAGTAATAAGATTTACTTAAATGACTTTTATAAACTCTTTATTTTGCTACATAGTGTATGAAAAAGAAATTCAATTCCAATTGCTTAAGATGTTGCGTTTGCTCTGGCAGCCATTTTATGGATCTGAAAAAATGCAATAAATAAAAACCGGTCAATGCAGTCGGACTCGCGCACGAAGGGTTCCGTACCATTATCGCAAAAAAACGGCAAAGAAATAACGATTGTTATATGGGAGCCCCATTAAAATATTTATTTTATTTTGTTTTTAGTATTTTGTTATAAATAAATAAAAAAATAAAAATAAAAATCTTTTATTATCAGGCATCGACGGCCCATAGCATGTTAGTAATCAGTACAAACCTAAAAAACTATGTTAGTAGTAACACACATAAGTATAAAAACACAAATACACAATAAAAATACAGCCAAGATTAGAGGAAGATTTATCAAGTCCCATGTCTGACATGCAGCTTGATAAATCTATCCATTGTAGGCCCATCTAGCCTTTCTGCAAACACCTTCAGAATGCTGTTGCTGCTTCCCCTCACTCTGCGCAACACTGATGCCACTTTTTTGCGCATGATTGCAAAATAATCATCAGTATGCGCATCCGCGAACATACCTGACGCACTACAGTAAGGTGGAAGCCTCAACAGCGCCCTGAAGGCGTTATTATATTGAATGCGCAGTGCGCTTTCTGCTTTTTGGGTATGATTAGCCCACAGACTGCTGGTGTAAAATATTTGACAAAACGCCTTAAAAAGGGTTATTTTAACCGGTGCTAAACAACCAGCAAACCTGCGTGCCATCATGTTGCCCCTCACAGCCAGCGCCCTACGCTCTCTTTCCATATCTAAATCATCTTTTAGATCCTCTGTAACAATATGACCCAAATATTTAAATTGTGACACCCTGTTCAAAGGTAAACCGTTCAGTTCTACGGGTGGGACATTTGAAGGACTTTTATTTCTTCCTCTAAAAACCAATAACTCACTTTTCGTGGGATTATACTTTAGCCCATGCTGCTCAGCGTATCTTTCACAAATAGTGAGTAGCTTTCTGATGCCCCCGATTGTTGGGCTCAGCAGCACCATATCGTTATAGCGACAACGGAAATACATCATCTGTGAAAATTTCAACTGTCTAGCTATCACCGTTCATGAGATACAGCCTGGTGACAGACAGACAGCGAAGTCTTAGTAATAGGGTCCCGTTTTTACCGTTTGGGTACGGATCCCTAAAAATGATCGAATACTTCTTTTGCCAAAAGATAAAGATTGTCATATAGAGTGATATTATATTATTTTATGTAGATGCAATAATTAGTCAACTTACCTCTAGTCTTGTATGTCGGCTAAGTCAATGACTTTAAAAACTACCCCAAAATAAGATTTTTAACATAATACCATCTGTCTTTTCAACAGCACAGACAAATATAAATCTGTTCAGTTCAGGAAGAAATCATGAATGATATTGGTAGGTACAAATTCTAAGAATAAAGCAATTATGTATGTGTTATATTTTTTTCCCACGCGTCGTGGGGTCATGGCGAAAATTATTGTTTATCACGCGTACCGTAGTAAATACAATATCAGATGACAGTTATTTGAGTTTATGTGTTTATAAGTCAAGCAAACTTACTTTGTACCGAAAGACAACAAACAATAGAATAAGTTAAATCAAAAAACCCAGTTGGGTTAAAAACCAACTGGCTTCTTAAGCAGTTGAAAAAAGACGTAAACAAGAAGTAAACCATGCTGTGCAGTCGTAGGATACATATTCGCGAACTGGCTGACCAAAAACCAGGTGTATCCTCCGACTTCACAGCATGATTTTCTTCTTGTTTACGTCTTTTTAGTTCGCTTCTTAAGCAGTCGGGTTTTTTTATTTTTTTGAATTAACTTTTTAGTTAACAAGTTTTTCGTATTAGGTACATTTAAACATATAAGTGCTATATATTTTTGAAATCACCTCATAAAACCCTTTATTTTGGTATCCCACACGAAGGGATTGGAAGAAGAAAAATCGCCTCTACAATATGACGCCCAAAAGCCGCCATTTTTCTATTTTCCAATTTTAATGTAGCCAGTGACACTCTCAAGGTTAAGACGAATCGATTGATGTTAGAATCATCAAATGCGGCCAACGCTTTTGGTATCTGGAACGCCACATTGAAACAAACATACATACATACATAGACTGATAAACACATTTCCCTCCTTCGGCAGTTGGTTAAAAATGAGAATTCTATTTAGTCCGTCAGTGAGATTATCAAATCTTTTCAACCTCCGACGGAAAAAGTAATATATAAATAAGTTTGACGTGTGTACCTGTGCGTTTGTGTATCTATCTTCTATCTAAGAGCCTATTACCGTTTGAATCGAGGAATTAGCGCAAGACATCGTGTCGAGCGTTTTTAAATTTTACTTGTCTTCCATGCATCTCTATTCGCTCTTCACACTTCAACTGTGTCTTTTTCAAATTCATATGTACTTTCTAAGTTTATCTTGCACATCACAGGCAACGGTGAAGGAAAACGTCGTGAGGAAACCTGGACTTATAATAGTTAATGTTAGTCTGAAATAGCAAAGAGGCCTGTGGAGTTCCCAGAGGCGGCTTAATTAACTCTGACACCAGAGAGGTCATATCCTCACACGAAAAAAAGAAAGTGATTCAACGTCATCTGAACAGTCACCTCTTTTGCAGCCATATCAACTTTTATTCACACAATACATGCACCGTTTCTATGTTCTTCTTTAACCCCTGTAACCAGCCCTATTATATACAAAAAATTCCACACGAAATCCGCTGTTCAGTACATCCTAAACACATAAATGCTATAAAATTCCTTGAATTTGAAATATATCTTGAAGAACCAATATCGCCTGACCCAATTTTGCTTATCTTTCAATGGTTGCATAAGCAATTACTCGTATATGAGTGGCTTCCGACTTCCGATACAAGTAAACTAAACTGGTTTAGACTTATAAGGGATATCAAAACCCATCAATAAAATGTTCAAGTTAATTCTATATTACTACATCAGTACTTGACAGACCGGTTGACAATTCTGCAATCGAATTGAGTAAGATGCTCCCGCGACGACAATGTGACGTATATATAGCTTGCACAGGCTGTTCCCAATCTTGAAATATTAGCAAAAAATATGGCTTCTTCAAATAAATCATTTTGTTTTTGATTTTTTTATTCAAGCTGTATACGATTAGACTGAAGCCGATCTGTACTTAGTTGGAAAAAACTAAGCTAAGTCGTTAAGATGATGATGATGCTGACATGAGCGGACAATGAGGGGTTCCGTTTTTATCCCCCGCAGTTGGCGCCACTGGCGAGTAAGGCCCGGTTTCCACCAAAGCGGAGAGGAGAAGAGACGAGGGGAGATTTGTTCTAAATAACCAACCAGATTTCGTTATTGCCACATCTCCTCTCCGCTAAGCACGATGGAAATGGATCAAGCGGAGAGGAGGAGAGATGTCTCATTTTTGTATAGAATTTTGTGCGGCGAGTGAGCAAGAGGTGCGGCAGAGCGGAGATGTGTGTAGTCGGGCTATCGGACGGCGCCTGCGCTCGCGCGCCCCGCACCCCGCTTGGCGTCTTCCTTTAGTAGACAGCCCTTGACTGATTTCGAGCTCTCACAGCTCACATCTCCGCTACGCATAGCTTTCATCTTCTCTCCGCTACGCATCTTTTTTCCGCTTTGGTGGAAATAACCTGCCAGCTTCGCAGCACATCGCCTCTCGTCTTTTTTCCGCTTTGGTGAATACCAGGCATAAGGTCCTTTAACATTGTTGTAACGCGCACGGAAACATGTTTGAATTAAAATCCATACCAAAAATCGAGTACGTATGCTGCAGTTTCGCGCAGCCCCTTTTTTCTAAAAAAAGTAGGATACCATTTTCCGAAACAGTTTTTGATAAAACCACTTAACACAAAATACATCTTAATCTGCCATCCGTGTAAAATATTCACAACAATAAAGTTGTAAATAAACTCGCGCTAAAAGCCAAAAAACTATGAAATTTCACATTTTGAAGACCTGACTCTACACCAGCGCCCCTAGCGGCAAATTCAAACGCGATAGCCCTCATTGTTCTCTATTCATTTAGATGAATTTGACTATACGCTTAAGAATATAATTACAGAATTTAACAGCAACCTGTATAAACTAAGTAGGTAGGAACTCACACGCGTCTCACCGCCGTATAGTTTTTATGTACCTGTTGTACTTGACCAACTGCGGAACGTATAGGTGATACCACTAAGGGATATAGACCATTAACTCTATAAATAGTAATAGACTATTAAACATGCTATTTAAAGACATATCGAGCAGTTTACGGCAGTCGATAATTTGATCATTCTTGTGTAAGATACGACTATGTACAGTTAAGTTTGTATGTAGTTAATCTCGGATCTTTTAGAGTTTATATTCATTTTTATAGATACGCCTGGTTTCCGATGGGGTACGCAGAGCTTTCACATCTATAAAATGTATAATTGTAATCTTTTAAGGAATGGAACTGGCATTTTTAACACAGGTTACTTTGTAACCTAGCTAAGATGCCAGTTGTGATACTGATTGTGGATTCGAAATCAAATTAATTGTGCCTATATTTTTTTTTATCTGGTTGATGGTTTTGTTGTGTGTTTAATAAATAAAGTACACTGGCGAAATTTAAGCTGACTTAAATTTGAGCGTCTGAGAGTGAGTTATATATGAAAGAAATCCCATTAATTGACTTCGTTTTTTCAATGTATAACATTAACTGGTTCGTCACGGATAGTAAACAAAACATTCTAAATGAAAGTTTTTGATTTTTTCGTTAACTCTCATTAGCTTAGTGTTGCCATTTTACTCTTATTCTGCCAAGTGACAAATAATGACTGTAGTACGTATATCATTATTGTGTTTGTTATTATAATAAAACGGAGTAAATTAATTAACAATACAGTTTATGTCTAAGAGTAGGTGTCCTTGCAGGTAGGTAAGAATACTGTAATGTAGTAGAAATAAATTAATTAAAGATAGGGAAAAAGACTAGTATCCAAGTCTAGAAAAAACATATCTTGGATGTTGACAACGACCTTTTTATACACGTTAAAGTCGTTCAAATAAATAGATAAATATACTCTATCCAAAGATTATAATAATTTTACATTTCATGCTGAAATAACTGTGACAGGGAAATACTAATGCGATAATGCACTTTTACTGCCACGAAATGCAATAATATGACCTATTAAACACATTATTAAAAGTTACACAGACATAACCTACAAAAAGTTCATGACTGAATATCTATTATTCTCGGCATTCTTGAAAAAAATTCTTGCACAAACTAGTTCAGAACATGACCCTGAATTAAACCAGATATTTCATTTAAAGTCGTAGGAATTTAAACTCAGCTAAAACAATGTATGAGCTTCTGCCATTGTCCTTTAAAAATCTTACTAGTTACATTTAAGCCCTATTGCCTAGTGTGTAGCTTATGGCCATTAACCGTGCACAAATCCAGACTGGGCTACTACTGGGAACTTACCACAGATAACAAATAAATATTTGAGTTTGAGTGTGTGTCCCCCTCCTGTGCCGGGTGGTTATCAGCACTTCCCATAAGAACCAAGCGTGTTATGCCGCGAATTACTGGTCCTATTTGGCGCAGCCGTGGGACGCACATTGTTATATGTATATTGTTTTTTCTCTTTTTTTATTGTTGTTTAGTTTTAAGTTTTCTCTTTGTTTTTCTTTTTCATATTGTGTGCTCTAGTGGCTTGTGACAAATGTGTTTTCTTTCTTTCTTTCTATCGTGTTCTCATAGATTCTAACGAATCAATGATTATTCTGACTCTGCATGTGACAGCCAAAACTTGCGCTCATCGTAATATCTGCGGGCGACATTATTACTTCGGTTTAGGATAGGGTGATAGATGGACCCCCTTTTCTGCACTTAGATTCCCATTTGGTCTATTGTGCGTGCAGGCCTCCTCTCTGTGAGAATGAATGGGCCGTAATCCAATACGAGGGCCCAGTGCGGTTTGGTGGATGTCAAATGTCTTCGAATATTTGATTCTAAGACATGCCGGTTTCCTCATGATGTTTTCCATCACCGTTTTGAGAGCAGTGGTGATGAAATAATTAACACAAAGAAAGGCGCCTGCGTGCCCTTCTAAGTCGCGGCTGATAACACTGATCCACCACTGCTCACTTCGGTGTCGTGTCTCTAATCATTTCCTGTGGAACTTACCCAAAGAAAAACCCAATAACATATTGTCTGATCTAGAGATTAAACTGAGGACCCAAAATCCCATGCTCATTTTGTTTCTGCATACAGTAAGACTATAAACCTTTTTTTTTTTAATTTTTCAGTGCCCCACACTAGGAATTTCTTCCTGTATCGTGGGTGCGTTTACAAACATATAAAAACATATAAACCGGAACAACTATCTGTAGGTCATACAAATATTTGTTCCGTGCGGGAATCGAACCCGCGACACGCAGCGCAGCAGTCAATCGCTCAACCACTGCGCCAACCGTGCGCCCAAACTAACTCCAATATAATTGTGAAAAGACTTAGGCAGATGATGCTAATGATCGAGTTTACTCTTACATAATTATCCACTAATCTAATTTTAAAATATCTATTCCAGCTACGTAGTCCGTCTTGGCGAACTGGACCTGGCGAGAGAAGACGAAGGCGCGACTCCAGTGGACATCCTCATCAAGAAGCAGATCAAACACGAGCAGTACAGTGCCACTGCCTTCACCAACGACATTGCGATCCTGCTGCTGGATCATGATGCTACCTTCACTGGTAAGACTTGTGCTTCTTCTGTTCTATCACCATTGTCTGCAATGTGCCCTGCCCACTGCCACTTAAGTTTCGCAATTCTTCGGGCCATGTCGGTAACTGCATAGCGGATATCCTGTTATGTTATATGTTCTTGACATAGGACTCTTCAATGACATGCTATTATATTAAACTCGATTTCAGACCAACTTATTCAGCTGCTATAGCCACCTTCCGAAGATTGTGGCACAAATAAGTTCCGATGCTACAATAATTATGTTAGCTGGGCTGACTTAAATATGGCGAAAATTGTAGGCAACATTTATTTTCTATGTTACAATGTTACACAGTCTAAGATGCCTTTAAAACCCTTTAATGGGACCTTTTAAACGTAGCTTAGTGATAAGAAATCCTTGATCTGTAACTATCCTAGCTCATCAGTCTCCAAGAGGTGACTCAGGGACCCAGTTATTTCACATAATAGACCACAGTTGTGCATGGCAGAAAGCTTCCTTGAATAGCTGGTCTGAACCAAATAAACATTTTTATCTCCAAATGTATTACATATTTTTACGAGATTTTTTTCCATTTTCCAGATCTGATCAGGCCGATCTGCATCCCTAAGGACAGTCAGCTGAGAGCCACGTCCTTCGAGAACTACAACCCTATGATCGCGGGATGGGGACACACGGAATTCCGTAAGTGATTAAGTACCTACTTATTTTCGTGGTCATACGAAATATACGAAACTTGTTTTAGAATTTGATGACGTTGTTCAGTGCTTAAAAAGGGCCCTCCAAAGTATACTGCATTTAAAAGTAAAGTTATAAATAGGTGGTGTAAATAACCACAATTCTTGGCAAATAGATTCTAAAAGAACACTATTGTTTCGAGATATCAATCTGTTCCTGCAGCCTAATTTCGTAAGTGGATTCGGCAAAGCAAAGGGTTTGACCGCCATCAATTGACCAACCACATAGACGGAAATTCACATCGCATCTTTCAACTCGCATGTTATTGGTCGATTGATGGCGTCAAAACGCTGACGAACTCCTTACGCAATTTGGATGCTGGAGTTTTCGAAACCTGTTTTTTTCGATTGTCGATAAATCCGAATTGATGAAAAATTATCCCAGCATCTTTACCGCTGAGTGATGTGATTAGTCCGGGCCCTCAGAACAATATATAAAAACTCAAATCTTTTCCTTGTCAACATTTCACTGCATTCCCTATGTCCTACACCAGGCGGTCCCGCAGCCACGCACCTGCAAGTCCTGCAACTGCCGGTGGTCAGCAACGAGTACTGCACGTCGGCCTACAGCGCTTACAAGGCGCAGAAGATCGACGAGCGGGTGCTGTGCGCCGGCTTCAAGAAGGGTGGCAAGGATGCCTGCCAGGGAGACAGCGGCGGGCCGCTCATGCAGCCTATTGTGAGTATTGCTACTGATAAAATATAAGCTGATGCTTTGAGTGATGAAAATATTAGAATACTGTTTGCTTTACTCTAAAATAAAGACGAATGTGCACCTAAAATGGGGCTCTTATACTATATTTTAGATGAAACAACTATATGCTACAGGCCATCGTTAGGCTAGGTTAGCACCCAAAAATCAGGAAGCCTAAAATGGCTGCTGTGATTTTCCTTTTTTATTTACGCTTCCTCTCTTTTTATGTACGCATTCTCTCTTTGTATGTGCTCATCCTCTCTTTTTATGTGCTCATCCTTTCTTATTATGTGCTCATCATCTCTTTTTATTTATTAGTTTATCCTCGCACTGGAACGCCTTGCAGCAATTACACCAATGGATCACAATCTTATAAACTCTCTAAAAGTCTAGGTTTCCTCACGATGTTTTCCTTCACCGTTGTCAGCAATGTCCAAGATAAACTTGGAAAGTACATATGAATTTGAAAAAGTCACTTTGGTACTTGCCCGGATTCGAACCTACGACCTCAAGCACGAGAGGCGAGGTCTTAGCCACTGGGCCATCACGACGATATTTATTTACGCATCCTCTCTTTTTATATACGCATCCTCTCTTTTTGTGTACGCAGCCTCTCTTTTTATGTACGCATCCTCTCTTTTTATGTGCGCATCCTCTCTTTATATGTACGCATCCTCTCTTTTTATGTACGCATCCTCTCTTATTATGTGCGCATCCTCTCTTTATATGTACGCATCCTCTCTTTTTATGTGCGCATCCTCTCTTTTTATTTACGCATCCTCTCTTTTTATTTACGCATCTCCTCTTTTTCGTCTATAAAATATGTTCGAAATAGGCGGAGCAAATAGACCTTACATCGATGGACGAAAGCTAGAAAAAAGTTGGCTACCAAAGTCTACCAAAAGCCACACTCATCCCGAGAGAAGCGATGGTTTCCTCTGTCTCCCAAACCCGTAGACACTCTGATTAAAACGAAATTCGACTGCTCCTGATTAAACATTCGCACCGCCTTTACGGTTACTAAAACTTCTTTTTCTTCTTTTCCAGTGGAATAAAGACACATTGAAGACGTTCTTCTACCAGATCGGCGTGGTGTCCTACGGCAAGAAATGCGCCGAAGCCAACTTCCCTGGAGTGTACTCCAGGGTCACGCACTTCGTTCCCTGGATCGAGGAGAAGGTCATAGGATACTCCTCGACGTGACTGTGATCTAGAATTTTTGTTTCGATTAGTTTTATGTTTAAGGCTTTAATATTTGATAGATATTTCCTCCCGGTGAGGATGCCTTGGATTTAGTCTTTTAACGCCTTTAACAATAGTCACATTATTTTGACTGAATAATAAAAGGATGTTTGGCATATTTTCTCTCAACAGCTGTTAAACGCCGTTTTTATTTCTTAGGTAAAATTTTCGACTTTTTTAAAATTTGTCCTCAAACTCGGCTTTTATCGTTTGTGGCACAAAATTGTATCTAGCACTGTACTCTTTGTCACAAAATTGTATCTAGCAGTGTACTCTTTGTCACAAAATTGTATCTAGCACTGTACTCTTTGTCACAAAATTGTATCTAGCACTATACTCTTTGTCTCTCTTTTTTTTCTTCTGTACCGGTACCTTATGGCTTCATATATGAAGATGTGTATTGTGCGTGTATCATTATCACAGTAGCCAGCCATATCTTCCACTCGACACAACCTCGATTCAGCCTCTCTCAATCAAAAAGACAGATTAGCTTGTTATTTATTTAAACTAACGTCCTCTACTCAAGAGATTTTCCCTGTTGTCTTGGTGACCCAGTCGAGTGGAACTTAGGAAGTTTTTTTACAAAATGACTTTGTATAAATGTGTACTCTTCTTGACTCAAATCGAGGCAGCCTCATCTAAAGTAACATTTTGATGACACGACAAGTTAATCGCAAATTCTCAGACAAGCTCTCACTAAACTGTTGTAAGGATTAAGTTATAATTTACGTGTAAGTATTGACTACTGTTATATTAATGTTTAGATATAAATCATGTAAGCGTAGTTCTCGTCACTTAATAATTATTTTTGTATTCTGAAGACGCAACCAAGTGATTTTAATTTAATAAATGCTCACGTTGAAATGAAGGCTTTTTTTTTAATTTCCCCATAAATGTTAAAGTAAAATCCAATGATTAGGACTAATAAAATAGAAGTTCTTTTTTTTGTTTTTGTTTTTCCTAGCGTTCATCAACAGGATAGATACTAATCTTATTCCAATCTAGCCTTGTAAATAGACTAATAAGACAACCTAACCTATTACATTGTCTTTACTAAGAATGTGTCCAATAGCACTTTTCTTATTGTCTCTATTAAGGCGAATACACTTCGTTCTTGTGTTTGTTTGGTAGCGCTTTTGTAGGTTACTCTATTCACATTCACTAACACTAAACACTAACGGTTTTGTGCTTTTTAGTCTGTTCACTATGTTTGAGTAGTCGAGACGCTGGATTGCCTCGACGTTCAAATGCTGATGAAGTCTCTTGTCGTGAGCTTCTGCAAATAACATAAGATGAGAAAACTTCAATTTACTGACAGAGACGCAGCCTACTACTCCTGGGTTGGGACGTAGATGCGAAATGTTGCAGAAAAGCAAGGCTATAAACAACTCACCGTGAAATTGTAGGAACATATCAATATTAATAAAAAAAGTCAGCTTGAAATGAGCTGCCATTCCATCTGAAGCTATGAATTGACTTAATTGAGCTTCAGCATTTTTACAGAATAGACAAACAGTTATTTATTCACATCGATATATTTGTACTACGAACTAGATTTGGCGATCCGAACACTCTGTTCGGATGAACTTTACTGCAATCCGTACACCTTGCTTTTATGTTGAACGAAACGCGAACCTAAGCGCATTGAATTTCAAGGCGCTTACGACGTTTTTATCGCGAGTAAACTAAACTCTATAAGCGATCTAATGCATTTATACTAATATTATATAGAGGAAAAGTTTGTGCGGTTGTAGGAGATAATCTCTGGATCTAATGAACCCATTTAGATGAAATTTGGGATGGATATAGTTTGAGACCCTGGGAAGGACAAAGGATAGTTTGTATTCCTTGGGATGATAAACACTTTTTACGCGGCCGAAGCTGCGGGCAGAAGCTAGTGTTTACGTAGTTTGATTAGACTCATTAGAGAACTTATGTATGTTAGCGCTGCAGCGAACTTTAGTTCTAACTCACCAGCATTTGAACAAATGGTTTTCGTGAATGTTCTTGTTTATCGGTACAATGTTTATTCAATGAAGGTGAGCAATAAATAAGGACATTTCAAGGTCGAGGAGGACCTGGATGAGATTGGCACAGAAGCGTGGAGATTGGCGCAAGAAAAGAGAGGCCTGTCCTCAGCAGCAGTGGGGGAATTCGAGCTGTGGATGATGCTTATGAAAACGGGTTAAAAAAAAAAAAACTTCATTTTTCAAAGATGTAGTCCCAACAGATATTCTGCTTGTCAAGGAATGATATATAAATAGGTAGTTAAGCACAAGGAACTTATGGTACTGAGACGTGGCCGCTCATAATGGCCCTCATCAGAAGGCTTAAAGTCACCCAAAGGGCAATGGGGCTCAGAGGACTTTTCGCGGCGTTTTCTTATGTAATCAAATCAGAAATGGAGATATCCGCAGGAGAACCTAACCGACATTTACCTATGAATTGCCAAACTAAGTGGCAATGGGCAGGGCACATTGTTCGCAGAACGGATGGCCGGGGGCCAAAAGCGACGGGGCCGAAAAGTTCTAATGTTCCGCGCACCAGAAGACGCAGCATTAGAGGGCCTCCCACTACGTGGACTGATGACCTAGTTAAGGCTGGATGCGAGACGCACGGGACCGATCCGTGTGACCGACGACGCTTGGGGGAGCCCTCTGTCCAGCAGTGGACGTCTTTCTGCTGAAATGACAATGATGATGATGATGAGTCAAACATAACAGATGACCAACTTGACAAAAAAAACTTTTTACAAAAAAATACTACCGACTTCCAAATAAAAAAAAAACTACAAAATGAGAAATAACTTTATTTTTGGAAGTCGGTGTCTTTCATAGGTACCAATTTATTGCGTTATGGACACCGACATCCAAAAATAAAGTAATTTTTCACTTTGTAGTTTATTTATTTGGAAGTCGGTAGTATCTTTTGGAAAATGTTTTTTTTTTTTAATTTTTTGTTGTACTTACCTAATAGGCAAGTTGTTTAGTAAGGTAAAACGCCAGAATATATTACCCGAATATGGAACATGAACATAACCGGTGAAATGAGAGATCTGCTTTCCCCTTAAGAGCGTACTGGCGTGATGTTATGTTATGAAATGGTATAAACAATAATCAGACATGCGATTTCAGCAATCCCGAGAGATTTGCCGTTATTTATTGAAGAGTTCTACTGTATATCTTCGAAGTTCTTCATCAGATCTTCACCACATTAAAATGGGACCAATTCAAACAAAAATTCAAACTCATTCCATACTCATTCAAACAAAAATGTATATCGTTGAACATACATAAAAAAACATACATAATATCGAACATAGAACCTCCTCCTTTTTGGGAAGTCGGTTAAAAATTCTCATATATAAACAAACAAATAATACTAATAATAAAAAAATAGAGATGGAAATAATAAAAAAGGAAATAGAGATACATGTATGTACAGTTGAACTATTTTCTTAATGTCCCTCGGCAATCATCGCATTTCGGAATACAAACGAATGCTAATTTCCATGTCCATCAATTATTAGATTAAATGTATAAAATTAAAATAAAAAAGCCATTTATTGCATGCATTAAAAAAAGTTTACATCTCACATTTAGTGTAGTTTAGTTAAATATAGAGTGAAATACATATTATACATACAACTCCAGTAACATTCTTCAATAGAACAATAATCAAATTAAAACATATATATTAAATACATATATAATTCTACCCAATTAAATTCATTGATTATTTCCGCTAATCTAGTATTAAATTAAAATCAATGAAAACAAAATAATAAAATCAATCAAAACGAATCAAACCAAATAAAATATGTTAAAATAAAATAGAATAGAATCAATTAAAACAAAATCATTAAAAAATAAAATGTCAAAATCAATTCAAATAAAATAAATTAAAACAAATTAGAACAACAAAATCAATCAAAATATAATAAATTAAAATAGAATCAATTAAAACAAAATCATTCACAATAAATTATTAGATTAACCGTGTTTAATAATTTGAATTCAGAACTAAGTACTTATTTGTTGTTTTGTTTTGATTTCCGTGTGAAATATAAATATTCGTAGTTGGTGTTTAAAATCGTAAAAATCTTGTCCTATCTATAGTTCCGGGCATGTTCTACGGCATTATCCGTGCTATCAGCTCGGAGATTATATTATAAATTAATATACGTCACGATTGGCTAGTGATAAGGCATATTTGTTTAGCTGATAGTCGTAGTACATGACAATACATGGGACCAAACATGCGTGTTTCATCACTTTCGGACAAGTCAACAAAAAAATTCAGTAATGCTAGTTAACATTGATATATACAAGACGTGAAGGATTATAAGAGTAACTTATTATTTCTGATTTTTTAAACTGTGATACTCTTATTAATTTTTGTTTAGTTTATAAAATAATGTTTGATATTATTCCTGAGAATATTTCAAAGAAGTTATTTTAAGACTGTGGTTAGAAATGGTATTGTGAAGTGCCTATGACAAGTGGCAAATAAAGCTATTCAAAATGATGATAGAAGGAAAAACCAGTAAGTATTCTTGATATAACATAAAAATAATAAAAAGCCTTTTATTCAATAACCAGAGAAATACAGCTAAAAAAACAGCAAAAACTTCATAATTTATAAAATTTCTCTGATTTCCGTGTGCCTCTTGGCATAGGCCTCCTCTAACAGTTTACACTGGGGTCTGTACTGAGCAACTCGTTTCGACTTTGGACAAGCGGTTTTTTTTATTTCTTCCTCCCAACTCAGACACTGTCTTCCACGGCTTCTTTTCCCATCTCTTGGGTACCAGTCTGTCAATGCCTTGCTCCATTTCCCACGTTTGTCGTGCATCATGTGGCCGGTCCACTTCCACTTTTGTTGGTCTATTCGTGTGAGGATGACGGTAAGTTTCGTTTTTACCCTCAGGTCGGTGTTTCTGATTCTGTCCTGACGTTTGAATCCAGTGATGCTGCACTCCATTGCTCTTTGACATGTGGCAAGCTTATCTCTGAAGAAATTGCTGACTTCTGAAGTGCCCATGTCTCGCAGCCCCAGTTGAAGGTTTTTCTTTTCACTGCCATGCCCAGGTCCTGCGATTTCATAATTTCCTTGAATGACCAGTATCTCTTCTATCCATTTGCAATTCTTTTATTTATTTCCTTTTCAGTTTGGTTATATTGGTGAAATAATCTGACCAAGGTAGTTACATTCGTTCACAAACTCTAGAGTTTTTTAATTAACCTTTATGTAATTTTTTTTTTTTTTTTTGTACTTCGTGTTAACGTTAACTAAGTCAAGAGTGAATAGGTTGCTTCTAGGCAAGCGTGCTCCACCGTCGACCACATCATTGCTTACCATCAGGTGAGATAGTGGTCAAGCGCGAGCCAATAACAAATAAAAAAAAAAAAACTTTTCTACCTTTTTGTTCTACCTTTGTGGAATTGGTTATTACTTTGGTCTTATTGGCGTTCATTTTCAGTCCAACTTTCACACTTTCGTCATAAAGGCGTTCGACATAATGGTCATTTGTATCATTATTTCCAGGTTTTCAGGGTTTTCTTAAAATAGAACCAAGTCATTAGGAAATCTGAGGTAATTCAATTTGAATACATGAATATTTAAACCAAATCTTCCCAGTTTAGGTTGCGAAAGATTTTCTCAAGTACTGCGGAGAAAAGTTTTGATGATAATGGATCCCCTTGCCAGACTCCTCTTTCTATGTTTAGTTCCTTACCAAGCGTTTCTAGTTGGATTCTGGCCTGGCTGTGAGCATAGATATTTTTGATTATGTTTGTGTAAGTTGCCAGTATTCCTTGTTTTTCCAGAGTATCACATAGCTGTGGTTCAAAGTGTCAAAAGCCTTGGCATATTCTATGAAGGCTAGATAGATGTTTTTGTTATACTCGTTACATTTTCTAGTATTTGCTTGACTGTGTGGATATGGTCAATTGTAGAAAACGTTTTGGGGACACTTTTATTATGCGTACAGCTAAGGAGTGGAATTCCCTGCCGGAGTCTGTGTTTCCCGATAGCTACAATCTAGGGGTCTTTAAGTCAAGAGTGAATAGGTTACTTCTAGGCAAGCGTGCTTCACCGTCGACCACATCATCGCTTACCATCAGGTGAGATAGTGGTCAAGCGCGAGCCTATTTAAAAAAAAAAAAAAAAAAAAAAAAAAAAAAAAAGCCTTTTCTGAAACCAGCTTGCTCCACTGGTTGTTGTTCGTCTAAAGTTGGGCGCATCCTGTCCAGTTTAATCTTTGCAAATACCTTATAGACTTTCGATATAATTAAGGCTTATGGCTTTAATTCTCTACGGCAATTGTTATGAGGATAACAGATATCGCCACACTGATCGGTCCTGTGCGTTTCGTATTCACCGGACTCCCGCGGTCTTGACCAGGTCGTCGCTCCACCTAGAGGGCGGCCAATGTCCAGCAGTGAACATCTTTTGGCTGAAAACGATGATGATGATGAACAGATATCTTATCGATATAAAAATTGCCCTATCTGTGATACAAAGTTACAAACCCATGATCTCTGCACACTTACAACTCTAGCCAACGAGGTAATTTGATATAACATCACGGGTGTATCACCCCAAGGAATAGGTAGAGATCTTCTTCTTAGCGCATCGATAGCAAATATAGTCTCTAAATATTATGTTTGGCCCAGAATTCTGCAACTGCAACGCCATCCAGCAACACAGTCTTAAGGTCCTCATATGCACAGGTGACAGAGCAAGCCACGCAAGACAAAAGGTAGGCCATAGTCTGCGGTGAGACGCCGCACAAACACTGAAGATTTGAGCCATCTGAGAACTACCTGAGTACGAAGTCTATTTAGAGTTTTCGAGTCGGCCATGGCAACGCGTGCCCAGGCGGGAGAATCTCCGATCTTGATGAAGTAGGCAGGAGGCTTGAGCTTTTCCCGCCAAAGGTCGGATCTCTCCGAGGTGGCTGCATCAGATGGGCTCACGCAGCCAATGAATTCCGGCTTTTCAGCCTTTGGGGTACAGAGCTCTAATTGTGCATTGGGTAGCGTGGGTCGTTTTCTAGTTTCACCCTCTCTAGGCGGCTTGCTATGGTCCTGCGAATTGTGAGGGGCGTAATCGCGATCAGCGGATAGGTAGAGGTTTAAGTATGCATATAGCGCAGTCTCAATGCGCCGGTTATGTTAATGTATGCCAACCTATACTTTCAAAATTGTCAATTAGATACCTAGTAACGTAAACACATGTGCGGGATTATCAGTAAATTAACGATACTGGAATGTCCTTTCCTATCTAAATAATTACTTTTGATAAGAGAAGCCTAATAATTAACGCTAATTATTTACAAATCTTTAATAATTCGATTAATTAGTGCAAAATTAAGATGAGTTCCGTACCCAATTTCTTTACTTGATTAATTTTGAAAGGCGACGCTTTTAAAATCATCATCATCAATGCTAGGATACACACATCGCCGCGACTCTAAACATGTGGTGGTGACACTAGTGGTAGACCGGTCACCAGCGGGGTTCGTGAGAAACTCACCGCTCGAACGCAAAACTGCCCAGTGGAACGCTTGACCGCGTGACCGCTCTCTGTCTGATAGAACCCGAGTTTATAGAAATACGTGGCACGGAAGATAATATCGCCGCGATTCTCTCGTTCGTGGAGACGGCCCCTTTTAGAGCATGGATACATCCAGTGTGCGTAAGGGACAGTTTGTATCTGTAGGTAGGGCCCCAGTATCGTTAATCCAAATGCTTATTAAAAAGTTTTCTTAATTTAAAGAATAGTTTTAAAAGAAAACCATTTTTTCCATTAACTTATTTTGGATGTCCAGTTGTCCAGCGTAGGGATGTAACAGAACTACGCCTTCACCTCCGTAACTGCGGGACTGCCGCAAAAAATCTTATCTCCACCTCCGTATTTTTTTTTGCGTAGTTGTATCGGAGTATTACGTTGTTGCCTCTTCTTAATTTTGATTAGTATATTGTATAAGAAATTGTACTATGTTGATTGTACTAAATAATAATTTTTACTTTAATGAATCAAACCGGGATTTTATATTTGGAGGGGGGTTGGGGGGATTTTGAAGCTCTTCGTCTCCGCATCTGCCTCCACTATGCAGCCCTCCTTTACAACCCTAGTCCAGAGTACCTTCTGTCACACTATTGCTGTCCATGTTCAGAAGATAGAAATAATGAGAAAATTTTCTTTTAAAACGGAACCCTACTAAGTACACACTAATCGGATTTAAAAGATACCAGAATCTATCTACTTGATTATTAAATCAGCTACTGCGCCCCCTCGAAGAGAATTTTGAAGTTATTAAAATTACATAATAGTTCATAATTAATTTATAGTTTTCCTTTGGCCAAAAAAAATACTACCGACTTTCTAATAAAAAAACTACAAAGTGAAAAATAACTTTCTCTTTCGAAGTCGGTGTCTTTGATAAGTGCCAGTTTTTGCGGTATGGACACCGACTTCCAAAAAGAAAGTCATTTGTAGTTTTTTTATTTGAAAGTCGGTAGTGTATTTTTGAGAAAGATTTTTTTATTTTTCACTTTTTAGTTGTCCCTACCTAATAGCTAAGTTGTTTAGTAAGGTACCTATAATGCCAGAATAGATTACCCGAATATCATGAAACTTGAACATAACCGGTGAAATGAGAGTGTACCAAGATGGCGTACCCCTTTTGAAGATACTGGCGTGATATTATGTTATGAAATGGTATAAACAATAAACAGACATGCCATTGCAGCAATCCCGAGAGATTTGCCGTTATTTAGAGCAAGTTCTGTTGTATATCTCCGAAGTTCTTCATCAGATAATCATAAAACTTAAATGGGACCTCTTTCAAACAAAAAAAGAATAGACCATAGAACTTCTTTCTTTTTGGAAAGTCGGTTAAAAACACCTTGAAAATGGACCACATAGGCACAAAGTACTTTTTCTATATCACTCCAGTATCTGAGATCAGCACGCTATTTAATATCAAAAGTATCGCTGTCCTCCCTATTAGGTGCACGGACTTTTTAACATCCCTGACTCGATGTAGGTGCTCATACTCAACCTTGCCTTTGCTCGCACAAAAGGTCATAAACAACCATTGAATTGACGACGCATTTTCTGACGACACCCCCAGCCATCTAATTAGCTTAGTGGACTACATAAAACCTACACTTCTGCCTTACCCGTTAGGGAAAAAAAGAGGGATTGTGAAGGAACCGGTTTCAGAAAAGAAGCTCTACAAAAATACAACATGGAACTTATTTCTTTAATTTAAAATGCTACTTACTTTTTTTTCCCAGTCTTCCACAAGTTATGGTACTTCCTGCGCACCTATATACTGATTCTGAAGGCCTTCGACCTGTTCCTGCAGGGAGCCTTCCTCATCACCATCCTGCTCGAGAGCAACATACTCCTGCTGCTGAGGAGAGACGCAAATGAAGGGTACCATTCTGTGCTTGTTGAAGGTAATTTCATCAGGCTTGTTTGAAACATCTTCTAGTTATAATAATATTTTAAACAGACATAGTCACTAAATGTTGGCAGACCAACTACCAGGTGTGTAAAGACTCGCACAGACCAGGGAAAACTGGGTTTTTTTGCTAACTGGGGGAAACCTAAATAAAATTATTAGTTAAAAAATCATATTTTAAAACAAGCTTTTTTCATATTCTTCTCAGGAAACCCTTTCATTTGATACCCATATTATGGCAGTGCAGAAAAAAATACTAGTCCGCCATCTTGAGTCGTCCGCCATATTGAATTTTTAATGATGTCACTGTATTACCGTATTGTCAGCCAAAACTAAAGGTGTATGCAAAATTTCACCTAAATCTGTTGAGGATAACTGCTTTCAATTGCAAGATTTGACACGAACACATTTACATAAATATATTACATACATTGCAAGTTAAATAAAAGCTAAAACTTGTAAAAATGCGCCTGGACTTTTGGGAAAAAGACCAGGGAATATGGGTTTACCTCACTAAAACCGTCTCAGTGATCCCTATCAGCACTAAAACCCCTCTGTTCAGTTCCTGTTAGGGCACATCCCTTACAGGAACTGACAAGCAGGCAGGGTTTTGGTGTTTAAGGCGTCGAGGCTGTTGCTTCCCCGACGGGCTCGTGTCCGAAGACGCCTATACCTACTCAGCAGTTGATGATGTCAATAATCATTAAAACTGGTACCATAGCAGACTTGAATTCGACTAATTTTGCATTCCATTTTATTTATATACATGGAGATGCACCAAAAATAATTCTGCATTTTACTACACATGCCAGGCTTATATATGTACTGACCTTCTTTTGGTATCTTTTCACCATACTATATCACCAATTGCAAACTTTCCAGACTATGTGATGCTGGGCGCAGCGGGCGCGGAGTTCGTCCTGGGCGCTGCCGTGGCCTGGTGGGGCAAAAGACGGAGACAACTGGCCCTCTCCGGCTGGCTGGCTGCTACTTCAGCGGCCGGACTGATGGTCCTCGCCTTCCCGTTCGCCAAGTCTAACCCTGCTAGAGTTGGTAAGTTGGAGAATTGACCTATTATAACCAGTACTGATTGTATGCTTTAGAAACGAGCTAAAGATAGACAAAAAGTCTTACGCTCGAAATTTGATGGCATTACTTGTTCTATCTGGCGGAAAAAATCACCCAACTCAAAGCTTTTATTTCGATTAAACTATTTACAAGGATTTTTGTATTGTCAGGGTTGGTCAGTCAAAAAGATGAAGATAGTTGTACGTTCCAAAGCGTAGATCTATACGGAGGAGAACGTAGAAGGAAATCAATAAATAGCTTTCAAACCTACAACAGCTGAAGGCCTTGAAACATCTGTAGTACAGCTAATTAGAGACTTAATTGAACTGCAATGAGGGAAAAGAGCTCATCTGCATCGATAAATTCGGCCACATCGATGTCAAATAGGCTTGTTTTTTATGTTAATATATTTGTTACATTAAATAAAATATCAATTTTTTTTTTTGAAAATAATGCACACTGCAATTATTAATTTAGTATAATGAAAGGGACTGACCGTCAACAATCTCTTCCAGAGTTATGTGGCGAAACGACACTCATCGACGCCACAACGGACAACAACGTAGCAGCCAGGACAGCATTCCTGGTAATCACCGCGGTTCTGTGCGCGCTCACCAAGGTCAGCATCTGGGCGCACGGGCTCACGTACCTGGATGACCATGATCCACAGAATGGACCGTACTTTTATGGTAATTTAAAAGAGTATACCATCTCCGAGAAACTATCGTGCTTATGCGTAATAAAAGAGTCATGAGATTCTCGACTTTTAGAATTATGAATTTATGAATTTATTACGCTTTGGGGTTTTACATAAATCAGTTTCAAATATATTTTAGTCATACTGATGAGTTGACTCCTGATTGCCAAAAGATTGAGAATCGGATATTATTATCAACTTGCAATAAAAACTTTCAGATATTACCATCTATTTTTATGATACCAGTATTACTCTAAGTTGTCAAATGTTGTCAGATCTCTTTTTTTGGAGTAACTTTTGTAACATTTGTCCTTCCCCTCCTGTTTAATCTTGGCGTTATTTGAATTATTGATTTTCAGGAATCCTAATCTCTATCCGCCTGTCGCTGGGCCTGAGCGGCAGCAACTGGCTGCGGCCCAGCTCGGAGCGCGAGGACTGGTGGGAGGCTCACCTGTCCGTCTGCATGCTCACCTTCATGTTTGCTTTCCTCTTCGCGCTGTTCCCCACCCGCATGTCCTCCTTCAAGGAGCTGGATGAGAGGAGGGAATCCGATGTTGATACCGGTAGGTGGTACTTATTGTTTGACATGTTAGCTTTGCTGCTTCTGCTGTGTGTTTTTTTGTCGTCTGCTAGTGGCTTTGCCCCCGAGAAAGTTGGAAATGAAATCCTTTCCATGGACTTATCCATCTCTATACCAAAATACATCAAAGTTGATTCAACGGTTTTGGCATGAAAATGTAACAAACAAAAAGAGTTATTTTCGCATTTATAATACTAGTTTCGATGATTAGATCGTACAAAGTCGGTCGCCTCTCTAACTAAGACATAGAGCCATAACTTGCTCCTATTATGCTTGCTCTTATTTTGCTTATCTGTCACGGTCCAACGAACCGCGTATGATATTTGCAGATTACTTATGTGTCTGCTTTACGAGCATTGAATCAGCCTAAATAGGCAACACGAAGTCGCTTCTTTATTAGCTCGTCTCGTAATGAACCATTTCATGTCTCAACGAAAAGAAAGAGAGGCAAGAACTTGTATAAGATCCACCATCCACCAGAGTTGTACCGGATTCAATTCTGACAGGTTAAAAATATCTCACGGTCTTGAAACATGCCATGATTAGCTAGATACATTTTTATTGCCCTCTCACAGAAAGGAGCCTTGTGTCCCAACCTTGGCAAATTAAAAAGCTAATAATGATAATGGTTCTTTTTATTTCTCAAACTTAGAGTTTTGCCTGGCTTGCCTTTGGCTAACATCTCAGGAAATAGACGCGTTACCATGTTACCACTATGTCATCTAAAACTTAGCATAACTAAGAACCAATAGGAATACGGCGCAGCCGTCTGCTGCTGCCGTCTGCTGTCGGGTTCGGAATCATGACTGCAGCGACATGACGCCACGACGTGTCTCTGCATCATATCGCGGTGACACGTCGCCTGCTGCTGCTGTCTGCAGTCAGCTACGAACTTTTAACTTTATTCTTTCCTAAGGATTCGTGTCATCTCTGGGCCGGTTGGTGCACAACAAGGCGCTAGTGACGCAGACCCTGGCGCTCTCCTGTCTCAGCACGGCTGTCCTGATATATGTGTACTACGACAGGGCTTATGTTCAGGTAAAGTTAATAACGTCATTTCTCCACACCAAGTTCCCTTGGGGAAATACATGTGACAGTTATTTGAAGTTACAAGCCTAGGCCCTTAGCCCAAACAGGATACATGATTATGTAACTGTTCAACACCTGTTAGGGCTTGCCGTCTATGTGCAAATGAGCAGTAAATATTAGTAGTAAAAACTTCACCCTTTTTTTACTTTTGCGGTATCGGGTGAATGATGAGTCAAATTGTAAAGCTTACTTGATCGCTGCTGCATACTTATTTAACTCCCGTAAGCAGATGTGTGTTAATGGCAATGGTTCTGCGTCCCGCAGTCATCATCATATCAGCCGGAAGAACCTAGGGATTCCGTAAAATAGTCAACAGAGTTTCGCGAAAATGATTTATTATTAGCTCTTAAATAATACCACGGTTACAAATATTATTTTGAAATAGCGCAAAATATCGATGAGAAGGACTCATTACTTTTATGTAAATAGGTAGGTAGTAAGCAAGTATTCGGTCCGGACTATGTACGGCCCAGCAGCGCACGTAGCCAGAGACAATGGGCGACGTTGCGTGTTGGCGCACCTCAGTTGTCATATTCAATTGTTTCTTTTAATTCGTACGAAAACAACAATAAATATGGGATCGCGTTACCGTGATTGAAAAAAAATTAACGCATATAATTGTCGGACATAATACCGAACTATAAAACAATTATTCAAAAAACAGTTAAACAATTTCATTCTTCACATTAAAACTTTAAGTTAAGGATAATGTGTTTCAATTATATAACCAGCATACCTACTTAAAAAAAAAAAAAAAATCTGTATTGATTTGTAATCATTTGATATGGAGTTCCATAAAATAAAGGTATTTGTTTGGTGTTCCGTTATGTATAAAGTTTAAGAACCCCTGCCCTAGCACACTGACTGTACTGACTGCATCAGTACCCCTTAGATTACAAGCTATCAAAATATGTTTTTTTATTTCCAGGCAAGATTCCGAATAGAATCGATCCGGCAAGACCCTCGGACCTCGCGAGGTCTCTCCGACGTGTTTCGAGCTCTTGTTATCATTTTCTTTGTCATGGTAAGATATACTACCTATACACAAATAAAAATCCTTAAAACTATTCTGTAAATCGATCAGATGGTCGGTGAAGAAATGATGTTTCAAGATAGGTAATTGGCCTTCGCGCCGCCGATAATTCGAGCTTTTAGTTATTCGAGATTTTGATGCATTGAGGTAGTGAACTGTCGCGCTCATAATTTATCAATTTCCAGTATTATTAAGTTAACGTTTTCGAGCAAGTGTTATTCAATTTCAAATAGGGAACCCATGAAATAGCACGACACATTTGTAGATCTTTAACAGTATTATATCATAGGTCTCTACGGTAGTCAAAAGCCTTAAAATCTGACACCAATCTTGTCTCTGGGGCATATAGCGCGAATAGCGTTGAAACTGTTGCCGTGATAGCGAGCGATTTCTATTGGTTGTGTAAATTGGAATTGATCGGTTTTACGAATTTTTTCGATACATTTGCGCTGCATATAAATTGTGTCGTACTGTAATCAGTTGCTAAACAACTCAGTTTTTAACACGTATTTATTAGCTTGGTATATACACCCTGAAATTTAATTGGTTGTTTTCCCGCGGCAGAACGACTTGCCTTAAGGAGTACTTTCGAAGTATAGAGTTAAAGTAAATAAATAATGATGTTTCTGTTTTAAAATAATTAAAAAAATATTCATCAACTCGAAAAAGTGAGTAACAATAGTAACTCTAGACGTAACTTGTAGGTACTAGGTACTACTCGTGTCACCACCTACAAAGAAAACCGATGCACAAAATAATGTCAAACCCAAATAAGCTCTCGCACGTGGTGATACGGCATAAAAGTTTGCACGCAAAACAAACGAGCGAGCCACAAGCCGACAAAGCAAAGACCGATTTGTTAAATGTTTAAAGTAAAATAAGCTCTCGCGTGTAATTATACGGCATAATCTAGCCCGCGCGTAACATGATCAAACGGAGCCGCCTTCGAACCTAATCCTTTCGACGGTGACCTAGCGCCCGGGTCAACGGCCTGCTGTCGTTCGGTCGTAGATATCGGGAGGTATACTATTGGTTCGTGATCGCTTTCGAGTTTAGTTTTTCACAGTGTTAAATATGCCAGTTTTTGTTTCTAATATTTTATATAACTACGAAACGATTGTATTACATAGACAAAACCATTTCGCTGCGGGAAAACAACCATTTAAATTTCACTGTGTATGCATCTATGCAACTATATATCTGTAAGTAACGGAATCTTTGAACGTGATTTTCACCCCCTGATTAATTTAAAACTTGGACACTTATCAAGGACCTATGACAATGTGCAATAAATTAAATAGTTTGTCCCATTATCCTTACCAGGATCTTCAGGATTAGTGATTGAACTAAAAAATAAATGATAGTTTAAAAAAAATAGAAAACAAAAATAAAGAAAATGATTTTCAATCAATTTAAATTAAGAATAGTGTGATAAAAAAAATGTAAAAAAGCGTGACGTTTTGTTGACAGATACTGGTAAAATTTGAGTAATTTTGACTGTTTTGAAAATATCTCACAAAGTACCCCACGCTTGTTGACAATAAAATATTTTGTTATATATAGCTCTATATTATCTACCTGCATGAATTAGTGTAACTGCCTCTAAAATCTTCATCATGAACCTTTTTACAAGCTTTTATTTACTGCCACCTGTCCGGTGTTTGTAATTAAATCTATAAGCCGAGGAGTGCGCGCACGACCCGTATTTGCTGTATCTTCTAGTCGTACGAACGCGGGCTTACGAGCACCCCTACGCCGCATAACTGGTCAATATAATAATCTGTTTGAAAGTATTGACATCTTTGCGGTACCAATAGGAAAATTTAAAGGCCTTGTTCGCAAAATCATTTAGCATTGAACACTGATCATTTTATTTATTATTTTTTCTTTCGTCTCTATTACTGAAATACTTGTACCTACTGTCTTCACTTGTCCTTTTTTCAGTTTTAATTTGCATGCCTGTTTAGTTTAATAAATAAACACATTTTGTAATTTTATAGTACGCATTGAATTGTAAGCTAAGATCGCATGTTTTTATAACTAATTATTTTTATAATACGTGGAAAATGTCGTTGGTTATACATTTACTCATACTACTTGTAATTCTGTGTATTACTGTAATGTGTAACCGTTTGTTTTCCCAAATAAATAAAATAAAATAAAATCTTGCAAGTTTTTGACCGACTTCCAGTGTTCAGGTTCCATTTCAGCTCAATCGGACACTGTTTTAATAGAAAAGCATGTTAAAAAAAATGTTTTTTTAATTTATTTAGATGTGATGATTAATATTATTTTCTTCTAGATTTTCCGCGTCCGTTTCTCCGCACGGCGCCCAGAAGGCGTTAAAACCAATACATCCTCCCGTGTCGCTGGCGTGATCGCCGTCTTTGTGGCCATCTTCTTCATCGTGCTGTCCGTGCTAGGCTGTGACCATGGCACCATGACTGGGCTGGAGACTAGCAGCTATGAACAGCCTGTTTGCAGCCAGACTTGTGGGTAAGTACAGGTGGAATAAAACCGATTTCTCACAAAACAGAAATTATACAGAAGGACCACCCCCACCACCCTCGAAAATTTACAGCTAGATTTGCCTGTCTCACTAGGGTTGCTACTATTATATTCCGACTTTAAAAAAGGAGTAGGAAGTATTAATTTACATCGATTCGTCTAAACATACATCTTAAAAAGGCTACATGCCTTAGAGTGTAGACAGATCACGAAGCCACATACGACGAAGATTGGAGGGTAACAAGACGTAACAATAGTGTAATAATGATCCCACTAAAAACATAAAAATGTGAAAGCATCAAGCTCGACAAAAACATAAATGTGAAAAAAAACTTAATAAAAAAAAAGACCCGATTGCATAAATAAGGTTGCATACTTTTTTTTATTAATTTAAAATAGGCTCGCACTTGACCACTATCTTACCTGCTGGTACGCGACGATGTGCTCGACGGTGAAGCACGCTTGCCTCGAAGCAACCTATTCACTCTTGACTGCAGAAACTGACTTTAGTTCTGTTTACTGTGCCACAAATGCCAATGACTCCGCTGACTCTTTAGTAGGCATAATTTCGAATGCTATCTGTGCACACTCAATGCTTAAAACTATTCCTCGTCAAAAGCGAGCAATCAAGCCCGGTGTACCGGGCTTGATGCGGTACATTAGGCATAGGGACAAGTTGCATAGGCAGGCTAAACTAAATCAGAACAACGCAATCATGCAAGTCAGATATACTAGATACCGTACATTTTGCAACAACATTTTAAAAAACAATAGTTATGAAAAAGCGGAATTTGAAAACAATAAAAATAATCCAAAGGGAATGTGGAATACTATAGACAAAATAGCCAACCTCAAGCAAACTTCACCTCCTCCATCTGATTTATTAACTCTCAATCAATATCCATTCGAGTCAACTTATACAGTAAATAATTATTTTGCAAGCATCGGGGAAAAACTTGCTAATGCAATATTAAATAAAAGGGGAACCTCTAGTAGACAGCCAAACCAATCCTCAACAATACACGACCTGTCTAGGTCACCTAGGGAGTCTATGGTTCTGTTCCAGACAGATCATGGGGAGAGTCTATTATTTTCAATCTAAAAAGCGACTCAGCAACTGGCTTTGACAACATACCTACATTTGTGGGGTCGCATTGGAAATGGTTCGCTCCTACCTCTCTAACAGGACTCAATGCATTAGGATAGGCAATAACAAGAGTTCCCAAGCCACTCTCTCCTTTGGTGCCCGACAAGACAGCGTTCTAGTACCCACTCTCTTCCTGTTGTACATCAACACTTTACGTTTGAAGACCCTACCCAACTGTAATATTATTACCTACGCTGATGATACTGCGTTGATTGTGCATGGAAGGGACTGGAAAGAAGCTCAATGCTTCGCAGAGGGAGCTCTTAAAGATATCATGACTTGGCTTAATGACGATCTTTTGACACTAAATATCGATAAGAACAAATATGTAACGCCAAGAAGCTCAAGATGGTTAGTTTTTGGCACAGTCACATCTCGGAAAGTTGAAGCCGGGTGAAATTGGCTCTTTTTAGCGAAAAAAATACACGCCTGGGTTTTAGCAGCATTAAACCTGACTAGATTGGCATCGGCCCAATCGGAGACTGCCTGCAAGGACAGGTTCAAGCGCTCCACAGAGACTGGATCTGAGGCTCGGTAGCACGAGCGTTGGACAAGTATCTCTCAGCAACAGTGACAGCAGCGACATTTAAGCAGATCGTTAATGTGAAACAAGAATAAAGTTGCTGAGAGTACCGACCCCTGAGGGACCCCGGCATTAATATCCAATTGGTCCATCGAGCAGCCATCGATAACAACTCGAATGGACCGATCTCTCAGGAAGTTTGCAATCCAATCACACAGACCACCGGGCAGACCGAATGAAGGAAGCTTACCAATAAGGCTTTCGTGCCAGACCCTATCAAAAGCAATTCATCACCCTATCATGCATTTCAGATAGGATACCTATTAAACTGCTTAAATATGAAAAAATCAAGTTACTAAAGAATATAATATCTTTATTAATTTTTTAATCTTGAATGATGTAATATAATACTTACGTACTTTTTATAGCTATTTAAAATTTACATTAGTATAATTTATGCAATCTTGTGATATCTCGGCTTTCGTTTGTAAAACGGAACGTAAGGGTGATAGAGAACGTGAATGGCTCTTTTATATTTCCATACTTAGTACTAGTAGTCTACTTAACTGATTTAGATGGATTCTGACTTGTGAAACGTAAAAAACTCAAACGCTTCCTAAATTATTTGACAATAATCAACTGATTTTTGCTGCTTTACTTAACTCTGAAACCGGCCCACGGTCTGAAACTCGCCATATAAGAATACATTTGCGACGCGTTCCCAGTCACGTCGTAATTGATATTAGTGCGTCAAGAAGTAAATTATGTGTTCACGGCTAGGCTAATGGTACAGCCTTTGACGGGCCAAAATCGATTCTGACGTTATTAGTAACGCGGCGTTGCAAAGACGCGAACACTAGCGCTATCTCATAAAACTAGTTTTGTAACTACGACTTTGCGGCGATACTGGCGATGCAGGGGACTGCACCAAGACGTAACGTGTTGAAAGAAAGATAATCTTTTATTTTTATGTTGTATTTATTGCGTGTTAATAATCAGAATTTTAAAATGACGTTATTTCGAAACCGTTGTTAATGCTGTAGTAGTTACTTTTCGTAAAATTAGTTCAATGTCCATGACGGTACTTTGCTTTTGCATGTCTTCTTAAAAAAACTACCTACCTAATTAGTTTATAAATCGTTTTAAGTTCAGCCTTATCTTCCAAAACTGATTCAATTTCAGTGCTGATTAATCCTTTCCTGTTCAGCTCTTTTATGATACTAATTAAAGATTTATTTCTAGTCATCAATCTATTATTTTGTCTTTGAAGAACTTTAATTTTCTTACTTTTAGCTGAATTAAGCGACATGAATTTATCAAGTTTTCGTTTTAGAGCAACTTCGAAGGGTGTATCGAAAACGGATTGTAAATCACTGATGTCTACATCGTCTAAATCGTCCTCTGAATCAGCAATCGAATTCTCTTCAATTTTCACCATTGGTGTTGTGCTCTTTCTTTCTTGTAAGTAGTTTTTTCGATCAACGGTCGTATCCGTTTCCATTTTTTCCATTGCTGTATTTTTTCCTTCAAAATGTTCCTGTGAATCAATATTCTCATCCATTTCAATTTTTACTATACTAGTAACGTTATCTTTTTCATTTAAATGGTCCTGTGTTTCAACAGTTTCATTGGGTTCAATTTTTACTATTACTGTATTGTAATCTTTTTCTTTTAAATCGTCCTGAGGATCATCAGTCTCACCAGGTTCAATTTTTACTATAACTGTACTGTATTCTATTTCTTTTAAATATTCCTTTGAAGCAACAGTCGCATTCTTTTCAGTTTTCTTTCTTGTTGTATCGTAATCATTTTGTTCCGTATACAATGCTTCAACCTGTTAAAAATAAGGTTTTTCATAATCTATATTTGAGCTGTTAAAAAAATACAACAAAGGGAGTCCCGGGAAATATTACTTGTTAGTATTTAGTTGCTTCATGCATAAACTTACGCTTTTACAGCATAACTGGACAAATAAATAGACACTTACGTTAACACTAGGTATTGCCGTTTTCTTTAACATTCTTCTACTGCCAGGCATATAAAAATCATTCTCTTTGAAGTGCTTGGAACAAATACGTGAATATCCATTTGCTTTAAAATAAGGTTCACCCCGTTCTCGTCTTATAACACGGCTCCACGCTTCATGTCGCACGGGATCAGTAGGAAACCTGGAAAACAATGTATTTTCATTTTTATTTCTGTTTTCTAGATGAATTTTAATTATAATAAATATAAAAATGGAGAATGAAAGAATCTGGAATAATGGAAAGAATGGAGGGTGATCTTTGCCTAGCACTAGGAAATGTCCTATGCTTATGTAAATACTCCTTTTTTTGTTTAATTTGTTCATGGTTATTAGCAGCACTTTATAAAGTAATATCAATTATTTCGAAGCTTTCATGTCAGTTCAAATCAAAATCTGCTCAATATTCAAGAAAAATCTAAAAAAAATTAAAATAAATATTGCTGACGTAATCACTATCCTGACTCCCCGTGCCCCAAGTCATCAAAAAGAAGAAAAACATGGCCCTCGCCCTCCTTTCGTGCTTACGAAATACTTAAATGACCCCAAAGTACAGGCTTGCTATCATAACGATACATAAAAAGAGACTACATAAATAAATTATAGACTATAGACGACGGACACCAGCGGATTGCATTTTTTTATATGTAGTATTTAAAAATGTAATTCAATTTGTATGTAAAAAATAATAAACGCAACATAGTCCTTACTCAACCAATTTATTAAATCAGTTACAAGATACAACGTAATGGCGATGGCGCCCGGGTGCAAAGCACTAACGCGCGCCGCTTCAAAGATACGTGCACAGCCAGTAGGAATGGCCACCCATCGTCTATGCCAAAATAGGAATCGATCAGTATTGTTATAATAAGTAAATACTTAATAAATGATATATTTTAGACTTACCGGTGATATGTAATACCATCAGTACTTTTCTTATGTTTTTTATCGTAGCTCACGCAGCCCTTGACGGCACAACACGGCATTTTTATTATTTAAGCGTCCGACCGCTTCCGACGATAACCGACGCGTGACTCAGTTCGTTTTGGTCGACCGACGCCATTTTGGGACCACGTTTACGGCGTCATTGGTGGAGCCGGTACGTGCGGCTGACCTTGGCCCATGTTTTGTCAATCAATACGATTCAGTCAGTAGCTAAAAGTGGACTGACCAAAAACATAATTAAGTAGTCCTCGACTGCATGTTACTATTTATATTCTTTCCAGTTCAAATGGTGAAATGGGAAATATATTTTATAAATATTCTACATACTAGAGCTGTGTCGATCACGATTGATCGAATCACAATGATTGAATCGTGTCTCAAACACGAGTGACTCGATCATCAATCTCAAAAAGATTCGATCATTTCGCGACCCGCGACTCATCGAGCGTTTGACCCTCACACACAGGTAGCGTGAACGAAACGCAACGAACGTAACTAACACAGACAGAAACTTTGTTTACGAAGTTCACCACGCACACACAACGCCGCGCGCACAATGTGTTGAACTATTACAACTATGGTTGTCTCTTTCGATCGCATGCAGACGAATAGGAACGTCGATCGCTCGCTTTCACGGATCGAGTTCGCGCGCTACACCTGTAAAAACCTGTTTGATTGGGTCGATTGCGCGGCTCGCGATCGATCGAATGATTTACAATTGATAAAGCAAATCAGTTGCGCTGTGACCTACGACCCACGACCCGCGTATGCGACCTGTCTAAAACACAGTTCTTCAGCTGCTAGTAGACTGCAAGCTATGCAAATTCAGATTGAACTGCCTCCTCTGAAACTCAAACAGAGCGTCATTACAAGGTGGAATTCCACATATGACATGCTTGACCGGTTACTCAAAATAAAAGATGCAGTAGTTAGTACACTGGCTATAGAACAACCCCGGCTTAACACCCTAACACCTGATGACTGGATGCTCTTAAAGAAGTGTGTCGAAGTTCTAAAAATATTTTATAACGTCACAGTTGAAATGAGCGCGGCGAAATCTGTGTCTATTTCGAAAGTAATGGTACTTATTAAAATAATGAAAACACACGTTGAGAAATGTTTAATTGAAAGTGGTCCTGATCAGTACATTCAATTATTAATTAGGTACCCTTCGTGATCAGTTAAACGATCGGTTTTACGACATAGAGAGTAACCCGTTGGTTGCAGAATCATCTTTATTAGATCCACGCTTCAAAAAACATGCATTTATCAGCAAAGACAAATATGATCTATGTTTAAAGTCCATTAAAGGAAAACTTCGCGCTTTGTGTGCGCGCGAAGTACTTAATAACGTCGTCGCCTGAAAAACCCGAAAAGGCCTCACAAGTTTTATTTTTAAATTATAATTTGTAATAAGCAATATATAACTTTATTTTTTATTAATAACTTTTTTGATTTATTCTTCATTTGGCCCACTAATTTCTTTTTTACCCTATTTCTGATCTGAATTACGTTTCAGTTACCTGCATTGTGGTGTTACTTACCGTATGAGACTCGGGAAACGAGCTAAACTCACGACTGAACCATGATCCGCAATAGAAGTATCGAAGTGATCGAGTGATCGAAATGATCGAATCATTTTGACTCGATCACTTTGCCAGTGGGTCGCGATTGACCCGGGTTACAAAAAATGATTGATCGACACAGCTCTACTACATACCTTTTGTACATACCAGGGATGTTGCGAATATTCGTATCTGTATCCGCAATTGCGGAGCTTCTTTCGAAGTTAGCAGACCGTGGTTGGAGCGAAATAAAAGGATCGAAGGAATATTGCTTGTTTTATTGGTATAAAAGATGGAGACATTTTTGGTAGCCCGATCAAAGAGTTCAGGACACACGGACTGTGTTGCCACACGGCATTATTAAAATATATAATGTTGCTGGGAGGGACAAACGGTCCAGTTAGGCAACAAGCATGAAAGAGGTCAAACGTCGAATCCGACTTGGCTGGGCAGCGTTCGGGAAGTTGCGCGGTATCTTCTCGTCCAATTTACCACAGTGTCTCAAGACGAAAGTCTATGACCATTGTGTGTTGTCAGTGGTTACTTACGGGACAGATACGTGGTCAATGGGCAATGGGCCTCATCAGAAGGCTTAAAGTCACCCAAAAGGCAATGGGGAGAGCTATACTCGGAGTTTCCTCGCATGATCGAATCAGAAATGAAATCTGCAAGAGAACCAAGGTTACCGACATAGCCCGAAGTATTGCCAAACTTAAATGTCATTGGGCAGCCCTGCCCACTGCCACTGCCCACATTGCTCCCAGAACAGATAGCCTTTGGGGCCTAAAAGTTCTGGAGAGGCGACCGTTTACCGGAAGACGCAGCGTTGGAAGGCCTTCCTCTGGTTCCCGTCAAGACAAGGTCCGGTGGATGCGACACGCACAGGACCGATCAGTGTGGTGACGTTTGGGGGAGGCCTATGTCCGCCAGTGGACGTCTTTCGGCTGAAATGATGATGACAATTTTTATTTCTCCACTAAATATCTTAAGATCCGCATCCGCGATATTTCAAATATCCGCATCCGCATCGGCATATGCGGATCTTTAAACTGCAGACTGTCACATGCCTGCTACGATCCTTACATAACTGGAATACCTACAGTAAGGCCATCTTAGCACCTTTAGCTTCGTTTATGGTTTTTCTATATTTTATATATATTATATATTTTTTTGTTAGTAATCTGGTAGCAAAACAGAAGGAAATAAATAAGGTCCCTCGTTTTATTTAACCGATTTTCCAAATAGAAGATTGTGTGGTCCACTGTAGGATGTAGTTTTTTTTCAAACCGTCAGGTATTTCCAAGTTTGTTAAACAATTTTTTTTTGTTTCCAGATGCACCTCGGAGCGTTACGGCTACAGTCCTGTATGTACTCTGGACACCGGCACCACCTACTTCTCGCCATGTCATGCTGGCTGTACGAGATATGAAGACCTTAATGGGTTCATGTAAGTCTTGTTAGTATTCTGCGTTGGGAACATTTATTGTGCATTTTCTGGTAACGATGAAGTGTTCAGCAACTGTTAAGTAAGAATAATAGGGCGGAAGCTGCTTCCACACAGGTCAATACTCTAGGACCAGTGACTGTGAACACTTCTTTTCATGTTTTTTTTTACATTGCCAATCAAAGTCGCCGGTCTCACCTGAATAAGGGGACTGGAAAGTATCGCAGAATGGAAAAGAGACCAAAATCTCAACTAGTTTTCAGTTTAAATTAAATTGAGGCTGAGTTAAAAGCAGTTTTCGGAAGCTCAAACTTACAAAAGACAGCTCCTAAATCTTCCTTGATTGCAGGTTGTTCCAAGACTGCGGCTGCTCTTCGGGCTCGCTGCGTGCTGTGCGCGGCTCGTGCACCCTCAGCTCCTGCATGCTCGCCTACTCTGCCTACCAGGTGGTCTACACTGTCATGTTGGCGGTTTCTGGTAAGTACAAGCTATTTGAATGGGATTTTTAGGTCGATTTAAATTGATAATGGCCATGCAGTTCGGTTTCCGTTGCACATTACACCCCCGCTGTCACATGAATTGGCTACTATCGGCACTTAAGACAGCTTACTACTGTCTGATCTTATGACAGCATGTTAATTGTCTTTTTTCCAATGGTTCTATGTAGAACCAAACCTAAAGGCGGTTCAGAACACTCCGAGAGTTGCAGTAGCAATGTATGTGACAGCCGGGTTAATGGGTGAAGAACTGCGGATCTTAAAATGAACTTCACCTACGTCATTAACTTTGAATCTACCTGTACCTGCCGTCATTGCAAATCTATAACAGTCTTTACGTATACTTAGTCAAAAGCCCAAAATTCGAACAACCAGTCTTATTATGTACTTACGTGTAAGTAACTGCGTTGTTGAATCCGCTGTAAGCGAGAAGCACAGAACTAGACGATCTGGCGACGCTTGGTAATTGCCTCACCACGGTCACCACGGTCACACTCGAACGGCTACGGTGATGATGAATTTCAAATAATATTGTTTTCAGCATCGAGCTTCCTGATGCAAGGAATGGCGGTGATCCGCGCGGTGCGACCAGCTGACAAGGTGATAGCCGTGGGAGGCTCGCTGTCCGTGGTCGCGCTTCTCTCCTTCGTGGTTGGACACCTTATCTACATGTTAATCAGTCGTAAGTACAAGTCCGTGAAGGGCTTGATAAAACATCCGAATTTTTCCAACTTTTTTTCGGTTTAAGAGGACCATCATTGTCGTACAGTTTGTATTAAGTATGAACCATCACATACTACAAGCCGCACTGCACTTTTTGTATTGAAATACGATGTGCCCAATGCTGCTCTAATGTGCAGGTTCAAAAACAGTCATAGAAATCTAATTGCGAAAATTATTATCATGTCATTATTATGTAACAACCACCAAACCACACTGGGCCTGTATATTGGACTACAGCCAACTTCTTCTTTCAGGCAGGAGATGAGGAGACTCATATCCTAGCAGTGGAAATGTCTCTACATACCCACATCTATATACCTATACGAATTTATTGGTCCTAAGACTTGCCTGTGTCCGCACGATGCCTAAATATAGGCTATTTATATTGCCTGATTGTATGGCATGCTAAACATAAGCGACGTTTATATTGCCCGATTATATGGCATGCTAAACATAAGCGACGTTTATATTGCCTGATTTTAATATGGCATGCTAAACATAAGCGATATTTATATTGCCCGATTATATGGCATGCTAAACAAAAGCGACATTTCCAGATCAAACATGTGCCTACTCCTCAAACGGCGCATGTCTCCTGCATGCCCCCACGCTGTGGATCGCCTGCGCAACTAGCGCGGTACTGGCAGTAATGGCGGCCGTCGGCAGCCTCGTCGCCAGCCGAATGCCGGCGGAAACACCCGAACTTACTACGGAGTTATGATGACGGCCACTAATATTTTACTTTATTAAGTCGTTTGCTTAGAGAAGTGTAAATAACAGCTAGTCAAACGTTAGTAAGGAAATGGTATCCGGCAGTTCTTGATTTACAATCGGTTTCTGGAACGTAATTAAACACCAGTCAAGTGACGTGATTGGCTGTTGATTTTTTCAACAATTGTCTTGACGAGGGGTATAAAAAGGTGCTTCAGTCACAAAACATCTAAAATGTGTAGGTAATTCATAATTTTGTACTATGTCGTAAGGTGTTGTTATTTTTGAACAGTCATGTTATTGGTCTAGGATTAATCAAATTAACGTCAGTTCCATAATAATTGAGAAATAATTTAGGTGTTTACATTTGAGTATTGGACTGAAGCATGTTTGCTTTTTATTGCTTTGGATCGAAGCTAGTTTGCATATCACTATTCATTTGAAAACAATTTGTCAAATTAAGTGTGTGTTAATTCTCGTTCTAGAAACTTAGTGTTACTAAAATAATAACCAACATTCGTGCAAAGATTGTTCCATACATTCTTCTGAACTACTGCGAACTCTTTTTCCTAATAAATCATATAATAAGTACCTTCCGCATCCGACAGCTGGAATGGAATATCTCTTTACGAATGTAGGTGATTAAAACAACAGCATGTATACCTACAAGTATGGCTCGACCAATTACATACATAATTTATTATTAGATTTTAAGTTAGTTTAATAAAATTTTGTTACGGTGAATAAAAACCAGGGAAAATTAATATTACTGAAAAAATCGTTATTTTTATTTGAACCTACCCAGGCATACATAATGCCATTGCATCAAGACTGTGGCTGCTACCGTCTTGCCTGCCCATCGTCCATAACCACCTGCACATTCAAGACTTGAACGAGACGATGTCCAGAGAGTCTAAATCATCAATTATTTTCATTTGAGGTCCGTTTCCGTTTCTTCCATGGTGTGGGGTATCGTTCGATAGGTCATTCAAAAATATTATGGGTCTGTGAAAACCATTTTAAGATTCAGGGATCCGTTTGAGCAAAAGTAAGCTTTAAATTGCTAATTTTTGTTAGAGTCAAGTGTCCTGCCAGCTAAATAGTTGCTTTTGGATATGTGAAAAAAACCACGGCAGTAGTATTTTATAACGAAATTAAAAGGAAAACTATCACAGCTACGTAGGATTTACAAGTTTAAGAGTATTAGTCGATCAACTTATAAAATGTAGGTAATTGGAAAAGTAAACATTTTGTATATTAATGTATGGGTAACAACAGTTTTTGAACGGCGAAGTTAATTTTGCCCCTTCGTTAGAGCAATGTTCGGTGCTTTCATTGTTTATGAACGTTAGTAATGTTACCCATTTATTTTGGTGAATGTAGCTGTTTATACGGAACCCTCTGCGCGCGAGTCAGACTCGCACTTGGCCAGTTTTTTTTAATAATACCTCCGTCGCGGTCCGTAAGGTTTAAACCCTCCTCAAAGTTTAATAAAAATAGAAGTAATACCTAAACGTGAAAATATATATTAAATTTCAATAAAGAGTTGATCGGATTATTCGTCCGTTGTCGAATAATATATACATTAATTTTGCCAAAAAAAAAACAATTTGAACATTTTTTTGGAAGGAGCAGTTTATTAACGTATATACAATTGAATATTCTAAAATAAAAACAAACCTAGTTACAAATACAAAAGGGAGACGGAAAGGAGCTCATTGTGCATCAAAAAATTCGTCCACATCGATATCAATGGGAAACGTGCCCAGAAGCTAGCAGCATTGCAACGATGGGTGGCAATGCTGATTCTCTGGCCGAAGAAAAGGTCAGCCCTCTGGTTACGTGAAGAATCGACGAGCTTTGTGCTAATTTCTCGAAAAACTCGATGCGCACTCGGACCCCATGGACCTAATGTTTCAACCCCAAACGGCTATAACATATTACTTCTAATAAGGTTGTTATATTTGCGCCGTTTGAGGTTTTCTGCACCGGCAGCAGCCGCCTCAGCACAGCCCGCTGTGCTAAGAAGATGGGATGGCGCAAGGGTTTCGACACATGTTGCATCCCATACCAAAGGCCTACCCACATTCCAATGCATTATGGTCATCCCGTCTGGTCTCTTCCCATGATCGCGTGCCAAGCCATTATGGGTTCTAAAACAGCTGGCACCCCGGCGGTACCAAGAGCCCGACGTATGATGTCATTAATGCTGGCATGCCGTGCTATCCGGCCAGCGCTCCTACTGCAGGATATGCCATGGTGACCGAGGCGGTCGACTGCTTCACCACATTGACAACGATGTGGAGCTCCGCTAGGAGCACCCAAACGCAGACATGTAGCGATCCGGAAGGTGTTGTAACGGTTGTGCCTGTAACCAGAGGCCCGACTCGCATTCTCCCACAGCCAGCAGACGGGCACGCTTAGCACTATTGGTGGACGTATTTATAAGTTTATTCCGTACCATCCTGTAGAGCGGCTCATCCCACTGTCTCTGGTAAGATGGGTTCTCGGGCAACGCCGTATTCGGGCAAGCCATTTTCCAGGCGCACACTGCGTCGGTCAAGCACGGCACTTCAAAGTTAACCAGTGAAAGGAATACAATTTTAGTGGTTAACGTTTGAGTGCCGTGGACCGAAGACGGGAACGCCGGTAGGCTTTACTAGAAATTTTGCGGATGCCGAGCCCGCCGAAGCGAATGGGTAGTGTAGCTTACATCTAGGCTCGATCATCCAAGGCCACATTTAAGATGGATGTAAGAGTGCATCGAATAATTTCGTCCAAAACAGCAATACCTAATAAGAGTAAAAGCCGAATGAAGGTTAATTTTGGAGAGTATAACAGAAATATCATTAAAATGGTTAATTTTGCCATCAATGAATGAAGAAAAACTGTCTTTTTTTATTGGGGAACCTAGGAGGTGCAGTGAACTTTTATCTAAAATTTTGATCTCAGGGACTATTGCATAGAATCTCTGTAGGGTCGGTTGTCTGTCGGTATTATCACTAAGAAAAAAATCACATTTGGAGTGGTTGACGTCTAGGCCCATGGATTTAAACTGCTCTTTCAGTAATTGGAAATCTGAACATTATAATTAAATTATTAAAACTACATATATGCACAAGAATCAAAATGAGCAACGTATTTCAGGAATCGACGGCAATTGAAGACAAATAGCGGGATAAATTACTTACTCAAGTAAATTATATTGTACTGTTTACCACACAAGATAGTTCGGCCATCCGGATTCGGACCGCGGTCCGCCATTTGCTGACCCCAAGGGGCATTCATTGTCAGCGGAGGCGTTAGTCGAAACGTCAAAATGTAAGGGATTGATCGCGTGATTTTTGATATCGCTTTTCAATCCCTTACAATTTTGCATTTTTGACAATCGCTGTCGCCACGTTTTCGATGATAGATTCTGTATTTAAATGTATAGTCTATGGATAGATTGTCACTTGTCTAGGGCCTCTAAGGCTCTAGTCCTCTAGTCAGACAAGTGGCATTCGATGTCGGCGCAGGCGATGGTAGAAATTAAGCCAACGTGACATTTTGGTAGCGCTTGACATTCTCGTACATTTTTTATTTGAAAATAAGACCTTTTTATTATTTTTTGCAATGAGGAGTGGATTAAAGAAAACATATTAATTTAAAACAATAATATCATTTATTACAACAGTTTGACCTACATAATAATGGCACTAATCCTTAAAATAATTCAATAGTTTAATCATAATGCAATTTTTTTGCTAATATTCAAGCACTGTATTTAAAGATACAAAAGTTGCACAACATTGCTGCAGCAGCTTCTAGTTGTGTCGCAAACATTTTTAACACCCAAACTATAATATAATAAAATGTTGCCAGCAACATGTTTCATATCGTGTGTTGTCTGAAAGTTGCACCGAAAACCTTCTTCAGACAACACATCTGTGATTGCTACGTATTGCTGATTGCAATTAACTAATAAATTACTTGTTTATTAATTACTAAGTTTTATATGCAATTTTTTTTTTCGATGTCCCAATATTTACTTTATAAGTAATAAAATTATGATTGTATGCACCTATTTTGGGTATTTTTATTCTATGTTGACATATTATTAAATAATATAAAGAAATTTTATTTGTCTAGCCACATAAAAACGAAAAATATTAAGCGAAAATTAGGCTTTTTTTCATAAAAAAATATATCAAATAATTTAGATAAACATTTAAAAAAACAATCAATATAAAATTACAAACCCACAAAAAATATAATTTGTTTCCATTTATAAAAACCTATTTATAAACTAAAAAGCTTATCAGTAAACATAATAGCTAAGTTATTATTCATAATTATTATTTGAAAGATAAATAATAAATGGACTTTGCTTAGCTTCACGAAAACATTCGGGGATTATTATTATTACCAAAAAAGTAAAATAATATTTCGACCCTAAAAAATTGTCCTATTTAAGTAAACATAATATTGGAATATTATAAAAATCATCCTCCGAAAATATAAATACTTACCTAATTATTTATTGGTGTTTACATAATTTAACAAATTAATTAAAATCATATTAATATAGGTATATTAATTTTAATTAATTTATTTAAATCATTTTAAACTTTACAATTCCATTTTTTTTCTAATATGCTTAAGAAACCCACTTTTTAGTATTTAGATCTATAATCTGAGGAATAACGCTACAGAGAAAATATATCAAAACATCATATTTATTCCTGAGATAAAAGTTATCTGACGCTTGAAATATCCACTGAAGGTAAATTTAAAGGACGCTTGAAATATATAATATAAAGGTATTTATTGGATGATCTAACATTTCTGTAGATGATTCAAGTTTTACATAAGTTACACCCATGACACGAGTCATTCTTTCTACTCGACTCAACCTCGACTTAGCCTCCCTTAATAAAATTGACACAAAATAAGTTTATTATTTATTCCCTTCAAAAGGACTTATAAAATGGGTGTTTGTATTGCAGCTATATATTACAGATTTAGTGATCGAGAATACGAAGGTTACCGGAAACGATCTTGTTTTCTAGAAGTGCCCCCGAAGGTATATCGATACGGTCTCCGTGGTTCGCGATTATGATCACTGTACCCTGTTCAAACAAAGAAATTACATTAATCCATAATAATACTATAAATGCGAAAGTAACTGTCTGTCTGTCCTGTTACCTTTTCACGCCTAAACTATTGAACGGAATTCAATGAAATTTGGCAAGGGGACAGATGGCATTCTGAGGAAGGACATAGGCTAGTTTTTTGGATGACAAAAAAAAGTTGGTAGGGTAGAGGTAGGTAGGGTAGGGTAGGTAGCCAGCTGATGGGAGCGAAGCCGCGGGGTACAGCTAATTTTCATAATAATTTAGCTAACGCCTCTGTATAATAAGTGAGTGTCACAGAATAGCTGGTTGCCTATGGCAAGCGGCTCTGAAAGTTTATCCAAGAATTGCTATCCAATTTCTCATATTTTTCTAAATTTTTTCAATAATTGCAATTTTTCTTTTGACTAGCTATTCTGTCGTCAGGTGGCCTCAGTATTCAACATGAAGGACGCAAAATTTCTAAATGTTTGTTATATCAATAATTATTTACTAATTACTACTTTCACGAATTTAAGTTTAAGCTTTGTAAATACATATAAAAATAAAAGTATTATATTAAAATTTGTACGAACCCAGAACCTTGCGACCGATTGCGACCGTACCTACTGGTCAAGACCGACAAGGAAGTCAATCATAAAATATAAGAAGTATTGTTTCTACTGACCTTCAAAGAGACTCCTCTTCCAAACGTAACATCTCCTGACACCGTCAGATGGTCCAGCTCAATCAGGTCAGGTATCGTCGCGAACCTGTTCAGGTATTCCTTGACCTTCGCGAAGTGATTGTCACCCAGCTTCACTAGAGGAGTCGAGGGGAACATCCTCTGAGGTGACATCACTAGCGAGCCGTGGGACAAACTGTAGAGGTTGGACATCACTAGAAGTAAATCCGAGGTCTTTTTGACTGGTAAGAAACGAGACCGAGGTACGTTTACTCCTATTCCTCCGTCAAAGCACTTCATTGCAGCTCCTACAGCAGTTTCCAGTTGGATAACGTTCATACCATCAGCCAAATGCTTATTGTTCACTATGATCTCCATATTCAAAGACCCTTGTTCCACAACTCTCTGTACAGCATCCAGTTTTGCCCACAAATTGTTAGTGTTGAAGAATTTGAACTGGCTGACAGATTTGAAATCGTCTACATGTTCTTTTGGTACTTGAGCTATCTCGAGCAGTCTTAGTTTATCCTCGTATTGGATGAGGGTACCACCTTTAACGTCAGCCCTGGTCTTATCTGTGACTTCCATGACGAATTCCGAAATAATCTTTTGAGGGTTGTCGGGGTTCAGGAGAAGGTTTAGGATGTTCAGGTCGACTGTGGCGCCGAGGTTGTCGATGTTGCTGATGAAGCAGTAGGTTCTGCCTTCCTTGATGAACTTCTGGAGTAGACCAGAGTTGTAGAAGGACTCGTAGAAATCTCCGTGACCGGGGGGGTACCATCTGGAAAGAGAATTTAGTTGTTACAGTTGAATTTATTGCATAAAATCTTGCAAGAAATCCTATGGGATTTCTGTTATCTTCTGAATAAACAAAATCAATAAAAGCAACGCAGCTAACTTTGCACAACGATCTTTGGCGAATACTAAAAACGTCGAAAGCCGGTATTAGTTCGACTACCCCAATAACTGGGTAACACGATCATCATCACCATCATATCAGCCAAAAGTCGTCCACTGCTGGACATAGGCCTCCGCCAAGCGTCGCCACATTGACCGGTCTCGTGCATCCCGCATCCAGCGGATCCCCGCAACCTTCACCAGGTCATCGGCCCACATTTTCTGCCCCACGATACTTCATAGTAAAACAGGTAGTCAAGCTATCGGACTTGGCAGAGCTGGGTACCCGTAACGACTGCCAAGATCTTCAAATGCCAGATCCCGGACTTACGGCTTAACGTGCTTTCCGAGGCATGGAAGAGATTTCGATATGCATTGGATGGTCACCCATCCACAGACTGTACTGCTTAACCTTGAACACCTTGAACCTTGAACACTCACGATTCAATATCTGCCTGTACATCAGCGTGCCTGGGCACTGGCAGAAGGGACTCCCTGTTGACCCTGGGATGGCAGGACTGGTTGAAGGTGTAGATCTTCAGGTTCAGACCCTGGTACTTGCGGATGACCTTCTGCGTGTCCTCGTCGGTGTTGAACGAGTTCATGAGGACTAGTGGCACGTTGCATTTGTAGGTTTTGTTCAGGTGCTGTAAAGATTTTGTGGGGTATAAGTTATAATATAGAAATATAATTGAGGCGCGCCCGTGACAAATTATTTTCTATTGGTGAAAACTGCATGAAAATTTGTTCAGTAATTTTTGAGTTTATCGCGTACAGGCGCGGCGGTGGACTACAGCACAAGGTTTTATACTTATATAGGTATGTATGTTCGGATAATATCTTGCAACTGAATTTTACAGCAGTTATCCTCAACCGATTAAGATTAAATTTTGCATTGGTGCACGTTTTGTTTGGATGACAATGCACGGTAATCTAAAAGGCTTGTTTAATTATTTTTTTTATTTTAATTGATGATGATGAATTGGAAAGAATTATTTTATAATATGTAGTGATTTCACTAAAATATAATGTACAAACGAAATCAAAATCGGATCATCCGTTTAGGAGCTTTGATGCCACAGACAGAGACACAAATACACACGTCAAACTTATACCACCGCTCTTTTTCTGTCCAGGGTTAAAAACATAATAATAAAACTAAACTAACCTCAATCTGTTGTACAGTAAGATCCAGGAACGTCAGATCATTCCTGACTTGTATCACAGACTTAGGTCCCTTGCAACCCATAGACGTTCCCAGACCACCATTGAGCTTGACAACCACCAACTTGTCCAGCATATGGTGAACATTGTCTGTGGTCGGGGTGCTCAGGGACGTGTAGTCTATGACGGCATTCTCTGGCAGTTTTTGGATTTTCTCCCATGTTACTGAGGGGCCCTCTGTAAGAAGAAAATTGGAGATTGTTAAGATTTTATTTTTAACTTAGGTTCTGGCCTTGAAGTCTAAATAAAAGGCCAAACTTTATTATTCAGTCTGCTGCAGAATTTGCACAAATCATAGCTTTTAGTAGTGTAAATCGTAGTTCTTAATATAAAATACACACATTTTCTCAAACTCAAGTACAAACGGTAAACGTTTCATACGAATATGAAACTTACTCGTATGAACTTAATGTTCATATTTGTACGAAATGTCTGATCGCATTCGCCTATAAGAATAACATTACTATAATTGCCGGCACGTAAGTTCGCAGGAGTCGTTAGATGCGCAAGTCGTTTTTTAGGTCTCTTTGGTTACCAAGCGAGACGCGGGAAACGTTTAGCACCGTTCCGAGCGCGCGATAGTTTGGTCAGTTGACACAAAGATCGACTGACCAATCGCGTTGCGTCCACGTTTCGTTCACTCTTGTGCGCGAACTTACCCCCACTACGCCAAAACCTTGCCAAGTTACATGCCGGGATCACACTTAAGTAGGTTAAGTACTTATAAAGTTCGCCTTATTAATCTCAGTCTACGTAGAGGAACCCGAACCACCATATTCATCGAGTATTAGAAAGAGACAAACACGTATAAGTGACAAAGACAACGCTAAACAAAGCCGAACCATTTTCTAAAACTCGATAAGATACAAAATATTTTAAAGACCAATTAATAGGAAATATGCATGAAAAATATATTTGTTATTTGGCTAGTTTATCGAAAAAATACTTAAATAGAATACTTCTAGTCAAAACAGAATCAAAATTGATCGAAAAACGAACGATAAATTTAAAGAAATATATCTGTCCTCTTTACGAAAACGCCATTTTCTGTGCCTTCTGACGTCAGATGGCACGTCGGACTTTTCTTTCTAATTCACAACTTTGTCGCATTCTAATTTCGTCTCTGATCAATATATTTAAAAAAATCTACCATACCTATTTTGTTTACTATAGTTAATAAGACGTATTTCATTTAGCAAATAAAACTTTACATGCATATTCCCTCATAATGTTATCTATACGTACTTTTGTTACTAGTCATAGTGGTAGAATGAAAGTAATGAAAAAAAAAATAATAATAACCTTAAGTGCGTGCACTGGCCATAAAAAAATGCTATTATATATATATTAAGAAATAAAATAATCCGCTTATCATAGTTTCTTATCAAAACCACGCTGGTTTAAAGTTATATCGATTGATCCAACCGAAATTAGTGTTCAGAGTCCCTTACCCAAAAAGTATCATTAAATTAAATAGTATGAAATATGACAGATTTAATTTATGAAATATGAGATATGCTAAATTTTTAAAGGAATTTAAGAATTAAGAAATTTTTTTTTTTCTTTTCATCTATTTTCTGTAATATTGCAAAGGAAAATAATAATTATCAAGCATGATATTTGAAATTTAATATTGTAAAATTATTTTGTAAATGCTTGGAATAAAAGGACCTTTTTTATTTAATAATGAAGAATAAAAATCTGCCAAGTATGAGTAGGACTCGCGCGCTAAGGGTTCAGTTTCCGTATATATATATATATATATATATAAACGGAAACTGAACAGACAAGCCAGACGTTGCAAACAAGGATCCGTTGGCACCGTTTTCAACCTTCAAAAAATCACAGAAACCACTTACGTTCAGCTAAAAATCTGCCGAAAAGGTTCTTGAATCCCCTGAACTCCTTCTCCACGAGGGGGCGCCTGGTCTCGTGGACTGAAGCGAGGAGTCGCTCCAGCTCCACCTCCAGTCGGGTGAGAGCATCGCGCTTGGTGGCCTCCTTGAAGTCCCGGGAGCCTGAGGGGGTTCTCTGGTGGCTGCGGATCTGGAATGCAGAATTAAGGCTTGAGATTTTTATGAAAAATTTGTTAAGAGAGTTTGGAAAAGTAAAGGGCAAGAATACATTGTAGAGCTGATGTTCTAGTGTATGTCTATCTTACCAGTTAAGGAACCTTTCTTCCATGCAGATTTATGAATAGTGAAGTTACTGAATTAAAATTCTATCTACGTACTTGAAATGAGAAACACCTATTGGAATAAAAAACTAAAATTCTTATTACAAAAAAATAACAAAACAAATGAGCGACTGCCAAAACAATACATTACAAAGGGAAAAATAACCTTCTTTTCGGCAGTCGGTGTTTTTGATGCCTATCTACTTACGTTTAAGTCACCGACGTCCGTAAAGAAAGTTATTTTTACCCGACTAAGGTGGATCAAACAATAACTATTTTATTCTTCCCCGAAAAATACTGATCGTGCACCAAATATTCCTGCTCGGGAGCTTAGGGCACCCCGACACGGACAGGTTAGGTTCGAACGAGATGACGTGAGCTGAAGTGAGCGAGCAAAGCGAGCGAACTCAGCTCCCGTCATCTCGTTCGTGTTAGGTTACTTTAGACCCTGCGGACGGAAATATGACCGTCGACTATGTTGCCAAAGTACTATACATTTTGCAGTGCATTATCTGAAGTAAAACTAAAAAAATAAATGCTTGTTTTTAAAATTAGGTGTATTACTATTTTTACAAATTTGCAACAGTTGTTAAATAGATGCTTGTTATGACATATTTTAATGAACATATTTTGGTGCACATTCAGTATATTTGGTGGAACACAGGCAAAATTAGGTAAATGAAATGGGAATAAATTGAAGTACTTTTAAATACCATCCATTCTTTTTTATTTAACAAGCACCAGTTGTCATGTGGTGCCATTTAAATTTCATCAAGACCCATGAATGGATGGATCATGGATCTGTTGAAGAACTTTGGAGATATACACAGAACTCTTCAATAAATGACGGCAAACCACTCGTGTGAGCTGCAATCGCATGTCTGTTTATCGTTTACACCATTTCATAACAAAACATCACACTGGTACGCTGTAATGGGGTACGCATGTGTGAACAGTTCACCCTGGTATACTCTCATTCCACCGCTTTTGTTTAAGTTTCATGTTATTAGGTTAATCTATTCTGGCATATCTTTGGGCAATATTGAAGTAAGTATGTTGAAAACTGACGTCAAACTTGCCAATATTTTGTTTTAGGAACCTTACTTTACTCTGAATAATGATCAAAATGTAATTGACTGGCTCGAAGATTTGGGTTAGCAATAAAGTTAGAATCCGTTTTGTAAATAACACGAAAAAGGTTTAAATAATAATAAATAAACCATTTGCCACATATTCATAAAACTTTCTAAACTGTTTAGAAAAAAAATATAGTGAGATGATTTCTAAACTGTTTAGAAAAAAAATATAGAGGGTTGCTTAAAAAAAGGGTTAAGAGATTTTAATGAATAAGAATAATACTGTCCAAAGATAAATATTGATTAGGATGTTCTTCAAGAGTTCCTCCATCTATAAATACCTACCCAATTCGCTCAATACAAACAAAGGACCATCAGAGCTAACATATCGCCAATCATTATCGACCTTACATTGTTTTCCTAACAAACTATGCATTGCAATGCCATAGCGGTATTTATTTCTAATATTTACTTACGTGGTCACTCATTGATCATTAATTGCTTAACGTGACTATGGAAGGCCGTAACTATGAAGAATATTATGTAGGACTGTCTTCTTGCGGGCAGAGTGCTCCGACTGAATTTCCTAAGTAAAAAGTCGTAATTCGAGGTTTGGCTCTCGCGATCTCGCCTATTTCCTCCTTCAGTATTGGACCAATTTAAAAGATACCAAAATTGAATAAAAAAGATATAAGCTGTGCTTCTTTGTCTTCCTTTTTTGATTTACAGTTGTCAAATTTTGCGCAACTTTGAGCATTTTTGAGGGTTCTAGTGCTTCTAAAGATCATAAATAAGGAAAACATAGGGGCACAGTATATATATTTCTTTTTCAGTTTATGGAATATCTTTTCCATTGGTACAATATTGGAGGAGGAAATATGCGAGAGCCAAACTTCGAATGATTACTTTTTACTTAAGATATTCAGTCGGATGTCTGCGACCCCATTTCCTCTTTTCTTTGCCTAATTTAGAAATCGTTATATTATAATTATTTATTATATTTTTGAAGCAAAGTGAGTATGTAAGGATCGTAGCAGTTCTGTAGTTTCTGCCTACCCCTTGGATAAAGGGCGTGAGTTAATTTTATGTTTACATTTGATGTCACTCACGTGTCTGTCTGTCCGTCGTCTGTCACACAGGTTTTTTGGCGTATTCCACACTGGTCGCCAGTTTTAACGGCACCTGAAGTATTCCACATGCGGCACCTATCGATATTTTTCGCAGAGGCCATTAGTGGAATAATTTATTATTTGAAATTTTATTGCACATTTGGCACCTACAGATCAGGAGGTACTAGTGTAGAAGGAGGAACGTTTATTTTTAATAGGACGTCAAAATCGAAAATTCGATTAAAATCAGAAGAGTTTAACATGATAAATATAAAACATCCTCTTTTGCTTTTTTTGTTAGATGTGGAACATTATAAGCATTTATACCCAAACTGCCAGGAGGCCAGAATCATGATACAGTCTTAATATTTGCGGGTGAATTAATCGTAAATAAACCTAAAAAGTAGGTATGTGTTTCTAAATTCTATTGTAACTCAAAATGGAACGTCTGATTAAGGAAACTAATTGTGATAATAAAATGATTAAAAACATAAAGAAGTTATCGATAACACGAACAGGCGAGAGATCGATAGGTGCTGTATGTGGCATACTTCAGGTGCCATACGCTTAGGTGCCGTTAAAGCGGGTGCCCAATGACGAATACGTCGTTTTTTTTTCCATGATGTAAAAATAAGTCCAAAGACTTATTTTATATTTTAAGTACTATGCAAGTTTATCACAGACGCGTCACGCTCAATTTGCAGAGGCGAGGCGGTTCAAATAATTGTACAGTCACCTAAGCCTATATGTGATTGTGTATGCTGTGCTATTGTACAGAAAACATTAAATAAAATTATTGTATATCTCTGCCAGTTCCTATTCAAGTTCTGCACACTATCAACATCATGTGATCTACTGTTAAAATGCTGTTGTTAATTCAGACAGGCCATCACAGCGAACCAGAAGACGATACGTTGGAAGGCCTCCCACTAGTTGGACCAATGACCTGTTTAAGGTGACGGGAACATTAGCTTAACATTAGTTTAACATTAGCTTGAAAGAATCTAAGGTAATTCTCGTATCAGATTTTAGAATCAGTGTGTTGGCTGTTAGGAGGAGCTCGGGGCAAAATAATAACAGCCGCACGAGTCGATCTTCAAAGTAACGCTTGGCGAGGGCGGTCCGTGGATGGGTGACCATCTTTACATAGCTAGTTTTTCCGTGCCTCGGAAAGTACGGTAAGCCGTTAGTCTAGGATGTCATTTAAAGATCTTTGACGGTCGTTACGGGTAGTCAGAAGCTTGAGATCTGACACCAGTCTAACCAAGGTGTATCGTGTTACCCAGTAACTGGGTTGTAGAGGTCAGATAGGCAGTTGTTGTAAAACACTGGTACTCAGCTGAATCCGGTTAGACTGGAAGCCGACCCCAACAAGTTGGAAAAAGGCTAGACAGATTGACAACCATAATTATTATGATGTTAGTGAATCAGCCTGAAATTTTCCCACTGCTGGGACACAGACCTTCTCTCGGCGAGAGGGGGCTGGCTGTTAATCTTAAAGTGGAAACAGTGAAAACCGCGAACTGGTAAACGTAAGGTAGGACGCCCTCAGGCTAGGTGGAGCGACGATCTTCACAGGGTGGCTGGTCGCAGCTGGATGACAGTTGCCGAAAATCGAACCAAATGACGTGCATTTGGTGAGTCCTATGTCCAGCAGTGGACTGCTACAGGCTGATGATGATGAATAGTACAGTGTGGTTTGGTATTGACATGTACGTACAGTCAAACTGTTTGATTCATGGACCCATTCAGCCAATAATTCGTTTTAAAAGATAAAACTATTCTTTTTATACCAAATATGATGCACTTAGGGCGTTTTAATTAATATAAAAAAAAACTGTATCAATATGGGAATAGTGTCGAGCATCTGCTTATGTGATTTTATGTATTTTATGAAAATAGATAGTCTAAATCTAATTAATTCCTCGATTGACATGCACTTATAAGTCAATTCAGCCGCCTGTTATCTTAATATATATAAATCTCGTGTCACAATGTTTGTCCTCAATGGACTCCTAAACCACTTAACCGATTATAATAAAATTCGCACACCATGTGCAGTTCGATCCAACTTGAGAGATAGGATAGTTTAAATCTCAAATTATAGTCGGTAGGGTAGAGTAGGGTAGGTAGGGTAGGGTAGGGTAGGGTAGGGTAGGGTAGGTACGGTACGGTAGGGTAGGGTAGGTAGAGTAGGGTAGGGTAGGGTAGGGTGGGGTAGGGAGGGTAGGTAGGGTAGGGTAGGGTAGGGTAGGGTAGGGTAGGTAGGGTAGGGTAGGGTAGGGTAGGTAGGGTAGGGTAGGGTAGGTAGTGTAGGTAGGTAAGTAGCCAATTGACGGGAGCGAAGCACCGAGGGTCAGCTAGTTACCTCACTAATATTGTTCGTTATCGTTTGTTCTGATTACAATTAATCTTATCTTAGATACAGGCTGTATAAATTAACTTCATATTTGCTTTCTGAGATTACCGGTACATACATTATCATACGATAGTATTATCATCGTGTTAGGAGGGATCGGGTTTAGGGTAAGATTTCCTATACTTTGGCTCCTTCATCCATTGTATGAATGAAAATTGTACATGTCCAAATATTTGAAAAGTAGTCGGAATACGCTTTTTATTGAAAACCAATAACTACCTCAATAACTTCGTCATAATTACATATTTAATTTATGACACAGAGTTGCCCGCAATCCTTAATTAAATAAATATAATTTAAATACATGCAAATAACCAAAATCTACATAAAATATTGACTATGCTCTACGCCTAAAGAGGCCACTAGTTAAAATACTCATTTCTATTCTTTTCTATGGGCATAGGGACAACAATATCGATTAATTTGACATCAAGTCATACAGACCAGTTCCACAGTGTTGTTCACTCAATCTTCTCAAAACCTATGATTCCATTTGTTTTTTTTTTTCTAACGGTATGCAGAAGTTGCAATAATGTCTAGTTTTGCGCCATCATATCCACTTGACACAACCTTGAATATACCGTCCTTTATCGGACATCGACTGCTGGCCATAGGCTTCATCCAAGTGTCGACACATCGGTCGACGCTATGAGCCTCCAGATCCAGCAGAATCCGGCAGCCAGGTCCACCTAGAGGGAGGCCTACGAACGCTGCGTCTTTCGGTACGCGGTCGCCGCTCCAGAACTTTTTGGCCCCATCGAATCGATTATCCATTCAGCGAGCAATGTGCCCACTGCCACTATAATTGCCAATTCAAACTTTATCGGTCAAACTAATCTATTTTATAATAATAACCTAAATAACGAACATAACAAAACCCATATTTCCCACAATCACATGAGAATTCACATAACTCCACATACCCAAGACCTGCACAGTTCAGCTTCCGAATACATGATTTTTACGAACTATTTTCACGATTAGAACACAGGGTTCGTCACACAACTCACACACATCCGTTCTTATCCGAATCTATCCGCTGACTGCGTCGTTTGATTCGATAATTTCGGCGATAAGCGCTTGCGCATGGGTGTGTTTAACCGAAACGACTTGACATAGCCGAAATTATTTAAAATATTTATATATACACACGTACATTGACAGTGGATATCGCGGTATCGCCTGTCATTTGAAGATCATTGACAGCCTTTTTTTTATACCTGTAGCTTCAAAGTACTTGAAATTTGGGACGAACCATAACTTCGATGGTTGGGAAACTTGATATGGGAAAAACTAAGATTTTTTTGGAAAGTGGGACAACACTTCAGGACGAACGAAGAATAAATCAGTCAGAACCACTACTAATAGCGCTGTTAAGGGTTAAGCATCAGCATGTATTTATATTGTATCTCGTTTTCTGACAATTAAACACTTTTCTAGTGCTGTTAAGGGTTAAGCATCAGCATGTATTTATATTGTATCTCGTTTTCTGACAATTAAACACTTTTCTTTCTTTGTTTCTTTCAGCAGCCTGAAATCTAACACCATTCTGGCCAAGGGGTATCGTGTTACCCAGTTACTGGGTTGTGGAGGTCAGATAGGCAGTCGCACCATGCAAAACACTGGAACTCAGCTGAAGCCGGTAAGACTGGAAGCTGACCCCGACGTAGTTGGCTAGGCAGATTATTGACGTATACATACCTACATACACGCACGCCCGGTTACGAGTACTGTGCTCCTGCAACCTCATTGCGTAAGTGAATTCGGCAAGGCAAAGGGTTTTGACCCATCAATCAGCCAATCACATAGACGGAAATCCGCATCGTGTCTTTTATCTCGCATGTGTCGAATTCACTTACACAATAAGACTGCAGACTATTGGAATTGGGTTTTTTTTTACTAATGTTGTAGTCTATGTTTTGTTGTCTGTGGGCAATCACTTCCAGCGCTTGATCTCAAACCGAGGTATTGTTACAATGACAGCTGGCTTTTCTACAGAACATAACTGATCACACCAATAAAATCAGTGTGTAACATTGATATATAAATATACACATACACACAACACACATACGCACATTGGTATTGTTTTGTGTGCATTGGTATATCAATGGTGTCTAAACTAATAAAAAAGTATGAGCCTTTGGTTTTGAAGTCGAAAAAGGAATACTTGCCTATTAGCTTACAATAACCTTGACCGATAGCGTGTGTATTGTTATGCTAGTATTATATTATCTGTGGTATGGGTTACACTTAGTTACAGTGACGTCATCGTCTGCTGATTAATATTAACTTAGATAAGAACAACCAAATTATATTTTAAAAATTATTATCTCTGCTACGTGTTATCTCTTTTCATCCATCTTTTTCACAGCCCACCATTCAGTACGACAGATCTAATCACGGAGTTGTAAATTTTTCTCTGTAACTTGAGGGGCATCCGTGGGTCGCAAATTGTTCCAGTGACCTGTCGCCATTTCATCTATCCCGAGTTAATCCGGTGCGTTACGTCTCAGTCTACCTCACCATTCCAGCGTAAAAGCGACCCTCGGTACCTACCAAAATTGGAGTCGATCGGCATGGGTATGGGATGGCGTGAGAGTCACTTACGCCTTTTTGTCCGATTGTGCAGTAATTACCTACCTATTTATTTACCGACTATACGTATGACGATATGCTATTAGTAAATAAACTAACTCATTAACGTTTGATTGTTGGTGCAAAAACAGCATGCAATGAAAAGAAAATCATACAAAAAGTATTACACGTGTCGATATTTTTTTCTTTTAAATGAGGGTACTTACATATAAAAGAAAAATATATTGACATGTTATTTTGCAATCTTAAACATCTGCTTTTACTTTCGTCATATGTTTACTACGTTATTTACTAAGTAATATACTATTTGCTATTTTGAACAGCTGTATATTTAAATGCATTACGCGATTGCCTTTGGAAAATCTAGGATTTTCTGCACTACGGTCATACATATAACAAATCGATTTTAATGCATTGTTGACTATTAGTACCGCTTTATTTAGTTACAAGGCGTATCCTTGGACTTTGATAGGTTGAAAATATACGGCATTCTTGGAATTGGAATGAAAAAATATCGTATATCGCGGGCTTTTCAAGCTTTGATTCGAGTGATTACAGAAATAACACTATACTTGGCAATAGGACAAATGATATTTGACAACAGTTACTGGGAAATCTTAATATTATATTTATGCTTTTGCTGTCCTACGCAGGGCAAAAGCATCCCTTCCCTGTTTCCACTTTTACCGGTCTATGAGATTATTGGCCAATTCTGAAGGGTTCAAATGCCAATACTATTATTCTCTTGCTATTATTCGAGAATATAATTATCGTGATGAAAACTTACCACATTTCTCAAGACGAAAGTCTAACTATAACCAGTGTGTGTTGCCAGTGATGACATATGGCTCTGAGACGTGGTCGCTTACAATGGGCCTCATCAGAAAGCTTACAGTCACTCAAAGGGCAATGGAGAGGGCTATGCTCGGCGTTTCCTTGCGTGATCGAATATAAAAAGAAATAGAGATCGAATATGAAAGAAATATAGAGATCCGTAAGAGAACCAGGGTAACCGACAGAGCCAGAAGAATTGCCAAACTTAAGTGGCAGTGGGCAGGGCACATCGCTCGCAGAACGGATAGCCGATAGGGCAGAAAGGTTATGGAGTGGCCACGCTTGGGGGAGGCCTATGTCCAGCAGTGGACGTCTTTCGGCTGATATGATGTTGAAAACAGACAGTCTAGGTCTTGTTGACACGGCAACAGGAAGATGTCCAATATTTTACAGTTTTTAAAAATCACGTATTTTTTTTTTTTGGATTAGGACCTACCTAATGTAATTGTTATAAAAGACAATGGCAGAAGTCCATACTTTGTTTTAGCTAAGATTAAATTTCAACGTCATGAAATGAAAAATATCTGGTTTAACTCAGGGTCATGATCTGAAGTAGTTACTTTGAAGAATTTTTCTGAAGATTTTTTTCAAGAATGCCGAGAATAATAGAAATTCAGTCATGAAGTTTTGTAGGTTATGTCTGGGTAACTTTCAAAATAGCTAATATTATTCAATTTCGTGGAAGTAAAAGGATAATATCGCATTAGTATTTCCTTTATCTAGTTATTTAAGCATGAAATGTAAAATATACTCTTTGGAAAGAGCATAAATAATTATAATAAGCGACTTTGACGTGTATCAAAAGGTCGTCGTTAACAACCAAGCTATATTTTTTTTAGACTTGGTCTTTTTGCCTATCATTAATTGAAAGTAAATAATTCATTTATTTCTACTACACTATAAAACAATATTCTTATCTACCAGCAAGGCACACCTACACTTAGACATAAACTGTATTGTTAATTGATTTACTCTATTTTATTATAATAACAAATACAATAGTGACATACGTAATACAGTCAATACTTGTCACTTGGCAGAATAAGTTTAAATTAGCTCACTAATGAAAGTTAACAAAATAATCAAATGACTTACATTTATAATGATATTTTTTTATCCGTGATGAACCAGTTAATGTTATAGGTATTTTGAAAAAACGTAGACAATTAATGGAATATTTTTCGTATAAAAATCACTTTCAGACGCTCAAATTTAAGTCAGTTAAGATTTCGCCATTGTTCTTTCCTACAATAAATCCAATTTGTAATTCTTTTGAATGCAGTTTATCAACTTATCGCAATTTTAATCTGCCGCACTTAATGCACAACAGTGGGCTTGAACCTTAACCTGATCGGAGATAAGGGGAGTGCGCGACCTCATTATTAAATATGAAATGCATTGACATCAAACACGGTTGTCACACGCCGCTATCTACTGCGATAAACAAGTAGGTGAATGCCTAAGTATATAATGCACCCTGTTGATTTTCAACGCACAGCTCAGTGCCTGGAATTTAAAATCCATCGACAAATCAAATCATTTTTTTTTTATTTCAACTAAACCATTTAAGATACTTTTGAATTTTCAAACAAAAGATGAACCTAGTTGCACATTCGTAAGCGTCATCAGCAGCCGCATTGCGTAATTGAATAGGGCAACGCAAAGGGTTTGACCGCTATCCAATCGACCAAATCGACCAATCACACAGACGGAAATCCACATCGCGTCATTCATCTCGCATGTGATTGGTCGATTTGGTCGATTGGATAGCGGTCAAACTTTTTGCGTTGCCGTATTCACTTACGCAATACGGTTGCAGGTCTCTATGGAGAAGAACATGCAAGAAACTCCACGGACACTCTTTTCTATCAGTTTTAATTACAAGTAGGGTAAACCACCCTAACGCTGGCACCCATCCAGATATTGGCACTTTTCCGAGTTTAAAGGCTAAAAATAAGAAAACCACAGACGGAAATCCACATCGCGTCATTCATCTCGCATGTGATTGGTCGATTTGGTCGATTGGATAGCGGTCAAACTCTTTGCGTTGCCGTATCTGCCCCATCGGCCATCCGTTCTGCGAGCAATGTGCCCTACCCACTGCCACTTAAGTTTGGCAATTCTTCTGGCTATGTTGGTAACCCTGGTTCTCTTACGGATTTCTACATTTCTGATTCGATCACGCAAGGAAACGCCGAGCATAACCCTCTCCATTGCCCTTTTAGTGACTGTAACCTATCTGATGAGGCCCATTGTAAGCAACAACGTCTCAGAGCCATATGTCATCACTGGCAACACACACTAATAGCAAGAGAATAATAGTATTGGCATTTCAACCCTTCAGAATTGGCCAATAATCTCATAGAATGGTAAAAGTGGAAATAGGGAAGGGATGCTTTTGCCCTGCGTAGGACAGCAAAAACATAAATATAATATTAAGATTTCCCAGTATCTGTTGTCAATTATTTTTGTCCTATTGCCAAGTATAGTGTTATTTCTATAATCACTCGAATCAAAGCTTGAAAAGCCCGCGACAAACATTATTTTTCTTCCAAGAATGCCGTATATTTTCAACCTATCAAATTCCAAGGATACGCCTTGTAACTAAATAAAGCAGTACTCGATTTTAATTTCTTTTCATTAAAATCGATTTGTTTTATGTATGACCGTAGTGCAGAAAATCCTAGGTTTTCCAAAGGCAATCGCGTAATGCATTTAAATATACAGCTGTTCAAAGTAACAAATAGTATATTATTTAGTAAATAACTTAGTAAACATATGACGAAAGTAAACGCAGATGTTTTAGATTGCAAAATAACATGTCAATATATTTTCTTTTAAATGTATCCACATTTAAAAGAAAAAAATATCGACATGTTGTGTTTACTTTTTGTATGATTTTCTTTTCATTGCATGCTGTTTGTCAAAGCTTTGTAGAAGTTTATTAATGCACCAACAATTAAACGTTAATGAGTTAGTTTATTTACTAATAGCATATCGTCATACATATAGTCGGTAAATAAATAGGTAGGTAATTACTGCACAATCGGACAAAAAGGCGTAAGTGACTCTCACGCCATCCCATACCCATGCCGATCGACTCCAATTTTGGTACCTAGGGTCGCTTTTACACTGGAATGGTGAGGTAGACTGAGACGTAACGCACCGGATTAACTCGGGATAGATGAAATGGCGACAGGTCACTGGAACAATTTGCGACCCGCGGATGTCAAGCTCAAGTTAAAGAGGAAAATTTATAAGTCCTTGATTAGATCTGTCGTACTGAAAAAAGAGATTACACGTAGCACAGATAAGAATTTTAAGAGGAATGTACGGAGTGACGAGAATGGATAAAGTGAGAAATGAGTATATTAAAGTCAGTTTGAAAGTGACGCCCAGTATAGAAAAGTTGAAAGGAAACCATTTGTCCTGGTATGGTCATGAGATGAGGAGGGATGAACCGCATGTTACTAAAAGAGTTATGAATATAAATGTGGATAGATGGAGAGGGAGCGGACGGCCAAAGGAAAGATGGAAGGATTGGGTGAGGAGTGATGTGAAAGAAAACGACCACGAGCTTCGCTTAACACCATTGATAAAAATCATTATTTTATTCTCTCATTAAAGATGGCTTCTCACGGCGCTTGATATCACGAGTCGCGCCGCGAAGCCAGCGATGCCATCGCAAACTACCGATCGCTAAATATAAGCGAACAAATTCGCTTGCCGTAACGACGATAACGATAAATGCAAGTCTCGACAGCCGAGTTAGCTATCAAATTGGTCACTCGTCATCGTGCAGTGATTTTATCGTAAAATATTGGTAGTTAAAAAGAACCTTGTTTTGTAAGGAAAATTGGTGGACAAGATATTGCACGTAAAAATCGACTCGGCGCGGCTCGGCTCGTGCTAACACGCGCCGTGAGAAGCCAGTTTTACAGCTACGGGTGTGCAAATACTCGTAATCAGTGTGTTTCCTGTCCTTTTTATTAGCCATCTATCTATATTAGTTGATCAATGGAAGGTCTTTGTGACAATTAACCTACGACAAAAGGATGTGATAACGTTCTGTTATTTTTATGAGTTAGTTATCAGGAAAAAAAAATAATTATTTTATGTGGCCCTGCACAGAAAATAATTAATTAGAGAAACTACAGTACCAGCGGTCGTTGACCCCTTAGTCAGCAAACACATTTGACAAAATGGGTTTTTATAGAGATATCTGATACCCCATGTTAGTGCGGGGTCCAGAATATGATTAACATTCTAGAGTGCCCCAAATGTCCTTACACCTGCATATTAGAGCACCTTATGAACGCCACTGACGCTGCAATGGGGGCTACCGTTTTATTGCTCACCAGTTGGCGCCACTGTTGAGTAAGGTCCTTAAATATAGCTGTTAAACGTTGTTATTGCGCGCACGGAAGCAAAGCATTTCTAATGCCGTAGTAGTGCGATTAAATATAAAATCGAGTATGCCGCAGTATTACGCGACCACTTTTTTCGAAAAAAAAGGAGGTGAATATTTTCCGAAACATAAAACTCTATTAAAGCAGTGGTTGGTATATCCCGTACCTATCTTAATCTGCTATGTTTGAAAAAATATTTACAACATTAAAAAAATTGTAAATAAACTCAGGCTGAATGCCAAAAATCTATTAAATTTGACATTTTGTGGACCTCACTCTACACCAGCGCCCCTAGCGCTAAATTAAAAAACGGAAGCCCTCATTGGCGTGGCCAACTACTGGGCCCCAATTATTTAGAGTTTCTGTCTACTCGAAAAGAAGAAGAACCTGTAGTTGCTTGAAATAAGATTTTTTTGTGTTTTTTTAAATATTTTATTATGATTAGATATCGACATTCCCATCACGTCTGCCTTTTAGTTAAACTAACTTATTGACACGTGTATTTGCCTAACTATAAGTATTTAATTATTTTTCAATTAAAAACAAATTAAAATTATTATCCTTCTTATGTATGTCACGTTTGTCATGATATAGTGTTACACGCAGACATAAATCTAACAAGATAACGCAAGTCCCTCCATCTTTATGAAAACCAATCGTGACACTTTTTCACACCGATTTAAAACAAATTTACTTACCAATGAAAGAAAACATTGCCTCGGTCAACTTAATCAAATAATTGTATGTGTAAATGAATAAATAAATAAAACTTTTTCTATACAGTCTTTACAGCTCAATATAGCATAGTTAGGCATTTTTCTAATTTCGTTGGATTTCCGGTGCCGATAATGCTAAATGAAAAGCTCAAAGTACGATCATTAATCGCAATTTTACTCCGTTTTTTGACACACGAAGTACATACAATCGCGTCATCTAGTTAGATTTATATCTGTGGTGTTACACGTGCCAAACATCATTCGATTTCTCGTGCAAAACACCACTGACCAGAGAATTGTTTAGGACGACAAGATTTTTTCCGCCCGCTTTGGCTTCGCACGGTTTTTACATTTAGCCAATGTTACGTCAGGTTGATTGTTTAAAAGGTTATTTTTTTTTTTTTAATTTAAATCCAAAAACATTATTATTTATCATGAGTTACAACATTTTAAGCTTAGGGTTATCATTCATTTTAAATCGTAGTTTTAATTATCGATGCTCATTAACAATTTTTTTTGTAGTCAAAATTATGCTCTTTGACATTTAAAAATCCAGGTTTTTTTCCTTCAAAAATTTATTTTACGCTTGTTTTCACCAGTTTTTTTTTAATAAAACACATGTTATAAGTACATTCTACAAAAACAGCAGTTTTTCTATTCATGATAATAATATGTTTGTCAAGTCACGTTGATAATGGGACGGCAAATTGTCATCAATATAGTGCGCAGTTGTTTGTTGTATAAATCTAGAATAGACCTATTAGTATGATTACGTACCAACCACGGTAAGGTTGTCAATGTTGAATGAGTGGATTTGAATAAACTACATGATTTACATACCGTTGTAATAATTTTATTAATTAAAACGTCATATTATTAAAACTAAGAAGTAAATAATTAAGCGAACTTAAAAATCACGGAATACAATTGTCATGTAGATGGCATCACAATTCTATTCCGTGATTTTTAATATATATATATATAATGCACGAACACAAAATTGTATTAAAAATAAATTTACAAAAAAATCAGCCGCCTTCCAAAACAAATAACTACAAGATGCATACGGTCGGTCTAGGGTATTGTTTTTTTTTTTGACACCGACTGACTGATGACAGTTGACGTAAGGTAGGTACTTTGTACAGTTTTTAGACAGTCAACCCTAACAAGCCTAATTATTAAGCATTAATTTTATCTTTTTACTACAACACCAGCTATTCTCGTACCTAAGACCTGAACTGACACTAGATAAGAAATTTAGTATAAATCGCACTGATTATAATTATCAATATCTTCTTAAGTGGCTGATAATAAGGGTCATTATTACAAGGCAGCACTTTTAGATAACACCACGGGCTAAAAATTATATATTTTATAAACAATTATTATGTCCCAACATGACATAAATAACTAACAAACAGTCACAAACAACCGACTCTAAATAAAAAAGTTTTACCCAAACTTGATAATTCTCTATCTTAAAACAATTATTTATAGCAATATTAGCGAGTTAATATAATGCGGATACTTCATTACTTAACTTGATTTTTACACCCGTTTTTATTTTTATATTATATAAAAAACAATTGCAAATAGGTAGGTACGAGTTTGCCTATATAATAGGCATATTCCAGTAATTGGAATAGGGGAATATTATAAAAAAAGTTTTTCGCTAACATCGCTTGTTAGTGGAAAAATATTGTCAGTAACTCAACATCAATTTTTTTGTAAGAACTTTGCCATCCCTAAATTAGTGATGTGTTCACCAGTTCCTGTTTATTTAAATGACATTGCAACTAGGTTCAAAGACTATTTTCAAGTTCGAGTCTTTTATGGCATAGTTTTAATGGGCGATCATATGAAAACTACGAGTAAAAACTCAATAATTATTTTAAATACCAAGGTACGGCATTTTATCAATATTTTTTTATCTATAGGTAACTAATTTCTGTTTAAAAACCCAAAACGAATGAATAATACGAAGCTAATTGCAGTACCAATTGATTTATTTCCAAATTATAAATGATTCATCTATTAAAAATAACTAGGTACTACTACTACATCGACTTAACATCTAAATAAAAAATTATGGCAAGTTCTGTGATATACATGCTCGTCAAGCATCCAACGAGTTAACGAGAACCAGTAGATCGCAGTCATTCAAAACCGCATTATCAATTCGTGAACCCAACGACCGCAAAAGAACATTAGAGGGCAAGAAAATCATTATTATAATTTAAAACAAATAATTAAATAAATAAATAAATTAAGCCCAACCAACCTTGCTCAGTAAATCCATTTCAGTTAATTCCTTGTCCTTATTTAAAAAGTAATAAAAAAAAAACACAAGCACTATGGTACGTTCGTAATTCAAAAGATTCGAGCGGGAGACGATGCGCGTTCTCACTGACGCTATGGCCGACTACAGACTGCTTGATTGTGACAAATAATATATAAGTAGTTGATAAGTTATCATCGTGAATGCGTCTGCACCGTTATTAACACAGATGATTTGAAATATTGTCTACAAGTGGCCATGTAGGTACATGATTGATAGTGTGATTTTATAGTTTGAGCACACAGGCTGAAGATGAACTGGAAAATTTCTTGCAAGTAAGTTTCTTATTAACACCTACAAATATAAGCTGGCAAAAATTGCAGCAAAACCTCAAATAAATAATTAGTCAAACCTTGGACCTTGCCCACCAGATTAGCGAAAGCGACAAAAAAAAAATACTACAAAAAGGATTCTTTAATAAAAACTAAGGACCTGTTAGACATCAGAATTATATATAGCTAACTAACTCGTTTTCAGTTTTTAACCAAAGAAAAAAAGATGTTATACTCGTCCTGTATATTTTGTATATCATTTTCATGGAAAAACAATTTTCCTACATAATACGAATCTTACAAGATTCGTATTATGTAGCTTATAATATAAAGGACTTTCAAGACACCGCCTACTCTGTAAAGACTATAAATATTTGTGATCTAAGTAAAATGTCGATAATAATATTGATTTAGTAAAAAACATCATGCTGCATTCGCGCGAGATGTTAAGTTAATAAGAAAACATTACATTTGCGGACGATTAGAATCTTATATTGTTTTGTCTTCCTAAATACTTACATTGGTTGCTATTTAAACTACGTGAATGTAGCTGTTTATTTTTCTTCTTTCCTTGTCGATGATTCTATTTATTTATTTTATATGAGTTTCGACCAGGTGTCAGCCATATTGACAGCCTTAGCTTTGGTCTCCCTGAGGTCTTTTATGGCGCTTTGACACAATGGGCCGGACTAGAGATGAGACCTCATTAAGAATAGAAAGGACCAAGAAACATAGAACTGACTGTGATAATACGTCTAGATCAGGGGCGATATGTAGTCGCTCACAATTGGCTTCATCGGAAGGCTTAATGTCACCTAAAGGGCAATGGAGAGGGCTATGCTCGAAGTTTCCTTGCGTGATCGCATGAGAAATGAGAATATCTGCAGGAGAACCAAAGTTACCGACATAGCCCGAAGAATTGCGAAACTTTAGTGGCAGTGCACATTGCTCGCAGAACGGATGGCCATTAGTGCCGAAAAGTTCTGGAGTGGCGACCGCGTACCGGAAGACGCAGCGTTGGAAGGCCTCTAGGTGTAGCGACGGCCTGGTCAAGGCTGCGGGAGTCCGGTGGAAGAGAAACGCACAGGACCGATAGGTGTAGCGGCGCTTGGGAGAGGCATAGGCCTCTATTATGCCTATTTAATTATTTGTCCACTGCTGGACATAGGTCCAGCAGTGGACATCTTTCGGCTGAAATGATGATGAGTATCATAGAAATATGGATGAGGAAGACATTTGCGCTGATTCCAAATAAATTGTTATAAGGGGAACACACCGGGCAGAGTATGAGGGAAACATTTGCCCAGCAATATGTCATGGGGCACGAGAAATAGCACAGTAATAAAATAATTTGAGGTTTGACCGCAATTCTGCATTACTTTGGCATTTCTGATTGTGCGTAGATTCAGTTGGGTAACAAAACCTGTTTTTGGGTCAACTTCTAGATTTTCTGGTCTAGAAGAAAGTTTTTCATAAAAGAGGTGCCGAGAAATGTCTCCCTGGATCGGTGAAACAGCTCACCAAACGAACTGTGGAAATTAGGGACAACTGGATCACAATCTGTCACGGTGATAGCTAGATCTTACGCGATTCTTCTATAGCCACATTTTGTCTCACCGGGATGGGTGTGACAAACCACCCATGAAATTAGCTGAGAAGAAGAAGGTAGAAACTAGCGCGATGATCTAAAAATGTTCTCTGGAAATTGGGTATATGTCGTGAGGAAATTTTTGCGAAAAGGAAGTTTACGATAAAAAGGCTAGAAGAAGTCAAATTATAGATGTATGGCGTATAAAAAAGCTTTGGCAATAAGGCAGACTAGAGACTGAGATGACTGAACTGTACCGATGTCTAATTAGTGGGATCACCCGAATCTCTTCAAAGTTAGAGTGAACAGGCTTCTTCTGGGTAAGCTCACTCCATCGTCGAATCTGTCTCTGTCATTGACCTAGACTAGAGTCAAGAGCAAACCCATCAAAAGTAAAAAAAAAAAAAAAAAAAACAGGGCAGGAGACTGATGACGCTCCCCTCAAAATTTACAATGCCGAAAGCGTTAATTAAAACAGAGAACCTCAGAGACTAGAATAATAAGAAAAATAAATTTTATTTGCTCAAACATGTGTATACATATCTGACTGAAGTGGGTGTGCCAAAAAATCATGATAAAACATGTTGTAATTATGAATACTTATCAAGTCAGAATCCAATCAATCATAGATTATGATAACGGAATTAGCTAAAAATCTTCTGAACAAAGCGAAGATGACTAAACTGTCTGGTTGTATTTTTTTATATTGCCGCAGACGCAAGTGTGAATGAGACTGCGTTTTCTGACCCTGACTTGCGGAAAACGCAAACATGTACGTGGTAGCAAACATGTTGACGACTTTTGTGTTGTTGTTACATCAGATTTGCTGACACACCCCCTTAGGACCGTTTATCTAGTAGCTGATGCAAAGGACTGAATATGTTTTACATGTTAACATAGTAACATGATAAGAAACACACAGTGTTATAGACAATGGAAGCAAGCAAAGCAGAAATTATGGTCTCTGAGCGATTGCTCAACATAAGGCTTTGCGAACTTTCGCATATGAACACTCGTGAAGAGCACAGCCATTTGGTTCGTAAATTACGTTCTGCGAAACCATTGGCGCTAACTTCAGACAGGCCACGACTCATCGGTCGTACTGTACCTAACTTATAAATTCATGGGTTGGATCGATCGCAATTTTTTTTATTTTATTACAATTTAACAATATTATTTTTGCTGTCGGGTAGACGGATTTTTAAACATATTATGAAGCAATGGTTTAGTAGGAACTCCTTTCGATTTTGATGGAAACTGTGATTTAGTGTTATACGCAATTAGGGATCAGGGTGCCGGTTTTACGACTCTTTCTGGTTTTAACTGCGAGAGACGATATAAATAGTCTGGGTGAAGCTTTGTTCGTTTTAAGCTATTCTCGTGCCAGTTTATTGGTTCGTTTTCTATTATTAGTTTCCATAATCGATGCTGAAGCCGTAATTTCCTCGAGACCTTCGCAGATCGCCTACAGAGTAGTTATCTTATCTTGTGGAGGGGCCGAGAAATAACTCGGACACTTCGACCCATTGGGATCTATTGTGGTCCCCTAGATACTTTACTCCTCCCCAATCTCGTTGAAAACTCTTTTCATGAGTTTTACAACGAGACTAGGTGATATGAGCCTATAGTCTTCCGGTTTTGGATATCCAACCCCTAGGAGACTCATTCGCTTACCAGCCAGTGCATCGCATGTGTACAGAGTAGTTAAAATAGTAAGTGTATCATGAAACTCACGAAACGAATCCGCACGAGGTTGGTAATCAATCGCTTTAGCTGGAAACTGATGACGTTCGACTAGGTTTAAAATCACTGAAAGACTTGTTTGCATTGTTTGTCAAGGGCGCGTGTAAATGGGCGATGGGACAATCGCCACTACCACTTTTACGCATTTGTCAGGGGCTCAAGCACATAGCGGCGGCGAGAAGGGCAGAAAACATTGTTGCCTTTGCTAGGAGACCCCAAATGAGCTTAGCAAATAAGCGTGGGGGTTTGCACGAGAAAAGAAATGCGAATGCCCAACTAAAGGTGAGGTTTCGCTGTGGATAATGACGATGATGATATTTATAGTTATAGACCTTTGATTGTTATGTAAATAATTTTAGCATAAGCATATGGTTTCAGGGATCTATTGACGTGAAAATGCATTTTCTTAATCACGTACAGTTGCGCGCGGTATTCAGGGCCGATGTGGCGACGCCTGGGGGAGGTCTAGGTCCAGCAGTCGACGTCTTTCGGCTGAATTGATGATTATGATGATGATCGCAAGTAATTTTTTACCTATTTACATTGTGGGAATAGTTTTCAACGATATTATTATCATTAGGTGTTATAATAATTAATGAATTAAATAAATAAATAATAATAATAAATAATTATTAGCAAATTGACAATAAAATAATAATATCTACCTACTTGTTAATGCATTCGATAAACCGTTGTTGCTACTTTTACACTGTCGTTATGATTGTGCGCTTTATTCATTACTATCCTAAAAAATGATGATGTATCATTTTGTCAATTAATTCAAAACAATGATTATGTACGATTCCCTACATTTAAGTATTTTATTTTTTTTTTTTTTTTTATTAAAATAAGGAACAGTAAACAATTACATTATAGGATAAAACAATCGAAATATAAAATAGTTTTGTATACGTAATAATGCAGCCCACAGCACTGTTCACAGGTTAACAAATATGAATAAATCTATAGGTCGCTAGAAAGTAGTATTAATCGAAGTACATATGTACCGATATGTCGATTCATCCGACTTAAGGTATTGGTAGCAAAAAAAATATGAAAAACTATAAACATTTTTCCTTCTTCCTTTAAAACTGTAGCACGTAAACTCTATGGTTTTGCCCGCCACACATTATTGTACGTAAATCTATGAATACAATGTAAAATTCATGCATACAAGGAAATAATGCTCATGCAGTCTTTATTATTTTTAAAATGATACCTATTGGAATATGAATAAGACCTAATACAAAATTCTCAATTACTAAAAAAGTCAATAATATAATATCAAGTAAATATTTAATGAAAATAAGGAAATGTGGATTCAAACTGAAAAATAAATTTTAGGATAACATGGCACCACCAAAATGTTATATCAAGAAGGTCTAATAAAATGAACATGCTTATTTATTTCACAAGTACAAAATACACAAAAGGTTAATAACAGCTTCAGGCATGGCATGATTATGGGAATGATAATAAATTTTATATAATCTCGTGACTAAAATAAATTCTAATACAGTAAGAAGATCAATGGCCCTCACCATTTCATAGATGAAAAATCATAATCTATGGTTTGACATAATAATCCTTCATGATAATTTTAAATAGTAAATAAGTTGTAAATTAATAAATATCTAACCATATTTATTAATTTACAATTATACATACTACACCATAATCTACATTAACAGATAATATCTACACCAAGTAAAGACACATATAGATGAAAATTTGTTATTAACTTGTATATAGAAGAATTTAGCCAAGTAAGCTTACCGCTGGCTTCAGCCTGTTGTTGTCAGCCTGAAAGTGTTGTGAATAAAAAAATTAAGCACCATAGATAATATATTAGAGTTATTGCTGCAAGAAGTGTTAGGCAGAAAGATCAGCTACACAGATTATGGTATGAACACAGACAAAGGTTCCAAGATTTTTATATGACTGTTAGGTTTCTTTTTTGTTTGGTCAGTTGATGGTAACAGCCTTGGCTCCTCATATTGAGACTTTAGATAACTGGCAAATTGTAGGTGTACTATTTGTATTCCCTCTGCCAAAACTATCAGGAAATATAGGCACAATATGGTTATGTTTAACTGCTTCAGCTTGTCTGAAGATAAGTTGTGGAACCTTTGAATGTGGTCACAATTCATTATTTTGCAGAAATTAAAGTTCATACCTAAATACTGTTTTAAATAAATATTAATAATGTATATTTAAGTATGTACAATATATAATAACTAATAGTGCTCGCCTTTAGTGTTAATTTACCTAAATGATCTGCCATCTAAGTGTTAATAAAATGATTAAGCAAAATAGGTAAGTGTTTTTGTATAAAATTCTGTGCATGTTGCAGGTAGTACCTACCTATATGTAATGATTCAGCACATTTTATAATGATTATCTCAACTCAAGGCCAGATAAGGCCTCTTCAAGGTAATCAAAACATTCAACAAGTTTCTAATAAGTATCGTTTTTGTATAAATGTGGGTACAAGAATTTTTTAAATCTAACTAGATTGTTCTAGCAGCATGTTTTTGTTTGAATTTATGCCAGAACTCATCGTTTTCCGGCTTCCAGTTTCAAAAATGGGCGCCAAACAATGTACGCACTACTTTATAAACGTCAAATTCTACACGCGCAAAGCGTAGCTTTTGCAGTGCGGAGTTCGTAGCTTGACTAAACGTGATTCTTTAAAGTCTTAAAACTGATAAATTATCATGACCACGACATGCGTGTAAGATAGAAGCAAAACTTAATGATTTTAAGTGACCCATCGTCGACCTCTAAGCCGTAGCAAGGTCATGGAAGATAAATAAATGCTACTAACAAACCGACTGGCACTCTTGCGATAACAATACAATTACGTCACACTAAAGATAAATAACTATTTATTACCTTCTTATCTCCGTCTCTGGTGTCAGACATTATTCCTTTAAGTAATAATACTGATATACAATACGAGATTATCACAACAAACCGATCGCGAGACGAGAAACGCGGTGTTTTATTACCTTACCCACTTGTCAATTTTGACAGCAATTTGGGCAAACAGATGATTGTCAAAAACGTTTCGTTTCATTGAAGAGAATCAGAAATACATAATTTAAAATTTAAATATTAAAACAGTTTAATAATTATATCCAACTGTAGGTAAATACCCTGGAATATTTTTGCAAGCGACTACTGTGAACTAGTAGAACTTAGAAGTAGTCCGATTCCGATGTGGCCCTCAATCAGTGAATCAATCAAAAGCTCTAGCCAGTTATTGTATTGTCAGTAATCTTGCGTTGCGGCAGCAACTTATAATTCAAAAAATACTTGACAACTGCAAATAAAGATTTGCCTCCTTTGAACCTAATATATTATGCTGTTGTTTCTTTCTAAGGCTGATGGCTCCTTTAGGAACCGTCTGCAATCTTTATGTGGAGGGCCATAATATTTGAAAGATGGCCCAAAGTAGAAGCATTTTAGACGTTGAGCGGTGTGATGGAAGCCTGCAGCACGCCTTTCATTTTAGTCTGCGCGACCTGGGAATAGATCCCAATACCAACCCTCAGTAGTCATTCTTGCAATTCTAGACCAATGAGGTCCTGACAGTTGACCAGCAATAAATTCGTGAAATATTGCACTGGATTTGATTCATTTTCTATACTATTAGAGAGGAAAATTGTTTGAATGATCCGATTGAAAAATACATTCACTGAAAGAAAATTGCAATATCGAAGACTATCGGCTAGTTTTTATCCCGGAACCTGTATCGTTCCAGTACGGTCAAGATAACTGAGCACCCGAAATGTTAATTTCACTCTGACGTTCGATTCTCGGTATTGGCGCAAGATGCGAACGCGGGGCGCCGCGCGGGTAGGCGGGAGTGAGGAGTTTGACATGTCGGGTGCACAGTTACCTTGACCAAGCTTTATGTTACAAGAAGGGGTTTGATCTGCAAAGAAAAAAAACAATTTATTTGATAAAACATTTAATTACATTTATATATAATATAATAAATACCTTATTATCTAACAATCAGTGCGTATGTAGTAGCCACATCGCTGATTGAGACATTCACGACATTGTCTTGATAGCAAAAATACTGATGATTTATATTATTAGGTCTAAAACTTTGTATAATATTTAATTTTCTTTCGTAATATTGAGCAAGAATTTTTTAACACGAGATGATTTTGTCTACCACACTATTTACAATAGGCCATTGTAATCTATGAAATTTCTAATTGCTCGTTTGGTATTGATTTTCAATGACTAACTTTACTGATCAAAATTAGAGAGTTTCAGTCAAAATCTAATCATTTCCAAATATTCTTTGCTTGCAATATTTAATCTCAAAAACTTAACCTAATCTTTCGCTTTTCAAACTGTATATTATTGTTAAATAACCTGATCTTAACAAGTTAAATAAATGTAGTAACAAAAAATAACAAACAATCACAAGCGCAAAACAAAAGAATCCAGACAGTTTGCAAAATCAATTGTTTCGCAAAGTGGCTACAACATAATAATATAATATTCACAATATCTAACATTTATTATACACTTAATACAATCATAAACAATTATATGATTTATGCAAAAATAACGCTTATACTGTAGACATTGAATAATAAAGACGAAAGTTTGACAACAGTCTAACCAAGATTGGCTTGAGGCTAAGTAGTAACAGACGCAAGGATCGATTTTCAAGGTTAACGCGTTCCCTGTGCGTTACCCACAAGTGAGGCATTTCGTGGTTTATATGAGGCTTGATCGCACCACAAGTGGGTCACTGAAACAAAGTTTTAGTGCAGTATAAATATGAACAAACAGTATGGAAACTACCTACAAACGCACTCGCGTTACTCGCGGCTCGCACTACTGACAGCACTGCGGACGCTGCTTATGGGTCTCGTCGATGTGCATGTTTGTGTGAGTGTGCCGTTTCGAGCGATTGTAGGCAGTTTTCATACTGTTTGTCTATATTTATACTGTGGTTATAGTCTTGTTAAATCTCACCCACACGTGTACGGCCAATTGCCATACACCTGTGGGCTATGAAATTGTTAAACAAAACCTTGGAACACTTGAGAACGTGGAACGCTTGCCGAGGTTGATCCCTGGATGGATGACCATTAATTATATCTCGGCAAGCACATTAAGCTGTTGGTCCCAGCTTTTATTTGTAGATATTGGACAGTCGTTACGGGTAGTCAGAATCCAGAGCATGTGTCACCAGGCTTGCCAAGGAGTATTGTGTCACCCATTTTCTGGGTTGTGGAGTTCAGGTAGACAGTCGCTCCATGTAAAGTACTGATACTCAACTGTATCTGGTTAGACTGGAAACTAACCCCATGATTACAGACATTCAATAATATTGTAGACATCAATATAATCTATATTCCACACCACAATAGACATAAAACAGTTACCTATTTAACATGACTCTACTAAAGTCCCCGTCACGAGAAGCTATAAATTTTGTAAATAAAGAACTTCTACTAAGTTACGTAGCGATAATTCAATAAACAAGAAATAATCCCATATTCAATAAACTCAGAGTAACATAGGTACGTGTAATACGAAACTAACGAGCAATTTCATTTGGTCGGGTTATATTTTAGCGATATAAAGCGCTGTCGTCAAAATAATGTTTTGTGGTACTGGTGGTCTACTCCCTTTCTCCGTCAACGAAGTTACGGGCCCCGTCCGAAAGTATTCCGAAACTTCGGAATGAAAAAACAAGTGTTTAGTTAAATTTTTCGGACGGGTCAAAACACATCGGGAGTAGGTACAACTGTCAAATTGTGTTGTCATTTATTAGTAGTTCGCGCCCCGAACGAATCATGCGTCCGTATGTGATACGGAGTAGGAAACGCCCGTAACGAAGGCCGAAACTACGGACTTCGCGCTTAGAAAGTAGACCCCCTAGAACGCGTCACGTTCCAGTACACAGAACAGAAACAGTACCGCGTCACGTTCTAATACCACAAAACATTCGGCGTCGGGTAATTATCGAATTGTCGCTACGTAACTTAGTAGAAGTTCTATAGTTACAAAATTTAAACTTTTTCGTGGCGGGGACTTTATTCGGTTTTCTTACATGAAACACATTTTACGAGTGATAGGCATAACACGTTCCTATAGAGGTATGTGGAAGAGGGTGTAAAGCCTGGCAACTACCATTGAAAAGGGAGGAGCTTCCGGCCAGACGATAGTCGTGTCTGATCCGGGCAACTGTTACATATCATAATATACAACAGTCCTACAACAACCGTGGGGCAACCGTTCAAATCGCGCTGAAAACTCTGCAAGGCTTGCGCAATCCTCTAACATCGAACGCACACCAGCAGCCGTATTGCGTAAGTGAATACGGCAACGCAAAGAGTTTGACCGCTATCCAATCGACCAAATCGACCAATCATCGATGTGGATTCCCGTCTGTGTGATTGGTTCATTTGAGATAAGATTAGACATTTAAATATTCCCATTTTACAGCCCGTTCAACCGATTTTTGACTTTTATTGCGTTGGTGATATGACAAATGGCAGTTGTAGTAAACAGTTTTGGTAACAGGTATATGCTTTTTATGCTATCCTTATGTTTACGGGATAGAACTCAAAATCGGTTGAATGGACTATATAAATGGTTGTAGAAATTTCTAATTTTATTTCAAATGGAGTATAGAAAATGTAAGAGATTGATCACGTGGTTTTTCGATGTCTCTCGTCAATCCCATACAACGTTGCCTTTTTGACAATCACTATCGCCACGCTTTCGATGATAGAATTTTACTTATCTAGGGCCTCTGGATTATGTGATTTAAGTTCGTGTTTGGCGTCATAGATGTCGCTACATACCATCAAACCATTTTTTTTTTTAATTTTTCTCGCATAATAAATGGACATATAAAGCCTACGCTCGTACATTGCGCGATAATTTATTAGTACAGTACAAGCAAATAGGTAAATAACTGTACTTTACACCAAATTTTCAGTTATATCAAGATCATTACAGTTTTATATCAAGATAGGTCCAAGATAGGTCTTAGATTCAAGTTAATTCGTTAAATGGAATTTGACAAAGTTGAATTACTGTTTTATTTCTATTGTGGCTCCATACAAGATATTGAAAATCAGGTGTTTTAGAAGAAATTTTCTGGAGATACAGCACAGGCATGCATAATTGGTAATGTAAAATGTCTTTTATGAAATATAATTAATAGTTTCCATTAATAATAAATAAGAAGACACAATATATTAATCCAATCAAAATTAAAGCCATGATTGTTGTTCATGATTACAGAAAAATAACATTTTGAATTTTATCCAAGTTTCTCATAATCTTACTTCGCTTTTGTAGCTAACAAACAGAAAGAAATAAATATATAGTAATATTACAGACATATAATATTGAACCTTATCTCTTTAAAACAGAGCTCGTAACTTCTTAACACATTTTCCTAATATAATTCTACCAAATACTTTGCACAATTTTCAACCATAAACATCCACAAATAAGGTTCAATATCATATGCAGAGTGTAGGTAATACATATTTGTTCCAGTTTAGATATTTGTGAAAGGGTGCATTGCTGCAATGGTACAGTGCTTATCATATCACAAAGTAGTAAGACATGGTTTGCTTAGCAGAAATAATTTACCAATCAATTGTTTAATGAGGAGTAATAACTCTCATTTTTCAGTTGCTAGTGTTCCATCATACTGAAAGAATATAATGCACATTACATACTTCGACTAATCGGCTAGTATACATGAATTAATAATTTGAGATAATATCAATCCATCGCCAGCAATTCAAGTATTCACTTTTTAAGTGACCATTTCTTCCTTAAAATTAAATAAGTATGGGTTCCAATGAGATTTGAACTTTGTAATGTGTGACATAGAGCATTTTGTTCCATAATTTGATAATTATCGCAGAATTTCATAGGTCACCTGTGTTAATTTCCAGCGAGAAAAGCCATGGGAACAAAGACAGATTATTTACTTTCAGTCTAAACAGTCGAGATGGACTATTACAACAGTTGTATATTGCCTCCATCCGAGACGCCCATTTCGTATGGCAACACTTGGGAGAGGCCTGTGACTAGCAGTGTATGTCTCTCGGCAGAAATCATTATTATTGGTCCATTGGTATTATTACTGCAAAGCATTCCAGTGCGAAGATAAACAAATAAATAATTCTCTTCATATCACTACTCGGTGTAACCAATATTTGTGTAGAGCAGTTGTCGTGGCAGTGTTGTTGAGGCGGTCAGTTTTTATACTTGTATTTGTCGTTCTTGGCTTCATGGCTCTTAGGCTCGGTCAGACCGCTTTGACCGCTCCCACTGGGAGCCTGATCTCAGTCTGCTGTCCACTGGAAATGTAAATAAGAAATTAATTACTTTAATGTTAATAGGTGACTCAGGCGAAGATGGCGGAATGAGCTTGATACCTATCGACAGGATTGGTTCACAATTGTCCTTAACCGCTAGGATTGAAAGGAACAAATGAAGGCCTTTGCCTTGCAGCGGGATAGAACAGTCTGAAAATAAATAATGGTAATAAATCTGACAACAGCCTGGCCAAGGGGGTATCGTGTTACCCAGTTACTGGGTTATGGAGGACAGATAGGCAGTTGCTCCATGTAGAACACTGGTACTCAGTTGAATCCGGGTGGTAGACTAGAAGCTGACCCCGACATAGTTGCAAAAAGGCTAAGGAAATTAGGGCTTCCGTTTTTGTGTTCACCAGTTGGAGCTTGGAGCCACTGGCGAGTATGGTTCTTAAATATAGCTTTAAGCATGGAAGCAAAGTTTGAATTATGACCATTTGCTTTTTTTTCTGTTACTTTAAATATATGTGTTATTTCTTTTTTTTGGTTTACAATAATGTATATTCTATTCTAATGCCATAAAAATGCGATTATTTACAAAATCAAGGGTAATCCTGGCATATTTTTTTAGGCATAATATTGGTTGGCATAACGTTCTCGCATATTTAATACAATTAAGTTCATTATATTTACGTTAAAAAAACCTTTTTAAAAATTAAATTAACCGAAGAAATACCGAATTAAAAAGAAAAAATAAAAAGTTTTAGTCTAGCTTTTTGAGTTGGCGCGAAACAAATAAACTTGCAAATTAATTACCTAAATCTAAGAAAGATTGTAGCTTGATTGATCTACGAAACTATCTGAAAGTTTGTTCGGCGCCGCCTCGAAATATTTAGACCAGAATATTTTTTATTTGTTGCTTTTTAGTGCGTTCACCTCCGCAGCATCGGCTTATTGGTTGCCTCCGGCAAAATAAAAGTAGAGTGTCTTAATATCGATATTTAGATATTCGATACTCTGTACTTCGATATTTGTAAATATAAAAAATGTATACATATATGCTCATGGGCTCAATGGCATTAGGTTACGGTGCGGCGAGGTGGCCCTCCATGAATGTTTTTTTTATTCCAAAGAACATGTGTAAAAATCATTAAGCGTTTATAACATTATTCTTTATAAAATCATTATTATTTTGCCAGCAGTATTTATGGCAATATACATTATGGCAGAAAATGTATGCCTAATAATATTATTCGAACGAATATTATTCTGAACTTCGTTATGCCAATTTAAATTATGGGCATATATTTTATGCTTATCATTTCATTAGTAAACCAAAATCAAGTAAGTATGCCATAGTTTTGTGCAGCCCTATTTCTCGAAATAAAAGTAGGAAACAATTTTCTGAAACATAATTAGCTCTATTAAAGCATATTTTCCAAATATGGCAGATTATGATAGGTACAGGTTTTACCAGTCACTACTGGTAAAACCTGTACCTATCATAATCTGCCATATTTGGAAAATATTCACAACAATAAAAAAGTAGTAAATAAACTTGTGCTAAAAGTCAAAAAAAGCTATGAAATTTGACATTTTGAAGACTGTACACCAACGCCCCTAGCGGCAAATTCAATGTGATAGCCGCCATTGATTTAATGTTAATAAATGTGGATAGAAGTCATCTATTGTTGCATGTTCTTGGGTGTTAAGCATTAATTTGGTTTGTTAATTATTTTTCTGTTTATGACTTCATTATAAAACTGATTGGAAAGTCTTTAACCTCTATTTTCTTTATATTACTATGCTGTGTTAATTTTAGTTAATTAAATCACACATTTTGCCACCTATACTGAAATGTAAAGATTGAAAATAAAAATTCAGATGAATTTAGAACCTCCTTCTTTTTTGAAGTTTGTTTCAAAATTAGTATCCCCATTTCCTGTCCTATAGTTGAACACCTAATTTTAGATAAATTTACATGTATTGTCCTAATATCAACTATCTACTTTAGCATTATGTGGTATAAATAATTGATTTTTGATTGACCATTTGAAATAGAAATCCTAAACTGCAGTTGCAAGATAATTTGAACTTTATTTTATTTATATATACTTAATTGTACACCAGAAAATACAAAACAAAAGAAACTTAAAACTAAAAAAACATACAATGGGCGGCCTTATCGCATTCCGCGATCTCTTCCAGGCAACCTTTATCAAGTATGACATGGAGTTTATTTCCCAAAAAATTTATAAATCTGAGATTCTAAATTCAAATAAGTTCAAATAAAATAAATAGAATGTCTTTACCTTCAAACCAGCACCACCCTGCCGGCTGAGTTCCTGTTCTCTCTTCTCCATTTCTTCACTCCTCTGTTGCATGCGTGCTATCTTGCTGGGGTCTTTCACCCCACGGGAGGATTCCTGAGCTGCGCGACGTTCAGCCGCCTCGACCTGCTGACGACGTCTGGTTTCCTGGTAGCAGGCAAGAAGTACATAATTATTTATTTTTTGCATTTGCAGAAATAAAGGTAGTGCGGAAATTGTTTGTTTACAAGAGTAATAAAGTTTGGGTCGAATAAACTTCTTTCTTTCTCTTCCTGTAACAAGCAGTGATGGTAGAAGAAACTTTAAGTAGACTAGGGAAAAGTAAATAAAAAAACAAATGTACTGATAACTAGAGACCAGATTATATGCATTTGCATATGTAATTGCATATTTACTGCATTCTCAACGGAAATTGCACATTATACTTGTATCTAATAACTAGTGATACAGTATAGTAAATATATGCATCAGCATATATCCGCTATATTTATTATATTTTTCGGTAGGTAAAATCTAATAATTAAACTCTACAAAATCTCTCTTGATAAAAGTAATAATTAAACTCTACAAAATTTCTCTTGATAAATGTAATAATTAAACTCTACAACCAAAATTTCGCCCATATATACTAACAATTTTTCACTTATAAAAATATTTTGATTGATTGAATTAGGTGTTACCTGATTGTTTACATATTACAAAACTGTGTTTTTTTTTTTTTTGTGCTTTATCTTCTACAAGTTGTGCAAAGTTTTACACTTTGGTATTGATAATTTATGATTGAATAATTCACTAATTGTATGAAGATTTAGAAAAAAAAAAACAAAAACTTTTTTTCAATATCTATAAATTTAATGATGCATATTTTACAAATTTTCTTGCATGTTCTACGCATTTTTCATGCATATTTCAAGCTTTTAATGTTGCATATAATCCGGTCCTAACTGATAACAGAGATTTGGTAGCGACTCTTAAAACACACCGAACATGGTCACAATAGAAAACAGTTTCATTAGTTACCTATACGAGATTTCTATCCATTCTAGAATAATAATAATAAAATAATAATCGCTTTGCGAATATCAACTGGGTATTAAAACGTATCAGTACGACAATCATAGAAACTTACAGAGTCAGGAGTCAACACCTCAGAAGCTGAAGGCCTACAGCAGGATGTGAAGAGCCCCATTTTAGAAAAAGATTACGTTTTCGATCAAAAAACATAAAAACTACAGTCTCACCCTCGTATCAATATATATAAACACGTCAATCGGTCAATTGCCATAGTCAAATTGACAGATTAAGAAGCGTTCAAAAACGTATAGAAACTAACAGAGAGTTTTCATCGTACTTACGTTCAAAAATCAATAAAAGAATCTAAAAATAGCTGGCTGTTTGTTTATAAAGTTCACCAAAAAAGACTGTGTCATGGTGAAATCGAAATGTCAAGATATAGCTATAGCAGAAGCTATAGATATAACAAACGAATTCAAAAAGTTGTTGTGTAATTATAAAAAAACAGCTATTTACAAGCGTGCAAGGTAAAAAGAAATTAATTCTATCAATATAATTCACCATTCGCTGCCAGATCCAGTGGTGCATATTGGCCATAGCCACCGATATGTATGTATTAGAAAGTTAATAACAAACTCACAAACGAAATCAATTACTTTTACGGCAAATCTTTAGAAAAGAAATCTAGTATTAAACCAAAAATAAGGAATTTCAGGTATTGATCGAATGTTATTATGACCAAGTAATAAAATCATAGGGCATTCCATTTTTAGATTTTCACATTTTTATAAACTAAAGTACAAAATAAGTTTCAAATTTTTATTAACATTCAATATTATGATTTAAGAGATTTCAGTCAATCTTGTAAAAGTACACCACTATAGAATATTGTAGTTGAATCGATCGACTACTTTTTTTTCTTATCGATCGTGTGTAGCACATCCCTAACGCAAGGTACATTTTGCTCAGGGACTGTCGATTTTCGTAAAATAAATTGTAAATTGCAATTACAAAATGTTTTCGCGCGTAGCTTTGCGTTCAGGTATGTGCAATTAACGTATAGTTCATATAAAAGTTATTAAACGTGTTGATTATGTTTAGTTTTTACCCTTAACCCTGTGTTACGGAGGTTTATGTAATCACCGATTTGACGGGTGTCTCCGCGATTGTGGAAATTATTTAGATGGAAATGTGCCTTTTTACTTATTAATTAAGAGTTATGAATTTTAATTACGTTGTTACAACCCTTCGATTACATTATTTGTGCATATCAAAGTAGTATAACCTATAATAGGGGTACATAGAGTGCAGCTGATAGTGAAAATATATTCTGCAATGCAGCTGATTTTGGGACACAGTGAAATGTAATATACTCTTTCTTTAGGTTGCCTTCAATCTTGGAACTAAATCAACTTAAAATACTGAAATCTAATTCAAATAATATTTGCTGCCAAAATCTTATTGGAACCCTTATTGAGGTTCATCTTAGAGGCTTCTTAATATACCATACTGTCACCTTTTATGACAAACTTTTTTCGTTTTTTTATACTTTATTTTAAAGTTTTGTTTTAATTTTACATAATTTATTAATTATCACTTCCAAACTTCACAGCTGCAAAACAGTCCACAGCGCTGGTCGCACGAGGCTCCGCCTCAGCTGCCTCTGGTACCCGCGATGAGGCCAACTTCCCCAGACCTGTCCGAGGAGAGCCCGGCAAGGTCAGGCTTGGCTTCGTCCCTGAAGAATGGTAAGATACCAAGACCGAAAAAAAAAACAATTTTGCCCTTGTCCCATGTTACTTGGGGTCGGCGCAACACGTTTTCTTCTTCCATACCGTCCTGTGCCTCCTAATAAACTAATGATATAAAATAAAAATGTGCCTTGTTTAAAGTAATTAAATCAATAGCATTCTTCATTTTTCTGAATAGGGTATATGCATTAAAAAAATATATGTTAACAATTATTACTAGAACTAATAAATTGTATTTAGCAAATTAAAAAATGGCAATCATGTTCCCATTCAGATTATGAATTCCAATTTTTATTCAGTAATATACATACATCAAATTTTTATTCAGTAAAATACATACATCAAATTTTTATTCAGAAAAATACATACATAAACTCACACCTTTTTTCCATAGGGTTGGCAGAAACTGCATAAAAATATTCTGGCTGTATTTAAGACCAGCCAAAGACAATTGATGCAATTAATGTTGATTAAGATTTAAATGTGCTTTATTCAATAAATTTTCTTATTATCTACATTTTTAAATATTTATATAAATAACGGAATTTCATAATGATAAATTGTGTTTTCCCTCTTCTTCTTCTTAGATATTATGGTATATGGTTTTCCCTGATGAAATCCTATAGTGTAATTAACTATCTATTTTTTTGTGACAATTTGTTAGTGGCAGAGGACTTATAACTTATGATACTAGGTTTTTTGTTTATGATAATTCTTACAAATAATTATATCTCTAAACTTCTTTAACCGCTCATTTCAGGTTCCAGTTCTTCCACTCAAAGACCGGTGTTACCGGCCCCTACACCTTCGGAGTGGGTCTGGCCACATACCTCTGCAGCAAAGAGATCTATGTGATGGAGCATGAATACTACACTGGTCTGTCCCTGCTTATCATGGTTGCTGTTGCTGTTAAGAAGCTTGGACCTGGCATATCTGCCTGGTTGGACAAGGAAGTTGACGTAAGTGGTTTATTTGTACCTTAGACTGAGTTCATCTTAAGTGATGCACACTAATACTGTTAGCAGGAATCTGGCTTGAGGCTGGTTGGCCCGAGCTTTTTGGCGGTCGCCTTCTCCCCTGCTGACGGCGACGTATAGGTCTTGGTAATGTCAACGGGAGAAATCAGCAGCCGCCGCCGCCGGTGACTCTGGTGATCCGTGATCAGCGCGTAGTTGGCGTCAAGGCGGGCAGCAGCTCTAGTCAACATTTTAGTATTTCACGTCATTCCATTTTTCATTCACAGTAACCAGTTGTTAATAAATATCTAGCTTTATAATGTCGCGGCCCCACTGCCTGAATTGTCATAGGCCAGATCGCGGCAGGACAGGCTGACAGGCCGTGGGAACTGACGCGTCCGATGAACCGATGCCCTAGCCTGTCGTTGCCCGTTCGATCAATCGGGCGTCGATAAGTTTAAATGAGCGGCGCGGCGATGACGCCTGTTTCGACCTTCAAGAGCGCGTGCATGCCTCGCTATTCACTCCACTGATATCAGTAAATATCTTGTAAACACGTGGATTGATTATTTTACATTATTTAAATGGATAAAATGGTTCTACATTGACACCTTTCACACTCAAACTATTTCTTTCACTCTTCAAAATCAAACTGTTTCTTACACTCGGTGGTTACATCCTGTGTCATGGTGGTGAATTATGATAGAAACTGTATCAATTATGATTCAGTTTACAATCAATAAAATAATTCTGATTTACTAATAACTATTCTGTTATCAGATGTGTGTAGGATTAAAGATCATTTAATACCACCATAGCGGGAATCTTTTTCATGAATGTTGGGATTTACATTTAAGCTCTGACCAAACAGTGGTTAATCCCGCAAATGATGCTGGACTGGGCATATATTGTCAAGGTGTTGGATTGGAACTGATCTGAAACATTATCTGAATCCAATTTGCAACCTCTCAGGCAAGACATTGGAAAAAAAAAACCATTTCAATAAATAATCGACGCGTATTCACGTCTTCGTGTGGGTTTTTCATATTCAAGATGTTATTCTAAACTAGCCAATCCCAATTTCCAGGCCATCGAAACCGAATGGAACCAAAGCCGCACAGACTCCATCAATGCCTTGCAACAGGCCGTCGACTCAGAGAAGACTGCCCAGTGGCGCGCACAGGGCCAGGAGATGCTGATCCAGGCTAAGAAGGAGAATGTCCTGCTGCAGCTCGAGGCTGCCTACAGGGAACGTATCATGAACGCTTACACTGAGGTAATTAGAAATTAGATAAGTAAGCAATTTTAGCATTTGTTACATTGGCAAAAAAATAAACTAATTCTATTAACTAGTTTCTCTCTAAATGAATGAAATGCGGTGCCATTTTTGAGTGCTTCCAAACTCTAAATACTGTTCCTATTTTGAGTGTTTCCAAACTCTAAATACTGTCCCTTTTTTGAGGGCTTCCACACCAATCGATCGATCCATTAATGATCATTGATTGTCGACAATATTTTTTGTTATTGCTGACTGGCATTACTGAATGTTATGATTACTAAATGTATTACTACTAAGGGCATTACTAAATGGTCAGTTTTTAGTGCTACATCGTACAAACCACGAAATTCTTATTGCAGTGACTTATAGAATCTAAATGTAAGTCATAATATTTTTGCAATGTTAAGCATTGCCAAACTATGATTACAGTATTATTTAGGCATTTTTGGTGTTACCTAATATTAGTGAAAGCAAAATTTAGGCGTAGGTACACACTGAATCTACATTTATTCAAAAACGTGCCTTATCTGCAACAACATAGATTTGATGACCTGAAATTTACCCCTTACTCCTCAATTCCAGGTTAAGCGCCGTCTCGATTACCAGCTGGAGAAATCCAACCTGGAACGTCGTCTGTCCCAGAGACAAATGGTTGACTGGATAGTAATCAACGTCACCAAGGCAATCACTCCCGACCAGGAGAAGGCAACCCTGGACCGCTGCATCGCCGACCTGTCTGCTCTCGCAGCGAAGAAGTAAACACGTGTAGACCTATTTATATATGTATAAAGTTATAAATGTAATAAATCATTGTTCGAATTAGTTTTTTTGGTGTTTTATTCTGGTTTCGTCTAAAAAGAATTGTGTTTTAGGGAACAAAAGTTGCGCAAAATGATCTGTGTTGCCACGCACATTGAATGCAATATTGCCAGCAACGCAAACAATGTGGAAGGCTAAAAATAACTTAGCAAACAGAAATGTGTTACTGCAAAGCCTCGGGTGTCAATCTTTAAAATCAGCACCTATTTCGGAGACTATCCTCACAGGGCCTCTTAGGGTTCACCATGAGTCTTACCAGGTGGGGACATGTCGCCAAGGTGCCATGAAGATGCGGCGCTGTGCGTTCCCACTGAACACATTACATTCATTTCATAAGCAGGCTGTGTATGCACGCCTGCATACTGCCAAGGCCAACACATTGACTACGTGCCCGTTGTTGGCCATTGGCCACGCAATGACTTTATTTTTATTATTCATATGCTCGCGTTTGACTACTATCTTGCCTGATGATAAGCGATGATGTGGTCGACGATGAAGCACGCTTGCCTAGAAGTAACCTATTCACTCTTGACATAAAGACCCCAAGGTTGTAGCTATAAGGAAACAATGACTCCGGTAGGGAATTCCACTCCTTAGCTGTGCGCACAATGAAAGTATTCGCAAAACGCTTTCTACGTATGGGTGGGATGTCCACCCCTGTACCGGTGGCACATTTGACACGTCTTGTTGTCCGATGATGAAAAGGGCTAGGTGGAATCAAATTGTGCAATTCCATCGCACACTCAGATGGCCGATGGGATAGAAAGGTTCCGGAGTGGCGACCGCGAACCGGAAGACGTTGCTTTGGAAGGCCTCCCACCAGGTGGACCGATGACCTGGTGAAGGTTGCGGGGATACACTGGATGCGGGACGCTCGGGATCGGTCAATGTGGCGACGCTTGGGGAAGGCCTATGTCCAGCAGTGGAAGTCTTTCGGCTGATATGATGATGATATATTTATATACGCACACTCCCCGAAATGTAATCGATATCTCCGTCCCAGTGGTAGTAAGTAGAAGTAGTCACGCATGTCCGAACTTGCGCTTTGTACAAGTGGTTCCGTCTTTAATAAGCAAATATTGTGCCATAAACAGCACACTTTTGACTAGCTCCCATTGTCATTTGAGCGAAATCCGCCATTTTCAAACAAAATTGTGAGCGTGAGAACTGAGTGCGGCTAGAGATCTGGTGAAAATAACAGAATTTCTTAGAGAAATCCGGATAAAATAAGGAGCTGAGTACCTACATATCCTAATGTAATGTGACTTACTCGAATTTGATGTTTTTCACGGGTTAATAAAAGAACTATACTATCGATTTTTGTTATTACGAAAGTTTAAGATTATTTTGATATTAGTAAATTGTTGGTGTCGATCACTGGTTTTCACAAACTGACTTTTCCAATCATCGACACGTGTCGATTTCTTTAGGTGTTAATTTCCAGATAGATTTAAACAATCTGATGTTATGAATCAATATTGTAATAATCTTCTGCATTAAATTTTCTTCTGATATTTAACTTCTGTGCAATTTATCTCACACATATTTTGTAAAAAACTAATGTCTTCAAAAATATTTCTAGTATGGCTACAGCTATAAAATTTTACGATTTAAAGATGATTATCTTCTTATTATGTCTAAAACTAAATCCAATTTATCAAATATATCTTTTGTAGTTTAACAATTAAATACATAATGTAATAACTGTTCGTCTATAGCATTTGGTATTAAGTAGGATATTGATACCTATTTTGATTTTACTTACCTACGGACGCGGGTGACTCTGCCTCCCCGTAAAATGAGATCGACTTCATCATGTCAACCAAGAAGCAAATGTTCAATTATGTCTGTGATCAATTCGATGAAAACCGACAGCCGAATTGCGCAAGTGGATTCGGCAAGGCGAAGGGTTTGACCGCTATCAAATTGACCAATCGCATGCGAGATGAATGACGCGATGTAGATTTCCGTCTGTTTGATTGGTCGTTTGATAGAACTACGAGAAAGCCTTCGATTCGATCGAAAATTATACGATTCCGGGAGTCGTACATTGAGGTTTTGAAGTGTTTGGACAAAAACGCCATCATATATGTCAGTCTGCCTTCAGGATCAGACCTCGGAACCTATCCTTCTCCAGCACGGTCTGAGACAGGGAGACGTCATTTCTCCGAAACTGTTCACTGCTGCGCTAGAGGATGTCTTCAAGGTTCAAGGAGGGGGCTAGGCATCAACGTTAATGGCGAATACATTATTCATCTTCGGTTTGCCGACGACGTGGTCATGGCTGAGACCATGGAGGGCCTCAGTACAATGCTTGATGACATCAGTAGAGCTTCCTAAAATGAACATGGGCAAAACCAAGGTCTTGGTGAAAGCGTGAAAGCCCATGCAACACTCACTCCTATCAACATTGGAGACTCTACACAAGAAATTGTAGACGATTATGTTTACATGGGACAAACAGTCCAGTTGGGTAGGTTTAACTTCGAGAAAGAAGTCAACCGTCGAACTCGGCTGGGCGGCGTTCGGGAAGTTGCGCGATATTTTCTCGTCCAATTTACCACATTGTCTCAAGAGAAAAGTCTATGACCAGTGAGTGTTGCCTATGGGATCGAGACGTGGTCGCTCACAATGAGCATCATCAGAAAGCTTAGTCACCCAAAGGGCAATGGAGAGGGCTATTGCTCGGAGTTTCCTTGCGTGATCGCATCACAAATGAGGATATCCGCAGGAGAACCAAAGTTACAGACAGCCCGAAGAATTGCGAAACTTTAGTGGCAGTTCACATTGCTCGCAGAACGGATGGCCGATGGGGCCGAAAAGTTCTGGAATGGCGACCGCGAACCGGAAGACGATGCGTTGGAAGGCGTCCCACTAGGTGGAACGATGACCTGGTTATGGTTGCGGTAATCCGCTGGATGCGAGACGCATGGGATCGGTCAATGGGCGACGCCGACGCCTGCGGGAGGCCTATGTCCAGCAGTGGACGTCTTTCGGCTGAAATAATGATGATAAATTCGTCTACTTGACAGTGTAAAACACCAATGAAAACTGTTGAATTGTCTAAATTAAAGCGTGCCTGCGTAGCTTTTAAAAGTCACGCAATTAGGGTGCTGGTCTCTTCAAGCATTTTCACGTCATGCTGCGTCTCGGTGTGAGCAGACTCTTAGCATCGTTAATCAAATAAAAATTTGATGAATAGCTGTATTCTCTATTGCCTTTATCGCCACTTGGTGTATTGAGGCAACAGAAATAATGAATGAAAATAATGGCAGAAAGTATAGAAATTAAAATACAAGGAATAAAGTTCATATAAAATTTATTTATCAATCTAAGTCATAATAATGTAACTTAAAACTATTCAGATAAGTCCAGCTAATCTTGAAATATTATATTATTTGGGGCCCTAAATCCTTGCAAAACATACTAAAAATCATTATAACAGTGGATTGGACTACTATCAGCTATTCTGAGCAGTTAGAATGCATGTGTGAATGCTATACCAAATTGATAATGGTGCTGCCACTATCAATTTTTGAAATGATTTAGGTCATAAATTAAACACGAGTCAAGTAAAGCGTTTAGTTGTTAAGAAACGGTGTTGAAGATTTATCACTTTAATTTGTGATAATTTTCATACCTGAAACTGGGCCACAGTGTTAATACAATGCTTAATATGAGGAAACAGACAACTTTAAACTTCTATCTTTTTGACATTCTAAATGCTCTCAAATATAAATATACTTAAGTTGTGTTTTTAAACCATACTTGTCAAACAATTGGTTTTCCAAGATATACTTACTGCTAACTCTCACATGAATTAAAATTATTAGGTAAATGTACAACAAATTAAATGCTAGTACTTTTAATAAAATAATGTACCTCATAGTTTATAAATAGGCTCCATTACACTATGATGCTGAAGGTGACAGCACCGTTGTCACCCCACTGGTATCCAGAGACATCCTGCTTGATCCCGTGTGAGGAAGATCATCTTCATCCAAGAGTTCCCTCATCCTCCTCTTATAAATTTCGCTGTCGGGGTTATTCTCCTGATTCCGACATCTGTCAAGCTTCTTCTCAATAACCCTGACTTTCTCTCGAGCAGGACTCTCAACCATTTTCACAAGTGACCTGATCTTCCTCACAGCTTCGATCAGTACTGCTAACTTGTCCTGCCCAGCGTCTCTGAATAGCATGTCTGTTACATAGCTGTCTAAGTTCTCTTGCTCCTTGCTGGCTGCATGGAGGACTGCGGCTAAAGCTATTTGTGATGGAGCATACAAAAGACAAGCGTCATTCAAAAATACTTTTTCAAGAAACTCGTCAATACCTCCTCTAAGACGTTCTGGGTTTGCTAAAGAACATCTTGTCTTAATATCAATTAGAAACCCTTCAACTGGTCTGAAGGGATTATGGATAGTCAAATGATAGTTTAGTTGCTGCATTAGTAGTAATTCATTGTTCAATATAATATCAGAGGCCTTGTCTCTATCTCCTTTAATGTTAGCGACGAACTGACCGATAGACACGTTGAATTCTTCGACTTTACAAGCCAAATAGACACAGGTCGCGAGGATTTCCTTCGGGTGATAGTCCATAGTCGAATTATAGAGATAAAACCGTTTGAAATAGTGGAACGCGGTTCCAGTAACACCCTTTGGCATGGGAGGGCTGAATCGCTTGCAGAACTCCTTCAAGTGTAACTCATACTGTTTCAGAAGCAATCTTTCCTCGTCAGGAGATAAAAAGAAGTTGTAGCGTTGAAATTCGTCGATGTGTGTTCCATGTTTTGCAATATAGTTCAGGTTATGCTTCTCTCGTAGAATGGCTAGCTCACCCTCGTCGCTGAATGTCCAGAATTTTCTCTGGGAGCTTGTTGAAAACATTTTTGTAACTGTAACTGTTTTCTTGGGTTTTTAAATTAGCACAAACACAATAACAAACCCCCTAACCCCCACAAACGGCCTCCAAGATTCAAGATTTGAGGTTTTTGTTTGACATTGACAGTTAAAATTGACTTTGACATTGCATCAATGCTGACAATGCGTCACATTGGGCTGCCTTGCTATATTTTTCTTGAATTAATGGAATTTATTTGCAGCATTTAAACTTCTTTTTTTATAGTGCATTAATTTTACATAAAATCATTTCAATCTTCTATAGTTTGGAGCGTATATCAATATTGTCACATGGCTACACTGCATCATCTGACTCAACTTTCCATCAAACGCAGAAATCGCAGGTATGAAAAATCGTCCAATTAATGATGGAACTCGCAGGAAAAACGTTTTTTCCTATCCAGTCAAACATAATACATTTGCACTACTATGCTTACTCATAATGGCTTTATTTCATTGGTAAAAATATAATTTTACAGTGCCTGTTCTAGGTTTGATAGAACTTTAGTACTTCGTAGTGTTAATAGAAAAGGAACGTGTTCTAGCGATTTTATCTCTTTCCCACTTGTTGCGTTTCGGTTCTCCATCTCAGACGCATTTGAGTCATCTTCAGTGAGCGCTGCTGTTTGTCATAAATTAAAGAAATTAGACTATTTATATATCAATAATCATTTCAAGTCGTTGATAACAAGTGAAACCAAAATGTCGCGACCGGGTGATAGACCAAACCAAGCTCAAACATACAAACTAGTCGTGGTCGGAGGTGGCGGTGTGGGAAAAAGTGCAATCACAATACAATTTATTCAGGTATTTATCGCCGTATTTGGCCGTGATCCGGCTGCGGAACAGATGTTACAGTGTTCTAAAAGTTTCTATTAATGATTCTAGGAACTGGTTGGTTTCCTTAGTAATTTAAATGATGCGTTCATGCTTAAAAATAGTGTTTGTGGGCCAGTCTATGTCAAGGCCTGTTTGAAGGCGACTCCGCCCACTGGCGTCACCGCATCTGCTGCTGAAATGCTATTGTTTGGACTTCCAGAGCTACTTCGTGACCGACTACGACCCCACCATTGAGGACAGTTACACCAAGCAGTGTGTCATTGATGATGTGCCAGCTAAACTTGATAGTGAGTACACCTCTTTAGAGATATGGTATCCTGGTGTTCTATATTGTGGGTGGCTTGAAGAAAGCTAATTATGTATCCCTAAAAAAACACCAAGGTCACTGGCTCAATACTTTGTTTTCAATTTTATAATTATTAGTCATACCTGTTGCAGTATGATCAAATTTCTTAGAATAGCGAGCTAATTTTATAGTAAACTTCATGAATTCTGTGTAACCATATTATGATGCACCAATGACTGTAGGTTGGGGTTGTTGGATGAAAAAGGCTAAGCCAGCAGGGAATGGCTTTCTGCGTCATTGATGATGATGTGATGCAGACTTACTATATTTAACATAATAAACAATCTATGTTGGTCTATGTCCAACAGTCCACTGTTGGACATAATATGCCTCTCCCCTACTTTTCCACCTTCTGCATGCTAGAGCTACTATTAAAATAATGCACCTAGTAACACAAGATTTTATAATCAAAAAGTGTAAACATCATATTTTTGTTCCAAATAATTATCTCTGCTATCAAAATTTCTGTATCACAAGATATTATGATATCTGATAAAATCTTGCAGCTTCATGAGTCATCTTATTTTCTTTTTATATTTCTGAGTTGCATTTTATGGACATACAAACAATTTCTTAATGTAAAAGTTATGTAGTATTTTAAAGATAGATTAAATGAAAATGCACGAAAAATTTAACTTAGAGTTAGTTGCTAATATGACTCAGAGTAATGCACTGCCTGCATGGTATGTTGAAAATGTAACAAACTACTTTCGCATTTTTAATATTAGTATAGATTATATGTATTTATGTAAGGCATAATGTACTGGTTTGATAAGTTGTTGCATAATTTTTTGAATTACCATAAAACTTTAATATATTTTTTTTGCTGATTGATTTCTTAACAACTTTACCACTAACAGATTTAGTTGCAAAATTATATTGCTAATTAATCATTATATCATCAGCTTAACCTTTTCAGTTTATTTTGGGGTTGATTTCTAGTCTTTCCAGATACAGCCAACTTATGAACTTTTATGAACACATAAGTAAAAAACGGGCCAAATGCGAGTCGGACTCGCGCACGAAGGGTTCCGTACCATTATCGCAAAAAACCCAAGGCCCGTTTTTACCTTTTGGTTACGGAACCCTAAAAATTTGCCATTTAAAGCTTAATTTTGCGCAAACGGATCTCTGAATCGAAAAATGGTTTTCACAGACCCATTATATTTTTAATGGCCAATCCAACGATACACCACGCCACGGGATAGACGAGAAAAAGAAAAAAACAATACCACTTTTTCTCTCTGAGCTAAGGCGCGGACGGACGTACATGGCGAAACTATAAGAATTCTTTGTTGACTACGGAAGCCTAATATCCAAAATAACTAGCATAAGAAAATGGATCACATTTGCCTTCATTGCCAATGGTTTCTTTTCTATTACAATAGTTTGATAAAACTTAAGACTTAGGTTATCAGGCTAGGTGTAGCGGCGATCTTAGCAGCTGGATGAGAGTAATCGGGAATCTAGATAAATAACGTGCGATTAGAAGCTGTTGGTTGCTGTAGGTTGATCATGATGATGATGGTTTAATCAGTGTGTGTTGCCAGTTATTTTCTAAGAAGACGTGATTGCTTACAACGGGACTCATTAGAAAGCTTTCAGTCATCCTTAGGGTAATGGAGAGGGCTATGCTCGGAGTATCCTTGCGTGATCGAATCAGCAATGAAGAGATCCGCAAGAGAAACAGGGTTACCGACATAGCCCGAAGAATTGCCAAAATTTAGTGGCAGTGGGCGGGCATATTGTTCGCGGAACGGATGGCCAATGGGACAGAAAAGTACTGGAGTGGCGACTGCGAAACGGTCCGTGTCCGTGAGTTCAGTTCCGAGTTCAAAATTTTCTGAATTATGTCAGATTGACGGATAGAGTTCTGCGTGAGCTTCCCTATAAGAAGTACTACAGCTATTTCTTAACCGAAATTTTACGGACACGGATCGGATGTAGTGTGTAACCGTCCTTAGGATTGTTTTTACGGATTGAGATCGAACGACGGCGACGGTTGAGACAAGAATCTTCTCTTAAAGAATGATCTCTTTTCTACAGTTCTGGACACCGCCGGTCAAGAGGAGTTCAGCGCGATGCGGGAACAATACATGAGGTCCGGGGAGGGTTTCCTCCTGGTCTTCTCCGTGGCCGACCACGCCAGCTTCGATGAACTCTACAAGTTCCACAAACAGATCCTACGCGTGAAGGACAGGGATGAGTTCCCCATGCTACTGGTGGGAAACAAAGCTGATTTGGAAAGTCAGAGGGTGGTAAGTAAAACTCAAAGTATTTACTGATGATAAGGCCCCCTTTCGCCAAAAACTTAACTCAGAATTAGATGCCAACACGAGGTTAAATATTAAATATGTCATACAAAATTGGCCGTGTTAGTTACTAAATCGGAGTTAGTCGTAGAAGATAACTCAGGGTGACGAAGTGGGCTTAAGACTACTAACTTTTTCTACGGGTTCGCCTCCATGGTTTAACCTACAAAAATCATGCATTTTTCCGAAATAAAAGCCTATGATATTGTAGTATTCTAGCAGCAAAAAAATGATCGTAATCTATTTATTTATTTTTAGGAAAACTTACAGCTAAGCAGACATTTAGTAAGCATTTAGTAATCTGATAAGCACTTCCGGAGATTACCTTTTACAAACATATAAAGAAACAATCGATCTTGTATCTTTAGTAGTATAACACAGGCATTAATAAATGAAATAAAATAAGCCTTTATTACTGTTACTTTTTACAATCTTATTCTTACATGTTATACTAATCACTATCCACATTAATACTTGTTACACCTAATTATGGTCTTTATAGTATATCTGTAATCGGTTTAGTTTTCTGTAGCAGCTTGTCTCTCGACAAAGGCCTCCTCCAAGTACTTCCATGCAGCTCGATCTCTAGCTATGCGGATCCACTTAGGGCCCGCCATTTGCCTGCAGTCGTATTCCCAACGCTTACACTGTCTCCCTTAATTTCTTAAAAAAAAACCCCAATCATTACTTAGTCTTAATTATTTCACTGCTCTCAAAACGGTGAAGGAAAACATCGTGAGAAAACCGGCTTAAAAATGTCTTAAAACAAAAAATTCGAAGACATGTGACATTCACCAACACATGCGTGATGGATTACGGCCCATTCCCTCTCACAGAGAAGAGGCCTACACGCACAACAGACCAAATGGGCGTCTAAGTGCGGTAAAAGGGGTTCATCTATCCTACATAACGTCACGGCTGTATACTCCGAAGGGTACATATGGCACGCCCAAATTTCACCAGTTTAGTTAAACTCCCATCAACAGGGCAGAAGTGCAGACTCTAGGCTGCTATTGTTTAGATTTACAGGCTTAAATATCAAGGTGTTTGTCAGTTAGTCCGAAAATTGAATAGTTTTTTGTTTTGTGGGCATTTGAGCAGTTTGTATCAGTCTGCCAAATAGATTGGTTGATTTGTTGTTTTGTCTTCCATGAAAGATTTCTTAATATGTAGTCTTATTTTACACCAATAAAGCATAGATAAGGTGCTGGAATTTTCCTATTTTTTTTAGTTCTTGATTCTGCCTTAATATTAAAAAGCAAGACAGGTTTTGTAATAAGAACAAACCGTTGTTATTCTACAGCAATGATGTCATCATTTAAAACAACATTATTGCCATTTTGACCTGAAACTAGACAATACTAAAGAACAGTCATAGTAATAATTAATATAATTCAGTTGGGATACTAAATAATGACTCACTGCATTTGTTTTTAAACGGTTTTTTTTTCTCTTTGGCGGCATTCCAGATGGTGACACTTAGTGTGTTGTCCACTGTATAGCTAGTGCTTCTACCCAGACCCGTTACTTGGGACTAGAATTTGTGACTACTGAAGTCCCCAATCCTATTGGCTGAGCTAATATAGGCTTTCCGATACGCAAGGCATGGTGCGTTGCTGTTTTTAGCCAACTTTCCAAAAAGAAGGAGGTTCTCGTTTCAGATGTTTATAAATATATATATTTTTTAATGTATGTTCGAGTATAACTCCTTCATATATAAACGGATTTGGAAAATTCTTTTTTAGTTCGAAAGATATTTATTCCAAAATAGTCCCATTTAAATTTGGTAATGATCTGATGAAAAACTTCGGAGATATACAACAGAACTCTTGAATAAATGACGGCAAATCTCTCGGGATTGCTGCAATCGCATGTCTGTTTATTGTTTACAACATTTCATAACATACCATCACGCCCAGTACGCTCTAAACAGGTACGCAGATAAGTATAGTTCATCCTGGTCAAAAAACGAATAAATGAAAACAGGAACACCGACTGCCGAAATTGAAGTTATAGTTACTTTGTAGTGTTTTTGTTTGGAAGTCGGTTTTGTAAAAAAGTATTTGTAGGCTAAAAAGATAGGGGATTACTGTACTTTTATTAGCTTGGGTCCTGTAAAAGCAAATATATGTGTGAATTAATAAATAAATATTTTGAAGCTACATGATGAAGTGACACATTGACACTATACAGTTACCATTCAAAAATACACAATAACTATTATACATTATGGTGTAAAATGGAATTTCTAAATTTCGGATTGAGTCATAGGTAATCCTGAAACCACATTGTTTTTATGTTTGTATTACATACGTCAAGTATTTATGAATGACGGTTGTTATTGTAGTTATTTGTATTTATCGTAAACATATAGTAAACACGCATTCTTCCTGTTTGGTTGTAGGTTAGTTGTGTTCAGAAAATGCCCAGTTCATTCATAATATTGATATAAAGGCGCGGTACATACAACTCACAAAACAACATAACTTTGCACTTTGAAAAACTGAGCAAGTTTCAATTTTCATTAACCTATTGGGAGAAATTGTCCTCCAAAGTACTGTAAAGTGACTAAACTAACTCTAACTTCTGTAGAGTTCTGTTCAAGCTTATTGCTAGTTAATTACTGATTTGGTTACGTGTTTGAGAACATGATAAAAATAATGACCACGGGTTTTTTTATAAAACAAACACCCTTCAAAGTTTTATATTTCTCATCGTTGAAGATACACTTTGGATTTTTTTTTATCATAGATAAAAAATGTATAACTTAACGATCCAAAATCTCCTTTCTCAACTAAATACATGAACACCCTTTTATACCAGTAATTAACTAGCAATTTGCTTATTTTAGACTACTCTCTAAGATATATATCAAAATAAATCAAACCGGTGCCGGACAGTTGGGTACCTTTCCTTGTTAGTCACGAGCTCCTCTAAAAAGAATTCGACCTACCTACTATATGTAGGTCAGTATGCCAAGTATTCATAATCCAAACAAAAGGTTAAATCAGGATAATTGTTTTAAATAATTGCGCGTAAATTGCTGTAGTAAATAAGTAACATAGTATCCTTTATAAGGAAAAAATAAAGCCGGAGTGCTGAATACGTAATATTACGTCTATTAAATTCAGATGAAACAGAACTGTATGAAAATAGGTTTATTTGTGAATCATTATATTTGTTAAATGCGAGTTTGCCCAAAGTGTGATCAATGCGGTCGATGCCTATAACGACCACAGACCTAAAAACCTATTTTAATGTTTACAGGTTTCACTGGAGGAGGCACAAGCCCTATCGCGCCAACTCAAAGTTCCATTCATAGAGTGCAGTGCAAAAGCAAGGATGAACGTTGACCAAGCTTTCCACGAGCTCGTCAGACTAGTCCGCCGGTTCCAAGAGGCAGAGCGCATCAACATCAAGTCAGACTACGGTAGTGGCAAAAAGAAAAAATGCACCATCCTGTAACAGACATCATATCTGTGGTGAGATTTGTTCAATTCGTTCTACATTCAAAAATTCGCGCCGGTCCGATGACAGATATTTTTTATTTTTGCAAATAAGTTTGTATTTTTTTTTATACAGATGTACTGACTATCTAAGGAGGGTTTAGTCAAATACCAAACAAACCAATTTTTGGAAAAGCTTTAATAAAAAAAATGTGTTTTAGCATGAGCTTAACAGTCAATGATTGAATAGATAGTTTGTACATTTTGAATGAAATTATTCGGGTTAATATTTATCAATGCATCTTTATATACTTCATTAGTTTTAAAATGCATACAGTCTTCATATTTTTATATTTATTTATTACGTTTTAGTTCTTAAGCATTATTTGCTTTATTTCTAATGAAAAAGCACATTGAAATGCAATTCGCATATTTCTTATTGTCTCGATTAAGAATAAATGTGATTCAATTCCACCTCTTTTTTATAAAGTTGGTACTTATTTGTGCCATACTTGAAATATACTGTTTTAACTCAAAATATTGCATATAAATAATTTGGCTTAAATGTATTAAACATTTCTGAATAATTAATTTGCATTGATATGGCTAAAAATTAAAATATTTTGTTATATTTATAATTGAAAAGTGGTCAGTTTTTTTTTATATTTACAGATTACATTATTAATGCTGATGTACTTTTTCATTTTTTGGTAGCTAAACAATTTTTTTTACAAACACTTTTTTGTTTTTTTTTTAAATGAACAAAGATTTAATGTGATGTCTGTGTGAAAATGCTTTCCACAAATAGCAGTTTACATTAATCACATATTTTTTTTAATAAAACGGTGCTTAAAATTATAGCTTTATAGGCTTTTAGCACAATATGGGATATAATCCCCATAGTTATTTACCGGTAATTTTTTATTTGGTTTACGTCTTCATAAACAACAATTTTCTTAAACGATGCCTTGCTTTAACAACTTGATATTTATTATTATTTTCGTTTTTAAAGGTTTGTTAAGAAGCCTGGCCTGATTTGGACGCGGGTTGGTTTTGATTACGTGCATAATAAATATATATTTTTTTTATTTTTTTTATTTTGCCAAAAAATAAGTGCTCTTTCGCCGCTTCCACGGCATCGTCGGCAGCGCAGGTTTAACTTTGGCTGTATGTTTTGAAGTACAGAGGGCAGGATAGAAGGTGAAACACTATTTACCGTATCACTTAGAATCTTTGCCACCTGTGGAGGAGACCCTGACACAGTCTTGCCTATCTTTAAATTTTACCTAACTGTAACAAAACTTTTTATGCTGTAGTCAAAAACAAACGTTACGCGTCCATATTTTAAATTAACTGTCTAAAAATCACACGATCGGTGTAAATGTAAACGTTCATTAAAAATTATTGAAGTAATGTCAATAAATAACAACATTTTTAATTAATGAAAACTGTGTGGAAAATTATAATTATAAATATTTGTACGTATAATATAATAGACGTCTAAATACCAAATACTAATGTGTATAAAATATTTTTGTTACATTTTTTGTCGTTCAATAATTAATTTTAGGTTAGCGTTAGTAGTTTGAATTAAATGTGTCATTTGAATAGAACCAATTTCTATCATTATTCAATTATTTTGTCAGATAGACATGTTTTTAATAAACTGAATTTTAACATAATCGTCTAAATAAGCATTTTTTTACGTAGAAGTAAGTTGACAGTTCAGCAAGTCTATTCCGTTTAAATGTCACCCTGAAAACATAAGTGAAGTGGATTGTCATTCAAAGACAAGCTATGGTTTGACACCTCAGTTCACATAACTTTTAACAGTGAGATGTTTACAGAATATCACAGAAGGATAACAAAAAAAAAAAAGAAATGACACATTTGATTTATTACAAGCTGTATGGAAATGTACCTATATCATAAAAAAGCTTTCTGGTTATTGGTAACGGCTGCACGAATAAACTTTGTATGAGGTGTCATCATAACAGACTATGTGTCAATGACAACATTTAAAATCCTATGTGGTAGTTACAATGGTCTCTCCAACTCGCCGATTTATTGGACGATTATGAGTAATAAATCTGGGTGTATCTGTCACCTTCTGTAAACCGTATGATAAAAAAAAATATAACGTTCACCTTTAACCAGAAAGTTTACAAACATTTCATATGTTAATTTTAAAAAGAGATATATATTTTTATATCGTAGTATTGGTTTTTACACATTTTTTGCTAAGCATGTATATTAGTTGGTGCACAACTGATTTTGATATACATATTTACAATGATTTTATATCGATTATAGCTTGTAACCAGTAGAGAGAGATATTTTTACAATAATATTATTGTTTTTATCAGCTTTATAAAATTAGGGAAAAATGTTTTTTGTGAACGTTTTTCATATCAGATTGGCCGTGTTGCTGGTAATATTTTCCAGTGATTTGAACAATCTTTATAAAAATAATTAATGAATTATATAATGAAAGCATGTAATGGAATAAACATTTATTTATTTTAGCGGCTGCATTAAATATTGTACAGTCAGCAACAGTATTTTTTTTGTGTTGTGAACTCATTCAGTATGTTAATATTATCTTATGATTATATCATTATTATAATTTAATACTGGTTATGTTTTAATAATTTCAATGCGATGTCTCTGGAATATTCATAATTATTTTTTGTACCTAGTAAGCGTAAATTGGTGTGAAATCTAGTTATTTTACATAGTAACACTGTTTGAAAAGACCAGTGTGAATTCGAATTTTGGAATAAAAACTTTTTTATATTCTACCAGTGTTGCCATGTAAAAAGACCTACTTGTAAATAAATTGTTTTATATATTGCGAGATCGCTTGGTGTATGAAATAGGTGATTATTTCCCGAACCGGAGCCCCTTATGGGCGCATGGCCCATACCATAGAGTAAATGTATGGAGTCACAGAGCAGGTGCAATATTGTAAGAAGAGCTTTAACTTGGGCGGTCTATCGCCGTAACATACTAAAATGATGAACTGTTGTCCAGCTAATTATTGTATTTGTAAAATAAATCATTGTAACATAAGCTTGCCTTTTTATTTGAAGAGTCTGCTAAATAAACCTTGAAGAAAACTTCTAACTAGTGCCAGTTTACGAGCCACTCTCCCGTCATATTGGCATTACCTAGCGCAGGGTCAGTGACACTCCAATAGACCAGAAAAAAAACTCGACATCATTCTTTGCTGTCAACGAAAATCCTACTAGTTACAGGTAGTATAAAACCAACTGGCGGCTCGGAACACACCGCGTGTCGAAAATCCATGTCGGAGTGAGGGGTGGGATCATAGACTACTATTATATGGGTGGGATACTGCACAGCGAAAAACGAGCTACAAAGCCGTAATTAAGTTTGAATCGAACTATACCCACGTAAATCCGTTTACCTACAACGAACGAATGGGTTTTGAACTAGAATCCATTCGGTTGTGCAACAACTGCTTAGCCGGTTGAAAATGCCGTAATTACCGAAACAATTAAACAGACATTGTGTCTCGCGTGGATCCACGTTTCGGGCACTCAAGGCGTTAAAGAGGAAAGCAAACTAAAAGGCTGAGGCCTCGTAAGTGCGTTGCGTTGCGTCGACGCTTCGATTTTAACTATTTTTATTTATAATATATAATAAAGACAGCTAGTTATAGACTTATCGAGCGATTTTTTCTTATTGAGCAGAACGCACCCATTAACCTTTTTTCGCGCCACGGTCTTATATAGAAGACGATCGTTTCCGTGCCCTCCACGCCACGTCTTTATTAGAAGACATTACATAATCGTAACGTTTATTACCTTAAAATACATGAACAAATGCTTTGTGCGTATTTTTACTATTGCCTTAAACCCTAAACTTAATTTTTTTATTTCAATAGGTAGGTATCTTTGTTTATATTAAAAACAAAAAAATAATACAAGCAAACATTTTTGTAGTGTCCCAACCGCCGTAGTCTTTTTAGGGAGATGTCTAGTGCTGAGGTTACTTGATTAAGTTTCTAAAGTGTCGATACAAAGAAAAGTTAAAAAAAAACACTTCTAATTTGAATCGAAATATTGAGTTTTGAAAAAATGCGATCCTTAATAGGAATGTATGTAATTTTGCTAGCCCTTACACACGTATTTACACAAAGTGCTGTAGTTTGGTTAATACTGATATCGATATTGAGAGATCCCGTCACTAAGAAAATAAAATATCGGTGCCTCGTTCGCCACAGACATTAATAGAAGGCACCCTGTGAAGTCACAGACGTAAGTGCATCAAGGTCAATGTGAGGTAGTGCAGCGCTATTATGGGTTGTTATCGTTATAAAAAAATGTAAAAAATGAGCGAAGCTAATGAATTTACTTCAGAAGAACTTTAAAAAATCCTACAAAGTGTGGATTAGGAAGTTGAATCCGATAAATAAAAGAGTACACAGACGAATATTTTAAGGGTAGTGTAAATTTTTTAACGGTAAGAAAATCAAAATAAATATTTTCGCTCAACAACCTAATTAAATTGGCGTAAGTGCGTAGGTACTTACATTCGAAATTAGTATGATAACTCAGAATACAGAACATATCAAAAATTACGTTCTTACTTTAAATGCGATACGCCGTATCCAGAAACGAAGCGCGTAATTTGGCCAAGTAAAATCGATAATAATAATATTAATCTGTGTTTAGCATGGAAAATACAATAAAATAAGAAAATTGAACATACACATCAATACTTAGGTATAATAAATCTATAGAAAACTCGTTTTTGTACATCGAAAATATTTCCAAAAAAAATAGCCAGAGTGTTAAAGAAGAATCAACAGAACCCATTTCCAGCATTTTTGGAATTTTTGTCTGTTTATCTGTTTATTTGTGCACGCATCACGTAATTTGACGAAACTAATGTATTTAGATACCTTTAATACACAAAAATTCTACGTAACTTGTTTCATCGCAATCGGTTCACTCTACCAAAACTTAGATGAATTTAAAGTGTTCAAGAAGTAAAATATCGCAACCGCAATTCAGATAGGTACTCGGACTGTTGAATGAATTTTTACTCACCGATATCTCCGTCAGTTGTGGAACGATTTTGGAATTTTTTTTTTGTTTGAAAGATTATGTTCCCAAATTGGTCCCATTTTAATTTGGTGAAGATCTGATAAAGATCTTCAGAGATATACAATAGAACTCTTCAATAAATGACGGCATATCTCTCGGGATTGCTGCAATCGCATGTATGTTTATTGTTTATACCGTTTATACCATATCATAACATAACATCACGCCAGTACGCTCTAAAGGGGTACGCAGATGTGTATAGTTCACCTTGGTACACCCTCATTTTACCGGTTATGGTCAAGTTTCATGATATATCGGGTAATTTGTTCTGGCATTATAGGTACCTTACATAACTACTTGCCTATTAGGTTGGTACAGCTAAAACAGTCAAAAATAAAAATAAACTTTTTCAAAAAAATACTAACGACTACCAAATAAAAACACTAAAAAGTGAAAAATAACTTTCTTTTTGGAAATCAGTGTCCGTAACGAAAAAAATTGGTACCTACCAAAGACACCGACTGTAGTCGGAGGATACGCCTGGTTTTGGTCAGCCAGCCCGCGCATATGTAGCCTCCGACTGCACAGCATAATTTTCTTCTTGTTTACGTCTTTTTAGATTGCTTTTAAGCAGTCGGGTTTTTGTTATTTTTAAATATTTTTTTATTTACAATTTTTTTGATAATTTTTGGTGAGTCAGGCTTTGCGGAATCGTAAGGCATCAAGTGTGGACATGAAGAAGAGCCTTGAAGAAGTAAGAGGAGTAGAAGTTAGCTTGTGGACGGTCAAGAGGAGGCTTTTGGCTGCCAATATCAGGATTTACCTCCCGGCTGCGGGCACTAAATTACTCCGTGAGCAGCTTGTTGCTCGACTTCAGCTTGCTTGAAACTGTGCTTCATGAAATAAAGTATTGTTTTCTGATGAAGCTAGAATCTCTTTGTGTGGAGAGGACCGACGCCGGCGAGTGCTGCGTAGACCACGGGAACGCTATGCGGAAGTGTGTTTCGAAGTAATCAGTCCTTATGGCGGATGCTCTGTTATGTTTTGAGCAGCAATTAATTCTACTGAGCTTACGGAGTTAGTTTTCATAGAAAATTGAACATTAAATGCACACCGGTACATAATGTTCCATATGCACAAACCGCATTGACTGCACTTGCAGAAGATTCCATTTTTAGGGACGACAAAGCTCGCCTGCACCGTTCGCGACGTGGAAGCGTACATGCAAGAAGTTGGGATCCGTCGTTTAGATTGGCCAGCTCGAAGTCCTGACCTCAATCCAATTGAGAATGTCTGGGATTTTCTAAAGAGACGGGTAAGATCAGTGCAACCTGCTCCACAAAACATCAGGGAGCTAATAAGAGTCATTGCAGAAGAGTGGGAACGTATTCCTCAAAACGTTATTAAAAACATCATGGAGAGCATGCCCAGAAGGATTCAAGCTGTGATTTTGGCAAGTCTTCAACCTAATAACACTCGTTATAAGGTTTTTACATTTGTAACTATATTTAATTAAAAAAGTAAAAAAAATGTTCCTGTATTTATTGCAGATCACTTCTTATTGTTTGGCCGTGTACATCGGTTTTAAAGAATTCATAGAAAGTAAAAAAAAGCCAGACTTCACTTCACGCGTATTAATTTACACGATTATAAGTAAACAGACTAGGTACGTCATCAATTAAATTTCATTTAATCAACTCAAATCGACCTAATAATGTAAATTTCTTTAGGTGCCCGTTTTTTTTGCAAAAGAGTGTACAAACCAATTAGAAACTTCATTTTTAAGAAGTACCTAATTGAATTACAAATACCAAATACGTAGGTATTTGTATTTCCTGACTAAAAGAACAAGTACTTAGTTAAAGTAAAGTCAAAAAAAAATAACCTATCTGCGAGTATCTTGTGCTTAGGAGTTGAAATCCTTTTCTCTTATAAGAACTAGTAGAGTAGATATATTACAGGTAGAATCAAACTTAACGGCGGCTCGGAACACTCCGTGAGCCGCTGTCCAGTAGAATATTCATGTGACAGCGCAGGTGAGGTAGTACCCTACGTACTGCTACTGTGGTATTATATTATCTGTGCTACTGCGAAATTCACAGCCTTCATTAAGTGTAAATCGATCTTTACTTGTTTTATTCGAAAAAAAATTAGGTAGGTATAGATAAAAAAGCTGGTGCTTGTCATGTGGTCCCATTTATTTTTCATCAAGATCTGATTAAGAACTTCGGAGAAACACATCAGAACTCTTCAATAAATGACGGAAAACCACTTGGGATAGATGCAATCGCATGTCTGTTTATTGTTTACACCATTTCATAACATAATAAATCACGACAGTACGCTCTAAAGGGGTACACAGGTGTGAACAGTTCACCCTGGTATACCTACTCTCATTGCACCGGTTTTGTTTAAGTTTCGTGTTATTGGGTAAATCTATTCTGGCTTCACTTTGGGCACTATACGCGTAGGTACCTAGCCTATAGAATTGATCCATTATGCACCACAACTAAAAAGTGAAAATAAAAACTTTTTTACAAAAATTACCGACTTCCAAACAAAAACACTGCAAAGTGACAAATAACTTCAATTTCGGTAATCGGTGTCAAACAACGAAGAAACGAAAACAGGAACACCGACTTCCGAATTGAAGTTATTTTTCACTTTGTAGTGTTTTTAGCGCATAAGTACGGTTAGGTTATCTTAAATTAAACAAAAAAAATAACCAAGTATACTTTTATTTATTTCAAGCTTAATCAACAATATTCAACACAGCGTGGGCCCAAGCTGCGTTAAAACCGTGTGGTCACAACAATAATTATAAACCAAACTCTCCATTTAATCATAGCGGCGACGTTTGAGAATAAACTTCGGGAAGTTTCGTTTTCAGGGCTTCTGGCACAGCAGCAACTTCTCGGCCTCATTCTGGACAAAATAAAATTTTTGGATGTTAATATTAGTTATACCACCCACAAAATATTTCTTATAACCCGTGATATTTTTTTGACCATATCTACACTTAATAATAATGCTATTATGAAGAGAAAAGATTTGATTGTGCGCAAGTTTGTAAAATTGTTTGTATTGGATAAACTCAAATACTACTAAACCGATTTAAAAAAATCTTTCCCCTATGGAAAGCTACATTATTCCACAGTTGGCGAAAATAGCATTAAGGAGCGTCCTCAATGGGAGCATTCTTTCGTGAGCATTTGTAAACAAGCAATCGTAGACAAGCAACAAATGCTTCCGAGCTGCAACAAATGCTTGCCGCACATTCGAGCAAAACTATGAACGTTCGAATCGAACATTCTCTTGCGAGATTGGAGCATTCGAATACGATCTCGGTAAATGTCATTGATTCGATACTACGATGGACCAAGCAGTTCACAAACACTTTTGATCAAGGAACTGTTCCTTGCTTTAAAAGTGGCCAGTAATATTCCTACATACATACTCATTCATTTCACTATCTGAGTACTCGCTTTTGAGCGTTTTATTTGCGTCAACATCGAATGGGAGCCGTTGCCGCGAAAATCGTTGCAACGTCCACACCAGCCGAAGTTCGCGCTTGCGTGTAAGCTTTGTAACGCTCGGCTCAACGTCCACCCCACTCGAATATTCGACGTCGAATGCTCATTAGTCATTACACGTGAATGCTCTCAGTGAGGACGTTCCATTAGTAACAGAAGTTGTCAACGGACGTGCCAATGTAATTTTTTGGCGTGCGCTATGCGTGCGCTGCTAAAATTATTGATCAAAGAGTAATATAATAAATACGGAAGTGTTACATAAAATATTGTAGTACATGTTTGCAATAATCATAATTACCTACACAAAAGTCCGCGAGGCTGTATGTGTAACTATTATTTATAGTTGAGCAACAATAACCCCTGTATGTTGTATTTTTATGAATAACTGACTAGCTGTTGCCCGTGACTTCGTCTGCACAGTATTAGTACTTCAAGCAGCCCATTTTTTATATCGCACCATTATATTGTAGGAGCGTGGGCAGCCTTGTCGAGAAATTATTAGTTCACCATAAAAACTTGCACCACCTTTTCCAACCTCTTAAGGATGGTTTCCGGGATAAAAACAAACCTATTTCCTGCCCAGGGTTTCAAACCATCTCCATACCAAATTGCATCTAAATCGGTTCAGTAGTTTAGGCGTGAAAAAGTAACAGACAGATAGAGTAACTTTCGCAATAATAATATTATATAAGTATGGATTATGCACCTGTAAATTCCTCTTTAAATTATTCAAATCGGACCTTTTGTTAAGAAGTTACAAAAGGTTTATTTATGCAAAAAATTAGAAGTTGTTTGTAAGTTTTTAAAATATTGTTTGTTTAAATTCTTCAGCTCCACTGCCACTTGTCTCCACAGACTACTTAGGGATGTCTCGTAATTTAATTGGCACCTATAGCAGATTCCTCTAAAATTTGTGGTTGGTCAAACACTCATCCGTTCGGAAATCGATTCCTAGATATCACACATGCAACCTGCGTTTTCTACTGATCCACAAGCTAACCAAGGTATTTTACCTTGTGGATGGATCTAAGCATTATATTATCTGTGCCTAAGCTAAGTAAAATAGTTAACATACCTGGATCAATTTATAGATAGCAGCAATAGTTTCCTCACTCCTGCAGGACATGGTAGCAGTCACGGCTCCTCGCTTGCCCCCCCAACTGGACGTGAAAGTCAACTGGGCATCGGTGATCATGCACAGACAAGCGACGATGAGTACAAGCAGACTGATGTTGTGCATGATGACAAAGGAATTTCAGATACTTGATATAATATGATGAAAGGGTAAAGGAGATGTGATGCTGCAATGTTACATTCTGAGCCTTTTATAGGAGCAATGCACGATGAAGATAAATTGAAAGAAGCCATAGTAGATTTAATTGGGATGAGATTGAATCTATGAGGCTTCGCTCACGTCATCTGGCTACCTACTTACCACCTACCTACTTTACCTACCATACCTACTCTACCCACCTACCCTACCCTACCTAAACTTCTTTTTTTTACCGTTCCTTCCCTACCCTACCTACCTTATCCTACCTACTCTAACCTATCTACCCTACCCTACCCTACCCTACCTACCCTACTCTACCTACCCAACACTACCTACCCTACCCCTGGTCTCTCGCAATCCCCCGCCCTCGCTAGTTCTGTATCTGCCACTCACGTCATCTGTTTTTAGATCCCAGCCTCGGATTGTCTGGCGTTCTTTTGAAATTTCTTTCATACTGAAAATGAAAATGCTTTGTTGACTTACGCAGACAAGTTGAATGAAAAAAATAAGAGAAACTGGGCGCATATTGTGTTGATACATAATATTGCTTTGTACATAATGTTTGCGACCGAGCTTTGCGAGGGTGAAAATTGAGAAAACGATGTTTTCTAAAAATGAAACCTAGCTAGATCGATTTATCGCCTCCGGAACACTCTACATACTAAATTTCATGAATATCGTTGGAGCCGTTTCCGTGATTCAGATTACATATATACAAGAATTCCTCTTTTAAAGGTATTAGATAGATAGATATTATTGGTACCATAGCATTTAATTTTTTTTCGTCCAAGCTAATATTCCCCAGAGGTGGGGTCTATAGCTGTTTCAATACCTGCTTGATGCAGGTTTGTTTTCGATTGCTATGAGTGATAAATGTCGGAAACATGATTGGCCCATAGTAGCAAACAAAACAAACTAATAATAATACACATTATCCATCAGCAACATGCTCTGAAATATACTCTTGTGGCATCGGAGGTACCGTACTACAGGTATGTGCCTGACCCAGTTCTGGAGAATGGCAATATCACATTTTACTGGGATCGGTCCATCATCACTGACAGGACTATTGTAACCAATAAGCCTGATATTGTGGTGGTAGACTGAATCGAGAGGCGTGCCATTGCACGCCTCTCGACATTACCGATTGTTGACATTACCGTCCCGCATGACGGGAACCTCGTGAAAGCCGAGAAAGATAAGCAAATCAAGTGTCTTGACTTTGCTCGCGAGGTTGTCGAAATGCGGGATGTGGACTCAGCGATCATTGTACCGATAATTGTATCAGCCAATGGCTTAATAGCTACGAGCCTCAACCAACACTTTAGGAGGCTCTCGTTAGGCGGCTGGGTCAAGGGGCTGATCCAGAAAGGATTTAGGAGGTAACCCTCTCTGGAACCCTGACCGCCGGTAGCTTGGACCCTGTTCCCGATACCGGTGGGCCTCTATTTTTTATATTTTTAAATGTTTTTTTTTTTTTGTGTGTTCCTTAAAAATATTTTAAAAATGTATTAAATAAGAAATAAGTTGAATAAAGGATATAATAATAATAAATTTATTTCAATTATCTTTACAAACTTATAATCTTATCTCATCTTTATAATCTTGCATAGAGGCCTCTTTTTAAGTATAATAAATACCTGTGCTAGGAGACCCCGCTCTTCTAAAACTGGAAACAATAATATTATAGGAGTGTACATACACTCCCATGTGGGCGGTGTGTGTGTGATGTGTGAGTGTCGCTTATCGATAAATTTTCACATGATACTTTGTAAAAGAGTTCATTGTCATCATACGAGTAACTCTTGCATACTAGCCAGTCTATTAAACTGTTTTTGATTTATAGCGAGACTAACGAACTGCAAAAGATTTTTTTAACATCTATTTTATTTAAGTGAATTGCATATAAGTATATGTATAAAAAATCAATTGCATTACGTTAGTCTCGGTCTAATTTAGACGTTACAGTAGGGTCAATACGAAATCTGTCTTATCGAAGACAGACTTCCATTTTTTTTAAAGTGCTGTCTGTGTTTTTTTGTCAAAAAAATTCAACGTTTGATGCTATTTCCCAAAAAAATATACAAATCTTGTAGTAACATTGAGAAAAAAATCAAACAGAAGTTCGAAATTTGTCGGGACTCCACTTCAAATGAGTTGCCAAGCAAGACGCGTTGCAGCCTATTTTATTTACATTCCGAATTAGGTGGTCGAATTTGCCGCTAGTTAAATTTGTGGTTTGCTGATCAGGGTCCGAGGACCCCAGTGCACGGCACCATGTAGCCCTCCGGTAGTAAGCCCTTGGGTACAGTCATAATCATCATTTCAGCCTAAAGATGCCTACTGTTGGACATAGGCCTCCCCACAACGTCGCCAAAATGATCGGTCCTGTGCGTTTCGCATCCGCCGGACGCCCGCAGCCTTGACCAGGTCGTCGCTTCACCTAGAGGGAGGCCTTCCTACGCTACGTCTTCCGGTACGCGGTCGCCACTCTAGAACTTGTCGGCCCCAACGGCCATCCGTTCTGCGCGTAATGTGCTCTGCCCATTGCCACTTAAGTTTGGCAATTCTTCGGGCTGTGTCGGTAACCTTGGTTCTCTTGCGGATGTACTCATTTATGATTTGATCACGCAAGGAAACTCCGAGCATAGCCTTCTTCATTGCCCTTTGGGAGACTTTTAGCTTTCTGAAGAGGCCCATTGTGAGCGACCAAGTCTCTGTCCCGTAAGTAATCACTGACAACACACACGCCTCGCACGTTTTCGTCTTGAGACATTGTGGTAAGTTGGACAAGAAGATACCGCGCCACTTCCCGAACGCTGCTCAGCCGAGTCAGATTCGACGGTTGACCTCCTTCTCGAAGTTGGGCCTACCTAACTAGACCGTTTGTCCCAGGTAGACATAATCTTCCACAACTTCGAGTGTCCAACTTTTATAGGAGTGGGTGCAACATGGGCATTCAACATCACCTTGGTTTTGTCCATGTTCATTTTTAGTCCCACTCTTTCGGAAGCTCTACTGAGGACATCGAGCATTGTACTGAGATCCTCAATGGTCTCAGCCATAGCCACTATATCGTCGGCAAACCGAAGGTGAGTGATGTACTCGCCATTGACGTTGTTACCTAGCCCTCTCCAGTCCAGAACCTTGAAGACATCCTCCAGTGCATTAGTGAAAAGTTTCGGAGATATGACGTCTCCCTGTCTTACACCTCGCTGCAGAAGGACAGTTTTCGAAGTCTGATCCTGAAGTCGGACTGACATGGTGGAGTATTTGTACAAACACTTCAGCACCTCGATGTACCGGAAGTCGATTTGGCACCGTTGGAGAGACTGCAGTACAGCCCAAGTCTCGATCGAATCGAAGGCTTTCTCGTAGTCCACAAACGCTAAACAATGAGGTGGGTTATACTCTTCGGTCTTCTGTATAATCTACCGTAGCGTATGTATGTGGTCTACGGTGCTAAAGCCTTTTCGGAAACCAGCTTTTTCGGGAGGCTGGAAATTGTCAAACCTGCGCGCGAGACGATTCGTGATGACTCTTGAAAACAACTTGTATACATGGCTAACAAGTGGGATGGGCCTATAATTCTTCAATCGGACATTGGCGCCCTTCTTGAAGAAGAGAAGAGCCACACCCCTACGCCATGCCTGTGGCGTTTTCCCTTCGAGTATGACGGAATCAAACAGCTTCTGAAGGGCTTTAAGTACCGGTTTTCCACCGAGTATTTAATACGCTCAGTATTAAAGCAGCGAAGAACACTTTTCAAGAACTTCGAGATCCGTCTATTTAGCCACCGATAGTTCCACGCATCGTCTGAAGACTGCAAGATCATTTCATGCCTCTCCTTCATGAGCTTGAGAGTTGGATCGGATAGTTTCTTGTTCTTATTTACACGACGCGCGACGGGTCTTGTGAAACTTAGACCCGATCGTATCGATAGTTTCCACGAACCCATCGTTGTAATCGTCCACGGAGCTACCTAGGTACTCGAAACGATTCTGGAGTTCGAGCTGAAAGCCTTTGGAATTTTTGAATCTGAATCTGTGCTGGACGGAGCGTAGACTTGAGTTCAGTCGAGATCTTTCCAGCTTAATATTTAAGTTCAATGTGTCTCTTAACATGCGGTGATCACTTTCGGTTTTTACCGCGTTGATCACAGAAACATCATTGAACATTTGCTTCTTCGTCGACATGATGAAGTTTATCTCATTTTTCGTTGCACCATCGGCGCTCTGCCAGGTCCACGTCCTGTGCTCACGCTTTCTGAAGAAGGAATTTATCATATAGAGGCCCTCCTTCTCCTTAAAACTGGCCAGTAGGTGACCCCAGCGATTCCGTCGTCCAAATCCAAATTGCCCCCACTCGCAGCTCATTATTACCCAGTTTCGCGTTGAAGTCCCCTATGACCACGATGAAGTGTGCTTTAAGACCATGCATGGCTCTGGAAATGTCCTCATACATGCTCTCTACTTCGTCGTCGGTGTGTGCCGAGATCGGAGCGTAGACCTTTATGATCTTCAGCGAATACCTTGAGGATATTCTGAGTATAAGGTAAGCCACCCTGGTCGACACACTCTCGATCCTCATTACGTTGGCCACAAGTGACCTGTGAACGATAAACCTAGCACCACCCTGGGACTGCCGGTCGCACTCTCGGAAGTAGAGCAGGTTACCGGATTTAAGGATTATCGAGTCCTCCTCTCTCTTCGGACTTCAGATAACCCTATTATACACCATCGTAGCCCGCTCAACTCTTCCTCAAGTTCGGCTATCTTCTCGTCGGTCCGGTGTGTTCGCGTTTTGTATATTGCCAGGAACAGTCGACGGTTTTATTGGGGTAGCCGGGTCCACTCCGGGGATTCTTCGCACCCTTTGCCATGCCATCGCCTCGACTGCTACCGTAGTCGAGGGTAGACGGCCTGCCGGGCACTAGGGGGCATTCCATGGTTGCGCTATTCATCGGTTTGGGAGTGTTTGCCATAATCGCCATGCTTGGCAGGCGGGTTGGCGATTGCAGTTTGTTATGAAGTGCAGAGAACGCTGCTGCCCATTCTCTGGTGTGTTTCTTAGTTGCCTCTTACGACAACCACGGGCAGATGTGGGATGGTGAAATTCTTAACGTCCGACACCATACGGAACTTCAGTTCAGTAGGTATGTCTTATTGTCACCGTTACGATACTTGCCTACTATCGAACTTGGACGTCAACAACATTCGTAATGCTTCTCGTACCTATCTAATCTTTTAGAAGTACTGACAGAATCTCAGTTTCTTTTCGCTAGCTGCTCTAGAAAGCTAGACAAAATGCTATTCTATACACATTTCAAGTTGTGAACCCGATAAAAAACGAAAAAATAAACCCTTTTACTTGCAAGTCGCTGCTTACACCATCTGTAGCCGTGGAACGAAACCGAACGCGATCGATGTACTTATAAAACTAAACATCTTAGGATCGATTTCACCAAAGAAACTAATCGTGATTTGTTAAAAAAAAAACAGCGTTCTGATTGGTTGAGACCGCTGAGAAACTACTAATCAAAACGCTGTATTTGTATAAACTGAGTTTAGTTGAACTAATCGCGATTAGTTTGATTGATGAAATCGGCCCTCAATCAGACGAAAAACGCTGTTACGTCGGCACGGTTTCTTTGTATGGGATGTATGCTAGTATTATTTTGATCTGTATGCTAGTATTATATTATCTGTGGTAACTGGTATGGTACTGCATCAAACGTAAGCGAAAACCAAAATATCTTTCAGACAAAACAGACATCTCCACCTACTTAAAAGATGATGTTATGACGGTCTGTAAATAACAATTTAAATCAATCCCAACGCTGACCTTCGTTTGTCCACCTGAGTAATTTGGGTACTGACGCCGAAAAAGGTCACGTAGAAAAATTACAAAACATCGCAAAAAAAACATTTGAAAAACATTTTTATTATCTTCCACGAGTAAAACTTGAGATATACGCCATAAAGTGTGGGCATTTCATTACATTGGACAGGCTTCATTTGATTTAGCATAGAAAACCTTAAAGGCGCTTTATAATTAAGACAAGGGGATATAAAAACTCGGGGATGTTCTTCAAATGACCATTCGGTAGTTAGCAGAGCTGTGGAAAGTATAGAAATCATCAAAAATATACAAAATGTGTCGCATCCTCGTCTTATTCCTGCTCGTAGCCGCGACTGCCGTTGTTATTGAGGGACAGCTGACTTTCAGCTCCGGATGGGGCAACGGGAAGAGAGCTATCAATTATGAGCAAGCAAATGATGATTGTAACCCAGAACAAGCGATTTTACAAATATATAAGCTGATTGTGGTAAGTGCTTTTACTGTATATTCAGCCTTATTTATCCCCTTGAGTGCAATTGAGAACTTTGGTTCAGGAAGAGACATGACTATTTTAAAACTGATTACCGTCAAACGGGATGAATTGGAATGCAGGGGTGACTAGAAACGAAACTTTGAAGGGAATTTTCACGTTATTTCAAAATTGTTTGCAGCATTCTAGTAGTAGATAACTAAACTAGCTTCTGCCAGCGGCTTCGCCCGCGTGAATATCGAAAATTATGCCAAGGGAACATATTTTCCCGGGATAAAAAGTATCCTATGTCCTATTCCAGACTATAATCTAACTGAGTGCCAAATTTCATCCAGATCCATCGACCCGTTTGAGCGTGAAGAAGTAACAAACATACAATCACACACACACACTTACAAACTTTCGCCTTTATTATATTAGTGTGATGATTATAAAAAAAAAAAACAATCTTTGTTTGAAAACCATAAAGTGGTATCAAAGTTAAAATCCTAATCAAAGAGAAATGTGCCCATTCAGCCCTGCATTCCTATTCACCCAGTTTGTTGGTAGCAGTTTCTAAATCTTAACTTTAATCTAGATATAAAATTTGAACTAAATATGATAATACCATCACTCCTGCAGCCTAATTGAATACGGTTTGACCGCCATCAATCGACCAATCACTTAGGCAGCAATCCACATCACGTCTGGCGACGACGCGCGACGACGAAGGCGTCAGGCCTTGCCGAATTCACTTGCGCAATTAGGCTGATGGTTTCTCCAAAGGATAAGTCAGAAGTACCTTTTACACCCACACGAAATCTTAAGTTTTAGTAAAATAGGTACCTCTGCCTTATCCTTTGAACCTATCAATTTGAATGACGAATCTATTAATCGTTCCTTACCATTATGGTTAAAAAGTTTTTATAAATATATTCCCTTGTGTATTGTCTAAAGTCTCGTCAGTTTTAAAGAACCTACTTAAAAAGAAAAATACTTACCGACTTCCAAATAAAAAAAAACTACAAAGTGAAAAATAACTTTATTTTTGCAAGTCGGTGTATTCGTAGTTACTATTTTTTGCGTTATGGACCAAAAAGAAAGCTATTTTTCACTTTGTAGTTTAATTACATTTAATAATATTTTTGAAATTAGTTTTTTTTTATTTTTCACATTTTAGTTGTAGGTACCTATCTACCTAATAGGCAAGTTGTTTAGTAAGGTACCTATAATGCCAGAATAGATTACCCGAATATCATAAAACTTGATCATAACCGTCGAAATGAGAGTGTACCAAGGTGAACTGTATGCATCTGCGTATCACTTTAGAGCGTACTGGCGTGATGTTATGTTATGAAATGGTGTAAACGGTTAGCAGATATGAGATTGCAGCAATCCCGAGAGATTTGCCGGTATTTATTGAAGAGTTCTGTTGTATATCTTCGAAGTTCTTCATCAGATCTTCACCAAATTAAAATGGGACCAATTTCGGAACATATTATTTCAAATAAAATAAGAATTTTCATAATCAGTCCAGAAATGACGGAGATATCGGTGAACATACAGAAAAAAGAAAGTCAAACAAAAATGGGGCGAATTTCTTTCTATGAACGAGAATCTTAATCGTTGAACTATGCACCTGAGCTATTTCCCATTAGATGTTAACAAAGTCCCTTTCCAGGGAAATCGGGAGCGGGACTTCAGTAGATCTGAGAGCACCCCAAAATTAAGTTATGTTCAAAGAATCCCTATTAAGTCAAGCATATAGTATCAATACAGTTTACGTTTAGGTTTCTACGAGTAGTTGATATATATCATCATCTGCGTGCCCTTTTCCCATGTTACTTGGGGTCGGCGCAACACGTTTTCTAATTCCATACCGTCCTGTCCTCCGTCACGCCATCACTGACTCCCTTTTCTTTCATATCACAGCTCACACAGTCCCTTTTTGCCTTTCTCTCTCTCTCTCCATCCACATTTATATTCATAACTCTTTTAGTGCATACGTTTCATCTCTTCTCATCACAAGACCAGGACAAACGGTTTCCTTTCAACTTTTCTGTCACTGGCGCCACTTTCAATGTAATATACCCAAGTTGTCATAACTTAACTAATATTATAAAGATGTAAAATTGTACATATGTTTTTGCTGGGTAATCTCTAGAAGTACTGTCGGATTACGAAAGTTCTTACACTGATAGTAAACTACAGTAGACTGTGTTGCACAACACAGAATCCGGCAGGGAATTTCACTTGTCTCCAATTTACTGTTAATAGCACATCCATCCGACTACCTTAACCCACATAACTCAAGGACTAATATTAATATTTTCTATTACAGTCGGAAGGAGAAAAAATACGAGCATGTCAACGTGAAGGAAAAATGTAAACTTCGTTAGAACTCGTCGGTTTTTGCGTCGTTCAGAATTTATTTACTAAAACTGAATAGATTTGTTTATTTTAATATGTTTTTTTATCTATAGTATGTTGTAAGGTATTATTCTCATATAATGTTTTGTAGATAATGTATTCGGGAGATAAATGATGCAGTCAAATGCTTTGGGTATAACGACCACGGACCCATGCGGGACTCCATTTTTTTTTGGTTTGTCTCTCTAGGCTATAAATCTGTCTAATGCATTATTATCTGCCCTAAGCTTTATTATAATATTAATATTGTAGGTAAATGAGCGGCTGGATCATTTATGAATTACAATTATTCTAATAATGTTATATTTATTAATTAACTATGTAACAAATGTTGTTTTATTTCTATGAAAACTTATGAACCATCAATCAAGATTATCTTGTACTTAAACACATATTATATCTTTGTTGATAGCTAGGTCAATTTGTTATTTCAAATAAAACACATTTACATATTTCGGTATACTTTTATTAAAATCATTATGTTTTACATCGTTCCTTTATAATTAAATGGAAATGGATACAGAAGTAGGTATTACGTCTTTCTTTGTCACCCTCGGATGCTTTTTTAATGTTAGATGATCTAGCTCAATCATTAGCTGTGTCAAATTAATTATGTTTAACACAGCTTATGAATGAAACTTCTACCTGTACTTTAATCTTAAGAGGTAAATCGACCATTATGACTTCTAAAATCTTAATTCTGGTCATTATATTATCATACAGTTACTTAAACCTACTATCATGCATTACCTCTTTCAGATTCAACGTAAAGATTTAACCTTACTCGTAGCAGATCGTTCTGTCTGTTTCGTCAATTTGCGCCAAGGGCAACTCTGTCGTCGGACCAACTGAAATCTTAACAGTGACAGATATGTTGAAGATGTATTATTATACAGCGATTTAATTGACTTTACAATTAAATGTGAGGGTTACGGCAATAACATGCGTAGAACATGTATTGGAAATTGTTTTAATAATTTGTCCATACGAGGCAGTAAAGACTCAGTCAAATCGTCATCGATAGTACTGTTGTATTTAACTTTATCGAATGCAAATTCTAGAAGTATCACACAAGCAACGGTGGCACCTCGAGAAGCTGCTGCTGCATTCTTAAATGGAACCATTAGTAATTGTTATATGTAGTAACTTAACTAATGTCTACCTGTCTGCCTGACACTGTACTCCACATAGATCGAAATTGGATAGTGGGTAAACTACGGGCTAAAATCTCTTCAGATCGCAGTATTATCGATAACAACAATTAAGACACCGAGTCTACAATAATTAGCATACATACGAAAAAGTTACACGTATGTGTGCCTAATACGTCTACAAGATTTTGAGCGCTGGACATAGGCTAATATTTTCCTTACATACAATGAATGGTAAATGAACTATATTATTATAATGTATTTGCTATCGCTCGTCACAGCCCAAGAATACATATTTAAGGACACATCTAAACGATTACAGTTTTGCACATAGTGGGTTTAAGACCTAAATTCAAATTAAAGGACGGAAGAGAAAAAATGAGCAAGAATCGTATAAAATCAATGCTTTATTCGTTTCTAGAGCTTTTACAATCAAACTGAGACGAACAAGTGCGTAGTGTTGAAATCATGTACCGTAATTATGATAGCATCTGAATCGATCTATTTGAATTTAACACCTTCTAGTATCACAAAGTCAAGATGTACTATACTTTTATAGTTTAGAGCAGATAAAGAAGCAAGGTCTATAAGTTGTGGTACATTTAAAGCCTGTCGTCTTCTAGATTTTGAACCAAATTCGTTCTCTCCGCCGAATTATAAAACGAATGTGCCTAAGTCATAATGTATGACTTATTGTATTAACAGCCGAACACAGCATTAGTGATATTTTATATGTGGGTATTGTAACATTTACATATTGAGAAATAGATTTAAACGTAGGTATCCATATAATGTCCCTTGAGCCATGGATTGAAAATAAATTAAATGTTTCCATTAAGCATGATTACAATGTTTAAATTGGAAAATTAATACAGTACGATAAAGTTAACAGACAGTCTGGTAAAGAAAATTAAAATGTCAAAACTATGAATTAGATAAATGTACAGAGCTTTGAAACAATAGCTCAAGGGACAATTAACTACGAATCATTTATTTAGGAAACATTGAGTAATATTTACAGTGATACGTACAGACAGAGAAATTAACTTTCATAAAATCTTATCATTTGTTTATAATGATATAATTGTAATTTTAAATATAGGTAACTGTACAATGAGCGACACAGGTGTAGAAAGTTGTAGGCCCAACTATTTACACATTTACCATTTACCTACGTGTCTTAGTGAAAATCTTAATGTGCAACTAATCATGGAAGCTTTACTTGTGAATTTACTATCTATTTATAGTTAACTGGTTTGAGAATATATTATAGACATTAAATATTAACACATAAACTTTTCGATTACTTTGAACAATGAAGAAAGTCATCTATATAAACAGAATAATACATTTTCTGATGGTTTCATTCCAAATTCATTTTATGCTACATTCGCTTTGTAGGTGCATAAACACTACTGGTTCACGCACGCCAAAAGTTTATATAATTATTATTATCATTGAAAGCACAAGTTAAACATGTTGAATGAAACTTTTTTATTTGATTATATCCCGATACCATTTCGACTTGTTAGTTTGCAGCAGTAAGCATTTGATTTTGGAGTACCATCCCTCTTTATTTAAATTGTAATTTTCTTGGCCTCCGTGATAAATTATCATATTAAAATTTCCAGCAAGAAAATACCCGATTAATAATACTTATAATAAATGGTTTTATAAATTCCTTCTTTTTCGTCACAAGTATTAGTAATATCTTAAATCAGTATGTGTCGTAAATGATACCTACACGATAGATACATAACTAGGCCACTTATGCCTGCCATAGACAAACAGCTTTATGCTATCAATATTTCGTACTAATTAGAAATCTTATAATGTTGAGTTATTTAAAGGACAAATTAAGGCTGTTCACTGTAGTTGACTTATTAATACGAAATACTGTACCTGTTAGTATTGAGCTAATAATAGCTGTTTGTCTTTGGAGGTTCTGACATGTAATCTACTATCTAGAGTTAAAACGAACCTCTTTTCTCTAACAGATAAAGTCCTTCGCATACTTTCGACTACTAATGTAATACTTAACACTATACCCTTCGTATCATAAACATTAATTTTGAGGGTACCTAGTATAATGAAACCGCATATGTAGTTTCTATTACACCTTAACTTAGATTAGATTACGAACGAATCCATACAAGGAGTCATATCTTTGGTAAAATTATCGAAAATTTTTAATTTTCGGAAAGAAAAATACTTTTTGTACACATTATGTTGGGACTTGATAAGTGCCGAAATAGACGTACCGTTTGTTAAACGATTGATTATTCATTAATTTTGTTAAAAAATTTCATGAACTGTTCCTGTTAGCTTAAAAACGGAAGCCTGACCTACACCGGCACTGGGGCACATTTATATACATATAGACACTTTGAGCTTTGCTAATTACACTAACGCCAACGAATACTGAGTGGGAATCTGCCACAAGGAAGACGGTGATTAAAAGAATGCACTAAGTCTGTCACGATAAATGAATAGGGTGAGTTCTAGAGTCTAGGCGTGCGTGGGATCCAGCGCGCGGAGCGAGGGACGCGGGGGGCGCGGGGGCCGCGGCGGGGGGCGCGGCGGGGGGCCCAGGCGCGCTGGCGTGGCGGGCAGCACGCCCGGGCCCGGCCCGCCCCGGTAGTAGATCATCAGCCCGTAGATGATCACGAACAGCACGTAGGGACTCATCACGGCCACCACCAGCAAAGCCCGCGAACCCGCACCGCGCTCCAGATAGTCGGAGAATCACTTCTCCTCGTCCTCGTCGCGGAACAGATACGTCGACCTGACCACACGATAAACACCGTTTTACATAAACGTCTCGCAAACCAGGAATCGATGATGACGATTCGGAAAAGGCATGGATTTATAAGGCTTTCTAAGTATTAAAACCTATAAGTCTAAAATGATTGTTTGAAAGTCAAAGCATTTATTTCAATTATACCACTTACAGGCACTTTTGAATTGTCAAGAAGTGACGGCGTTAGAGCTGACTTCATTCCTTACATATAGTCCTGAAAGATTTTCCACAATAACTCACAATACAATTATTACAACACGGGTGGGTAACTGGATATTGCACATTCTTGACTTTCATTTGTCACCTCTTTATTTATTACAACTACGGGAGGAGTATCTCTATTCGCAAAGGAGAATGGTTAATTCAGATCCAACACCACACCTCAAAATTTAATTCTAGGGAGTCACAACACAGAGGGTGAATTAGGTTACTGATTTTTTATTCTGAGAATACCCAATCAATACCCAATCTAAACATTCGGAATCATACTCACCAATAAGCCAGGTTAAATAAAGCGAACACAAGTGGGAAGGTGATCCTGGAGATGACGTCTATCCGCTTGGAGCGGGTGGGGAACTTGGACATCCACAGGCGGCAACAGTTCTTGCGCGGCGGGTTGATGTGAATCTCGCACTGCCGCATCTTGGATTCCACCACACCGCCGCCGCCGCGCACCAAGGGTTTCTGTTTGTTGCAGACCAGTCAGGGAGGCGGGACAAATTGCATCTTCGACTAAATCATAGGGCTATGTGCTTTTGAATTCAGATTCTGACTTCTTAAAATGATGAAATTTTTACTGATCTATGTAATCTCCATGAAATGCATGCATATTGGGCCATGGAAATGTAACAAAATTCCAAAAATAACGTAACTAACACAAGGACTCCAAATCCTAAAATAAGTAATGAAACTAGTACTACTAAAACGGTTATCTTTACTACCTATGCTACATAATTCGAAACGAAAGACGATCAAATAAATCCAATCAGTCAAATAAATCATTCACGTCATTCAAACTCAATTCACAAGACTATCAGAAAAAGCCTAGACGGTATGCAAAAATATTGTAACAAACTATAACTATGTATCAAAATTGATAAAATACCACTCAACATCTATGAAAATGTGTCAAAGCGTAACTATGTTTCAATCCAAAAGCACTAGGTATCACAAAAGTTTGAAAAAGTACCGGGTTTGAGCTCACCATAGCAAAAGTGGTATTGCTATCAGTGTCGAGCAGGTCGGACGCAGCATCCATGCTGGCTGCTTCCATCTCCCGTCTCGCTTTCTTCATATTTTCTCTATGCATGTCAGAGCGCGATGCATAGTTGACTAGGGCGAACTCTAGTAACGCCCCGAAGACGAATGTGAGGCACACGCCGGTCCAGACGTCGATGGCTTTGGTGTAGGACACCGGCGGCAAAGAGGCGTTGATGCCTGATGACTGTGTCGCCATAGTTAGCAATGTGGTCACTCCTGGAACAGAAAATTTGCTATCTAAAGGTCTGCAAGTAAGAAAATAGAAATCAATGTAACTAAACTTAGACAGTTTCTATTGATAATATTAAAACCAATGGTTACCGAATACAGCTGTAGAAACCAAATACATAAAGCTTAATAAAATCTATCAGGTATACATAATATACTGCCCTAACAATGTAGGTTGCTATATCGGCGTGAATATTGACACAAAGGACAAGTACGTTACCTTCTGACTTCTTTACTAAAGGCCCGTAACAATATGTTGTCGGGCAAATTGTTGTTGGGTTTATCGGTTTATCCATCTGGAGTTTATGAATAGAAGTCTGGACTTTTGGTGGTTGGGTTTGTGACTGATTGATGGCAATAAGCTCGCAATACATGGGACTTATAACTGGCGAAGTGCGGTTATGCTATCGGTGCAACTTGTGGTATTCTGCTGTACGGATCCACATTTTTTAGTCTATTTACGTTTTATAATACTAAAAATAAATATCAATTATACCCTCAAGTGAACTTTTACTATTATAATAACAAGTTGTGCCAGTCTAGCACGTGGCGTATGAACTGCGGCAGACAGGTCCTCAGCAGCGCGGCGGTTTGCGCGCTAAGGCCGCGCGCGCTATCCAGCAGTACACGCAGGGTGCGCACGCTGAACACGAGGGCCCACATCTCGCGGTAGCGCTCCACCAGCCGTCTCATCGCACCGTATCACGCCTTTGTCATCGCCGGTTGTCCCTTCGCCAACTTGGAATAGGCGGGCGGCAACGACCGTAGCTGATCCCTCAGTCAGTTGTTTTGCGCGGGCGGCACGTTGTTTGAAGCCGGCCCTTATTTTTACCTTTTCTATTAACGTGGCTTACATTTAGCTCTTTGAGCTAAACGTAACGTTACAAACTCTGCCTAACTCTTCAGAGATACAGTTACCGTAATGTTATGATGTTATGTTATTGACTTCTTTAGAGAAACAGTATAGAAAACAAAATCACAAAACATCGCTCACAAACAAGGCTTCCTTGGAAACTCTAATATGGTCACATGAACGCCCGCAAATCAGCTCCTAGAATATGTGTTGAGGAATATTCCTAGAACTTGGTTCACATGTTTGCTTCCAGTTATCAACAAGGGTACCGTAAAATATATCAGTTTGCTGCTCCCATTTAGTATACCAAATACGCTCTGAGAAATCTTGGATTAGTTTAATTGTCTCCAAACATGACATATAATATTCTTTGCGAGTTCTTGAATATTCCTCTAGCAAGGAAAGTAATGCAAGCCGACGAATCAATTTTGAATGTATTTTTTTTACAAAAAAATACCGAAAGAAGTCGGTTTATTTTTGTGAAAAAGTTTTTATTTCTCTCTTTTTAGTTTTTGTACACTATTACTAAAAATTTGCAATGTCTATGGTACGGTACCTAAAGGATTGACAAATACCCTTAATACGAGTAAATCAATTAACACATTCGTGCTGTTTGTCAAGGATTTCGGTTGTATGCTTCATATCTTGAAAACTGCTGGAACGATTTTGATGAAACTTGCACTATGCCCTAAGTTGACAGATACTCAATCCAACACAAAAAGAATGATCACGATCCGATATGCAGTTTCGGAGATATGCGTGGACAAACATACACTTATGAAATTTGGCACACGTGCTTAGAAGCCCATATACAATAACATAGTGAATATTGTACAGTTCTAACAATATTACAGGCATGTGTCGAATTGATTACCTCCTTCTTTTTTTTTTTGAAGTCGGTAATTTAAATACCTATCTACCATACACAAAACAAAAATACTACCTTGCGAGGGGCGCGAACTTGCGATGGTCGCATCAAACGAGTCCCGTCATTGGTGTGTTTTTATTTTGAGATAACTCCTAAGATATGCATTTAAATTTTATGGTGTCAAGGATTATCATTATGTGCATAAAATACTTAAATTAACTAACGTCTTTAAGTTGATAAGGGTTAATTCTATGTTTTTTAGATTTTAGAATGGATATAGTAAGCTATACTTAAAAGATAGATATAATATGCCATTGCGCACTTTTCTGTAAACCTATAAAACAAGAATATCCCACGATACATTGTTTTGTTATATTTCAAAGGGATTTGACACCGTTTTCGATGAAAGCTCGCAGGCGGCTTGACTTTTGCGACATTTTCAACAATTATCGTCATATTTCAACCAATGAACACAAACCTAAACAAATTATACACTTATATCTTTTTCATGAATCACTCTGTCTATTGGTGAAAACAGCATGAAAATCCGTTCACTAGTTTTAGCACAGAAAGGCGCGGCGGGGAACTTTGTATAATAAATTGTAGTGACAATATGCCCACAGTCCCAAACGTTATAAAGTCTATCGTTTGGTATTGAAAATTGATGTAGACCTGCATCTAGGCAGATGAGAATTTCTCAATGTAGGTAAGAAACTTCGCCAGATATCTAGATGGAGGAGACGGTATATCTGTAAAGCTTTCGTTTGCCGATTGGAACGCAAAACGTCGCGTTATGCGTTTTCGGACACATAATCCTACTCCGGCACCCCATACCTCAGCGTTATAAGTTCCTATCAAGAGACCGAATCTTTGGATAATACTTAATTCTGGCTGACTAATATTTTAAGCTGAAGTGACGATTCTGTAAGATAACTATTAAAAAAGAGTGCATTACCTAGTGAAACTCTTGCCGGCACAGCTCCCTGGTCCAGCCAGAAGGACACCCACGACACGATGACAAGCATGCAGCACGGAATGTAGATCTGGATGAGGTAGTAACTGAACTCCCGCTTGAACAGTAGGTCTACCTTCAGGCAACTGTATTCACCTGGAAAAGGAATGGCGTTTTGGTTATGGATAATTAAGTATTGTAAATAAATAGGACTGGTTTGTAAGAAAACTATTCGTACTTCTTCTTTTTTTTTTACATCGTTGCAATGCTCTTATCGGAGCAAAACCTCTTTCGCAAGAAAGCTTCCTTTACTTTATTTGCTGTAACTTTTACATTCTCGTATAACTGTGCGTATGCGTTTCTTAACGATCTACTGAAACCAAAAATAAGGATGAAAAAGACTTACCGGTATTAGTCTTACTGTTGCAGTAATCAGTGAGGAACTTCTCAAGCGTGAACCGAGGTAGGTGTAGGTTCTTCACAACCTGCACGGGATCGCCTTCCTTCCACAGGAAGACCAAGTCGTCTGTGGTCCAGCCGTCTGAAAGGGAAATCTTTATGATGACGTGATCTTGGAAAAGATTGAAAATGCTTATGAGGGCCAGCAAACATGGTAAGAAATGTTGGTTTCTATAGGCATTGGACAATGAAGAAGAATAAGAACTAGCAGATGGTTTAACAGCAGTCAATGATAATGATGCTAATTTTAGCAATTCGTTGATGACTAACTAGCTAGCTAATGAAAATAAAAGTATTCCAATCATATTAACTATAACTAATTCTAGAACAAAAGCTATTAATAAAATTTTCATTACAAAAAACTCTAAGATAATTAAATAAACACCTTTTTACACATCCAAGGTTCTGTTTACTGTGGTGACGAAAATCAACGCGATTCGTGAAGACAGCCCGCCGTGTAAACAAGGCTATTTCGTAATGAAATGTAAACGGAACGCCCAAATATCTGCCGCAAAATATTAGGAGCAGCTGGGCTAAGTAATTTTTGTAGATGACATGTTATTTTACCGTTTGTAAACGGTTATAGCTGGAGCATTGTTTTCTTATTCAGTTAGATTAATTTTCTGCTTGAGGAAAATATTTTTGATCTAGGTTATGTTATCATCATCAAAACATTTCAGCCAGGAAATACCCACTGCTGAGTATAGGCATCCCTATTCTTCTGCCATACTTTCAAGTTATGTCATATAAACTACATCATTTAAGGATTGGCATTAAACTGGTTATTGTGCTGATGCTAAGAGTAATAATAAAGATGCTATATCCACTTGTGGAGATCCTACAGCTAAATAAAATTAAGGTAACAAATAAAATACTCACAACTGGCCATCCTCAACGAGCAGGTCTGTTTATCCAGGGGGTACAGCTTGAGGTTCATTGGGCAAGATAGAGTGAGAGAGATTCGGATGCTGTACAGCACGTTGCCATTAGGGAATATACGGATGTACACGTTTGGCATAATGATGTTGTGGAAGTGACCTTCCTTCTCGTTCGAGAAGAACAAGTCAGGCATCCAGACCCTGTTGGCCTCGGTTAGGGTGAGGTACTTGAGGCGACCTGCGGCAAAATGGACAACAAGTTTTTAGAAGGCAAAATGGTTTTAATATGGCAAGGGCTACAGTACAGATCAATAAAATCAATAGAGCTTCAGAGACTTTTATAGGAATTAGGCAATAATAAAATTTATCGCAATAGGCCGAGTCATTGCTAAAAAAACACAGTTTGGCAAGATTTAGAATTCAAGAAAAAATAATTGGAACAATTTTGTGGATTTAAAGACTCAAGACTGGAACGTGAAAGAGTGATAAAGTAGCCTAAATGTGCAATTAGAAGTTTATCTTGGTTTTGCAATAACACTTAGCTTTTATTTATTACATTGTAAAGAAAACTGCTTTCTTTTTGAAGATTTTTGATCTTCTCTTAGCCTAGATTCATCTGAATCTTCTGGATATTTGGAATATAGTTGTTTTGCCTATGTTTTTCATATTATTATTAATCTCGCGTTTGACTTCTTTCTCTCCTTATGGTAAATAGTAGCCCTTAGGGTATGTGGTAAACGGTGCTCCGTTTACCACATACCCTAAGGGCTCAGGGCGCTTGCCTAGAAGTTAGCGCTATTCGTCTCTCCCAGACACTGACTGTATCTAGAATGTTGCTGTGCCCGACAGGGTCTATAATTGTTTCTGTAACTTATATTTACCACCTGTCTGTACAGTATAGACGCATTCAATTGAATTTGAATTTGAACGTACTACCATTTGACTTAAAGGCGCCCAGAGGCTCTAGATAAGTGTCATTCTATGTCAGCAATGGTCGAAATGCCATAATGGAAGGAATTGACGACGTGATTTTTCGATACCGCTAGATAATCCCGATACATTTTTGTTATTTTTCCAATCTCTATCGCCACACTTTCGTTGAAAGAATGTCACTTATCACTCTCCTCCGCAGTCTCTGAGCCTTTGGTTTATCTACCGGAAACGTGCTTATTCTCTTATATTAATATAGTATTCAAAATGTGCCACTTACCTCCCAAGTTATTGAATTTCAGTCGTTCATCTAGCCATTGTTCTCGGAACGTTAACTGTACCGAGTATTCCTGAAAACATGACATCCACCTGTAGCAAGCTCTCGTTAATCAGAACAAACACATTGATACATTGTCAAAAACTATACGTATATTGATTTTTATTGATAATTCTGAAAATTTTGAAGAAATTTCTTAAAATGCTTTTAAATAAATTGTTGCACGGTTGCTTTAAATTCTCTATTTTCTCTAAAGATGATGTATTTATACCTATTTCGTGACAAAGTTCTTGTAGGGATTTTTTTTTTGCCATTTTGACAATATTTCAATGGAACACCGAGTTATGCTATACTATCCACATCTTGTCCATTTTGCTTTCGTAGCATCTGTGCATCTAAAAGCTTCATCTCTTTTAATTTAATCTTTATCTTCTAGTCTTTTAGTTTACGCACAAAGCTATTAACTAATGACTTTATTTTACCAGTAAGCTTTTAACGTGTCTTTATTTGTACCAATATCAACCTAGTTAGAAACTTTTTCAACTCTAATACAAGTAGTGCCAAGAATTTTAAGTGCTAAAGTTTCAAACTAGGTGTTACTGACACAACATGATTATATACATACAGAAATATTACAACTAAGGGAAGGGACGGTGTCGAAGGTTCGCTCAATAATTAATTTGACATCAAGGCACAATGCACTAGAGGATCCCTCGACATCTCAGCAAGTCAAATGAATTATCGTACAACAAAAGCCGGCAGATGCTTACAGAAGAAGTTCAAACATGCTCACTCGAAAATTTACTTTTGGAGACGAATTTCACAAGTGGTTACACAATTGTTAATGATAGAACAGATATTGATGGATTCGAATTTGTTGAACTTAAAGATAATGACATCAAAATACATGTTATGAAGGAAATGAAGGCTTCTCAACCTAATGTCAACTCCACTGGCGAAAATAAAAGTCATCCTTATCCAAAAGTGAACGTTCGAGCGTCACAAGTCGAAGCAACATGCACAGAAGCGAAGCCCAGATCGAACTTACCGTCCTCAGCATTCGTTGAAGGAATGCTTTAGTTACCTTCATGCACAATCGGCCAGTATAACTAGAGCTACGATACGTCTAGCTGTTGTTTGGGGTCGGGTGTCACATATTGGTGGGCAGCCACCGTTCCAAGCACGAAGGCGAGTGCGGGCGCGGCGGTAAGTCCCGATTACACAACACAAATTCACATGAACAAGACATATCAACAATTAATTACAATCAACGTACACGACCAAAATAGTTTTTATAATCTCTTCATCTGCGTGAAATCAATATAACAAGCATGATCAAATAAATATAAGGAAAATAAAGAAAATGATGGCGTCTGGTGCGGGCCGCGGTCCCGTGGTCCTACAAGCGTGGCCGGGTTCTTTGTTTAGTTCTTGTTTCTAAGGCAGTTGAGTTCAAATTGAATTTTGAACGTATCAGTGCTGTGATACTGAAGCGGTTTGCTGATCAATAATTTAGTGCTATCTACTTTTAGTGCCAATAGTCCATCCTGTACGTGTTTTACAGCTCGAGACGCTCCTGCAGGAGTGTTCTCTAAATATAAACTCAAATAAAATTATAAGGAATAGAAATAAAGAAAAAGAAAAGAAAAAAAATATGAAGAAAATTATTAAGCGACAATTTTGATTTTATCAGTAAGTTTTAGATTTAGGATTTGATAATTAAGACCTGGTCAGACTACGGAAGCCTGAGTTTAATTTAATAAAAATAAATCATAAAATAAAATAATAATGTGCGCGGCACCGCACCACGTATTAATTTTGCAACAGATTTAGTTAAACATTTAACTTTTAACATTAAGGGTGGGTTAAAAGATACATTTAGGAAAGGAAAAAAAGGTGCACAAATCAAAGAAAACAAAAGAAAAATCAAGGGGAAAAGAAAAATTAACAAAAAACACGAACACAATATTTACGAATAGCTTGAGAATGTTTAGCGTAGTGCAGATATTGCATAATATTCAATTTTTATTATAAACAAAGTTGAAAAGACAGATCTAATACTGGGCACGGTCCACTGCCACCGTGGTCTTTGGAACTATAGGGTTGCACCGACGGGAGAGCAGTGGATCGCGAAATCTCACAGAGAAATCTAAACTTTAGTTTATAATAAAAATGCCACAGATTACATCAGGTCTTGTGAAAACACTCACCATTTTGTAATCATCTATTTTGCTGATGGACCGTAGATACATGTTGACATGGACTAACGTTGGCGCATAGCCTTAACGACAGAAAACAACAATTTAAATTTATATATTGTTTGTACCGCTTCATATAAAACACCTAACCACACTATACGAATAGCATCGCGAGAGAAGTACGCAAGTTGATGATAATGTTAGATGCTTAAAGATAATAATGAAGTGGAGCCGACAGTGATCGCAACAACTCTGCGGATCTCAGAGATCAGTCCATTTCATTAATCAAAGCTAATGCCCGTCAGATGAACTCATAAGAACAATCAGCAAGTCTAAAATTAAAAATGAAACAAAACTAATAACTATAAAGACTAAATTTTTTATTCTATGTATAGTTAGTTTTAGATGATAAATAAAGCTAGGATTATACCAATACTGGCGATCTAAGAAGTAACAGACGCGCGTCTAAAAACGATTTTGGTCGTCAACACCAAACGGGATTAAAGAGAAATCGAAAGGATAAAATAAAGAATAAGAAAAAATGAACATTACACATAGTGTGGGGTAAATCACTCCTAGTCAACAGGAGAGAGTTGCCCATTCATTTGACTTGTTTGACCGCGTGGATACAGAGAACTTATACGTTTGTAACACTAGTAGCGGCCCAGTCTGTCCTTATTGACTTACCATAGTGACGTCATCGATCTTTGATATACTTCGGACAAAGATATTGACGCTGACTACCGCTGGCCCATCTAAGTACCAAGCAAAATATACGGTAAATCACGGTATTATAATGATACTACGGCCTAACATTAGTTGTGAATGCGCGTTATATATTACTGTCTAGCGACTCACCTTCCACCTGTAAACATAATATACACTATGCTCATGAATGATCCGACAGGACAGAATGATCACACAAACGAACATAAAGATAATCGTGATCAAATAAAACCTCTAACCCCACAACACTTGATTAAATAAAACGCTGCACACAATCTTTAATGTCGGCTTGTCAACGAGAATTTGTGTTAGTGTAATATAGAGCAGTATCTTTTTATTTAGAAATAAAATAAACAACTAAAAGTGTAACGCAAAATAATATAAGAGGAAACTATTGGTCAAACATAAATTGTAACTTATTAAAGGCTTATTATTGCTCTTATCTTGGGACTATCTTAAGTAGTTATAAATTATCTAAAATAATGCAATTAATTTGAAAAAACAAGCTATTTAAACTAAAATCAAATAAGAAGAGAATAGTTTATCAAAAATGATGGATTTCAGAATAAATTTATTAACAGCGGGCCCTATCAGAATACCAGCGCGGCGTTGTTTATTATTTTTTAAATAATGTTGAATATGCAAGATTTTTGGTTTGTAATTTTTTGTTTTTTTCTCGTGTCTGTATCTCCTGTGCGAGAAATATTTTTCTTTGTTTCTTTAATCTCTCTCCTAATATTCATAGTTATACCCCTACATATTTTCGTATGCATTAATAAAATTACATTTTGCGTTACATTTTTCTAAATATCGATAAAAAAACGCTATATCACGTTTCAGGGTTGAGAGAATACCGTCTTGAAGGGAAAACGTGGCGTGTGCCGGAAATTAACATTTTGTTTTAGAAAGTTACGTGTTCCTTGTTAAATAGGGTTTCTTTAGTTTGTTCAACGTTAATCTGGATTAAGTCAACTGTCAGATTGAATTTGGTTTTTTATATATTTATGAAATGAAAAGTTTAATAGTCTACGTTGCAACTGTACCCAAAAACTTAAGTAATGGTCTGATTTAATATGGTGTTACTTGTTCTTCAATTTTATATTTTTGTATGTACAAAAACTAGGACCTTAATATTTTATTTGACTTATATCACGAAATTCTGTATAGTGCCGCGACTCTAAGCTACCGACCTAATTTCGATAAACCTATAATTATTTAAATAAACATTTCTCAATACAATAGCAGCAATTTCTAAACCTTCTTTATATTTTGAAATGCCCGGATAAGATAAAAATATCATCTAAAACATGCTAATGCAATGTTTTTATATAAATGAATGTAATGTTGATCCTAATAGCTTTCTAACGATGCTATCGTTATTAACTCAAACATATTGGATGTCGCTTTTAAAAGCCCACCTTAAATATAAATAAATATAGCTTAACTATACATTTTCATTGTTATTTAGAATCTGATAAAACCCAAGAACCAAGTCTAATTTACGAAACTGGATCAATAATTGTAATCGTTGAATTGAATGCTACAAATGTATTTATTATTTCGTGACAATTAGTTTTTTTCCAAACAAATCGTTTTGATCGCGTGATCCGGATATTTTATCGATCATTATAATAGTACTGCAGCATTTTTTTTAATAATGCTGATAGAGATAGTGTCACAAAACGTATAAAAGTAACTTTTTAAAAGCACACTAAACGCCATTATTATCAAAAAAACGCGATTCTACTGCAGATATTTTATTTAATGAAATACATGATTTATTTTAGCCCCTATTAATCTACCCTATCAAAGTTGATGATCAAGCTAGACATATTATTTTTGTTTACAGCGTCTTTATATTAAAAGAGATCCTTATCTGTTGAAGGTGGTACATTATTTTACTTAAGTTGTATATTAAAATCATATTGTCTATCTGCAAGCTATGGGAAACCTTTCAAGTAAATAAATTAACCTTAAAAAAAACAGTAATTTAAAGAAAATATTAAAATAACAAGGCTTTTAATCGGGATCTTCAAGAAAATCATCGGCAAAATAAAATGACAGCACATGAAATATATATATAATAGATATCAATCATTCCATAGACAAAGAAAATCACAAAATGAAGGAACTGCTCTCTCGTTTACCGTAACACGCCCGCTCCCGTACGAAAACAAAGTTAAATAGGCTGTAACATTTGTTTCTCATGTTTTCATACGTTCTAATTAAATATTAATTTGTCCAAGATCGTAATTATGAGCAAAATGTACGTGCCATATCAATAAACAAAAAATACCAATATGAAAACAAAAAAAAAACATATTTTTTTCAACAATGTTTTTATCTATTTTTTAAGTACGTGCCAATCTGCCTAAATTAGGTCTTAATAAACTAAATAAAATATACTTTTGCCTAACTAAATTTTCCTACAGGTATTTCAAAAGTGCAGATACGAGCTTGGAAAATTAAAGTCTGAATATTTCTTTACACTGAGGTCACAATGATGAATCATTCTAATTTTGTTATTTAACAAACAAACGCTACAACCCCTTTACGGTCTGCTTTTTTAGACAAGACAGCAATATATGATCGACAAGGACAAGAAAAGACAAAGATCTATATGAATTGACATGTGTGGATCACGACACCTTTCAATCACAAACGTCAATCCGATACATTTCTTTGATTTTCCAAATCCTTGATGATCAAAGATTGTGGCTTTGTCCAATGGCACCTTATACTGTTGTTATCTAACGACACTAACATAAAATATTACGTTTCTTTTGCTCTTTCTCGTTACTAACCATTTTTATGTCGCTTATAGTCGTAATACTTCTCACGAACAGGTTTATATTAACTACAGCTGGGCCATCTGTTAAAACGTTTCAGATAAATCAATAAAAAGGTCGTCTCCTACCAAACAGTTAATTGATTTAACAATTAAAATTGTATCAATCAGGCTGTTGCGTTAATCAATCACTCAATTATGAAACAATCAATACTCCATTCAGTGAATTCGAATAATCAATTGTTTGAATTGAATTAATTGTTACATTTTAGTATATATCAGAACTTAATTAGTATAAAAACATAGATAAAATCATTATGACATAAGCAACTAAGATAGGCGATGATGATGAAGAGACCAATATAATATATGACGCGATTGTAATGAGTCAGTCAAATTCAAGCCTGATTATAATTTTTGACAACATAATAGGATAAAAGGTTATGTTTCGGAACATGTTTGGGTCGAAACGATATAGTCTAATCTAACGTAGGGGAAACAGTTACTGGTCGCGTGTTAGTTAACACATTAATAATTCAACGGCAGTACCCATGCGTAAATAGGTAGCCTGAAAAGGAAATTAATAGTTTATCTATTATTAATATTGTAACTGTTCGAAAGGAATCGATTATTATTTCTGTGTAATATAATTTAAGCTTTTTTGAATTGATAATAAACGCAATTTCAATTTAATAAAGACGGGTAGAGGGCAATTTGGAAATTATAATATTTTGGACATCTGCAGTTTTCTGCCAATGTCGTGTTACCTAAATCTAGGTGTATAACTTTGAATGAGTTAATGACAATAATGTTTCTGAATAACCGTTTTTTTAATAAAAAATAAAAAAAAAATCTTTTCAGATTATGAAGTCATAAATGTTTTTTCAGTCGCGAGCTCAATGGGTTGCTAGTGAATTGTTCAAAGGACTGTAGTAGACAGCTAGGTACACCGCAAATAGAAAGTTTATAAACAGGGCTGTCGACAAACTTAGACGATCATTCTTTAACCAAAAATATATACCAGTTTATCGTTGAAGTCACGAAATTGAAAAATAGCAAAATGTGGTAAAACCTAACAATGTAGTGAAACTAAATTTCATTCCAGAGAATGAAAAAACATAAACATTTTTACATAGGTTATTTCAAGGCAAGCGTGTCTCACCGTCGACCACATCATCGCTTACCAACAGGTGAGATGGTGTTCAACCGCGAGCCTATAATAAATAAAATAAATAATAAATAAATAATGTTAGTAGCTCCATCCAAATAGAGAATGAATGTAACCTAAATCTCAAATTTCCTGTCGACAAGAACCAAGAATGTTTTGACACCAGAAATGTTTTTCCAAAAGACCAAGCGACCTAACATAAATCTTAAGCTTCCAACTGGACCTGGGATTTTTAGAGCATGGATAATTGATTCAGAAGCATGACAGCCCTGACCCATTACAGAGGTGATTAATGAAGCCTTCTGCGGAGCCGTTTTGGGTCAATTCAATAGAAGCAGACGATGGGGACAAAGAAAGGAATTATATTGGAACGTACGTGATTAATTAAAGGATATTGTTGAAGAAAATAATTAAGTGCAACCGTACCTGGTGAAGATATTTCGGATTTAACTACCGGTATACTATATATCAATAAACAGTAGATAAGTAATTTGTCATGGTGTGCCAAGTTTTAACAAGACAACTTCTAATTTCTTCTTAATGGTCCTGATATCCAAAATCTTATGCAAGTCTATAAATATTTTTGCATTCCAATAAAATAACAACATTGACACGATAAATTGTTAGCGATTCATGTCCTGTAATTCCTTTATCGTCATTCTTCATTCTTGCTCCACATTTGCCAATAAAACTTCCAAGGAGGATCTTGCCATTTTGCATTATAAAACGCTTATTCAATTTCGCATTCAGGTCTTAAATGATAGATTGGTTCTCTTTCATAAATAAATTCGTTGAAGACCGAATGTGAATAAGACTCAACGATTCTAAGGAGGAAGATGTCAAAAGCTCTTTGGATGGTGATAAATGCATCATGAGTCGTTTAATTTTTGAAGTTGAATATAGGAAAGTGGTATATATTTGTATATACCACTTTCCTATATTCAACTCGTATGGCACCACAGAAGACATCTGTTTGAAACACCAGATAATATTTAATAGAGCAACGATGCAAATATAAAAATAATAAACCGCGTAAACCACCTAACGATAAATCCAGCCTGTTATCTCTAACCACTAACTCTGACTTTCACTTTTTCACGAACCTCTTACAATCTAAAGGCCTTTCCACTAACACGAAAACTGTACAAAATCATAAAAAAATCACACTTAAGAGCTCCCAGAAATGTTTTTCCATTACCGATTCCCGCGCGAAGCTGTAACAAGATGGCGAGTAAAAAAAATTGCGGCGTGATTTATGGTTTTCACGTAACGTTCCTCTTTTGTTACGAAATGAACTTGTGGAAATTACGAGATGTAGCGCTTGAGTGGCACTTTGATGCTTTTTGTGTGCCACTTTGGAATACTGATCTTGTCTTTGAAATATTTTTGATATAATCTCTCTGAGCGGTACTTTATAGCAAGTAAGTAGCGATGAAACTGCAGATATTATTTTGATTTTTATTTTAGATAGAAACATCGAATATCAGGATTGTCAGTTCAAAACATATGTAAACATTAACTAACCGACCGTATAATAAATAGTATATACATACACATTTATATGTAAAAGCATAGCGTTACGATGTATTTTTCCGCATTATCAAGCCTGAAGCTAATGTGTTCCGACAGGCAGACAAATGACTTCCCTTCAATACCCAAGATATTAGCTAAAACCTTTCAAAGAATCATCCACATAGCAAAGAAAAATAGCTATAAAAAGTATACGAAGCGAAGAAGGCTGATAGACGGAATATACTTTATCGATCACCAAAATTACGGCTAACCATGGCTTATTTAGACGTGTAGTTGGAGAGAGTTCTATATTTTACGGAAAATGATGTAAATATTGACTGATGAAGTTACAAATGAACTATTTCATGTTGATGATAAAATAATAACAGGTTACGACAACACCTAGCTTCGAAATATGAAAAGCACCCATTTGTGTGTGAAGAAATTTCAACCGTTTAACGTGTATATATGTACAAATAGTAAAGCTGCTCTGCATAATCAACTTATCACATTGCAGAAATAAAAGACAACATATTTGAATAACCGCCAAAAGTATTTACCGAAGAATTGACGTTGACTAGAATGCAATAAATGAACTTTTATTAACTGAAGACGTAACAATCGTAACAAATGACTCGCATTACGACATTTAGCCTACACTATCAAAATACGCACATTCTCTGGTTTATTTTAAGTCGCATTCTCCTTTCAACGTACATTTATTATCGCTCACATGTGGTTTGCATTCCGGAGGTAAATAGAGATGAAATACAGCATATTTTATAAGTGTTGCTGATGCGAAAACTTTTAGAGATTGCCTCTGCCAATTTTTAGTCAGACAGTCTTTCTAAAAAAATGTGTGGTAATATTAACATCCTATTCGCCTTTTTTTAACGTTATATTAAATTATATTTGAAGAGCCAGTTGGTAGCCATTGTATAATGTATATGTAACATGTTTCATTCCATGTCAGTAAAAAAAACTGTATTTTACGATCTTAATTGTTAATTTCGATTAAAAGATTAGAAACAAATTAAAATAGGATATAGATAATAAACAAAAAAATACCTTACATTGTAAGCGTCTTTTGTTATCCTTTCAGAGATGGAAAACAAAATTCTTAGCTTGGGTCTAGGTGTGTGTGAAGCGATAGCTCTGGTACTCTATTTGTAGAATGTTCTGTATTTTAAATGCGCCCGTCACTTCAATTGTAATTGCTTAATTTACTAAAGAGTCTGCTTTAAATTTTATAAACACTCACTGATAAACAAAAACTAATTCCTCATCCTTCTCGCATCGTGTTCCTCATTACGATTCGCCGGTCGTGATTCCCCGGTCTTCGTGAAAACAACTTCTCCTTCACCAACTACTTAAACCCTCTCAATTCCTAATTATAATTAGAAAACGTAATCCATAAAATTGCGTCCCTGACCCTATTCTTAAACATAATTAAGAGGTGGTCGGAGAGTTCTAATCTAAATCGCCATCACATCTAATAACCGAAGAGCATTTATACCTAATTGTCATTCACAAGTGCCAAAAACTGATAAAATATATCCGAGAGTGCAGAGAACGGGCAACATCAGTGCCAATTTCAGGGATATGGCCACTGCACTATATGTAGTTCTGAGGTATGACAGATGAAGATAGAAATTAACAGGTGAAGTACACAAATGACTAATGGAAGATACGGTTGTTTATAATAAGCTTTGACGAAGCCATAAGGAAGAAGGGAATACATCATACATTTGTAAATGAGGCTAGAGGGATAATCATCTTGCATGAATGAATTAGACTTGGCAAAGATGGGAAGTCTGAAGGGAATTCAATTTAGTAATCGGTAAATATGGACTGCCGTGTCAGTTTAGAGATATAACTGAACCAATATTATGAGATGATAAGTATACCTACATAAATAGACAAAGTAAAGTTGTAAATAGTAGAATTCAGGAGAGTATATTATCATAGTAAGTGTAGTACACTTAGTAGTTAAACGATTGATAGGCAATACATAGGCTGAAAAGTGGATGATATTAAGAAAGATATACAGCCTTATACAAATAATATCTGGTTCATCATTAGTCTTGTAGAAATAGTTAAAGGTAGCAACGCCATTGTAACTGACAACGATAAATGGTTGTCAAAACTACTTCAAGATGGTTGGTTCTATGTGAATTCTTTACACAGGCAGTCCTTTCAATAGCTGGCTTGAGCACTTAGTGCTCTACCCCAATAAGAAATAGATTTATCATCGTTGCTTTATCCAAACTAACGTTCTAAGCTTTTATGAGTAATGAGGTCAATAAACGAGTGTAACCTTACTTTTCGAATGTTTACAAGCTTGCCTATACTTTTCTTATGTAAACAAGCTACAGCTAAGAACGTGGCTTGTTTACGTGACCTTCAAGGTTAAGCAAAGGTTGCCGAGGTCGGTCTGCGGATGGGTGACTATTTTTAACAAACTGAGACTCCTCCGTACTTGGAAAGAACGTTAAGGGCCTACATCCGCTTTAGTGCCGTAAAACGGTAACTTTGTAAAGCATACGCCTTAGTAACGGCTAGATTAAAAGGTATGAAAAAAAAAATATTGTTTCATGTACATTATTTTTTAAACATGTTTTTTTAAAAACAAATAGTTTTGCTTTAAAAAAATAGTTAGCAACACTATATTTTTAGCAACTTTTGGATACTCCTCCAAAACGACTTGGATGTTTAAAAATATTATTACACAGAAAATTTGATGACTGGAATTTCTTCATACTGAAATAGCATATGCCAATCAAATAATATTTTGCAAACAAAACTGTTCAAAAGGAGATTCAATATTGATCTTTGGCTCTGAGCGGGCGCACGGCCAGTACTGCGTTAACTTTGGGGCGTATATCGCCTTAAGCTGTTGGTCTGGATATAATTTTTTTTGGGTAGTATTTAAACGAGCGACAATAAATTCAAGTTAAAGATGTAAAAAATACTGAATATGGCTTACTGAAATACTAAGTGGGCGACAAACAGTGGGCGAATACAAATGTTTAAAACAGCGACTTGATTAGTACTTTGGCAACATAGTCGACGGAACCCCGCTGCGCGGGGCTCCTATTTCCGTCCGCAGGGTCTAAAGTAACCTAACACGAACGAGATGACGGGAGCTGAGTGCGCTCGCTTTGCTCGCTCACTTCAGCTCCCGTCATCTCGTTCGAACCTAACCTGTCCGTGTCAGGGTGCCCTAAGCTCCCGAACTCGCTCCGCTTGCTCTTGTACCAATTCGTTGAAAACACAATTATACCCGAATTCCCGCGCTGCACAGCGATGTCGCCTTCATTTACGATGAAGAATAATATGCTAATATAGAAAAAATAGAACCCCAAATACAATTATAGAATGTCACAATATTATTACTGCAGCTCACAAAAACCTCCTAAAAGGTATTCCTCAAACCGGATAAATAGTTGCTTACTTAGTATAAAGTCGCCCATTCAGTATATTTTTCACCCGGTTAATTATTTCCCATTTTTTTTTGCGTCTTTTATGTGAAATCTTCTTAGGAAGCTCAGGTTGCCTCACATTCGAGGGCACTGCCCATAATGGGGCAGTGCCGGCTGCAATTAATATATCTTAGACTACCGTTACGGGTAGTCAGAATACAGAAATTTTGACACATGTCTTGCCAAGGGGTATCCTGTTAGACAGATACAGGATTGTGGTGGGCAGATAAGCAGGCACTCCACATAAAACACTTAGTTGTGATTAGGCTAGGCAGATAAGATGAAAACAAGCTACAGTTACGCTAGTGTGCTATCTGTACAGCTAATCTGTAAGTTTATTTCTGAACGGGATGGAAACAAGTCCGTGCACGCGTGCGCACGGGCGTACGTGTGCACTCATTATTCAGTAAAATGCGTATTTCTGTCCATCGATATATGAATGGAGCGACACTTTCAGTCACGCTGTGTAAATGCGAGACATTTACACAGCTGTAGACCTTTCACGATTTCCGGAATGCCATGCATCTCCGCAATAAAGACATCTTTGATTGATGACTCTAACTAAAGATAATTGTTTTCTTCTCATATTTCACCCCTTGGTCTGCTTCTGTCTTTTCCTTGGCCTTTGTCATCATTAATATATTCTTTTATGACTATTTTATGTATTAATTTAATTCAACTTGTGTTTATATCTTCAATCATATCAATCAATCCTAGTAATAGTTACATTCAACTCAAATATAGATTTGATAGGTGATAGAGATATTGTTTCTTCTAACCGTGTCTTTAATGATATACTTATACCTATTACATACCTAATATATATATACCTTTCTCATCACTACTATTAACCTTAACACTGCCTACCTAGCCTTTACTACCAATTCCTTTTACTAAATGAGTTCTTCTTCTATCTTTTATATCTCGGCTCCCTGCCTACCTAGCTATCGCTTCACCACGGACCCTACGAAGCTCAAAGCCAAGCGAAGCTCACCAGTGCCGTTGATCCCCGAGGGTCGGATCCTTGCGTCGTACCGCCCTGGGCCCAGGATTTGATCTAGAATCTGCTTTTCTTTCTCCCTGAAGTTGATCTTCCCACCGTTCATACATCTGTGGATGGAAAAGTGGCATTAGGAGTTTATTTTTCGAATTAAAAGCGGCTTCTATCCCGTCTATATTTAGGTGACTGTTTTTGAGATTATCATGTGTTTTTACCGACTTAAAAAAAAACGGAGGTAATCAATTCGACCCGTTTGTATGAAACATTGTTGGAATTGCACAATATTCACTTATGTTACTCTGTATAGGCTTCTAAACACGTGTGCCAATTTCATAAGCGTATGTATGTACGTCCACACATTTCTACGTAACTACTTATCGGATCGTGACCATGCTTTTTTATTCGATTAGGTATCTCTCAACTTAGGGAATAGTGTTCATCAAAATCGTATCAGCAGTTTTCAAGATATGGAACATACAACCGAACTTCTTAGCGACAAACAGCACGAATGTGTAAATTGAGTTATTATGGGTTTATTGGTCTGTCCTTTAGGTAGCTCTACAGAACTAAAACTAAATAGAAATAAATAAAAACTTTTTCAAAAAAATTAAACTGACTACAAAAGTAAAATCCTAAAAAGTGCAAAATAACTTTCAAACACGAACACTTTTTAGTATTTTACTATTGAAGTCGGTTTATTTTAAATACTGTTTAATGTATTTCGTTTGGCCCTTTTTGCATTTATCTTTGCTGTGGTATATTTATTATTTATTATCGCTTTTGAGATTCAGTAATAATTGATTGACAAAAGTATATTGATGAGAAGCATTGTAGGTTTTACTAATTTCAGTCATTGTCTGATGACACGGTTGGCCATTGGTTGAGCGTTCTGCTACTGCGTTGCGGCTCGCGAGTTCGATTCCCGCATGGTACGAATATTTGCATGGCCTACTGATAATTGTTCCGGATCTGGCTGTCTGAGTATATAAGTTAATATGTTGATAAATGAACCCACGACACAGGAGAAATTCCTACGTTTAAAAAATAATAATACCGTTACAGCGATGTAATGATGTGTAAAATATGTTCAGCGCTGCAAGTTAGTTACTTGTGGTACAAGCAACTAATCCTGTCCTGTTATTAATGATCCGGTTGTCGGCTTGCCGATTCTCTCATGCATGAGATGTGTTGACAACATAATCGGCAGTAGCTGTAACTTGTCAGACGTCTGTGTCATGACGTTTTCTCTGCAATATCGCCTGGCAGCAATCTACATGAAGGGCAACTATGTGTATGACTATATGTATTTTTAATCATTGGAAATTCAGAAGGTATCACGACACGCATTCTACCGATTTGGGTCGTCATCGTAATCATTAGGTTAGCTTAGTAGTAAAGAAGAACAATCGCCTGGCAGCAATCTACATGAAGGGCAACTATGTGTATGACTATATGTATTTTTAATCATTGGAAATTCAGAAGGTATCACGACACGCATTCTACCGATTTGGGTCGTCATCGTAATCATTAGGTTAGCTTAGTAGTAAAGAAGAACAAAGAACTCTAATTACCCTTGAAAAAACTTTATATTTCACAGTCATGAAACTTTTAACTATAATACCCTTTTAGCAATTAGTAGCTTTGTGACAAATATAAGCTAACAATGATTAATTTGTCCTTTAACTATTCAACAATTGTTAGTAACATAAGGGTGAGCTCACGCCAAGACTCAAATCACGATGCTCTTTTTAACCGCTTTCATAAAAAAGAGGAGGTTATGCTATGTTCGACTGCATGTATTTTTTTGTTATGTAAGTTCACCGATTACTCCGTCAATAATGGACCGAATTTGAAAATCCTTTTTATATTTAAAAGGGTACACTTTCGAGGTAGTCCTAGTGTCACCAAGGTAGGATCTGATGAGGTGATCCCATGGAAATCGAGAGAACTCCTCTAATTTTATACGCATACATGTAACGATTTTTGTATTTTCTTCAACATAGCAAGCATTTGGTGAAGTGGGACTGATGAAGAAGACCACAGATGGCCACTGGATCTTCTCAATGAAAAGTATGTTTTGGGTATGAGGTATCTCAAATAGTTAAATGGCTGTGATGAATCATAAATAAATGGTTCTAATGATAAAAAATATTGTAATTTATTTAGGTACGCACACACTAAACACATAACAGAGAAAGAAAGAAAGGAAATAATATTATATATATTATAATATTTTATAAAGCCATATATATATTATTATAAAATATATATGGCTTGGGGAAAGCTTATGTCCAGCTGTGGACAGCTTTCGGGTCAAATGAAGATTTTTATGAATATATACATATTAGATAGCCATACAATATAGAACTTTAATAGGTGAACAAAAAGGTACACTTTACAGTGTGAGAATTCTCAAACAACCCGTAGAATTCAAAAGTCGATTTTTATCGAGTTCTATAACTAAAATGTGCACTTGTTTGTAGTCATTAAAGTTTTTTACTGTAAAGTTATATAAAAAGTGTGTGTTGCGTCGCGTCTCGCCGTGTCTCGGTATGAGCGAGCCCTTTCCTTGGACGTCTATATTTTTCACGTGGGTTATAAATTATATCAGTTTTATTTATTGCCGCCAAAATTCCGCGTCTCTGAAGAATGTCTGAAAGAGATATTTAACAGTTTCTTATAATAATAAACTACTGTGTATTTTTCGCGCTCTCCAGACTGAGTCCAGACTTAGATGAATATGTTGCGTGGGATTTTTTTTTATCACAAATTACCTAAATCCTAGAATTTATCGAGATATAAGATTTTTTGTTTGTTACTTTTATATTTAGATGTGAATGGAATATTGAAACTAAGTGAAAATTCTGACCAATGGATTAATTATTTGTAACATTTTTCAGATGCAAGCTTTTACTTAGGTAATGAGTTTTATTGTTTAATAGCTTTGTAAAAAGAATAATGTAACATTAACCCTGCATTATTTAGATAAAAATAAACCTATGCCACTAAGATAAAGATTAACAATAAGACAGTATTTTTGGCAAAGAGCTCTATAAAACAGTTATTTATTAGAAAAACATGGGGTTGTTATCATGTGGATATGTGATCAACCGGGAGACACGCATGATCATAAAATGTTACTTTTTAAGGTACACATTTATCGTAATATCATATGTGTTGCCTGAAAGGTGATAAAAATGATTCTATATTGCACTGAATGTATAATGAATGAAAAGTAAATAGAGACGTTTGTTAATGTGTAAAATATATTCCGCCTTTATATGCGTATTTATAAAAACTAATTTTCATATCTCTTGTTAGTTATGGCTCATTGAACTGAAAAATTACTGACAGTTTTCGGCGCATACGACATTGTGCCAAAACTATTCCTCGTGCCGATGACGAGGATTTAGGTAAATTGTGAAACAAATAAAAATTTAAAATTTCCAAAACACCGACATTGTTTTTTGATACTTTTAGGCTACATAATTTATCTAGTAGTAGACACGCTTCGATCAACAAACTATCGAATACGTAATTATGACACAAAATCTTGCGAAAATACCCTGTTTCAAACAGTAAAACGCCAATACGTGTGGATTTGTAATTGGCTTTCTGTTGACTATAGTTTCCTTTTTTGTCTGTATTTATTAGCTGTAAGTCCTCCATGTACTAAAATAAATAAATAAATAAATAACTTTTGAACGGCTGAACCCTGTTTTCATCAAACATAGCTAAGAATACTCACATTAAATCAAAATCGGTTTATCCGTTTAGGAGATACGATAATGATGGCACAGCAGATACACAAATCCGCAAACAAACAGGTACGCGCATCAAACTTATAACAGCCCTCTTTTTCCTTGGGGGGATAATTATGTTTAGGTCGTTAGTTTTTTTCATAAACTAAATAGAATCATAGCATGCAGGATAAATAAACTCAGTTTAACCTTCGTCATTATTATTATATACTGATATTTTCGCACTGCGGGGCAAGGGTCGCTTCGTGTACAGAGAAGGCACGAGCACCAATCAACACTCTTGCTTAAAACGGGTTGGTTATTTCAGACTTAATTAAACTGTTAGTCCAGGTTTCCTCACGATATTTCAGTTCACTGATGTCAAAGACAAACTTAAAAAAATATTCAACAGCAAAATTTAAACCGACTTCCAAAGAAAAACACTAAAAAGAGAAAAATAACTTTCTTTTTCGAAGTCGGTGTCTTTGTTACTTATTGTTTTTAATTTTTCGATAGGTACCTCAAATCACCATGGAAATCATGTATTGACAAAGTATATCGCACGATGATTCCAATAAGCCCAAAACGATTAGAGTTGTTGTTTTGTTTCGGAGTTCCAGTGCCTACCTCCCGGCCATCATCAGATTAGTTCGATAGAACCATTTTCATAAGTACCAATTATTTATAAGTATTTGCTTCATCATATCGGTTAACTATTCGAGATGTTATATCCGTGACATACTTATCATTAAGGAGTTCCAGTGGCCATCTGTGGTCTTCTTCATCAGTTCTACTTCACCAAATGATACCTACTTACTGAGTGTAAATGCTTGCATTGTTGATGAAAATACCAAAATCATTTGCCTATTATATTTGATCCCCTCCATTCCTCCAGGATCCCATCATCAGATTCTGACCTGGGAAGTATAACCCTAACAAACAAAAGATTTTTTTTCCAAATCGGTCCAGGCTTTGAGTAATCGGGTAAAATATATTTAAAAAAAGATGCCAACGAATTGAGAACCTTCTCCTTTTTTAAAGTCGGATAATAAAGTACCTACCTACATATGAATTGAAAAAAAATCACTTGTCCGAATTTGAAACCACGACTTCAAGTAGTTTTTTTAGCAGCCTGTCACTTTGGCATAGTTTAGCATCGTTTATTTTGAAAACATATCTTTAAGATTATTTGTTGTTGTATAAACCAACACAGGTTGATCAAAGGTAGAATAAATGAAGGCAGCAAAAAGATTAGATGTAAATTTTAAACAATGTCTGTCATATGACTGGACAAGCTAGATGTTGATATTATTTTAAAGATATTTATATCGTCAATGTCATGATGATGACTAAGGTGAAATAAATATTGAGTGGAGGTGAACAGATAATGTTCTAAAATAAATTAACGAAGCTGGAGAATGGATTTGTAGAAGTTGGAGATTTGGAATATATGGTCGTGAAAGCCCAGTAATCAGTCGCTTCGCATATATCTAATCTAGTTTGTGGGAGTTGCTTTTTCTCGCGGCTTTCCCCCGTGGCCCACCCCACAGGACCTGTTTTCGGGATGAAAAAAAATAGCCTATGTCACTCTGGCATAATGTAGCTTACTATAGGTGAAAGAACTTTTAAAATCGGTTAAGTCGTTTTTGAGTTTATCCATCACATACAAACTTATAAACAATCAAATCTTTCCTCTTTATAATATTAGTGTAGAAAATGGTACGCTTCCTGTAGGTTGCGCCACGGGAGTGACACAGGAGGAAAACGCTAATTTAATATAGTTTTACGAGTTCAGAGAGGCGTATTTTACGATACTTACTGACCAAACTATGGGCGTGTCGCTAGACACAAAACTTTAAACTTAGGGAATTATTTAAAATAACAAGCCATTGATTAATTTAAAATGATTTTAAGTCAAAACTATCCTTTAATATTCTCTCTCTACGTTAAACTGTGGCAATTTGCTAGATATAAATAAACCAATGGTTAAAATTAAATGATTTAAGGGTAAAACTGTCCTTAAATATTTACCTCTCTAGGCTACAAAAGTAAGTAATTTTCTATACAATCCGACTTTAGACAGCTTTTTTTTTTTTTTTTAAACATTGCCTCACACTAGAAATTTCTTCCTGTATCGTGGGTGCGTTTACAAACATATAAACTCACATACACAACACCCAGAGCCGGAACAACTATCTGTAGGTCATACAAATATTTGTTTCGTGCGGGAATGGAACCCGCGACACCCAGCACAGCAGTCAGTCGCTCAACCACTGCGCCAACCGTGCGCCGTGGCCCATTGCCAGATAATTTGAGGAAGATAAGAACTAGCACAGTTAGGAAATTACCCAGTTGAGTTGTTTGGGCGGACTAGTTATATGAATGAACATTAAATAAAATGTGATGGATTTGTTACTCTGACAACGTTATAAATAAATAGAGTGTGTACCTATAATCTTAGTTGAATAAAACATTGTGTCAGCTCGCGTGTAGGCGGCAATAAACTCCATGTGAAACTGGACTGGGATGTTAACGAAATTTTATATCATAGAAGAATCTTTTCAAGGGAAAATCCCACCGCACTATTCCCAAACCACTGCAACTCCTGAAAGCCAGAATCAAAAGCGCCGAGGCAATGAAGCTCGACGAAGTTCCGGAGAATGAATTTAACTCTCTTGGATCCCGCAACGAAATTAATCAGAAAGAATAATGGAGGAATACGAAAAATACAAATTTCCACTTCCCTCCATATCAAGCAGGAGACAGAACAAACAAGACCAATAGGCACAAAGGGTCGTTTACAACTGGGTCAAGCCCAGTTGCCTAGCACCACGGATAAAATTAGCATTAATATTAATGGGTCCTAACATCAATCTTTTCAAGGGTAGCATTTCATTTGCTTTGATTCGTTACGAAGATAATTCTACTTACGATGTAGTGGGTTAATCGATGTATCGTAAAATACAGAACCCATATAAAATTATTTACGATATTAAAGATTGAATTAGGACATAAGTACATCTATAAGTCAGTCAAAACAAGTCTTCAAATGCTTATCTAAATGATGATAGGCAGAAGGTACATAAGTTTTGCAGATATTCAAGAACTATAAATCATTATGAGTTCATATAGGACAATGTCCTAAAGGAACTTTTCACCAGAAAATCCATACATAGGGGGTTGATAGTTTTAACATGTCATGGTGTAAGGCACCTGCAGCCTTATTGCATAATGAATTCGGCAAGGCAAAGGGCAGAGAGTATGAAACTCGCAACGAAGCGAAGTCGGACTCGCGTACGAAGGGTTCCGTACCATTATCACAAAAAACGGCAAAAAAATCACATATGTTGCACTTACTCTGTTTTATTCTGTTTTTTGTATTTGTTGTTATAGCGGCAACAGAAATACATTGTCTGTGAAAATTTCAACTGTGTATCTATCACGGTTCATGAGATACAGCCTGGTGACAAATAGACAGACAGACAGTCGGACCGCGGAGTCTTAGTAATAGGACCCTATTAGCCTCGTTTTTACTCTTTGGGCATGGAATCCTAAAAAATCGACCAATCACATGCGAGATGAAAGACGCGATGTGGATTTCCGTCTATGTGATTGGTCGATTTTTCATACTCTTTACCCTTTGCCTTGCCGAAATCATTACGCAATATGGCTGTCGGTCTTGCCATATCGAATATTGCTATAATGAATTATCAAATTTATTTTCATAATTTCCTGTTGCAAAATTCGTCCATAAAATAATGCGATTTTGCTTTTTCAGTTTTGCTAGTGCCATATTCTAAATTGTGACGGTTTGTTTGACGGAATAAAGTTAATACAACGAAATTTTAGCGTAAGTTCACAATATGCTTAGTGGATTTGGAATTCTAAAATTATTGTTAGGAACACTGCTGTACAAAGCAATAGTAGTACACACAACACACAACTGAACTGTCCTCGATTGCAATCAAATATGACAAAAAATAGAATCATAGGACTAAGATAATGTAATAAGCAGATATGATTCTAGAGGTTTATATATATAGGCTAAGAGAGAGGATCCAATGTTTGATCCTAGATATTTGATAGTGTAATATCCGCCTAAATACGAGAGTAAAAAGTCTAAATAGGACATACCATAAAAATACCGTGTCCTGGATTACATATTTTCCCTTGGGATAATTTTAAACATTCAAGTGTGTGGGGCCGCTGGCAGAAGCTACTGAGTTAATATATATCAATCATATTCTCATAGTTTAGGTGCTATATTTTCCTTACCGCGATAACAATGGATCGTCTTTATCTACGTTCATTTCCGCAAGAAACCATTAGGAAGAAAACATTTGTTCTACTAATAGATAATAACTCATGGTAAAATAATACTTTTGGACGGAGTTTATTTTATGTTCAGAGCCCTATAAACAGCTATAGATTCGCAGCAATTCATCTGTGCGCGCGTCGCCATGTTTGCATGCATTTGTAATTATACAGCTTTAATCGGTGTGGCAGTGACGCGGCAGTAGCTGTCGTCATCCGAGCAATACGTGTGTTAAGGTTGCCGTAGTCTGTCATTCTTCCGTACAAACGTAGCATGGCGATTACTCCACTGTTTTACGGTGTACACTCAAAATAAAAAATGATATCAATTTCTTTCATCATATTCTAGCCCTGTATGGAAACAAAACAGCAAAAAAAATGTATTTGAAAGTAATAACATTATAATTTCAACGTATCTTTGGGCGAAAATAAATACCATAAAAAGAAGGAAAATTGCAAAACAATCACCATACAGGGATAGATAAGCACTTAAAAAATGCAAACAACTTTATTTTCAACGAATAAATACATTCAGTAGTTTTTTCATGATACTCACAGTCCAAAGGTCTGTTAATAAGAATTCGCGCGCTCCTTTTCGTTCGAAATCCTCATCTATTTATTATTTTTATACCATGAGTGTGTATTGAAAAACAATTTATCACGGGAATTGAACGCGATGATTTCGATTATTTATTTACCTATTTCACCTGACGTTTCGGCCGTGTTGCAACGACCGTGGTCCCGGGTAGACTGATGTCTCGGTGTACTGGCTCCGTTGGGGCATAAAATTCTTCTCTACCCTCAAATTTCTACACACAACACTGACCGTGTCCTTATTCTGTAAGTTCTTTGTGGTTTTTTGAATCACTGGATTCCACGCCATGGATAATTTGTAACCGTCACCCCGATTGAACTTTTTGTGTTTTTTAATTTCAATCACTTCACGAACAATTCTTGAATAGAAGTGGCGTTCCGTGGAGAGGACTTGTGGACGATGAAATTCGATCCAGTGTTCCATGAGTGTGTATTCATACGCGCACTAGCTTCTTACTGCTCATCACAGCGTCTATCCCTTTCGCACGTGTTGTCGGATGAGATAGCATGGATTTTAACCCCGGCCACAGAACAACCTCAACCCAGCAGAGTTGCACCCACATTTCGCAAGTATGTTTAACCAATACCCGACTCCGGGCTGCTTCTGAGTAATTCCGTGGGACATCCGTAGGGTGCTGTGTAGCCTTGGTGTGAATAAAGTGAGTGGCCCCGACGGGATACCAGCAATTGTGCTTAAAACCTGTGCGCCTAAATTGTCTCCGTTCTTGACACGTCTATATCGCCTTTCAATAGAGACAGGAAAAGTGCCGAAGGCTTGGAAACAAGTCAACGTCCAGCCTGTGCCCAAGAAGCCTTGCGCTTTATACAAGTTGAGCAGCTGTTCACACCTGAACAGCTGCTCAACTTGTACGAGTATAAAGCGCAAGTTTGGTCATGCATGGAGTACTGCTCTCTCCTCTGGGATTGATCTGCCAAATACCAGCTTGATGTACTTGATTCGATAGACAGACGGGCCAAAAGGCTTATAGGCAACGATGCTCTGGTCGCGTCAAAGCTCCAGAGCCTCGAACATCGACGCCTGAGTTGCCAGCCTGTCGGTTTTTTATCGGTTACCTTTCGGGGAGTGTGTGACGGAACTGCACAATTTGATACCACCTAGCCTTTTCCATCATCGGACTACAAGACGTAAGACGGCAATGCGCCATCGGTACATGGTGCACATTCCACCCATACATACTAAACGTTTTGCAAATACTTTCATTGTGCGTTCAGCTAATGAGTGGAATTCCCTGCCGGAGTCTGTGTTCCCCGTTAGCTACAGTCTGGGGGTCTTCAAGTCAAAAGTGAATTCCTTCTAGGTTCCGGTTACTTCTAGGCAAGCGTGCTTCACCGTCGACCACATCATCGCTTAACATCAGGCGAAATAGTGGTCAAAAGCAAGATTATAAAAAAGGCTGTATGTTTTTGTATGTTGGTTAAGCGATTTCTAAGCCAATTATGAATCTATTTTGTTGATCCTTTTTGACTTGAAAGCTGGTGCTTCTCATGTGGTCCTTGAATTCAAGATCTAGAGAGTAGTTTTAAGATATCCTTAATAATGCATATTTTCATGGTAATATAAGATACCAAAAAAAGCTTTATCTAAAAAATACTATAGTCGGTGTTCCTGCTTACGTTTCTTCGTTATTTGACACCGACCTCCGAAACCGAAGTCATTTTTCACTTTGTAGTGTTTTTTTGGAAGTTGTATTTTTTTGTAAAACAGTTTTTATTTTTTAGTGGTATTTAATGGAAAAGTTCTATAGACCCGTAATGCCCACACTGATGCCAGAATAGATTACCCGAATAACATGTAACTTGAACATAACCAGTGGAATGAGATTGTACCAGGGTGAACTGTATAAATCTGCCTAGCCGTTTAGAGCATACTGGCGTGATGGTATGTATATAAATGGTGTAAACAATAAACAGACAAACGATTGCAGTAATCCCGAGAAATTTGCCGTCATTCATTGGAGAGTTCTGTTATACTCGTAAACCCACGTCTCATCACCACTAACAATACGTGTCATGAATGTTGGTTCGGTATCGACTCGTTCTAGAATGTCCTCAGCGACTCTTAGGCGATTGAGTTTTTGGATAAAATTCAGTCTTTTGGGACTAGCCGAGCGGCAACATGTTTCTTACCCAAGTGATTATTTAAAATGGTACGGACCGACTCGTGAGACACAGAAGGTTCGGCGGCTATCTCTCTCAAACTGGAATGAGGATTTTCAGTCACTATTTCCTTTAATTTTGCGATGTTAACTTCAGTTGCAGACGTTGATGGCCTACCAGAGCGACGCAAATCTTCCATCACATCTCGTCCGCTTTTGAACGCTTTGTGCCACTCTTAAGCACGTGTTTTTGATAAAGTCGATTCACCGTAAGCCTTCTGTAATACTTTCAGTGACTCCGAACACGAAATTCCATTGGCGATGCAAAATTTAAGACAAACTCTTTGTTCGATGTTTTTGTCCATTATGAAATTCCCAATACGCACTAGATATGATATAACTAAAACAGCACTGTATTTAATCTAATTAACAGATGTAACTCAAACGCCGAGCCAAAATGGAAAACAGTTGTGCCAAAGTAACAACAACAAAAAAAAACAAAAATAATAATTTGGAACCATTACCAAATCATCCATTCCCGAAACTTTTTTGACTGAATCTATTTACCACACTTCAAATTCTTAATGCAGAAATAAGGGGATAGGCTTTTCATTCTTATTGCACGATGCCTATGGGATAGTGCACGGGAGCGAAAACGCGATAAAAGCTAGTAACCCAATAAATAAGCCCTTATCTCATGTTACTTGGGTTCGGCGCAACACGTTCTCTTCATATCGTCCTGTCTCCTATCACACTATTACTGACTGCCTTTTCTTTCATATCACTCCTCACAAAGTCCATCCATCTTTTCTTTGGCCTTCCTCTCCCTCTCCATCCATCCACACAACAAGTAAAAGTCAAATAAGTAACAAGTAAAATTAAAAAAAATCAAAGATCCTCGAAAATTTTTATTTCATGATTTTAAACTACATAATTTATCTAGTAGTAGACACGCTTCGATCGACAATCTGTCGAAAACGTAATTATGACACAATATCTTTCGAAAATCCCCGATTCAAACAGTAAAACGCCCATAACTTTGAACGGCTGAACCGATTTTCATTAAACATAGCTAAGAACACTCTTGAAAGGACACTTTTCAATAAAAAAAAACTCATTCAAAATTGGTTCATCCTTTTAGGAGTTAGATGCCAAAGACAGATACACAATCACACAGATACACACGTCAAACTTATAACACCCCTCTTTTCCGTCGGGGGTTGAAAATTGTTCATTGTTTATTCATGTATCGTAATTTTATAAAAATCACCTACGTCCGTCAAGCCTAAATAATGATAAATCTTCGAGTATAAACTCGTATAATAATAAATAAATCAAAGTCAGAAACTGTCTGCGAGCTTATTATTAAGTTGGGGCAATTCTCGAGCATAAATCACTGACGCCTCACTTTTTTAATGTAGTAGACGAAGGCATTTCCCAACAGACTTGGTATTACGGGTAATATTTTTATTTTCTAGGTACGAATAGATACGCTTGACTTTCCAAGCAGATATAGCATTAAATAAATCAGAAAATTGTAATCACTATTAAAATACAGTGAAGCAATGAAGTAAGTTCAAAGCCACTAAAATTCAGTCAACAGAAAAAGACAGAAAATGACTGACACGCCGCGGGTTAAATTTTACAAGTAAGTACCTAACTGTAGATTGATATTTAAACAACTAAAGCGAGTTGAGGCTCGTACTTTTTTGTATCCTTAACCTAGATCAAAAGTTTATTTTATAACTATATCTAATTCAAATACGTACCTGCTTAATAGGACTAAATAGGATCACGCAGTAAGTAAAAGTGATTATACTGCAACTGTATGAAATAAAAATAAACTTATTAGTGATTGTACTTACTCTGTGCGTTGTGTGATGAATAACAACACCAATACGAGGGCGCATGATGGCCGCGGGATTTCCATCCTCTAACTGCAACAAAACACAACAATTTATTTAAGTTCATCATTGCAGAAATGTTCGACGACCTATGTCAGAGCCTTTTAACCCAAGCATTTAATAAAACACAATAGACGGGCGTGAAACACAACACAGAAGCAAGGAATTGACTGCAATTTCCACTAGATTTTGCAACCATTCTAGCAAAGTCAAAGTCAAAAGTCAAAGTTTTTCAACCTTGGCATACCTAGGCTTACTTATTGAAAGAAAATTCTCTTCAAAAAAAATTCCAAACCATCGGATATTATAAAATCACTTGCATAATAAATAAGATTCTGTCAATATCCGCAGACTTCCATTCAAGTGCAGGGTCCGATCTAGGGGGAGGCCGAGCTAGGGTCACACATGAGGGGCGGCAAAACAAAACTGACAACCCTTTACACTTCATCAGAAACCCTAACTTATTTGTGGATGTTATTGGTTCTCGCTGTAAAAACTACGTTAAGTAACTTAACTTTCATCATAACGAAAATTCTTTGATGACATTTTCGAGCTCACACAAAAAAGACCCGACCCGACGACGGTTAAAAACCGCATCTTTGCAATAGATAATATTCAGAAAAAATTACATCAATACAGGCAAATATTGTCTATGACCGGAGGCCGTGTTAAAGTGAAGTGACTTCGATTTTTACTTAGCGTTCGTCGATGCTGTACCGTTGTAGTTTCCAATATGGCGGCGTGCAATACTGCAACTGTCATTATTCTATCAACTAATAAAATAACTGTTGGCTTCCTTTGACAACTACCTTGTATCTTCACTCGTTTGTGTGCATATTAATATTCGTATGTCTTAAACATTTGTAGCTGCAGAAGTGGCGAGAAACTCATTAGTTTACTTTTTACAACTTTTGTAACATTATTTGTGATTAAAAGCGACATGGAAAAGCGTAAAAAAAAATTACATTGAAGAGATAAGAATTGTCAAATAATGTGTTTTTGTTTCTTTCAGAGCATAATAGTTAAGACAGCAGCATCATCACTGCAATATAAATAAGAACATGAATAATATTTTCAGAATAATTCCTGGCATTACTTGTCATAACCATCAACTATTTTACAGAAGGATTTACGAAAATGTTGTATCAATAACCAAGACACAAAATCTCATTAAAAATCACAATTTACAGAAATGTTTCTGGCCATCTCCACAGACTGCATAGAATAAGGAATCTCCGCGGCGGTAAACGCCATTTATTCTATCCATACTATCCATCCATATATACTAATATTATAATTGCGAAAAGGACTCTCAAACTCAAAGCATACAACGTTGCCCACACCCACTATATCGTGGGTGCGTTAACAAGCATTTAAACTCACATACACAAGACACCCAGATCTGGAACAACTATCTGTAGGTCACACAAATATTTGGTCCGTGCGGGAATCAACCCGCGACGCCGATCGCTTACCTACTATGCTAACTGTGTTGTCGTAAATGCGTATTTCGTGTTCATTTTAATAAAACCATTCACAGACACTTTTGAATTGTTAAGGTCGGACGGTCAAAATGATAAAGCTAGTTACACGTTCCAAAGCGTAGGTCTCCATGAAAAACAATGTACAAGGTTCTCTGATACCTGTCTGTTTGATTGTTACCTTTTCAAAACTAAATGGTTGAACGGATTCATTTAAAATTGGCGCAAGGGTAGACCATGATCTATGTAAGGATGTAAAATACTTCTATTCTCTTAGTTTGATATAGTAAAAAAATAAAACGCAGGTAAAGCCGCGGTGACACTCACCAACACGGTTAGGTTGTAAGGGAAGCAATTTAACATTGCCATCTCTAGCAATGACCATCTTGACGCCTCAGTGCTCTGTGAGACTGTGATACACGGAACGGCTGACAGCATAAATAATCCAAGATGGCGTACGTCCAACCGCGTAAACTTGCAAGTGCGATGCGCTTTATTTATAATGCGCGGAAAAGGTCAGGGGACAACGACCCGTTCTGTCCTAGCAAAGACTTGTTTGTTTATATCAGTGGCAGTGTAACTGTCGTTCTATGAATTAAATAAAGTGACAAAGTGCATTTGTTACTTCTGGGCTATGTCTCTCATATTTTCCTAATATACTTCAACGTATATTTTCTTTGTTTATCTTAATTAGCTTTGTTAATTAAAAAGCTCTCAGACATAATCTAAGGTACCTAATTGAGTTTTTTTAATTAAAAAATCTGAGAAAACCTCGAGGCCGTAACAAAGTTCATATTTTCGCATTACAATTTCTTTTTCCAATCACTAACATAAATTAAAAGAGTTCTTTCTCTTTTTTAAAAAAGGCGTAGCTGATGTTTTATATCGGAACACGCCACGGAAATCCATTAACGAAATAATGGTTTGAAAGAAAACCTTTCCCAACAGATCTTATCGCGCCAGATTGTGCGTCAAGTTGTTTGATTAAATAATCAAGAAAATTGACGTACAATCTCTGCATTAATCTTAGGCAGACCAAATTGTGTGGTTCTATGGAGAGCTTGTAACTAGTTTTCTCTACTTCCAAGCTTGTTACCATTTCGAAAATAGAAAAGTTCAAACAGAAAGCCGGACTTGGATAAAAAGTCCGGATATTTTAATCAGGAAAAAAAAAATAGACTTAAACTAAAACCCGACTACAAAATAATCGCGATCTGAAAAGAATAAAACAAGAAAATATTCTTAAAGGATAGCTTAGTGGTATCAAAAAAAAACAAAATGTTGTCCCAGTGAAAAATCCGGACGAATCAGAAGGCCGTACAAAGTCCGGACAAAAGGACAAATGTCCGGATACGTCCGCATAAAGCCGGACGAATGGTAACCCTAAAACTAGTGAACTATTATAATAAAATTACTGACTATCCTTGTAGATCTAATTTCAGTCTAGCTCTTCTTGAACTACAAAACTACTAGCTTTCAATGGGACCGCACCCCAAGGCTATAAGAGTCTTGACAGTGACAGTCTACCACCGACAATGACTCATAGACATAGAAATACGGCACCACACTTACGTAGCGTGGCGTGTCGTGGCGCCTTCCGACGCAGTTGATTGGCTACAAAACTCGTTAAGTTAAGACGTAGGCTGGAACAGAGTCGTTTGATTGGTGGATCCCGCGCCACGCCACGCCACGACACGTAAGTGTGGTTCCGACTTTGAATATTATGGACTGGAAATACCTACAAAAAAAGGTGCCTACCTAAACCTTAAATGTCACTTAAAATAGCTGCCGATGTTAGGGTTGTGTGAATCAAGGAACACACGCACACTCACAAATCTCAATAATACAATAAGTAAACAACCATTGGACAGCAGGCCTACCACGAACATCATCATCATCATCAGCCTATAACAGTCCACTGCTGGACATAGGCCTCCCCAATTGCACGCCACTTGGTTCGATTTTCGGCAACTGTCATCCAGCTGCTACCAGCTACCCTGCGAAGATCGTCGCTCCACCTAGCCTGAGGGCGTCCTACATTACGTTTACCAGTTCGCGGTCTCCACTCAAGAACACGTTTACCCCAACGGTCATCGGTTCTACGACTTATATGGCCGGCCCATTGCCACTTCAGCTTACTTATTCTGTGAGCTATGTCGACAACTTTGGTTCTCTGCCGGATCACCTCGTTTCGGATTCGATCCCTTAGAGAGACTCCGAGCATAGCCCTTTCCATAGCTCGCTGAGCAACTTTGAACTGATGGACCAACCGTATTGCGAGTGTCCACGTCTCGGCACCGTAGGTCATAACAGGTAGGACGCACTGGTTGAAGACTTTAGTCTGCAGGCTTTGTGGGATTCGCGACGAGAAGACTCGACGAAGTTTTCCAAACGCCGCCCAGCCCAGCTGTATTCTTCTGCTAGCCTCCTTCTTAAAGTTGTTCTTACCAAACTGCAGAGTTTGGCCGAGGTAAACGTATTCTCGAACAACTTTGAGAGCACCGCCATTGACCACAATCGATCCCGGAGTGACGTGTGAATTGAACATAACCTGGGTTTTATCCAAGTTCATCCGGAGACCGATGCGTGCAGAAGAATCAGCTAGGCCATCCAGCATCTGCTGCAAGTCATGCAGTGACTCAGCCATTATGACGATGTCATCCGCAAATCTCAAGTGTGAGATGTACTCGCCGTTTATATTAATGCCGCGTCCTTCCCAGTCCAGCGTTTTAAACATATCCTCCACTGCGTTACTAAACAATTTCGGGGAAATTACGTCCCCTTGTCTAACCCCTCGACGCAGTGAGATATGCCTAGTTTGCCGGTCCTGACTTTGGACGGTCATTGTTGCGTTTTCATAAAGACATCTCAGCACTTGGATGTATCGCCAGTCAACTTGGCATCGCTGCATAGACTCCAAAACAGACCAGGTTTCGATGGAGTCAAAGGCCTTCTCGTAGTCCACAAAAGCAAAACACAGGGGCCGATTATACTCTTCGCACTTTTGTATAATTTGCCGCACTGTGTGGATGTGGTCTATGGTGCTGTATCCTCCTCGGAACCCGGCCTGCTCCGGTGGCTGAAACTCGTCGAGTCTTCGCGCTAGACGATTTGTGACGACTCTCGAAAACAACTTATAAACGTGACTGAGAAGCGAAATGGGTCTGTAATTCTTCAAAAGGGTCTTGTCACCCTTTTTGAAGAAAAGAACGACTACGCTCCTCTGCCACGCCACTGGAGTTCTGCCAGAGAACAGGACAAAGTTAAATAGCTCCCCAAGCTCCTTTAAAACAGGGCGTCCCCCCGCTTTCAGGAGCTCGGTTGTAATCCCGTCTTCGCCCGGGGCTTTCCCATTTTTAAGCTGTTTGAGAGCCGCCTCGATTTCATCTTGGCTTACTTCAGGCAGGTCTTCCGTAAAATGGCGGGTTAAGGTGGCTCTAGAATCCTCATTTTCGGGATCAGGCCGAGATGCATGCGATGCGTACAGCTGGCTGTAGAAGTTTTCAACTTCCGAAAGAATCTCCGGCCTCGAAACGACGATATCCCCACTCGATTTAGCCAGCTTCGTCAGATGACTCCTCCCAAGTGGCTGGAAGAACACTTTTGACCCCCGGTTTTGCTCAATCGCTTTCTCTATAGTGAGCGTGTTGAATCGTCGGAGATCGCGTCGTACCAGTTTCCTAATTTTTTTGTTGAGTGCCCGCTGTTCTGACGAAGTGGCTGGTGGATTTTCACGTCGCTCCGTCATGAGCTTTAGTCTCTTCCGAAAGTTTAGACTTCCGGCCCGTACACCGCATCTTACAAAATCTCGTACCTTCCTCCCTGAGGATTTGCACCATTTGGTCGAGCGTCTGATCAACGTCGTCTGTGGTTTCCACGGCAGCGAACCGGTTCTCCAGGTCTGACTGGAACGCTTCAGATCCTAACATAGTTTGGAGCATGTTTGGACGGAGCCTAGACTTTATCAAACGAGTTCTCTCAAGCTTGAAGTTGATATTCAGAGAGCCTCGAACAAGTCTGTGATCGCTGCCGGTATTAAACCTGTTGATCACTGAGACATCCCTGAATATATGCTTTTTATCTGTTAAGATGAAGTCTATCTCATTTTTGGTCATAGTGTCAGGGCTTTGCCACGTCCACTTCCTTTGGGGCTGTTTCTTAAAAAAGGAATTCATTACGAAAAGCCCCTCCTTCTCTAGGAAGTTGACAAGCATTTGCCCCCTATGATTTCTGCTGCCAAACCCGTAGGATCCTACTACCGATTCGCTGCAGTTCTGTACTCCCACTTTAGCGTTAAAATCCCCCATGACAACGCTGTAGTGGGTCTTAGTAGTGGAGTGCAAGGCCTTGTAAATGTCCTCGAACATTTCCTCCATTTCGTCGTCCGAGTGCGCCGAGGTCGGTGCGTAGACTTGCACAACCTTGAGGCTATACCTCTCGGTTAGTTTCACTATGAGGTACGCTACCCTGTTCGACACACTGGAGACTTCCACAACGTTGCCACAGATGGATTTGTATACCAGGAACCCGACACCGCCTTGGGATAGCTGGTCTCCTTCTCGGTAATACATAAGGTGGCCCGATTTAAGAGTTATTGTATCCTCCCCCTCTCTTCGGACTTCACTCAACCCCAGAATGTGCCACCTTATATTCTCGAGCTCCTGTTCTAGCTGCACGAGGTGTTCGTCAAGCCTTAACGTGCGTCCGTTGTACGTAGCCAAGGTCAGTTGGGTTTTTTGATTTTGGCGGCCGTAGTCCGTAACCCGGAGATTCTTCGCACCCCCAAGTGCCCTGCTGCTACCGTGACCGCCGCCGTAATCAGCAATAACAGCAGGGCGGCCGGGAACTGGGGGCCGTGGTTTCTTTTGACTTGCCATTGGAGGGTTTGCCCATAATCGCCACGCTGGGCATGCGGGTTGGCGATCGCAGATCGCAGTTTTTCGCACTGGTGACGCTGCTGCCCGTCACCAGTCTGTGCCATTTGACTGCGAAGATTTGTTGAAATGGTTATACCGCCATTCGTCGGTTGTCGTCAGAGCCTCGTTTGTTGATCAGCAGGATGCACCACGAGCAGGTGAGGTTGACTTGGGGCGCTAAGTTTGCGAGTGCGCCCCCTTACATCCCAACACGAACACAAGCACAAAAATCGTCACCTAATATGGCGGATATGGCACTTACCTACAACTGTCACAACAAAATGTTGCCCTTATGAGCAACAACTGAAATATTGTTGTCTGTTTTATCAAATACGACGCGAATGCTTTGCCCGTGTCAATAAGGCGTGCTCAATCTCTGCCCATTTTTAAAACTATGGTAAAGAATCACTACCTCTCTCTTTAATAGTTGTTTTTCTTGATTTCTCTGTTTTTGTTCCATACTTATTACTGTATATATTTGTCTATATAATATATATGTATATGTATTTATTTATATATAAATAGTACACCAAAGACTACCTACAGTACTGTTTTTCCTTTCATTTTTAAAATCCATCCAAAGGTTGTCTTGAAAAGATCGCTTTTAGCGATAAGGCCGCCCATTGTGTCACCCAGTGTAATGTTTACTTCTACTATACTTTCTGTAACTTTTATGGTGTACATAATAAAGAGTATTCTATTCTATTCTATTCTATACGATTACTAAATTGGAAAGAATAAAACGACACGATGTTTCACATTCTGTATCGTATTTCACTCATATTTGTATAAGCTAATATATATGTATAGAATATCGCGGCGCCTCCATGTTTTTCCTATCTCAATGCAATGACTGTAGAAAAGTCAAAGTACAAGAGATTGACCACGTGACATTTCTATAGTGCATGCATTTTCGAAATATTGACAATAGTTTTCGATGATAGAATTGCCCCTTGTCTAGAAACACAGCTCTATACTATACTGAACACCAACAATAGAATAGAAAAACCTTTATTCGACACTAACACAATATAACAGCAACAATCACAAAGTCGAAGAGAAGAATAGTAAAAAGTAAAATCAAAAATTGCGCTGAAGGTGTCCATACCGAAAGAGTCAGCCACAAAGCGCTGGTTTTCAGTTGGCACCCTGCAGTGACCATTGCTGGCAGCGTTTCTATGCTCTATGATACCTACGAATACCAACTTACAAAATCAAACATGGCGTCCCATTCCAATTTGAAAATCGATCGGAATTAATATCCACGGCAGACATGTTGTCAGGCCACAGGGAATCGAATTTGTTAGGTTTTCCGATCGTAAATCGATTGGGATTTAGAGGGTTGATCCTCTGAACCCTTGATTCGGGAAATTATAATTTCATCATAAGAGATTTGATTCTTGTAGTAAGTGATACGTCTCAACGTATTTTTTTAGAAGATCGGTAATGATTGAACTGTATAATGTTGCCCGTAATAGTATTGCAGCTTATATGTAACATCTTAGCTTCAGATTTCTGAATTTTAACTATCAGAAATTGAGAATTTGTCAAACTCTACTTTATCCTGAAAACTTATGGAAGTTAAAGAAGTTCAGCTTGTTCTTAAAAATTAAATTCATAATATAGAAATCGGATGTAAACTTATCGAATGGCACTAGGTACTTATAAATCGTAAGTAACAAAATATGGACGTAAACAGGTGAAGTATTTATTATACTTGTTTTTAATAACATGTCCCCTTTTTCAAATAAAACAAAGAATTATACCACGCACGATCTAAAATTATGCATAAATACAAAAATCAACCTATAAAAACGGCTGCCATTAAACGAATAAAAAATTAATGTCATTAACTGTAACAGTAAGTACCGACCTAAATACTGTAACTACCCTCAAAAATGTTCGCTTAATTTAAAACTACCGCCCAAATGTTTGAGTTAGGAACACGCGAATATTTAATCAAGGGGCATATTACGAAGTTTTGTTTACAAACGGAGATTACTAATGGAGACGTATTTAGAAAGTAACTATGTGAATAATTATTTTACTACTAATATGACAACATTTTATATTCTATACTTTCACACTGCTGGCCAAAAGTCTTCTACTCTTCTCTGTGTGATACCTGTGTGGTACTTTCTTCAGCTAATCTCTCTTTAACGCTTCTAAGATCGTCACGCCGCCGCCGGCGTTTTCTAGGTCGCCTCGGTTTCAGACTCTCGCAGACGGTAAAGCTTTTTTTTAGTCACTGCTAATTTCGGGAGCAAAAACCCAATAGGAAAAGAGAGAGCGCTTTAGGACTCCTTTACGATGTTGTCTGCCAAATCAGAGCCTCGTTAACCACCAAAGCCTTGGCAGGTGTGAATGTTGCTGAAAGTAGGAGCAAGTGGAGGAATATGATCAAGGAGAATGTTTGGAAACATATTGAGAAAACGATGCAAGGAGGAAGAGTATACCTCAGAGTGCTACATATCTAGAGTCCCCAAGCAGCGTTGCAATGTTTGGGTACTTGACAGATTTCAGCTTACGCCACCCCAGACATCATAGACAAAGTTCAAATGTTCATGGCTCTGGTATTGAAGATGTCCATTCACGGCGGTGTCCACAAAATGGGCTAAAAAATGAGAATTATTTTCCCTTTCATATTTATTTAAAGGTAAAATATATCTCGAAACGATGTTATAGCTAAGAGCGAGACTGGGTGTTCAAACGTATCTCAGAAATTGAATTAAATGTCTGGGCAAGATGAGGGTTGGCATCGTAAATTGAGTTTGAGTTAACGTTGAAATTTAAAAGTGAAATGTTGTGTATTTTAAAGGGTACACAGGAGCCGGAGCCACCAGAGGAGCTCGGGCGTGGAAAAGTTACAGCCGCACTGGTCGTTCAAGCAAAGCAATGAGATCCCGTGGTTAGGTTAAAACGGACTGTTATCCGCAACTCCACGACCAAGCGCGTATTTTGCGTACACTGGTCGATCAATTGCTGAGGTTTGTCCTTGGATGGGTCCATCCACCATATACCGACACTTCTAACGTTAAACCGTCAATGTAGATCTTTGACGATGGTTTTGGATTGCCCGGAGCCAGAAAATCTGACCGGTCTTTCCAAGTCGTATCGTGTTACCCAATTACCAGGTTGTGGAGGTCAGATAGACAGTCCTTCATTTACACGAGTATTCAGTTGCACCCGAATCAGTTATGTTGAATTTTATGAGTTCCCAACAAAACCTGGCGTGTAATAACATCAAAAGCTATTCAAGCCGATTCCAAAAAAGAACTATCTAACTGAATTTTCAACCAATAAAAAACAACAGACGGAAGCCAAGAGATGGAAACATAGAAATGTCACAATTTCCCAGCAAGGAGCATTATTTTCTATAAGTGCTCAGACATGATTTGAATACTTAATGAAACATTATTATTCATGGCGTCTTTATGAACTCAATTAGACATGCGAATCCCATTTTTAAATCTGAAAGCTTTATCAGCTCGAGTAGGTTCATTCATAAATTCATTCAGCATTGTATTTGTGGCTGACTGAAGATTTTATGGGAAGCAACAAAGGAGAAACAGCATTTTAGCAAGAGCCAAAAACATTATTTTGCTCCTTTTTGTGTCTTCTTAAGCTCATAAACTCTTTTGCAAAAAAACGGGCACTTTAGATTTTTTTTCTCTACTTCAATGAAGAAGAACAAGAAAGAGGTTTTTTAATTTAACGATGTATTGGCATGTTATTTGAAGCATCCTGGCATGATTTTTTACGTTCCAAATTTATATTTTGAAATTAACAAAAGTAAAATATTGATTATTGTGAATTATTGTAAAATTGCTTTACTAATGCGGGCGCACGGTTGGCGCAGTGGTTGAGCGATTGACTGCTGCGCTGCGTGTCGCAGGTTCCATTCCCGCACGGAACAAATATTTGTATGACCTACAGATCGTTGTTCCGGCTCTGGGTGTTGTGTATGTGAGTTTATATGTTTGTAAACGCACCCACGATACAGGAAGAAATTCCTAGTGTGGGGCAATGTTTTTATTTAAACAAAACATAAACAAAACAATGGCGCAAATTGCTGCAACGATTTATTACTGATTACTAAAATTTGAAAACTTTTGGGATGTTTTCTACAAATTTATTAATTTAATCTTTCTTTTTACATTAAATACCATTTTTTGATATGAGTGATAAAACGATATGAGCCGGTAAAATTATAGCCCTACTTGAAGAAGTTTGTTCGCAAACTTACGTATCTCAGCGGCTAAATGTGAGTGGTTTATCTGTCCAGAGGACATGGCAAAGGTATCAAGAGACCGGTATGGTCAAAAAAAGCTCCGGTTCGGGAAGAAAACGACGCACAGAACCAAGAGATGAAACTAGAATCTCTTTGTGTGGAGAGGACCGACGCCGGCGAGTGCTGCGAAGACCACGGAAACGCTATGCGGAAGTGTGTTTCGAAGAAATCACTCCTTATGGCGGAGGCTTCGTTATGTTTTGGGCAGCGACGGAGCGTACGGAGTTAGTTTTCATAGAAAATGGAACATTAATTGCACACCTGTACATAATGGAAGTCCTAATTCTATATGCACAACCCGCATTGACTGCACATCGGGAAGATTCCATTTGTATGGACGACAATGCTCGCCCGCACCGTTTTGGCGACGTGAAAGCAGCATGCCCAGAAGGAATCAAGCTGTGATTTTGGCAAGAGGAAGTCACACTCGTTATTAGGTTTTTACATTTGTAACTTTATTTAATTAATAAAAGTAAAAAGATATTCTTGTCTTTATTGGCCGTGTACATTGGTCTTAAAGAAACCATAAAAATTAAAAAAATGCCAGAATTCACTTCACGCGTATTAATTTACACGATTATAAGTATGCAGACTACGTCAAAGAATTAAATATCACTTACGAGTAATTGACTCAAATCGACCTTAAAACGTAAATTTCCTTAGGTGCCCGTTTTTTTTGCAAAAGAGTATATTAAGTTAGTATTATAAAGAGGTAAATTTAAGGAGGTATTCTCAGACCTCTGATGATGAGTCTAGCTATTATAACTATGCAGAACTTATAATTGGTATGCCCCAAAAATTTTGTATGTGGTATGCTTTTACATCTGTCACTTTTGTGGTACTTGAGCTTGCAGATTGCTTACGCTGTACATTGTTTTTCACAAATCCAATTAGGAAAATGGTTAAATTTATTAGAAGTGGAGAGTGCGGGAGTTATTATATTACATGTCATATACATTCATATATGTGAAGGAACAGCATGAAGTTGTTCTTAGCCAAAATCGACAACGATTAATTTTGATATTTTAAATTATTTAACTTAGATTTTTTTTTAATACTCATACGGCTGTTCATGTTGTTTACAATAAGATCACGTTAAATTACAATATTATGAAGCAAACAGCAAACTTTGTGGTTTTGCGGTACCGAATCATACACTGAGAAAACGGTCTCTCACAGTTACAAACCTGTATCAAATTCACAATGCTTCGTTCGTCGGAATGAATCAGAATATAAACAAAGTAGCCTATCAAAATCAACGAAAAAAAACTATCAAAATCCTTTTTCGTTGTACTGACGGTGCAATCTGCCGCAAATTTTGCGGTTGCCCACATTTTTTGAATTATGCAAAGTTATAATAGCCAGACTCTAGATAATAATCAAATTAAGAAAACTCCTTCACACTAATAGAAAGCTACTTTATCGTGGAGTAATCTTAATCGTTGGCTTCTTTGAATCACGTAACAAATGCGCGATTCCTGTGGCAAAGGACACGGGAACTAAGCCACGAAAAAAGCTTATTTGCCATATAGAACGAGTTTTGTCCTCTGCATTTAAGTTACTTTGATAAATCAAATAAAGAAAAATAGAAGGAAAACAATTTCTTGATATTATGGTAAGAGAAGTCGGCGTTTAGACCAAACTTTGAAAACAGGATGCCCGTGCAAAATTGGTTCCGTTACATGTAGTTATCTTTAGCCCTGTAACTTCACAATGACATTAGGCGCCATTTTGCAATCATGGTGGCGGAAGAAACGATTAATAACAACGCCATCTAGAGTAAACTAATGACATAACCTGAACTACGGCACAGAAAATATAATTCTAGCTTAGAGATGCCTCATCCCATACACAGAAACTTTACTGACGGCTGTCAGTCGCGTCCGTCAGCCACGTCCGATAATTTGTTTCCAGCTTCATCTAGCGTTTTTCGTCGGACTAATTGGATAAGTACATCGAACGCGGTCGGTTCTGTCCCAAGCGATAGATGGCGTTAGCAGTGACTTGCAAGTAAAAGGGTTTACTCGGTTCTCGAGTGCAGCGGTGAACAGTTTCGGAGTTATGACGTCTCCCTGTCTCACACCTCGCTGCAGAAGGATAGGTTTCGAGGTCTGATCCTGAAGTCGAACTGACATGGTGGCGTTTTTGTATAAACACTTTAACACCTCGATGTACCGGTAGTCGATTTGGCACCGTTGGAGAGACTGCAGTACCTACAGCCCAAGTCTCGATCGAATCGAAGGCTTTCTCGTAGTCCACAAACGCTAAGCAGAGAGGCAGGTTGTACTCTTCGGTCTTCTGTATAACCTACCGAAGCGTATATATGTGGTCTACGGTGTTAAAGCCTCTGCGGAATCCGGCTTGTTCGGGATGCTGGAAATCGTCAAACCTGCGCGTGAGACGATTCGTGATGACTCATGAAAACAGATTGTAGTCATGGCTAAGAAGTGAGATGGGCCAGTAGGTCTTCAATAGGGCATTGTCACCCTGCTTGAAGAAGAGTACCACCACACCCCCGCACCATGCCTGCGGCGTTTTTCCCTCGAGTATGACGAAACCAAACAGCTTCTGAAGGGCCTTAAGTATTGGTTTTCCACCCGCCTTCAGGAGTTCGGCCGTAATGCCGTCATCACCCGGTGCTTTGTTCTTAAGGTGTTTAAGAGCCATCCTAACTGAAATGTAAGGCTGTCGAAATTTGATTCAACCAATCACAGTGCAGCAGATAACGCGTGCTTGACAATTTGTCACATTAATTCTGAGTTTGCAGCTCAAAATTATGAGCTGCAAACTCAGGATAAACGTATCTAAATAATGGCGTAACCATAACTTCTTACAACTAATTAATTGATTTATTTGCAGTTTGCCTTAGATTTAGCTTTATAATATACTAGCTTTTACCCGCGGCTTCGCTCGCAGTGAAGCCATTTTTTTTTTTTTTTAATAATACGTATCCTATGTTACTTCTAATCATGATGATCGGTTCTGTAGTTTTTGCGTGAAAGCGTAACAAACAAACTTACAAACTTACACATTTATAATATTAGTAAGGATATAATTGTATACAACAAAGGATGTAGAAATCCTAAAGCAGACTCTATTCATAACAAGGCGAAAATCAGTGACAAAATAACGCAAGACTTTAATTTAGAGCCAAAGGCAAAAAAGTTTTGCCCCGAACCACAATCATGTACATCTCGTAGCATGAGTTATTTGGTTCCTACTTTTCTATGATGCCTTTGTCGCCGACATTTACGTAAGAAGAAAACGAAAGTATCTACTAAAGAGTGGCAAGCGACAATGTAACACAAACAGTAAAATTGCCATCCAAATCAATCTAATATCGCTTTGAAAATTGTACGTTTCACAATTGTTTTAATAATTAAACGATATAAGCAATACATGTTTGTTTTTTTCTCGCAAATGTGTTGAAAAAAGTCATATGAAACTCGTGAGCTCTGCTCATTACACGCTCGGCTGAATTACGCCCTCGCCTACGGCTCGGGCTGCAATCCACAGCTTAGTGTGTAATGACTTAATGAGCAACTTAGCTTACTTGTATAATAATATACTATTAAATGATCCATTAAAATAATCGTTGAAATGTGGCTTAAGAGCCCAATATTTAGTATATTTTTTGCTAAGGAGAGTTGATTAGAAAGGAAAATTATTTTTTTGAAAATGGCAATTTTACACAAAATTCAATAACAAATCGATGCTTATCGCGCCATCTAGTGATTATTATTTGACCAAAATTTTCTTTCTTAGCGTCGGGACTTGGGACCCCGTGACTAGGGTAACTAACTTTTTTTATGAAGTACATAATAGATCATATTGATTTTAGAGAGAGTAATTGAGTAGCGCAGACTTATTAAAAAGAGTATATTTTACTGTTATATTAACCTCTTCTCTGTCTAATGAGTCTTATATGAGTTTTTAACTCTGTTAGTGATATGAGAGAAATTCATTTAATTGAAGTCAAAATCAGAGTCAAATAAATAGAGTATTATAGCGTACTCTATGTCTTTTGTAGATTATAAAGTACGCCTAAACGAAACAGAGTACAATACTCTATATTAGAGTACGGTTAGCAACCCTAACCTAAACTAATATTTTAACTCAAGTCTGTTTATGTTTTAGACAGCACTCAATAAATTTGTAGAAAAGTAAGCAAAGTTATTTGACATTTACGCTTTGATTTAAATAATTATGTCCAATCCAGTGAACTTCAAAAGTTCAAATTAAACATCAACTTGAACTTTTGAAGTTCAGTGAATTTATCGGACAAATGAGTATAGAGTTCACCGTTTAATCTCCGAGACGGGTAAAGTGTAATTGGATTTTTTCTATTAGAAAACACTCAGTATTTCAGATTGAGATGCACCAATTTTTTTTTTATTCCTGGTTTTTGTTTTTTTTTTGTTTTATTGTAATGACAAGAATATTAACTTTTTAAAGTATTATAATATTTTATTTTAATTATTGTGAATGTGAAGACTATGTAGATGATTTTTGTCTTGTTTTTTATTTGAATTTATCTCAGTTAGTTTTTAATCATGTTTTGGCAGTTTGAGTAGTTTATGCGGCTTACCCGAATGTCCTTTCTTTGGTATTGTTCGTCGAATCGTTGAGCTCCTTAAATTCTGAGTTGAGCTACACGGTTATTAACAAATACTTGCACTGACTGGACAGGTTCACTCAATCTGGCTGGTCCTTTCCTCAAAAGATCATTTCAGACTTCAGTCTACATGGTCTTCACATGATCTAACCAAGATTTTGTCTGGACTTTAAAAGAGACTGTGACCTCTGAGTTTGTTTCGGCCTTTCTTCTCAGAGTAGTCAAATAGGAAACGCCAACCTCATCTAGTTTTATTAAAAAATCGACATGTTAAAGTGTTTGTACAAACCATCTTACAGAAATAAAATCATTATCATTTATGGCAAAAATGCCAAAATACATATGCATACATGATGATATCAATAAATTCGAGCCTTTTTACATGGGACTTGAACATTATGTCCTACGTGTCACACTGCGTAAATACGTAACATTTATTTTGACTTTATAATTTTGATTATTGTTGTTATGATTTTGATTCCTGACAATTTTTTATTTATTTATTTAACCATTTATGCACACACACATTATATACAGACAAGAAGAAGAAACAAAAAAATAGGTACATAGGTGATGATTATTTCTATAGAAATCTCTTCCAGCATACCTGCGAAAGGAAGAAGATGTAGACATAGTGTGTAGAGTTGAAAACCGATAGCAAATTAATAATAATAATATATAAAAATAATAATATATACCAAAATATTTGTGAAATAAATACTAAAACTATAAATACTAATACCTACCAATACATAAAAAAATAAAAATTGTTTAATTATGAGTACTATTTTAGTACTGATTTTGACATGTATTTAAAATTATTGCTCGTAATTTTTTTTAATTGAATTATTTAAAATTATTGCTCGTAATTTTTTTAATTGAATTATATAGGTAATGAATTTTATTGTAACTATGTAGTTATTTGGGGGCGGCAATGTTATCATGATAAGTGCTATGTACGCCGTGCTTGTCATGTGCATTGGTTCTGTAATTGCTCAATTGCATCTGATGTGATGTGGTTTTGCTATTTTAAAATAAATAAATAAAATAGCTACACATGCTAATCCTCTGGGATTCCCAAAATGATTAGCACTTCGCAGATTTTTTTAGAAGCAGCCCTGAGTTTGCATTTGTGCTCTACACGTATACTCGCCCTCTATAACACGAGACTTAACTGGTAAAGTATAGTACTAAAGTCACGTATCTGTCCACCCCGTTGGTTAAAACAGTCGTGGTGTTAAGCCACGTAAAGCCGAAATATATCCAAAAACCAGTTTCAGTATGAACTTTGAAATTCATTCAATTTAATCGTAGCTTTGTTGTTTTTAGTCCTGTCAAGGATTAGTATAGCTACGGCGTAGCACGTGCTACGGCCTTTCGTAGCGGCTGTATGAGAGAGCTGTTCGTAAAACCAGTTTCTACGTGAACTTCGGATATTTTTGAAGTTATAACTTCTTATGAGAGCGTAAACCGCTTCGTATAACGCGTTACGGCGCCAGTCTATCTGGCTTCCCTTTCTCTCACACAAACGGCAGCGGTAGGCAGGCTCTTCCTCTCTCACTCTATCCCACAGTGCTAGTCGTATTTTAAGTTATCACTTCTGTCGGGCGTTGCGAGACGCACACGTTTTTTTTTTACCTGTCAAATTCAATTTGAGAATGGCTATTGATTTTCACTGCTGATACTTTTTCGGATATTTTATCTGAGAAATTCAATTATTTTATCTGAGAAATTCAATTGAATTGTAAATATTAGATTTCTTTTATAATAAGGCCTATTTCCAACTTAATAACTAGTTCAAAGTATATTTAGTGTTTTGGGTTAAATTTATTAGGCACTAAGTGCAAAATAAGTGAAAAAATTTAATTGTTTCGTTGACAGTTACCGGCTCAAGCGATTGTTCTTTTTCGTCTCGGTATCAGGTACTATATTATATATTTTACTTGAAATTGGATTGCTTGCGTTGTATTTTTTTTTGCCTACAACTCATTGGATCATTATTATTACGGTTACAAGTTGATGCCGGTGACCTATAAAACGTAAACATAACCTTAATTAGCTTGGTGACAGAACTTCTTTCTTTATGATCTAAATTTCATTTTCCGTTCAACTAATCAACTGTTATTCAATCCTATACTCTATTCCAACCTCCTCTCTCATCTCTTTAATCATGATTATGACTCGTTCCGCGCGGGCTCGCCTAGAAGAGACCAAACTCAGTCAGGCTTTGAGCGAATTAAAGGCGTCTCAAGAGCTCTGTGACCAACTGATTAGGGAAAAAGATGAAAATGAAATAGAGTTCCTTAGTGTCCTTGACAGGAATAGCAAATTAAAAACAGAAATGGCTCAGTTATATATTCAACACACTGATGCTATAGCAGCCCGGGACAGGCTCCAAGTTATTGTGGATGGGTTCAGCCAGTGTAGCAGTGAGTATGAACAAGCTCTTAGTCACAAATACTTGTTACAAAATCAGCTACATGAGGCTCAAAGTCATATTGAACAACTTGAAACTGCAAATCTTAACATCACTGCCTCGTTGAACCAAAGTCTATTCAGTGAATTGGTGCCTGTTGCCCCATCAATGGTTACAGCAATAAATCCCTCTTACACAATAGATTTAACAGGTCATGATGATTCAAAATCAATTAAATCATTGAGGGTAGTTACTAGTAAAAATAAAATAAAAAAATACATAAAAATTAACAAATACATAGTTAAAACAAAGAAAATGGTCAAGAAACAAAGGTTCTTCATCAAAAATGTTAAACTCAATAGAGAAAGGTTGCATTTACTTAAACAATTAGATATGTATTCATTTAACTTAGAAAAAAGTACTAGGAAATACCAAACTGACACAGAAGACTTGCAGTATGAACTTGACCAACTACAGGAGAAACTAACTTCTATGACTATCAAATATACAGCCTCTGAAAACCAAATGAGGGAATATGTATTGGCAATGAATGAGCTGGTAAGCTCACAAACTAACAAATGTGCTCATTGTCAACCACCATCTGTTGTACCCACACCGGACCATTCATTGACAATATGTGATGTCACCATACCGCAGTCTAGTGCCAGTTTGCCATTAGAAATTACTAACTGTTTGCCTAAAAAGAGTGTAAATACAGAAATAGTATTATTTTGTGATGAAATTGGAAAGGATCTAGGCCACTTGTTAACAAATAATTATCCAGGACACTCAATAATGAACTATTGTATGCCAGGTTGTTCTTTATTTGACATAATGAAAAAAGTTATAAAATGCAATTTTAACCAGGAAACTACATTGTTAATGTTTATTGGTAATAGGGGTAACATGAACAAAGGAGAATTACTCCAACATTATAGATCATTGTGCAACCTAAGTTTAAAAAAAATTGTGATGTTCACATTCCCTTACAGCCAAAGTTTGCCACAGGAAGAAAACAATCTTAGATATGATTTGAATAGGACATTACATAATTTAACATATAGTAATAATTTATTCCATTTAATTGACACTAACAATTATGTTGGTAACCACTTTTGTTTGACAAAAGATAGATTTTTCATTGATAGGTACTTTCTTTCAAAGTATTGTAAACGACAGATAGCTGTGTCGCTATCATATTATTTTTCTATTACAGCCAAGAATTTGGCTAAACAACTTGCTTCTATTGAGCAATGCCAAGACATGTTATTTAATTCAGCCAATAATTTGGTATCAGAAATTGACATTGATAATAATTTAAATTAGAAATTAAGACAATAGAGACAACCTCTTGCAAAAGTTTACAGAATAAAAATTGCAAAATAAAATCACATAAAGGTTTAAAATCAGTAAATAGTATTAACCTGGTGCATCAAAATATTCAAGGATTTATGAACAAAGATTTAGAAGTAGAATTATTTATGAACTTTAACAGTATTGATATTCTTTGTATAACAGAACATTGGCTTAAAAGCCACCAGTTATTGTTCAATTTTAATAACCACCAGGTTGGTAGTTCATTCAGCAGAGTTAATGCTATACATGGTGGCTCATTGATTTTAGTAAGTAACCAGCTTAAATTTAAAGACCGTAAGGATATTGTGAGCCTATCTGTTGAGCGGACAGTCGAAATAGCTTGTATAGAATTGGAGCAGTTTATTGTATTAAGTGTATACAGACCCCCTTCAGGATTGTATGACTGCTTTGAAAAGGTAATGGATGAAGTGTTACACAGGATTTGTAACTCAAATAAATCCATTATCACTTGTGGTGATTTTAATGTCAATTTATTAGAGGACTCAGGTTCTTGTAGTAAAATAATAAGTCTGTTTCAGTCCTACAATCTTGTAAACCTATTTTTGGAGCCCACAAGAATAACCCCTACTAGTGCCACATGTTTAGATAATATTTATACTAATGTTATACCAGTCCACAAAGAAATTATAAATTTACTAGATTCTGATCACTGCGGGCAGAGGATTACTATACCTAACCAAAACAACAAAGTGGCCAAAAAGGATATCACTGTTAACCCCAAAACTGCAAGTCGCTTGGCAGCGTTTAAAGTTAAACTCATTAAAAAATTACCAATTTTGTCAACTCATGCCGATCCAAATCATCTATATGATGATTTTTTTAATATGTTTTGTAAACAATTTAATTCTACCTTTATTCCCAAGACTATCTCGGTTAAAGATAATGCATCATTCAGTGATTGGGCCACCATTGGTATTCATAAAAGTAGGAAACGGCTTTATGAGTTGTACAATGAAAGGACTTATGTCAACACTGCTGAATTTAATTTATATGTTAGAAATTATTCAAAATTATTTAAAAAAGTTTGTTGTTTGGCCAAGTCGCGTTATTTGAGTTCAAAGATTAAAAACAGTAGTAACGTTATAAAAACGACTTGGAATATTATTAATAGTGAAACGGGAAGATCTGGTAATCGAAATATTGACTACAGCCTGTCAATTAATGACAAAATCATAAAATCAGACTCACAAGTTGCAGTGGCCTTTGAAAATTTCTTTTCGGATATTCCCATTTCAACTACTAAATCCCTAAACTCATCACCTTCTGTTGCTGAGTCTTTGCTAAAAGAAAATGTTAATGTTTGCGATTCGGAATTTCTTTTTGAACATATTACTTGTAGAGACATAATTAAAACCTTTCACACTTTAAATTTTAAAAAGACTGCAGATCTGTGGGGTCATTCTGTAGAAGTTGCTAAATCTATTATTGATATTGTCGCACCTAGTTTAGCTATTATCTTTAATAATTGTATCGACTGTGGGGAGTTTCCTGACCTTATGAAAAATAGTAAAATAATACCATTGTTTAAATCAGGTAGTACATCAGACCCTACAAATTATAGACCTATTTCAGTACTACCTACGTTTAGTAAAATATTTGAGAAATTAATTTTAGAGCAATTGCAAAGATTTTTTAATAAACATAAATTATTACATAGCAAACAGTTCGGTTTTACAAGGGGTCGTTCAACTACTGATGCCGGTGTTGAGCTTTTAGGACATATTTATAATGCATGGGAAGATAAGTGCGATGCCTTGGGAATCTTTTGTGATTTGTCCAAGGCATTTGATTGTGTTATTCATGAAACGCTAATCAGGAAACTCCGCCACTACGGAATCCGGAACAGCGCTCTGGATCTTCTTACTTCATACTTAAGTAATAGGATTCAGAGCGTTGACGTTAATGGAAAAAGATCTCCTGGATCTATAGTAACGATGGGCGTCCCGCAGGGCTCGATTCTTGGTCCTTTCTTGTTTCTTATTTATATTAATGACTTGCCATACCTCATAAAGGATAACCATGATATAGTATTGTTTGCGGATGATACTTCACTTTTGTTTAAACTTAAACGTCAGCAGCTGGTTACTGACGATGTAAATAGCGCGATCTCAAAAGTAGTTCACTGGTTCAATGTTAATAATTTACTACTTAATGGAAAAAAAACCAAATGCATTAAGTTTACCCTACCTCACGTTAGGCAGGTGAAAACTGATGTGTTGGTAAAAGGCGAAGAATTGAATCCTGAAAATAGCACAGTATTCTTAGGCTTAACTTTGGATGCTAAGCTTCAGTGGGGCCCACATATAGATAAATTGTCAAAAAAGCTAAGCTCAGCAGCATATGCTGTTAGGAAAATTCGTAATTTAACTGACATAGAGACAGCCCGTTTAGTATATTTTAGCTATTTTCATAGTGTAATGTCGTACGGTATTCTGTTGTGGGGAAATGCCGCCGACATCCAGACTATCTTTGTTTTGCAGAAAAGAGCTGTCCGATCTATTTATAAATTAAGCCCGAGACACTCTCTCAGAGAGAAATTTAAGGAGATTAATGTAATGACTGTGCCTTCTCAGTATATTTATGAAAATCTTTTATATGCCCATAAAAATATAAAATTGTTTAAAAAATACAGTGATATCCATAACATAAACACTAGGAACAAACACAAATTTGTAGTACCTGCAACAAGGCTCACGAAAATAGGTGGCTCGTTTAGATGTCAATGTGTACGCTTTTATAATAAGCTTCCAAGCCACGTACAAGATCTAAGTCTTAATAAATTCAAAACATTCATTAAACGTAAGTTGTGCCAGAAAGCGTTTTATACAATTAAAGATTACGTTGAGGACAAACAGGCTTGGGATTGAGCTGCTCCAGTAAATTTTGTTTTTTTTTTTTTATATATTTTTTACCGTGAATTTTGTTTTTTTTTGTTTTCTTGCAATGACAAGAATATTTACTTTTTAAAGTATTATATTATTTTATTTTAATTTCTTTTCTAATTGTTGTGAATGTGAAGACTATGTGGATCATACTTTTTGTTTGTTTTTAATTTTTATCTAAGTTAGTTTTAATCATGGTCTGGCAGTTTGAGTAGTTTGTGCGGCCTACCCGAATGTCCTTTCTTTAGTATTGTTCGTCGAATCGTTGAGCTCCTTAATTTCTGAGTTGAGCTGCACGGTTATTGACAAATGCGTGCACTGACTGGACAGGTCCACTCAATCTGGCTGGTTCTTTCCTCAAAAGACCATTTCAGACTTCAGTCTACATGGTCTTCACATGATCTAACCAAGATTTTGTCTGGACTTTAAAAGAGACTGTGACCTCTGAGTTTGTTTCGGCCTTTCTTCTCAGAGTAGTCAGATAGGAAACGCCGACTTCATCTAGTTTTAAAAAATATGATCGACATGTAAAAGTGTTTGTACAAACCTACTTACAGAAATAAAATCATTTATCATTTATCATTTATCAATTTGACATAGTATATTGATTTTGCTGCCATTTTTTTTATCCCAGTTGGTTTATATTTCCGAGTATTGGGCTGTCAACAGTACAGTCTCAGTTTGTTAAATCCGTTTCGTATGCAGTGGTCATATAATAGCGGTTATTAAAACACGAGCGTGGGTTTATCATATAACAATAACACGCGAGTGTTTTAATACCTAATTATATGCCGTTGCATACACTATTTTATCTTCACTGATAGTTTAAATAAAACAAAAATGGAAACAGAAAATAGGTATGGCGGGCAATTTAGATTCTCATTGCGCATTCTCCATAGACAATTCTCCTTTTCTACATTAAGTCAATGAACCCATAAGCGCCAATAAATTAAAAAGTAAAAGAGTGCTATAAAAATTAAAAAGTTAGTTTATGATTCAGTTGTTTGAAAATAGAAGGAAAATGTTGCACTGTAATGGGTTTTTTTTTAATTTTACCTATCCACGAATATAAAGTACGTGTTTATACATGATTTTTTGTATTCATATTTGGAACATTACGTTGTGAGTGTAGATAAAGTTATTTAATGATGCAGTTGTTTGAAAATCGAAGGAAAATGTTGCACTGTAATGGTTTTTTTTTTTAAATTGTACCTATCCACGAATATAAAGTACATGTTGATACAATATTTTTTGAATTAATATTTGAAACATTACGTTGCGAGTGTAGATAAAAGAAAATGTTAACCTATTTGTGCTAAATTAATGATGAAAGTGCCTACGGTATTTTAACTAAAACTTATTCCTTCCGAAATACCTAGAGCACAATTGTTTTATAAAAAACTTGCTCGTTTAAAGGTATCAGATAAACATTACAAAAATTAACATTAACACATTACATCTTTGTTACACCAACATTACCCCTTTCAATTTGAATTCAGAATCTGCTAATCTCAGAGCTTTTTATCAATAAGACCTCATATCTTCAAGGTTAAGAAACGTTAGACGAGTTCGGTCCGTGGATGGGTGACCATTTCATCATACCGAGTTATCTCCATGCCTCGGAAAGCACGTTAAGCCGTTGGTCCCGATGGCTTTTGAAGATCTTTGACAGTCGTTAGGGGTAGTCAGCTAGAGATCTGACACCAGTCTTGCCTAGGGGTATCGTGTTACCCAGTTACTGGGTTGTGGAGGTCAGATAGGCAGTCGCTCCATGTAAAACACTGTTACCCAGCTGAATCCGGTTAGACTGGAAGCCGACACAACATAATTGGGCAAAGCCTAGGCGGATTGATTGAAGATCTCATATCTCCAAACATTTTTACAATGGGAAAAATACCCGTTTAGGGGTCGTGGTCCAACTATAATGTCCAACTAGTTGGACTACGGGTCTTCGGTAGGGGCAGTTGTACAACTAAAAGTAATGATTGGACAACTGCCCCTACCGAAGACCTGTGGTCCAACTGATTTATTTTAATTATTTATATTAATATTCATCATTTCACGATTTTGACAAATTCAGTAATTTGATAAGCGTGCTTAGTGAAAGACACAGATAAGAGCAATTAATGTTTTGGAAGGGTCACATGCAAAACCGAGTCGTATTTAAATACGATGTTGCGGCTTCTAAACGTGTTAGAAAAAATAACAACCCTTGCAAAAATAAGAGAAGTTACAAAAAAAGTAGCTCTCAGACGAAAATGTCAAATTAAAATGATGATTACATCATGGAGATATAGTTACAAGTGTTAACTGGTGAAATAACTGTTGCCATGCCCAACGAAGAAATACTAAGTATTTATTTTTTATTTTTTGTATAGTTAATTACAGTGTTGATTTGATTGATAATGATTTTACTTACATGTATATTTGTAATTCAATATCATTAATATTGCTATGTTTTATTTAGCTGTTAATGTCCTACTGCTGGGCCAAGGCTTCCTCCATATCTTTCCAAGTGCTCTTTTTGAGCGCCACTTCAATTTTCGTTATTTATATATTAATATAAATTAACAAAATAAGTCAGTTGGACCACGGGTCTCCAGTAGGGGCGGTTGTCCAATCATTATTTTAGTTGGACAACTGCCCCTACCGAAGACCCGTAGTCCAACTAGTTGGACATTATAGTTGGACCACGACCCCTAAACGAAAATACCTACTAACATCGCTGAGACAAATTACATAACATTAACAATGTAACTACCAAAGCATTTTCAACAATTTTCTTGTAACGTAAAATTAAACAAAATATCTCAAACAGCTGATAACAGACGAATCAGCTCATTAACAGATTCGAAAATAGTTTGCGTATTCCTGAATGTGGGAATGCGTTCCGCGCGTGCCAACGCATAATTTCGCTTAGGGTTGTCAGGTGGTCGAAAAGCAAGAATTATTTTCAAAGAAAGATTACTAATAAAGTTTAATAAAGTTTTTGCACCTTTCTTGCTCTCAAGTCAATTACAAAATCTCAAAAAGAGAATGTTGATGTTAATGAATAAAGGGCTGTAAATGTATCAATTTCGTTGTACGAGGCTGAGTCGAGGTTGACTCGAGTGGAGGCAATTATTCATTATTAATATGGATTTGCTTACACTCGCCCTGGAACGCCATGCAGCAATTACACCAATGGAGCACAAACTAACAAATACCAAACTGTAAGTCCAGGTTTCCTCACGATGTTTTCCTTCACCATTGTCAGCGATGCCAAAGATAAACTTAGAAAGAACATATGAATTGAAAAAGTCACATTGGTACTTGCCCGGATTTGAACCCACGACCTCAAGGACGAGAGGCGAGGTCTTAGCCACTGGGCCACCACGACGCTATATGACTTGATTATTCTGAAAATTACATGATCATGCTTGTAAATCCAGGCTTCATTTGTTTTAATTTTAAAACTAAGAGTTTGGTAAATTAAGACATAAAATTCAGTTTTCAGTTTTAGTACTTTACAACCCTAGTTTTTAGTTACGTTACAGTTCAAACATCAAACAGAAATATATTTCTATGTAAATAATATTGCTTTTCAATTGCCGTATAGTCTGCGTTTCTAATAAACGGGTAATTTTCGCTTCTCGTGGGTGTGAGGCGAATACGTTCTGTTTTGAGTGCAAGGTGGGTATAAAGAAAGAAAGGAAATAAAGAAAGAAAAAGAGTAATTACATCAGGTACCAAAACAACCAGTACCACCACTGGTGGTAGCTATTATTATTTTGTCTTCTAATTCTCCTCCAAATCCGAGATATAATCTGTAAGAGATCAATTGTCTGTTTTGAGGTGCCTATCACTCTTACAGATGCTGTCTCTAGTACCTTAAGGATCAACGATATGTTTCAAGTTTCACAGACGCGTAGCTGTGACTAGCTTTTCCCCATGTATAATAGCCTATGTCACTCAAGAATAATGTAGCTTTCTACTGGTGAAAGTAATTTCAAAATCGGTCCAGTAGTCGTTACAAACAAACAAACATACAAAAAAATGTTTCCTCTTTGTAATATTATAATAGGCGACATCTATACTAATCTATATTAGGTTAGTATAGATGTCGCCTGTCAAAAAGTTCAAAATGAGTGGGATTGGCAAGCGCTTATAAAATGAGTGGCGCTTGCAAAATGACACGTAGTTAATCCGAAACATTTGGAGTTTATGACAATTTTCATCGATAATACAGTGTCACTTCCGTTTCCGTAAATGTGTCTGTGGCATCAACAGTGGGCCTTATCAGAATATCAGCGCAGCGTTATTTCCTTTTTGGATATCGCTGCACATGCTGAGATAGGAGCCTTCTTGGTCTCGCACGGGACATTATTTTAATTATTTTTTTAATTATTATTTTTTGCTTATTTCTCGTGTCTCCGTTGCGGGTCACAAATAAATATTTTTTCTTTCTTTCAAACACCTACGCCTTTATGAAATTTTAAACCAATATTATTTCAAAATAAAGCTCTGTATGTATGTGGTAACCCTTATTTCCGTTACGTTATAGTTTAAACATCAAAGAGTAATGGGTTACTATGTAAATAATATCGCTTCTCAATTGCCGTGCGGCCTGCGTTGCGAATAAACGAGTAATCTCCTCCCGGGAGGAGATTACATGCAGTTCGTGGTAATGGTTGGAGATCAATGTGATTATCCCAAGAAGTTTGTATGACGAACCAATAATTTCACTTACCAGATACCTACAATATTTTTCAGCAACATAAAAAAACCGGACAAGTGCATGTTGGATTTCGCACATTTAGGATTCCGTACCAAACCGCAAAATCAAGTTGTTTGTAATAGAAAAAATGAGGCATGTTCAAAGAAAATATCTGATTAATTATCAATAAATTGGTATTTTTTAGTAAAAAATACGTAAAAATAAACATTATCACCAATTTTCAAAAATTCCTCGTTACTTTTTTTGTAAAAGCTGGCTTTGGTGGTGGACGTTTGGACCCTTTGGGTACGGAACCCTAAAAATAGGCTAGGTATTCGAAGTACTAATGCTACGCAGACGAAGTTGCGGGCAAAAGCTAGTCTTAAATAAAATTATGCAAAAGTAACTCGTCTGCTTGATTGTTACGTTTTCACATCTAAACCACTGAGGCCGAGTTTCCCACCTTTATATTATCGCAGAATTAATATGACAAATTGTCAAGCACGCGTTATCTGCTGTGATTGGTTAAATGAATTTTCAACAGACAATTTGATTTCACATTAATTCTGCGATAATTTAAAGGTGGGAAACTCGGGGTGAACCAATTTTGATAGATTTTGGTATATAATAGAGATAGATTAGACCATGAGGAAGGACATTGTCGATTCGTTGATATTAGCGATACCGACTGTCAAAAAAATCAAAATGCAGCAACACAGCTCAGCTCCAGACATTTGAACCCTAATTTTGCGTTACGTTACAGTTTGAAAATCAAACAGTTATTCGTTACAATGTAAATTATCTCGCTTCTCAATTGCCACTAGGCACAGTGCCTGCACAACGCAGACCACTTGCGTAATGCATTTCTCGAAGGAGATTACATGCAGTAGGTGATAATGTTTTGAGTGCAATTTGGTTACCACAATAACCAGCTGTGAGTGCTCTAACAGGAGTATTCTCTTTTTTGAAGTGTCTCAGTGTTGCATGTGTTGTCTGTGTACCTAGAGTACTGTGAGGGCTCCTCACCTATTTAGAGGCAATCTCATTGCCTATTGTAAGACTGGCAACAGATAAGCATACCATCCATACATGAAGAGAAAACTTTGAATATTGGTAAAGCAAGGCGCATCAAGCTGATAAATTTCAATAAGTAAATTTATATGCATCATAATAAAAATAAAACCTTTTTACAAAAAAAATACTACCGACTTCCAAATAAGGAAACTACAAAGTGAAAAATAACTTTATTTTTGGAAGTCGGTGTCTTCGGTAAGTACCACTTTTTTGCTTTAATGACACCAACTTCCAAAAAATAAGTTATTATTCACTTTGTAGTTTCCTTATTTGGAAGTCGGTAGTAAAAAAGTTTTTTTATTTTTCACTTTTTAGTTGTACCTACCTAATAAGCGTGTATTAGTATGGTACCTATAATGCCAGAAAAGATTACCCAAATTTCATGAAACTGAACATAACCGGTGAAATGAGAGTGAACCAAGGTGAACTGTACACATCTGCGTACCCCTTTAGAGCGTACTGGCGTGATGTTATATTATGAAATGGTATAAATAATACACACATATGTGATTGCAGCAATCCCGAGAGATTTGCCGTTATTTATTTAAGAGTTCTGTTATATATCCCCGAAGTTCTTCATCAGAGTCTCACCAAATTAAAATGGGACCAATTTCGGCTCATACTCTTTCAAACAAAAAAAGATTTTTCTAAATCGGTCCACAATTGACGGAGATATCGGTGAACATACATAAAAAAAAAACCTAATTGTTTGTATATACGAGGCAATCTTGTCAGGCTTGGTCCGGTTGTGTTTTTGATTCACTTATGTAACGCTACACTACCACTGAGTGGCAGTGTAGAGAGTTTATAACGCATATACAGGGTGTGTCTGACACCGACGCGTAAAAAATGTCATGGATTCAGTACATGATTCTGGACCCCCTAATTTTGGATTTTTTTGTCGGTTATTTCTTTTTTTTTATATCTGCTTTTTACTGTAATCAGTTCAAAACCGTTATTCCGTTTTACCTAATTAATTTTTAATCATCTCCTTTGTTCTCCTAGTCTCTCTAGTCTATCTAGTCCTTTGTTGGCTCGCCGACAAAGAGAAAATGTGCGGGCGGTGCGGTGCGTGTAGGTACTGGCCGGTGGCGTTGACCTCTACCGTGAATTTTAGGAAATCAGCTGATAGGTAGCACTTATGAATTTTATTTTCATTGCAGTTTTTATGAAAAAAGTTATAAAAGGAAAAACCCAACACTAGGAGGTCCAGAATCATGTTCTGAATCCATGGTATTTTTTTTCGCGTCGGTGTCTGACACACGTGTATACACGGGTCCTGTGGGATACAGATTTGATGATTAAATTAATAAATAACGCCTGATGTTGGTCCGGTAAAATTATGTTTCCATCTATATGTGCATTTTCATGTAACATGTTAGACATGTTTAAACAAATAAATTTATGTTTATCCGATCGTTCTGACTGCATCTTCACAAATTCACTAAACGATGAGACTGTTTAGTTTTAGCGATTTGTTTGAAGTCTCATAGATACATAGCCCTCGACGCCACCATTTTGGTCTGATCAGTCAAACTATCTACTATACAATTCCAAAACAGAATTTAACATGCGTGGTTTCCATTATCATCTGGCTAGGCGGCGTGTGAGTATATGTTTGAAAGTAAATGAAGGAAAGGGAATATGTAAGGATCGTAGCAGCTGGCGTTCTGTAGCCAGTACCCACATGGCAAAAAAGTGTGCGTATATGTGTGTATCTGTCAAGTCTTGCCCAACTACGTGGGGTTTGCCCAATTACTTGGGGTATTGCGCAACTACATGTGGTTTGCCCAACTACGTGTGGTTTACCCAACTACATGGGGTTTGCCCAACTACGTGTGTTTGTCCAACTACGTGGGATCTACCTAACTACGTGTGGTTTGCCCAACTACGTGGGGTTTGCGCAACTATTTGCGGTTTGCCCAACTACGTGGGGTTTGGCTTCCAGTCGAACCACAAGCAGCTGAATACAAAAATTATGTATGGTAGCCTTATAAACCATTGTAAACCGAATTGGTATTTCATAACAATGCATTACAATATAAAAGTCCCTTATTCCAACAATAAGAATACCACTCAGGAAAATCCTTCACCGTTATACAACACAATACTCTATCTGGTAGGCAATCAAAATACTACTCTAGTACCTATCCATTGAAATCCATTTTCCTTTAACAAAGACCATAACCACGTCTCGTTAGTCAGATATAACGAGATGCAGCGGGTTTGCTTCCAACAGTAGTATGTACCTACTATTAATAGTACTAACAGTTGTAAGTACTACTAATAATACAAACAGTTGAATGTACTATTAATAGTACAAACAGTTGTATGTACTTTTAATAGGACATCCCGGATTCCTTTGATAGAAATAACCTTTAAACTTTGAAGGGATGTATTTGACATTAAGATTTCTTTTTCTTCTTTGTTGTGTTCATTAGTCGACTTCAATGAAAGAAAAGGTTATGTTTTTATGGTTATAAATTAAGCAATTACTAAAGGTAGAGAAAACTACCCGTAATTATGGTTCCACATTTCAGTAAACATAGCTAGCAGTGGTTTGTAGAAGCCTCTCTTATCTGTGGTAGAAGCAAGACGTAGGTTCCTACTACTAAAGTTTTAACTCGCAAGAACTACACGCAAGCTCGTACATCCTACGCAAGTTATATATCGCAAAGCTTACTCGAGCTACGGGATATTAGTATAGGTACTTATTATAGGTAAAATAAAGCCTATTTGATTTTGCATACAAAAGCTGTCAAACCGCCATTTTTATTCTTCAGTTAAAAGTTATCAAACTATTGAAAAATCGGGACTTAGGACCGATTTTTTTTCGTCGGATTACTTATAGATCTGAGGTATAATGGTAATCGTTTGACTGCTATTGTGTAAAAAATATGTCAAACTGGCACTTTCTTTCTTTTTTTGAAAGTTTACTGAAAATGCACCATTAAAAAAGTTGAAAACAAATCTGGGAAGAGGACTTTGGCCAGCAGTGGGATGACACAGGCTGACATTAAGCAGTATCTAATCAGATATGGTTGATATTTCTGCCAAATGATTATAAGATTTTATCATAAAGTTATGTAAAGAAGACCTGACGTCAGTTCTGTTAAAGCCGTGGTTAAATAATGTTCAGTACAGTTACCGAGTTTTTTACCGACTGGACTAATGCCAGTTTTACAAAATATAGTTACAAGAAATCCGTTTATCTTGTTACGTTGTCAACTGACTGTCAGGCGATATTTCAGCGTTATTTTACATTATTTTAATAATTATTAATTTGAAATGATTAATTTTGTCATAACATTTCTTAGAAAGAAAGAACTTTGAAATATTTCAGTCACCGTCTTTAGCCCAAACTGTAATATAATTTAATTCTTAATTTTAGAGACTAAAATTATTGTTATCAAGTTTTATATTTTAAATCCTTTCATTCATCTTAATTCCAAATTTAAAACTCACCGTTAAAATTAAATCCGGAAGTGAAAATAAACCCACTACTGCTCTACTAAACTGCCTGCTTTATATTAACCACACTTTTATTCATAAAACATTTTTAAAACACTGCACTATTCTAAAACTACCGTTCTATACTCATCGAAGTATTTGTCCAATAATACTTTGATTTGGCGGACGTCTGTACCGTATGCTAACCGCACGGCGACTGACCGACTGGTCTCCGCACGCCCCCTTTGGCTGAATACGGCGATACCTTTGACACGGGCGTGCAATTAAAATGTCAACGTGACAAGGTCAATTTTCCCGCGCATTTCTCTCGGGTAATGTCAAAAGGGGTTAGAAAATAGATTCGTTATTGATACCGTTGGCTATTATCTTGATTAGTTGATTAAACGGATAATAGAAAGATAAAAAGAGATGAGTATAAATGTGAACAAGACTGAGGTAATGGTGTTTGGAAAGAGAAGACGATGTATCGGAGTGTGAAGTGAAAATAAATGATAAGAGTGTGAAGCAAGTGAATGAGTTTCTATATCTGGGAAGTATGTTCACAAGGGATGGAAAGATTGAAGAGGTTGTGGAAAGGAGAGTGAATGCAGGGAATATAGTGAATGGTGCTATACATGCGGTTGTGACCAGCAAGTCGATGTCTCCGGAAGGTCGACTCGCCGTTCACAACAGCGTGCTGGTGCCTACACTTATGTATTGAAGTGAAGGTTGGGTATGGCAAAATAGACATGAAAGTAGGATTAATGCAGAAGCAATGCGTTCCTTGCGAAGTATGTGTGGTGTAACTTTAAATTGAGGAATGACGTAATAAGACAACGTTATGGTTTAAAAGAAGATGTAGTGACTAAAATTGAAAAGAGTATGTTAAGATGGTATTGGCCATGTTGAGAGGATGAATGAAAGGTGACTAACGAAAGGTATTTACCAGGCAGACGCAAATGGAAACGCCGGGAGGTGACGCCCTAGAAAGACATACATAGACCTTATTGATGATGCTCTTCAGAAAGGCCAGGTGCGCAGTACTCGTAACCGGCGTGTATGTATGACTAGATGTATGAATGTGACTGAAGCAAAAGAAGTATGTAAGGATCGTAGCAGGTGGCATTCTGTAGTTTCTGCCTACCCCCCATGAGAAAAAGGCGTGAGTTTATGTATGTATGTATGTGTAGAAAGATAAAAAGGCGGATATCATGAAGTATCTAAATATACTTACTAGATAATAGATGGATACTAAAATATTTTTTACAAAAATTAAACTGACTTCCAAAACTTTTTGTTCCTGTTTTCTTTCTTCGTTTTTGATACCGACTTCCGAAAAGAAGTTATTCTTCACTTTGTAGTGTTTATTTGGAAGGCGGTTATATTTTTAGTAAAAAAAGTTATTTTTTGCACTTTTTAGTTGTGGTACATAATAGGCAAATTCTATAGTAATGCCAGAATAGATTACCCGAATATCATGAAACTTAAACATAACCGGTGAAATGAGAGTGTATCAATGTGAACTGTACACGTCTGTGAAACTCTTTAGAGCGTACTGGCGTGATGTTATGTTACGCAATGGTATCTTTATCTCTACATAGTACATAAAACTAAGTGGCTCCCCGCCGTCTTAGATCTTTTAAACTACGCCACTGATTTAATGCGGGTTTCACCAATAGAAAGAGTGAGAAACGAGACGGGTTTTTGTATATAATGTATCATGAGCGAAGCTGGGGCGAGTTACCAATATACAATAAACACATGCTATTGCAGCAATTACTAAAGATTTTCTGTTATTTATTGATAAGCTCTGTTTTATACCGCAGAAGTTCTTCGTCAAATCATCACCAAATTAAATGGGACCAATTTGGGAACATACTCCATCAAACAAATTTTCAAAATCGGTGCACAATTGACGGAGAAATCGGTTAAAATACAAAAAAAAATAAGCAAACATAAAGTCGAACATAGAACCTCCTCCTTTTTGGATAGCCTGATGTGCCGTCCATGGATTCGATACTCTGGTGTTTTTAAGCGACATGTCATGACGATTTTCGGTCTTCATACTTAATCAGACTTTCAGGCTTCTGACCAGCCTGAAAGTCTGATTAAGTGTGATACCCATTATCCAGTCTTATTAAGGAGTATCGTATTCCCCAGTAACTGCACCCTCAACTGTCACGACACCTTATAAGGTGTTTTTTTTTGGGTGGGCGGTGGCTCTGGGTGAAGCGGGAGGGCGTGTGAGACTTTTACTGACTAAAACCCACCCGTGTTCCTTCAGTTGCTTGTGCCAGGGCCGCGATAACTCTCTTTCAAATTTATCCGCGACTTACTATTGTGTCTACTAGATGTATTGAGTGGTTACGACAGATTAAGGAATATAGATCAAATAGGCACATGGATCAAAATATGTAACAAAATATTGGCAGAGGTGGACCAGGGGTAACGCCCGCGACCTACAAGTTGTAAGTCGTGTGTTCGAAGCCATATATGCGCTTTACTTTGTGTAAATTATTTCATCATCATTGCTCTCAAAACATTGAAGGAAAACATCGTGAGGAAACCGGCATGTCCTAGAACCAAGCATTCGAAGACATGAATGTGTCCACCAATACGCACTGTGCCCGCCTGGTGGATAAAGGCTCACAGAGAGGAGGCCTATGCCCCAGCAATGGGACCAGTAAAAGATAAAGATATGATAATGATGATGAGATTTAACTTTAAAAAAAGGCTAGGCCTGGGATAGCAGATGAAACCGCCGACAGTTTATGAAGTCTTGGTTTTCATACAATTAGGTACTAACACGTGTTTGAGTTACGGGTATCATTTCGTTTTTCAACTTTTTGAGAGAAACTAGAATATTGTCTGCTGAACTTCAAAACCCATTGGTCTTGCGCACCCATCGAATTGTACGGGGTGGTATTTCCATCAAGTAAAATACTTGTTTTACAGCTAACTTAATAAGAATAATTTAAAGCTGTAATGAAATTCCTGTGGCATTATGTTCGTCTCTGTACATGTACATGTGTGCGTAAACCGATTTTTATTTTCAGCCAGTATATTTTTGATGTAATGCATATATTTTACACTAAACTTAATGGAAGACATTAAAAACCTCTATATCTCTCCATCTAAATAAAAAACAGTGCATTAATGAAAAACTGTGCAACAATGAGATTTCATATAACATTTCTGCACTGTTTTGGTTCTAAGCAAAAAAATACGTCCTTTGTGATCGGATAACATTACTACGTAGTTGAAAGAAAAAGTATTTCAGCTTACTATTCCTTTTTAAACGAGCTTAACTGTAATTTTTCCTTTTTTATATTTCCAGTGCAGACAAAGCTTTATTGCAGATGTAAAAGGGCGCGTTCATAATATATAAAATCCGTCGGGCAAGTTACCTATAAATAAATCGATGAACGCTAACATAAAACATAGCTATGGAGTTTGTAAACTAATTGTCAGTTGGTGTCGGATTACCTAGTGGAAAATTTATTTTTATTCACCAGAGTTTTGTCAATGGCTTCGCAGGGCTTCAATTTGAAAATTATGCCACGGTAACGTACTATCGGTGAAAACACAAGTATCCTATCCAGGCCGTATTCTAGTCATGTCCTAAATAATATCTAAACCCATTAAGCAGGGAGACGGATTGTTTAACGACTGATTTACGAAACTTCGTTCTCTTGAGAGCCTCAGACCGGGTGCTAGGAAAAATCACCGGGTGAAAACTCCAGTAGAAAAACCTTCATATTTATAATATTAGTAGGATTACATTAGCTATTTTGTTATGCATATGAAATAATAAATACCCCTCGAATGTTTACTCCGAATGTAATTTGCAGATAGAGCCTTGACATTTTGTGTGACAGATTGCTCTATCTATGATAAAGGCTCTAATCTAGAATGTATACAGCAATATGCAACATGCAATGTCATATCAATTATTTATTTATTTATTACTAGCTTTTACCTGCGGCTTCGCTCGCAGTGAAGACATTAAAAAAAAATCTTTTTAATAAAATGTATCCTATGTTACTTCTAATACCTCCAAGAATATATGTACAAAGTTTCATGATGATCGGTTCAGTAGTTTTTGCGTGAAAGCGTAACAAGCAAACTTACATTCACGTGAATAATATTAGTAAGGATATACGTATACTTAAAACTGACGTGTAACAACAAATAAGAAACCCATACTAATATTATAAATGCAAAAGAGTCTGTCTGTCTGTCTGTCTTTGACAGTGTAACCCGGTGATCAATTTTCATGAAACTTGACACATGGATAGACTTTGCGCTGAATTAGGACCTATGATACTTTTATTATCACGGTAATTAGTTCACTTGGGATAATAAAACACTTTTCACGCGAGCTGGTATTGGCCCAAAATGTTTGTTTGTTTGTTTGCACAAAGCAGACGCGAGCGAAGTCGCGGGCACAAGCTGGTTCATTATAATATCACCCTTGTATCCCCTGAGACCCCTCAGGGGATACAAGGGTGATATTATAATGAATACAGGCAGACAGCGGTGTTGTTCGGTGTCAAAAATACTTAAATGACACCTGACAATCTTTACACTACATAACACAAACATCTACATAATTTACGACAAAGAAAAATGTAGTGTAAATGATTGTATTTAAAGAAGACAGTGCCTTTACTCTGCAGTAAAGTTGTTCTGTTTCAAGCTTGTTTTATTTTAAATATTCACACAAATTAAAACAGATCCATAAATATTGCATGTGATGTTAGCCATTAATTAATTTTATTACACTAGTACCTAAATTATAAATGGTCCAAAGAGTTGCAAATGTAATGTAGTACAAATTGGATTAAATGCTGGCTTGCCAATAAACAAATAAGCTTTCTGAAGAATAGTCCCTACAAATGAAATAACGGTTACGATCAACGCTAAGGTATTTTCAGCCATTTTCAGACTTGCAAAGCTTATTGGTAAGCGCCCCACCCTATTCGCCTCAAAATACCCCAATCGTGTACCGATTTATCTCAATCTGTCATCGATAGATACAACTGTCATCTGCTAAAATATTATTTGACAGCTATCTAGTACAATCCATAGTACTAAAATTAAAAATAAATCCATTTTGACAGCAATAGAGTTCCAAAAATTCAAAAAAAGAATCTGTAAAATGGCCGCCTATGGATTTTTTTTTAATGCAGCTGATTATCTGTTAAAATAGTAATTAAAAACGGGAAAGTAATAAAGATATATAAAACTTTAGTTATCTTTTTAATGGCAGCTAGGTACCTGGCTGCCGTGATTAACGTGACCTAGATAGGTACAAACTGGTCATTGCATGCCATTTATTGACTGTCGTGTCATACTAAATACTTCTAGTATTGTAAGTATTGGTTTTTGATTTATAACGTATCAATTTATTTTTGATTAAGACAGTTATCTATCAAGGCATCAGCTGGGTTTATAGAATAATTGCAATTTTTCCAATCAATATATAACTACTGTGTAAATTGTAAGTAAGAAATGTGTAAGAACTTATTTTCATTGTTTAATTCTTCTATCGTGCTGTAACCATAATTAAAGCAAAAAAATAATCATGGACACTGCTACTATAATTCTACCTATACTTACCAAGATTTATTTTAAAATTGGAAAAAATATTGCCACGTTAAATCGATTAAAAAACAACCACGCCCCCCGAAAATATTCAGCTCAGAAATTAAAAGTTTATAAAATCATAAAAACCGTAGACACATACAAAAAACCTTGTTGTAGATAAACCTCAGAACACCCTATTAAAAATAAAATTCAAAACAAAAAAAAATACTAGAAGAAAAAAAGTCAAATTCGAAAATCGAACTCACCTCAACAGACTCCCATTTCTAGACGACCCCGGAGCGTCCCACCTCTGATTTAAAAAAAGAACCTCATATAAAGATGGCGATTAAAAAAACCGTGTTTGTTTAAAAAATAGGTACTAAAAAAGGTACGTGTAGTTGGCGGGGCGGGCTCGGGCGCGGTACTGAGCCCTGGCGGGATGGCGGGCGTCGCTATTGATCGGAGAGATCCGCGCAGCATCCGGCCCTGCTGCCAGCCAGCCTTTGCGAATACTTGATGCGAAATGTTAGGCCGATGTCCATTGCTGGTTGGGGGAATTTTACAGGTAACTAGGAGTATACGTGAACAGTAAATAATTTTATTATATCATGTTATAGATATTTCTATGATTAATATTTTTATTATGAGCATGTTGCACACTGCAGGGCAAAAGTCTCCCTTCCGTCTCTCCATTTTTCTTTGTCTTTTCTCCTCTTTATCTTTCTAACTTCTGACCAATCCTATAAATAGGAGTCTAACTGGTCACGCCATCTTTTTGAGCATACCGCGTCGCCGGCGCCGGTGCCTGTAGTTCAAAGTGCAAAATATAAAACATAAGTTTTAAGTCTCTGCACTTCTATAGAATAGATATCAACAGTAAACATATTGGCCACCGTTTGAATTCAAAAACCAAACTACAAAAGTTCAAACAAACACAAACTAAAAAAAGCATAAAAAATTCTTGACATACATTACGCTTCCAAAAAAAGAAGCAGAAAGTTTTGTATTCCAAACAGTGTAAAAAATTGCTTCTTCTCATAACGAGCATGAAGCATTTTCATTCAACCACTTAACGGTTAAATCATCTTCAATTATGATTTTCTTCAGAAAAATAAACAAATTTGCAACTCAACTGACTCCTATATCATTGTCATAAAGTACAAATTGCAATGATTAACGCATCCGTGAAATCTAACAACTATACTGAATAATATAGACTATGAAACATGACAATCATGAAAAACTAAACTGCCTATTATCCGGCCTGTCTGTCTCGGACAGACGTACGTCTGTCTAAATACATCTAAATATGTTTTGGCACAGATTTGTCATAGATATTGGACGAAGATGCGGAAATGGTAGTTTAAAAAAAGAAGTAGTGAAAAATTCTGTCGCAACGGCTTGTTGGCTTACCTGACTGTGAGATTAATGGTCTGATAAAAAATATATGGGCCCCTGAAATATTTGAGTTATTAATACTATCAAGATCTTGGAATCAAAAAAATAATCAAAATCAACATGTACCTTGTCTCATGTTACTTGGAATCGGCGCACGTTTTTTCCTTCCATTCTGTCCTGCAGTTTAAAGCGCACTTTTAAACATCAAAAATTTAAATTTTAAAGTAATAATAATTGATTCTAACGTCCTTTCACAAAAGTAGGTTGTTTTAGAGAAGAACGGACAAGAAAGTCCACACTTACTCTTTAAAAAAAGTGTTTTACAAGTATTTGGTTACTTCATTCTTGTTGAAAAAATACATATGTTTGAGAACGATGCATAAAGATGTGCACGTAAAAGCGTCTAGAGTAAAACAACCTATTAAAAATACAATAAATAGGTAATTAAAAACAGGCCGAGGCAGCTAAGTTAAGACCAATCCCAACTGATGGAGCCCGTTCACGAACAGGACACATGGATCGGTACCACTCAGCTCAACCATCATGAAGGAAACCGAATGATCCAACATATGTGCCACCATCAGAGAGAAATTAGAGATATCATGACACTCAACAGCCAGGGCACACACAAGTCAACGAAAGACATATAGATGCAGTAAATGGTAGATTTACAGTTGATACATTACATAGAACTCACATATGTGATGTGCAGTTATATAATACTAAAAGAAATCGAGTTGATAAAATACAAATATATTCATATAGTCTTCAGCAGGTCAGTCAGCAGGTCAAACAGTATGGTTTTACCAAAGGACGTTGTACGACCGACGCTGGTGTCACCTTATTAAAACACATCTTTGATGCGTGGGAAGAGGCACAAGATGCTATAGGTGTTTTCTGCGACCTGTCGAAAGCGTTTGATTGCGTTAATCATGTAACATTACTTATGAAACTTGAGCATTACGGGCTAGGCCAATCAGCGTTGAGTTTAGTAAAATCTTATTTAAATGATAGACAGCAATTAGTTCAAATAAACGGTGTCAATTCGTCCGGGTTAACCGTGAAAATGGGGGTACCCCAGGGTTCAATTTTGGGTCCTTTCTTATTCCTAGTCTACATTAACGATTTACCCCATCTATTGAATAAAAATTTAAACATGGTGTTATTTGCTGATGACACTTCGTTGATTTTTAAGATAAATAGACGTACGAGTAACGTTGACGACGTAAATGACGTCTTGCGACAGGTTCAAAATTGGTTCACGGCTAATAATTTAGTTTTAAATGCTAAAAAGACTAAGTGCGTAAAATTTGCCTTGCCGAATGTCAAAAGTACTGATTGTGACATTATCTTGGGTAGGGAGAAGCTAGAATTTGTCGATAAAACGGTATTCCTGGGGATCACGCTAGACTCAGGGTTGCAATGGGGTCCTCATTTAATAGCACTTGCAGGGCGGCTAAGTTCGGCAGCTTATGCTGTTAGAAAAATTCGTCAGTTTACTGATGTAGATACCGCGAGGCTAGTCTATTTTAGCTACTTTCATAGTGTATATAATATAATGTCTTACGGTATCTTACTATGGGAAAGGGCTGCAGACATTGAGTCAATTTTTATTCTGCAAAAACGAGCCATCAGAGCGATATACAATCTTCGCCGGCGCGATTCTCTAAGGGAACTGTTTAAGGACATTAACATCATGACGGTACCTTGTCAATATATTTATGAAAACATCATGTACGTTAGAAAAAATTTACATCTTTTCAGTAAAAACGGCGACAGACATAATTATGTTACTAGAAATAGGAACCAATTAATCCAGCCAGGTTTCAGGCTGGCTAAAGTAGCATCATCTTTTATGGGGTACTGTATAAAATGTTACAATAAAATACCTCCCCACATTCTAGAACTGAATGAGACGAAATTTAAAACTTGTATAAAACGCACACTATGCAGGCAAGCATATTATAAGTTGGGGGATTACATCGCTGATAAAAATGCTTGGCTAAATGCTGGTCCCGCTCCGCAGCCATTAGGACGCAATAACAATTAGTGATGGGCAGAAAAGTGTTGCAGTATTGTTGGAGCTGCTGAAGACTGTATGAATATATTTGTATTGTATAAACTCAATTTCTTTTAGTATTATATAACTGCACAGCACATGTGTGAGTACTATGTTCCGACTGTAAATCTACCTATGTGTCGTTGGTTGACTTCTGTGTGCCCTGGCATTTGAGTGTGTCATGCTCTCTCTAATTTCTCTCTGATGGTGGCACATGTGTTGGATCATTCGGTTCCCTCCATAATGGTTGAGCTGAGTGGTGCCGATCCATGCGTCATGTTCGTGAACGGGCGCCATCAGTTGGGATTGGTCATAACTTAGCTGCCTCGGCCTGTCATTGCATTTTTATGTTGAAATTGTTTGTTACTCTAGACGCTTTTACGTGCACGTCTTTTTGCATCGTTCTCACATATATGTATTTTTTTTTTTTAACAAGAATGATGTAACCAAAAACTTGTAATTGAAACTGATGGAAAAGAGTGTCCGTGGAGTTTCTTGCAAATTCTTCTCCATTGAGATCTACTGACGTTTGCGAATTTGCAACTAGAGTCATATTTTTTTGTTGTTTGACAATTCAAAAGTACCTTTAAGGTTTATTTGAAATAAACTATTTTGATTTGATTTTTGGTCCAACAATACTTCAGAACTTTTCTGCTTATCACTTGTTTTTGCGCCCTAGTAGTTGTGGAGCAGGACTAGCGCTGAGCCAATCATTTTGAACAGCGATGTAACCCCAACTTATACTATGCCTGCCTGCATAGTGTGCGTTTTATACAAGTTTCGGCTCATTCAGTTCTAGAATGTAGGGAGGTATTTTATTGTAACATTTTATACAGTACCACATAAAAGATGACGCTACTTTAGCCAGCCTGAAACCTGGTTAAATGAATTGGTCCCTGTTTATAGTAACATAATTGTGTCTGCCGCTGTTTTTACTAAAAAACGAAGGTACAAAGAGGCGGACTTAATGCCTTAGGCATTCTCTACCATTCAACCAAGGGTGGTAAAGAGATAACATGGCAGGTGCATTGTTGAAACAATAAAAAAAATGTTGTTATTAATATAGGTACTAATATAGGTACTAGACGTACATATATATATTGAATATAATATACACTTACATAAATGTATATATTTATGAAGTACTTAATAGAAAAGAAGAAAATGTGATGACTCTCCTTAGTTGTGCTGAAAATAAATCCGCAATTTCCGTTTGAATGCAAAACAACTTGTAGCCGTCCTGATCTCGAGAGGAAGAATGAACTGAATATTGATGGAAGAGTATACAAAATCAGTAGTATGAGAAGGACAAAGCAAGAGGATATTATTGGAAGAACGCAGATTCCGAGCATGTGAAGAACAATGATATTGAAATTTCGACATAAGATAGGAAGGAGGGGTGGAATTGAGTAGCGAGAAAAGAAAAGAAAAAGAAAAGCGTGCTCAAAGCGCGTAACCTTCTCAGCTGAATCGACAACCATTTTAGCTCAAATCTGTAGTTCGACACATGGTCATACTTTCTGAGGTTAAATATGAATCTAATACAGTGTTCAAGACCCTATCTATATCTGTCGTGCTATCATCACTGACTCCCTTGACCAACTGGATTTGGTTTTAAAATTACTTACATTGAAAAGCAAGCAAAGGTTAAAAACGCCTAAAGATGTCGCCCGTCTATGTACCACACAAAACAAAATATTAATAAATCAAAAGCAATTTAAAAATATTACTCTTTTCATTATAAAATAAAACTCGTCCAAATGGAACTAAGCTGCAATCAAAATGTTTCTAAGTACTAACTTAGAAGAGGTCGTAAAATTTTTATACTTTATTACTTTTTAACTAAAGCTCTGAAGCAGTAAATTTCAACATTTCACAAAACTCACATTGTTTTGTGACATGTAAAGCTTTCTTTTAAGCATGTGTATTGGCTTTACACCTAATTTGCTTTAATTATAAACTAGTGAACAATCAGTAACAATATCGTATTTTCTGTCTAACCCTGTAGATCTAATTGCAGTGTAGATCTTATTGAACTACAAAACTACTAGATCGAAAAAACGGGCCAAGAGACTCATCGGCAATGAGGCACTGGTCGAGTCAAATCTCCAGAGCCTTTAACATCGTCTCCGACTTGCCAGCTTGTCGGTGTTTTATCAGATGCATTTCGGGGAGTGTGCGTTGGAATTGCATGATCTAATTCCGCCTGGCCCCTTTCATCATCGGACTAGAAGACGTACCGCGATGCGCCATTTGTACATGGTGTATATCCCATCCACTCGCACTAAACGTTTTGCAAATACTTTCATTTTGCGTACAGCTAAGGAGTGAAATTCCCTGCCGGAGTCTGTGTTTCCCGATAGCTACAACCTCGGAGTCTTTAAGTCAAGAGTGAATAGGTTACTTCTAGGCAAGCGTGCTACACCGTCGACCGCATCATCTCTTATCATCAAGTGAGATAGTGGTCAAGACGAGTACAATAAAAAAAATGGGACCGCGTGCGTACCCAGCAATGCACGCCATCCACGGCATAACCCTACGGCGGCATACATCTCGTTCTCTCACTACTGTATTTATGGAGCCCACCTGCAAACCCTAATAACGGCCACTTACCATTTTATTGTTTAAACTACCCTCCTGCCAGACCTCTACTGATTACTGTCATCATCAGCGAAAGAACGAATATATGCAGACGTTTGGCAAAAAAAAAGTGCGTTAACCTGTGATATTTTCTGCTTATATAGATGAATGAACAAATTACATTCGCCCGATTCTTATGGATCGTTATCGGTTCGTATTAGTATTTATATTGTCGTTAAGTGGATGTATTTATAGCAGACCATTTCATAGTTTTAACCGAATTTCCAAAAAGGAGGAGGTGCTATGTTCAACTTTATGTTTTTTTTTTGGGTTTTTTTGTTTTTTTATCACCAATTTCTTCGTCGATTGTAGACTGATTTTGAATTAGTTTTTGTTTTTAAGAGTATGTGCCCAAATTGGTCACATTTAAATTTGGTGCAGATCTGATGAAGAACTTCAGAGATATACAACAGAACTCTTTAATAAATGACAGCAAATCTCTTGGGATTGCTGTAACCGCATGTCTGTTTATTGTTTATACCATTTCATAACATTACATCACACTAGTACGCTCTAAAGGGGTAGGGACTGTGCCGTGCGTTTAGTAAAAGATTTTGATAAAATTTCATTACTCAAACAAATTTTTACAATTTTTTTTTATACCAATGCAATATTTTAGTAATGATTTTAGTATGCACGTTTTCATTTAGTCAAATTTTAACTTGGCACAATATTATCTTTGGTCTTCAATCAAATGATTTATTACAGCAAACAATCTTTAGACAATAAATGTTTGGTCAACAAACGTTTACTGTCTAATGATGTTGTGACAAAAAATGTAAAGGCAAATATAAGGGTTTTTGGGTAACATATTTAAAAAATGCAATTTTATTTTAATATAATCATTTATTTAATACAAAATATTTGTAACTTACAATTTTTAATTTTTTGCAATGGACGTTACCAATTTCTTTTCGATGAAAAAAGGGTAACCCAAAGAGGTACACAGATGTGAAAAGTTCACCTGGTACACTCCCATTTCACCGTTTATTTTAAAGTTTTTGCACTTTTTAGTTGTGGTACCTAACAGGCAAATTCTATAGTACGGTACCTTTAATGCAACAATAGATTACCCGAATATTATGAATATTCGGGTAATCTATTCTTGCAACAAAAAATTAAAAAAATCTTTTTCACAAAAAAATACAACCGACTTCCAAATAAAAACACTACAAAGTGTAAAATAATTTCCGAAAAAGAAGTTATTTTTTAAAGCACTACATGCACGTGTTTTTGTTTGGAAGTCGGTTGCATTTTTTAAAGCACTACATAGAAACTTAAACACCAAAAGAGGGGCCTGTTTCAGCAGTGTGATAACGATGATGACTTGTCAGTCTGCCTTTTCCCGTAAGCTTTCAGTATGTTACATGAAGCGACGGTCTATTTCACCTCCACATCTTTCGATCAACAATACCAACTAGATGTAGGGTCGGCAAGAAAAACGTCTCGGTAAATAACAGTTCACTTGAGACGTGAGCTCTTATTTTCTTCAGTTTGTCATAGTAAGTATTGTAAATGTAACGTAACGTGGCAATAGTCGTTAGATGCGCACAAGTCGTCTTTTATACTTCTCGCCAAACATCTTGGCCGCCCTGAAGTTGGCTACAATGGTTGCGCAGTAATAAATCTCATACAAAAACAGCACCGTTTCGTTCCTCGCGAAAGCCAACTTCAGGGCGGCCCAGAAGTTTGGCGAGAGCAATTAGTCTCTTTGGTTACCAAGCGGGACGCGCTTGGAACGTTTAGCACCGTTCCAAGCGCGCATGGTCAGTTGACACAAGGTTCGACTGACCAATGGCGTCGCATCCACGTTCCATTCGCTCTATATGATGGTTGTTCTGTCCGTGCACTTTGCGCGAACTTACCCCCACTACGCCAAAACCTTGCCAAGTTACATGCCGGGGATTATAGTAAGTATATATACACGAGACAGAATCAAGCATTGATTTTGTACGTAACCCGTTATCTAATTGGTTACTGTTGACCGTAGTCCACAACGCAGTAAGTGGATATTATGGTATGCCGTGGCAAGACTTGCCAGATTTTAGGCTCATGACTGTCAAAGATGACAAATGACAAGCGGTACTAATGGCGGCACTCGGTATTTAATGGTTGGTCACTCAACCACGGACCAATATTGGAAAACGATGCTAAACCTCGTAGATCAAACCGTGTGGCTGTATTAGCCACGAGCTCCTTCATGATGAACAAGTGACTGGTAAATTACCCGTTATAGTTTATAGGAAACCGATATCATAATTCTGAAGCACTAAAATTACGACCGGCCAGGGTAACGATCCGTTAATGCTTATTGGAACGCGGGCGTCCAATTAACGATTTTCAATTAAGTCATTATCGACAAGTGTTAATAGCTAAACGAGCGTGGATATGTAGTGCAAATAATTCACAAATTATTTTTTTACGTAAACTATTCTATTATGTAAACATGCAGACAAAGCATTTAGACCAAAGATAAGATTTAGACGTAAGTCGTATGCCATAAGTCATTTATTCATTTGTTAACATAGCTACAAAAAAAAATAGTTATAAAAAAACGTTTTTACAAAAAATACTACCGACTTCCAACTAAAAACACTACAAAGTAAAATTTACTTTCTTTTTCGAAGTCGGTGTCTTTGGTAGGTACCATTTTTTTTCGTTATAGACACCGACTTCTAAAAAGAAAGTTATTTTTCACTTTGTAGTGTTTTTAGTTGGAAATCGGTAGTATTTTTTTGGTAAAAACTTTTTTATTTTTATTTTTCACTTTTAGTTGTACCTATTACGCAACTTGCCTTTAGTAAGGTACTTATAATGCCAGAATAGATTACCCGAATACCATAAAACTTAAACATAACCGGTGAAATGAGAGTGAACTGTACACATCTGCGTACCCTTTTAGAGCGTACTGGCGTGAAATGTTATGAAATGGTATAAACAATAAACAGACATGCAATTGCAGCAATTCCGAGAGATTTGCCGTTATTTGTTGAAGAGATCTGTTGTATCCGCTCCGAAGTTCTTCATCAGATCTTCACCAGATTAAAATGGACCGATTGCGGAACATACTCTATCAAACAAAAAAAGAATTTTCAAAATCGCTCCGCTATTTACGGAGATATCGATTCGATTTATTTAGATTTTATATTTATATACATACACAAAAAAAAAAAACAAACAAACATGAAGTCGAACATAGAACCTCCTCGTTTTTGGACAGTCAATACAAAATATCAAAAGCATGCCCGAATGTTTTCGGCAAAGGTTTTTAAGTCTCTCACTATACTTTTTAGCACATCGACTTTTAAAAAGTTCATGTTCTGTTACATAATAGACATCCCACTCGCGCAAAACGTTTTGGAAATACTTTCACTATGCGTACAGCTAAGGAATGGAAAATGTTAAAAATGTTTACAAACATTTTATAACACTTATACATTTAATAACAAATTTTAGGAATTGTTACATTCTGTTAGGAATAGTAAGATGTTTTAAGTGAAAATTATCCCGAGGGAACATATTCCCGGGATAAAAAGTATCCGATGTGCTATTCCTGACTATGATCTATCTCTGTGCCAAAGTTCATCCAGATCCGTCCAGTCATTTGAGCGTCGAAGAGACACACACACACTCACAAACTTTCACCTTTATAATATTAGTGTGATTATAGTAAGATTAGTGTAGATAAATATGTTATAATTGATTATGCAGAAGCACTAAATCAACGCGGGTATAACCGCAGGTGGCAGCTAGTCAATCATAAAAAGAGTTTGTCATTGCAGAGTGTCATCGTGACAATCTCTCCCTAAATCTCCAAATGTCACATTTACGTCCGTGCTCAATACTTTCATGGAACAAACGTGAAAGGAATCAAAGGACTCGTTCAGAATCGATTGGCCAAACACCCGTCTATAAATAGACCGATGCAGCCGAGATAAGAAGCCTATATATTTGACAGTCACTCTTCTTGGCGTAAGCTCCTAAAATTATGATAATCTTGATGCAAATGTATCCGTATAGTATAAGGGTGGATTTGGAAATCAATGGAGATATACGTTGTTGAATGAACATGAGGTTTGGCGTTTGTAATAGGGCCGGAAATAAGCGCTAATGCCAGCAAAAGTTAGGTGCGCTAAACCGAGGAATAAAATCGTGATTTTATTTTATTTATTTACAGTGATATTACTTTTATCATACAACAGACCTGTAACAGCGGCTTCGTCTGTTTTAAAATCGCCAATTTGCCGAAGGAAATATACTCCTGGGATAAAAAAAAAATCTAATGCAGGTCATTGCGTGCCCGTGTATTTCATCCAAACCCGTTCAGCACCAATAAATAGAAGTATAGTTACTTTCGCATTTTAATAATAGTATGTTTTAATAACATTTCTCCAGTACAATGTACATTACTGTAAATAAATGAAAGTGGTTGCTTCTAATCTGATACAAATATCACAGAACTAGTAAAAGCTTATTTCGGACCCCTCTCACGTATACACAGATTGACCGGTAACACCAAAATTGTTAATAACACTCAAGAGCACATCGAAGAATTAACACCTTATCCGAATAATGCCAAACTTACAGGTCACACAGCCATACCTACATTAAGTTATTAGGATTGGTCGTTAGTCCTTGCAATGTTTTTCATCACAATTAGTCACGTGTCACAGTCTTATAAATAAAGGCAGGCGCTGAGTGTAAACCGCCCAGAAAAATGCTGACTTGGAAACCATTACGCTCAGCGCAAAATGTTTTTATGTTATGATTTTATTTATGCTTTGGTCAGTTTAGATTTCTTCTGTAACGTGTGTTTTATGCTGTTGAGTGTGCCGTGCTGAATAAATAATTTACTTTATTTTCAATAAAACTTAGTACATTTTATGTTTTATGGTTATGTTAATGTCATTATTACCACAAAAGATTTTTCTCAAACTGTAAAAGAAACGTTCGTCAATATATATTATTTGCTTATTACGTAATTAAAGGTTGTTATGTTATTACAAGACAAGGGGCGATGATGGACGCCCACGTCTCAGTTTTGCGTAGACACCATTCATTCAGAAAACTTTACCCAAACTTACGTAGTCTGATTACGTTTTTGACACAAGTATTGCGTCATTGCTTCATCCAAAGAGATCATTCTCCGAAATTCTTAAGAAATATTGAGGAAAATAAGACTGAATGTTAAGAAGGGTTGAAAACAATAATAACAAAAAAAAATTGCGTAACTGAAGGTAAAATCTTACATAACATAGGATAATATCAACTGCAAAAACAGTAAGGGTTTTTAAGAAATTTTGGGAAAAGTCTCGGTATAACTTTCCTAGCAGTTAATAATTTCCTTATAAATCTGTTCAATTATTACACAAGTTTATCTAACTAATTTATTTCACTCAGGGCCGATTTTTCAATAGTCTGATAACTTTTAAATGAGGAATAAAAATGACCGTTTGACATATTTTCTAAACAAATTTTGTCAAACCGCCATTTTTTTTCCTCAGTTATAAGATATCAGACGATTGAAAAATCGGCCCTGAGTGAAATAAATTAAATATCTAGAAACTGTGAAATAGGCCGATAATGATTTTTCAACTCTATCGTTCTTAGTTTATTGCACTCCCAGATTCCTGTAGCCACAGAGCCAACGTGTCAATCTGATGGTGTCAGACAAGACAGACATCTTAAAAGCCATAGATTTCATCAAGTGGTTCTCCGCAGCGTCCCCAAAATGCCGCAGCTTCAATCGAATTTGCCCGAAATATTAGACAGAAAAAGTTTCTCCGCTCTATGTAGATTTTACGATGAATTCCCAAAGAATAAAGTTACATGAAGGTTTAAAAGCTTCGGCTTGATCGAATGATTGAGCTGTGTGTGCATTAGGTAGGCACAAGTATTAGTTCAAAGAGATCTGGGTACCTGGTAATGTTCCAAACAGGCGCAAATGTGTCTGAACATTTTGAACAGAAAAGTTGAAGCATTTAGTATCTCACCTAACACGAGTACGACTGATAATACGAAGGTATCAGTAGTATGATTTATTTTTTAACCGACTTTAAAAGGAATTATTGTTGGAACTGCACAATATTCACATATGTTACTCTATGCTTCTAAACACGAGTTCCAAATTTCATAAGTTTGTTTGTATGTATGTATATCCACGCGTTTCTTCGAAACTACTTATCGGATCGTTCATAGTCTTTTTTGATCATTCGTTTTGTGTAGGATTATCTATTATATTATATATATGTTACGGCTAATACCCGAAGTGCGGCTACACCTAGTATTAGTGCGGCTACACCTAGTATTAGTGCGGCTACACCTAGTATTAGTGCGGCTACACCTAGTTTTAGCCGGTTAGAACTAGGTGTAGCCACGCAACATAGTCGACGGAGCCCCGCTGCGCGGGGCTCCTATTTCCGTCCGCAGGGTCTAAAGTAACTTAACACGAACGAGATGACGGGAGTCCCGTCATCTCGTTCGAACCTAACCTGTCCGTGTCGGGGTGCCCTAAGCTCCGGCTAATACTAGGTGTAGCCGCACTTCGGGTATTAGCCGTAACATATATATTACTATCAATCAACTTAGGGCATAGTGCAAGTTTCATCAAAATTGGTCCAGCAGTTTTGCAACCTAACTCCTTAGCGACAAACAGCACGAATGTGTAATTTGAGTTATTATTATCGGTATTTTGGCAATCCTTTACCTTACTATGGAACTTGCTCATTTTTAGTGATGGTGAACTAAAACTATAAAGAGAGAAATAAAAACTTTTCAAAAAAAAAATATACCGATTTCAAAAGCAAAACACTAAATAGTGCAAAATAACTTTCGTTTCGGAACTCGGTGTCAAAAAATGATAAAAACAAGAGGTACCAAAGATACCGACTTCCGAAACGAAAGTTATAATGCACTTTTTAGTGTTTAGCTTTTCAAGTCGGTTCATTTTTTTGTGAAAAAGTTGTTGTAGGTAAACTCGCAATTAATCACTATCTCCCCTGATGGTAAGCGATGATGTGGTCGACGATGAAGCACGCTTGGCTGAAAGACTTTGGGAGGGAATTCCACTAAAATCGTAGAGCCGGAAAACAATTAATATCACAATGAGAGAATATATAATAGCCTATACGTAGCAATTACTACGCCGTGGAGCACCTACTACGCAGTACGTAGCAGATATTAGGCACGCTGTTTGTAGTAAGTGCTACGATATGCGTAGGCAGTTTGTGCTACGATGTACGTAGTAAGCGCTACGTTTCTGTTTATCACAAATCACACTATCACACACATAATATTATAAATGTTAAAGTTTGTGAGTGTGTGTGTGTGTGTATGTGTGTGTGTGTGAGTTTGAATGTTTGTTACTTCTTCACGCTCAAAGCACTGAACGGATCTAGATGAAATTTATCCCAAAGTTAGATTATAGTCTGGAATATCACATAGGATACTTTTTATCCCAGGAATATGTTCCCTTGGGATAATCTTTGACATTCACGCGGGCGAAGCCGCTGGCAGAAGCTGGTATGTTTATATAACCATGGAAAAAGGCTCTAATCATCTTTCAGTAGGTATGTTGGACTGCGAATGGATGTGTTCTGGAATAACCAGCATATCCACGCGATACTTGCGCTCCATTTTTGGGCCAGCCAAGAATAACAAATTGGCAAAAGTGTGGACTGGCATAATAAAAGAGAGGCCTATGCCCAGCCTTGGGCGATGTTGGGCTAGTGAAGATTCACACTTGACCTGGCAAAGTCAACCTTCTGTGACCATCTGCCATATGTTAAGCATGTAAGTAAATACAAATACGCATACGGCATGTAAGCTCGTTACGTTCAGAGGGTACTTGAACGAGTCACTGCTCTTTGTTTCCCCTAGGGTGTAGTACTGCAATTATATTAAGGACCACGGGAGTGCATAATTACACACGTTAGAGTATGGCTGGAGAGGAGGGGAGGGGGGGGTTGTTCATGAGTCATTTTGTTTAATTGTCTCGGGTTTAGGAAAATCCGTAAGATTGATGATTTTTGGAACTGAATACTCATTTTTTTTAAGTAAAAAGTTTTCGAAACATGTAGCAATTAAGCAGGTGGCCCACATAAATTATACATCTGAAAATCTATCTAGATCTAAATATATCTGTGTTTTTTATGCATTTTAGAGTCCATTAGCGATATAGCTTAAGCGATTTTGATAATATTTTCAACAATCTTCAGATTAGCCCAGCGGGTAATCCTGTGAAGTTTAGTACAATTGCGGCCTTAACGTAAATAATATGACTTGCAATCATTTGGGGTAATACTTACTTATAGTTGATAATTGAGAAATTGATTTTATTATTATACTAGCTGTGCCCGTGACTTCGCTCCCGTCAACTGCCTATCTACCCTACCCTACCTACCCTATCCTACCTACCCTATCCTACCTACCCTAGGCTACCTACCCAACCTACCCTACCTACCCTACCCTACCTACCCTATCCTACCTACCATATGCTAGCTACCCTACCCCCACTGGTGACGCTCCCACATTTGACACGGTCAGAGGTGGTAGAGCGTACAAAAGCCATGTGGACGTCACGGCATGTTCGCTCGACCTTTTTGACCTGGTGGACGGCTGGCGGGTCGACACAGGAGTAACGTCCTCGGATCACAACACGATATTATTTGATATTAAATTTAAAAGGGACAAAGGAATTAACATCTGCAGAACCACTAGACAATATAACACACGGAAGGCAGATTGGGATAAATTTAAAACAAAACTGGGGCAATTAAAAATAGCAAATAAAATAAACTTGGAAATTATAAAGGAAATCGACAGTAAACAGAAATTAGAGGAATTAGTTGTAAAATGTAAAGATATTATAGTAGAAGCATGCCAAAAATCAATTCCCAAAGTAAAAAATTCTGTAAAACTTACCATTCCGTGGTGGTCCGAGGAACTCGCTGTGAAGAAGAGGGAGGTTACCAGGAAAAGGAACCGCATCCGCAACGCCGCGCCGGTACGGAGAGCGATGGTCGTCGACGAGTACCTGAAAGCTAAAGAAGAGTATGAGATGCAAGCAAAGAATGCCCAAATCGCCAGTTGGAAGGAGTTTTGCCAGAAACAGGATCGGGAGGGGGTCTGGGAAGGAATCTACAGGGTCATCGGTAGGACCGCCAGAAGGCAGGAAGAACTGTCCCTATGCTGCGATGGTACATTCCTTAATCCAAGTGAATCGGCCGCCCTACTAGCAGATACGTTCTACCCCAAAGACAGAGTAGACCAGGATAACGCTGACCATAGGCGAATTAGAGAAGCGGCCAGTCGAGTAAATGAATGGATCCATGATGAATATCATGATCCTTCATTTACGACGCTGGAGCTGAAGACCGCCGTGGCAGGTTTCAATCCCAAAAAGGCACCAGGAGGGGATGGACTGACATCTGACATCTGCAGTCGAGCGATCCACCAGGACCCGGAATTGTTCCTTGCTCTTTACAACAAGTGCCTCGAGTTGGCACACTTCCCGAAGATCTGGAAGGAGGCTACAGTTGTAGTCCTTAGGAAGCCGGGCAAGGACAACTACCTGACCCCCAAGGCATACAGACCAATCGGTCTACTGCCTGTTCTGGGGAAGGTCCTGGAGAGGATGGTAGTGGCGCGTCTAAAGTGGCAGCTTGTACCACGGTTCAGTACCCGTCAGTTTGGCTTTATGCCCCAGAGGAGCACCGAGGACGCCCTCTATACGCTAATAGAGCACGTACGGGACAAGTTGAGGCTGAAGAAGCTAATTGTCCTGGTGTCATTGGATATAGAGGGTGCCTTCGATAGCGCTTGGTGGCCCGCTATTAAGGTCAGGCTGGCTGAGGAAAAGTGCCCGGTCAATATCAGGCGGCTGATAGACAGCTATCTCGACAGCAGGAAGGTTAAGGTTCGTTATGCCGGGGAGGAATGTACGAGAGAGACTGACAAAGGCTGCGTTCAGGGGTCAATCGGCGGTCCAATCCTGTGGAACCTCGTTCTCGACCCACTCTTACAGGATCTGGAGCAACGTGGGATCTTCGTGCAGGCGTTCGCGGATGACATCGTCTTGGTCGTGGATGGGGACACGGCGGCTGAAGTCTCGAGATCTGCCAATGCAGCCCTCGCCCATGTTCAGGATTGGGGCGTCCGAAATAAGCTGAGGTTTGCACCGCACAAAACCTGTGCGATGATCATAACCAATAAGCTTAAGTACGACACTCCAATGCTGAGCATGGCCGGGGTCGATATCGGTATGGTCAAGAAAATGAAGTTGCTGGGTCTAATCATAGACGATAAGCTCACTTTCAATGAGCATGCCGCGAATGTCTGCAAGAGAGTAGCTGCTATTTACAAACAGCTGTCCCGCGCCGCCAAAGTTAGTTGGGGATTAAACGCTGAAATAATACACATTATATACACCGCGACAATAGAGCCCATAATCACCTACGCGGCTGCCGCCTGGGCTCCTGCTGCGAAAAAGCTAGGGATACGGAAGAAGCTAGGCTCAGTCCAACGAGGATTCGCCCAGAAGCTTTGTAAGTCTTACCGTACTGTCTCTTTGAACTCGGCACTGGTACTGTCTGGGATACTACCTCTAGACCTGCGCATACAAGAGGCAGCCGCCCTCTATGAAGCGAGGAGAGGGTCATCCCGGTTTGTGCCAGGAGACAGGGAAATCGAGAGTGCGGTAAGGTTTGCTGAAACCCCTCATCCAGCTTCGCAAATGCCCCTGGAGTTCATGTACCTGACAGACCAGGATTTGCTAGATAGCAACAATGTGCAGACGGTGCGAATATTCACCGACGGCAGCAGGATTGAGGGGAAGGTCGGAGCCGCATTATCCATATGGGATAATGAAGGCGAAGTCCGGAACCTCAAGCTTAGCCTCGCCGCGTACTGCACAGTCTACCAGGCGGAACTCCTGGCCATTTGTAAGGCGACGGACGTGATCCTCACGCGGCAAGAGACGAGCTATGGTTTGTACAGCGACTCAATGTCAGCATTGCAGACGCTTGCAAGCCATGGCTCTCTCCATCCCCTGGCGGTTCGCGCGCGCGCCAACTTGGCTCAAGCCCTGGGCCAGAGCAAAGCTGTGTCTTTGTTCTGGATCAAGGCCCACGCGGGCCTGCCGGGGAATGAGCGAGCGGACGAGTTGGCAAAGGAGGCAGCATTGTCGTTACGGAGGAAGCCAGACTACGACCAGTGTCCGGTTTCATTCATCAAGCGACAGATCCGTTTGGAATCGCTTGATGAATGGAATCGAAGATATGTGTCGGGCGAGACGGCCTCTGTGACGAAAATGTTTCTTCCGGACGCCATTGCGGCTTTCCGTATTGTACAGCAGGTGCGGCCAACGGGTGTTCTCACGCAGGTTCTAACGGGGCACGGTGGGTTCTCTGAATACTTGAATCGCTTCAAGTGTAAGGAGAACCCAGCGTGCGTCTGTGACCCAAGCGTGGCAGAGACTGTCCAGCACATAATTGTAGAATGCCCGCTATTTATCAGGGAGCGCTACCAACTTGAATGTGAGCTGGACAGGAGACTGACGAGGGAGAGCCTGCATGGGTTCATGTCTAAAAAAGCAAGGGAAAAATTTTTGATGTACTGTGTAAATTTGGCCAACATAGTTATCTGTAGAAATAAAAGTTGAAAAACACTGTACTTTATTAATATTATAAGAATATTTAATTAGAAGCACAGACAAAACAGAACAAAATTATATAACAGCAGTAGATTAAAATAGTACCTAAGCTAATTGTATATATATTAGATATGTGTAATACAAGAAAATTTTAAATAAAATAACAGCACCAATTTTTAATTATTGCCCAATCTGTAAATAAATAATGCCCATAGAATAGATTAACCAAAGTGGGAGTCCTACCCACAGAATGTAAGATGATGAATGAAAGAAAGAATCAGTATGAAGAGTGAATGTACGAGAGGCATAAAAGAAGGAAGTAGAATGACTGAGTTTGCAGAGAATAGGCACCGACTACGTTGGTGGGATTAGTATTAAGTAAAAAAAAAAAAAAAAAAAAAAAAAAAAAAAAAAAAAAAAAAAGCTACCCTACCCTACCTACCCTACCCTATCTACCCTACCCTACCTACCCTATCCTACCTACCCTAGGCTACCTACCCTACCCTACCTACCCTACCCTATCTACCCTACCCTACCTACTCTACCTACCCTACCTACCCTACCTACCCTACCTACCCTACCTACCCTACCTACCCTACCTACCCTACCTACCCTACCTACCCTACCTACCCTACCTACCCTACCTACCCTACCTACCCTACCTACCCTACCTACCCTACCTACCCTACCTACCCTACCTACCCTACCTACCCTACCTACCCTACCTACCCTACCTACCCTACCTACCCTACCTACCCTACCTACCCTACCTACCCTACCTACCCTACCTACCCTACCTACCCTACCTACCCTACCTACCCTACCTACCCTACCTACCCTACCTACCCTACCTACCCTACCTACCCTACCTACCCTACCTACCCTACCTACCCTACCTACCCTACCTACCCTACCTACCCTACCTACCCTACCTACCCTACCTACCCTACCTACCCTACCTACCCTACCTACCCTACCTACCCTACCTACCCTACCTACCCTACCTACCCTACCTACCCTACCTACCCTACCTAACCTACCTACCCTACCTACCCTACCTACCCTACCTACCCTACCTAACCTACCTACCCTACCTACCCTACCTACCCTACCTACCCTACCTACCCTACCTACCCTACCTACCCTACCTACCCTACCTATCCTACCTACCCTACCTACCCCACCTACCCTACCTACCCCACGTACCCTACCTACCCTACCTACCCTACCTACCCTACCTACCCTACCTACCCTACCTACCCTACCTACCCTACCTACCCTACCTACCCTACCTACCCTACCTACCCTACCTACTCTACCTACCCTACCTACCCTACCTACCCTACCTACTCTACCTACCCTACCTACCCTACCTACCCTACCTACCCTACCTACCCTACCTACCCTACCTACCCTATCTACCCTACCTGCCCTACCTACCCTACCTACCCTACCTACCCTACCTACCCTACCTACCCTACCTACCCTACCTACCCTACCTACCCTACCTACCCTACCTACCCTACCTACCCTACCTACCCTACCTACCCTACCTACCCTACCTACCCTACCTACCCTACCTACCCTACCTACCCTACCTACCCTACCTACCCTACCTACCCTACCTACCCTACCCTAATTGGTAGGGTAAAAGTAATAAAGAGATCTGGCCGACCGTAATGACGAACATATGAAAAAAGGTTAAAAAAAAAAAAAAAAGTATAAAAAGTATCCTATGTCCGTCTCCTGGTTCTAAGCTACCTCCCCACCAATTTTCAGCCAAATCGGTTCAGGCGTTCTTGAGTTATAAATAGTGTAACTAACACGACTTTCTTTTAATATATAGATATAGATTAATTCGAAAAAACAATTTTTATTATCGATATCCGAGGGTTTATAATTTTATTAATTTTTCAACCTCTTATATTGTCGTTTACTGAGTAGAAATTATTTTTCAATAGGATTAAGCCCATTACAAAAAACTCTGTCGCTGCTTGAAGCTACACCGTTGCAGAGTCCCGTGGGCTTTCTAGGGGGATAAGCCAAGGAACCAAAGCCTCGTGAAAAATCTAACCTGTTCTAACAGAGACATGACAGGTGTGTTAACATCAGAGGCGAAGCCTAAATATGCTGTGTGCCCATAATTTAATTGTAATTCTTCAAAGCAGAACATGGCAACGCTGCTTGGTCGCATAAATCGACATGCCAGTATTGCCACGAACTGCTTTACAAATAGGTAGAGCTTTACTGTTAGGTAACACAAAGGACAGCGGGGTTGTCCTGTTTTCAATTGTTTTACAAACTAGAACCTGTTTTCAGTGTCAAACTGTAATTTCATCACAATATTTCTGCAAAATCTGTGAAAAATGTTTGTTCAAAGTCTATTTTGTGGAAATATACCTTCATAAAATACCCGAGCGATAAAAGTTTGGCAGATCGTGGTTCAGACAACGTTTTCACCCGCAACCAGCTAGCAGACAATAGAGATGTTTCCTGTGTAGAAAAACAATAATTCGATTATTCCGTCAGTGAGATTATCAAATGATATTTGACACGTAATTTTGTATTATCAAATAAATAAACATTGGAAAAGATAAAGCGCATCATAGTTCAGGATTGGGGGCTTGTGACATCACTTTGTCAGTAAAAATGTAGTATTTTTATTTACGTGTTTTTTGTTTACGTGACTAAATAAGAAATACGTGTCCAATATTTTTAGGTAATCTAACTGATGGACTAAATAGATTGTTTACCCGACTGCTGAAGGTAATGTGAGGGTAATGTGTTTATCAGTTTAAGTTTGCATGTATGTTTGTTCATGAATGGCGTTCTAGAGACCAAACGCGTTGGCCGATTTTGATGACTCTTACGTCAATCGATTCTTGCGAGTGTCACTGGCTACATTAATATAGGAAAATAGAAAAATGCCGGTTTTTGGGCGCCATATTGTGGGGCATATATATACACTTATGTTTAAATGTACCCAATTCTAAAAAAACAATGATTACTAAAAAGTTGTAAAAAATAAAAATTAATTAAAAAAATCTAAAACCTGAAGTAAGCGAATTAAAAAAACGTAAACAATAAGAAAATCATGCTGTGCAGTCGGAGCATACATCTGGTTTTGGTCAGACAGCCCACGAATATGTAGCCTCCTACTGCACAGTCGGGTTTTTGTTTTTTTTTTTTTTTTATGTCATTTTCCCTTTTGCATTACATTGCGGGCTACCGAAGTACAACGCGATCAGTCGGTCGATCGTGGCCCCCAAAGTAATTTTTGGAAAAAAGCCTTTATCCTTTATCAGCCTTTATCCAGCTGAGCTGTGGTCAACTGAGTCTTGTCTAGGCTGGATAAATCTGACTACCAGTATTTTACATAGAGCGAATGTTTATCTGACCTCCCTAACCTTATTACTGGTACTGGGTGACACGACCATGTCAAGTAGGATTGTATCCCACTAATATTAAAAAGACCAAAATTTTGTCAGTGTGTGTGTGTGTGTGTTTGTATGTTTTGTTACTTATTCACGCTCAAACGGCTCGACAGATTTCGATGAAATTTGGCACAGAGATAGATTATAGTCTGGAATAGCATGTATGCTACTTTTCATCCCGGTATAATGTTTCCTTGGGATAAGAAATTACTTTTCACGCGGGCGATGCCGCTGGCAGAAGCTTGTTATATAATAATATTAACAAATATTATAAAAGAGGTTAAATTCTTTTTCTATATTTATTCTAAATTTCTCTCCGCTGTTCTCTTCTGATTATTTTTGGTCTTGTTTTGTGTAGTCTTGTTTCTCCGGGAATCGTCAAGCTTCATTTCCTCGGCGTTTTTCTTGTCCACTGTTGTTTCTGACTCTCTGTATAGAATAGAAAACATTTCTTCGACACAGACACAACACAACAGCAACAATTCCAAAGTAACAGGGAAGAACAGTAAGCAAAGTACAAACAAGGTTCAAGAAGGCTGCGCTGGGCGTGCCCTCACCGAAAGGGTTACCAAATCAGCATTTGCTGGGATCAGACACCCGGTGCTGATTTTTAGTTGGCAACCCGCTAGTAACACACGGGCGTGGGTAAATAAAACAGATACTGAATATAATGTTAATTTGATGTAGGTGGTAAACTAATGAATAATAAAAATACGTAAAAATATAAAATAAGTATCCCCACCGCAGTATCTCCCCGTTGTCGTCGTGGTGAGGCTTGCGTGCTCCATGAACTCGGTCGGTAGATTCTACTTTGTCGCAACATGCCTAGAGTGTGGGGCCAGACTAAGAGAGATACAATCCGCAGGGCAGCTTTGCAGCTTTGCAGGTTTTTGGCGAGCTGATGGGCAGTGTTGACCTGATCTCCAGGGAGAAATCTTATCCCTCGTCTCCGCTTTGCTTCATTGGACAGTCGGTGTGAACACTGACGGAGAACAGAGCTACCACCACTCTCTTTTGCTTTAATTGGCTGGCTTGAGAGGAAATTCGCAAGAGCAAACGTGCTCGGAGGGAGGAATTTAACCCAGTAAGATGCTGGTAGGGATCCTGACCGTATTTCCGGTATTGTCCTAATAGCCGTGGTATACCTCTCCACTCCTCAAGCACCTCCGTATATGTTGCACCCTTGGCGCTACGTCACTAAAGTGCTAGCGACTGTTTATGTGGGGGCCATTAATTGAGTGTGCAAGTCATCAGCACCAACAGTGGTCAGGCAGGGGCTCTTCTATAGTTTTAGGTAAACGATCGACGAAACCTTCAAACCCATAGCTCAATATGTTTTGTCTCTATATTCTGCAATAGTTCTACACCAGCCGAGGATTCTCCTTGGGTGCTCTTGCGTACAGGAATAATCACCGGTTGGTGTCACATTACATCCTATAGTCTAACAAGGCCTCTGCGAGTTGGTTTTAGCCCCTGGTACGCCTTTCAAAGGTCCGGGACCAAAGGGTCCCGGGAATCGGAAAATAAAATAAATAGAAAGTATATAATTTACAATTATAAAAAGTATATAAAGTGCTAAATTTTGACAGTTAATTTTTTACATAATACACAAATAAAACATTCGAAACATCTAAATTCCAATGCCGGCCGGAGCTCAGAAACAGTGACAGTGTGGCACTCAGATCAACATTAGGCTGAGCTCAATTACTTCCCGACTTCCTAGAATCAGGCACTCTACCCCAAATATGAAAAAAAAAAAAATGTATATTGTATGTATATTAAACAATATATTTATTTATTTATTTAGGTAACCAACAGCGATACTTAAAAATAGTTTACAAAATATGCGTATTACAATTTGTATTACAGGTTTCCCTGTGTAACTGGGATATATGTATAAAACATGCGAACGAACTAATGCCACAAATTTAAAATAAAAGATGCAATACAATCCAAATTTACATATATGGTTAAGTTAAATCACAATCCTGAAATGGTAAAAACAAAAAAGGTTGAATAACAGAAGACAGGAGAAGATAGAAGATCAGTTGACTGTCACTCGTCTCCATCTATAGCTTATGTATATTGATCCGACTTAGATGTTTTTACACTAAAGCACTATCGCTCAGAGTCATAGGTTACACGTTAGACCGGAAAAATACACAGTTTCTGTAGGTTAAGTTACGGAAGCGAAGCCGTGACAAAAAGCTAGTTTTGTATATTTGGTGTGTTTGCCTGCAGTGCTATGTATGTGCACGTGTAGCAGCTCACATTTACGGAAATGAAATGCTGCAGATTTCCGGAGTTATCCAATTACTTGTGAAGCTGTGACGCGAAACCGCCACGTGACTTCAACTTCGTTGGTACATTGTGTTATTTTATTATTTACTAGCTTTTTCTACGTTAATCTACAGGCACCTTACCATGACGTTTTAAAGCCATCGTGGTTCGTGAGTGAGACAGCCGAAGCTATACAGGTAGAATAGCACTATATAGTATATATATAATTATATATATTGTAATTAAGTAGGTACTTGATTTCGTAATGAGCTTTGGAGGGGCGAAGTGCCCTAACACAGGCATTTTTTGCGTAAAAGGGCACTTCAAATACTAGATGTAGTACATAACCGTGTAAGCGAAAAAAATACTTGTATTATTTGCATACTTTTTTCACAGTTACCTAAATTATAATATTTTGGATACGTCGTACAGAGTACGGCCCCGGGAACCGTGTCTTTTCCGGGATAAAAATCCTATGCAACTTAGTTATAGTGAGTGTAGTTTTCTATCAATGAAAGACTTTTTGTTATCAAATCAGCTCTTCTAGAGACCTTCTACAAACTATTTTGGCTTCTCATTATGTTAGTTTAGATAGTGTTAAAGCTTAATAATTTGATAGCACTTAGATATTACTGCTACTAATATTTTTTTGCGCATAAGCTGCACATTTTTTTAAAGGCGATATGTACGCCCTAATGGTAACGCAGTACAAGCCGTGCGCCCGCTCGGAGCCAAAATATCAATATTGAACCTCCTTTTAAACAGTTTTGTTTGTAAATAATAATTTGATTTACATATGCTATTTCAGTTATGAAGAAATTCTAGCCATAAATTTTTCTATGTAAAAATATTTTTAAACATCCAAGTCGTTTTGGAGGAGTATCCAAAAGTTGCGAAAAAATATCGTGTTGTTAATTTTTTTTTTTAAAGCAAATCTATTAGTTACACAAAAAACCCTTGTTTCAAAAATAATGTACATGAATCAAAAAAAAATATATATCTTTTTCAAAGCTTTTAACCTAGCCGTTACTAAGGAGTATGCTTTAGAAAGTTACCGTTTTACTGCACTAAAGCGGTGGAAGGCCCTTAAGTGCATCTTGGACATCGCTGACAACGGCGAAGGAAAACATCGTGAGGAAAACTGCACCCTAATTATGTAAGTTCAAAGAGTAAGGTACGGATTGTTTCCCTTGCATTAATTGCTTCATATGTTCAAAAATCTATTCGACAGCCTAAAACACGCAGTGAATATTGTAGAGTTACCAAAATAAAAGGGAAGGAGTGTGCTCCCTGCTATTAAAGCTGCAATAAGGGAGCTGGACTAATAGTTAATAACTAGCGGACGCCCCGCGGTTTCATTCGCGTAGTACCCGTTCCCGTGGGAATACAGGGATAAAAAGTAGCCTTTGTCACCCGGGGATAGTGTAGCTTCCCAACGGAGAATTTTTAAAATCGGTCCAGAATTTTTCAAGTTTATTCCTTACATACAAACATACAAATCTTTCCTATCTCATCAGCCTATTAATGTTCCCACTGCTGAGACGCAGACTCTGTGAGAGGGAATGGGCTGTAATCAACCACGCGGGCCCAGTGCGGGTTGGTGGATGTCACATGTCTTCGAATATTTGGTTCTAGGACATGCCGGTTTCCTCACGATGTTTTCTGTATTTTGAGAGCAGTGGTGATGAAATAATTTACACAAAGTAAAGCGCCTGCCTGGGTTCGAACCCACGACCTACATCTTGTAAGGCCGATACCACTGGGCCACCACTGCTCTTTATAATATTACTATAAAGTATAGATAAGTCTAAAATCGCCAACCCGCATTGAGCAAGCGTGGTGATCAATGCTCGGGCCTTCTCTGTATGAAAAGATGCCATTGCCCTGCAGTGGGACGGTTACAGGCTGGCATTATAAATTCCACAAAAACTACTCTTGAACACACTGGAACGTTTCTCTGCAAAACTCTTTAGGTCTTTAGTTCTTCCAAAGCTCTATTCAAAACTGTATACTACTTTTCTAAACGAGCTAACTTATCTTAAGGAATCCGCAAACTAATCACTAATCAGTATTGCCACCCTTAAGTAAAGAATGTCAAACATAAACCTAACAAAAGTTAACATTATCTGAGGGACAGACATTTTGAGGTCAGCTCATATTGACACACGACGCTGTGCGCACTTTTTGCCATACATACTTTTTATTATTTATTTATTGATCTATCTACGATTGTTACAATTGTTACAAAGGCAAAAGAAAGCTTGGCCGTCCCCGTCATATTCGTAGAGGCACCGTGTTGGCAGAAGCGAAGAGCATCGGAATGCTTTGGATCGAGGTGAAGCGTGAAGTTCGAGCCCATTCGCGATGAAGGACTGACGCCTTCTCCCCCTTATAAGGGTGATCATTAAGTCAAATTAGGACCTTTTTGTAAAAACTTTCTCACATTAAAGGGCTCACATTAATGTAAAGGAAATGAGAATTTTATTAGATTCCACGAAAAAAGACCGAATTTATTGAATTCCTCACACTAAAATGTGTAGTTACCTTTTAGTGCAATAAAAACGTTCTGCTCTGCGCAGCCTCGCGTCGCCTCTCGGTGTGAGTCGGCCATAACTCGTCGCGATACAACCATCATGTTTCAGTAAATTGAAAAACTTCCCGACAGTTTGGGGTGGCCAGGAATGAGGCTAGTTAGGATATTGTTAAAAACTGAGTTAACCTTTTAGAGGCCGCTCGTTTGGAGGATAAGCTCGTTAGTCATAAAAAGGTTATAAGTAAACTTCATTAATTGCTTTTTTTGTTAGAGCCAAATATGATGGTTTAATTTTCTACTAATCGTCTTCTAAGCCTTTGCCCAACTACGCTGGCCTACCCTGCCTACTCTGCCTACCCTGCCTTCCCTTCCTACCCTGCCTAACCTGCTTACCCTACCTACACTGCCTTCCCCCCCCCCCCCCCCCCCCCCCCCCCCCCCCCCCCCCCCCCCCCCCCCCCCCCCCCTGCCCCCCCCCCCCCCCCCCCCCCCCCCCCCCCCCCCCCTACCCTGCCTACTCTGCCTACCCTGCCTTCCCTTCCTACCCTGCCTAACCTGCTTACCCTACCTACACTGCCTTCCCTGAAAACCATGCCTACGCTTTCTAGCTTGCCTACCCTACCTACCCTACCCTACCGACAATTCTTATAAAATATATGCCTATGTCCTTCCCCAGGATGCCATCTATCTCCTTGCTAAATTTCATTGTAATCCGTTCAGTAGTTTAGGCGTGAAAAGGTAACAGGCAGACAGACAGAGTTACTTTCGAATTTATAATATTAGTATGGCTTCTGCCCCTCCACATTTCATCACTCCGGCAGTGCATCTACCCCCTGGACACGAACTACAGTGGCCAATCTGGAAATCCCTAAAGCGGGCCCAGGCCCGATTACAACAACCCAGGTTGGTCGCTGTAGAAAAACCTGGCCAATGGAGTCTCATAGACTCACTTCAAACACAATGCCAGTGTGGAGTCCCCACACAGGATATGCCCCACTCCTTGTCTGCCCTTCGTGTCCAGCTGCCTGCATCTTTCGGGATCTAAACATGGCGCTTGATAGAGTTATCCAAGTGTTTGAGTTAATTAGTACACAAATAAGAATATTATGAAATAACTTTGTTAACAAGTTTTATTTATTGTACAGTCAAGAGCACGTGGAGCTTTACACATTGGACTTTGTACCATTTTTATCACAATCCGTTAGGGTTAACTCGCAGTAATAGTGTAAAGCTTCATGAGCTTTTGACTATTTTAAATTCATTCTTTTCCTATCGTCCATATATCAACTTGCCCCGATCCGCCTGGGCCATCGTGGAGACGCCCTTGCCTGGCGCTGTCACTTCACTCTAACGTTCGACTCTGGCTTTTGGCACACGTGGAGAACGCGGCGCGCCGCGCCGCACGGTTAGGCGGGAGAGGAGATCGTATTCTAGCGAGGTGCACAGTTATTTTGACCGAGTAGTATTTATCCTTCATTTTCCTCTATGCATTAATATTAATGTGGACAAAATGCTAAACGTAAATTATAACACAATTTTCTGGTGCATTTTACCAAAAATTGACAAACACAGTTTGTACAAAATACTTCAACAAAATGGGTGACACGTGACACCTCCATTTTCCCGCCATATGTATTTATTTTTCTTTTATGTTGGCACCGGCATGGCCGCTGCAATATGGATAGTAATTTATTTAAGCTCGTGTGGGTTTTTATATTTTTTTCTTTTTTATTGTCTATAGGCTCGCGCTTGACCACTCATCTCACCTGATGGTAAGCGATGATGTGGTCGACGGTGAAGCACGCTTGCCTAGAAGTAACCTATTCACTCTTGACTTAAAGACCCCTACGCAAAAGAAATCATTATGGCATCTACATGTACATGTATTTTGAAGACATTTTGAGAATGGAAGAAGCATAGAGCATGATATGGCAGCTCAAAGCGCACTATTGGAGACTCTCGGTGGTTACGCCAGTTTTATCAAAATAATTACTTGCTTTTATTTTGAAATTGTAATAAATACTTATAGTTGTTTATGTCAAAATTACTCTGGTTTGGATGCTTGTATGTTACGCGGGTTAATGTGACCCTTGCTCGCCATTGGCCCGTTTGGATTGCGAACCCCGATCTGTCATACATTATCAACCAATAAAAAAGAGCTAATGTCGGCGCGCGCGAGCTAACGCATCTTCCGGGAGCGCCCGTTTTTCGGTTGGTTTTTCTGAAGATTCTACGTTGAAAAGACTGTGTATGATATCAAATCTGTGCGCCTGTGGTTCCTGAATGGATGCAGGAGCATTCGCCTTCGGGATATGCAGGTACGTTCAAGCCTAGGTACAAATGTCACATGTACAACTACGAGTCAATCAATCAGCACCTATTTTAAATTACAGTCCACAATCTAGGTATTTCCATCATTCCCTTGTTATTCACGCACCACTCGGTGCAAAAGAACTCTGTCTTATTATGAAGTAAAATCAATTATTATCCAACCTAATCGTAACTGTCATTCAGGACAGTTATAATTTTGGTTGGTAGGTTATCAACACGTAAAATTCACGAAGAACTCGTAAATGGGTATGTATGTATGTATGTATGTATGTATGTATGTGTGTATGTATGTATGTACGAAAAGATATACAAGACAAGCTTCCATCACTAGGCAGACAAATAGAAAGATCGTTTTTATAGTTTTATAATATGTAGCTAAAGGATACATTCACCTGTCGTAGTAATTAGGTTAGTTATGTTGACATGCCGTAATGTATCAGCATCAACAACTAAATTGTGGCCACATCGTGCCTCCGATAGAAACGAGGCCGCCTCGGTGACAAGCTTGACATGCGGCGATGCCTTCAATGTGGGGTAGGGATCATGCCAAGAGCTGAGAGTGATAAGGACCCAAATTATTTAGTTGCAGACAAAGCGGTCAACTAAGGCAATCTACAGGTTGTGACAAAAAAAAAATGCCATACAAATTTTGGTAAGCTGACGACAACTTTGCATGGAAAATAATTCTTTTTTAGGAATTGCCTATGTACGACTTCCTTGAAGATAGTTGTTTATTTACATGGACAGAAGCAGCTTTTAAAATATGATCACATCTTTCCGTTACCACCTGTATTTTTAATATGAATGGAGTCGCCATTTAGGCAAACAATGCCTGTATTAGGAGGCTCCGTTCTTTCAAAATCATTGTCTTACACTTATTCTAACTCGATCTGATACGAGTATTATAGTGAACTGTGACCTTAAGGGTAAATATGCAATGTAAGTTCACTATACTGTATTAATATAAAGCTAAATATACCAATTATAAGAAAATCAAAATATATAAGTAAAATTGCAATTTAAATACTCTTGACCTTACCCTTACCCTTGTCAAGCGAAAAGATCAAAATGATAGCAACTTATCCTGGTCACTCCTTACTTTTGTAACCACAATATCTGTGTCACTATGCACAAAAACGTTGCAAGAAAGTTAAAATCGCTTTTTGTTTTTACTTAGACCGTACCATCGACAGTTCCACACCCCAGTAAAGATGTGTTCGTCCACCAATATTAACTGTCATGGCTGCTTCGAACGTTTATTATCACACAAGTTACATCAATGCAATAGAAAATACTCTGCCAACCCTTTCAATAAACGAACAGCTTCATTGCATTTGCTGTCAAGATTTTTATTTTTAACCTCGGTAAGATTCTGTTTGTCATTCTGAGTGCAAAAGTGCATTTTTAACTGACTTTCCAAAAAGGAGGTGGTTCTATGTTCAACCTTAAGTTTTTTTTCATATTCACCGATACTACTCCGTCAATTATGAACCGATTTTTTAAATTATTCTTTTTAGAATGGGAGTATATCCGAGGTGGTCCCAGTGTCACCAAGTCAAGATCTGATGAGGGGATCCCATGGAAATTGAGGGAACTCCTTATCCTGGTTTTTTATACATATAAATATTAATTGAGTTATTTTTATTTTATTTTTTGTGTTTGACTTATTATAATGTAATGGAATTAAGTAAATGAATTGGTTTTAAATATTGTGTATGTAATGTGACTGTGTAAATGTATTATTTCTATTATGAGTCAGTGATACTTGAATTAAATGATTTTATTTATTTTATTTTTATATATCGATTTTGGTATTTTCATCAACACGGCAAGCATTTGCATTCACTGGAACATATCAATGTTAAGTATTTTTTGGGTCAGATATCCCGAAATTTTATAAAAAATTAAATGACTGTGATGAAGCAAATTTAAATAAATAGTTCTAATGAAAATAGTACCATCGAACTACTCGTGTGATGAAGCCGGCAAGTAGGCACCCGAACGCCGCAATGAAGCAGTGTATCAAAAAGATAAAAATAAAAAACTTACAAACAATAAAACTAAACCGACTTCCAAACAGCACAATTTTTATTTTCCGGAAATGAAAAACTATAGATACCAAAGACACCGACTGTTGTGTTTTGTTTTGGAAGTCGGTTATTTTTTTTTTTGCTATAGAATAATCGCACTGACACTGACTAACACAATGTGTTGGCCAGTGCGATTATTCTGCATGGAAAAATCGTTTTTTTTTTTCTGTTTCATAATCACAATATTAAATAATTCGAATTGTCAACAAAATATGAATCTAGTTGCACATTCGCAAGCGTCAGTAGGTCTCTATGGAGAAGAATGTGCAAGAAACGCCACGAGCACTCTTTTCCATCAGTTTTAATGACAATTATTTGGTTACATCATTCTTGTTGAAACATTAAATATGTGAGAAAGATGTAAAATACATGCTCGTAAAAGTGTCTAGAGAAAAACAAACAATTCAAAAATACAATAAGTACGTAATTAAAAGCAGGCCGAGGCAGCTAAGTTATGACCATTCCCAACTGGTGGCGACCCTTCACGAACATGACGCATGGATTGGCACCACTCAGCTCATGTATCATAAAGGGAACCGAATGATCCAACCCATGTGCCACCATCAGAGATACATTAGATAGATCATGACACTCACAAGTCAACGAACAACTTATAGGTACAGTAAATGGCATATTTACAGTTGGTACATAGTACATTCAAATATCCGAGAAAGCAATATATTATCGACTTACTTCATACTTCGAGAAAAACTGCCTATTCGTTGCTAACCAAAAAGGTTTTAGGGAAAAGAGATCTATTGATATGGCCATCTACGATTTCTTACATAAAGCAGCAGATTGGATAAGAGACTACCAAATCTGGCGCTTTATATGGACATGTCAAAAGCTTTTGATCGCGTAGACCATAAAATACTGATAAGTAAACTTAATGCATACGGAATAAGAGGAAATATATCAAATTTAATAGAATCTTACCTTTGTGATAGGCAACAAATAACGACAATTAATAGAATTTCTAAAAAAAGCGAAATAACATAAATCTTGATAGAGAACAGTAAACTATGGAGTAGCACAGAGTAGAGTACTCGGGCCGCCTCTATTTATTGTTTATATTTACGACTTTCCATCAGCATCAACATATCCTATGACAATGTTTGCAGATGACAGCACTTTACTTTTTAATATTGATGAGGCAAGCACATTAGAGGCTGAGATTAATTCTACCTTATTATCAGTTGTGAATTGGCTGCAAAATAATAATTTGGTTATAAATCTTCATACAACAATACTAATGAAATTTCAACAAAGAGTAAATCACAATTCAACAAAATTATTAATGAAACAAATGTGACTAAATTTCTTGGAGTAAACAAACAAAACACTTTAAAATGGAATTCACAGTAGGTATATTGACAAAGTATGCAGTAAACTAAACCAACATCCCTATGCTTTGCACATGTTATGTAAAACTTTTATTATTGTTTGTGTTTTACTTATCTCGTGTTGCCTGTGCGGGTCACAAATAAATAATTTTCTTTCTTTCTTTTTTCTTTCTATTAATTATAATTTACCGTTGACATGCATGTAAAAAAGTTATAATTTTTAATTTATAATTGGTACTTTCAATTGACATTATTTACTATATGACGTTACTTGTTCTTAATATAATTTATAACACATTTGACCGTAAAGGGTCTCTTATTTCACCAATTACAATATCGTAATGTATCTCATTGCGTACTTGTGTGTTATTGTAATGTAAAACGCGCGGTTTACAAAAATGCTCCGTCTAAAACGAATGGTACATTTTTTAAATCCTAGCAAAGAGTTTTTATGTCAGAAAAGTGGTCAACATTTTATGAGTAAAATTAACTTTGGGAGATAAAATATAGTAAATAAACATTTAATTTATTTAATTTTGACCATAAATTACAACTATTTATCTGTAACAAACCACAAAAATATTAATTTACTTTATTAGTAGTTTAGTAATACTGGCTGTTTTTGTGCTTTTGCCTTACAAAAATAAGCGCTTATGCGGGCGCATCGATAATTTGTGAACAAGTAAAAATTATTCCGTGCGCTTTTTCTTTTTGCTGTATAGTTTTTATTTGAAAATGTCGTCAAGTAATGATGATTTTATTAATTCGACAAAGCCAGAAGTCTCAGAGGCAGCGAAAAAGGCTACTCTAAGCCACTTGCCCGAAAAGTCGACCGAGTGAGTGATACTTACAAGCGTATCAAAATTTCACCTTATGGAAAACAAGCAAAGATGCAAATTCATTTTCAGAAAGTGTGTTTTTAGCATATTTCATGGAACTTTCTCAAAAATATAAGTCAAGCTCATTGTGGTACTATTGTAGCTCAAAACTCAGTCATTGGTAGGACGCTAAGTAATTATAGCAAAAGATTCTCACATCTTGACATATTTAATACTAAGAAAGGTATATTCAGGAAACAATTAATAACGTCAGTTTGTGACGAACTGACAAATACATCTAAACGAAATAAATAAATACACAATCACAGACAATCACCACACACCACTATAACATACTCACACAGCACACACCCACTTTCAACTCCCCAGGCACACTCCCACACACTCACCCACGCTGTATTTTTAAGCTATGTAAAGATGTTAAATTGTAAATCCTTAATTGGCTGTAGGATAAGTTAAATTAGTTTAGGTTAAAATTATAAAGAGCTGTGGATTTTGTGATAAAATAAAATAAAATAAAATAAATTTAAACGTTTTTGCTACTTTAGAATTAAACCGGAGACTATAATGCAATTCATTGATTCATTTATTCGAAGCTAAAAGCCACGATCAAAACAAAAAATTATACATAGAAAATTATTCATAACTATTGGCGTTTTTAAAGAAAAAGTGAAGCGGCCACAAACCGAAAAATTCTTAGATTTGCACCATTACTTACAAGCATTGAGCAGTTTATCAACGAAGCTTCTGACTCCGAATTTCTTGCTAGGACCGACCTCGGCAAGCGTTGCTTAACCTCGAAGGTCAACCCGTGCGGCTGATATTACTTAGCCACGAGCTCAAATATGACTTGTCCCTGGAGCCCTAAGTAACTCGTCAAACCATAACACAGCAGATGAGTGGCCTATAATACTCGTAAATAGTTTGATGTCTGTGTTATTACTGCAGTCTCAAACACTCGTTAAACTTTATTATTAAGTTGCTGCACGTGTGGCACCTATAACCTTACGTTTGGCATTTAACTCAAATGTGTGGGTAAGAAGGTCCTTTGTTCCCAATGCTATTTCCCCGCATTCAGAGAATTGAGCTTTGTTGAACTTTGATGTTGCAAACCCTATTATTTCTGGTATAGGTCACGCGTCGTGATAGCGTTTGTAAATTACTTACATGTGCCAAGTTTCGCATTAGTATTGGACACCCACCCACATGGCGACCTGAGGCTCTAGTCAAGTGGGATTGGATATCACTAAAGGCGATAGTGGAAATGTCAAAGTGTAAGGGATTGATCGCGTGATTTTTCGATATCGCTTGTCAATCCCATACAATTTTGCCTTTTTGACAATCACTATCGCCACGCTTTCGATGATAAAATGTCACTTGTCTAGGGCCTCTGCTTGATGGCTCGACCGATTCGTTTTTAAAGCGAAGTTGCAGCTCATGTCACTCTGACTTTTGACTCTCGCTTTTGGCGCACGAGGAGAACGCGGGGCGCCGCGCGGGTATCAGGGAGTGGGTGCGTTTGGCACTAATTGATGTGCACGGTTAATTTTAAATTGTAGTATATTCACAAGACTGCAATGCGATGCAATTCAGACGATTTGCACTTAAAATTATCATAGAAAATACGTGCGCGATATATCGCTTATCTACGCAATTTAAGTCAATAAGGAGCAGTGGTGGCTCAGTGGAAACGGCCCCGACTTACGTGTTAGGTCGTGGGTTCGAACACAGGCAGGCGCTTTATTTAGTGTAAACAATTTCATCTTGCTCTAAAAACGGTGAAGGAAATAATCGTGAGGAAACCGGCATGACCTAGAACCAAAAAATCGAAGACATGTGACATCCGCCAACCAACAATCCCTTTCTAAAATTGAGGAAGCCTGTGTCCCAGCAGTGGGAATATTCAAAGGGTGATGATGATGAAGATCAGGCAGGTCCCTTACAAAATTGTAGCAAAGCTTCAATATAGAAAACCTACTCATGTGCCTTGTTACTCATGTCACTAGTGTTTGCAAACGATACTGCAGGGCGCGAACTCCTAAGTTCAATCCCCAGGTTGGCCTTAGTATTATTAGCGTATGTCTACACTAAGAAAATCTAAGTAGAAGTCTGGTATTGTGCCCAGTTAATCCCAATATACGGGACTTTAACATAATCTGCCCAAATGTGTGTCTAAGTAGACAAGTACACTTCTGCCTGCGATTTCGGGCAACACAAGCTTGATGATATGAAGTTATGAGTAACCTATAGGGGAAATATCGTGCAGGTAAATACGTAGATCTTAATTTTATGATAGCCATTCATAATTCTATCTTTGCCGGTCATGATCCGGTCTAAGTAATTAACATGAGTCTCGTTTGATTCCAGACGGGAAACCACGATATCCGCCAACGTTGAACAACTTACGTAATAAATTACACGATATTTAGCATTTTTAAGGAAAGTTTGGATTGGATCATTGAGAAAATTATACGAATTTGTATGTTTTTGTCATTCACGGAAAAGAAATATTTACATTTTCTTGATTGATTTTACTATAGGTAAGTTCTAAATCCATCATAATCACTTAAAATTGAATGGGCAAGGCTAAAACTAAAATACTTAATTATGTTTCTAAATTTTTAACAAGTAACACGAGTAAAAGTAACTGTGATCTACGTCATCCTGTACAATAATAATAAAAAGGCACGGACCTGTCCAAAAATGCGATCACTGAACCACAACAAAACCCTCAATTTAAATAAAGCCAACCTAATCCAATTTATTTCGCCTAAGATCCTGCTATTTCTAAAAAAAAACGTAAAAGTTCCTTTGAAATCATTTACAAAACCGCACTTGAGCGCAGAGCGCCTGCACAAAGGATATTCTCACAGCGCGTAGTCGTAGCTCGCAATAAAATGGCAGGCGCCCTCAATAAAGCGCGTGAAGTGAATTTTCAAATACGAAGGGTATTATTTAAGACCTAATATAGCACCTGGTGGGTCCAACACAATAGCCCTCAAGTCTTTTGAATATAGATGACTTCGTGCTAGGGTTGTGCCTGGTGGATTACGCTCCTGACTTAAATTTTCGGTGTCGAAATGGAAAAATGCGAAGTTACGGTGACTGACAGTTTGTACAGTTGATTTCATATGGGAAATGGAAGAGGATACGATGGTCCCAAATATTGGTCATCAGTCAATAGCAATCACGCATGACTAATAAAATTAAAATAACTTTAACTTCTATGTTATGTAACTGCAAATGTTCCGTTTCTTACTAAGTTGGTTGGTTATTTGTGTTACCCAACCATGACGTGCCATAATCTGTAATAGTGTTATAGATATTAAATATATCTATAACTAACTAAATTCGTACTGCTACATTTGTTGCTAGCTGCCGCCTGGGTGGAATTAGTACTTCTTTCTTTAGAAATTATAGTTATCTAATTGTAAAGTTTCTTAAAAAACCATTCAGTAGTTTCCATCCATCCTCACAAACATACCCTTATTTTTTTGCTTCCTATCTAATAATCAGTTACATGTTATTTCTAGATTTCCATTACGTTTTATTATTATCAATCCAAATCAAATAGAATTTAATTAGTATTATTATTAATGCAATAACAATTGGCAGTTATAATCTAGGGGAGGGCCTGGAGATCCGTAGCACAGGGTTTCCCTAGTACGGACTCCAGTCTCTCGCAAAGGAGCTTCTAGCAAATGTTTTAATATAGTTTTAATTACTTATATTTTAAGGCAACCTTTGTGGAGAGAAAACAAAAAAAAAAGTAGCAGGAAATTGGCGTTAAATTAGTGAAACATGGGTAAGTATATAACAGTATGTATACTTCAAATCGTCAAGTAAATTAGTCGGTAACTACATACAACAGCAATTAACAATTAGTAGATATTGTAGGTCAAACAAATACAAACTCACAAACAAGTTTATGAAATTACTTAAACATGACACACTACTCGTATTGGCACTGGTTTTTCCTCTGCGCATATTTCGTAATAGGTGCGTACCTACCACAATTTTCCCATCCCTAAACGCAGTTGAGATTCACAAAAGGCAGGATGAGGCCTGTCTGCGTATCCGGGATGAGAATATATTTATTGTTTTTTTTTTATCAAGAATTTTTATACAATACCCGGGAAAATGGTGGCGAGAAGATTGGGGGAAATTGAAACGGTATTGGGAATTCACGCGCGAGTATTGGTGGCCTAACCTTGTCCTCAATTCACAAGCCAACGATTTGGGCTAACACGTCAAATAGGACTTGCTTGCTTAACATAATTTCAGCACCTGGAGGGCAAAGGCCTCTTCTCATAGGCACGAGCATTATTCACCTCGCTTGCTCAATGCGGGTTGGTGATTTCTTTTCTTTAACTTATTTTACCTATAAGTTCTTCACGATTTTTTCCTTCACCGTTGTCAGCAATGTCCAAGATAAACTTAGAAAGTGCATTTGAATTGAAAAAGTCACATTGGTTCTTGCCCGGATTTGAATCCACGACCTCAAGCATGAGAGGCGAGATCTTAGTCACCGGGCCACCACGACCGTAAACACAGTGATGTTATTTAATCCTATGTAAATGGAAACAAGCAGTACTTACCTGTTCACGAGAACTGACAGGATTGAGCAAAATTGCCGAAACAGAATGGTACAGAATTTGCGTACATCTAGGTACAGCTAGGCACTGCTCTTGCAAATTTTAGAGGCAAACTTGTAGGTAGTCCGTAGTGGAGCTCACAGTGAAGTGCTTTTCCGGGCAAGTAGAGCTTCTACCATGACCTATTTCTGACGTAAAACCAACTTTGCTGTGTGTAAATTACCTAGAATCTCTTAATACAGGTACATGAGAATATCAGGTGTTTCAGCTTCGTTTATGTTGCTTTGCTGGTATTAGGTACCTACAGTGACCACATATCGACCAAACGAGAGTAGCTAGGTACCTAAAGTTTAGTGTGCCTGACTTGGGCGAAAGTGGAAATCATATTATTTGCATTCCTCCTTTTCTGATTAATTTCGTTGCGGGATCCAAGAAAGTTCATGGTCTTGTTTTTCTGGTGATTGCCACTGTTGATTCTTATTTACAGGAGTTGCAGTGGTTAGAGAAAGTGTGGCGGGCTTGTACCTCCAAAAAAGTATGTTAACTCTGGATATACGGATAATACTTGGATGTCACTTTACACCGCATTTATTAATAAGAAGAAATATTTATTTGCAAAACAAACCAAATCCACTATAAAACTCCATAAATAAAAGGCAGATTTCAACACGCCAATTAAAGCCCATAATTCTCTTGCAAACAAGGAAAACACTGAACAACATTTTTTATTTTTGCACCACTGTGTACACAGCAGGCCTTACATGCTCCTGTCCTATAACAAGAGTGCCGTTATCTGACAATTGGTTGGTTTTAGTTTTTTGATGGCATCGTAATCAGCAAAAAAAATCTCTATCGTTCTGTATTCGCAGTATTTTTTTTACTATCAATAGATTTCGGATCAAAATAAAAACGCCCTAAATAGGGATGTGTCATGGGTAGAAAAATGATAATGCTATTTAGTCCATCATTGAGATTATCAAATAATATTGGACCCATATTTTTTGCTTTATCAAATAAATAAAAATTGACAAAGATAAAGAGCATCAAAGTTCAGGAGTGGGGGCTTGTGACGTCACTTTGTCAGTATAAAGTGTAGGACCGTGACGTCTCACGGTATTTCAACGCACTGTATCTTCGTAATTTTTGTTTACGCGGCAAAAGAAAAATTAAGTGTCCAATATTTTTAGGTTATCTGACTGACGGACTAAATAGATATTTTTCGTCAACTACCCTATTGCTATGTTTATAAAACTGTTTTTGATAGAATTAAAACATTAATTTAAATTATAAATGGATAATTTAGGACACTAATTTAAATTGAAAAGTCCGCAATCAGATCTATTTTTGACACCGGAATCTCTCGTGTTTTATAGTTGATAAACAGCATCGATTTTTCATCAACATTTTGCGGTTGTTTGTATTCCGTCTATATCTCAAAATATGATTTTCTCAGATAGGTGCACTTTAGCTATAGGACGGTAGCCTGTTAGACTTTTTGGTCATCATGTGTTAAGCGGACCTTCTCAAGTTGCCGATTTTGAAATATAGTTTTGTGAAGCGATCGCTTGGGCCGCGTATTGAGAAACATTGGTTTTTACGTTTTTAACTTAATGTTGCATGTTTATGAATATCTTTTTCCTTTGGCATTGGCCTGCTAATAGTTGATTTGCGGTTAAATTTTTGTTGTGTAAACAACTCGCAAGAGGCATAATAATATGAACACGGCTATCCTCTGTGTCCATGTCAGTCCATATGTTTTATACATATTCCAGAGCGCTTTTTTTGGGTTTTATTTTAAAACTTATCTTTTTATGTACGACCTAAATTAAAGTACTCACTCTAATACCTAATTTAAACAAAACAAATCATCGCAATCTCGTAGTTTACTTTTCGTGGGTAGGTATAGTATAGTCAGCTCACGGTGGCCACAGCCCTGAGAAGAGCCCAAGACATAGTGACTTGGAAGCTGTTAGTTAGTGACTCCGTCAAAGATTTTTAAGACGAGCACGACCTTCAGCAATGATGACAATGAATAAGAAGAAGAGTCAGCTTAGAAAATAAGTTGTCACTGTAACTACACAATAGGGATGTTGAAAAAAAATATCTATATAAGCCGTTGTTGGTTAGATAATCTAAAATATTGGACACGTATTATTTCTTTTGTCACATAAATAAATAATAACGACGATAAAGTGCGTTGAAATATCGTGAGACAGTGTGCTACTCTTTATACTGACAAAGTGATGTCACAAGCCCCCACTCCTGAACTTTGATGCGCTTTATCTTTGTAATTTTTTATTAATTTGATAAATCAGAAAATACAGGGTTCAACATTATTGGATAATCTTACTGACGATTACGGACTAATTAGAATTATCAGTTTTTTACACAGGAAACATACCTATCATGATTTTACACCAGTTACAGACCAAAAGTCAAGCTAAGTTAGGGTGAAGGGTAACTTTCCAATGCAGGTATTTGTTTGAACTGGATAAATATTTAAATGAATGTCGTGCCAGCGTCATAAAGAAGAAGTGCGAAGGTACGTAAAAAAATACTTTTACTAGTGTGGAAAATTGGCAATCCTCATGGTGTCCGTCTTGGGCAGGCGGAGGAGAGTTTAAACTACTAGGTACTGATTAAAACCACCAGGTGTTTCTATGTAAAAATTACCTCAGCTATGAGAACTAAGCTTGAACAAACCCAGTTTTGTTGCTTTGGTCTAGGAGTGGCTTTAATACGAACTTGTCATCATCATCTTCCTGCCCTTGTCCTATGTTACTTGAGATCGGCGTAACACGTTTTCTTCTTCCATACCGCCCTGTCCCCCGTCACGCTATCACTGACCCTTTTCTTTCATATCACTCCTCACATAGCCCATCCATCTTTTCTTTGACCGCCCCCTCCCTCTCCATCCATCCTTATTTACACTCATAACTATTTTTGTAACATGCGTTTCATCCCTCCCCTCAGATGACCATACCAGGACAAACGGTTTCCTTTCAACTTTTCTGTCACTGGCGCCACCTTCTAACTTCCTCTAATATACTCATTTCTCACTTTAAACATTCTCGTATTTAATAAGAACTTGTGAAAATATAAATTATTTGAAGAAAATCTCCTATCTAGGTAAGGTTACCAATACAGCCTTTAAAGCACATATTTACACCTTTGATTTGCAATCATGTTTATGACTGCGACGGGCCTAAATTATCCCGGGATAAAAAGTATCAACGAAATAAAAAGGTAACATAGCAATAAAAATAAAAGGATAAAAGGTAGCAACGAAAACAAAACATTACCCCTACTGTAAGTTCTTATCTCATTAACTCGAACTTAAACACGAATAACGCGGCCGCACCGCGAGGTAATGAGCGTAAGACGATGGCAGATGTGTTGAAGAAATAGTAGGGGAAAAATTGAAGATTGTTACAAATAAGAAAAACAAGAAGCCCTCATCTCTCGGAAAGATGGGAAAAGCACACGTAGGTCCTGATGGGAAATTTAAGGCAGCCATCATCAAGGTACCACTGTTTATCTCCAACGTGTGTAAAACCACTAATGAGAGCGATATTATTGCTTATATTAAGGAAGATGTCACTCTGTTTAAAATTAACAGAAAAACAGAAAAAAGATACAACTTCCTTGACCTGTAAGTTATATGTCCCTAAAACGAAACTAGAACTATTTCTAGATAATGAGTTATGCCGACCGTATGGTTGGCAATTTTGAATAGCCGAGGAGTAGGTCTGTTTATCATTTAGCCAGTAATTTGAAGCTATTAATTATCATTCATTCTCAATTATTACTTATTTAGGGACCCGTTTAGAAGGTGGAGTTCACCCTTTAAGACTTGAAAAAGTAACAGACAGTCAGACAGAGTTACGAGTATTTTCGCGTTCGCATTCGTTTCGCTAATGTAATATTAATATATATGTACTATATAATGTAATTAACTGAAAAAAACGGGAATCCTTTTTTAATCCAACCATATATTATGGTTGTTGGGGGGTAGTTTTGTTGCATATGCCTATGTATATTCTAACTACCTATGTACGCCTATGAATTCTTGTCGTGCAAAGTCAGTTTAAAATTACTGACAGTCAGAATTGCAGCAGCTTGCAGTGGACCCAATAGTTACTTTGTACCTTTTGATTCTATCAGCTAGGCCTTCAGTTTTTTCTTCCTCCTTATCCCTTTAAGCGCGTCATCTTCCACACAATCCATAATATATTCTCTTCAATTCTAAGAAGAATATCTAACGTTGTGAACCAGGAACTACACCAATGCTCTCTCGTCATTCAGCCTTTTTTGCTCCCGCAATTAGTGTCAAGACACTCGTGCCGTCGTACTATTACGACTTTCCTACATCTGAGCTGAGGACAATGATCACCGCGACGGACCTGCAACGATACTCCCCACTGAACGCAGAAAGTAAAAGCAATACGCACCACTGCGGCCAATTCACTGTCCATTACGAGAGAGCGCGCGCTTCACGCGTTATGTCAAAATCTCCCGCCAAAAAAGACGTCAAAGTCAAACTCGATACGGAGTTCGTCCGAAAACCATAAACTTTTTTGGGATATTTTTTTATTTGTTTTTCGAAGTGCGTCGAACTCTGGATCACTGAGTGCACCGTCCCCAGTTTCATAAGTGGTTGTAGAATGTTATTGTGTGGTCGCGCAGTGAAAGTGGCGTGACGTAATCGTTACATTAGAGCTGTTATTATGGCGGATATCGCTCGTTTCGGGAAGCGGTGTCTTACTGTTTTCGGACTTTTTGGTAAGTTATTTTTTTCCTTTCTTTGTCACTATTTTTTTCAGTCTGAGAAAATAAAAAAATAAATAATTAATTGTTTTTGACACTTTAAGCTACCTACTGAATCCAAGACTTACATTTAAATCTGTGCTATGTAGGTACTTATCTAGGTGCCAACTTTACTATTAGAATTTTTCAAACTTTTCAAATATCACCTAATTAATATAAATTCTTCCGTACATTTAGAAATTAAGTTATGTACCGATGAACTAATTAAACGGCGTAACATCAATTATATATCAAACGTTCAGGTCTCTTACGTATCTTATAACTAAAATAATCGCTCTAGAAACTGGACTAGTGTTATCTAGACTTGATATTCCGTTAATAGCCTGCAAATGTCTTAATTGAAGCAGAATATTTAATACAATCCTTGTTATCAAAATAATTTACATTTTCTAAGCGACTGTACACTAAACTTGCTAATCACTTATCTAAGTAGGATTTATGCAGTATAAAGCAACAATATTTGTTACGATACCTATGGTGCCCAAAATATTCCTGTACTAATTTCCAGTGCAGTCTTTAGGGATAGTCAAAAGCCCTATAGCTGACAACTAGCAGCCTAATTGCTAGGGTATGACTCCATGAAAGTTCCCTTTAAATATTTAGGTAGGACTCTTTCGAAAAGAGACTATTTGTATCACTATTTTTTGGTTTTACCTAATTATTTCAAGGGAATTTGTCATCCTCTTTCATGTAGTCAAACCCTTTGCCCTGCCGAATCTGCAGGGTTACAAAGGGATATCGCACTACCCAATAACTGGCTTGTGACGGTCAGGTTAGGTAAACGCTATATGTAAAATACTGATATTTATCTGAATCAAGTTAGACTAGAATCGAACCCCAGATAGTTGGCATAAAGCTGGGCAGAGGATGATGAATACCCTATTCAAGTAAGTTTTTGTTTTAAATAAGTTGACAAAAAATATCTATGTAATCCGTCAATTAGATAAAAATATATAATAAAAATATGAAAACATATTTTATCTTTTGACACGAAAACAAAAAAATACGACGATGTATTATAGACAATCCATTGAAATATCGTGTGACGTCACGGTGTGCTACACTTTATACTGACATATGACGTTTACACTTTATGTGACGTTACAAGCCCCCACTCCTGAACTTGAAAGATAAAGATCTTTGTCAATTTGTATTTATTTGATAATAGAAAAAATACGTAATCATTTGATAATCTCACTGACGGAATAAATAGAATTATCATTTTTCTAACCAAGAAACATCCCTATTACCAGTGCAAACGCTTTAGAAAGAAAACATGCTAATTATTTCCAACACGATTGTACTGTCTCAAGTTGATAACGGCTATCTTTCATATCAGAAAGGCTTTTAAACTTACGCTCGCTAATTGTTTCTGTGATAAGCACACACCACGTTACACTTATCAGCATCTTATCAACAAGCTTTTCTCTTTCCCTGAACTTGGATTGGGTCGGGAGCACGACCCAATCCAAGTAAGGATTCTAATAAGATCACATTGATGACATTTCTCGTTATTGGAAACTTTGGTAAAAGTTAAAGATCGCTTAAGGTTTGTAATATTATGTTCAGTAGTTTTGTTGCCAACTGTACTTGCAGGAAAATACAGATTCAGTCAGAAACCTTTATGTAAGAGTATCTTGTCTACCCATTTTATATTACAAGGAATATGTCTTTAAGCAGTGGTGGCCCAGTGGTAAAGGCTGCGACTTAGAAGTAGTAGGTCGTGGGTTCGAACCCAGGCAGGCGCTTTACTTTGTGTAAATTATTTCATTACCACGGCATGTCCTAGAACCAATCATTCGAAGACATGTTATATCCACCAATACGCACTGGCCCCGCTTGGTGGATTACGGCCCATTTCCTCTCTCAGAGAAGAGCCCAGTGTCCCAGCATGGGGCACATTAAAACACTTATGATGATGATGATGATGAAATAATGATGCTGTCCTTTTTTTTGTTTTCTAGTCTCGCACTTGACCACCATCTCACCTGTTGGTAAGCGATGATGTGGTCGACGGGAGACACGCTCGCCTAGAAATAATCTATTCACTCTTGACTTAAAGACTCCTAGATTGCAGCTGTCGGGAAACACAGACTCCGGCAGGGAATTCCACTCCTTAGCTGTACGCATAAAAAAGTGTTTCCAAAACGTGCGTATGTGTGGAATGTCCACCATGTATCGATGGCGCATCGCCGTACGTCTGGTAATCCGATGATGAACGGTCTTTAAGGAATCTTTGAAAAAAATCGGGCGTAGGATAGATATATGAGCTTTCCCATCGAGCAAAACTTAGGCTTCCTCAGTACCTAGTACCTCAATAACAATCAAAAGTAATTTTAACGCAAAACAATTATTTTGAATTACCATTTTAATTATTAACCACTTAAGTACCATAAGGCACGACTAACTGGCCGATCCCTGTCCATAGGTAACCAAGAATTCAACTAATAGCTAAACAAGAAATCGGTTATTTAGTCGGCATGTTAAACCCGTTCCAAATTTACTTACTTTATGTACATTCTTTATTTTAATCAAGTAAATAATTACTAATTCCTTGCTACATTAACTTTATTCTTCACTAATAAGAAATTAAAGACACAACACATACAAAATAAAATACACGTAACAACTCAAGTCTTTTAAAAATCTCTCCGTAACGACGTAGTACAAAAATATTTCATTTTAAATTAGAAACTAAACAGAGAAAGCCGTGCTTTTCTTTTGTAACAATTAACCGAGGAGGTTTCAATGAAAAAAGTATAAAATGGAGGGAAAGAGTGGAGACGCTTTTGTTTCGCCACAGACTGCACCAGACTCACTACAAGCGAGTTTTTATACGTCTGCTCCAAATAGAGATGATTATTTTACTAGTTTTACTGAACAGTAAGTAAGTAGATACTACGTATGTAGTTAAGACAAATAGTACATAAGGATTCACATGAATAAGACAAGACCCACTTTTTTATGATGAGAGAAACTCATTATGAAAAAAAACGCTCATATCGCGCAATTAAGGGCCTACATACGCTTTAGTGCCGTAAAACGGTAACTTTCTAAAGCATACTCCTTAGTAGATATTTTTCCCAACTATTGGATACTCCTCCAAAACGACTTGGATGTTTAAAAATATTTTTACACAGAAAAATTAATGGCTGGCATTTCTTCATAACTGAAATAACATATGTAAATCAAATAATATTTTGCAAACAAAACTGTTCAAAAGACGGTTCAATATTAATATTTTGGCTCCGAGCGGGCGCACGGCCAGTACTGCGTTAACATTGGGGCGTATATATCGCCTTAAACAAGTATCTACACAGACGGTGATCTTGCTAGTTTAAACTTCAAAAAATTCAAAATACATTTGTTGTCTCCTGCATCCTTATTGCGTAAGTGAATTACGCAAGGCAAAGAATTTGAACCTATCAGTCAATCAATCACGTGCGAGATGAAAGACGCGATGTGGATTTCGGTCTATGTGATTGGTCGATTGATGGTGTCAAATCTTTTGCCTTGCCGAATTCACTTACGCAATATGGCTGATGGATTCAGTTGTAGAAAAGTACTCGTAGCATGCACTTTCAAATACTTTATCTCTCTCAGATGCATCACTGCTACCACAGATAATATAATACTAGTTGCTACAAATTGAACAAAAGTACCCTTTGAGGAAAGCAAGCGTGATATTATAAAAGAGAAGGCGCTATATGAACTTTGTTTAATAATTAAGAAAAAATCAAGTATTCTACGCTAAATTCATAAAAAAATCACGAAACAAGATATCTATGCAAAAATAGTCACACATAAACTGCACCCCTATGACAGTTTATCACAAGCGGCATTCATGAATCGAAAATGACGTGTTACAAACGCATTACTTCAAGATAATGTAGCACACAAAAAACGTGATATTGTTACGTTACTATAGCATTGCGTGATCGATTATCACATTCACGTAACAATTACTTACGATCTAATCGATTAATTTGCTACGGGCCCGTTTTGTGTCAGTGCCTAACTATTTACGCGCGTTTAAAAAATCAATCTAGCAAAAGAATGTTAGTTTGGGAGGGCGCTCTTTTTGTCCCCGACTGCCGAAGGAGGGTAATGTGTTTATCAGTCTATGTATGTCTGTATGTTTGTTCTTATGTGGCGTTCTTTTGACCAAACGCGTTTGCTGATTTTGATGATTCTTACGTCAATCTATTCGTCTTAACCTGGCGAGTGTCATTGGCTACATTATAATTGGAAAATAGAAAAATGGCGGATTTTGGCCGCCATATTGTGGGGGTTTTTTCTTCCAAGGTCTTCGTATGGGTTATCAAAATAAAGGGTTTTAAGAGGTGATTTCAAAAATATATAACACTAATATATTTAAATGTACCTAATTCGAAAAATGTTAACTAAAAAGTTATAAATAAAAAAGCTAATTCATCAGAAGGATACATCTGGTTTTGGTCAGCCAGCTCGCGAATATGTATCCTCCGACTGCACAGCATGATTTTCTTCTTGTTTACGTCTTTTTCGTTCGCTTATTAAGCAGTCGGGTTTTTTGATTTTTGAATTACCTTTTTTTTAAAGAATCAAAATTGCTTTGCGTTTGCTGAATAAAAGTTGTTGTTGTATTTTTTTTTGTGTTGTTGTTATAATTGTACACTGTTATAATTGTTAAATCTGTTTAAAAAAATAAGCAGTAAGGGGGGACTGTCGACAGAAGTGAAAACTTAAAACTTTGCATTAACTGTGTTACTAATAACAGTAATAACAAATAACACAGTTATTCCGTCACACGTCACATTAGCATTATCACTCACGAGAACCCATAAGTTTTGCCCAAAAATCGCTCAACGCGGCTAAAAAAGTTTTCACATAAAAAAAAACATGCTAATGCAGTTTTTTTAACTCAGTCTTACATAGCACATTTAAAAAGTTTCTAGTACCTAATTACCCAATTATTTATTACATAATATAGTTGATCCAGTAAAAGGCGGCTCTGACGTCAAACTAATTCGATTCGATTCAAAAAGGTTTTACACACAAAATAGTTCGTTAATTCAATAAAATTCCAATCGAGATTTTTATTGACGACTATTGGAATATGACTGGCGTTACACAACTTTTAACTATCCAACAATTGCTTTTATTTCTTACTTCTGTAGGTACAGTCGAGGCGTTTATATCTTCGTCAGTTTTTAATTTCTTTCCTTTATTAAAACAGGACACCTAAACGTTTTGAAGCTTCGTCACAGCAATCTGCTGTATAGAAAACTATAACATTTGAAAACAAAGGTCATTCATTATAGCATAAACTTCTTAACGGGCTGGCCATTTTAATAAATACGTACCTATAAAATGCGTATTGTTCCAGATTTCACATATTTAATTAGCAACTTAGTGTCGTTCTATGACACTTAGTGCATCTATAGTGATGTAACAATTGTAAATTGATAAAATGTGTTTAGAAGCTCTATAAACACAAATTTTCGGGTTAGATTCCCGGTCGTCCGCTACATACATTACGCGATTCGAACCCGAAATCGTTGGTTTCGAAGGCAGGGTCACTACCAACTACACCAATCGGTCGTCATCGAACATCAGGTTTGTATTGGGCATTGGGATTTGACGCACAATATACGAGTTTATGCGAATTATGGACCTTCAGAGAATATGACGTTTTGCGAATGGGACATTCTGCGTCAGATCCGTCTAAGTCCTCCAACTCGACTCCAGGAGGGTGACCATAAGCTCTTAGAGTAAGGTTATTTTGAGTGTGCGTAAGGGACAGATGTCTACAAGTATACAAGTCATATACATCTGTCCCTTACGCACACTCACTACTCCACCACGTATTTGGCAGTTAGATACTGCTCGTTTATTGACATTAATCTAGGGCACTGCTGTAATGGCGACTAAGCCGAGCAGAGGTCCTACAAACAGACTAAACTTAAAACTCAAAAGACGAAACCTATTTTTACCGTGACCATGTCTTATAAATCGCAATCCATTTTAAATTACTACACTCGCGTTGCCGGTGAAGCAGTAAATATAATTAATCTATTAACGAACGTTTTATATTTTCATTCACGAGAATGAAGCAGAACTTCGTTACTCGTATTAAATATTTTCCATTCTCAGAATACAACGCTTGCTCCCTACTTTTACAAGATTTTATTTAACTTGCAATGTATGTATATATATATGTATGTAAGTGTGTTCGGGTCAAATCTTGTAACTGAATTTTAAAGCAGTTATCCCCTACCGATTAAGATGAAATTTTGCATACATGTTTAATTTGGACGACAATGCTAACTAAGTGACGTCATTCTAAATCCAATATGGCGGACGGCCCAAGATGGTGGACTAGTTATTTTCTGTGCACTGCCATGATATGGGTATCAAACGAAACGATTTGCTTTGTAGAATACGAAAAAGCTTGTTTTAGAAAAGAGATATTTTAATAATGTTTTATTTTATTTTTCACTATAAAATATTCTTGTACTTCTTCGTTGGTCTTGTTGCAAAGCGCTACAACTGAGGACGAGATCCTGCATTTGATGCCCGATCGGGCAAAGTATTACTGAGTATTTCAATCCGGAATTTATCAGGAGCAGCCTGGAGTTCGGGTTTGTAACCGGGCTCGCCTTCTACATGGTACTTGAAACAAAACTGGTGAAATGTGCGTGTGCTACTTAAGGCGCAGATAACCTTGAGTAGGTGATTTTAAAATGGGAATCACGTCTAAACGGCTTGTCGTAATTTTTTGGAAAAAATATACGTTACATTAAATCATTTTCTTAATAATTTTATCTAAGAAAATTTTGAGTTTTTCGAAAACAAAACCGCTGGGCGTATTTTAATGACATCGACCAAAGATAATTTAACTATCTACATTTTGATTTGAGGCTTTTCTTAAGTCATAGAATAATAAGGAAATTACAAAAATCTACAAAATTTGGGTCACGCGGGTGTGAAACGAGTGCGAGTTTTGTTCCGTCAAGGTGGTTGGCGACTATCGTCGTCTCTCTGCCTAACCCTTCAAGGAATACAGGCGTGGTATTATGTGTAAAATATTCCGCTAAAGGCTTTTGTCTTCAGGCGGATGGAAGGATACTTTCATTTTATTTTCTCTGTAATCGTATTTTTCGACCTATTTTTACCCGACTGCAAGGAAAGGGTGAAAATACGCTCGAATCTTGTATGTTTGTTTTTATGTAATATTCATACCTCATATCCTTCAAACTGCTAGAAGGTTGTATATAATTAAGACATCGTCAGATACGTCTTGACCGCCCAAGTGTTCTTATATAGGTGAAGTAAAAAAAAACAAACATTACGGAATTTTGGCAAGTCCCAATTTTTTTTTCGTCCATACCCATCAAAATGAAGGGTTTTAAGAGGTGGTTACAAAAATATTTATACTCTTCTATTTTTAAAAGCAAATCGAAAACAAAAATATCTCCGGTTTAGCTTAGGATCTATTGCCGCGTTTTATTTATAACTTCTGTGTAAACTGTAACCGCCCATCTAAATTAAACTATACAAGCAAGCATTTTCTTGTATATAACTAAGATATTTGTTCTTTATGCAGATAATTGTATGGATTCATGGCATAAATATGTGAAAAAAATGAATAATTTGAAAAAAACAGTTGCCTATATACCCACATGGCATAAGTCTATGCCCAGCAGTGGACATCTTTCGGCTGAAATGATGGTAATGACGAATGACGATAATCTTGTTGATTGTCTATGCTACGTGTATATAAAAATATACAAAGTCAGGTCTGTAAGCTTTCTTATTATTTACTAATGTATTGCCCATAAGGTATAGACTGTTCCTTTTCTAACAACGAAAGCAAAGCGATAGCGATTGGTGAAATGTATGGGATTTACAAGCGCTATCGATATGTCACGTGATCCATCCCTTACATATTGACAATCGCCATCATTGATAGAATGACAAATCAAATCATTTATTTGTATAATGCGGGCTAACAAAGGTTTTACAAATAACAGTCAACAAATATACTGTGATATTACTAATTAATACAACTTTAGACTCACAAATCAAGTATTACACACACACACTACAATTGGCGCACAGTTGGCGCAGTGGTTGAGCGATTGACTGCTGCGCTGTGCGCTTTGTTCGGTTCGTTCCCGCACGGAACAAATATTTGTATGACCTACATATTGTTGTTCCAGCTCTGGGTGTTGCGTTTGTGAGTTTATATGTTCGTAAACGCATCCAAGACACAAGAATAAATTCCTAGAGTGGGGCAAAGTTTAAAAAAAAGAAAACTCTATGCTTTTATTTTAGCTGTAGTCTTTTTTTGTAATAGAGATGTGTAACTTTTTGGTGCGCATAACCATAAAGTATATTCTATCTATTCTATTCTCTATTAGTCAATATCTACTGAGATGTGCGTGTGAAGGGGGTAACTACTAAGTCACCCTCTTTGTAGTCATATCTTCCTTCACACAGTCCGTTCATCCTTTATTTGGTCTTACTCTACTCTCATAGCCAGCATTTTAATCTGATTTACAGACTGGATGCCTGTAAAATAAATTGCCTATATAATGCTTCTATTTTCATCTTACCCTTTACACCACTTAAAAAGATTTACATCAGCTATCAAATATCAATACAATTACTACCCTTTGCCGCGCAATCCATTAACGGAGCTCTACCGAGTCTGCTGCTAACTCAGTTTGTGTCATACGGCGACTAACCAACTTATACCTCATATCCGCCATCTTAGATTCAGGATCATACGAGACTATTGTTTTAGATGTTTACACGGATGTTGTGGGGGTGCTTTTTGGCCTCGCACGGGGTTTTATTTTTATTATTGTTTATTTTTTTGTTATTGCTTATTTCTCGTGTCTTCTGTGCGGGTCTCAAATAAATATTTTTCTTTCATTCTTTTTTTTTTAACTAGCACAAACTTCTTAAAAATTTTGATGTTTTTAAAGGTTTGTCTAGCACATTTTAGCGGCTTGCGGTAGGAGTTGCCTGGTAGAAATCATCACGTAGCAAAAAAGCCCTTTCTCAAGAGCGCTGGCCCCCGTACTTGTTTACATCATGTGTTAGTTAAATGCGACTTTTTTCTGATGGTTAGAGTACTTATACTCCCGTTAAATCAAATTGTTTTTCAATAACTTTGTTCCCGAAGCGGGTCCTCCAATCGAACACTTTTTTTTCCAGTTGGTACGGCACTCAACATCATCTGCCGCCACAAACCTTTACGACTCTATATGCATAGTGTAACAAGTTTTGTTTTTGAGACCGAATGCAGTCTGTAGAATAAACTTGAGACCCTAGCAATATATGTTATATAAGTATACTAGCTTCTGCCAGCGGCTTCTGGCCCGGCCAGGTCTTTCCCAGGGTCTCAAACTATCTCCATGCCAAATTTCATCTAAATCTGTTCAGTAAATCCAGAGATCACCCCCTACAACCTCACAAACTCACAAACTTTACCTCTTTATACGAGTACCTTATAAAAGTAAGGATAAATTTCTTGTAAAGGATGAGTATTAAAGATAATATCGAGTCACACGAGACACAAATGATAATAACGGGCACATGACCGTTAATCCACTTCACATTTCGACAGCGCTTGGCATTCCTATACATTTTTCCAGTTGTTATATCGACGCGTTCGTTGATAAAATTTCATTTGTCTAGCTAGAGCCTTTGTTAACGTTATTCATGCAATGCTACTTAGTATGAATGGTTTGTTTTCTTTGTGCTTCGCGATGGAAGAGACCATGACCCTTGATGATGTTAATGTTTACGTAACTTTACAAGCGTAAGGAAATTTTCGCTATCAAGAGAGTCTTGATCGCTCTACAAGGACACGACAGTCAATCACGTTAACATAATTTGCATCAATAACTGCTGTTCTTGGATTAGCGAATTGAGCATTAGCATCATATGTAACTGAACTTTGATTTCTAATCGTAATAGAATAACCTTACTTATATCACAGCTGGGTTGAGCAGTTGAGAATGTGTCATTCTCTCTCTAATGTCTTTCTGATGGTGGCACATGTGTTGGATCATTCGGTTCCCTTCATGATGGTTGAGCTGAGTGGTGCCGATCCATGCGTCAAGTTCCTCAACGGGTTGGGATTGGTCATAACTTAGCTGCCTCGGCCTGCTTTTAATTGCGTACTTACTGTATTTTTGCATTGTTTTACGTGCACGTCTTTTTACATTGTTCTCACATATATGTGTTTTTCCTATTTATATATGTATTGACCAAGGCAGCAGGTACCTACATAGGTACTAGTATGTTTTTTTTAAATTTTGCTTATTTGATACGTAAAGAAGAAGGAACAGCTAATTTAAGCACCCTAATTAAATCAATGCACAATCTAACAAAAGACTTCAACGCATGCAATTTATACATAGTGACTTTTAATTAATTAGAAGTTTTTCAGAAAGTCTGAAAATAATTCTGGTTTCTACGAGTTATGCGAACGTATCAAAACTATGATGGTGCGATGGCGAAAAATCGCAATTAATGTCCCTTACGCACAATAGTAACCTTGCTCTAAGAACTTATATTAACACCCCTTTTTTCATCTCATAAATAGGTTGCTCATTTTCTTTATTACTATGGATTATTGATAGTCTCGCTTTTGGCCACCTGATGGCAAGCGATGATGTGGTCGGCGATAGATGACGCTTGCCTGGAATTATCCCACTCACTCTTGACTTAACACCCCCAGGATGTAGGTTTCATGAAGCACAGATTCCGGTAGGTAATTCCACTCCTTAGCTGTACGCACAATGAAAGTATTCCCAAAGCGTATTGTGCATATTCATGAGTTTTAAAATTAGAAAAGGGTGTTAACGACCTGAACCTAGTGATTAAGAAACGTTTAAAACAACATGTAGTATGTATGCCCTTTGATTACCAACACAAAGTTTCACCAAGACGTCGCATTAACCTTGACACCCACCGCGGGGCGAGCGGTGCTACGACTATAAATTATGTGCGCCGTGTCTTTGCATTTTAAACTGGCGGCAGTTTTCTAGATGATGTGCTATAGTACAACATAACAAAACATCACTTCGGTATTTCCCGAAGGTTCAGGCAGAAGTGTACTTTGAACAACTCCCTCATTAGTTATATGTAAGTCCCATTAGCGTTACTCATACAAACTCTGTTACCAATGGCCGTCTATCGGTAACATATCCGAATCCCGGCAAAACCTAATAAAACTTTGCCTGACCCTGAAATCGAACCCAGGACTTCGTGCTAAGCTGTAGCACATATTAAGATTCTAAATTCAAATATTATTTGAGATAATAAACGTCAGAAACTAGGGCACGGCTCGAATTAGTCTATGCTATGGGGAAGTTCTGCAGGCTTATTTCGTAATGAATTCGGAAAGAGCAAAGGGCAAGGAGTATGAAAAGCCGGGCAATCACATGCGAAATGAAAGATGCGATGTGGCTTTCCGTCTATGTGATTGATCGATTTTTCATACCCTTGGTGGCCAGGTTGCCTCAAATAACAATTCTTAACTCTGCTGTTAACGATTTCATTATCTTATTTTGTGTGAGTCCTCTCCAAATTAGGTATTTCCGGTCAAACCTTAATGATCTTTCTAATTTTGTTCTTTGTGACAACTAACCTCATTTGATAAAATTGGACAAGACTTGCCTCATCTTTGCCATATTGTTCGTGTAGGTCAACTTATGAAAAAATCTTTACTATTATGTACCATAATAACATAACTTAAGATAGGTATGATGATGGTATATTAAGGCAATAAAGAGTGCGATATGTTATGCCAGAGGGCATACAAATGTTTGTAAGTAATTAAGAAATCAAGCCAGCCAAGTCTCAATAATTAAATAAAATAAGCCTAGACAAACAAAAAAAGTATAAAGAATTGTATGATACAAATTATGTAATAAATAGCAATAGAAATCAATGTCAATAAAAAAGAGAAAAAGTAACAGGCAAAACTTTAATATAAAAAATGCCAATACAGTCAAGACACAGACTGAAAACAAACAATAAGACTATGTTTATATACAATACTAATGTCAATATACAAAATTATTTATGGAAAAACAATACAAGTATTGCATTAGCATGTCAACATTCTATCATTAGATTTGCAAGTAACACGGGACATGGGCAGGAAGATGATGAGGTACCCTCTTAACATAGCTTGCTAGTTTTTCCCGTCGCTAAAAACGATGAACGGCTTCAGGGGATGAATCTACAATATCTTTTTTTAGTGCTGTACATACAAGAAACTCTTCTGTCAAAATTTAACGTCTTTAGTCCCAGCAGAATTGACACAACTCTCACACAACAATCAGTCTGGGTACCCTTTCCCCAACAATGTTGCATGCGGCTAACAGTCAAGCCACTCACCCATAGAATGTATTTAAGAATTTGATGAAGTAGAGAACGATTCTTCTTCAACAGATACAATAAAGCTCTATCCTTACCTTGACCGTTGTTACACAAATTACCTACGCACACGCAGCACTCAAAGCTTACATAACAACTCTTAAACCTTGACAGTCGCATATCTTGCGATGCCCCACAATCGCCTCACGCACTTCAAAAACAATGGCATCATTGAAAACAAAGGAAAATCGTGTCCTTACCGAAACGACACACATCACTTTTGACTTTCTACCACCTACAAGTTGTTTTATATTTTGGTAGTGTCCCCAAAGGCATTATTAGTGATATAGTATGCGGATCATAGATTTGTTTTTTTTTGTCTGTAGGGCTTTCTATCTCTGCCAAAAAGACAACGACCCACACATACACTGTAACTTTAGTGACAGTACCCTAAAAAAACTAATACCATATCTATTGAACAGTCTGCCGGCAGACATAAGAAGTGAAACGAATAAAAACAGCTTTATAAATACTTAATTAGGTTTAAGTACGAAATTTAAGAATGAGTGTATAGAGACTCACCGACCCCCAGTCAAAGCATTACTACAGTTTTGTGGGGCTTAATTTATAAATTACTTACATTACAATAAGTGAATATAAATAAATAATAATACACATTTAACCCACAACCTATAACCCAAAAATGCTTGACGAAAGAAAAGCCATTAGTAAAAAAGGTATGAATTTCACTAACAAATCGAGTAAAAGTGAAGTTCTATAGATCTGCGATAAACTAAAAGTTCAAATTAATAAATGTTTGAGGTGGATATCGTGATATTTTGGTTGCGCATAACTATCCAATACATTTTCGACTTTTTGTCAATTGTTATCGCATAAACAATGTCACTTGACTAGACCCTCTTGATGTCTATTTTATTAAATAAATGAATCTTAGGACAGCGATCTCTTGATTTTTTTTATCCATTGGACTTATTCAGAGTTTTTAACGTCCTCGATCTCTTAAGTCAAAATCTATTGAAAAACTTTTTTGTCTGTCTGTGTTCCTGTTGACACCGCCTTCCTTGAAGTTATTTTTCACTTTATAGTGTTTTTATTTTTTAGAAGTCGCTTGTATTTTTTTGTTAATATTTTAATTTTTTTAGTGGTACACAAAGCAAATCAGATAGGTTTGCAGGGCACACCAACATAAATATTGGTGTGCGTAAAATGAATGAACTTCGTCTATTTATTACTGTTTGCTTCACACTACGAGTATATGAAGCAAAGATTATGAAGCATAAATTTCACTATGAAATTAACTGGTCCCGTGACATAGGTGTATAAGCATTCGCCTGGTAAATCAAATGTCTTAGGACCGAGTCTCGCCGCCACCAACTTTTTGCATTAATGTAAACTTTTTTTGTAATTTACTTGTTAATAAGAATATTATTCGAAAAAAAATATTGGGAAGTAAAAAATAAACAAATTGTAATAAGAATTCAACAATATTTATTGACAATTATTTTTTTATTAAAGTAACAAATTGTAAAGTTTCGTGCGTGACAGATATTCGAAGTTATTTTTCATATAAGTGATATGAATAAACATGTTAGTAAGCTATATATTAAGATACAGGTATCCAAAATTGTAATGTCACTAACAATAACATCACTTACATAAAATAAATTTAACTACCCTATGATAATTTTATTAATTCAAAGTCAATTGGTGCGCCTTCACTATCTATTACTTTTTAGGGTTCCATACCTAATAACCAAGACTCCACGGTCCGTCTGTCTGTCTGTCACCAGGCTGTATCTCATGAACCGTGATAGCTAGACAGTTGAAATTTTCACAGATGTTGTTTTTCTGTTGCTGCTATAACAACAAACACTAAAAACAGAATAAAATAAATATTTAAGTGGGGCTCCCATACAGCAATAGTGATGTTTGGTCATTTTTTACGATAATAGTACGGAACTCTTCGCGTGCAAGTCCGAGTCGCACTTGGGCGATTTTTTTTATTATAACGCTCACCATCTTTTCGCCACAAAATTTTGCGGCCGTCCTTGTTAAAACATTTTTCATTGCTAAATATAACTATATTATTGCATTAATCGAAATCCAAATATTCCGCTGCAAAGCGTACCCGGTTTTGCCTGTGAATATCTGGCACTAAAATTTTCTTGGCTGGCCTACGACATTTCACACCAGCAGCACGCAAATGGTTCCGTACAGTTTGTAATGTCACGCCATATTTATTCGCCGTGGAACGATTAGTGAGGAAGGGCTCAGCTATATGCCTAGTAACTATATCACGGTGCCGCGCATTGGCATCTGTGTATACAAATCCAGCCTTTGGTGCCGGCAGACGAGGATCAATGCTTCCTGAATCTGCATACCGATAGACACACATTTGCACAGTTCTACTCTGTGAACAATAATAAAATATTATTAAAAAAATCAACAATCAATAACATGTCTATTATTTAAACATATTAAACTTCTAAACATTATAATAACATTTTGTTACTCACCGATAACATTAAACGTCTTGCAATTTCACTAATTGAAACGTTTTGCTGATGCAAAACAATTATCTCAGCTCTTAAAATTGTAGTTGAACGATTCATAATGATTCACAAATAAAAGCAATCCTCAAAACACGCTGGGTATGATGTCTAAAAACTTAACGAAAGCCCGATAATCAATAGCATTATGACGATGAACCTAAATATGATTTGTAATTTTTAGAGGCTAGACAATTAATATATTCCAACTCAAATTTATGGAAGATTTGCTAATAGTTTAGCAATGATTTGAAGAAACAAATGTAAAATATTTTATTAAAACATACAAAAACATTAGCCGTCGGCAGTCGGATTCTATGTTAAGGCGCCACGCCAGGGCGTAAGACATTATATACCGCACGCTTGACTAATGCGCCACAGAGACGGTTGTTATATTACGAGTATCTTAATTTATGCTTCATAATCGCCGCAACATTAAAATGACAAGAAATCTCAAGTGTGTGCGCGGACAACGGATGATTGTGAAGCAAACACTAATAAATAGGTGAAGTAATACACCCGTTGATTCTACGCACACGAAACATATATGTTGGAGTGCCCTGCAAATCTATCTGATTAGCTTTGTGTACATAATGGTAAAGTTCTATAGTAAGGTACCTATAATGCCCACAGTGATGCCAGAATAGATTACCCGAAAAACATGTAACTTGAACATAACCGGTGGAATGAGCGTGTACCAGGGTGAACTTTACACATCTACGTACCTGTTTAGAGCATAGTGGCGTGATAGTAAGATAGTATGTTTTGAAATGGTGTAAAAAATAAACAGACATGCGATTGCAGCAATCCCGAGAGATTTTCCGTCATTTATAGAAGAGTTCTGTTGTATATCGCCGCAGTTCCTCATCAGTTCTTTACTAAATTTAAATGGGACCATTTCGAAATAAACTTCTTTCGTACAAAAAAAGAATTTTGCAAATCCATTTATATATGACGGAGTTATGCACGAAAATACATTAAAAAAAGAATAATAATAGAACCATGCGAATTGAGAAATTCCTCCTTTTTGGGCAGTCGGTTTAAAAAAGAGTTTCTCCTTACCGTCACCAGACGGCGGTGCTTATCTAGTTGCAATACAAATTGATGTTTACGTTAAAGAGATTGAGATTGAGTAAAAACTCGCACTAAGCTAACAGAGCCTCGTCGGGTTTTGAGCAAAACGCTTGCAGCAAAATGTATATCTAATCCTTTCCGATACATAATAGATTCGATGTATTCCGACGCTTTTAGGTATATATTATGTTATGTTTACGAGCAAGGGAAGTTATTGATGGTAATATTAGATATTGAATCGAATTTAGATCTGACAGTCGTAGACACTTGGTTTTAATCCGCAGCACAGAATACTGATAATCAATCACGACCAATATCGATTGGAGATGGTCTACTTTTCTTTTAATAATCTCTGACTAGCTCTACTCCACAGAGGCTCTTGACAAGTGACATTCTATGAACGATAAAAGGAGATCGTCTTTTGTTCGTATGTTAGAAAATATCGTGAGGAAACCGGCATGTCCTAGAAACAAAAATTCGAATACATGTGACATCCACCAATCCGCATTGGGCCCGCGTGATTAAGGCCCATTCCCTCTCACAGAGAGGCAGTCTGTTTCCCAGCAGTGGGAACATTAATAAAAAAAGTTAATTCAAAAAATCTAAAAACTCGATTGCTTAAAATGTGAACTAAAAAGACGTAAACAAGAAGAAAAGCGTGCTGTGCAGTCGGAGGATACGTATTCGCGATCTGGCTGACTAAAACCAGATGTATAAACCATACATACATAAACTGATAAACAAATTACCCTCCTTCGGCAATCGGGTAAAAAGGCTGATGATGATGACGATGATGATTTTATTCGTACGTATATCAATCCAAAACAAGAACTTTCACAGTTACATTGCATTTATCAAAATGACACAAAAAACAGCAGCAAAAATCCTCCATACACGTTCCATTTAGTATAAAACATCCGTGTTAACGTTATGCAAATCGGAACCATCACAAAACGTTACTCAACAGCATATGAATGAATCTTTGGTAATGTTACCGACGTATGACCAACTGTTATTGTTTTGTAATAATGCAACCTTATGTGACAGCTGCAGAGTCTAGATCCGTTTGCAACACTGTTGGTGACTATGACCTATTGCAAATTGGTGATATAACGAGTGTGTCAATATTTTTGAGAACAGGACATGCTAAGATGCATTTTTCTTCGAAGATGTCTTTCAATATGTGAGTCATCCTGGGTTATTTCGTCACCTGGACACGCCAAGATTTTTACGCGTGTGTGATAGGGATACTTAAATTAAATCGCTTTTATGTTTTCGCCAACTGGACACACGTTCGCATTTTACCCGAATGGTACAGTACAGTCATGCCCAGATTAATGCTTTGTTGTGTTAAAATCATCATCGGCCACTAAACGTCCCACTACTGGGAACGGGTAATTTAGCATTTCATTATAAAATTATTCACCATATGAGAATTTTTGACACTGATAGTATTCATAAGTCACTATCTGTCTACTAAGGATGTTACCTCACCAATCGATCGAACGTCGACCATTTTTCGATAAACACATTGATCAAAGTCTATGACCGTGTTGTCAAAGGGTATCTGGTTACCAAGTTACTGAACTGTGGATGTCAGATAGGAAGTAGCTCCTTGTAAAATACTGGTACTCAGCTGAATCCGACTGGAAGGCGATCCCAACATAAAAGGCTACGCAGATTTATTGACATAGATCGAAGAATTCATTCGACCACCAAAAAAACGATCGACGATAGACCAACAGGCCGAACTGTTGGTCTATCGTCGTGAACTTTTTAACTGATTTGAACTGATAACTTCATTCAATTTTATTGTTAAGGGTTCGTTCACACAGAATATCCGTATTTCCAGGGTCTTTTTAACGGATTCGTCGCTACTGCAGGTAATGTTTACACAACATTTAGTCAGTGTACTACCAACTTTCAAAAAAAGGATCAGTACTTTAACACTGTTGTGTGTGTGTGAACTCGCTTATACAACTACCTACGTCATTGCCAAATAAAAACGTATATGTTAAAGCGGACATGTAAAACGGACTACTGTATATTACGTCGGATCAGTATTTTTTACTGGATCTGGAATACTGTCATAAAAAAGCTTTTATATAGAAGTTTAAGCATACCGTGCAATGAAATCCTAACCAAAAGTGTGTGCAACACTTCAGCTCAATTCGGATAACTCTTTTAAAATTCAGTTGCAAGATTTGATCGTCTGGATCAAATCTTGCAACTGAATTTTCACACAGCATCAGCACACCAACTAATTAACAAGGCAAGTTAAAAAAAAAATGTTATTAGGTAATCTTCAGCTGCAAAATCGCAGTGCTCAATAATGGTTGTGGACTTGGGGTAGCTGATTCATTCAAAATAATGACCGTCTTGTCTTAGGTAGTAACTTTATCCTGCAGTCTTAATTATGAATGCATTTCATACTTTCACAGCAAACGGATGTCAAGTCGATCGATTAAATGGCGTAATTCCAACACTTTCAATATTTCAGCGATGTCGGCTATGTGTTTCGTTAATTATACCTCCGCCATATCCGCGTTTAACCAAATTTTCACCCAATGGTTTAAAAAAAAATAGCTTTTTCTTAATTTACGAATTTCTCCTGCCTCATGCTCTTGGCTGCCTGAAACGCGGCTCTACGGGAGACACAATTGTTCCGGTAATTACGGCATTCAACCGGTTAAAGTCACATACACAAACAACCAGACCCGAAATAACAATCTATAGACAATTTAAAAAAAACATCCGTGCGAGAATCGAACTGACCACCAGCAACGCAGCAACCGATCGCTCAGTCATTGCGCCAACCGTGATGTCTAAAAAAGCATCTCAACTGAAACCAGAAAATAAAAAAATCCGAATGTTTAAGAAGCGAACTAATAAGACGTAAACAAGAAGGAAATCATGCTGTGCAATCGTAGGCCAGCTCGCGAATATGTATATATTCGCAAGCTGGCTGACCAAAACCAGATGTATCCTACGACTACACAGCATGATTTTCTTCTTGTTTACGACTTTTTAGTACGCTTCTTAAGCAGTCAGTTTTTTTTATTTTTTGAATTACCTAACTTGTTTCTTTCGCCCCACAATATGGCAGCCCAAAACCCGCCATTTTTCTGTTTTACAATTTTAATGTAGCACTCACTAGACACTCGCAAGTTTAAGACGAATAGATCGACGTAAGAATCATCAAAATCAGCCTACGCGTTTGATCTCTAGAAAGCCACATAGGAACAAACATACATACATTGACTGATAAACACATTACCCTCCTTCAGCAGTCGGGTAAATAGGGTGGTAACGCACTAAACTGTGAGTCAAACCGGTTGCGCTCGTTTTAATGCATCGTTTTCAAGGAAACCTCCTAAGCGGCTTGATTTTTGCCAACATTTTCAACAGCTATCGACCGATTATAGCTATTTCAACCGATTTACACAAAACCTTAACAAATTATACACTTAAACCTTCCTCATGACTCACTCTGTATATTGGCGAAAACCGCATGAAAATCTGTTCTGTAGTTTTTGAGTTTATCGGGAACAGACAGACACGGTGGGCGACTTTGTTATATAATAATTATTATTATGCAGTAATGATACAAATAATAAACTCTAAAACCTACTGCACTACTATTTATATCGTGAAGAACGTGGACAGTGTTCACTAACCCGCATTTTTGGCTCATTGACCGCCTTATCCGACGGATAGTGAAAGTCGATGATGTCAGCGCGCGCGCATCTTATGTAACCCATTGTAGAGCGAAATGCCACTTAAAATGTTCAATTTGAATGCAAAATAAGAAGGTTAAGAGACTGAGAATATTTTAAAACCGGTTACGTTTTTTATGATTTAATATTTTATTTGTTGATGTTTCCTTTACCGTTTAGTAGGTTGTTGTTTGTCTGTTAATAGCGTCGAAAAAGGGACTTTTAAACACAGATTTTTTTTCAGGATATGTTTATGATCTTTTTGTTCAATTAAAATTTTACAATAAAATATTTTTTACCATTTTTGTCTGTGCTTTCACTGTTCCACTTAAGGGCTTTTATATTTTATTTTTAGCTTGTGCAGCCCAACTGCAGGGCAAAAGGCCTGGATTTCTTCTTTTCCTTTCGCCCGATTTGGCCAAACGTAGACCAGTCTTATCTGCTGTAGGTGTCTAGTTCGTCCCGTCATCTTCGTCTGGGTCAGCCGCGATGTCGGCGAACATTTTCCGGATCCCACACTGTGGTAGAATTGACCCATGATTTCCTCGACATGCGGCAAACTTGGCCGACCCAATCTCATTTCATCTCATTAACCGACTTGCCGAAAAGGAGGAGGTTATATGTTTGGCTATATATTGTTTGTTCACCGATTTCTCCGTCAATTGTAGACCGACTCTAAAAATTATTTTTTTATTTGTAAGAATACATCCCAAATTGGTCCCATTTAAACTTGGTGAAGATCTGATATAGAACTTCGGAGATATGGAACAGAACTCCTCAAAAAATGACGGGAAGTCTCTCGGGATTGCTGCACTCGCATGTTATTGTTTACACCATTTCATAACATACAATCACGCCGGTACGCTCTAAAGGGGTATGCAGATGTGTACAGTAAACTCTGGTACGCTCTCATTTCACCGGTTATATTCAAGTTTTATGTTATTCGGGTTATATATGCTGGCATAACTTTGGTTTGGGTATTGTAAGTATCTTACAATAGAACTTACACATTATGTACACAACTAAACGGTGTAAAATAAAAACTTGTTTACAAAAAAGACAAACCGACTTCCAAATAAAAACACTCCAAAGCGAATAACTTCAATTTCGGCAGTCGGTGTCAAAAAACGAAGAAAAGAAAACAGGGACCAAATTCCGAAATTGAAGTTATGTTTCACTTTGTAGTGTTTTTATTTGAAAGTCGGTTGAATTTTTTTAAAGGATTTTATTTTTTATGTAAGTATAACATTCCTGAAGGCGCGATGCAGTTCAATTATTCATCGTTAGGCGATATCGCCCTGGTATTTTCTAAGAAAATTTCAAGTCCAAATCGATCGAATTGCAATACATTGCGTCCATGTAGGAATAAGATTATCAGAGTGAATAATAGTTTACTTCTAGGCAAGCGTGCTACACCTTCGACCATCATCGCTTACCATCAGGTGAGTGAGAAAGTGGTCAAGCTCGAGCCTATCTACAATAAAAAAAAATGTGAAATGAATTTTTGCAATTTTTTTCTTTTTTATGCATATTTGCTTCCGTGAACATAATTATTGTCTGAAATTAAACTTCTGTCCAAATTATTCTGTAGTTAATTTACTTACTTGCCTTGTGAATGTTTAATAGTGTATCTTGATGAAATTATAATTCTCCTACGTTTTATCTTGATGAAAACAGTGTTATTGTCATCGAGAGGTACTTTCAGAGCTTGTTAAGATAAGAGGTAGTTTAGGCCTATTGTGTTCGGTTGTGAACATAGATAATATATGAAATATTGTCTGTTTGTGGTTCTAATCGTGAGAAACTTTCAACGCTGAGTCATCTGCTTATTTTAAGCTCAAACTTTCGTTAACTTATAAGGAGCAGTCCATATTTATTTTAGTTGGTTTGGTATCGGTATTTGTAAAACCTCTTTTACAAAAAGTCAGTGCTAATGTGTTGTTTTTTTATTGGGACAATCCCACCGCACTATTTCCAAAGCACTGCAACTCCTGAAAGCCACAATCAACAGTGGCGACCACCAGTAAACCACAGAGGCAATGAAGCTCGACGATGTTATGTCGATGTTGTATTGTAACTATTAACTATGAGAGTCTTAGTTAAAATCATAGTCTCTGCTACTGCGAAATGCCTAATAAATAAATAAAATAAGCCTTTAGCCAGACACAGAATTTTTACATAATTATAATGAACTTATCCTAACGCCTCTGGCGAGTCGGTGTCATCGAGAACCCGCAGGCTTATTACGTATCTTTTGCAAGAGCAAAACGATAGCGATTTTTGCGCAATAATTGCTCCTCCATACAGAAGTTTTAGAGTTGTTGGCGGTTTTTTTTTAAATAACTGCTTTTGACAAACATCGAGCGATTAGCAAACGATTGTGTAGGACCTACCATATCTAAACTGCAGGTAATTCCGACTTTTACGACATAAAGAGTTTGATCGCTATCGTTCTGCTCTTGCAAAAGATACGTAATAAGCCTGCCGATCTGTTTGCCCAAATTTGGCAAAGCCCACCTCCATTTCTTTCCATTCGGTTCTGCTTAGTGCTTTCCTAGACCATGTTTTCCCTGCTATGGTCTTTATTTCGTCTTCCCGACTTCGAAACTGTGTACCTCTTGTTTTTCTAATTCTTAGGTACCAACTACGTAATTTAATACGAAATGCCTAACACACTATCAATTTGCCCGACCTGAAAAGCAAACCCAGGAGCCTACAATGTCATGGTAATTTGTAACGGATACATGAAAACACATCCTAGCTTAACTAAGATATTGAATAATGTTACAGTAGTAGCAAAACATGCGTACAGAGAATGCATACCAACTTTAAAAACAATGCAAGCTATCGCAATCAGAACAAGGCTGGCGAAAAAATTCTTATGAAACAGAAAAACCGATTTGGAGTGGAAATTCTCGTGATGCAATAGTTTACTGATGTATTTGTGGATAGTTTTAGCAAATAAATGAACTGGCAACATCGTTCGTATTTCAGAGTTATTTGGTATGAGAAATGTATTAACCGATATATCAGACGTTCTTTCTGATGCTAGAGGAAATGGTGGATAAGAGGACGAAACCGATCATTTATTCGCTCATCCATCAAGTGCTCGGGTGATAAACATGTCGTAAGGGAATTTTGAATACCTATTAAATTGGAAAAGTCTAAAAAAGACGCATGAATTATGTGAATGGTGATATTTTGTGGTGGTGGTAATTTAGATGGTTTTGCTCTTGACTCTAGTCTAGGTCAGAAGTGACAGAGACAAAGTCGACGATGGAGTAAGCTTACCCAGAAGAAGCCTGTTCACTCTCGGGTTGAATGTGTTCGGAAACACCGACGCAGGCAGTGAGTTCCACTCTGTTCCACTCTTTTGCTGTGCGCATTATGAAGGATTATTTCCTATTTTATGAAAGTGAAAATTTAATAACGTCCAAATGTGGTATTTGATTATTTGTCAATGTAAGTGACACACATGGCGACACACACAATGTCATCCACAAAACAATGTGTTTCTATTCTCATGGCTACACATAACAAGTTAATTTCTTCACTGGAGCTAGTTAGTACCGCTTCGCATGCAACAATAACATATTGTGAACATTTATGCTGAAATCATTAATTTTATGTGTTGTAAACTTGCAACATACACCTACGCATATTGCACGAATGCATGCACTCTTCTGGGGACCACGCCGCATCAAATATTCTTTAGCAAGTTTGCAATCGTATTAAGTAGGTACTAACATAATATAACACCAACATTGTACACTTAGTTCGCAATCAACGTTTTGACTTTGACTTTGGAAATATTTTTGGACAATTTGTATGGCTTTGGGTTGACAAGTTTTTTTTGTCTATCTTTGCTCCACACTAGGAATTTCTTCCTGTATCGTGGGTACGTTTTAAAATATATAAACTCACATACACAACACCCAGAGGCGGAACAACTATCTGTAGGTCATACAAATATTTGTTCCGTGCGGTAAACGAACCCGCGACACGCAGCGCAGTAGTCAATCGCTCAACCACTGCGCCAACCGTGCGCCCAAATGTGCCAAGATTAATGTGAATGTAATGTGAAAATTTGAAGACTGTAGCTCCAACTGTTTCGCTGTAAAACCCGTGTAACAGACGACGGACGGACAGGCGGACCCGTGAGTGACTGCAATAGGGCTCCTTTTGGACCCTTCGGGTACGGAACCTAAAAAAGGGACATTTAGTAATCGCCAGGGGGGCAAGAGTTTATAGAAATGTTTTATATTGTAGAGTTTATGATGTATTACCAATAACAGGTACCATTATGATAATAGTGCCTAAGTGAAACCAACATTTCAATGTAAATACTCACTTACATACGCTTTCCTGAAACTCCTCCTCGAGGCTTGTTTTATTAACCAGCGCTAAATGGAATGGTCCATAAACTTGGATAGCCGACGATTCTGGAGTGGCTTGGATTTACTGGGATCTTTTATATAATGCCCGGTGTTCATTCATAGATATCATATATATTGCGATCTTGACCTTAATTGTGCAGTAGTGGCTTAGTGGTATCGGTTTAGTGGCTTCAAACCCAGGCGCTTTTTTGTGTAAATTATTTCTCCACTACTGCTCTCAAAACGGTGAAGGAAAACGTCGTGAGGAAACCGGCATGACCTAGAAACAAAAATTCGAATACATGTGACATCAACCAACCCGCATTGTGCCCGCGTGGCGAGGCGAGGAGGCCTGTGTCCCAGCAGTGGGAACATTAAAAAAAGGCTGATGATGATGATCTAAATTGAACAGGCTCTTGAAACTGACAATCACAATGATTTAATATGTTAAATATGACCTTTCCGAATCAGTACATTACAAGGAGGATCATTCTATCTATGTTGCTGATGAATGAAAATGGCTGGACCGCTTTATTTTGTTTTTAATGTTCGTAACAGTCCAAGTCAGGTTCTTAGGGGGGGAAATGGAAATGTGGGGGAATTGATATAGTCAAATCCGGGCAAAACCAAAACTGCTATTTTTTTAATGAACTCAGTTTGGTCAGGATAACGACTGATGAATCAGCTAGTTAAGAATAGAAATCAATGTCCAGTTACATGAACATGGATATGATGCATAATTGTATAACACAAATCAATCACCAATCTTTGTACAACACCTATTGTCGCACATTATGTAAAGCGTGATTCACTGTCGTGTCCTTGTAGAGCGATCAAGACTCTCTTGATAGCGAAAGTTTCCTTACGCTTGTAAGGTTACGTAAACATTAGCATCATCAAGGGTCATGGTCTCTTCGCGATGTGAAGCAAAACATACTATATATTATATAATATTATAAAGCTGAAGAGTTTGTTTGTTTGTTTGAACGAGCTAATCTCAGTAACTACTGGTTGGAATTGAAATATTCTTTTTGTGTTGGATAGTCTATTTATCGAGGAAGGTTATAGGCTATATAACATCACGCTATGACCAATAGGAGCGGAGCATAAATGAAAAATGTTGCAAACACGGGAAAACTTATTCCTTTTTGAGAGCTTCCGTTGCCTGCGCTGCGTAAGCGGTTAAAGTAACGCAACATTCATGTAGGTAGGGTAGGGTAGGTAGGCAGCCAGTTGACGAGAGCGAATCCGCGTGGGACAGCTAGTACTGTATATAATAAGTCATCGAAAATGATTGTGGTCGATGAAATTAAATGAACGGCCCTGTTCGTTAAGTGTCCTTTTTGGGAATCTAAAAGTGGACCCCTGACCAAAAGGGCTCCTATCTGAAACTTTTTAGAAATAGTCTGATTTGCTATCAGGTTTTCGCCCTCAATATGATTGCTAACCATGTAGCTGCATTGCACTAATAACGTTATCAGGTTTGATCTACAAACTGCTTTCAGTCTGAAGACCAAATGTGGATAAATTGTGCATATTTGTGTTGTCAAGATTTGTCGAGCAATGCCTTAGAAACACTACAAACGGCAAATACAATAAGCTCTTTCATGTTTGTAGGTGAACACTGTGAATCCTTGTGCCCATTTAACAAAATCAGTTAGTTAAAGTTGTTGTTTGGATAAAGAGATCGGGTGGATATCTATCGGATCGGGAGTATATATTTATTATTTATTTTACTTTTTTTTTCGTATCTTTTCTCTATTCATCCTATCATTTACTTGCACCTGCCTTGTTTTATCTCTGCACCACCCTAAGGTCGACTGGTAGAAAATGCCTAAGGCAAAAGTCCGCCTTTGTGCTTATGCATAAAATTTTAATAAATAAATAAATGTCCTGGTTTTGTAACGAAGTTCCCAGGTATATAGAGTCAAGAATAAAAATAGAAACTGTGACCCAAAGATATTTAAGCCGGTTGCAGACCAAGGGTGAAGTTAAATTAGTTTAACCTTATGTATCAATTTGCATGCAGACCGTAAGTTATGTAAACTAAGCTATGTAAGTATGGCAACTTACCTCAACTATGCGAAGTTTAACTTTTGTCTGTAACTGGCTTCAGGGTGTGCTTACGATGTCCTAACCCTGAAGTAAGAAGTCAAATACGATCAAAAACAATAACAGTGCTACCATTACATAATTCTGCGTAACTGCACCTAGTCGGCCCACCCATCTTCGACGCCTTACCGATCAATGCGCAGACGCATGAGTAACGTAACGAGACGTATTTCCCGAGGTTGCGGCATCGAGGCCGGGCTTGCGAAACGACACGTCCTCCGTATTGCTCTGGTATACGTGCTTCTGATCATCTGGGCCGGATAGGGTATCTTGATTAGCCGGATCTTAAGAATTTCTTCTTAATTTATACAACCAACCCACATTTACGCTTCTTCTTCGCGGCGGGTTCGCGGTGAGTGCAAACGAGAGCCCGTGTTCCTGCCATAAGCGGCATAGGAGGACACCGTGGAGTTTTAGTGGGTTGGAGTCCCACATAACTACACTATCTCCCCGTGGTAGCGCAGTATGCATGAGCAAACCACCAGGCAAAAAAAAAAGGTTGTAGGTACTAACTTCTGCTCTTGGCTTCCCCCGAGATTATTTTCGATTTACTCGAAAATGATCCGAGGGGAATGTTCTACGGGGATACATCATTATCATCAATGCAGCCGAAAGACGTCCACTACTGGACATAGGCCTCCCCCAGGCGTCGCCACACTGATCGGTCCTGTGCGTTTTGTATCCACCGAACTCCTGCAGCCTATACGAGGATATATGCGTTTTGCTAATACTTTCAATGTGCGCACAGCCACGCACAGCTAAGGAGTATCATTCCCTGCCGAAATCTTCGTTCCCTAATATCTACAACCTTGGGGTCTTTAAGTCAAGAGTGAATAGGTTACTTCTAGGCAAGCGTGCTTCACCGTAGACCACGTCATCGCTTACCATCAGGCGAGATAGTGGTCAAACGTGAACCTATCGATTATAAAAAAAAATACATAATTATCCTGCTATAATCAGTCAGGGTCTAGTTAAGTACCAAGTTTCATCGAAATCCAGGCGGCAGCAGCAGTCAGGCGATGTCAATTTTCTAGACTTTCACGCTTATAATATGAATAAAATCAGAAAGAATCAAGAGACATTATCACTCCAAGCACGTTTTAGTAGGTTTCTCCATCAACAATACTATTTGGCTCTTAGACCTCTGAACCAACTGCCAATTGAAGCACTGCAGGTGCCAAATGGGAATACTCCCAACTGGTTTCGCTTATGCGGATCTCAGTCTCCTACAAAGAATTTATCATAATATAATTACATTGAATAGTTATATCGCGTTATTGTGGCGACCGCGTACTGGAAGACTCAGCGTTGGAAGGCCTCTCTCTAGGTGGAGCGAAGACCTGATCAAGACTGCGGGAGTCTGGTGGATGCGAAACGCATAGGACTGATGGACGTCTTTCGGCTGAAATGATGATGATGATGAATAGTTTTCTGGCGCCATAAACTGTAGTGGAAGAAAAATAAAAATTTATACTTGACACCTCTTCTGCTGTCCTGCTAACAGCCGGGCGAGCACGGCCCCTGTGGGCGAGAACGGCCCCTATGATAGGCTTGAGTCACGCATTTTATCACGGTTTTTGTTCCCAAACTGTGATAAAAATGTGTGACTCAAAACTGTCATAGTAGGCCATGCTCTCTCTGCAGGTTCTCTCCTTGAAGTTACAGAGTGAGTAGACAATGATATGGATTCCTAATAAACACTCAATTGCTCATTTCTTGGTTGTAGGTAGTCCTTCAGATTACAGACAAATACAAGAACAAGAAGTATTTTAAAATTCTAGTCACGAAACTTATGATTTTAAAGTAGAAGCTCGAACACAATATAAACTACATAGAACGTGCTACACGTTCTAAGAAGTATTGATGGTACATAAGTATAATATTTATAACAACGGGCTTCGGCCCGCGGCTTCGCCTGAAGTTTCGCGGAAATGAAACCTGCCACAAATTAGTTTTAAATCATGCTAGTGCTTGTATATGTAACAGTGACGGCTTTGGGGGGTGGCGAGCAGGGCTATCGCCTCGGGGTCTCGCTCCGGCAGGGGCCTCGCGCGACAACTCAAAATACTTACAATTGCAACTTTTTATTTTATTCTTATAAAAATTATATCAAGTCTTCATAATAAAGTATTAATAATAAAATTGCTAGGTTTCTTATTTCTCGTCTATCAAAATTTCATCCGATACATTGCAATAACCCTCATTTGGCAGTCGGGTAAAAAGGAAAAGGGTCTCGTAAATATCTGCCGCCCGCCTGAAGTTTCGCAGCGGTTAAGGCCGCCCCTGGTAGATAATAACATCCTACCTCGAACAGAATAGTTTTAGGAACTGTCAGTATTTAATAGCTCCATTGAAGTAGGACATTGTAATAGGTATAGGTAGATTCAAGATTATTGGCGGCTCAGAACACGAAGCGGGACGTTGCGCAATAGCCAATTTATGCGACAGCGGGGGTAAAGGGTAAGGGGTGTTCGAAGGGTTCTGCGCAGCAAAAAGTGAACTTCACAGCCGCCATTCGGTAAGTTTGAATCGACCTATAGTAATTACCTTCATTTTGATAGTATCAAAATTCAATCACTAAGAAATTTTCCTCACTGTGTAATATAAACAAACATATCGACATTTCTCTTCTTTAACATACTAGCTTCTGCCAGCGGCTTCGCCCGCGTGAAAGTCGGAAAAGCAAACAGACAGAGTTAATTTAGAACAATATTATGTTCTTGGAAGTTGTCTATTAGCGGTAAACAGCAGCAGCAGTATCTAGGACGAAGTTTAGGCCAGCTTATAATAGACCTGTTCTTAGGAACTAGAACAGGATATATTTAATACCAGCTTGCGGAACAAATTTATTTATTACTTTATCCTCGCACTAGAACGCCTTGTAGCTATTACGGCAATGGAGCACAATCATATAATAAACTCACTATAAGTCCAGTATCCTCACGATGTTTTCCTTCGCCGTTGTCAACGATGTCAAAGATTAACTTAGAAAGGAAAAAGATATACTGGTACTTGGCCGGAATCGAACGCACGACCTCAAGCACGAAAGGCGAGGTATTAGCCACTGCATGAGCCACCACGACATTAAATTGACGTAGGATATCTGATTACTGTCCTAATAATGTGAAATGAATGCTGTTGGAAACTATCTCAAGCGCATGTGGTCTCTGTAAGCACAGATAATATAATACTACAGTACTCTAGGTAAGTATCGGGTATCCCAAAATTAACGCAAAATTTGAATTTGCCGCCATTTTTGCAGTAAATTTTTGGCAACCCTGAAAAAAGAACAATTTGACAACTGAGACTTTAGGGTTAGTAAAAATAATAAATACGATACAACAACGTGTTTTTATAATAGCAACAATATTTCATAATTAATAAAAGTTGGCGGCCGCAGTTCGTAAATTTTCCACAAAATATGGTCAAAATAGTGTTTTAACCTCGTCAAGTGTTAAAGATTAAATGAAAATTTCAGGGAGACTGGATCGGTTGGAGAGGCGGAATAGTTTTTATTTTTAATCTAATTTCGTCAACGAAATTCAGCCACAATTATGCAGAAAGGTCATTAAAATTTTCGACGAAAGAGTGCGTATGTACCAGCAAAGCCGTGGAGGCCATTTGCCTGATGTGTTTTTTCCATTAATAACCATATCCTATGAAGATACTTTATGATTCAATGAAAAAAATATAAATGTAAAGACGAATAACTGTGTTTTCTATTTAATTTAAACCTTGCGTTAATTTTGGGACACCCTTTACTTGTATAGACCACAGGATACGCAGATTGAGCAATGTCAATTGGGTGCTATTGGGTAGAGATCGTTATATACTTCTTGACTGCTTTGTTTAGCGAGAGAGAATGTCGATCAAGAGGTCCAATCTAACAAACTTAACTAATATTATATAAAGGGCCAGCTGAGTAGGGTAATATTTGGAACCAATAAACATATTTAAAAAAATCGTTCACTATTTGAAGGGTACATTATTCCAGATTATGCCACTAGTATTTGATAATAGAGTCGCATAATGTATTTGGACATTCTCAATGTTATCCTCAGGATACTTGTAAGCTTACTAAAGGTTGCAACTTTAAGAGCCGAAGTAGAAATACAGTCATTTTCTATTAATACATGGCGATAATGACCAGTAATAATAAATATTAAGTAGTACCTACCTACCTACTTAGAGATACAATTTAGCTAGGCAAGTAAGTTCTAGATCTGTGGCACTCAAACTTACAGCTGTGTGTAAAAGCTCTTCATTTGCAATCCGATTAAGGACACGTCCATTGTCGTCCATCTTTAACCTACAAATGAGGTTTCAAGGTACTGGACCGGCCTTCATTCAACTCTTAGGTACTGTTGTTCTTTATTTTTGGTTCTTATTTTCTGTCCTTGTGTCATCGGGTCCAAGATTTGAAGATTTTCAAGCCACTTTTTTTCACCAAGTTCCGGGATTTTGGAAATTTGTAAGGTAATTGAAATAACTGTCCACCTTTACTGTACAGGTACACCTCTGCGCAACCCCTCGCGAAATAGAGGCCTGTAGTTATGTGTGATGGTTTTTAAGGTTCCGTACCCAAAGGGTAAAAACGGGACCTTATTTCTAAGACTCCACTGGCCGCATGTCTGTTACAAAGCTGTATCTCATGACAGCTAGACAGTTGAAATTTTCACAGATGATGTATTTCAGTTGCCGCTATAACAACAGATACCAAAAACAGAAAAACAAAAATTAAGTGGGTCTCCCATACGACAAACGTGTTTTTTGTCGTTTTTTGCGATAATGGTACGGAACCCTTCGTGCGCGAGTCCGACTCGCACTTGGCTGATATTTTTAACCGATATGAAAGAAAACAACATAGTCGACAGACTGTCCTCCTGTTTTATTTACGTAAAGCACATGCAAAAGACGGTACTTAACCCAGTTCCCGTCACAAATGCCGTGTAGCCTAGAGTTACTGTTTGTTGAGCCGGGACTTTCCTTAATGAGACAATGAATGGCCCGTAATGATCTGGCTACCTTTGAGTTGAGAAGGGACGAAATTCACATCGAGGTTGCCTCTTTTAGGTGATGCAGGCATCCAACAAACTTGTCGGCGAATGAAAACAATAAGATAGCCGTGTGTTGATTGAAATTAAAGTTATTGTTATTCCGGCTTGGACTTATTCTGGATGGATAGCGTTTCTAGGGTATCCTTTTTTCGTTGTGGAATGTAGAATGTTCAGGTCTATAAATAATAGCCTCTCTTTAATGAAGCTGATGAGGCAATAAATAGCCAGCTACCTTTGAGCTGAGGAGGGAAGGGATTCAAGATTAATTTTGTGTCACGTTGGTAACGAGGTTGTCGAGGTCCCTTCACCCTTTGGTTCGTAGATAGATAGAATAGACTTAATTGTACACCCAAATTGTGTTGTTTTGTAGACGATGCTGGGTACTGTGGAGTTTATCACAGAGTAAATATAAAGAATAAGATAGATACGTCTTTTATTCGACCCCATTAAGAAAGGAAAAATATTTAGAAAGGAAAATTTAACATGTGTTTGGTATTGCGTTTAGAGTTCGTATTGTTTCGGCCTAGATTTATCCAAAATGGCGATTTCGGCCTACCGTTTTTGCCTATGGAGTAGAGGTTGGAAAATTGTGCTTCTCCTATTCCAAAACACGTTTCCCCCTTCAGCAATACAGTGGCAACTAGAGAACGCATTTATGCTGATCTAATTACTTGCATCCTGTACAAATAACCACTTTGTTGCCTGTGTAATAACGGAACTGCTGTTAAATGAAGAAGACCTGCTGATAAATTAATTGCCTTCTTTTCTTTAACTCATCGTCTCTGTTATCTAAAAAGTAGGGCATCAAAGACAAAGAGTTATCTTTACGAGAAGGAACTTAATAAAATTAGGTCATATCCTCTATTTTCCGGCTCCATATTCATCTGACAAAATTCCGGCATTTCATCACCAAACGAAAACAAAAGCCTTCCTCTAGTCACATTGCATAACTGTCTCAGTTTGCATAAACTTTCTACCTACTGAGTCACTGTCATAATGGCCATAATACGCGTTTATCGCATGTCACTGTCGGCGCCATCTTGGATGCTAATTCCGCTAGATTTTCGCGCCATAGCCAATTTGATAATGCGGAGTGAACCTTTGGGATCTGAGCACGGAGGAGTTTGACAGTCGTTACGTTGATTGGGTTGATAAGTATTATTTCTTGTTGTTATTTGACCCCTCAAATAACAATACACTAACTATGGAACAACTCCTGACACAGTTTTTGGCTGCAACGAGAAAATTTGATCGCATTATTCCTGCCTACAAGCAGGTTTAACATTGCCTGCGTTTAATGGGCCTTTCGAGCCCCCAAGGCTGAATACAATGCAGACAATTCAAGAAACGCTGCTAAAAATGTGTGTTTGTATGTTTGTTACTTCTTGACGCTCAAACGGCTGGACGGATCTTGATGAAATTTGGCACAGAGATAGATTATAGTCAGGAATAGCGCATAGGATACTTTTTATCCCGAGGAAAAATATTTCGAAATTCACGCGGGCGAAACCGTTGGCAGAAGCTATTTATATCTAAGGGTTTTCGTTGAGGCTGACTATGCAACGTCTAATGTAGAGGTAATAAAAGATTTTACCAAAAATGGAAATGGAATTTAAATAGCCAAGCTTTGAAGTTTCCAATCGTCATCGTTACTTACCCATAGGGCTGCCCTAGTCTGATTAAGGAACCATTTTGAATGTTGATATTCAATGGAGAAATTGTAAGTTCTCGCGAGAAACTAGGTCGCAAATACTCGATTATTAGATATCGGGATAAGTTACAGACTGTCGATGCCTCTACTAATAATTTATAATAGATCTATTTCTGCAGGCCATACCTAATATCTAGAAAGTAGAGTTTAGGAGGGTATAAATCTTATAGGTACCTACAATTTATAGATAAGTAGAGCTCCACCATGTTGTGACCCATATGGGTGCGTCTTCCCCATTCAGTCGATCCAATCTTCATCAGGTCAAAATCTACGAAATCGGATTTTTCTCCACAAACTCCTCTTATGACAAAGACGCCGACCTTCTTAGAAAGAATGTAGGTCTCTCGGATGCACTGATGAACATTGAAGCAGGTTGCTTCAATGTTCATCAGTGCATCCGTCCTTCTATCGTAATAGTACGAGTACCAACGCCCACGACCTTTCAAGAAAAATAGAATATCTAGTACTAAAAGTGTCTAGGTATGTATTTATAAAAGTTCAAGACATCAATGTCATCATTAATAGTATATACTGAAGTAATTTAAATGTAACTGCTTGTTTATCATCAACATCAATGACTTCTTCATCATCAACAATGTTAAAATATTTATACCTACTAAGTTAGCTACTATGTGGATATAAATAGTATCTATTACATTCTTAAGATTTCCAACCATGCCGACAACCAATCTTAAAATGTTATCATTGCGTGACTTCCGTCAAAAACAAACAAACGTGAGCGCGATCTCTCGACGGTTTCGTTAAAAATTCCTTCACGAGACTCTCATCACGACAACTCACTAATATCTAGCAAATAAAAACAAAAACTTAGTTTTAAGAAAGCAATAGTTTCACTCTTGTTCTTCGTCAGGCGTTTGATGGCATCACTCATAAGGAAATTAAAAAGTTTCTCTTAATCTATCTATGGATGACGATTGCAAACTCGTTTGACGGACCTATCCAAAAAGGATGGACGATTTTTGAAATATTGGGGTCATTGTCGCTCTCAAGATTTCTCCTATGGTTCATGTGGTTTTGATTTAGGTTCTAAGATGTTAATTTGTCGTATTAAAATAAAGGATTTAAATACTAAGCACCGTTTTTATTGCCAGACTGAAAACTTAAATGTGTATTCATATTTTTAAAACGTTCAACAAGATATTAAGGTACTTTAACCAAAAAAAACAGACTTATAGTTTTACAGTTGTGGTTCAACTAATTAAGTATTTCATTAACCTATTAACTCCAACCTAATATTTACCCTCTTATTGTTGCAGGTACCTTAGTACTTACACCACCACCAGCAGTATGCCAGTTTGCAGAACACCACATGGGTAGGTACGCATCAATGCTCCTAGCCACCCACTTCATTCCATTTTCCAAACAAAACTTTAACCAAGCCTTCGTTTCCCTCTTTTCCAGTGAGCCACATGCGGGCGCCGGGTGACTGGAACCCTCACGCACAGCAAAGAAATCCACCATGGCATCAGTTCTCCTCACCAAGGAAAAGATCCCCAGAAGCCGTACAAAGTCCTTACTACGGAAACAATCAGTTTGCACAACCTCAATTTGCTCATAGCAATCAGTTTGAGCAAACACAGTTTGCCCAAAGCAATCAGTTTGAGCAAACACAATTCGCCCACAACAATCATTATGGGCCAAATCAATTCGCCCAAAACCGTCAGTATAGCCAGGACCAATACAACCCAGCGCCAAACTTTCAAGGACCTCAGTATTACGACAGCAGATCTTCCGTTGGCTTTATACAAGCAGATCCGAGAAATCCCAACGATCCAAGACTCTTATCAGACTCAGCCTTCACCAGAATATCTGAAACTCTAGGTGCCATAAACACTGTTGGCCATTACTTAGTAGACATGGTCAATGACTCACATGAAAGGAACGAGACAGATCCAAACTTACAGCAGCTACCTCAAGCCTTATACACTATTAGTAAAAACGTTTTGGGCAGAAACGTGACAGATAAAATAGCTCCCATAGTGAAGAAAGCATTGCCTCAAGTGTTACCAGACGCTCCAATAACTAAGATAGCGACAGCAGACCGTGTAGATGAAGACGATGCTAAGTATTGTACAACACCTGAAGGAGAGGAAGGAATTTGTGAAGACTTAAGCAACTGTCCCCAACTTCTACTTAACTTGGTGAATCTCAGGGAATCTTTGTGTTTCAAAGATCTGTTTGTGCCTGGTGTGTGCTGTCCTAAAGACGCGATTGTGCCGCCGTCAGAGAAACCGATTGTTGCAACGACGAGTAAGCCGACTTACTTAGTGCCAGTGACGACTCAGAAGCCAAAACCGAAACCTGGAACGACGAAGAAGCCTTCAGCTGTGCTGGTGCTGACAACAAAGAAGCCTAAACCAGTAACGACCACAAAGCGACCACCTACCACGACCAAGCGTCCAGCGACCACGACCAGGCGACCTGCGACCACCACGGTGACCACACCGAGAACCACTTCATACTACACTGTCACGCCACCTGTTATCACTAATTTCTCCAATATTGTTGATATCGAGGGTAAGGAATATGATTTTAGAACTTATAGCTGTAATAAAAGCACTCGAGTTGTTGTCAAAGCGCTCTTGAAACTTGAAAGGTAAGTGTGTGATTTTCCATTTTGCCACACAATATCAGTACTTAATTATTGCCGGACATATATCACTGAAGAGAAGAAATACAAAAAAAAAGTTAATAAAATAAAAAAATCCTACTGCAAAGATGTAAAAAAGAAGAAAATCTTGCTGTGCAGTCGGAGGTTATTGTCATATTCGCAAGTTGGCTGACTAAAACTATAAATATCGTCCGACTGCACAGCATAATTTTCTTCTTGTTTACATCTTTGCAGTCCAGTTTTTTGATTTTATTAACTTTTTTATTCACGACTTTTAGGTATACTTTTTTTTCGAATGACTGTTAAACATATAAGTAGTATATTTATTTGTAATCACCTCTAAAAACCCTTCATTTTGTTATCCCACTCGATGGGTTTCGAAGTAAAAATAAATTGCATCCTCCACAACATGGCGCCCAAAATCCACCGTGTTCCTTTTTTTAACGGCCGTCAAGTGATTTGAAATATACGAGGTTATAAAGAATATTACATAAATACATACTACAAACATAAATACAAGATACGCGCGAAAAACATAACCCTTTCCTCGCCGGGTAAAAATAATAACACAACCTAACGCTTGCCAGAGGAGTACCTTTACAGACACCCAATTTGCACCCCATTTCGCTGTTTGAAGTTACAAACATAATTGGCGTCCCCTCTGTAATCAGAAGCGAGCATATGGATGGATTTAAGTTCGATTCCCTGGTCGAGAAGGAAAAGTGTTTTTGGGTTTTTCCATATGGAATTTCTCCGTAGCATAGCATCCCATGGTCATTCTTGAATTAGTTGGCGTTGGTCATTCTTGAACGTTCTTTGGCTAATTACCGTAACCGTTTTTATTTTTCATTGATTTGACTTAAACACTTTGAAAATTATGACACACATCAAAGATACAAATTAGATCTTTTCATCTCTTGTTGGAAGGAACTGGATCATAGGGAAGTGCAATGTGCCGTTGCAGTATTGTGTGGAAAATTATTACATGCTTTGTAGAGCTGCTGTGTCGGAAATCAAAAAGGGCGTAAGTACCTTTAGAAGTGCTCTTTGAGCACGTTATAGGGGAAGTAAAATTAAATTAGCCGCGCCGCCCCAACAAGTTATACAGTAGGTAAGAATGGATTGACACAACGCTAAATGAATATGATTAATTTAAAGTCGGCTATATAACTAGTACATAGTAACTCAATATGTTTACGGAAATTTAGATTGGAGTGGACACCTAGATATTTCAAATTGTCAGCTTTAGCTAAAATGGGGCAAGAACATGCAGTATCAGCGTACGTGTTACAGGTATGCGCGTAAATGTTTATTTAGGTTACTAAGCGGTATGTTAGTATTCCTCATTGTAAATAAAATGTATTTGGTTTTATCTGAATTCATAGTTAGAAGATTATTCCAGAGCCAATTAGACACCATGTTAAAGCCACTCTGAGCATGTTCATAAACCTCAGCTCTTGATTTAGCTGCGAACAACAGAGCAGTGTCATCTGCATAATACATTATGGTACCATTTTGCAATGGTAGGCTACATAGGTCAATTATGTAGGCTAAAAATAATGTAGGACCTAAAATACTACCTTGTGGAATTCCAAAACAACTATTAGTAAGATCAGAACTTGTATACGGACCAATTTTGACACTGTTGCCTATCGCTGAGATAATCAGAAACTAAACTAAACTTGCGCTCCTGTTATTCTAAGCGATTCAAGCTTCTGCAAAAGTGTATAACAAGACTTTGTGTCGAAGGCCTTGGCAAGGTCTAAAAAGATCCCAGCCGTATGCATTCCGTTATCCAGATTTGTACTAATATAATTTGTCAATTTGTTTACTGCTTGGCTAGTTGATCTTTTGGGCCTAAACCCAAATTGATTATCTGAAAGTAGTTTGTTTTCTTCCAAGTATTTTATCAGTTTACTGTTGATAATCTTTTCTAAGATTTTTGAAAGTCCTGTTAACACGGAAATCGGTCTGTAGTTGTTCACACTGTTTATCTCCTGACTTAAAAATAAGTGTGACCACAGATTTTATTAGCAACTTAGGAAATATTCCTTTAGATAAACATAGCTGAAAAATGTGGGTTAATTCAATAATTAATGAGGCATTTAACAGACTTAAAAATCAGACTTAAAAATTTTATGAGCATGGTTTAATATTTAATGCAACGGTAATTAGAAAATATCATTAAATCCATGAAAAATATAAAAAAATATAAACTATAAAAAATATAAAAATATCACATTAATAATTTGTACACAAGTATATAATTATAATTATTTAAAGCAATAGAATAAACAATGCCCGTCATAACCATTGTTTCATTTTATATTTCAGCCTTAATGCTTGCTTCCTGTACTTTTCTTTTGCTCTTTGTAACTCCTCAATTTTTTTCTCATATACACATTACTATATACATATACTCATATACATTTCTTTATTTGTTTTATATACATGTCTTCTTAAAAACAATAAGGGTGAGATTTTTTTACGTTTTGGTTTCTCGACAATTCTTTTCGAAGATAGTGAAGTTGGTGTTGAGCACAAGGAAGACGCTCGTTCCGTAATATTCACACTTGTATGTTTGTTTTCTGTCAATTGCTCATTATTGCTTAATAATAACATATTTTCAGTAGAAGATGATGACAGAGCACTGATACGCGTAGTGGATGTGATTATGGTAGCATTAAAATTTGGTATCTTATTCAAGGGAACTACTTCTCTTTTAAAAGAAGGCGACTGTAAACAAATCTCGTCTTGCTGGTTATCTGCTTTTTTTGAGTTGAGATTTTCAGAACAATTTTGTAAAAATACTGTTTTAGTGTTTTTTGAAATGTAGTGGTGTTGACAGAGTTTCAAGAGGATCTGTTATATTTTTATCAATCACATCTATATCTACGACCACTTCTTCCTCGATTGTTGCCGATTTGCCTTTTCCTTTTGTCTTTTATAGAAATTATAAATTTTCCCTATTTCTTTTTTGAGTCTTCTTCCGGTTTTTGGTGACATTTCGCAGATAAGAAGTATTTTTTTATCTCTTTTTCATTTAGTATACCTTTCTTTTTCTTTTGATTGTTGATACAAAACAGGATCGTTTTTGATTCTTTCTCTGCGTTGTCGTCCGGCGAGCCTTCTCTTTTCTTTAACTTCCTTTTTGGTCATTTTGGGTTTTCACATCCTATAAATTAAATAACTTGATGAATGGTCAGCATATAAGTAGTATAGACGTATTTATGGACAATGATAATAATATTTTACGAAAATCACGGCAAAACTTTCCACTGGTACGTCGTCGCGGCTGCAGTTAGTAAACAAACTGTATTAATTTTACATACAACGGTAATTAGAAACACATGGTAATTAGTATACGGTAATTAGAAAACGATAGTTTTTTTTTCTAGCTTATTACAACGTACGGAGTCCAAAGTACCTACTGTCTACATTTACATGATCAACTACGGTCAAACTTAAAAAATCAAGTACCTATTAAAATAAGTACAACGGTAATAAGAGAAGTTTTTAATCAAGGCTGCGGTAATTATATACTCACGTGCTTCATTGGCGGTACACCAACGTAAGAGACGTGCAACTGCTGATGGGCCGCGGCACACACTGAGGAGGGAGCATGAGGCAGGAGATGACGCGACGCGTACGGTGTTCATGTGCCAAATACTATTATTTCGGTTGTACTATTAATTATTCTGTGGGGATGTACACCCGAGAACAGAAAATGTCACGGCAATTATAACTTTTGATTGGACATGCGGTTACTTAATGATAATTATTTACAGACTGGTTCTATTGAGTCGATATTTTGTTATGCGATACTTAATATCTATGCTTAATATCGTTTAAAATATTGAATGGATCAAAGTAAATCTGTACGTTATAAAAATTACCAGCAAGTTTTAGCGTTAAATTGGTGTGCGGGCACGCCACGGTAATTAGAGAACAGAGGTTAAATTACAAAAGCCAATGTTTTTGTTTACAGCTAGATACGGATGCTAACTAACATATAAAAAAATGCATGATTGAATATGAAAATACTACGGATTATGCAAGCCTGGACACGTAAAAACTTGCTAATCGGAGAATGGCCACCCAGAAGAAATCTCAAAAGTAAAAACAGTTGAGAAGACAACGAATAACATAATTTCAAACCCTGATTCCAGATTGTGGCCAGCGAGAAGATGAAGGCGGTCGCATCGTGGGTGGTACGGAGGCAAACCCGGGCGCATGGCCGTGGATGGCAGCCATCTATCTCCACGGCAGCAAGCGCAGGGAGTTCTGGTGCGGCGGCACGCTAGTCGGGAAGAAGCATGTCCTCACAGCTGCTCATTGCACCAGAGATTCTAAGCAGAGGCCGTAAGTGTAATTACAGTTTAGTAGAATTTAGCACGGTCGGTTTTTTTTATAACATAACTTAGTCGAGCGTTAATATCCAACATTGCACATTTCGGAGTAAGGGACGCTGATGATATTAACGTCTGAACAACGTCTTTATTCCCAATCGTTTGAAACAGGGCTTAAATATCCAAATCTACCTAAAAATGTTGATATTCGCAGTCTCTTGCTAGACATGAACAATTAGTTTACAATCAGCATACGTACTATATGAAATCGTGTTCGGTCCTGATCGAACCAGAATATTAATCTAAAGGTCATAGCAGCAACAACCCTCGTCCTATGTTACACGGGTTCGTACGTTATCTTCTTTACCTTCTCCCCAATCAACTGTCTCGCCATCATTCACTCTCTTTTATTAAATGGCATTCCGCACACGATGCACCCATCATTTCTTTGGCATTATTCTTCCTCTCGATTCATCTCAGCTGCAGCAGCACACAATGTCTGATTAACTGTTTCTTTATAAACTCTTCAGGTTCCCAGCCCGTCAGTTCAGCGTCCGCTTGGGAGACGTGGACTTAGCGCGTGATGACGAGCCGTCCCGCCCCGTCACGCTGCGTGTCACGGCGGTCCGAGCTCACGACCAGTTCTCCAGGGTCGGCTTCTATAACGATATAGCCATATTAGTGTTATCAGGTAAGAACTCATAATTATCTTTGGATTATCGTAATTTTTGAAGAATGGTGTTCTCTTTCAGGAACAAGGTATGAACAGTACAGGTCCTTAGTGTTATTGAACAGCATGTTAATTCGTTACGAAATACTCAGTATCTTTTAGGAGTCTAGCTTTGTTCCTGGTTATTGACCAAAGGCTGAAGGTATGAATGGTACACCTACCCTGTTCACACCGGGACTTACAGCTTAATACGGCCGTTATTCCAAATGCGTACAGTGTACCTATGTTTGCACCTATTGAGCTTGTTACCTATGAGATACCTAAGACCCCACTGACTACAAACCTAGCCCTATAACAATTACCTAGCACCCTTGTTATCCTAACGCCCTAACCTATCATACAAACCATACCAAACGTAGGTTACGTTGGTTTTACGTGCGGGAAGTCTGTTACAAGGAGACCTACGGTAACAGACGGAATTTGGATAGGAATATAAATACACAAACCCGTGTACGTCGTGCAATGTACACAGGAAATGGTTTTCTCACTGGCGATCCTACAGACTCGCAGGATCGTTGAAAGCTAATTTAAGGGTGTCTTGGCAACAGTAAAAGGACTAACGGAGAGATGAATGAAACTCGACTCCAGCTTGATGACTAATTTATTACAATACTAAACTAAATTATATACAAATTTTGTGGTCAATACACATTGATTACTTACTATTTACATGTGTGTTGTGTGCGTATTCACCCGATGAAGCGAAGATCTTTTTAGGTCACGCCTTATCGCTGACAGTGTGCCGGTGACGCTGTAATGCTGTTGTTGGCGCGTGTAAACATAACCTGTTTACGGTTGAACATACCCCTTTAGAAAATACCAGCCTGATCTATGTCACGTTAGCTTTGATTCAGCTAAAACTGAAGTGTTATAAGGTCCTAAATTTCAGACTATTTATCATAAATTCTTAGTTAAATGACCAAAGAACAATCTAAACTCCACAGAATGATCAATATCGAACAAATATCAGAGACTTCACTAACAATCACTTTCAAACTGTTACAGAAAACGTCCAGAAATCGAAATACGTGATCCCAATCTGCCTCCCACATGGGGTGCTGACGAGGCAGTTGTTCGACGGCGCGGTGGCCACCGTGGTGGGCTGGGGCACCACTCGCTACGGAGGGGGGGAAAGCTCCAAGCAGCTGGAAGCCAAGCTGCCAGTGTGGAGGAACGAGGACTGCGACCGGGCGTACTTCCAGCCCATCACGGATACGTTCTTGTGTGCGGGGTATGCGAGGGGTGGTGTGGATGCTTGTCAGGTAAAGATTTTTCTGTAGTTTTGCATTTTTTATTTCATTGAGAGGGCCGCGCTTGACCACTATCTCGCCCGATGATAAGTGATGATGTGGGTGACGGTGATGCACGCTTGCTTAGAAGTGACCTATTCACTCTCAAGACTGTTATTTTAATTAGTTAAAACTTAACTTAAAATTACGATTATGGATCATTAAATTGTGCAAAATAGCGTAGATAATGTGATTTTAACTGCTTGTTCTATTTTATCCTGAGTTCGATCCCCAGATCAAACAACTTTTGCGGCTGTCTTGCGCACATAGATCCCATTACGGTAATGTTTCAGCGTAGCAAATTCGCTTGTTTACAATCTTCTTTCCACCTGTATATGTTTAAATTCTAAGATAAGTAGGTTCGCCAGTTAAATATATCAGGGGCGGATCCAAGATTCAATTCTCCTGGGGGCGGGCACGAGGAACTCTTTCTTGACTTGATTCGATGCTTGATTAAGCCAGCGGGGACTGTGTTTTTTTATATTTTTATTGTTTGTTTAATAATTTTATCGATGTTACTATAGCCAAAGCACTAGGACACTAAGTAGGTACTAGGTATCTAGGTATATACTCCTAGTTACTTGACCCAAATTACTTCACAAGAGCTACTAATTATAGGATAGCACTTTTTTAAACTTACATAGAATGATTGAATGGCTGCTGTCGGAATGGAAGTGATTTGCCTTGATACCTAGTAGATTCAGGAGCGAGCGAAGCGAGATCAAAAATTTTACGATATTTCACGCGCCCTCGTGCCCTCGTCCCCCGCCCCCTGCATCCGCCGATGTGCAACGACTTCGGCAATTTTAAGCCAATCTAGGCTTAGCTAGGTACGGAACCTAATAAAGCACACCATACCTACTTAGGACAAAATGTTTCATCATGGTTTCATCCCTCTTACCAAGAGCATTTGAGTTCACCAAAAACTAGAAACCTCTATTTCTAATAATTTCTTAAATGTTTCAGGGTGATTCCGGGGGTCCACTCATGCTGCAAGTGGGCGGTCGCTGGACGCAGATCGGTGTGGTTTCGTTCGGAAACAAGTGTGGAGAGCCAGGGTATCCTGGCGTTTATACCAGGGTCACGCATTACTCCAACTGGCTACTGCAGAATACTGTGTAATCATTACGACATATTAGGTACACCTAGGGTTTAAGTACCGACAGTCAAAGTGTTTGTAAGTTTATCTAAATTATGTTTTGTAAGAAAAAAAAATTGTAGATATAAAAGTTTTCAGATAAATGAGGTACTTACAGTAGGCCGCATGTCAACGGTAACTTAAGGTGGCGTAACATAGTACGACTACCTACTGATTTTCAATAGGATGCCGAGGATGCGACGCTAGCTGACACTGTTTGTTACCACTGATATTAAAAACGAAAAGCTTAGCACTCAGTTAGCTACCTCTTTCTTTTTGTTTCTGGCTAATACTAGTGAAAATATTATAATTTCAGGTGCTTCTTTACCATCTCCCATAATGTTACCAAATGAACTCATAATGTTTAAGTTGATTATGCTTAAGATAAATATAATTATTTAATTTCAAACAGTAACTTATTAAAAAAACACTGGAAATCTATTGCACTTGACCTAATTTATATAAAAACTAGTTGAAGTAAAATTGTAATTTAAATATATTGTGATAATATTATTTTATACTTAACTGACTGTTAATTATATAAGGTGAAAAAAATAAATTAATTAAAGATTTTCATATTTTTCTTTTATCGACTGCAACCCATAACCAACACAGATGTGGTATTAGGTAGGTACAAACATTTAAATTACTAAAGAGAATCAATAACGGGTGCCCGACGCTCATCCTCTGGACAAGGGGACGGTACCGACATGTGTAGATTGATCCTGTTAGTTATTCCTCTGACATTTATGTCGTACCCTGCTTGAAAATAACCTACGTAATAAGTAATACTTGATTGTGTGACCCATTGCTAGGCACAGAGAAATTTACATTGCTGCTGGGTCAGATTGGGTCATTTGGCTCACTTGTCTACCTACAAGCGCCCACGCTGAGTTCTCAACTGAATTTATTTGACAACATGTCTTGACAAATAATTTCATCATCGAGAAATTCTAGAGATAATTCGTTGAATAGCAATGCTGATTCTCTGGCCAAGGAAAAGCCCAGCCAACGTCACGTGAAGAGTCGACTAACCGTTTGCTTACATCTCGAAATACTCGATGAGCACTCGGACCCCATGGACCTAATGTTTCAACCCTAAACGAGATGAAAAGAAGAGATTTATTATTTACATTTATCTAGATGAAAGCAGGTATTCATTCTTACAAAACTAGGTTGAATGGGAAGTTACACGTTTACGGTTCTCATGATTGAAAACAAATCGTACTGTCGATTTCAGAACGAAAAATGTAAAACGTCATCTTTGAACTAGTTAGAATTTATAACATGAAAACTATTGCTATCCCTGTCATTGTCTGTGCGTTTGAAAGAGAGACCCATCAATGACTTTGACTTGACAATAGTGACGTTTTGACGTTTACCTTTCGGCTAAATAAATTGACGTTACGCCGTGACTAATCTTACGTTTTTATTTGGTTTTTAATAAATAAACATGTTTTAATTTCAATCAAACACCATTAGGGATACATAATAAACTTTCCTAAAAGTCTTAATGACGTGATTGTAGTAATTTTGGTAGCAAAAACAGTTCAAGATGAAGTATCCGACATCACCTACTCCTGGTACGAGTAGCTATCCAAACTTTCCAAGGAGTACGTCTCCTTTGCCTGCACCGGCTAATTACCAGCCCACGACGGCCAGTGCGGCTGTGAAGCGCTACAAGTACATCAAAAGACTGTTCCAATTCAATCAAATGGACTTTGAGTTCGCTGCATGGCAAATGGTGTACTTGTTTGTGGCGCCACAGAGAGTTTTTAGGAATTTCAATTATAGGAAACGTAAGTATTGCGAGAATGTGAAGTGTTTAATAGAAGGCTAGGTCCTATGTTTGGTAGGAAAGTCCTGTAAGAACACCGTATTTGTTATAAGTGGGGCTTATTTACTTAGCTGTGATAAGAAAGTTCAAAAACCTGGCAACTCTTAGTTAAATCGCAGTCTGGCTTTAAGAGAGACAGTAAAAAGAATTTTCTATAGGCATCTTTTTGTTTTTCATCTAGATCTACATATGAAAAGTGATATTCAATGCTTCTGCTTAAAACAAAAAGGATTTAATAAGTGATAGGTGCTATGTGAAAATAGTCAATATCTTATGCAATAATAAAATGTTCCAGGAATTAAATCGCTTAACTTAGTTTCATTCAATAATTTATTTATAATATATAGGCACACCCACAATATACAGAGAAAAAGGAACAGAAAAATTTGTACAGAGGTGATGCTTATTTCTATAGAAATCTCTTCCAGCACACCTGCGAAAGGAAAGATATAAAAAGAGAAGTAGACAAAGTGTGTAGAGGGGAAAAAATAAACACATAAAACAGTTCACAGCTAAGTAATAGACAATATTACAAAACTAGCTGCCTTACCTACCCTAACTACACTACAAATAATCAAACAAACTCTTCAGCTTTATAATATTAGTATAGATGTTGATAAAACTCCTTTGCAAATGAACAAATTTGATTACCATAAAAAAAGGTTATAGTGATTCAATCTTAAAAGATAGACATATGCTGTCGTGGACTTTTTTTGAACTTTTAATGTGGAACATTGCCATCATACATGATATTTACGCAGTGCACGCACACATGCAAACTCTGAAAAAGGAATAATTTTCCTGTTTTTGCAACATTTTTCATTTATGCTCTGCTCCTATTGGTCGTAGCGTGATGTAATATAGCCTTTAACCTTCCTCGGTAAATGGACTATCCAACGCAAAAAGAATTTTTCAATTGCAACAGTTGCGATCAAACAAACAAACTCTTCAGCTTTATAATATTAATAATATTATAGATATCTTATATTTTCAATTTCAGATACAAAGTCACAATTTGCCAGAGATGACCCAGCATTCTTAGTTCTACTTAGTATATGGTTATTCTGTAAGTATCTCGATACACAAACGTATTATACTTCTTTACACTTCAAAGAATTTAACTACTAAATAATGCATAACTTTTCCATTTGAAACATTGGGTATTGATCATGTAGGCTACCATAAAAGCCCGATCTACCGTAAAACCAAGGATTTACCAGTAAAACCTAAGATTTACCAAGTCTTACTGGTAAAAGACTGAAATGAACTAAGATATAGTTCCAGCTTTTACTAGCAATCTTGACTTGTAAATGTTCAAAAATTGTTATGGCTGTGACACATTATGATACGAAATGATGAGAACAATGATTGATTAGCTTCCCTTATTCATTCATTAACAACATGATTTTAAAACATTTTCGAATGCTTTTAATGGAAGATGTTTTAAAATCATGAAATATATTTTATCCTTAGATTTGCCATGTGCATGCTGATGAAAGCCGAAAATTAGCTGTTATCGTAGATTTCAGATTTTTACCAGTTAGACTTAGTAAATCTTAGGATTTACTGGTAAAGCCTAGGTTTAACTGTAATTCGGGCTTTTATAGTAACATATACAAATTATACAATACCCATTTCATTGCTGCTATGACCAAAGTTATTGCTGATAATATTTTGTAGATTTTACTGTGAAATGTGCTACTACAGTTAACAGCAAAGTAGCTATACGTAATCTTATCAGCAATCTAGAATTTTATCAGCTTCTTCAGTATCATTAACCTAGCTCACAACTCATGCTTTTTTTTAGATGGAATATATCTTACTAGCTTCTGCCCGCGGATTCGCCCGCGTAAATTTTTTATCTTCCCAAGGATATACATACTATCCTATGTCCTTCCCAGGGTCTCAAACTATCTCCATGCTAAATTTCATCTAAATCGGTTCAGTAGATCTAGATATTACCCCCTACAACCTCACAAACTTTACCTCTTTATAATATTAGTAAAGAAATATTACAATTTTAGCAATTAGATAGTATACCTATCAACCAGTTAATGGGTTAAATACCCAGTAGGTCAGTACCTACTCATTCAGCTTTCCAGTTAGACTGACCCATTGAAGATGGGAAAATACAGGGACCCATAGAAAACTGTGATAGTAATAAATACTTGTTGAACATTTCCAGTATCGTCAATATGTCTGGGCCTGGCGCTGAGGCTGTACGCGGCGAAGGTGGCGTTATTTGTACTGTTCGTGGTGTTTGTGGACTTCATTGGAGCTGGAGTACTTGTGTCCACGTTATTATGGTAAGAACCTAAAATTATTTTAAATATATTGCCATATGGTTGGTGTATTTCGTGATACAATGATTTTTCATAGCCTGTTTCGTCCAACTCCTAAGCATCTCTTCTATCTTTCGCGATTACCAATCAAGTTTATATTGTTCCCACTGCTGGTACACAGGTCTTTGTGAGTGGGCAGTAATACACCACGCTGGCTCTGTGTGGATTGATAGGTGCCATCTAATTTGATTTTAGAACATGCGAATTTCCTCAAGATGTTTTCCATCAACTTTTAGCGGGAATTGCTAATGAAATAAATAGGGATGTTAACTGAAAATTAGTTTTTTGTCCGTCAGGTAGATTAATAAAAAATATTGGACACGTATTTTTTTCCTTTTGGCACGTAAACTTATAGTGACGAAGATATAAAGCGTTGAAATATCGTGTGACGTCACGCCGCTAGTACACTTTATACTACCTTAGTGATGTCACAAGCCCCCACTCCTAAACTTTGATGTACTTTATCTTTGTCAATTCTTAATGATTTGGTAAAGGAAAAAATACGTACCCAATATTATATGATATTCTCGCTGACGGACTAAATAGAATTATCATTTTTCTACCCAGCAAACATCCCTATTACACGAAGTTAAGTAAGTTAACCCACAACGGTCAACTCATAAATCAGGGTCGTAACCACAAGGCCTACATGGCTGCACTAATCTTAGCGTGTCGATGACAAACACAAGCTCATCCTAGTACAATTTCTTAACTGGCCCATAATTCAGCCTGAACAAACCCGTCCGTTGACGCAATTATGAGGTCCCCACCAGGGCCGGATCTAGGGCAAATGCCCAGAGCGGCATTAATGAGGGGAAGCCAAATTGAACCAACAACCCCTTTCATTTCATCAGAAAACCACTCACTTATTCGTGATGTGGTGCTTACATTTTCAAGGTCGCTTCGCTGTCGAATGTTATTGGATCTTGTTGTAAACCCAACGTTAAATAACTTAAAATTGATAATTTTGCGCAAATTCTTAGGTGAAAATTTCGAGCTCACTTCGCTCGAAGTTGTCAAAAAAGCAGACGAGGCGACGGTCAAACCCGCATTTTTTTGTCATTAAATAATATCCTGAAATATTTACCTCCTTACAAGGCGTCATTTTAAAGGGCGGCAAATATTATCTATGCCCGGAGCGACGAAATTGCTAGATCAGGCACCACGACCATAGATTGGCGCTCTGTCGTTTGTCTACGGTTTCCACAAATGAACATTGAGCCGTCGGGATTTTGGTCGTATATTTATTGTGTTTTATTTATATATTTGTTTTATGTGTTCCCTACCCTACCTACCCTACTCTACCTAACCCACCCTACCTACCCTACCCTACCTACCCTACCCTACCTACCCTATCCTACCTACCCTATCCTACCTACCCCACCTACCCTACCCTACCTACCCTACCCTACCTACCCTACCCTACCCACACATACATACTGTGACTCACTTTCTGTGTTTATACTATTTTGTTATTATTTATCTTATTCTATTTTATTCCTTAAATATTGTATGTTCCGTGAATGTGTCCGTGGCATCAACAGGGCCCTATCAGAATAACAGCGCAGCGATATTTTCTTTTTAATATCGTCGCACATGCTGAGCCTTTTCGGTTTCGCACAGGGTTTTTTATTTTTTATTATTGTTTGTATTTTGCTTGTCTCGTGTCTCCTGTGCGAGTCACAAATAAATATTTCTCTTTCTTTCTTTCAACATTCGCCACATACTTGTGAACAGTCATACTGCCTGTTCACTACACTAATTTATGCATGCTACGACTTCCAGGTACGTGAGCAACAAATACTTGCGGCGCGACCAGGACGGGCCGGACGTGGAGTGGGGCTACGCCTTCGACGTGCACATCAACGCGTTCTTCCCGCCGCTGTCTCTACTGCACTTCTTCCAGATTGTGTTCTTTGAGAGTGAGTTCTTTTGACCATACTGTGGCTTACTTGGAGGTATCCGGGAAAAAAAGGTGTAAAGTCCCGCATTTCTCCATTGAAAGGGACGACAAGAGGGATGTTGTGTCTGGTCCAGGCCCAACGGTTGTTGTCGGACTGTTGTATGTGTTGAAATCGCGCCGAAAACTCTGCTTGCGCGATGCAGGATTTTGTTTGACATCAAGTCATTAGTGGCATAAATGCCACTACAGGCGCTTACGTGGATGCCAAGTTGGGAGCAAAGCGAAGTGTCGAACATATGAAACTACCGTTTGCTTCCATACTCGCATCATCACTCACATAACGCGTCTAGCCATAAATACTCGCGTTGTAGCACAAAAAGAAAGTTATTTTTTTTAAACTTCCATTTTTGTTAACAAATTATAATCGCAGGTTATATTCTGTAGCGGAATGTCTATCTACTCTGACTTATCTGACCACAGTGACTCAAGCTTGCGTTTAACCATAGACTTTTTTACGATCCTTTTTACAATCCGTTCAACCGACTTTGAGTTCTATTCAACCAACATACTAACATATAATTGACATTGAAATTAAACAAACGTTAAATGACATAAAACAATGGTTAGATATTAATAATTTAAAAATAAATATATCAAAAACTAATGTACTTCATTGCAAAACATCTAAAAGTAAACCTATACGCCTTAATGTGGCACTTAACAATGAAAAAAAAGAACAGGTACATAATGCAAAGTTCCTGGGTGTAATACTTGATGAACATTTTACTTGGAAGAATCACATCGAAATAATTTCTAAAAAAATCAACCAATTCGTATTCGCTTTAAAAAGAATTAAAATGATTACATCGTTGCGTCCCGCCATAATGGTGTATCACGCATACGCTCAGTAATACGATACGGTATAGTTGTGTGGGGAAACTCTTCTGAACTGGCGAAGATTTCCATCGCCCAAAAAAAGTGTAGTCGTGCAATATCCAAAATCCAGTGGTCTGACTCATGCAGACCTATATTCAAGTCGCACAATCTATTGACGGTCCCATGCATTTATATTTACGAAGTGGCCAGGTTTGTGAGGTCCAATCTTGAACTATTTGAGCGGAAAGAACACAAATAAAAGGAAACCTACTCATTTAGATTTTGAAATGCCCGTTCCAAAGCTACAAATTTTTCTCCCCTAATTTACAATGCTTTGCCAAGGTCAATTACTCAACTACCCTTCAATAAGTTTTGTGTTTCGTTGCGGACGTGGTTGTTACAAGAGATGTTTTTATTCGATAGATGAGTTCTTTCGAAAGTGTCCCTGTAAATTCTATACAATAAAGCACAGACATATTTAATTGTTTAGTAGATATATTTACATAAATTGATGAAATGTGGTTACCTAGTAATTAATACATTAATTAAAACTTGTAATATTGCTTGATATATATTGGCCAAATGTGTGTTACTTAATATTGATAAGAACTTGTACCTACCATATTTGAAGCAATAAATAAATGAATTGAATTGAACATAAGGATGACATAAAAATCATAAATCTGTTATCCAAAACGAACTGTCATTCCATATGTCATATCACCAACGCAATATAAGTCAAAATTGGTTGAACGGTATGTAAAAAGGGATACCTAATTTAAATGGTTTTTCGAGTCGAGAAAAACACCCATAAACTACTATTTTCTACTTCCAGACGTACTGTTCCACGACGGTTTCTTCTCCTGCCTGATCGCCAACACGTTCTGGCTCGCGTCCATCATCTACTACCTATACATCACATTCTTGGGATACAGCAGTAAGTATCGCTTCTATAGAACAGTCAGGGGCAGAACTATGTGCACACTTACGATTTTATTAAAAAAATATTGAGCATACAATCTTGAAGTAAGAATACGAATTTTGCTAGACAGTGTACGTGTTCAATATTTCACTATTTTAATCCTTAATTTAGACTAGGACTTGTGAATTTCGCTAAATATGTGTAATTTTGCCCTTGCTTGGCATTACGAATAGTTTCTTTAGCAATCTGTCAGGAGCTAAAATAAATACACAGTGAAATTAGAGAGAGTTTCTGAATAAAAAAACAATAAAGTTAATGGTAGGTATCAATCTTCGATCAATAGAAGGTATCAATTTTCGTAAATTTTATGTAACAATGATGTTACGTAAATCAAATAAATTAAAACTACAAAGTATTATAATATCAGAAGTCCCCAATTTCGCTATGTATAACCATATTTTTGCCCGTGACTGTACAAGAACTAAAATGTTAATTGACTTTCAGATTATGGAAAAGTTGTTGATTCCGGTAAGTCTGAACTTTGTATCGGCACGAAATATGTGGAATTTGCTCTTGCGGTGGTAGAATTGTGATCTATACTAATATTCTAAAGATTTTATTTGTGGAACAACTAACGAAATATGCAGTTGTGGTTTAAAAGAAGATGTAGTGACAAAAAGTGAAAAGAGTATGCTAAGATGGTTCTGCCATGTTGAGAGAATGAATGAAAGAGCGACTAACAAACGATATTTACAAGGCAGACGTGAATGGAAACGCCGGGAGTGGACGTCCTAGAAGGACATAATATAGACCTTATTAGTGATGTTCTTCAAAAAGGCCAGGTGCGCAGTACTCATAACCGCCATGCGTGTATGACTAGATGTATGAAAGTGATTGAAGCAAAAGAAGTATGTAACGATCGTAGCAGGTGGCGTTCTGTATCTTCCTCCTACCCCCACGGACAAAAGGTCTGAGTTGATATATGTATGTAAATGGTGCACGTCTGCCCAAACTTCGGGGAATACGGGTCTGATGCTATTTATGGAGCGTTATCTCCTGAACCACTGATCCATTTGAACGACATCATTTATAATACTCACAGTGGATCTTTGTGTCTCTGAAGTTGGCTGCAAGACCCTGCGCAGTTGCTATTTCTGTGTCAATGTTGAAGGTGAAGATAGCATTGTATAACTGCCTCTTTCACTCGCTTACGTGTGTCGCCTCGTGCTATCTCGCTTACTCTATGCTGTATACATCGCAGAGCCAACTTCAGAGACACGAAGATCCGATGTGACTATTATATGATATTATTCTTCCAAGCTTATGATTCTTAAACTTGATCATTTTCTTCAAGTAACAAGTCTGTTCTGTTCGTGCCTCAGAATACATGTTATGGCTGGCCTTCGTAGATCTTGGACACTCGTTATGAGTAGTCAAAAGCCCGAAAGCAACCAGTCTTACCAAGAGTCCTAGTGTTACCCACAAAATGTGTTATACCGTAATTGGGTTGTGGAGCTCAAATAGGCAGGCACTCCATATAAAAAAAAAATTAAAAGCCTCCGACTGGCTATTTTATAAGTGATCCCCCGACGCGAGAACGAGGTTTTTGGGACGAGGGTTTTTTAATTAATTTTTATTTCATGCTTTTTTAAACAACAATTATATAATAAATAGTATAATTCGTCGAAAAGTCGAGATTTTAACACGAGCGATGTAGTCAAAAGATACATGCGAGTGTTAAAATAAAGCCTTTTTATGCGAGACACTAACGATTCCTTTTGCACTACCTTACTTAATTAAATACAAATAAGTTCCAACAAAAAATTATTAGTAACGTTCAGACTAAAAACCACAGACTATATAAGTACACACAATGCGTGCTTTTCAAAAGTCATTTCGTAACTTATTATGTAATTTTGTTTTTCTTTTTATTATTATTTTCTAATCTTGTGTCTGAATGTTCATATTTCGAAACGAATTTCTTAGGCAATGTGTTGCATAATAGACAAGGTAGTAGAAAAGTGTTAAAAAAAAACGGTTCATCCGTTTAAGAGCTGTGATGCCACAGACAGAAACACAAAAATACACCGCTACACAGCAACACACGTCAAACTTATAACACCAATCTTGTTCCGTCAGGGCTTAAGAAAACTGATAATCAGTTAAATCCAGTAATACAGGCAGCCGGAAAAGACTAGGCAGATGACGAGGAGTTGGAGTGATCATCTCTTGTTCTTGTTCCAGATCTCCCGATGCTCCACAACGCGCGCGTGTTCCTGCTTCCACTGCCGATACTAGTGCTCACCTACTTCATCACCATCATCATGGGATGGAACCTTAGCGAGATGCTCATGCAGTTCTACCTGATGAGAGTACTGCACTGATCTAGAAAATATGTTGCATCACTTGGAAATGAGGGTAGAAGAAAATTTCTTATGAAAATGTCTTGTTAAAGGTCTCTGAGGCTGTACAAAATCAGGCCATAATTGTCCCACCGCTGGGCAAAGGCCTCGACGTCGAGCAATTAATGATGCTAAGAAATTGTATTATTGTTATGGCTTATTCCAGATAAGTCGAGAAATGAAAGATACACAAGACAAATGAAATGAATTTCATTTGTCTTGTGTAGTTTTACAATTAGTGTCTTTCCGAAGGTCGATTTCTGGTCGAAGTCGATTATTCGGCTATCGCCGCAACCGATGGTTGAATAACACAAACCCCCGGTTTATGAATTAATTAAATATTTGAAGTTGAGCATAGGTCAAACTTTACTTTTGCCTGAAAACCTGTAAAAAATTCCTATTAAAGTAGGGTTTGACTTTACACGTTCTTAACTACAAATACTCAATTCAGAAACCTGCCCTAAGAAGTTCAGTTTAAAACTAACGTTTTTGGGGTTCCGTTCAATTGTTAGCGTCACAAGTGATCAAATAAGTCGAAATTTAAAAAATTTAACCATTGGTTGAGATAACTACGGATTAAAAATCCGGGCCTAATCTGGCTGGAATCGAACGAACTGTAACGAAGAGGCAGCAGGCGGGCATCATACTCCGTTGCGCCGGCCAGTCGCCATCGCCAGAAAATAGTCACATCAAAAACAATAAATAAATCCGGCCAAGTGCGAGTCGGACTCGCGCACGAGTGGTTCCGTACCCAAAGGGTAAAAACGGGGCCCTATTACTAAGACTCCACTGTCCGTTTGACTCTGTCACCAGGCTGTATCTCATGAACCGTGATAACTAGACAGTTGAAAGTTTGTACGTGGTAACCCTTCGTGCGCGATTCCGACTTGCACTTGGCCGGTTTTATATGGTTTGAAATTTTTGTAAAATGCGTTTATTTATCAGTTGTTTGTCTAACAAATGATCAATTAATTAATATTCCAACTTATTTGATAATATGTGACACTAACAATTCATGAAAAAACGCATTTTACTAAAATTGTAAACCATTACTAACATATTGGTTGAGTTAATTATTGATAAAAAAAAAGAACTGGGCCGTAAGCTAAAATGAGCTGAAGTTTTGGCCGACACCAAAGGTTGCGTCGGACACTATTTACAAGTGATGCAATTTTTACAGTGTATGTATAACATATAAAGTACTGTACTATCATAATTTTAAGGTGAGGAATGAAGAGAAACTGTGTCATATTGGAACGACAATACTTGATACTAGTAAATCCCTTTCTTTGAGAAACTGATTGATTGGGAATTTAAAATTGATGGAAGACAATTTATTGAAACCTACTAATATCACTGCACAAGTTCTCAGTGATTGTTTTTCGATGAGGAATCAATTAGATTTTGTATGCATGATTATAAATTAGAGCATTTATATTGATTTTGCTAGTACCCTTAAATATGCAAGTCTTCGAACCCTCGAAATGATTCCTAACGATACCTGATATTACTTAACAAAGCAAGTAACATAATTATTAAAATTACTTTGGTATAATTACATTATTTTGTAAATAGTAAAATAATTAATATTTTATAAGAAATAAATTAAAATACGTTTATCTGATTGAATTTCATTTATTGGATCTAAAGTTACACATAAGTCTTGGTTACATTTTAGAGTATTGTCTACTTTGATTGATAAATAAATAATCGTAATTTTAATCATCATCTAATACAATAACTTCATCTGAAGTAATAGGTTTGGGTCTCTCAGTGAATGGCAGTTGTTTTTTAGCGTCGGGCTTCTTCGTGCCTTGTTTAGGGACCGAAGTCTTAGTTATGGTCAGCGAGGATGGTAGTTTATTGAGGGATGCATTGATCTCATGGCTCTTGGATATAGGAAGGTGCTTTTGTCGCTCTGCTAACTTCTCCTGCAGTGTCTTCCCTGGACTGACCTGTTGGTGCGGCATTGGAGGCTTGGTATGTATAGCGGCGCCCACAGTGGACGCTGTAGACATATGGGCCTGCGCAGGCATCGTATGCGATGAATGGGATGATGTGTGCGCTGCCCCGAATGATGATAGGTTAGCAGACAGCGACGCAGGTAAGTTTTGTAGCACAGTCCCCATACTAGGAGTTATAGGCGTCGAATTAGACTTCTGTAGCGCGCTCACCACAGGTATAGGCGCAGCTTTACTCACTGGAGGCATTGTCGGCGCAGTGAAAGATTTCGACGCCTTCATCTGAGGGTTCACCGGAGCCCTCGTTGATCCTGGCTTCGGACCACGTTTCTGCTTCTTCGCAGGCGGCATGAACGACGACGAGAAGCTCTGACCTAAGAACTGACGATAAAACTCGGCTTGGAAAGAATTCTGCAGCGTACTCTGTAACGCGGTCTGCAACGTCGGGCCGTACGCTAGAGCGTTTATATTGGATAGGTAAGACAGGGAAAGGGCAGCCGCGGCTTGCTGCATTGGGTCGTTTAACATCGGCATGAAGCTCTGGAACGCAGCAGCCATGTCATGCGCAGACATCTTCGGTAACCCTGAATTCGACGTCGCCGTCGATGTCGAAGGCTGTGGCGCCTTCTGCTCTGGCTTCGAAAGATTCGTAAACGTTGGAGGCACTACCTTCACAGTTTCAGTGACAGCAGCTTTAGCGGCTTGCTTCTTTTGAGCGTTCTGCTGACTCTTATCCAGACTAGCCATCGTCGCCTCATGCTTCAGTTTCTGAATCAACTTCTGACAGTATTTCATGCTTATGTCGACTAGATTAGTATTTTCAGCAATCGTTTCACTAGTAGCTAGCTTATAACCTTCTATTAATAAGTTCGTAAATTGTTTCGAGTTCGGTTGTTTCTGAACTCTCTGGTACGCTCTGTAGATATCCAGCATTAAACTGTTCAACGCTTGCCGTTCCACCTCATTGCTCTTCAAGTCAGCTTGCTGGCTGAACTTGGTCAGTTGTCCTTTGAGAGATTGGACGCAAAGCGAGAACGCTTGCTGGGCCAAGTCTTCTCGGTCAGAGTCACGCAGGTACTTCTTGTCAGGATCAGGAGTTCTTTGCAAGTGTAAGCTCAAGTCCAAAAGAGTTTTGTGGTCGTCGATCTCTTTCAATATCTCCAGAGTGAGTAGAACGGAGCGATTCATGTGGAAAATGAAGCTGCCCGGTCTGTCTACTTCTTGTGAAGGTATTTTCCAAATGTTGTTAAAAAAGTTGGAGGGTTTCCTTTCACTGAATAGTCCTCCTAATTTCTGGCCCGACCTGGCAGTGAAGTTTGATAACATGAGATCTCGACATCTTTCGATGTCTTTACCCTTTTTGTAGTAAAAGTGATAGTGGGCGATTCTGTATATGGCTTTGTAGTGTGGCGGAAAGCGGCTGGCGCAATCTTCCAGCGCGTCGAGGCAGGCTGATACGATCTTCATAATCTCGTCATCTGTGAGAGGTTTCGATTCGTTGGACGACTTTGAGGCCGAGCTATCGCTGCTGGAATCACTACTGCTGTCCGACGACGACTCACTGGAACTAGAGTCAGATGATGACGAGGAAGACGTGCTACTTGAACTGTCTTCTTTCTTCTCAGCATCCGTTTCCTCTTTCTTCTCTTCCGAAGGCTTTTCGGCTTCTGGTGATTTTTCTTTGACAGTTTCTAGTGGCTGTGGTGGCGACAGCAGTGTTGGTTGTGGTGATTTTTCATCTATAACAACTATTTCTTGTTTATTTTCTTCTACGGTCGCAACAGGTTTCGTGTCAGTTGCTTCTGTATTCGGTGTAATCGGTTCTTTAGACGTTCTTTCCGTGTCGTAGGATGCCGATCTCCTGACCTTAGCCGCTGCGGCCTCTGACTTCAAACGCTTGGCTTCGTGAGACTCCTCTTCACCGGCGTCGCTGATGGATCGCTTGAGGATGTTGGCCGGGTGAACTGATTCAGCAGGTTTCGGTTCTGTGTTTGTTTCTATTTCTGTTGGACTATCTTTTTTCGGCTTTCTTGAAAAAGGACCATTCTTCCATTCTTCGATACAAGTTGAGAAAACCTTGCCAACTGATGCGGGTATAGGCTTGTTTTCATGCTGCTCTATGTATTTTAAAATAGATGCATGAATTCTATAGTGTACTTCTAATACTTCTATGCACAAATGAGTCGGTGTGTTGTAGTTAATCTTCAGAGGGTATGTCGCGTCATTTTCCTTCAAACTTTTCATGGCCCATATGTAATAATCTAGGTATACAGATGGTGACTTGTTGCGTTTCTCACCCACTTTGCCCAACATATAGAAATACTGCCACAAATCAATGTCCGTGTTGCTATTTGGATCGTTAAGCACAGTTATGAAACATTTCTGAGTCGTGTCTAACATGTCTTCCTTCTGTTTCTCTAGGGACTCGAAGTCTTCCATACTCAGCGACTCGCTCGCCTGCTTCAGCACTCGAGAACAGAACGATTGCACTGTGTACGCGAACATACCATACTCCGTCCACATGTGATTTAGTGTGGGATCCAACTCCATAGATCTCTTAAAACATCGAATCACAGATTTTGCAGGATTCAAATATTCTCTTTCATGGTTGATGAGATTCTTACAAGAATTTAGCACTAGATCTAAATTTACAGCTTTTGCTAAAGATATTCTCGCCCACGATTCTACTCTGTCACTGTTTACGGCAACGTCTAACTTGTTAAACTTTACTCCTAACTTCACTTCTTCTTTTTTATAATAGTAGTCGCCCAGTAAGAAATAAATATCCTTCATTTTGTATGGTAATAGTGATGGAGTAAAAGGCAGTTTCTCTTCCACACCTTTAATAAATTTATCGATTTCTGGGAGGTATTTTTGAGGGTCACATTCCGGAGGCAGCAGCGCAAGTATTTTATGGAACAACTGTTCAGTATCAGCTGTGATGCCAGGGATCTTGCCTTCCAGCGCCGGTAACTCCGGAGGTCTAAAGATTTCATACAACTGCTGCGCCCTTTTCCAGTCTAAAGTAGATGACGTAACATTGTGATCCACAAGATATTTTAATTTATTTTTTCTTCCAGGATGCCCAAATAAGCAGAAAACACACTGTTCCATATACTGTACCACTTGATCTAGACATTTAGCCAATGACGGCGAACGCAACCTCGGCACCACCGTGTCTAAAGTAAAATAGAGTAGTTTTGCCTCAGATTTACAACACCAACCTCTTTTGCCCAGCTGTTCATGTGCAATAAATAAAACCATTAAAGGATTAGGAACTTCATCGCTCGCGACTTTTTCCTTGTCTATTCTAGCTCTTCCTTTATCCTCCTCTCTCTGCAATATGTAATGCACTATGATCCATGGGATGACAGTACCAAAAGGCATTTCAGACGCATTTGTCTCCACTTGGTGGCCAATAACTCTGATGAGGTCTTCTAGACCCTGACTTAGTTCCTTTGGGGACACAGAATCCAAACAAGTCAGGCCTTCTGTTGTGAGTATGTGTTCCATGCAACAAAGTATTTTAACAACTGCTAGGGTCCACTTATCATACTCCTGAGATCCCGTTGTAAACCTAAAGTAATGCTTTAGAGCCTCATGTAAGCAGATCAGAGACCATTTGAAGCATTCATCTGGCTGGTCTAAGGCCCAGTAAGTGTCTAATATAACTGATAAGTGTACTGCAAAATCTAGGGACACCTCTTCTTCATTCCTAGCCATAGTCTTGCAATGTTCAAAAGTATCAATTACTATTGACAACACTTCTTCATAGTTTCCTCTCTCATATGACTCCATAACAGTAGAAAGCTTCTTATTTCTCTCAAGGAACTTAATACCAGCTAAAACTTCATTCTCATTGACTTTTGTTTTGAATGTAAAGTTCACAACATTTAGATTGTATGTGTCATGGTGTTCTCCCATGGCTTCGAATTCATACTGAAGTTGGTACAAGCAGTCAAGGGCAAACTCATTGGATTTGTTTAATAATTGAATGTGGAGTTTCACCCAGAGGTAACGTAGTGTCAGTTCTAAGCATTCAGTACTTTCGAAAATGTGAGGCTTTAGACTCAATGTGATGCCTATGGTTTCAATTACACTTAGATCATGTTTCTGCTTGTCATCTGTTAAAGTTGTGTTAAATTTCTCATTTACTGAAAACTCTTCTATCAAGATATTGACTGTGGTATAATGTAACAGCTCCTCATCATTGTCACTAGTGCATGTTGGAACATCAATATGATTCTGATAGCATTTGTTAGCTTCAATAAATAACTCTGGAAGGCCCCGGGGCCATTTCTCTCTCCACTTAACAGCTAAAATACTCAGATAGTCTTTTAATATATCAATTATATCTCTTTTATTTTCTGTGTACTGGTTAATGAAGTTCTTGACATCTATTTGTTCATCTTCCGATCCAAAATACTCTTTTACTTCTTCAGGTTTTTCCTTCTCTTCAAATAGTTTATCAATGTCTGTTGTGTCTGGTGATGTTTCCCTTGCTTGGTTTTCCTTCTTCTCAATTATTTCTGGCACTAAAGAAATAGGTACCATTTTTCGCAGTGTCTCATAGATGTTATCACCCTGTTCTTGTTTGCTCATAGGCTTCTTTCGTCCAGATTTCCGCTTAGTGCACCATTCCCACTGTTCTAGAAAGCTAAGAGCACTACCTCTCCTTCTGACAGGACCTTTCTTGGCTGATTTACCGTCACAAGGTGTTTCAGCATTTTCTGCAAGCATTTCAACATCACTCTCAATCTTTTCTGTGTCAGTAGTTGCTTTGTCCTTGTCTGATAAATCATTGTTTTCATTCTCTGATACATTTTCTGAATTTTTTTCAGTTTCAGGTCCTGCTTCTTCAGTCTTACTTTCTTCTGGTTCTTCTTCTTTTTCTTTGGGCTCCTCACATACCTCCATTTTTTCTTCCTTATGTTCTTTCTCAAAAACAATTTCGATTTTACAGGCGTGACTATAATACTGCTCTGACATGTGGTGATGCATATGAACTAGTGAGTCTCCGACTGACTCCCAACTTAAATTGGTTATAGGTTTAACTAACTTTAATTCAGGCAAAACATATTTAAACTGCTCAGCTCTCTGTTGCTCAAGAAATACTTCATTGATTGCCTCTGCTTCTTTTATGAGTTTTTCAGCTTTTTCCTCATCAAATGGTTCATCTTCTTTTTCATTCCATTTGTAAATTGGGTTTAGATATTCCATAAAGTCTCTTATGTAAGGATAGACAGTGAATATATGTTTTCTGTATGCAAGGCCTCTCAAGTACCCTGGGTCTAATTGGAGTGCATCATGTATGGTTGAAATACATTCCTCTTTATAATCTAGACCGAGGAGCAGTGTGACAATCTTGTCGAGACAGGGCCAGTGACGAGGGTTGCGGTCCGCGCCGCGCTGGAATGCATGGAGCGCCATTTCGTAGCGTTTGACGCGCATACACAGCTGTCCCAGGCGGTACCACAGCATGACGTCCGTATCGTCTAACTCCGCAGCCGCACAATACGCCTCAATAGCCGCCTCTAAATCTTCCGAAGCGGTTAACATGGTCGCTAAATTCTTATAAGATAGATACTTTAGATTAAACAAAGGACCAGGTACCTTCTCTCCTTGCGCCGGTTTCTGAACATCATAAAGCAGTTCTGTATCGAGAAGGTCCTTGAGTAACTGAGTGGCATCTTTTAGATTACCCTTTCTTTGAAGCTCAAGTGCATTCGCGTATTGTTGCAATGCTATCTGTTCAGACGCCTCTCGTGTAACTTCCTCTTCTGATCCACTCTCCTCCTCCGATTCCTCATTCAAAGCAGATATTTTTATCATCTTGATGCTCAGCTTAAGTTAGTGAGAATCATTGATTTTTGGATAAATAAACAGCGAAAACCGGCTCACCGCCCGTTTCGATAACACTCACTTTGACATTTGTTTTGTCTTATTTGACAATTTGAGATTGCGATTGTTACACTACTACTCTACTAACAAGTTACCTGAACTTAAAATCTGAGATAATGATTATCCCCCAATAGGAAAAGAAGATCATTGAAGAATCATACATTCTGATTCCAAAAATTAATTAATTGCAGCTATCAGATAGAGAGGACGACAATTTATCACTATATTGGTAGAGAATTGGTGTATATTAGTTAAATCTGAACGCGTGAATTTTCCTATTCAATTCACAAATCTTACTGACAAAACAGTGACATTTGACAAATGTCAAGTGTAGAACATTGAGGTTATGAGGATTAGTCTTTCCAAAAATATTAAATTTGTAAACAGTTTAACTTAAAAACGATAAAGTGAATCGAAAATAATGCTATCCCAAAATTATTTTCTAAAGCGTACCTGGCCCATGCTAGTACAATGCGCAGAAGCACATAGAAAGCCCCGATGGCTGCCAGTGGCAAAAAGTAAAATCTATCGTATTCCAAAACGTCCAGTTGTATCGGAAGAGGAGCGTTTAGAACTTCTGCGTCTTCACAATAACTATAAGACTCAGATGCGGTCGTTAAGGAGGTTCTACCATGAGGAAATGATCAAAGAGAAATCAACTAGAGAGAGCGCAAGTTCGGAGATGTCCCAACGCCTGGAGGCTGAGGAATGGGCTCGGTGTGTGGAGCTGAACGAGAAGTGGAATGCGCAAGTTGCTGTGGAACGTGAGGAGAGGAGGAAGCTGGAGGTGGTCGCACTTGAGGAGTATGCTCTGAAGAAGATGGAGGTACAGGATCAGGTGCTGAAAGAAAGAATCGCGAAAGCTTCCGAGGAAATCAAAATACAGAAGGTAAGTCAAAATCAATCACCAAGTTTTTCAAGTTTTCTTTTTCAATTCAGACAAATTAGTACTAACCATGAGCCAATGATTTTATACAACAGATTTAAACTTTTTAAGATAACTCTATTTTTTTACTATGGACAGAGTAAAAGATGTGTGTGAATTTGCATAAGTTCTTTAAATAGTAATTACCTAATATTCAGTCTACTTTATAATTTCCATAAATATTTAAATAATATGATAATAGTATTACAAAAACACCTTTATTTTTCAGGAACTGAGTTCTACATTCATAACACCAGAGACCCTTGAAGCTGCCATAGATCACGCTCTGGCAAACCCCATAGACTACAACTTTGCCATAGACTTGAAAGGCAACAAGTATGAGGGAAGAGATGCACAGATTCAGAGTCTGAAAGCAAAGGAAGAACAGGCAGCAAGCGCTACTGCTAAGCAATAATTGATTAGTTTTTTTTGTAAATAATTTAGGTAAAAACAAGTTATATAAGAATTTGTGTGCATTATTTATTTGACTTTAACATTAAACATCCACAGATGAATAACATTATAGTAGTTAAAGACATCTTATAATCCCCGGCACATAAGTTGGCAAGAGTCATTAGATGCACAGAAGTTATTTTTAGGGTTCCGTACCCAAAGGGTAAAAATGAGACCCTATTACTAAGACTCCATGGTCCGTCTGTCTGTCACCAGGCTGTATCTCAGGAACCGTGATAGCTATACAATTGAAATATTCACAGATGTACACAGATTTTGCCGCTATAACAACAAATACTAAAAACAGAATAAAATAAATATTTAAGTGGGGTTCCCATTCAACAAACGTGATTTTATTGCCTTTTGTTTACGATAATGGTACGGAACTCTACGAGCGCGAGTCCGACTCGCACTTGGCCGGTTTTTTAGGAATCTTTGTTAGTGAAACAGGGCGCGGGGAGCGTTTAGGACCGTTCCGAGCGCGCTAGTGGTTGGTCAGTTGACACAAGGTTCGACTGACCACCCCCCCGGTGGGTTCCCGCATTGTCGAGGCGGGGGGGCTCAGTAACCGTGACTTGGACAACCACGGTGAAGCGAAGAGGAACCCGAGGAGGGGCCGCTCGTCAGGGCTTTTGCCGACAAGCCGACGACGTAGCGGCCAATAAGTAGGTTGCGGTGGCGTATGGGCGCCATCGCAACTGAGGCGGGCCGCGATGTGGTATAGTAGGCATCGCGGCTGAGGGTTGGAGGCCGCGGTGGGAGAGGAGTGCCGGTATTACGGAGCGCCGCTCGCCCTACCCACCGCGGCCTGCGCGGGGTCGCCACCGTCTGATGGCGGACGCGGTGGGGCCGCAGGGGAGGAGGAGTGTCGGTATAGCGTTGGCCGCTCTCCCTATCTCCTGCGGCCGAAAAGTGGTAGGTGGCGGGGCCACTGTCCTGACCCGTCACAGGGGGACCAAGGGTGCCATACACGGGGTCGTCTGGCGCCCATGTGCTGGTTTGGTCCCTGGGGTGGTCACGGCGTACAGTGTGTTCTGGTGCGCCGGTGATGGGGGTTAAACCCCAGAGGAGGGTCCGGAGACGGACAGCCGCGGCGGGTTCGCGGTTGTATCCTAACGCGTTCCATACCACATGACAGTCATTATATACATATGATTTGGGTTTATGACGAACTACTTTTGTCCCTTGCCTTTTTTAGAGGAAATAGTTTCAAGTGACTTGTAATAACAGCAAAATAACTTTCAATCTCAAAAAAAATCCAAGGTTTGTGGCATTCTGGAACATTACTGTAGTTTGGAGAATGGCATTTTTTTCTGTTTGTCAACCTGGGAAACCTTGCGTTTTAGGCATCGAGGCGGTCGCCTCCCCGACGCCTTCTTCTCCGAGTAGGATCGGCTCTCACAATCGAGCTCGCCGACCTCCTTCTGGACCATCAGTCTCACAGAAGTGAGGCCATTTCCCTCTCCAGTTTTCTGCCTACGCTAGCATGGCCCTCACAACTGCTGGCAAAGACAGGTCTCGCCCGATCCTGGCGACCAAGACCTGCCACGCAGGGCACTCCTCGAGCGTGTGCTGTGCAGAGTCAAGGTCGCCTCCACAGTGGTGGCAATTTGCCACTATGCAAAGCACACACTGCCTTTTCACTGAAGAAAGATTTAAGCGAAAAGCACAAGGAGTTTGTGTGTCGAGTATTCTTTGCGCAAGGAGGATGTATTGCATCGAGATGAAGGTCAAATATATTGGTATGTTTTAAGTTCAAACGCTAAAATAGTGAATACAATAATCTTTTTAGGGGGGGAACCAGGCGCTCGAAGTGTTCTTCGAATCTCCATGGCCGTCCAGGGTTTGGAGAATGGCCTACCTTACAGGATGGCTACCACCCACACTACAGACCTTCAGCCATCTACCCACACTGCAGAGCTTCAGCCATCTACCTACTGCTACTAAATTTTATAAGTTAGTTTGCCTTAGTTACCAGTATACCGTAAATTACGTAATTTATCACACATCACATGAAAATGACTTCATCCTTCATCAGTCAAATTTTATTTATTTATTTTTATAAAGACATTGCCCCACAGTAGGAATTTATCTTGGGTGCGATAACAAAAATTTAAACTCACCTTATCAAACACCCAGATCCGGAACAACTACCTGTACCTACGCCATACAAATATTTGTTCCGTGCAAGAATCGAAGCCACGACACGTAGCGCAGCAGCCGAGCGCTCAACCACTGCGCCAACCGTGTCGTCAATTGAGAGATGGACTTACCTAAACAAAAAGTAGGTCTGTGGCCCAGGAATGGGAATGTAATTGGCTGATAAAGTAGGCAGATAATTAAAACAACCTCACAAACTTTACCTCTTTATAATATTAGTATAGATGAGGTCGGTCGGTGTTTTTGCTATCGTATTGGCCACGACACGATAAACAAAAAGGTTTTTTAAATTAGAAAAATATTTTATTCTTGATTTTCGCTTGAAAACTCGTTCACATTCAACTAGTTGGTAAAAAAATATGTGAGCAGTTCACACGCGGTAGAAGTGTGTAACTTCCTATAAGATTTATGTTTTTACCCGACTGCTGAAGGAGGGTAATGCGTTTATCAATCTATGTATGTATAGTTCTCGCCAAACTTCTTGCCCGCTCTGAAGTTCGCTACAATGGCTGCGCAGTAGTAAATTTCATACAAAAACAGCACCGTTTCGTGCCTCGCGCATTCGGTAAACCAACTTCAGGGCGGCCCAGAAGTTTGGCGAGGACTATATGTATGTTTGTTCATATGTGACGTTCTAGAGACCAAACGCGTTAGCTGATTTTTACGTCGATCGATTCGTCAGAACCTTGCGAGTGTCACTGGCTACATTAAAATTGGAAAATGGAAAAACTAATTGAAACTAACTAAAACTATTAACTATCGGAGAATGGATTTTGGGCGCCATATTGTGGGGGCACAATTTCTTTTTCTACCAAACCCATCGTGTGGGGTATCAAAATAAAGGGTTTTAAGAGGTGATTTAAAAAATATATAACACTATATGTTTAAATGTAATTCGAATAAAAAAGTGTTAGTTAAAAAGTTATAAGTAAAAAAGTTAATTCAAAAAATCAAAAAACCCGTCAGCCAGCTCGCGAATATGTATTCTCCGACTGCACAGCATGATTTTCTTCTTCTTTTTAGTTCCCTTCTGAAGCAGTCGGGTTTTTGACTTTTTTTAATTCTCTTTTTTTAATGTCGTTTTGTCGTTTCATCGAGTTTCAAATTACACTGGAGCTAAAGATTTCACTTAAAAAAAAAAACAATAGGTATAACAATAAAATCATAATTTATTCTGTTCATGCTACATCGACATATCCTGGAACATGGTCTCCCAGTGGGGCACCAGGTTCAGCTTGTGCTGTAGGGCTCCTAGCGCCACCAGGCTGGCTGAGCGTGAAGCGTCGTCCGTGCCCACCGACATCACCTCCTGGTGGAATGCAGCCTTTGTACCCAAGCAGACCTGGGAAGCAAAACAATTAAACTTCTTTTATTCTATTTTTCATTAGCAACGGCGATGGAAGACATCGTGAGAAAACCTGGACACATAGTTAATATATGTCTCAAATCACCAACCAGCTTTGAGCAAGCGTGGTGTGATGATTAACCAGTTGAATGCCGTAATTTCCGAAACAATTAAAAGCCATTGTGTCTCGCGTGGATCCACGTTTTAGGGTACTCAGGGTTTAATGCTCGTGTCTTCTCAGTATGAGAAGTTCTGCTGTGGGACATTAACAAACTGGTGTGAGCATGAGGATCACGCGAAAAAAAGTTTGGTTAATTCGTAAAACGAGATATTCTATCAAAATTACTGGAACTGTGGTGTACACTTTCGATAGCTTGGAAGCTGACAACCAAAACTATCAAGACCCGACAACCAAGCCGGGCAGTCTTTTAAGGTCCATACAGAATTTCTCGGAGCCAGATTTTCAGGTTCCGTACCCAAAGGGTAAAAACGGGACCCTATTACTAAGATTGCACTGTCCGTCTGTCTGGCACCAGGCTTTATCTCATGAACCGTGATAGCTATACAGTTGAAATTGCCACAGTTGATGTATTTGTATTTCTGTTGCCGCTATAGCAACAAATACTGAAAAGGTAATAATATAAATATTTAAGTGGGGCTCCCACAACAAACGTGATTTTTTGCCGTTTTTTGCGATAATAGTACGGAACCCTTTGTGCGCGAGTCCGACTCGCACTTTGCCGGTTTTTTGTCTCGCGATTACCTCGGACATAAAACATGGTTGGCGAAAGGTGCTTGGCAAATATGCCTTGCCCTATCCCTTCGGGTAGTACAAGCGTGATGTAATATTATTTTACATGTCTCTTGCTCTGTAAGTACACCCTTACACCCCTGAATGCCGGGGTGTATGACTATCATTACAGCATAGGTTTTGGAATTTGAAAAAAGAACTGTCATACTCATACTGCACGAAGAATATTTTTAAAAAGTTAATATATTTTTTCTCGGTATCGATTAATTACTCGAATCGGAATCTAGACAATTTATTTTATAAAGATTTTATTTTAAATATGGAACTATTTGTTTCCACATCGTATGTTAGATGGAATCGATTTAAAAATCAAACTGGCCAGCAAGATTTGACGCGCTTGCGTGCGTGAAAAAAAATAAAAAACTTTTTTACAAAAATTACAACCGACTTCCAAACAAAAACACTACAAAGTGAAAAATAACTTCAATTTCGGAAGTCGGTGTTCCTGTTTACGTTTCTTCATTTTTTGACACCGACTTCCGAAATTGAAGTTATTTTTCACTTTGTAGTGTTTTTGTTTGGAAGTCGGTTGTAATTTTTGTAAAAAAGTTTTTTATTTTTCACTTTTTAGTTGTGGTACATAATGGACCAGTTCTATAGGCTAGATACCTACGCGCATAGTGCCCAAAATGAAGCTAGAATAGATTAACCCTATAACATGAAACTTAAACGAAACCAGTGCAATGAGAGTATACCAGGGTGAACTGTTCACACCTGCGTACCTCTTAAGAACGTACCAGAGTGATGTTATGTTATGAAATGGTGTAAACAATAAACAGACATACGATTGGATCTATCCAGAGTGATTTGCCGTCATTTATTGAAGAGTTCTGATGTATTTCTCCGAAGTTCTTCATCAGAGCTTGATGAAAATTAAATGGGACCACATGACAAGCACCCGCTTTCAAATTAAAAAAGAATCATCAAAATCGGTTCGCCCAATAAAAAGTTCTGAGGTAACAAACATAAAAAAAAAAAAAATACAGTCGAATTGAAAACCTCCTTCTTTTTGCGAAGTCGGTTAAAAAGGCAGTCTACTAGTAGGCGCGAAAGCATCGCGAAAATAATTAATTTTCTTGTTTGAGTTCTTTTTCAAAAGTTTTAAACATGTCTAGTGACGAAGACATAGATCTAACGCCCGATTTTATTAAAGAAAGGGCAAAAACAGTTGTCGAAAATATATTACCGCCGAACTCGAAAGAAAGATATGTAAAGGCATACGACGAATTTATGAAATGGCGCGTGGCGGTCAGAAAAAAAAGTGAAATCTCTTTCTGAAAGTGTTTTTATATCATATTTTGATGAATTATCTAAGAGGCTACAACCTTCTAGTTTATGGTGCTTTTATTCCATGCTAAAATCTACAATGATGACAAAACATGACGTGAATTTGAAAGATTTTTCTAAACTTACTGCTTTCTTGAAAAGGAAGTCTGACGGCTTTAAAAGCAAGAAATCGAAGGTATTTACTGCAGAAGAAGTACAGAAATTCTTAAATGAAGCTCCGGATGAAATTTATTTAGCAATAAAGGTACCTACGTATTTACTTGCCCTTTTTAATAAGTTACCAAAATATTTCACAAAAATACTATGCGAATTTGGTGCCTTTAATACAACTTATGTCTTTTTTACAGGTTGTTCTAATTTTTGGGATATCGGGAGCCTGCAGAACCGTGGAATTGACAAACTTGACAATAGAAAATGTAGAAAAACATAACAAATTACTACTCATAAAACTGCCTAACACGAAAACTAAAATTGACCGGTCATTTGTTGTGCATGAAGAATTTGCAAATTATGTTGAAAAATATCAAGCTCGTCGGCCTGAAAATGTGGATACAAATCGTTTTTTTCTTAATTACAGTAAAGGAAAATGCCACAGACAAGTAATAGGAAAAAACAAATTTACAGGCATGCCAAAGCAAATAGCCACATATTTAAAACTGAGTAACGTAGAGTTATACACCGGGCATTGTTTTCGCAGAACATCAGCGACTCTATTGGCTGATTCGGGAGCCAACCTCACTCTGTTAAAAAGGCACGGCGGCTGGAAGTCCAGCAAAGTGGCCGAAGGTTATATCGAAGATTCGATGGCAAACAAAAGCAAAATTACTTCTAAAATAACAGAAAATATAAACTTAAAATCACCACGTCAAAGCACATCATCTGAGCCATTTTTTAATGAAGAAAATAGTACCAGTCAACTGCCGCCATTTACGATGCAAGAACCTCAAGTCACTCAAACTCAAGTCTTATCATCACAAACTCATATTCAAACTATAAATATTCCTAAAAAGAACGTGACCATATCTCTTACAAATTGTAATAATTTTACTATTAATTTTAATTAAATACACATTTTTTTCTTCTTAATAAATGTTCATTGAAACCTGCTGTCTTGTTGTTTACTTACCTCACAATCGATATGTAAAGCAGAGTATTGATCTCGGGCGTAAGCATCAATTGCATACTCGGGTTAATTAGCCAAAACCCTCGTATGCAATTGATGTCATACAGCCCTTGGTTAATAATCTACTATTAACATAACATCGCGCATACATTCCGCGAAGAGTTGAGCAGGGGTGCACCGATAGTTAGCTCACATTTCGCCAGTTACGTTCAAGTTCAATATAATAGGAGACAAACTTAATGCCGTCAACCATAAATCCTTGATTATTCGCTAATGTTACTGAAAAAATCTTCTGTTCACAACTGGAGGAGAAATGGCGCAAACAATTACCTGATATAATAAATAATAGTTTAAAAAAACTAAAGAACACGCTTTAATAGAAAACCAAACTAAAAAGTAGAAAATAATAATCAATAAATTGAAATTAAGAATAGTGTGAGTAACAAAAAAAATATTTTACTGTAAAAAAGCGTCGGGTGCTCGATGTCAATAATGTTATAATATTTTATTGACAGATATTGGTAAAAGTATTCATTTTGAAAATATCTTAAAAAGCACCTCACGTTTTTTTACAACAAAATATTTTTTTTGTTAATCACACTATTCTTAATTTAAATTAATTGAAAATTATTTCCCATCTTTTTAGTTTGGTTTCTATAGAAGCGTGTTTTTTTAGTTTTTTTAACTCTCATTTATTTTGTACTGTTTAGTTCCATCGCTGATCCTGAAAATCCTGGTATAGATAATAGGAAAAACTATTGAAATTATTGCATTGTCATCGGTCCTTGATAAGTGTGCAAAGTTTCAAATTAATCCGACGTTATGAAGGGGGTGAAAATCACGTTCAAAGAAACCGTTACATAGATTCATACATACCAAGCTATTAAAAGCGTGTTAAAAACAGACTATGGACTTACTTCAAACATAGTATCCCCAAGAGCTAAACTGACTTTTCCTGAGCGATGCACCAACAACTTCCCGACGCGGCCTTCTTCTAAATCTGACAGACGGCATCTGTTGTCTACCACCTGTAAATAAAAATAATTGATGAATTACTTACTTAATCAATTTATATACATACCAGTGCCCGCCCGTGTGAGTGGTATTAGTACTTCGCCCAATATATTCATAAATTATATCCTGTGTTATTCTGATGATAAAAGAAATAAATTTATTCATTATAAATATTTTTTTAAAACAAGCTATTTTCGTATTCTTCTCAGCAAACCCTTTCATTTGATACCCATATATTCAGTGCACAAAAAATAACTAGGCCGCCATCTTGGGCCGTCCGCCATATTGGATTTAAAATGACGTCACTTAGCTAAACAAGCATTGTCAAACGTCATTGATAAATTTCATCAGCGAAGATTTTGAGACCCAGAGTATAGACCCTAAGGTTTATAGGATATGCAACCTTAGGCTGCCTAGATTTAAGGCACAATCTTGAATGTAATGGTTCAACCGTTTTTTTTTTACATTCGTACATACATTGCAAGTTAAATAAAAGCATGTAAAAAAACCTTCTTCTGTAAAGTTACATCAAAATCCGTTCAGTAGTTTTTACGTGATAGAGTTACAAACATCCATCCATCCATCCTCACAAACTTTCACATTTTAATAGTAATGAAATATTCATTGTTTTACACAAAACATACATAATATACAAATACAGTAGGACAGCTTATAATGAAAAGGCAAACTTAACCCTTAAGGGTTATTTCTCTTACAGCAAACCTCAAATTTACTCATCTATAAGGAACTCGTGGTATATAATAACAGCCGCAATAATCGATCTTCAAAGGAAAGCAACGCTTCGTCGGGCCGTGGATGGGTGACCATTTAATACATACGAGATTCTTCCGTGCCTCGGAAAGCACATTTAATAGTTGGTCCCGGCTGTCATTTGAAGAACTTTGACAGTCATAACGGTAATCAGAATCCATTACCTATATCTGACACCAGTTTTGCCAAAGGATATCGTGTTAGTGCATTTGTCCACCGCCGCCGTCACCGGCAGCCTTATTGCGTAATGAACTCGCAACCAGCAGATCTCCGCAGCCTTCACCAGGTCATCGGTCTACCTGGTCGGAGGCCTTCCGACACAACGTCTTCCAGTTCGCGGTCGCCACTCCAGAACCTTTCTGCCCCATCGGCCATCGACCATCGACCAATCACGTAGACGGAAATCCACATCGCGTCATTCATCTCGCCATGTTATTGGATCGTTGGGTCGAATTTTTTGATGCACCATGATATTTTTCCCTCTCCCCTTTGTATTTGTAAATAGGCTTGTTTTTTAGAATATTCAATTGTACATATGATATTTATATCAATGCTGTCTCAGAAATCATCAAAAATATATGAATTATTTATTTTAATTACTTAGCTAAAATACAAGACCTATCTGATTAGATTGTGTTTAAAGAACTGAACATAAGCTTTGTGTTTGTTCAGCTCTACACAAGAAATTAAGTACATTGTTGAGAATTGAAAGCCAAATAAATTGACCCAGAACTCTCTGATACTTAAGAAACTAGTGGAGGAGGTGGTAGTACACAAACAAATACACAAAAGTTTTGTATATACATCCAGAATTCCAGATCTAAAGTAATTTAAAGTAATTATTGTGAATCTATTATATGTATTAAAATATTTTTTCATTGTGAGAATCGAACCTTAAACCGTATCACAGCAAACAATTTCTAAGCCACTACGCACTTGTAATAAAAAAAAAAACTGACGATAAATTGATAACAATCAAAAAATAATGTCTTAATTCGTCATACATAAATGATTTCACAACAATTTAATGCTGGTATGAATCACTTCTGGCTATAGTAGTGCTATTTCGTCGTCAGTCAACATGTCAGGTTGGCCGAGTGGTCTAAGGCGCCAGATTTAAGCTCTGGTTCCCGAGAGGGAGCGTGGGTTCGAACCCCACACCTGACAAATGTGGTTAACTTTTTTATTACTCTTTTTGGAGATTTTAGATGATTTTTTCGCTACTTATGGCTTATTTTTACTTTTATGGAGCCATTTATTTACGTACCACTACCATACTTTTGCGAAACAAGCAATTTATATGGACAGTCGTTACGAGATAATCAAAGAACCAGTCTTTACTAATGAGTAGTATGCTACCCCAAGTTGGGGCTTTTGGAGGATTGGAGGCCAGTTAAAAATAGTTATTCATCTCCATCCAGTAAGATTGGAAGCCAAACCCCGACCAGAGTTGTGAAAAGGCTAGGCAGACGATAATCTTTGGCCTACTGTATCGATCTCGTAATTTACTGAGCAGTTTTAATTGCTCTGATTTGACGATGGATGGATGTTTGTTACTCTTTCACGGCAAAATTAATGAACAGCTTTTGATGAAACTTAACAGAAATATAGCTTATGCATCGGAAATTCGGAATAACGCACAGGCTATAATTTATAAAGATGTTGGAAGAAGTAATAATACCACGCGGGCGGAGCCGCGGGCGGCAGCTAGTTTCTAATAAATTAAAGCTTCAGTAAGGTTGAAATATCTAACCATCGAAATACTATCTCTTCGATAAATAGGGTCTTACTATGAAATCTTTTTAACCGACTTCAAAAAGGAGGAGATTCTGAAATCGACAGTATTTTTTTGTTTTCACCTCATAACTTTTTACTAGGTGAATCGATTTTGGTGATTCTTTTTTTATTTGAAAGTTTTGCCATGTCCCATTTAAACTTCGTAGATATACAACAGAATTCTTCAATAAATGACGGCAAATCTGTCGGGATTGCATGTATATTTGTTGTTCACACCATTTCATACCATAACAACCCGCACGGGGTCTCAGCGCTAAGATAGAAAATTTGGTTCAAATAAATCTTACTGGATGGCGCGACATGCACCGATCTGTTATTGAATGTGTGTAAAATTAACATTTTCTGGAATTGAACATAAAAATTGTATGTTCCTGTTTAATCAACTCTCCTAAGCACAAAATTATGGAATTTGGGCTCTTAAGGCACATTTCAAAGATTATTTGACCGGATCATTTAAAATTGATGCCAATAGATGTCGCGGTTTATAATTTCTGAGGCATTGCTCTCGATTGTTTGAATTTCCATTGAACACATTTTGATGCAAAGAAATTATATAAACGTGCAAAAAAGTACTTTAAAACAAACCTTCATTGTATTTAAAGAAAAAAATATTCACGAACCGAGTAACCCCTTTTACTTGCAAGTCGCTGCTAACACCATCCATGGAACGGAACCGAACGCGAATGATGGACAAAAAATAATTGGTTTAATCAGACGAAAAACGCTAGTTACGTCGGCACGCTTTGTTTGTGTGGGTTGAGGCATCTGTATACTAGTATTATATTATCTGTGGTTCTAGTAAAATCTTGCAACTAATTGTTGAAGCAATTATCCTCAACCGATTAAGATAAAATTTTGCATACACGTTTGGTTTAGAAGAAAAGCGGAATGCACGGTAAGCTGAAAAGAGGGTCAAATAAAAAAAAAATATGGTAAAAAATATTGTCTTTACCATATTTACTGCCACGCTTTCGTTGATAATGTTACTGGTCTAGAGTATCTTTTCGTTTTAAGAGCACACTTACTGGTTTGTCTTCGTTCTGTTCTCCGGTGGAGGTGGAAGGCTCGCCATTGTTCTTACGACGAGGTGCGTCGTCTTCCACTTTGCCGCCGCGGCCGGGTAGCGAATCTGGTAACTGTAATTATAAATATTTAGTCGTTCTACAATATTTACTGAAGAGTCAATTTTTATTTTCGAACAGTCACAGATATTATGTAGAATTTTATAATCCGGCAATAAGGAAAACCTTTACAGCCAAAACATTTTTAAAATCAGAGTAAAATTTTTAAAATAAAGATACTACGGTTTTTTTTTCATATTGCATTCTGTTCTTATTATTCTTAGTGCACATTTTTTATGACAACGAATAATAAACCTTATTGACCGCTATCATTTATCAAAACTGTACAAGCCCATTTGAGGACATCGGAGACGTTTAAGGGTTGTCTAATTTTGCACTTTATGACACATACAATAAATTGCATTATTCAATGTCATTACAAAACCTTTCCTTATTTTTAACCCCCGACTAAAAAAGAGGGGTGTTATAAGTTTGACGTATGTACCTGTGTATTTGTGTATCTGCTTGTAGCAGCTTAGCTCCTAAACGGATGAACCAATTTTGATGACGTGTTCAATACATTATCGATCGAACGTGTCTACTACTAGACAAATTATGTAGCTTTAATTAAAAAGGAGTCACCGTTTTTTTTAATTGTTAAATTTGTCTCGTGTTACCTGTAACAATATGAGTGTCGGCTGATCACTCCTCAGTAGGTTGACGACATCTGTGTTTTCGAACACCTCCTTAACATCAGGGCGCACCTGCTCTTTCGTGTCAGTTAACGCTGCAAGGAAACTCAACTTTATACTGTATTCAAATAAAGTAGGCATGTCAATAAGCCACCACCATTTTATTGATGCCATAGACTCGATGGGCTTCCCTCCATGGCGTAAAGTGCAGTTTTATAGCCCGTTGCGAAAAAGAGACATCACTATTCTCCGTGCAGAGCGCTACCTCTTTCTCGCAATAAACCATTTCTGATACGACCTTATGGTCAAAATTATTTTTTATTTCATCCTCTATGGTTGTTCAAAATACATAAGTTCGTAAATCTGAACTTCGTCACGGAATGGAAGATCTTTTTAATTCTTATATTCCGAGTTTTAGTTTTGATTTTGAACAAGAATAGATACAATTAACAGTCCTAGGCTTAGGGAGGCGAAATATGTTTTTTTTCTTGAGTTACATAATAAAATAAAAACCCCAAAGATATTAATTATTCTACAACGATAACTAGTTTTCTTGAACATAATAAAGCCAAATTCTCAAACGACACTTATTCCCGGTTTCTGGAAAGAAATGATCAAAGCATCGCAAATCGAACGCCCGTCATGAGATTGACTGTTAAAAATGTATTTAACCAATCAGAGCTCATGTATCCGACGAAATGTGACATCCACCAACCCACACTGGGCCCGCGTGCCCACCCTCCGGTGGGCCTTAATCCTCACAGAGAGGAGGCCTGTATCCCAGCAGTGGGAACATTAAAACGCTAATGATGATGAATTACAGTTCAGCTTTTGACAATTTCTCACATTATTTTTACAGTATTGTTCGTTAAGTAGTACATTTCTTAAAAAAACTGCTTCTTAGATGAATTTAAGATGTTCTGGAAGTTCTAGACAAGTTGCGGTTGAGAATTCGGCTGTAACACACCCTCGGTATCTGAATTAAGAATTTCTAGTTAAAAACTTAGCATGAAACTTTAGACTTTGCTTAACTTCAAACTCTCAATTCAGAAACCGAGATAGTAATTAAATAGTAGGCTTAGTGCGAGTTTTTACTAGTGCTCGATCGCGTTAAAGTAAACGTCAATTTGTATTGAAACTGGATAAAGCCGTCTCGGTGACAGTAAGGGGAAACTCTTTTTTATAAGCTTTTATTTATCTACTTAACTTTCCCGGTGTCCGATTGAGCTGAAACGGGGGTTGTCCAATTTCTATAGGGGCATGGCCACTCGTAACCAAACAGTTCAGTTAATAACAATATTTGATAAGATATTATAAGAATGAGGATATAATCTTAGTTTTGAATCAAAATGTATATTTACATACCTTTTTTAACATTTAAAACAGTGCGCTATTTTAATTACTGAAGCAAAATAAAAGCCATTGTGTCCGTCTCGGGAGCCGTCCTTCGTAGCGAATGTATTAATTGCAACAAGTTATGTATAAATTATATTAATTATTCAGATTCATAACTCATTAGTAAATGATTAAGAATCTAGGCTGTTATTGAAACCTTGCCCAAATTAAAAACCAAATAATGGTAATGGTATGTGAACAGCATACGGCCTATTCTACGGCCCACCATACAGTTGCAACAATTATTGTCTTATTGATACTAAAGAAAAAAAGTTTTTTTTTTAACTTGTGACATTTGCTAAAATAAAACATAAAATATTGTTTTTTTTTTTTTTTATAGAATCATGTTCACGAATGGCCAAAACTGGACAAAGCCCTTTCAAAGCGCACAATGGTCCACCTGAAGGACTAAGTGCGGTGACCCAACCCCCTAACATAGAACATAGAAGCCCTTATGAACAGTTTGTTTAAAGATTATTTTTTTTTAATATGAGAACTTGTTATGTATACAAATTGAAATGACAGAACGTTTACGATCGAGTGCATATTAAATATTCGCACTAGTTATCTATACAATCAAGAAACACTAATTTCGAATACACAATAAATGCATCGAAAGAGGATAATAATTATGAACTATGAAGCAATCAACTCCGCTGACAATGTAGCCGCTCCTTTAGCCGATGGAAACAGTTCTTACGGCGACGCAGAGCTGCGAATGTGAACAGTAAGCTCCCGAGTTACGAGAGTTTAGGTACGACTTGATAAACTGGTGATTATTATTATTATTAGCTTTTAGGAGAGTGAAACGCCACGCTGTACTCTAGAACGGGGATCATAGACGTAGGAGTAGACTGCCAGGCTAAAATGGGATCGGGCGGGTCACGTTAGCATGACCAGAGACCGCTGGGTAATAGTCTCCACAAATTGGGTGCCTGAGGATGGACGGCCCAGAAAAAGATGGCGAGACGACGCGACGTAGACGCCCATTACAGAGGCTGATCCGAGGTAGCTTAGGAAAAGAATTTTTGGAAGGATTTGGGGGAGGCCTTTGCCCACCAGTGAGACAGTATAGACTTATATGAAAAAGGAGTAGACCAGAGCTCTAAGGTATCAGCCAGATAACAACAATTTGTAGGATTAATCAAATAATAATAAATAAATAAAATGTTTTTATTAGGATTTTGACAATCTCGGTACTCTGGGGTATTTTTCTTTATATATTATTCCATTTGTTTATTATTATTTTAATAAATAATTTATTATCAAATAAAATAATTTGAATAAATAAGGGTATAATAAATAATTTAAATTCATTCAAATAAGGGTGCTTATCTATAAATAGAGTGAACAAAGTCGCTTTCAGCTTATGTCTGCCTGCTTAGTACGCAAGTTATTGACTAAATGTATGAAAGTAAAAGAGGCAAAAGGAACATGCAAGGATTGTGGCAGGTGGCGTTCTGTTGATCCTCTATCGCCCCCCAAATAAGGGGTGGGAAAAACGGGGTGAGTTTATATATGTTTCGCTAAAACCGCATAACTCGGGGCATTACTACTTATATATATTGTTTTTTATTACTACCGCACTCGTTGTCTTCCGGCTCACGCTTGACGATGATCTCCTGTTTTACCTTCACGTTCGGTTTTACTTTGGACCACCCTATAAAAAATAGCATTAAATGTTAAACTTAGACAGAGACATGATTAACGTGAGTGGTCCTGGAAAATGGAACTTAAAATATTTATAAAATAATACGATTAATAATTGTAAAATTAATAGGTGCATGGTTTGTTTCAAATAACGTATTTATGAGTATTTTGTTAAGTTTAAATTATACGCTTGACAAAAACATAACAAAAAATTATTGTAAATCTTTCACTTAATAAAAAGAGACTTAAAAAAGGAGGTTCTCAATTCGACTGAGTGCTTTTTTTCCAATTTCAACTGTCACACATGATCTACGCTATGCAAACATAACGCTAACGCCGCATAATCGCAACGAATTTTTAATGCAATCACATTTACGCGTCGCTACTACATATTTACGTTTACATTGAACCTGATATTTAGGTTTACATTGGACCTGTTATTTACGCTAAATGCAGCAACAACGCTAATAACATACTAAATCTTTCTACATATCAATCATCTAAGCTGAAGTTTCTGATTGGAAAATAATACCTATTTACTACTGTATTCTTTTTGCCTTTATTTCCTCTGCAAGAAAGTCTATTCTATCTAACCATACTTCCACAATATAATAGAAAATATACATTTATTTATTTTTATTTGAAAAAGAAGTCCAATATAAACTCTAATGTCAAACCTTCCATACACTTGACATGAAAACTGTGTTTTCGGGAGAGAGACAGAAATATTATTAAAATCGTCATATCTCGTTGGCTTTTCACTATTTACATTCTATTTTAGTATATTTATAAATAACAAAAAAAACATGCATATTCCCCATCTTATGTAGAACATTACAAAGATTACGTACTTTATCTCTACCTATCTACCTAACTAAGCATACTTCTATATCAAGTAGAACATTGTAAAGAGTACACAAGTACATACCACCATCATCCATGGGCAGTCTGATGGGTGCATCCCACTCAAGGACATGCTTGAAGTCCTCACAGCTTTCCTCATCAGCCATCATACCATTTTCTCCGAGAACTGACTTTATCTTTTGCTCTTCTAATTCTCTGTCAATCTGCAAATTGATTATCAACACATAAATATAAATTAAGTGCGTGTTGTCGAAAAGGTGAGCAGACGTGTAAAGTACATACAAGTCGCGGATAAATTAGAAAGAGTGTTACCGCGGCCCTGGCACAAGCTACAGAAGGAACACGTCTTCTTCGTCTTCTCGTGTGAGGATGTGGTCACTCTGGTGTCAGAGTTAATTAAGCCGCCTCTGGGAACCCCACAAGGCTCTAACTTGACTATTTCAGACTAACATTAACTATATAAATCCAGAAGCCGTATTGCGTAATGAATTCGGCAAGAAAAAGCGCAAATGGTATGAAAAATCGACGAATCACATGCGAGATGAAAGATACAAAGTGGATTTCTGTCTATGTGATTGGTCGATTGATGGCGGTCAAACCCTTCTCCTTGCCGAATTCACTTACGCAATTAGGCTGCTGGTTTCCTCACGATGTTTTCCTTCACCGTTGCCTATGATGTTCAAGAACAATCAATCTGCCTAGCCTTTTTTCCAACTATATTGGGGTCGGCTTGCAGTCTTACCGGATTCAGCTGAGTACCAGTGTTTTGAATGGAGCCACTGCCTATCTGACCTCCACAACCCAGTAACTGGGTAACACGGTACCCCTTGGCAAGATTGGTGTCAGATCTCAAGCTTCTGACTACCCGTAACGACTGTCAAAGATCTTCAAATGACAGCCGGGACCAACGGCTTAACGTGCTTTCCGAGGCACGGAGGAAACTCGGTATGTTGAAATACAAGCGTTGCTTAACCTTGGCGATCGACCTGTGCGGCTGTTATTATTTAGCCACGACCAACTCAAACATGAGAGGCGAGGTCTTAGCCACTGGGTCACCACGACATAGTAAAAGTCAGTAGTTTAGTCAGTAAAAGTCTGACACAAAGCCTCACCCAAGCTTCACCCAGAGCGGAAGAAGTCATTGGATGATAACCCATTCAAAAAAAATACCTGTACTGGCGAAAGGTGAGCAGAAGTGTAGAAAAGTTCACCTTTATTATGACAATAATGTTTAACTGCGGGTTTCTCAACGCTAAATTAATATGACAACATGTTCCCCCCCGCGCGAGACGTCAACGAAGTCGGACGTGTTTCTTGACTCCTCCTTGTTTGTTATAAATAAAACCCAGTTTATAGTGCACATATAACCATACAAACTGTGAATCAAAATCAACAAGTTACAAGTGACATTCGTGTGTGAAATCTCTGTGATCGTTCATCCGTAGTAGATGTGACACCAGTTTTAATATAAAAACGAACTCAATCCGTTTAAAAAGTGAGCGCATTTCGGACTTTGACCTCATTAGTAACACAAAGAAGTCACAAAGACCTCGCAATTCATCAACATTCTACTGTTTCAACGAGTGACCAATTTCGACAGTGTAAATCAGAGGCGAGTGGCGCGGAGGTTTGGCTATCGGCACTATATAAGTAGTCGATAAACTCGAGTTCAAATCCGAGTCGACACACAGAACTTTTTGCGTTTTGTTATTCTTTTTTGTTTTTTATATAATCAATTTTAACATATTTACTAAGGTCCACCAATAAAAATGCCAAAAAATGAATCCTCGTCGCCAAGCACTACCCCGTCTACAACACTTGCAGCGCCCTTACCTGCTCTGCTGCACCATAGCTCTTCGGAGCCAAACATAGTGCAAAATGAAAATTTGGTCAGTAATGAAAGCCGTTTTCCTAACATAACACATCGAAATAAACGCAAATGTTCCGAATCAAGAGTGTACCAGGATAATCAATTATCTATTTTCATGGCGGAAATTAAAAATATGTTCCTTGAATTCAAAGACAATCAAGAGAAGAAAATTGAAAGATTGTGTGAATCAGTGGAAGAAATAAAACTCCAAAATACTAAAATCCAGTCTACAGTTACTTTCCTGTCACAGGATTATGATGACCTCAAAGGTAAAATTGAGCTTTTGGAGGCACAGCTCGAATCAGAAAGGAAAAATAATTCAAAGTGCATTCAAACTCTAGAGGATAGATTAGAACGCATGGAGCGTGGCGCTAGATCATCCTGCGTTGAGATCAGGAATATTCCCGTTAAAAAATCGGAATCCAAAATGGAATTATTAAATACTGTTCTGAACCTAAGCGCAACTCTTAATGTACCCATGCAGCCTTTCGAGGTTAAGGACATTTTCCGTATAGGTACCAAGGACCCAGACAAAAAGACTATTATTGTAGACTTTTGTAGCAATTTATTAAAAGAAAAGTTTCTGCAAATGTATAAAAAACATATAAAAGAAAAAAATAAATTGACTACCGAGCTTCTAAAAATTAATGGACCAGTTAGACCAGTATTTATTTCGGAAAATCTCACTCCAAAAATGAAACGCCTGTTCTTCTTGGCTCGTGATTTCGCCAGTACAAATGAATATAAGTTCTGTTGGATAAAAAATGGAAAAATATTTCTTCGGAAGGCGGCAGGAGCCCAGCATTTTGTGATCAAGGACGAGTCTGACTTCCTTAAAATAAACTCTGATAAGTGACTAGGCTGCATGCGTCAAATTGTCTTCTATCAATTGAAAGTATATTGTTCTCAAATAGATACACTAAGCAAACCTAGTCTCAATAATGATCTTTGTATCGATAGTTGGATCTGTCTTAAATTCATATTATGTTTTCTTATATTGCTGTTTTGTAATGTAATTGTAACACTTAAAACTAAAATTCCATACCATAAGCACATACTACTTCCACCAACACTCACAAAAACTCACATACTCACATACCTCTCCAATCTCCACACAACCAACATTCTACTTAGACAGCCTCGTATGAACCTGTTTATACTTTTCTCTCGCTCCCTCTTACTGAGGATACCCTTTTATGCAGTGAGTGATACCAAAATAGGATATCTGTTGGTTCATGGACCTGATTATGGATGATAACGCAAGAATTGTAGATGATATGGATCTATTGTCAGCATCTTCATCATACCTTTGCGCCCCAGAGCGAGTTGATTCATATTTGCAAAATGTCAAAAGCAGTCTCAAAATACTTCAAGTAAATATTAGAAGCATAGGTAATCGTGTTAATTTTGAAAGTCTTCTAATATTGTTGCATCGTGTTGGGGTACAATTTGATATAATCGTGTTATCTGAATGCTGGCTACAAAAATGTCCGTTTATTCCTTCTATCCCTGGTTTTGAAACTTCATTTTCTGATTACCGTAACCAAAACGATGGTGTTGTTGTATACGCTAGGAACGACTTACAATTTTGTGTCGAAAAGCCAACCCTCGACGACGCGAATTGCCTGCTTCTGAAGTACAAAAATGAGATAGCAGTTTTAGCTGTATACCGTTCACCATCAAATCATAACATACACAATTTTATCGCTAGTTTAGATTCAACCCTTCATTCGTTAAAATCGTTTAGAACAATTATGATAATAGGAGACATTAACATTAATATAGCCCCAAATTGTAATGATCTGAATTCTGACTTGTACCTTAACACTGCTGCATCACATGGTATGCTGCCTGCACATGTTTTACCTACACGTATGGATAGCTGCCTCGACCACATAATAATAAAGTCTAACAAACCATCTATATCCTTGGTTCTCGATTCTCTAATTACCGATCATGCTCCAGTTATAGCCTTCTGCAATATTAGCTTAAATACCCAAAAATCCTCGACAAAATCGAAACATGTGGATATAGATGCTTGCGTAAAGATACTAAACGATACTGATTTCTCCGCTGTTACGAACTGTCACGATGCTGACACTGCTGCATCCAACTTGGTCAATATTATCTCATCCGTCGTTGCTAAAAACTGTCGTAATTCGGTTATCCCGAGTAAGAAACGAATTATTAAACCCTGGATCACACCAGGTCTTCTAAGGTGTATTAGAAATCGAGATAATCTTTACCGTAAATCCAAAAAGGACCCACATAACGAAACTAAGAAAATAATATATGTCCGATACAGGAATATCTGTAATAATCTCCTGAAGAAATTAAAGCGACAGTATGAACGTGCAGAATTTGAAAAACATCGTAAAAATCCAAAAGCCACTTGGAACCTTATTAAAAACATCTCAAACTTGAAAACCAATAAATCTTCCGCCACTGAGCTATTGTCCACTACAGCTGACCCATCTCGCTCAGTTGATTTTGTTAATAAATTCTTTGCAAATGTGGGAGAAAATCTGGCCTCCAATATTGTGCCTCCAGTGAGTGACGATTGTGCCGGCTCCTCTGTCCTTGGTAAGTCCTTTCCACATCATAACTCTATGGTCATTTTCCCTACGGATAATGAGGAGATTGATCGCCTCATCCTAGCCCTCAAACTGAATTGTGCTGTGGGATGGGATGGCATTCCTGCGACCCTGATTAGTGCTGCCAGGAAAGCTCTTGTCCCTATCATTTGTCACGTTTTCAACCTGGCTCTTACAGCTGGAGTATTCCCTGCGGTCTTCAAAAGGGCCCTGGTACACCCCATTTACAAAAGTGGGGACAGAGGCAGTGTCAATAACTACAGACCAATTTCCGTTTTGACTATCCTATCTAAGCTTCTTGAAAAAATATTAAACATCCGACTGCTCAACTATCTAAATGCACATAATGTTCTCGCTGTCAACCAATACGGTTTCAGAGCAGGCAAAAATACTGAAGACGCTGTTCTGGATTTATTGGGCTCAGTGGCTCAAAATCTCAACAATAAACAAAAGACTGTTGCTATTTTCCTTGATCTTTCCAAGGCTTTTGACACCGTCTCTGTCCCCCTTTTGCTCAATAAGCTGGAACTGATTGGAGTTCGAGGCCTCGCTCTTGATATTTTCAGGAGTTACCTGAATGGCCGTTCACAATTTGTTAAAATAGATAATCTTATCAGTAACGAAATGTTTCTTAACTTTGGAGTCCCACAAGGCAGTGTACTTGGTCCTACCCTGTTCCTTATATACATTAACGATCTCTGTAAAGTCTCCCTACCTAACTCCAAATTAATTTCATACGCTGATGACACAGTCATACTGGTACGGGGCAGGGATTGGGCTGAGGCACTTTCTGTCGCCGAATCAGCGCTACAGTCAACTATGAAGTGGCTTGCACAGAATTTGCTTACCCTAAATGTGGAAAAAACTGCGTTTGTCACATTTGGTCCAAGACCTACATCACAGCCAACATCCGCTTTCTCTCTGACTGCGCACAAATGCAATGATGTTACGAACGATGACTGTGGTTGTCCCAAAGTCAAGCGTACGGATTCTGTCAAATACCTCGGTATAGTGATTGACAGTGCGCTGACTTGGGTTGGGCAAATTAATATACTGGTATCTAGGGTTAGAAAGTTAATATTTGTTTTTAAAAACCTTAGAAGTTCAGCCGAGTTTTCTACCCTTAGAACGGTTTATTTTGCTCTTGCTCACTCTGTCATCACATACTGTGTGTCGGCCTGGGGTAACGCCGGGAAATGTCTCCTGCTACGTCTGGAGAGGGCGCAGAGAGCTGTGCTCAAGGTCATGACGCATAAACCTATTCGTTTCCCTACCGAGGAACTGTACGCCCTATGTAAAGTACCCTCGGTAAGGCACTCCTTCGTCCTAAACGTAATTCTGCGTAAGCATGCTGAGCTTTTCTTCGATCCTGATTTGCACAAACATAAACGTAGGTCCGACAGAGTCTGCCAAACTTACTCGTCTAAACTCCAATTAGTACGACGACAATTCGAGTTCATGGCTCCTGTATTATACAACAGAGTAAATAGGGTACATAATATTTATCCACTCACTTCTCGAGAGTGTAAGCGGCTCACTGACCAATGGTTGTCCTCCCTTACGTACGAAGAATTGGAGAATTTAGTAAAAAACTAAATAAGAAATTAAAAAAAAAAAAAAAAAAAAAAAAAAAAAAAAAACCTTATTCTTTTCCTCACATACACACACACACACACACACACACACTAGACCTTAAGCCTTAAGAGTTATAACTAATTATAATCTGGAACCTACTTGTCATCTCTGTCTTGGAGGTGGGCGTTAATAGCCACGACACAGTTTCTACTAATGTGGCTATTACCGATCACGATAATTTTGTAACGTGTGTTCTTGGTTCAAATAAAGAATTATTATTATATTATTATTATGTTAAGCACGAGTTATCTGCTGTGATTGGCTGTTGAACATTCGTTCCACCATGTGGGCAGTTAACCGGCGATTATTACCTTAACATTCCGATAATCGAGCTTCGAGAAACCGGCTAAAGATCCAAACACGGGGCTGCTGCTGAAGAAACCCAGAAACATATTTTGTAAGCTCATGCGGCGACCACTATCACATCTAGTAAGGAATTACGCAGTTGGCAATGGAAAGCAGTTTGTTTCACTGTACCTGCATAGCTTATATGCTACAATATTTTAAAAGGTTCATTCTTCTTATATATATGTTGTAAAACATTGTCTCACACTAGGAATTAAACCTGTATCGCGGGTGCGTTTACAAACATTTAAATTCACATACACAAACACAATCTGTAGAACACGAATCTGTCACGAAATATTTTTTCCGTACGGGAATCAAATCCGCGACACGCAGTGCAGCAACCGATCGCTCTACCACTGCGCCAACTGTGTCCTCTATGGATCATGACCACTCTACTAGAGGGTTCCACCAGAACAGTGGGAAAAGCAGGATATAACCCTGCCAGAGAACACCTCATAAAATACAGTTGTATATATGAAATCTTACCTTAACAACATCTTTTACTCTAATAGTAGGTTTCTGCATGGCTTGTGCAGTAACTCCTGACTCTCTGCTGCCATATGACGCCCGACTAGACTGTCGCTCAGCGCTGCCCAACCCTGGAATGTATGGTTGACAAATTAACTAAAGGAAACAGCTTTTAGAAATTGATGTATCGATTTACAGGTTTTTTAACCGACTTTCCAAAAAGGAGGAGGTTCTTTGTTCGACTTCTTGCTAGTTCTTTTTTTTTTGTATTTTCACCGATATCTTCGTCAATTGTGGACCGATTTTGAAAATTGATTTTTTGTTTGAAAGAGTATGTTTCGAAATTGATCCCATTTTAATTTGGTGAAGATCTGATGAAGAACTCCTAAGATATACGACAGAACTCTTCAATAAATAACAGCAAGCAAATCTCTCGGGATTGCTGCAATCGCATGTCATTTTTGATTATACCATTTCATAACATAACATCACGCCAGTACGCTTAAGGGGTACGCAGATCTCTCATTTCAGCGGTTATGTTCAATTTTCATGATATTCGGGTTATCTATTCTGGCGTTAAGGTAACTTACTAAACAACTTGCCTATTAGGTAGGTACAACTAAAAAGTGAAAAATAAAAAACCTTTTAAAAAAAAAATACTACCGGCTTCCAAATAAGAAAACCACAAAGTGAAAAATTACTTTATTTTTGGAAGTTGGTGTCCATAACGCAAAAAAATGGTACCTACAACACCGACTTCCAAAAATAAAGTTATTTTTCACTTTGTAGTTTTCTTTATTTATAGGTTGTCTTAGCACTATCTTACCTGATGGTAAGCAATGATGTGGTCAAAGGTGAAGCACGCTTGTCCAGAAGTAACCTTTTCACTTTTGACTCTAAGACCCACCGGTAGAAATTGATTTAGCTTTATTTTGTACTAGATATTTATCATTCAAATGAAAACAAAAGTCCCCAATTACAGGCAATAATAATTGATAGAACATTTCTACAGACATATCTGACCTCTGCCAAAGCGAGGCAGTGCCAGAATGGAGCCCATTCACAGGGTATGTGTGAACTCTTTTCCTACCCGGCTGGCACAACCTGGTACTTACAAGATTTAAATGAAACAATTGCCAGAACTATCAAGGCGGCTACATATAGGTTGGGCAAAATCATAGAAAAATGGAGAAAAAGAAGACAACCACAAATCTAACTGGATGACGTGGATGACGCAAATGATTGAGCTGTAAAAACTCAGTTGGCTGAAACAATTGAAACGTTTTCTTTCATCATCATCATCATTCCAGCCGAAAGAAGTCCACTGCTGGACATAGGCCTCCCCCAAGTGTCACCACATGGATCGGTTTCAACCGGACGCCGCAGCGTTGGAACGCCTCCCTCTATGTGGAGCAATGACCTAGTCAAAGCTGCAGGAACCTGCTGGATGCGAGATGCACAGGACTGATCCATTTTCTTTCATCGGTAAGCAAATTGTGTGTGAAAAAGTGGCAACCTTGGTTTCCATACAGATGGAATGACATGTGACATGACACACTAGTGCCGTCTATAGTGTACAAGCGAGAAAACATGATAAGCAACGCCGTTTCAGATTCGTTTCTTTAATGATCCGGGTTATATCTAGTTAGATTTATGTCTGTGAAAAAGTACATCTTGAATTAGTTACCTTCTGAGAACACTCCACTAGATTTGATAATGTTGGGTCCATTTCTGTTCTTGTTTCTGTCATTTCGTCTGTCCCTTCTGTCTTTATCATCTTTTCTCTGGTTTTGTTGTTGTTTTGCTGGGCTGAAATTATTTTATGGACAACTGATATTACATTAAATCTTTAAAAATAATCAATCAATCAATTTTTTCAAGTTTTACATTAAAAGTCTTATGTTCACATTTCAGTCGAGCTCTATGTCCTACCAATGATATAGGTGTACAAATATATTAGGTTTTTTAGTATTAAATCTGAATCTATACAATACAAAGTCAAGTTCGAGTAGATAATTTCTAATAAATGTAGGTATTATTCAAAAATAATTAATCAATTATAATTTATTTTACATGGAAGTCAATGGTAAATTATATTAAGAACCAGTAACATCATACTTTATCATATTGTAAATAATGTCAATTAAAAGTAATATGCCTTATCTATTAGAAATAAATACAATTTACTTTTGAATTTATTTACATTTTGGTAATTGATTAATATAGATCCTTGGAGCCATTACAAAAATACTATTTCTGTATAGTGCAGTACTAGATCACTAGTGACTCAAGCAAATTTATGTCAATTATTTTTGACGAACATACACGTTTCATAGATGTACAACAATGGCATAGTTAATATTTTCGTATTTTTAAAAAATGGTTTGCAACTGTCTGTGTCATCTGCAAATTATCTATAGCTCTTGTGCACCTTTTTTGGCACTTAAATGCCATATCTTTACTCGTGGCATTACCCCAAAATATAATTCCATCTCTCAATGTCGAGGCTACCAGACCATGATATGCCATAAAGACTGTTGCTTGATTGCCGTTTTACTTAACATGTGCAAAGCATAGGAATGTTGGTTTAGCTTACTGCATACTTTGTCAATACTTGAATTCCATTTTAAAGTGTTTTGTATCAGAGAGAGGAGTTTAATTTTTAACACAGCAATATTGTAATCACTAGAAACTAGATTGCATTTTACCCTCTTTTCACTAGTTATGACTTAATTTGACTAAAAACTAGTGATGAAGACATGATCCATCTGTACCGTTAAAAAAAAAAGTTATATCTATGTAATGTAATATAACACAACAAACGCATTACTGACCACTTGAACGGTTGACCGCGTGATCATCCTGTGTCTGATAGAACCCTAGAAATGGCTAAAACACCAGTTTTCTTCTTTAAATCTTTATCTTTTTCAAGAAAATGGAAGTTGAAAGTAGACATTTTACTTAAATATTTATTTATTTATTTCAACACACTCAACAATTATCATAAGTTTATAAGCCCCTAAATAAGTTATAACTTCTAGTATACTAGATAAATAAAAAGGGCATAAAACGAAAGGGTCAACCAAGTGTGTTATCCTCAGAGCACCTGATGACCTAACAAGAATATGATTGACACAGCTCTGAAATCAATAATATCAACAGTATGGTAAATGGACATTGTCTGCAGATGGGTTAGAAACATTATGGTGAATTGGACACTTGCTTAGGTAAGGTATCATTAGCATAGGAAAAGATAGTAAAATGTTATTCTCAGATTTAGCCTCCATCTTAAATCAAAGTTATAATATATAAAAGTTATAATATAAGATTATCAAAGTTTGTAGAAAGAAACATACAACTATGCATTGATAATTCCAGCCTGTTACTGTCCCACTGCAGGTCAAAGGTAAGAAGCAAGCATGGTGATTATTTCTTTAACACGCACTTTTTTGACAATTTTGAAATGTTTACAAAATAAATCCAAATCAACAATGAGGAAACAATAAATTAAATGCATATTTACCCTTTATCTTTATTTTTATTCCTGGAAACGTTCAGATTTGGTGTAAACACTTTTTTATTCGTTTTTATTCCACCTAAGGTCAGGTCACGGGGAGGTTTGAACGTAGCTAGCCGCTGCATGGGGTCGGGTCCCAGCCCATTTGTTTTGGCAGACTTATCTTCAGACATTTTACAAGTTTTTAACTTAACTTACAGGCTACAAAATGTATTTTACAGAATTAAATAAATACGCTTCACGGCGTAACGCGTGAGTTTGTTTTGAAAATGATTATTGGATCTCTGGATCTGTCAAATAAATTGACTACTTTTTTTTCCTAACGGAACAGGCTAAGGTCTGAGACCATGCTGCCTAGTCATCAGTATTTTTCTCTTCTTGAATTCTTTAGTATGCATTAGAATGCGGATGTAACAGATTCTAATGCTTTTTTGGAGTATTTGGCAGCAAATTGTATCGAATCAGCCTTCCCAGTAAGCTTTGCAGAGGTAGTCAATACTACAATAAAATTCTCCGCTCCACTATCCCGAGATCGTAAATTGACTACTTTGACGTTGTGTTGACACAGTCACTTTCGTTCAGAAATAATGGAAATAGGAAACACTACTATAATTTTCTCCAAAAAACTTTTGAAGTTGAAACTGTATAATACTTGTGTGTACCACAGAACAGACAAAACGCCTTCTGTTGTAAGTATTGTAACTGTGTTGTATGAGGGCCTAAGCTGCCAACTCTTCGAAGCAAAAACGCGCTGCCTATTAGCTCTTCAAAAAAGCGCTAGAAAGCGCTAAATGGTCGCTATAAAAAAATCGCTGAATTTGGCGCTAAATTCAAACAAAAAGCCCAATAATTTGAGACTAGGGATGTATTCTATAAAATAATTTATTAGTTTTTTTATTGAATCAAATTAAGTCATCTTTATGTTACATACTTGTTGTATTACGATCTTTATACATCTGGAATGGCTATTGATTCAAAAAAGTTCGGTGAATACGCATATAGTACCGCCAAACTGTACGTAAATATTTATAATTGGTATTATATGCCTTCCTCTGTACATAAAATACTTATTCACGGAGAAAAAATCATTGAGTACTATGCTATTTTACCTATCGGACAATTGTCCGAAGACGCTCAAGAATCCCGCAACAAGGATTACAAAAAATTTTGACTTCATCATTCTAGAAAGTGTTCAAGAGCGGCTACCAAAACAGACGTGTTCCATACCTTATTGTACACTTCTGATCCATATATGTATATCAAGTTTGAGAAATACCTCAGAAACAATATCGAAAGAACTTTTCGATGAAGCCAAGTCCCTTCTTGCTGTCAACGAAAATCTGTAGGAGCTTGTTGAATTTTGTACATATTTTTTTTCCCGTTATACACTGTTTATACAATTATATTAAATTCTATGTTATGTAAGTAAATTACAAAAAAAAAGTATTTTTCTTATAAATGCATGTATTTTTTTAAGTTTTATTTTTTAAATAAAATAATAAACATAATTTTCAAAATTATTATTTTTTCTATTAAACCTTATACTTTCACGTATATGTGTGCAAAATTACAGATCATTTAGTTTTGAAATAACTGAGATACGGAGTTTTGAGACGAAACATACGCGATTTTCCCATAGTGCGTCGTCGTTGGGAAGTTGATAGTATGCGCAATCACTTTTTTTAAAAGAAAGTCCAAAGTTTCAAAAAGCTCTCGATTTTGAGCTAGGCGCTAGAAGGCGCTATTGAACAAAAAAAGTGCTAGATCTGGCGCTGAAAGAGTTAAATTAGCAGCACTCCAACTGTACAAAACTGCTTAATATCTCGGCAACTGAATGCCGAGAACTGGACCGTTTACACTTGGACGCCCACTTAATAATAATCTTACAAGAAAATTAAATAATTGTTAAAGAAATAAAAGTATGAGAAACTTAAAAAAAATGTTAGCTGGCTAACAAAGCCCTTTGGCCAAAACAAAGATGAGTCTGTATTGTAAACAGACTCATCTTTGTTTTGGCCAAAGGGCTTTGTAACATGATTGACAGATAAAGCACCGGTAAAAAAATAAAACCAAATTATTCAAAAACCGTTTGGCATTCAACGATTGTATACCTATGTTTGTTTGTTCGTTCGTATGTGCGATTCTACAAACAGTAAAGTGAAAACTTTATATTCAAGTTTCGTACTACACTTAAATTTAAATTCCTGACGATATGTCCGAAACACTGTTCAATATTTTCGGTGATCACCTCACGAGACAGGCTGTGAGAAATGTTTCGCGCCAACCGTTATCGAATATCGGTAAGAAATTGTATTTATAACAATTATTAGAACATAATATTATACCTAGATATAGTTGGTTGCTGGTGGAGGAGGGAACGAGGAGGTCGTTTGCTGATCCTGTTAAAAGATGATAAGCCTGTAATTTTTCTAATGTATCATGACACATTATAAGGTATAATTACCCCCATTGTAAAAGAATACTTACATACCAATGTTCAAACTTTTTCAGAAAATATGGGCAAGATCGCGTCTGCGGGCCCGGTGAAGCCGAACGAACCCATCAAGAAGTCTGAAGGACCAAAAAAGTCCTTCCTCTCTAACACGGGAAAGGCATTGAAAAATACTCCTGTGAGGAATGTATTCACTCCTAGAGCGGTCAATGTTGGCTCCATGATCTACAATGATGAGAACAAGGACAATGAGGTCTGCGGGGAGGATATTGAGTTCCACAGACCTTCATACAAGTATGGTAAGTTAGAAAAATATGTATTTGTTTTTAAAGTAATCATAAAATACTTCTTGGTGTCTTTTTTTTATTTAAAACTTGAATATCTTATTTGATGTAATATAGAGAAATACTGTAGTATTTATGGTTCTGAAATTAAATTTGAGGGACCTAAAACAAGAAACGTTTATAAATATTTAAATAATAAGAATGTATTCTACCTTGAAGAATCCATTTTATAGCCATTTATACAGTACATTTGTTCTTCCCAATGTTCACCATATTATTGTCACCTTTTGTGTGTTTAGGTTGTGGATCCACCAGAGACTTTTTTGCTTTACTATTATTTCGGTAATTACAGGCACATGACCGGTTAATCCTTAGTTCATCTAATTCTTTTACCACAGATAACTATCATAGAGACCTGTTGGACTATCTGCCAGTGCCAGAGCCAGAGATTCTGAAGCAGTTCTCACCACCCAACACTCCACCACCAGCTACAAAGAAATACAGTTTTGACTTTAACTGCTCTTACCAGGATGAATTTTTTAAAGGTAATAATTTGTTCAATAGCTGCAAAAATATTTATAAACATCTTAATCAGGCTGCAGTTTTATCCATTGCTGAGTATATCCTGTCTTGTGTGTCCTGCTTGGGAAGGAATAATATGTCAAAAAGATTTGAAATATTGCTGCATGTGCAGCTGAGGTAGGAGCATTTTTGATCTTGCACATGGTTTTTTTGTTTTTATTATTATTTAACTTTTTTTTTTATCTCTTGTGTCTCCTGTGCGGATCACAAATAAATATATTTTCTGTCTTTCCTTTCTTAAATACTTCTTTGTTCATCAGAAAAGGCAGAAAATCATACCATACCACAAGTCACTCTTGATGGTCCCCAAGAAAGAACCTTAAGAAAATAGTTTTATTTTACCTGCCAACTAGTGAAAACAAAGCTATAAATAAAAGGGTATAGATTAATAGAAAAAATTGGACACATATTTTTTCTTTTGAAACATAAACATAAAGACAAGTGAAGACGATATAATGCGTTGAAATAGAAGCGACACACCACTAGTACACGTATACTGCCTCAGTGACATCACAATCCCCCCACTCCTGAACTTTGATGCGCTTAAACTTTTAATTTTTTTATTAATTTGGTAAAGCAAAAATACGTGTCCTGTGTTATTTTATAATCTTACTGAACACAAATTTTTCTACCCGGAAACATGACTATTGTAAATGCTAATGTTTGTGCTATTCAGGCATCCCCCGTATCTCAATATATCACTCCGAAATAAGGAAAGCTGCATCAATTCACAATCTTTTTTTGTTTTCCTATTCTGTCCCCACTTCCGGCCAAAGGCCTCCCCCAAATCCTTTCCAATTTTTCCAATAGAACCATCAATATTATATTTTGTTGACCTTTCAATATTCTATAATATTTAAATGTCTCTCATTCATTACAGATGATTTCTCAATTGGAAGTGTTCTGGATGAAGACCTAGACCTCCCAGATTTGTACTGAAAAATAGGATAACACTTAAAATTAAGGCTATAAATATACTAATAATATATTATGACCTGGTGATTTATCATCAACCATTCTGTTGATAAGCTAAGGATGCAGCCAGATATCATTTACAGAATTCAACAATTTATCTTTAAATACCAAGTAATTTCTGCTTAAACAGGCCCTGTTTTATTCAACCCCTCTCGAGTACATATTGAACTTAATTGTTTTTTTAACCACGAGAAATATTGCTTTCAAGAATATTATTGAGAATGGGCTTAATGCTCAATAAAAAACTCAAGCTTGAGAATCCAGTCAGATAAAAACGAATTGGCACATCTACCTAGTGTAAAGCTTATTTACTCCATACTTTCAAGTTCAACTTTTTACTCGGTCAAAACTGGCTGCAGCCTTTTTAGACATAAGTGTTTAAATTTCACTGCCTCCTCAATTTTGGCGATGCCACCATAGAAATATTACAGAAATATTTTAAAAGCGCCTGCCGCTGTTGGCTCCTGTAGGAATATTAACAATGCGCTCAGTGTGTTGGCAGTAAAATTGTTAATATAATATTCTCCGTCATTTGTTGACTTGCAAAACTGCTAGATAATTTGATTATGACGCAGCTTGCACACCATGCATGTTCTTGGATTATATTCTTATTTGAGACATGTGCGTTTTATTGAATATTCTATGCTTGGGGCAGTAATACATAGCAACCAAAATGACCCTTATTTTTTGAAAAATGGTAATAGGAATGGCTTGCATTTATTACCACTTACTTTTAGCTTTGAAAAATTGTTCTATGGAAACATGCTACTGGCAGAAACAGGTCATGAGAGAGAACCTGAGCACCCAGATAACCCGAAACAGAGCTATCTAGTGTAGACATACAAAAAGACCCGCCCCAGCTAAACTGGGAAGAGGTTTGGTCTATATATATGGCCTAATTTCGGCCTTGTTCTAGCTGTGTTCTTCATCCAAATCTGTTAAGCCAAGGTGTAATTGGTTTTCAAGACTTTCATATTATTTATTTATTATATTCTCTATTTTACACAACAAAAATATAAGTACAGGACAATGGACGGTCTAATCACAGGGAAAACTACACATGTTGTAGACAACCTTTGGATGGGCTGAACGAAAGGAGATGAATTTAGGGTTGTCAGTGTACAGACAATAATAAAATTTAAGTAGGTAATTAATTTTCAAATTTAATTAATATAATGATAAATATGAAATACGCTATATACTAATAAATATCAAATATATCACAGAAAGAAGAAGACTAATTGCAGTTCACCATTTTCTTAAATGTTGGTAATTATGATATTAGTAGGCTTCAATTTGGTTGCATTTGTATTTTTATTTGAATTTTTTTTTAAACATGTGTATGCCATATTGTAATATCCCAGTGACATTGTGATTTAGAAACTAAATAAATATTTCAATATTGTGATTATGGTATTTGAAAAATTTTCAAACTTAGTTGAAATAAAATGTGATAACATTTTGGTAAAAAAGTTATTTATTATAAGAATTATTAATATCTTTTAATTACAGTGATACACTCTTTTATAAACACATTTAACAACTTATTATAACCATTCAGCTTATTCTTTCTTATAGGAAAAAAAAAATTAAAATAACAAATAACCCGACTGCTTAAAAAGCAAACTAGAAAGACGTAAACAAGAAGAAAATCAGTCGGAGGATATATCTGGTTTTGATCAGCCAGCTCGCGTATATGTATCCTCCGACTGCACAGCATGATTTTCTTCTTGTTTACGCCTTTTTAGTTTGCTTTTTAAGCAGTCGGGTTTTGTTATTTTTAAATATTTTTTTACTTACAACTTTTTTGTTATTTTTTTTTTAGGTTTAGATACATTTAAACATAAGTGTGGTACACTTTTGTAATCACCTCTTAAAACCCTTTATTTTGATACCCCACACAATGGGTTTGGAAGAAAATAAAATTTGGGTCCCAACAATATGGCCCCCAAAATCCGCCATTTTTCTATTTTCCAATTTTAATGTAGCCAGTGACACTCGCAGGGTTAACACGAATCGATTGACGTAAGAGTAATCAAAATCGGCCAATGCGTTTGATCTCGAACGCCACATAGGAACAAACATACATACAAACATAGACTGATAAACACATTACCCTCCTTCGGCAGTCGGGTAAAAAATATCCTATCACCACAAGCTCTTATACTGTATGTCCATCAGTTCAAAGCCGCAGTTCTAGTTTTATAGATTCTCATCATTATTTTCCTGCCCTCATCCCAACATGGGATCTGGGGACTTGGAGGCGCAACACGTCTTCTTCCACACCGTCCTGTCCCCTGTCACGCAATCACTGACTCCCTTTTCTTTCATATATCCATCTCTTTGGGAAGTCCATTGCTACTTGGGAAACCGGTTGTGGCGGAGGGCCGGTCTAAGCCTCCGCCATCTGAATATGTCGTCTGTATAGATGTCATGTATGGCTTTAATATAAAAATCTCACACCGTCCATCAATCTTTTATTTGGCCTTCCTGTCTATCCATCCACATTTATATTCGTAACTCTTTTAGTAGTTACGTTTTATTTAGTGGTAGCCCAGTGGCTAAGAACTCGCCTCTCGTGGACGTCGCGTAGTGGGTTCGAATCCGGGCAAGTTTCAATGTGACTTTATCAATTCATATGTACTTTCTATGTTTATATTGGACATCGCTGACAACGGTGAAGGAAAATATCGTAAAGAAACCTGGACTTATAGAGAGTTTATTATAAGATTGTGCTCCATTGGTGTAATTGCTGCAAGGCGTTCCAAGGTATGGATAAACTGTCTGTATTTATGGAAAATGGAACCACACGACTTTAGTTTTGTTGCTGTTATTGAAGAATACTAATTTAAAAATGGTCTAAATTCTTATACAAAAAAGAACCACATGATTTTTCCCTTGAAAACGTACACTAAAAGCAGAACAGAACCAACAGTAATAACAAACATTACATAAGAAGCAAAACCGAACCACAGCACCACGGGACTCTTTTGTTAAAACAAATAAACGATATTACCTACTATCATGTCATTTTATATTAGGTCCTTACCTATGAAATTGGAGTTTTGTCGTACTGGCCACTTTGATCTCAAATGTCTTCTCTTTGGTTTGGAATACCAATGGAGGCTAATGACATCCTTAGTGACCGCCATTACGGCTTCCACCGAAATCGGTCTACATCCCCAGCGTCAGCAGTCTCTTTCTAGCGTATGCCATTCACATCTGGAGTGAGGCCATCGAGACGTATGGGGAAGCGCTTGCCGTCTCCTTCGACATCTCGAAGGATTTTGCTAGGGTCTGGCACGAAAGCCTTATTGGTAAGCTTCCTTCATTCGGTCTGCTTGGTGGTCTGAGTGATTGTATTGCAGACTTCCTGAGGGATCGGTCCATTCGAGTAGTTATAGATGGCTGCTCGTCGGACCAATTGGATATTAATGCCGGGGAGAGACCCCAAGTGTTGGTACTCTCAGCGACATTATTCTTGCTGCACATAAATGATCTGCTAAAACCTTGGATCTTTGGATATTCAGACGACAGCCCTGTTGCTGAGAGATACTTGGCAACGCACGGGCTACTGGGCCTGAGGTCAGGTCTCTCCGTGGGGCCATAGTCTCCGAATAGGGCGATGCCAATCCGGTCAAGTTCAATGCCACTAAAACACAGGTGCGTTTTTTCTCCGCTAAAAAGAGCCAATTTCACCCGGCTCCATCTTTCCGAGGTGTAACCGTGCCGATAACGGATCATCTTGAACTTCTTAGCGTTACGTTGACATCGAAACTCAATTTCGGGCCATACATTGAGGCAAAAGCTCAACTGGCTCTTCTTATCTATAGGGACGGATCTGCCAAATATCAGCTTGATGCACTAGAGTCGATCGAAATACGGGCCAAGGGGCTCGTCAGCAATGAGGCTATGGTTGAGTCAAAGTTCCAGAGCCTTGAACATTGTCGCCGGGTTGCATTTCGGGGAGCGTGCGAGGGAAGTGCATGATCTAATTCCGCCTAACCCGTTTCATCATCGGACTACAAGACATACAGCGATGCGCCATCGGTACATGGTGGACATCTCACCCATACGCACTAAAAGTTTTGGAAATACTTTCATTATACGTACAGCTAAGGAATGGAATTCCCTGCCAAACTCTGTATTTTAGTGTTTCCCGATAGCTACAACCTCGGGGTCTTTAAGTCAAGAGTGAATAGGTTACTTCAAGGGAAGCGTGCCAAACCGTCGACCAAATCTTGACGGAACATTAAGTTCCCCTGTGGCCGTCAGAGAAGCCACACCAACAAAACTAGCCGATATTCAGTCCTTATTACATCTCATTCCACAAGTTGCACAGAGTTTTTATAATGGTCTCATTAGTGATGAAGCAATAGAAGACGACATAGGTGGACTAGACACGGTTGACTTCGAAACCCAATTTGATGAAAACGTCGAATAAATGCTCCTATATGTATTATTCTATATTTTTTATCTCCCGGCAAATCCTTAAGGTGAATGACAATTTTTATTATCTCCCTGTAACATGTATGTAAATTGATCTTGCAAATGAAATCCAGTTGGATTATGTAGCCATACATAATAAACCCCAGAAGGTTGAAGCTATATAATGTTAGGACTTATTTTCTCAATATAACAGCTTATTCTATCTCCAATAAATAGGTGCCTACAGTTTGTATCATACAAGCCTGCTGCTATGAAGTAGGCACAAATGACGAGTACACTAATTAATATTATTCTAAAACGGCAACACTATGCACTAAGCATCACCTGGTTTCAGAGCACCAAACTTATGTGAAGCAAACTAAACATAACATTATTATCTACAATAATACTAGTTTATGTTAAATATTTCTTGCCTAAAAACTGCACTTTTTTCTCAAATGCTGGCAATGTGATGAGCGTATCTTCTTTGTAAAAGGGATTCAGCATCAACTTGATGTATGCTTCATAGACATCTGTGAAGAAATTCTTGATGCTGTCCTCATTGCGGGCATCGTGAACCATTATGAATCTCATCTGAAAAATATTTAATGGAAGAATTCATTCCACCAAATATACTAAAAACATACAAGTACAATAACTTGCCAATCTTCTTGGCCACCCTGAAATTGGCTTTCCAATGGTATGGCATAGCACACTGCTCTTTTATTTTGAGATTTACTACTGTCCAAGAATTTAGTCCAAACAGTATCTGGGTGTTTAGTGTTTAACCACAGTTCAATTATAAACAATAGTTCTCGCCAAACTTCTTGGCTGCCCTCAAGTTGGCTATCTCGTGTACCTTGCACATTGGAATGCCAACTTCCGGGTGGACAAGAAGTTTGGCGAGAACTATAGCTTATTAAATACTAATGGCTTTCTTATAAGAATTAGAGGCTCACTGCTCACCTGGCTAGCAGTCACAAATGCTGAGACAAACCACTGGTTGAACTTGTCTACAGACTTCAAATATGTGTTCGTGACTTTCCACATATGCTCATCTACTAGATCTAGAGCTGAATGGGCTATGAACTGATTCAAATGTCTGTTGTCTTCTTTCTGGAATAATAACGTTCATACAGTCACAAATTAGGTTAAGTGGAGCCGATTACGGATAAATAAGACAGTGGTTCAATCTTCCTTTACTCCTGAAGACAAAAACCGAGAAAATTTCGAATGGAACACAACATAAAAGTGCGATTGTTACCTTTGGTTCTTTAGTGACTGGAATGAAGTCCATTTCAAATATTGGGTTGTCGGAGTGTCCGACAATGACGAAATAGTAAGTTCCCGCCGACATCGTGAAATTTTAGTTTCATAAATCTGTAGAAAAACAGTAAAATTCATGAAATCTTTATTTTTGTAGGTGTCACAAATTACCCTAACATCACCAACTCCCCAAAATGTCATTCATACTTCATTGTCAATTTTCAAGTCACCAGGTCACCTGTCAACATTGGTTATGGTTTGGAAAGAAAAAGACAAACTTATTGAGAGGTTCTGTTTTACAAAAGAGACAAAAAATAGACCATGCTCTATAGGATAAAACGCTGAAATGGAATGCTTGTTGAGCCTCGTTGATGCGTTCAGATTAGCGAATATTCAAAGCGAAGTCTTCAGGAATTAAAGTAAATACCTATGCAACTTCACTTCATCGAAAGACAAAAAAGAAAACAAATATCGGGGGGATATCAAAAAGAACTTAGTTTTCGTCTACAGTTTCCCCTCTTATAATTAAATTACCAATCTCAGACACACTTGTATTCCAATTTACTTTGGACATTGGCAGAATAGTCGACATCGGCTTTGCTTGCCACAAAAAATATGGAATAGAAATATCGGCGGGAACTCGTCAGAGACTCGGTTGACTTTGAACAGAAAATATTTAAATATTAATACAAAATGAACAGCAACACAAGTAATAATGCTCCATTATCAGTAGATAAGTTGTTTTAAGTTTGTAATATTATACAATTTTATTTTTTCAGATTCTTGGGCGATTCCTATTGATAAGCTAATGTTATGGAGAGGAAGTTGGACTAAATTCGACTCCAAGTTAACGAACCCGTTCCTTCGTGTTCACTACGATCAACTTTTAATAACAGCAGACACAAAGATTTTGGAATCGTTTAACATGCATCATAAAATGAAAGGAATTTACAAAGATGATGTTCTTATCTTAATATTTAACAACTCTTGTCAAGAAGTAAGTTAATTTTAATATCTACTGAAGCCTACATCAGAACATTACACCAAATCTATCTTGTCTCGTTCTCATGTTTCAGATCAGGAAAATTAAATTCCAAATGAAATCCAATATAGCAAAATGTCTTCAAATGCTTGGCCAACGCTTTCCAGTTATAAACCACAATAACATGCGAGCCAGCCAAATCATCAACATCAAATATCGAAATGTGGATGATGTTCTAAAACATGCATTAGAAAATAAGGGTATGTTAATAAATAATTCGATTAGTGGAAACATGGACCTACAATACCCAAAATTTGCTTAGGGGTGGGACAAAAGCACAGAATAAATAATAGTACATGTACAGTCAAGGGTCAAAAGTGCAGTCATACTCTCCCAAAACTCAAATGGCTAGTTTTTGCAGAAGAAAAAAATTATCCACAACTGATTTAATATTTTGTATAGAAATTAAACTATAGATTATACCTACTAACCGCGAAAAATTAAAATTCTGCTGCCTACAAAAAAATTGCCTTTTCTGTTTTGGTAGAGTGTGACTGCACTTTTGACCTAGTACAGAGGAGTCTATTCGCGCAACAATTCATAGAAATAGAGACTGTGTACGTTACCCCAACAGGAAAGTGGCTCCTAGAGTCTAGAGTGGAACGTATAATAAGGCTTAGCACGCATTGAATTTTAATTCGCGCGTTTTTTGTCTCCTTCTACTTGTTCATAGATTTCAAAATATTCGCGCGATTCGTGCGGTGGATTCTGTTGCAACACATGGATTTCTTGCGGAATTATTTTCGCGCGATTTTTTATTACCGCAATGCGTGCAGCTTCATACAATTCCATAGGTCGCAGAATGGGCGGAAAAAAAATCGCAGTGCGTGCTTAGTGCGTAATCTGCTGCGAATGTGCGCCACAAAAAAATAATAGTGCGTGTCGTCGTTTTTTTAAAAAAAAACGACAATACGCGCTGTTTTTTGTAATTATACGTTCAACTCATCATATCTCTCTCACTCTAAGAGCCACTTTCCTGTTGGGGTAACGTACACGTAGAGACTCTCACGAGTAAGCAACAAAGTGCGATTCAGCTCGCATAAGCGCTCAGTACCTAACGCGATACTCACCAAAACGTTGCCGCTTTCTTCTAACGGTAACTCCATTACTGTCTGGCGCAGAGTGACGCGCTAGGATTGTCAGACTTTAATATTCATCATCTATCTACCTTGTTGTTCTACCTACTGAGGTAGGTACCTAATTATTAGTATTTCGCACACCTATTCATTCTTTTAGACACCCCAAAAATGCTTTTTTTTTAAATCTCTTTCATATTGCACCTACTACCGACAGTTACAGATTATTTATGTAAATACAACAAAATAGCTTATCTTTCAATATCTTTCGGAACTGTAAAAAAATATAATATCGATTTATTCTTTGTTCTCTCCTTTATTTGGTCTCTAAATAAAGGAGTGTGTACACACAAATTATAAGATCGATTAGAAGTTATTGTTCTTTGCAAAAATCACAGTACAAATAATAACTCGGCTAGCGTGCGAGCCGAGCGGTAAGCGGCAGCCAACTGCGATACTCCTTTTAACACGGAACGCCGGCCGATCGTACCTAAACTGCGGACTGACTGAGATCGGAATCACACTTACGTTTCGTGGCGTGGAGTGGTGCGGGATCCACCAATCAAACGACTCTGATCCAGCCTACGTCATAACACAACGAGTTTTGTAGCCAATCAACTGCGTCAGAAGGCGCCACGTCACGCCACGCCAGTATGATTCCGTCTTAACTGACTGACTGAGACCTCCCTGACAAAAGTAAGGAAACTCGATAAATAGTAGGAAAGGCGGACTCAACCTTTTAGGGGTCAGGGCAGCAAAGCCGAATGCCGTAGCAGCAAGGGGCCCCCTTGCTGCTACGCTAAAAACTTGAGGTCAAAACATACTTGGCGCGCTTACCATCCCCCCTTGGTTGGTACACCCATGATAAGTGGAAAACTGAAGAGAACAATTCTTTAATCAATGTTTCCACGTGTTGTTCCAGACGTAACGAGTACTTCCAAGATACCAAATGCTTTCAACAATTTCATGAAATTATGTTTATTGGACCCTACATTCCCTCAGTTAGTTTTTGAAGCAGAAAAAATAGTAAACAACGAAATTAATAAGAAATCTTAGGATAGGAATAACAATTACTTTTTTGAACGCATCGTTTTGGACTTTGGAGATTGTATTGTCTGTGGTCGTAGTTGTTATGATTTTTGACAGATTTTTGAATTTCAAACTGAAACGAAAACCTGGTGGATTTGTTGATTGTTGTGAGTTTATAGTGAAATAAATTGTAATTGTTTCGAAGTGTTTCATCTGTTTTTAACTGCTCCAAGAATGAATCCAAATAGATATGTTCCTGGTCAATCTAGCGTTCTGAAGAAATCAAGGTATCTACATATTTAAGCTAACAAACTAATAGAACGTCAACATAGAATAATTTAAATATTTTCAATCATTATTACCCTTTTTACCCTTTCATCAATTGTCCTACTACTACTATTACACTGATGATTTTTATATGCAGTAACGTAAACTTGATTACAACGACTATAAAAACATCTATCGTGCAATAAAACCAGGTTAGAAGGCAAAGTATCCCTTCTGCCGAAGCCTCGTCGCCCGGGCTCCACGGACCGCCTGTCCACGGAGGCGCGGAGGCCTAGCGCTGCGGGACACCGCTCCAGCAGTGCAGAACCCGCCAGAGGAACGTTTGCAGGCGGCAGGCTCAGCAGAGAAGCTTCTGCTACCAAGATCCCATTGAATGGAGTAAGTTTGTGCAGTATTTCATTAGAAAGTATTTCTCTTTTGAAATAAACTCAATTAGATTGTTATTTATTAAAACAGAGGGGGAAAAGTACAACAGTGGGTTAATATTATATTTTACTTTAATGAAGTAAATATACCACTCCAAAATTTACCCCACCCGCTTGAGTGCTAATTAGCAGATACAATAGAAAAACATTTGTTTTAATTTCAACATCAATGTCCCTTTTAGAAACACAAAATGAGGTAACAAAATATCATGGCTTTCATGAGATTCAGAATAGACTGTGGTGTATAACTTTACAGTCACTCATACATAATTTGAGTAAGACTGCATTTGAAATAAAGTTGTTGTAGATAGAATACTCATGTAATGTACTTTTTCAGAGATCTCGCTCTCAGCAAGGAGAGAGATTTGGTCAGTCCTCCATGACACCGCTACGTGGCAGCCAATATGCCGCCAGACCAACTACTACACCTGTTGTAAGTGTGCTTATTATATAGAAGAATAACTGGTGAACATCATCCACTATTTTTGAGAACTTCTTGTGCTCCATGCTCCTGCAACTGCTTCAATGGATACGAATGCGCACCACTCTGTATTTTTGCTCGGATCGCCTGCCGCCGAGCGTGCAATGTTGCAAGGTGCGGGGTGCACAAGAGCTTCGCAAACATAGTGGATACCCAGCTTTAGACTTATATATTTATTTTCAGTTTTTCATTCCTTATTGAAAAATAAAAATGGTTCTGTATGGTGTCTGACGTAAAGAATTTTACCATCCCATAACTCATAGAAAATAGCCCAAATAATTGTGATTACTAATCCTGAAAAGAGCCCTGGGGATGTAGTCATACATTAATTCTACTATAACATAACAGATGCTGAATGCCAATAAATGAAAGATTGCATCAGAAAAATACATTAATGAACGCCTTGTGAAAAGTAAAACATCTAGTGAAAAAGAGCTTCTTTGGTGTTGCTCAACAATTAAATAATTGCAGAATCTTATATTTTTCAAATTGGATTGACTTTAAATTTGGTCATGAAATGAAATTTATTCATAACTTGCATGCAGGTGTTAATACATTCAGGTACTCAAATACGTAAATAATTATATTGTAATAAATTTTAAATTAATAGTACCCATTCATATAATCATTCTTTTTTAAATTTGTATGTCGTTTGGATAACATAGCACACTACCAAATTTTTAAGATCTTGTATGTAATTATTATCTATGTTTTACAAATAAATGATTCTGATTGTGATTTGCAAAAATGAAAAAAAACAAAAAACATCTGTGAAATTACTGCTTCACACCACTGCTATGATCACATTAAGTAAAAAGATTTTCATGTTGTGCTTACAGAGAACCCCATCAGAGGATCGTGCAAGTCGCAGCTGGCAAACATCTCTTGATAGAGCTCTGGCTTTTGTGACCATCAAAGATCAGAGGTAAGACAGCATTTTTTTGTTAGTCTATACATATATGTCTATCTGCTCTATCTATGTTTTTATTAACTTGCAATGTATGTATGTAAGTGTGTTTGGGTCACATCTTGCAACTGAATTTTAAAGCAGTTATCCTCAACCGATTAAGATGAAATTTTGCATACACCTTTGGTTTAGATGACAATGCACGGTATCTAAAAAGCTTGTTTAAAAAGTTTTTTTTTAAATTGGAAAACTTATTTTTCAGTATTTTGGATTCAAATGCTTTCCGGAACTTGTGTTGTACAAGTACTGGCATGATTTTAGAGCGCTCGGCGAAAGAGTTGGGGTGATTTGCGCATGTGTACATTAACACTTAAAATTACTAAGTGTGATTTGAACTAATCATTTTTTTGTAGATTATTTTTTGAAGAATGGATATTTAAATAGGTAATTTTAACACAGTGTGGTTGAGAACCTATCATCATATTAATAAATGCTTAATCTTTAATAACGGATATAAATAAACACAGTTTTACGTAAGTTTTTCGTGCTTGTCTCGTTACCACTTTTTTGTCGGCAACGAAACAACGAAATGATTAAACATTATAGAATGGCACTTCTTATTTAACAAAATAATGCGCTCGTGTACCTAGGATGCACGAGACGGAGGAGGCGACGCTGGTTGAGCAATAAGTGTATGTTGTGGCGCCGGCGCCGGCCGCTGGACGTTGCTCCTCACTCCCGCCAAACAGACCAAAAAAAATCGACTTCTGAGCATTTAAGGTTAGCGCTCTTAAACCGCGCCGACACCATGTAGCTTCAGTGACATTCCTGATGGTTGACGCGGTTTGATTCATATCATACCAATAAGGGATTTTACTAAGCCATTGTGCGAGTACTTTCACATGGACGCAATGTTGTGCAATTTTATCGAAGTGCATTGCACAGAGATTTGAGTTAGCGGTCACCAGCCTACCCACAGTTTATACAACATTATATTATTTACTAGCTTCTACCAGCGGCTTCGCTCGCGTGAAAAGTGTTTTATCATCACTAGGGTACATTATACAGGGATAAAAGCTATGTGCTCGTATCTCTGTGCCAAATTTCATCCAGATCCGTTCAGCCCTGCCGGCGTGAAATCATCTTTGAGTAACAAACATACATCCACACACACATCCATCCATCCAAACATTCAAATTTATTATATTAGTAAGATTTTGGGGCGCACGGTTGACGCAGTGGTTGAGCGGTTGACTGCTGCGCTGTGTGTCGCGGGTTCGATTCCCGCACGGAACAAATATTTGTATGACCTACAGATAATTGTTCCAGCGCTGGGTGTTGTGTATGTGAGTTTATGTGTTTGTAAACGCACCCACGATACGGGAAGAAATTCCTAGTGTGTGGCAACGTTTTTCTTTAAAAAAAAAAATATAATTGTTTCTTTTTCAACTCTGCCTACCCTTTTCCCAACTCTGTTGGGGTTGGCTTCTTGTTTAACTGGATGCAGCGGAGTATCAGTATTTTACATGAAGCAACTGCTTCTGATCTCCACAACCCAGTAACTGGGTAATAAAATATCCCTTTGGCAAGACTGGTGTTAGATTTCCTGGCATCTGAGTGCCTGATGGCGCGATACAATTCGATTTATATCACACTGATAAGCGGTATTTACTAATTTAAATTGCAAGTGTTCATATGGACGCAATGCGATGCAATTCCACCGATACCTACAAACGTGGTGAATAGGAATGCAGGGGTGAATGGGAACAAAATTTTAATTAGGATTTTATTTTTGATACCAATGGCACGGGGTCCCAGCGTTAACAAAGAAAGTTTGGTTCAAATAAATGTCACTAGATGGCGCAATTTGCATCGACTTGTTATTGAATTATGTAAAGTTAAAATTTTCTAGAATTGATCATAAAAATTATATGTTCTTTTTTGAACTGTAAAATCGTGCAAAAAATACTATCAAATAAATCGTCAGTTCGTCACTAAAGAAAAATTGTTACGAACCGTGACAACCCTTTTACTTGCAAGTCGCTGCTAACACCATCTATAGCCGTGGAACGGAACCGAACGCGTTCGAAGTACTTATAAAAACAATTACCTTAATCAGACGAAAAAGGCGACGGCACGGTTTCTTTGTATGGGATGAGGCATCTGTATGCTAGTATTATATTATCTGTGCCAATGGTTCTAACATCATTGCATCTTTCTTTTTTAATATATTGGAGTATTTACTAAAATGCAGCAAACAATTTTTAAATAGTCTGTGAGAGGGAATGGGCCGTAAACCACCACGCGAGCCCAGTGTGGGTTGGTGGATGTGGTCTTCGAAATTTTGGTTCATGGACATGCTGGTTTCCTCACGACGTTTTCCTTCACCGCTTTTATTACCAAACTTATTATTTTTTCTGATTTCCATTGGTCGCCTAGGACGTGACGTACGAAAACCGAAGTCGGTAGTGTATCTAAAAGAGATACAAAAAAATATAAAACAAAAACATTAAGATACTTAAAATAAACTATTTAAAATATGATGTGAACAAAACGAAAGTAGGTATTATAAACACCGGAAATATATTGTACCGGAAATGTATTGTTGGTCCCCAGATCTATCTCAGCAGTAGCATGGCAGCGCGCCGAGTCGGTCCGCGTGGGCGAAGCCCTGACTGCCCGCAGCGGCGGCGCGGGCCCGGGCATGGCCCTCATCAGGCCGCTCACCATCGCGCGCTTCGTGGACATAGCCGCTGCCCTACTGTCCGCTATTGCACCGGACCTTTCGCTTAATACTGATAACTATGTTACTAAGGTGAGCTTTCATAAGCAATAACCCTGTTATATTTTATCCATATATATTATGTATATCAAGAAAGCCAGTGACAGAAAAGTTGAAAGGAAACCGTTTGTCCTGGTATGGTCATGTCATGAGGAGGGATGAAATGCATGTTACTAAAAGAGTTATGAATATAAATGTGGATGGATGGCGAGGGTGAGGATGGCCAAAGAAAAGACGAGGGACAGGATGGTATGGAAGAAGAAAACGCGTTATGCTGACTCCAAGTAATATGGGACAAGGGCAGGTAGATGATGATTATATATATCAAATACTAGTATTTTAAATACATTGTGGTAAAAATGAGCTTTTCCTTAAGTTTGCCATATGCCATTTTTTTTCCAGAATTTGATCCTTAGTAACGACTCTGGTGTTATAATAAGAATGGTGTTATAATACAGTATGTGTTATTTTTTTTCAAAACCAAGGGGTCGAATATATAATTTTCAAAAATCCATTGATGCAATTTTAGTTTTCAACAAAATCGGCCTCGTGACTCCTTTGATTGTTTGCCTCTATATCTCATAGTTTCGGATTTGGCTATCGACGCCCACTTAAAAAAAAACACTCTGTATATGAATTGGTCTGTAGTCCGGTCAATTTAGACATCAGAGGGTGCAAAAATTCGCACCGAGCTGAAAATTGGTAGGATTGTTCAAAAAACCATCATAAATGAAACCTAAAAAATCCTCGTCGATCCGACATCTGGAAAAAAAATACTCGGGTCGAAGGTCACTAAAACGGATTTTCGCGATTTTCAGTAAAACAGTAAGTTTTATCATAAAATTAGCCCAGACAAAAATTTTAGATCAGATAATCTATACTAATATTATAAAGCTGAAGAGTTTGTTTGTTTGTTTGAACGCACTAATCGCTGACACTACTGGTTGGAATTGAAAAATTCTTTTTGTGTTGGATAGTCCATTTATCGAGGAAGGTTATAGGCTGTATAACATCACGCTATGACCAATAGGAGCGGAGCATAAATGAAAAATGTTGCAAAAAGAGAGCTTTTTGAGAGCTTCCGTTGCGTGCGCTGCGTAAGCGGTTAAAGTTACGCAACAATCATGTATGTAGGGTAGGTAGGGTAAATGGGTAGGTAGGTAGCCTGTTGACAGGAGCGAAGCCGCGTGGGACAGCTAGTTATCTATAAAAAATATCTACATACTTTTTTCCTAAGAGCCACCGTTTTTGAGATATAACGATTCAATAGTTAAAAAAGTTTTTATCTGTTCGATGAAGACTTTTTAGATTTCATTTATAATGGTGTTTTGAACAATCCAACCAGTTTTCAGCTGGGTGCGAATTTATGTAACTTCACTCCTATTATTTTGGTGTAATTTGACCGAAATACTAGTTAAGAAAGACGTTTATTCACAACAGCATTGTAATTGCTGCAATTAGCTTCTCGCACTATATTGTTTCAAAAATCTTATCACGCAAGTTAGCGCTCTAAAATAAGACATTTCGATGCGCATGGCTGTTGTAGTATGAGCCAACTTCATCACAGGAAACTTCCACGACGTTAACTGTCATCATACCTTTTAAATTCGTTCAAATGTTGAAACCACCCATTGTCTCAATGTTATGGTTCCTAGAATAATTGTATTAGCTTGTATGTTGTAGATACTTAGATTATTTAACCAGAGGCGTAGCTAGGTAACCAAAAGGCCCGGGTGCAATAAAAATCTGGGGCCCTAGGTTTGATCAATTCTGACTAAAACCCACCCGTGTTCCTTCGGCCCTATTCAAATAATTATAGATACTTTAAAGGTACAAAGCTACTTTATCATCAGTATGGACCTGATTCAGAATTCTGATCGCGTCAGGCTAACCGACTGTCCGTCCCAGCCCACGATTATACATAAAAAAGATACACGTTTTAGGGGAATTTCTTAATTCCGATCCTGATAGTGTATAAAGAGTACGTCAGTGGGACAGTCTTACTAAACAACTTAAATCAAAATGCTGTTCTGTAAGAAAGAAAGAGTAAAGAAGGTAGGCAGAATACAACACACACACACACACACAATTGGCACTTTCTTTTGCTTTTAGTGGCAAATTCGTTGATTCAGGTCATTTATGCCACTTCATAAACATAAAATATCCACGGTGCACGTCACCGTCTAGCCCTCCGATAACTACGTCCCTGTACTTAACTGCCAAAAATAGCTTGTGTTTGAAATCATCATAATTTCAGCCGAAAGACGTCCACTGCTGGACATAGGCCATGTTTGAAATAGTGTATGATACATTGTAAACAGTTTAATTTATTAATCCCCAGCTGCCACATATATCGAAGCGTCTCCTGTACCCTGGAACAGTCTCCAAGTCGTGGCTGAAGACTGTGAACACTCTGCACGCCTTCCCGCACGCGTTGGCGCTGATAGCGTACTTATTAGACCTCGTCAACCATATCGTGAGTTCAATAATATTCTTATTAATATTTACATGAGAGTCATTTTAGCCTAGAAGAGAAGAAGTTATGCAACATTGAAGACATGTCAAGGTGATCAAGAGACTAACTTTATATTCTTATTGAAAATGGGCATCATCGCTTACCATCAGGTGAGAGTTAAGCGCGAACTTAACAATATTAATAAGAATAATAAAAGAAAGGTAAGCAAATTAAGTATCTTGACTTGGCTTAGTCGTGACGGCCAATGGCATAATAGGGTCCCGTTTTTTGTTTGGGTATGCCATTTCAGTGATAAGTAGATGAGTGATCTCGCAGCCGTGAGTCACACATTTTTATCTCAGTTTGCCGTGCTCACCCGGCTGGTGTCTAGATTTATACAAATATGAAGTACCAGTCAGTCATCATCATCAGTGAGAATTTCGAAATATGTGTCGAATTTGATTTGATTATTAGATTAATGATGAGTCACAAATAAATTATTTATTAAATTACAGGCCAAACATTTATAAAATTAATTAATTTTAAAATAGCACCAAGTGCAACCCCATATCATGTCCAGGCTATCTCTTTCCGTTCTGGGTTGCCTGGAAGAGATCGCAGAACGCGATAAGGCCGCCTGTTGTATGTTTGTGTCTATTTTAAGGTTTCTGTATGTATTGTTTTTATTATCTTGGTGTATATAAAGTATATATAAATAAATAAAATTAATTGTACAATATAATATAATTATTATTTTGTAGGAAATGCCGGTGCTAGATGATTGGCTGTACATTGGTAAGGACGAGTTGTCGTGTCTGCGGAGGGATTACTTGTACAAGTGTTGGATCAGGTAAATAATATCTACTTTGATTTAATTTATTTGGCGATTTATTTAATTCTTAATATCTACATTTATTCATCCAGTTTTCATATAAATATGTGAATAAACTTTATCTATTTATCACTGTATGAGAAGAGCCCTTTGCCCTACAGTGGGACATTCACATGGTGGTTAGTTACAAGCGTGCTAAGGTTCCCCGGCTTAGCCCGCGTGATATGTTGGTAAATAGTATATAATCCTGGAGGCCCTAAAAAAAAAGGTTGTATGTATTTAATATTTCATTAAGGTTACACTAGTCGATCATTCTTCCTTACAAACAAAGTCTGGCGATTACTCCACTGTTTGACGATGTAAGTACGTTCATAATAAAAAATGATATCAATTTGTCTCATCATTATCTAGCCCTGCATGGAAAAGAGGAATGAAAAATATTTGAAAGTTATGAGCGTTGAAAGTTCCATATTTCAAAACTAATTTTAACGCATATTTGGGCCGAAATAAATACCATAAGAAGAAGGAAATTGCAAAACGGCCTCCATACAGGGATAGATTAGTAGTTCAACAATGCAAATAATTTTATTTTGAAAATTAACAGTCGTTTTCTCATGATATCTAGACTCCCAAAGGTCTGTTTATATAATTTCGTGCGCTCGTTTTCGTCCTAAATCATCATGCAATTCGCTACAAACTTGCAAAAGTGCTAATTCGTACGCGAACTAGCTTCTTACTGATCATCACAGCATCTATCTCTTTCGCACGTGTTGTCGGATGAGATAGCAGGCATTTTAACCTCGCGCACAAAATAGTTCGTGCCGTTGACTAGGGCAACCTTAAGATCGTTTTAGCAAAATGACGGACAGAAAAAGTTTCTTTTACATTTATAATTTTAGCACGACCTAGTGAATCCTTTGAATCCATTATTAATATTTTTCTCTTCATATATAGGTTCCAAGACCCTGGTCATCAATTTGAGGATCTAGATGAGGAGTATTTGCAGAACTTGAAGGTGCTGCTGGGTAATGATGAAGAGAAGATAGGCGAGTTGAAACAGACTATCAAAAGTAAGTTTTTTGTAATATAACTAGCTGCTGCCAGCGGTTTCGCCCGCGTGAAAAGTATTTTCTTATCCAAAGGGAACATTATATCGACGAACATAATAGACGTCGAGGTTTGAGTATAGGTCCCGTCACGTAAAAAGATCACTGGCCTTGAACCTGCGACTTATCGATGATATTGGTGGTATGAAGGGGGAGTGGGACAGTATGTCTGTTGTCTGTGCGCGCACGCAGCACGCTATTGGTTGTCTGTGCGCGCACGCAGCACGTTAACTGTATAATATTATTTCTTGCTACCTAACGCGACGAATGCGAAGTTTCTGATGAACTAGCATCCTATTAATGGCATAGCTTTAATATGCTAATATGATATTTTTCCAGAATACGAGCACTGTCTAGAAGACGAGGTGGAAGCGGCCGCGCGTGCTGATGAAGCTCGACGTGTGGAGCGGCGCGAGGCGCTGCTGGCGGCGCTGAGGGCGCAGCGCTGTGCGCGCCGGGCTGCGCGCGCGCACTGCGACCAGCACGGCACGCGCAGGGCCGACCTGGCTGAGACCATCAAGCATGTGGATATGGAGATTGATAGGGCCACGTAAGTCAACATATAATTATGCAACTGCGGTTTCCTGTTAGAAACCAATTATGGGTTAAGCTCGCCTTTGTATATAAGCTGCCATAATGTATGTATTTGTCTTTATGTTTTATACAATAAAGAATAAAAATTTCAGCTCAGAGATATTATCTGCTGAACATAAACACTCGTCCCCAAGAGAATCTATCCTGCCATTCCCGAATTTCTCCATAATTTATCCATTCTGTTAGCATTTTGGCCTGCCCACTGTTACATACATTTACCAATTTAGGTTATTTATTTATTAAAACTTTATGCATAAGTACAAAGGCGGACTTAATGCCTTAGGCATTATCTACCAGTCGACCTTAGGGTGGTGCAGAGATAAAACAAGGTAGGTGCAACTAAATGATAGGATGAATAGAGAAAAGATACGAAAAAAAAAAGGAGTAATAAATATATACTTAGATACATACATACCTATAAACAATGTTATATAGAATCCGAAACGAACAAATCAATTTTGTGTTGATTCTGCATAATGCATTATCTTGGCATAATGTTCTTAGCCTTTTCCTTATGCTAAAGGTTTTAACCAACTTCCCAAAAAGGAAAAGGTTCTCAATTCGTATTTTTTTATGTATGTTCGGGCTCAACTCCGTCATATATAAACGGATTTGCAAAATTCTTTTTTTTTTTGTCCGTAATGGTCTCACTTAAAAAGATCTGATTAAAAACTTCGGAAATATTCAACATAACTCTTCAATAAAGGACGACAAATCTCTGGAGATTGCTGCAATCGCATGTCTGTTTATTGTTTACACCATTTCATAACATACCATCACGCCTGCAGTAAGCTCTAAACGCACCTGCGTACCCGTTTAGAGCGTACTGGCGTGACCAGGTACACTCTCATTCAACTGGTTATTACCAAGTTACATTTTATTCGAGTAATCTATTCTGGCATAACCGTGAATTATAGATATGTACCACAACTTAAAGAGAAAGACAAGATACACCAACTTCCGAAATTGAAGTTATTTTTCAGTTTGTAGTGTTTTGATTTGGAAGTTGGTTGTATTTTTTTACAAAAAAGCTTTTTATAGATGCAATCGTGGAGCTGCTACTTAGTAACTGGCTTTCACAACCCAGTTACTAAGTAGTCGTAATAACTCAAAGATCCACAAATGACATTGAGATCTAGATGCATCAAAATTCAGCTCTTACGTACGCTAGCGAAAGACGCACGTAGTGATAATAAAACTAATTATTTTTACCACAGTGCAGAAAGTCAGCAACTGAAACATGAACTAGAGACGCAGCCTCTCAGTGTGGAACAGCGCACCAAACTTTTGGATGAAGTCGACTATGCCTTACGTGTGCAAGACTCCAAGCGATCGCTCGCGGAACAGATCGGCAAGGTAAATTTTACACTTTTAAACCCCCATCATGAAAATTACGGTGTTTTAACCAAGGATGTTATTAACCTCCGAAACAAAAAAGAGGGTTATTTTTAAACCTCGACGCTAAAATGAGTGGTGTTATTGACTGTAACTAACTAACGGTTTCGAAAAGTTTAAATTGGCCATGTTTCTTTCTATACACGATAACGATATATAATACTTCATTTTGTACAGTTACAACTACCCTAATTCCTAACTTTACTGAAAGATCAAAGCACGCGCGCACGCCTTCATTTTGATAATTCAGTAGAACTCATTGCATGTATTAGGCTATCGAATAGACGGATTTTTAAACATGTGAAGATAATATAATGATATTTAATGCAAGATATGCTCACTTGAATATATTTTTGTCCGAAATTGAAAATAAATTATAATTATGTTCGTGATACGTCCACAGATGGTGCTAAGCAAGGAGACGGAGCTGGCTCTGTGGCAGAAGAAGACGCTGGACAGCTGTGTGGAGTACAAACAAGGACTTATTCATCTGTCAGCGCAATTTCCTGACCTCGCCGAGCTCGCTATCGATGAGAAGTAAGTTTTACCTGCTAATAAACTGCTGTTATAGCAAAATATAAAGTATATTATTCGGATTAGCACACCTTTATAACGTCAAAATGACTTAAGACCGTCTCTGAAACGAAAAACCAAAGCACCTCCGTATCCTCGTGGAGGCTCCATGCTCTACGGAGAGGGCAGCAACGCGTGATGGAGACGCCCTCACGTCTCTGGCCGCCGCCACCGTAGGCGCGGGCTTGCGGGCGGCGAGTAACTGATAGCTCGCCGACCGATAAGGACCAGACCCAAATCGACGGCGCGTAGTGTTCCACGCGCTTATCAATGAGATGTCAGCAAAACTGATGGGACCCGCCAGGGCCGATACCTGTCTGGTTCGCGGATAAATTTAAAGGGAGTTACCGCAGCCCTGTCACAAGCAACTGAAGAAACACGGGTGGGTTTTAGTCAGTAAACCCACCCAAGTTCAGATCCATCAAACTATAGGCCAATTTCAGTCCTGCCTTCTATCTCGAAAATCCTAGAAAGACTCTTAAACTCACGCTTAATTAAATACCTTACTAAATACAGCATTCTGTCCCCTTCTCAGTTTGGATTCAGGCAGGTAAGGTCTACTGAAGATGCGGTCTTGTCACTAACATCTACTATAGTTGACATAGTGGATAAGGGGAGCAAATGCCTGGCAGTTTTTCTTGACCTCAAAAAGGCCTTCGACACAGTTTCTGTCGCCATACTTCTGCCCAGGCTTGAAAGCACCGGCATAACGGGGCTCCCTCTCGAGCTATTCAAATCCTACCTGAATAAACGCAAACAAACAGTAAAAATAGGGGAGTTCACTAGCTCAGAAGATACAAATTCGTACGGCGTCGGGCAGGGGATTGTCCTTGGTCCGACAATGTTCCTTATTTATATTAATAGATAGGCTATTAATATAAATAAGGAACAATGTCGGACCAAAAGTGCAACATGAGTAATGACGGGGATCGCATTATCTCTTACGCGGCTGATATCGCCATAGTCTTAGCCGATAAGACTTGGGCAGAAGGTCAGCCGAATCCGGCCTGTTAAAAATTGCAGATTGGCTCAATCATAACCTCCTTACACTAAACGCCTCCAAGTCCAACTACATATATTTCACCAAGTATGCACACACTCAACCACCACTCGAATTCCGAATAAAGATACATCTCTGATTAAAGTTATGCTCTTCAAATCCAATAGGTTCCCGACCCAAAGCTTTTACCTAACTTCTGACCTTCTTTCTGTAAGGAAACTTTACCTACTATCTTATCCTGAGAAAACACAAATCCCTCCCGTATAATCCCATAAAGCCTAGTACGATTAGCAGAAAACGCTACTTAGTCGCTCAAACTGTCCCAGTTAGATCAGTTTCTGCTAGGAGACAGTATGCAGGGCCAGCTTCCCACTTATACAACCTATTAAATATAAAACTACACATCTTCTGAAACTCCATGACTGTAAATTAGTTGTGACTGACGACATTGAAGCTATCGCTTCCATAAACTGTCCAATAATAAATAAGTCCTCAGTAACGATATCGTTAGAGGAAGAAGCTGTTTCTGGCTCCCTCAGTTCCCAAGACATTGTCGCAGGGCTAACCTACTTACATACTAGCCTAGCTTTGCAGAACCCTTATATAAAAGTAATCTGTGTAAAATGATTGTTTCTCAGGGATCTAATGAGCTCAGAATGTGCTGCCAGCGTATCTCGCGGTCTGGATGCTCTGCGTTCCCTGGCGACACTGCTGACGCACAAACGTGCGGAACAGACGAGGGAGAAGACTACTCTGGCTAGGAAGCGGGCTGCGTTACTTGTGAGTTTATTATTATGTTATTGCATAGTGTCCCACTGTTGGCCAAAGGCGTCCCTCCACTCATTGCTCAAGACTGTGGTGCCGCTGTAAGTTATTTACTTTTGACTTCTTTTCCTCTTGTCAGCAATACGTGGCCAGGGCCCACAACATAACAATTTGATTCTTTATTTGTGTATTTTACTGTATGACAAATTTGCCAAAATCGTAAATCAAGACGCTACCACGGGGTCCCAATGCTAACTAAGAAAATTTGGTTCAAATAAATGTCACTAAATGGTGCGATATGTATCGATTTGATATTGAATTGTGTGTAAACGTAAAATTTTCTAGAATTGAACATAAAAATTGTATCTTAATCAAGTCTCCTAAGCACAAAATCATGGAATATTGGCCTTTTATTGCCATTTCATGGATTATTTGAACGGATGATTTAAAATTGATTTCAATAGATGGCGCGTTTTTTAATTTCTGAGGCATGCCACTCGATATTTTTAAATTTACATTTTGGTACAGTGAAACTGTAAAATCGTGCAAAAAAATACTATAAAACAAATCGTCATTGTATATAGAAAAAAATTGTCACGAACCGAGAAAACCCTTTTACTTACAAGTCATTGCTAACACCGTCTACTACACATCTACTGAAACGTTGGCAAATTAGTGCAATCAGGGCCCAAAAGTTTTGGTAAGAAGAACACGGCCTAAAGTGTATTGGGCTTTCTTTATTTATCTAAAGCTGAAAGTATGAAAGTTGTATGTTTGCTCCCAAACCAAGTTAGGTCAACAAGGTACAAATTATTTCAACAATGAAAACTTACGTGGTAGGCCTACAAAGACATCGTCATTTGTATGACTTAAAATACGTAGGCCTATCTGCCCAACAGATATTGAAGCAACCACATATTTTTCATCTAATTCTGTTAAATGTCACCCTAAACAGGACGAAACCCGCGCAAAAATCCGCGAGATGAAGACCACAGTCCAAAGAGAACAAGACATGCTGGACAACGAGACCAGCAAGGAAGCCACCGACGTGGCCGCGTCAGCCGCAGAGCTGCGGGAGCTCAACGCGAGGATGCAGGAGCTGAAGCAACAGCAGGAGCAGTACCAAAGGGTGGACCATGAGCTGCAGTTCTGGGAGCAGCAGAATGAGAAGTCAGTAATTAAGTCGCCAAGTTTCGTCGAGGCGTTATCTCTTCAAGTTAATTTTGTTAACTAGCCGAGTTATGAGGAATCCCACTTCCTCTTACTGCATTGTCATTGGCCCTGCTGGTTGATAAACGGCGTCTAGATGCAAATGTTTGATGAACATAACGCTACGAAGAATAACAAAAGTGCCTTAGTAAAGAAAAGGCGTATTCTTTTCCCAATTCAGCAATTGTCATTGAGTTCTTTCCTTAGATTTGCAGTGAATTCAGGAGTGTGTATTTAAAATAAATTAAATTGCATTAGGTTTAATCCTATTACACTTTTAGAAGTTATAGCTGTGATGTTAAAATGTTTGTTTCTTGTATTTCAGTTGGTGCACAAGACTGACAGCCCTACAAGAGCACCTGAAGACTCAGCGCGAGGAATCCAAGCGCTTGTTCGAGCTGGCGCGCGCCAAGAGGGTCAAGCTTGTCACCGATAATATACGACAGTGGAATGACAAACTTGCGAAGTGATGTGCACTTGATTTTAAGTAGTAATACTATGATCATCTCCTAACATGTCAATGAAATATTAACAATGCATGTTTGTCTTAGCTTTAAAATATATGAAAAAGAACATGTAACAAAGGAAGTTGATCTTCCTCATAACCTGTCTCGAAATAAAATGAAGCTTCGCAGATATGATAGATAGGCATTTAGTTGTGCATTATTCTATACTCTGCAGAATTCTTCCTAATAAAACAGTGTAAATATTTTGTGATTCTGCCTCAGTTATTAGCCATGTAAAACTGAAGGCAAGTGTAGGCTGAGGAACCTTTTTTAGGTCAAACATTATTTTCGCGCATCATCTACCATTTAGTTTTAAGTTATTGTATAAATAAAAACCCATTATCTTTACTAAACAATGGTTTTATTCCCTCATGTCTAACTGATGACTATTTGAACATCACTCTCAACTGCCACACAGCTTGAGGCCCGCCTGCGCCTGTGTATGGTTGTGTGCTAACTTCTTGTTATTCGCCATCGCTGAACCGTATGGATTGAATATTAGCGTTGACTATTAGTAATTAATTCAATCTTAAAACCATGTACGAGAGAAACTGTGTTTTCTGTAACGTAAATTGCTCTTTTGTGTAATAATGATCTTTCTTTAACTTAATACACAAAAAAGTTCTGACATATCATTGTTCAACCTAAATCTTCGGACCAGCTGTAATTTAGCAGAAGTTCTCTGGTATAAGGATTTATCGAAATTCCTGCGGGAAAGTGCAATATAAGTAGGGTAAAATCAAAAAACAATATATTTTAAAGTTAACAATCAATTTATTTCCTCATCTCTCACTGATGACCATTTGAACACTACTCTCAACTGCCTCACACATCGACTTGAGGTCTGCTTGCGCCCACGCATGGTTGTGTGCTAGCTTCTTGTTCTGTTCGGCTTTCTTCGGCGGAGGGACCGACGGCTTGAACGCCATCTCTGAACCGTCGTAGACGTTGAATATGTGGGAGGGTGTCCTGGTAAAAAAAACGTGTACTTTCATTAGGTATTTATATTTGTATTTTATTCACTATCATTTTGCGTACAGCTAAGGAGTGGAATTCCCTGCCGGAGTTTGTGTTACCTGATATCTACAACCTGGGGGTCTTTAAGTCAAAAGTGAATAGGTTACTTCGGCGCTAGCGTGCTTCACCGTCACGCACATCATCGGTTACCATCAGGTGAGATAGTAGTCAAATACGAGTCTTCAATAAAATAAAATAAGTTAATAGATACAGGCAACTGAGAACAACAACTCAACTCTCCCACACCTCCTTCTTATCTCATACCTCACTTTCAATACCTATGTTCTTCATATGCTAGGCAATTTGCGTCCATCTAACAATATTCTCTTACTGTGTCCTTCTCATACTACTGATTTTGTTCATTCTTTCTTTCATATTCAATTCATTATTCCTCTGGAATGCGCTTCCTAACATAATACAAACAGTATGTCAACTACCTACAAACGCTTGAAACGGCACACTCACACAAACATGCGCATCGACGAGACCCCTAAGTGGCTCGCACTACTGACAGCACTGCGGACGCTGCTTAGGGGTCTCGTCGGTGCGCATGTTTGTGTGTGTGCCGTTTCGAGCGTTTGTAGGTAGTTTTTTTTTATTACTTATTTATTATAGGCTCGCGCTTGAACACCATCTCACCTGTTGGTAAGCGATGAAGATTGAGTTTCCGTACTGTTCGTCCATATTTATACCGTGACTATGGACCAGAATGTTGGGCTGTGAAAAAGATGGATGAAAAGAGATTGTATGTAACAGAGATGAGAATGTGCGGAGTGACGAGTATGGATAAAGTGAGAAACGAGTATATTACAGGAAGTTTGAAAGTGGCGCCAGTGACAGAAAGTAGAAAGGAAACCGTTTGTCCTGTTATGGTCACGTGATGCGGAGGGATGAAACGCATGTTACTAAAAGAGATGAATATAGATGTGGATGGATGGAGAGGGAGAGGACGGCCAAGGAAAAGATGGATGGACTGTGTGAGGAGTGATATGAAAGAAAAGGGAGTCAGTGATAGCGTGACGGAGGACAGGACGGAAGAAGAAAACGTGTTGTGCCGACCCCAAGTAACATGGGACAAGGGCATGAAGGAGATGATGAACGTCAAAATTTTCAAAGGCTATACTCCAAATCGCATTTTCATCACAGTTTAATTTCTGCGCAAGAGAAAGGTGTAGTGTAAGCAAAAAGCCGCTGCTAAGATTACAATAATTCGTATCTACTTTAGAATGAAAATGTAGCTAGAAATTGGGTATAATTTAGACGGTCACCAAAAATATTTTTAAGACTCTAAGCTTAGGCACCAAAAAAAATAAACAACTCCAAAAAAAATCAATTGACTTTATTAAAAGGGCCCTAAAGTATATAATATTATGATCCAAAATAAATAAAATAACATCAGAAAAATCGCAAACCTCGCACAAATATTATTTTTGGTTCCTAAAATGGATCAACGGTCACCAAATTCTATCCAACTCAAAGATTAATATTACTACCAAAAATCTTACTCCAAAATAGTAAGTCGTCATCCATTGGCGAGAAGAGAGAGCTTAGGGCACCCCGACACGGACAGGTTAGGTTCGAACGAGATGACGGGAGCTGAAGTGAGCGAGCAAAGCGAGCGAACTCGGCTCCCGTCATCTCGTTCGTGTTAGGTTACTTTAGACCCTACGGACGGAAATAGGAGCCCCGCGCAGCGGGGCTCCGTCGACTATGTTGCCAGAGTACTAATCGTACTTGAACCTTGAACCTCAATATATTTAGCGAATTCCATATAACGATAAATAAGCGACGTACGTCTGGGAACCCCAGTATATTAATTGATATTTGGGAAATATTCTAGCGATCGTTAGCTTTTTTAGCCTAACAAAAATGACCAAATTAGAAGTCATGGTATTACATAATTGGTAACATCTAAGTAGTGACAATATATAATATTTGGTCTAAATTGTATTTTAAAGGCGTCCATATATTTTTTTGGCAGTCAATAATACGAAAAAATGGATTTATTTCATAATATTTTAGGAAACGTTATTTGGTGACCATTTATCCATTTTGGTAACCGTTTAGAATTTTTTTGGTAGTAAAATAGGTACTTTTTTGGGCGGTGTTTAAACACAAGCCCTAGAAATTTGTAGGCATCATTGCCTACAAATTTAGCTACATTTCTACATCTATCATCATCATATCATCATTAGCTACATAGCTACATTTTCATCATTCATTCATTTTTTTTCATTCAATTTTCATTTTTTTCGGTTCACCTGGTCAAAATAGCAGATAAATGTTGGTGTAAACTTAGACAAAAAGTTAGTAAGTTTTCTTCGGCGCCTCCTTCAATTTTCTTAACACATGATACGGTCTACCCGTGAGTCAAGTTTATAACCGACTTCAAAAAAAGGAGGAGGTTATCAATTCGTCGCAATCTTTTTTTTTATGTTTGTTCACCGATTACTCAAAGACGCCTGATGGTCCGATTTGGAAAATTCTTCTTTTGTTTGAAAGGGTATAACCCCATTGGTCCCATAGTCATAAGGTCAGGATCTGATGATGGGATCTTGGAGAAATCGAGGGAACTCCTCAAATATTATAGGTATACATAAAGCGATTTTGGTATTTTCATCAACAATGCAATCATTTGCACTCAGAAGTATCATTTGGTGAAGTGGAACTGGTGAAGAAGACCACAGATGGCGAATGGAACCCCTTAATGCTAAATATGTCATGGGTATAACATATCTCGAATAGTTAAATGACTATGGTGAAGCAAATACTTATAAATATATAGTACTGATGAAAATGGAAAATATAAGGAATAGCGAAAACAAGCGGGAGTCTTGGGCCTGATTTTGATGTACTAAAACTGCATCATTGGATTTTTGAAAGATCCCCCCTCTCCTGTATCCGCACATGGGTCCGCATCCAGTCTAACCTGATGCACCTGAACAAGGGCCGGTTGATGTTATAACCTAAGGGCGGTTAAGCACTACATCCGTTCCGTACCCATGAAATTTCTGTGCCGAAGTGCTTCTTGTAGTGACGCTTACGCACTACTTCCAAACTCTATCCGTCATAATTCAGAACATTTTGATCTCGGTACTCAAATCACGGACACGGACGTGTAGTGCGTAACAGTAACAGATTTTAATCATCATTGCCAATCTCTCTGTGTCTTGGCAATGTTGAATTCAAAAATTGTAAAGTATTAAGGTACACTACACAGTGTGTGTATTAATAAATTGTAAGGAATTAAGCCCAGCGCATGTAATAAAGTCAAGCTTCAAATACATGTATTAGTCCGGTCAAATTAGACATAACAAAGTGCATTAGTGGATATTTTTTTTTGTAAGTGTAGGATCTACATTTTATTGGGGACATTTCAATTATAACGATGTTCCGAACAGTCGTACCAATTTTCAGCTCTATGCGAATTACTGTAAACATACCCCTATTTTTTGGTCTATTTTGACCGGACTATATATAATTCACATTGTAATGAAACCACAGCGAGATCTAACCCGAATCCAACGCCATCTAGTTACGAATACGGAGTGAAATTGATATAAAGTTCAATAAGAGTGAAATAAAATTTTGTAGTTTTATCTAAACCAGTGTTTTAAACCTTTTTGAATTAATAAGCTAACATATTTAATTTAAAAAATCTGGCAGCCCCATAGGATGTTGAACACAAACGAAGTTTCGGGAGCAAGGAGGAGTTCCAAACTTCCGGGCTTCCACAATATGGCACCCAAAATTCGCCAGTGACAATCGCAAGGGATGAATCGATTGACGTAAGAATCATCAAAATCGACCAACGCGTTTGCTTTCTAGAACGCCACATAGGAACATACATACATACATAGACTGAAAAACACATTACCGGCCTTCGACAGTCAGATAAGAACCCATTAAAACTGCCTGATCCGGGATTCGAACTCGCGATCCTGCGCTCAGCAGTCACACTTGCAACCACGAGACCAACGAGGCAGTCAACGACACTATCAGCAGGATCACTTACCAAGTGGCGTTCTGTAGTTTCGATGATATTTGTAACAACACTTACATCTTATTTAACTCCTGCGGCAAGTTCCCCTTCATGACGGCGCTGGCAGTGCTCCTCACAGTGGGGTGGTAGTGTCTCACCAGCGAGCACAGCTCGTGCAGGCCTGCCGCGTGCGCGTTGCAGTGCTCGGGTGACGGTAGTGTAGGGTCAAAGCGACCGGAGCCGCTGGCTTCGCTGTCGGCTTCCAGGAGAGTTGATACGGCTTTACTTTGCTGTAAAGAAGTAAAGATAATGGGTTTATTAGGATTTAGTTATGGTGCAAATCATCATCATCAACAGCTTTTTAACGAAAGGTCTCCTCTCAGGGAGGGGGAATGGTCCTTAATCCACCACGCGGACCCAGTGCGAGTCGGTGGATGTCACATGTCTTCGATTTTTTGGGTCTAGGACATGCCGTTTTCCTTATGCTGTTTTCCTTAACCGATTCTAGAGCAGTAGTGAGGTAATAATTTATACAAAGTAAAGCGCCTGACTGGGTTCAAAACCACGACCTAAAACACGTAAGCCGGGGCTGTTCCCACTGGGCCACCACTTCTCCACTTTGTTGCAAATGCTGTGATATATTTATTCTGTGGATAAAGATGAACAACATTCACTCGGCATTGTACTCCATATTTTTACGCGACAGCAAAAACGGTTTATGTTTTATAATTGAATTACTACGACGTCTTAAAAGCATCATGATGTCGGTGTGAGAGAGAGAGTCGGAGATATTAAGGTCAGGTAGGACCCTAGTCCTCATGGTTTTTGGTACGATTTAACCGTATACACCAAGCCATGCGAATACTAGCCACCTAGCATGTTATATAAATTCAAAATACAAAGTTATAAATGTCTTTATTAAAATACTGCCGACAGAACGAAAAAGGGCACAACTAACAAATTGTAAATCTCAAGATAGATGGTGAGTTTTTAGATGTTTTTCGGCAAAAGAAACCATTCGAATGTATTTTTTAAATATTTATGAATGCAATTATTTGCATATAGGGCTACGGGTTTTGTCGACCTAGATCCTTTAGGAGGTTGTAGTTTCTATCATTCCTGACTGATTTGGTTATGAAACATCGTACCCCAAACTTAACCGTTTTCTATTTTTTTATAGGAATTCAAATTTTTTCTTTCTTCTGGTTTTTTGGCTATTGGCCTATTTTTTCGGGTGTTTTGCCTCAAATTTAATTGTATTTGCGATTATGATGATGCGAAAAAAAGTCTATGACAGTTATGCTGCGGACTTGCTTAAAAATCTACGTTTCATTAGCTATCCAACAAGGAATAACAAGCTATGGTATTATCTGAATTATTAGAAAATAAAAATTGTTGAAAGGCGCCCAGGTAGTAGTAAAAAATAACGATACGCAAGCGTCAAATTTATCACTTGGATCAGAAAACAAAATAAAACAATCCAAATAGGTACAAAATGATGTTAACTACTATTTTTACAGAAAGTCTACGATTACATCATTGTTTCGTGGTTTTCGGGGTCGCTAATAACGATTATGGGTTCAAAACCAAAATCCAAGATGGCGCCGACGAAAATTTTCAAATTTTTCGTCATGGGTGTCGTTTTCATGATTTTCGGGATCGGTAAAAAGAATAATGGGCTCGAAATAAAATCAAAGATGGCGCTGACAGGAATGACGACGCCACCCATGACGAAAGTTTGGCAAATTTTGCAAATTTTCGTCGACGCCATTTTGGATTTTGGTTTTGATCTCATAATCGTTTTTAGCAATCTCAAAAACCAAGAAAACTACATCCATTCAAAAATTTCGACCTTGGTAAGTATTGCTTAACCTGGGGGCTTCACTATCCCGGCCAGTTAAGGTTACACTAATCGATCATTCATCCATACAAACGTAGTCTGCGTACAGGGATAGATTAGTAATTCAACAATGCAAATAATTTTATTTTGAAAATATACATTTAGTCTTTTTTTCATGATATCTAGACTCCCAAAGGTCTATTTATAAAATTTCGCGCGCTTGTTTTCGTCCTAAATCATCATCCATTTCGCTACAAGTTTGCAAAAGTGCTAATTCGTTCGTGAACAGCAGTAGGAAGCTAACTGCTCATCACAGCATCTATCTCTTTCGCACGTGTTGTCGGATGAGATAGCAGGCATTTTAATCCCGCGCACAAAATAGTTCATGCCGTCGACTAGGGCAACCTTAAGGTAAAACACTGACCCATCCAAAAACCGGCCTTGATTAGTGTTGCTTCACAACAATAACACCTGTCCAACGCGAATTCATATTGTGGTCTCTTCTGTTGGCGCTCAGAATGCGTTCTGGCTGAATATTGTGAAAGACACAAAAGGAATTCGCGTTGTGGCCTGTTTAAATTTACAAGAACGCGTTGTGGCCGGTTTTCAAGGAGCTACAACACGAAGTTCGCATTGTGGCTGTTTGTAAGGAGACACAACGCGTTCTGAGTAAATTGTTAGCTCAATAAGCGTTTTCGATCTTAGACCTAACTTATATAAAACAAATATGAAAAAAAGTACATGGGCCTTTTTTCGTTGACGCGGCAGAAAAGAGAATGTTCACATACCTGTGCCAACTGATGCAACAGCGCCAAGCTAGCTAGGGCTCCATTGTGGCTCAACTGCGGCGCCATGGTAGCGACACGCTTGGCGAAGGCCTGCAGCACCGCCGGGGACACGCGCCGTGCGCGCGCGCAGATCTGTGTCACTGACTCCAGGATTATCTTGGAGTCGGCGTGGGATTTGCCTGGAAAATGATGATGACAATATTAGTATAAAAATGTTTCTCTTTTTACCCGACTGCCGAAGGAGGGTGATGTATTGCTTTTTGTTACGATCGCCAGTTGCAAAATATAAAAGTGCTACGGATTGCTGGCGATCGATGAAATAGACCGTTCCATAACAGTGTTGATTACGTTTGTTGACCGTGTATATTTCCTGAGTGTAAATACAGTCATATTATTATTTGTAATGGCCGTGTGTTTATTATTTGTTATTGGTATTATTAGATATTTCTGACTATAGAATAATTCGATGGGCGACTGCTAGGAATCGAGTTGCATGGTACATTCACCGCTGGTGATATAAGGTATTTTAGTTGCAAGTTATCAAGTTGTCGACATTTCTAGCAGTGGAATCCTATGAAAAACGCCAGGTAATCGAGTTTTGGTATCTTCGTTTCTAATGATATAATATTCCTGGGTTTCAGGATTCACCTATATTCCAAAAATATTAAAAGCCCACTAACCAGCATGAGCCCCCAACATGCACATGTACAGATAGGCGTGGAACTTGGCGGGGTCTACATTGAGCGCGTCTCCGGCGCCCGCCAGCATGGCCAGCACGGTGCGCACGCACAGCAGACGCTCCCGGGCACCTATCAGCTCATCGGCGATCAGCCGCGCCAGGATGCCTACCAGGTCCGAGTAGTACTCCAGGTTTATTACGTGGGTGAATCTGAAAGTGTTTGAAAACAAGATTTAGATGTAAAAACAAGCCAAGCGAGCACGACATTAAAAAACTATGTCTTGGAATGGTTCAATTTTCTTTTGACAGACTTGTGTAAGGAAGTTCGGGAGGTTGCCGGACGGCTCGACCACGGCCTTGTCTACTGGATGCTAAAGCTATGTGGAAATACTGCAATAGGCGGATGGGTAAGTAATAACAGCCACATGGGTAGCGCAAGGCTAAGCTACGCTGGCCGATGTCGGTTCATGGATGGGTGACCATACATTATATATCGAGGTTTTAGGCTTATGCTTCGGGAAGCACTTATTAAACTGTTGGTACCGTTTGTCATTACAATAAGTCGGAAGCCCGTAGGTCTTACAAAGGTGTCGATTACCCATTAACTGGGTTTTGGAGGGCATATAGGAGCCGAAATACGTACACTGCTGGACATAGGCCTCCCCCAAGCGTCGCCACATTCACCGGATCCCCGAAACATTCACCAGGTGATCAGTCCACCTGGTGGGAGGCCTTCCAACGCAACGTCTTCCGGTTCGGGGTCGCCACTCCAGAACTCTTCTGCCATCCATTCTGCGAGTTATGTGCCCTGCCCTCTGCCACTTAAGTTTGGCAATTCTTCGGGCTATGTCGGTCACCCTGTTTCTCTTGCGGATCTCTACATTTCTGATTCGATCACACAAGGAAACACCGAGCATAGCCCTCTCCAATGTCCTTTGGGTGACTGTAAGCTTTCTGATGAGGCCCATTGTGAGCGACAACGTCTCAGAGCCATGTGTCATCACTGGCAATAGAAGCCCACTCCATCACCATTGAGAAACTGCTAGACATATGATAAATATCTTACTTGGCGAGTCCATTAAGTGCAGCAGCCAACAACTTAGACCTGGGCGCAGTCTTGAGAAGTCGGAAGTAAATATGGAACACTGTCTTAGTGACTTCGGTGAGTTGTTTGCGCCGCGCCATCTCGCTCTCCTGCGCCTGCGTCTCCAGCAGTTCTTTTTCTACTTCTTTTAGCTTTTTGTTTCGCTGAAATATTTAAAATTGATGTTTAAATTGCTGAGAGCATTGCTGACGCAGATGTTGATTTGTTCGCTGATTCTATTGAGCAAGGAAATTGTTGACTTTTAAATGCTCATTAAACAAAGGGGCCCGTTAAACAGTGTCCTAATACCGCCTAAGCTCTTTCTATTGTAACAGATTCAAAATTGTAACAGATTGAGGCTAAAACAATCTGCCCGATAAGTTAAACGAGAGCTATTTACTCTTTGTCCATCATATAATTTTACAATAAAATTGTCAGCTTGACAATTTTATTGTAAAATTATACTTGATAAAAACTAATATTACTGCAACGTAAATTTGATTTAACTATGAATTTTAATTTATCGGCATAACGGAGAGATTAAGCATGTCGTTTCATTACTGTAAGCGTCCATTTAATGATTTAATTTTCTATGGTTTTCTATATGTAAATTATCAGGCTGGACGGAGAGTAGAGTGGTAAAACAAGGCACACATTTATCGATAGTACATAAAATCGTAATAAAAGTACCGTCGGTAACGGATATGAACGTAAGTGTGTTCAGGTAAAATCTTGCAACAGAATTTTAAAGCAGTTATCCTCCACCGATTAAGATGAAATTTTGCATACACGTTTAGTTGGGATGACAATGCATGGTTAGCTTAGTGACGTCATACTAAGTACAATATGGCGGACGGCCCAAGATGGCGGACTAGTTATTTTTATGCACTGCCATGATATGGGTATAAAATGCAAGGGTTTGCTGAGAAGAATCTGACGTAATTAAGGGCAGGACATTATGGACCCATTCTTTAACGACTATTGACATTCAAAAACTGCTGAGCCACAGATCACTTTAAATATTTATTTCAATCCTACCTTCTTCTCCTTCTTAGACAAGTTAACGATCCTCTTCTTGTGCTTCTCGTCGAGTTTCTTCTTGGTCTTGATCTGAGCCTCTGCGTCCATGTCGATGTCGCGTATCTTGAGGGTCAGCAGACAGTCTAATGCGGCCGGGTCCAGACGCTCGTTGCGACGCTTTACTAGCTGGTTTATTAAGCGGACCACCTGAAGAAAATTATCTTTCGATAAGTTTGGTTCACGGATTTCGAGGTAAAGATAGAAATAACTATGTGTATTTTTCTCAAAAAAAAGTGATAATAATATATTATTTACAGCGAAACTAATCAATGCCGCTAAGTAGTCTATTTCAATTCCTGTGTGTAGTAAAGCCGATAAAATTCTTCTACAGATTCCTTAAGCATTTCTAATGTTATGGCATTCGAATAGTTTACTGGCTATCATAATCATTCTTCAGTCATACTACTTTCACTACTGTTATTCTCACCTTTGTTCTAGATCAACAATGGCGTCTGTCTATTTCGCCGTTAAGACATGGTGTATTCAACTCTCTTCCTATTCTATATTATGAAACTTACAATAAGAGTGATATCTCTTTTATTATCTTCTGCAAACACACTAGTACAGCAATCAGTGACGGTATTCCTCGCTCTCTGCTCTTTATTGTCAAGGTGTGGTACTACTGACAGGGTGTTGTTGAAGTGACTAATAAACTACAGGTGATGAAGAAGTAGAACATTAATAAAACTTACAGCAAGAGTAATATCTCCTCTGTTATCCTCCGCAAACACACTAGTACAGCACTCAGTTACGGTATTCCGAGCCGTCTCGTCCTTACTGTCGAGGTGTGGTACAACTGACTGCGCGATGTTTGTCGCGTAGTTGAAGTATGGTCGCGCGACTAGCAGGCCACACATGCAGCGGAGAGACACCAGGGCGAGCGACATTGTGTGCTCGTCCAGCTTTCTGTGGGAGGAGATATGTATGTAAAATACCACTACATACTTATGCTCATGACTTTTCACATTGAGGTAAGCAGAGACTGCTGAAAATGTTTTACGATCCTACAAATTCCTTTTGTTTCGTTGACGTTAGCAAATCTGTTAATGCATGAGTGCCAAACAACTAAGATATTATTTATTGAAAGAAATATTAATGAGTTAGCTTCTGCCAGCGGCTTCACCCGCGTGAATGTCGAAAGTTATCCCAAGGCATGGGCACCCAACACGAAAAAAGAAAATTCGGTTCAAATAAATTGCACTAGATGGCGTGATAAGCTTCGATTTGTTATTGATTTCAGTGAAATATTAAGACTTTCTACAGACAATCATAAACAAATGTAAGTTCTTGTTTAATTAACTCTCCTAAGCACAAAATTAAGGAATATTGAGTTCTTAATTCACATTTCAAAGATTATTTGAATGGATCATTTAAAATTGATTAAGATTTGCGGTCTTAAATTTCTGAGGTATCCACTCGATGTTTTAAATTCGTTTTGCAATACGTTTTGGTACGATGAAACTGTAAAAACGTGTAAAAAATACTATCAAACAAATCGTCGCTGTATTAAAAAAAAGAGATTCACGAACCGAGTAAACACTTTTACTTGTAAGCTAACCACATCTATATCGGTGGAACGGAAACGAATGCGATCGATGTTCTTAGAAAAATAATCAGTTTAATCAGACGAAAAACGCTAGTTACGTCGGCACGGTTTCTTTGTATGGGATGAGGCATCTGTATGCTAGTATTATATTACCTGTACCTAAGGGAACATACTCCCGTGATAAAATTTCATCCAGATCCGTTCAGTAGTTTTTGCGTAAAAAAGTAACAAACATACAAACACACACGCTCACACATTTTCGCCTTTATAATATTACTAGCCTCTGCCAGCGGCTTCGCCCGCGTGAAAGGTGTTCTCCTATTCCAAGGGAACATTGTACCGGGATGAAAAATAGCCTATGTGCTATTCCAGATTATAATTTATCTCCGTACCAAATTTCATCCAGATCCGTCCAACCGTTTTAGCGTGATTAAGTAACAAACATAAACGCATCATTCAAACTTTCGCATTTATAGTACTACTAGCTTCTGTCAGCGGCTTCACCCGCATGATAGTCGATAATTATCACGAGGGAACATATTCCCGGGATAAAAAGTGTTCTATTCCTGACTATAATCTATCTCTGTGCCAAATTTCATCCAGATCCATCCAGCCGTTTGAGCGTGATGAATTAACGAACATACAAACACTCACACACACACACAAACTTTCGCCTTTATAATATTAGTGTGACTAGCTGACTCCCGCAGCTTCGCTACCGTCAACTGGCTATCTACCTACCTACCTACCTACCCACCTACCTACCCTACCCACCTACCTACCATTTGTTAAACTATTTATTTGAATAAGAATTAATACAACAATACGAATGTAACCACCTTTTGTTTCTACCGGCGATCTAATTAAATTTTAGAACTCAAAAACCGCTATTGTGACTTAACTATGATAGTAAGATATATTCTCTGGAAGACTTTTTTGTAGGTCATACTTTAATCATGGAGTACATATTTTTTATGTATCATCAATAGTTTTCTCAGCGCACGCCAAATAATAAATTGTATAGGCAAAATTTAGCTACTTTGGGTTACATTATTGCAATTTTCATAAGGATCTATCAATTAAAAAAAAAATATTGTAGCCTCTGCTACTCTGGAATAATGTAGCTTTCCATAAGTGACAGAATTCTTAAAATCGGTCCCGTATTTTCTGAGCCTATTCGGTACAAACAAACAAATAAAACAAACTTTCCTCTTTAATTTAATATGAGTATAGATTATTTATTTAAACTTCATGTACAATAGTGGTACATAGGCGGACTTAATGCCACAAAGCAAAGAAGAAAGAGAAGTAAGAAGTAAGATTAGTGTGATGTAAACGAATGAAATGGGTTTTTGCCTACCCTCAGGGGAAAAAGGCGTGAGCTTATGTATGCACGTATATACGATAATCATAATAACAACAACATACCTTGTGTCTCCCTTCTTCCGCCGCAGCACTCCGGCCGCTTTCTCTAGTCTCTGCAGATATCTCTTGTAGAACTCTAACAACTCCTTCTCATACTTGTACAGGGAAAGTGTGTCTTTCTTTACTGTGGATTTATACAAAGGTGAATTAGCAAGGTAACCTAACAGTTATTATTTAATAAGACGAGGACATTCTGGATTATTTTCGAATTCGTATAGCACGGCCTTTATAAACCTAATGGTTTTTTCTATGTTTCAAATGAAACACTTATTTGGTTTGTAAACAAGGCTTTGCAAAGAGGAACTACTGTAGTTGTGTCAGACCGTAGCATTGGAAGACAAGTTAGTGTTGATCGACACATGTTCCACTCAGACACTCCTACACTTTTTTATTTATTCTCCACCTTTTTTTTATTGTGAACACCGGGACACTCGAGAAGGAAGTAAATATAAAAAGTCTGTCCTTAATCCTAAGTGTGTAAGGCTCTAAGCAGTCCTGCTACGATCTCACTAATTGACAATTGATAATTTTGGTCTGAAATGGAAGGTATAGGTGTAAAACCATTTTATCAGTTAAAAGGTAAAAAAGGTAAATCATGTAAATCGGTTAACGGGTTTATGAGATATTAACTAATTACTGAATGCCGAGTGACATGGTCACGGATGCCCCTTACCGCGATACGTTTGTTTTGATCGTGTTAGCGACACTACCGTTACATTTTTTCGTATCGTTTTAAAATATTGGAATATATTAGTAGACAGGTGTTAACGACTTTTATTTTTTTGTTATCTGGCACTGACTTTAATATTTTTATCAAGTCTTAAGCAAATTATACTATAATTTATGCCAGTATGAGAAAAGTAAAAGTCTACTTACATTTAATATTTGAGTAATCCTGATGCCGTATCATATACTCCGGCAGTATGTCCTTGAAAACCTCAAAGGCCGACACGGTGGCGAGCTTACGGATGGAGTGAAGGTTCAATGATCCGTCCTTCAGACGGTCCTCCATCAGGTACAGGATTGGGAAAAGGTTTTTTAGCTGGAAATAATTAATAATTTAGTAAGTTCTGGGAATGTGTGAATAACAGAATATATATATTTAGAGACAAATATCAAATGAATAATATGTTGTAAATTCTTCTAAGATCATTGACTGATATACTGAACATTAATTTGACTGAAATGGACAGTTTAGAAATGACTAAATGTTTAAGGGAGCTGGTGATAGACTTGCTATTTTTATGGTGACTGTTGATTTGATAGAATGCGGCTCTTTCATAAAATTTGCAATTTGATTGAGTGCAGCTCTTGTAATGGTTGAGTGGTTCAATTCACATAGGTATGAGTCTTCTATCAAGCATCACAAATTTAATGTTTCAGAGAACACCAGCAGAACACTACTCTCATAAAGAAAAACACTTCAACTCACCTTTTTCTCTGGACTCTCCAACAATGAAGAGCATAGTGCTCCTATCCTCAACTTATCATGCTGCAGCTTATCCCTCCTTGCCGCCAAAAGCTCCACTGCCGTGACCACCTTCTCCTCTCCATCCACAGAAAGGGCTTCACCCTCCTCTGTAGCTTCCATACCAGAGTCTGACGCTGAATCTTCTGAATCTGATGGTTTTTCTGCCTTTTTGCTTCTCTTAGATTGAGGGGGTTCTTCATCTTCTGATTCTGAATCTATGGAATAGGGTATTGTTTGGTTATTTACTATGATAAGCATTGATCCAAAATGCTAGCTTTCTAGGCACAAATGCAAGTCAAAATCTAGTATTTGTCACTTAATACAATTACTTATATTTAGGTGTCCCATTCAAGAAAGTATACAAAGATGGTGTACAAATAAACAATGACCTGTTTGAAGTGTCTTTCTAATAACTAAATCAAACAAAACTCTCATATTGAAAAGTTATATTATATGTTTAAGTAGACCATAAAAGCAAGGATTGAAACAGTTGACTGTAGTATATGCCTATATAAACGAGAAAATGATGTGAGTTGATGTATCTGAGTTAAGAATCAGCAAGCTTTTGTTTTCACAGTACCATATATTATTACTGTTTATGGTCATTTCAAAATACTCTTACACAAAACAAACAACTTCCAGAGCCTATCAAACAAAATATACAAACCTTCGCATTCCTCAGACCTCTCCATCAATCCTTGCTTTGTCTTGATAGGCAGGAGTGCCCTCATCTTCTTGACTGGTCTTTCTTCTTGTTCCTTCTCATATTTCTCCTCTAAGTCACTGTCTGATAGACCATCACTGTCTGCGCCACTGTCACTGCCAGCTGTTTTTTTTGGCATCTTTTCTTTCTTCTCGCGCTTGCGTTTTTTTGACCTGGTGTACAGAAAAGGCACTGTAATGGCTAAAACTGTGTTTTGTGTTCTGGTAATAAGCTGTCATTGCCCCTCACTAGGGTTTGAAGGTTGTTAGGGTAGAATAAAAGAAGAGAATTTGGAGCATCAATCCCAAGTAAAATGGGGCAAGGCCAGGAAGATGATGACTAGGGTTAATTGAGAATTTTAGTGAGGCAATGCACACATGTTCGGAGCAACAATAAGTATAAAAAAAACCTATGTTTGAATCACAAACACACAGGTTAATAGGCACAATAATTAAAATACAAACTACTGCCTGCTGGATATGAACCTCATTTGTAGAACAAATTAACTATTTACAATAGATACTGACTTTTTATTCTGCTTCTCGTTTTCTGGCACATTGGCCAGCAAAGACGGCTGTTTAGCTAGCCGTTTCATTAGATACTGCTGTTCCTCATCATCCAACATGTCTCCGAACTCATCTCCTGAAGCCGCTTCGCTTTCACTGCTGTATTCAACCTGTTGTTGCTGGGTCGGTTGATGCTGCTTTTGTGCATGCCTTTTGTGCCTTTGTAGCTTCAGCTGACCCTTCTTCCTCATTTTATTTGTAGTCTGATTGTTCCTCTTCACCTTACTTATCTTTGCTTTGCCTTTTTTCTGTAAAATTGTGAAAATATTGAGATTATTTACGGTTTCGAAAGTGTGTTTTGGTTATGTGTATTTTTGTGAGGAGTTAGGTATTTACGAAATGTAAAATTTTATGTAAATACTTACAGTCATTTTTGATGATTATTATGCACACTGTTCAATTAATAGAATTAGAAACAATTTTATTTTTAACACAAAATAACAAAACAACGTGGGTTATTTAGTTTGACAGGTAAGAGAAGTTTTGAGATTTAAAGTTTGAACTTTTGACAATTAAATCTAAGGGTTTCCATTCTTAATATTTATTTCAAGGTTTTACCAGTGTTAACAGTGTTGGAATCACAATACTTTTGAATCACTCACGAGAGCAGTTATTTTATTTATTATTTAAATATATTTCAGCGCCTTTATATTAATTGGGAGTCATATATTCATTTAGTATTAAGAAATATAATTTTACTGATATGCGAAAACTTTTAAAAGTTTTGAAAACTTTGACGAAAAGTTTTGAACGCATTTAAACTTTCTAAATGTCAGTTACAAAAGGCCTCGAAACTTTCATATTTCTCGTTTTTCTAGTTTTCTAAAATAAAACTATGCTTGTAATGAACGGAATTACTCTTTTTCTTCAACATTAGTCGTGTATTTATCAACAGATGGTCAAAAATGGGATTGTTTTAGTAAAGAATAATAGTTTTGTGAAGTTATTGTGATGGTGCCTCAGCAGCAGAGGCGAAGACGTCGCCGTGCGGCGCTGGCACGGACAGCTGAGCGGCGTGTTGTTGTTGCGAGAGGAGCTGGGGGGTTCGGGTTCACAATAGCAGGGCAGCGACCTTGTGTAGTTTCTGCGGTGGCAGCCGGCGGGCCGGCGGAACGCGCTGGTCTCCGCGCAGGCGATGCTCTGCTAGCTGTGGACGGGGCTAGCGTAGCTCGGGCGCCGCATGCCTCCGTGGCGCGCATGGTTGCAGCTGCACCGGGGGCTATAGCCCTGTCCGTGTCGCCAAGGGAGGCTCCGCCGACAGACACAGAGGATACGGAGCCTGATGAGCGAGCGAGGACCAGGAGACGACACCCGCCGCCGAGACGTAGGCCACAAGCTATGCTGCACCATCCAGGTAAGTCTAAGAACTTTGAAAGTTTATTCTAACTAATGACTTGTTATTATTGTGGGGCTGGTGCATAATTTCTGTATTTAAATCTACGAATGGTGGCTAGTTACACTCATAGTAAAATTTAATATACTAATTTAAAAAAGCTTTATAAATAGATGATAGATTAAACAAACAAACTGCTCCACCGTCGACCACATCATCGCTTACCATCAGGTGAGATAGTGGTCAAGCGCGAGCCTATAACAAATAAAAAAAAAAAAAAACTATTGAAGAGTTACTGTAAAAATTACTTCACAGAATACAGAATAAACTTATTTCTTATTTAGATCAGTTCTGTAGATTTACAAAAAAGTTTTTCTAATAGCAAAAATAATTCTATTTAGTCAGTTAGATTATCAAAAACTGATGAACACATTTGTTTTTACTTTAACAAACCAATAATTTGACAAAAACAAATTAGCACACTAAAGCTCAGGAGTGAGGTTTGTGATGTTTCTTAGTAGGTAATATAGATACATATAGTACTCGCTAAACTTCTCAGCCGCCCTGAAGTTGGGTTTCTGATGCGCAAGGCATGAAACGGTGCTGTTTTTGTATGAGATTTACTAATGCGCAGTCATTGTAGCCAACTCCAGCCAAGAAGTTTGGCGAGAACTATAACAAGCTAATAAAAGTGTGTTAAAAACCATACCAAGGCATGACATCATACAAAATTTTAATAAATATACACATACTTTTTCATGAAAACAAAAATAACATGATAAATCTGTATAATATTTTTTGGTGATCTAACTGACAGACCAAATAGAGTTATCAGAAATTTACCCCATTGGTCATGGATAGAAGTAAATTTGGTAAAGGCTTGACAAACTATGAGTCACCGAGGGGATTTTATTATTATTACCTTCCATCTTGTGCCTTTTACCTATTTATTTTTCAAGATAAATATTTAACTTTGTTTCTTTACTCTTTTTGCAGATGCATTGATGACAGTTGACCATTATGTGAGTGCATTACAACATTGCACTATCAATGTTTTGTGTTTGGCACTGTGCACTAAATTATGTTTTCATATTCGCTCATACTTCTTTTATCTCTAATTTTCTACCTTTATTCCTAAATTTCTGATTAGCTGAGAACTCTTTTTAATGGCAAAAATTGTTTACTCAGTCATTTGGCACAGAGTGATACTGAAGTCTATTGAATCAATATTAACTTATTGCATTTTGAAGGTGGCTTAAAAAGTCAGTATATTTGTATATTTGCTGTTTGAAATGCTCTAAATTAAAGATGAAGTTCCATCATTTCAACATCATATCAGCCGAAAGACGTCCACTGCTGGTTAAAAGACCTCCCCCAGGCGTCGACATACTGACCGGTCCTGTGAGTCTTGCATCCAGCACCTTTTTGCAATCTTAATCATGTCATCGGTACACCTAGTGGGAGGCCTTCCAATGTATCATGTTCCGGTTTGATGTCGCTATTCCAGAACTTTTCGGCCCCATCGGTCATCCGTTCTTCGAGAAATGTACCCTGCCCACTGCCACTTAGGTTTGGCAATTCTTTGGGCTATGTCGGTAACTTTGGTTCTCCTGAGGATATCCTCATTTCTGACGATCACGCAAAGAAACTCTGAGCATAACCCCCTTCATTGCCATTTGGGTGACTAAAAGCTTTTTGATAAGGCCCAATGTGAGCGACCACGTCTCTGTCTCATAGGTGATCACTGGCAACACAAACTGGTCTTCACTTTTGTCTTGAAACACTGCGATAAATTGGACGAGAAGATACCGCTCAACTTTCCGAACGCCGCCCAGCCGAGTCGGTTGACCAACTGAACCGTTTGCCCCAGGTAGGCATAATCGTCTACAACTTTGAGTGTAGAGTCTCCGATCTTGATAGGAGGGGGTGTTACATGGGCATCTCCATGACCTTGGTTTTGTCCATGTTCATTTTAAGACCCACTCTTTCGGAAGCTCTACTGAGCTCATCGAGCATTGAACTGAGGCTCTCCATGGTCACAGCCATGACCACTATGTCGTCGGCAAACCGAAGGTGAGTGGTGTACTCGCCATTAACGTTGATGCCGAGCCCACTCCAGTCTAGAACCTTGAAGACATCTTCCAGCGCAGCAGTGAACAGTTTTGGAGAAATGACTTCTCAAGCCGCGCTGGAGAAGGATTGGTTTCTAGATCTGATCCTGAAGACGGACTGACGGTGTACCGGTATTCGATCTGGCACCGTTGGAGAGACTGCAGTATAGCCCAAGTCTCGATCGAATCGAAGGCTTTCTTGTAGTCCACAATCTCTAACTAAACTGAGAGGCAGGTTATGTATGTGGTCTACAATGCTGAAGCCTTTTCGGAATCCGGCTTATTCAGGAGGCTGCAAATCGTCAAACCTTTGCGCGAGACGATTCGTGATGACTATTGAAAACAACCAGTAGACATAGGTAAGAAGTGAGATGGGCTTATAGTGCTCCACCTGGTCATTGTCACCCTTCTTGAAAAAGTGTACCACCACACCCCTGCACCATACCTGTGGCGTTTTGCCCTCGAGTATGTATGACGGAATCAAACAGCTTCTGAAGGGCCTTAAGTATCGGTTTCCCACCCGCTTTCAGAAGTTCGGCCGTGATTTCGTCATCACTCTTTGCCTTGTTGTTTTTAAGCTGTTTCAGAGCCATTCCAATCTCGTACAGGCTGACGTCCAGGATACCTTTGGTATAGTGTCGGGTCAATCTTGCTCTTGGGCCGTTTGCTAGACTTGCAACGGGCTTGCTGATTGATGTATACGACTGCCCATAGAATGTCTCGATCTCCCTCAGAAGCTCTGGTTTGGCGGATACGATCCTGCCGTTGTCGGTCTTTAGTTTCGTGAGTTGGATCTGCCCAATAGCCAGATCCCTTGAAAACACCTTGGAGCCTTTATTTCGCTCAATCGCGTCTTTAACACGCTCGTTATTGAAGTGGCGGAGGTCTCTTTACAAGGATTTAGAGATCTGTCTATTGAGCCTGCACCGCCTGCTCTGCCTGCTGCTTGTGTTGTATTTGCACGCCTCATGTGAAGACTGCAGGATCGTCTGACGCCTCTCCTTCATAAGCTTGAGAGTAGGATCAGAGAGCTTGTTGTTTCTATCTGTACGACGGGTCTTGAAAATCTTAGACCCGACCGTATGGACAGCTTCCTCGAACCCATCGCTGTATTCATCCACGGAGCTCCCTAGGCACTCGAAACGATTCTGGAGTTTGAGCTGAAAGCTCTCGGGATTTTGGACCTAGATCAGTGCTGACGGAGCATGGACTTCATCTGTCGAGACCTTCCAAGCTTAATATTAATGTTCAATGTGCCTCTTGCCATGCGGTGATCGCTCCCGGTTTTCACCGAATTGATCACAGAGACATCATTCAACATTTGCTTCTTGGTTGAAATGATGAAGTCGATCTCATTATTTGTTGAACCATCGGGCTCTGCCAGGCCCACTTGCTATGCTCACGCTTTCTGAAGAAGGAGTTCATCATAAAGAGGCCCTCCTTTTCCATAAAACTGGCCAGTAGGTACAGTGGTGGTTCCGTCGTCCAACTCCAAATTGCCCCACTTGCAACTCATCATCGTCACGTTTGCTCAGTTTCGCGTTGAAGTCCCCCATGATAAAGGTGAAGTGAGTTTTGAAACCATGCATGGCTCTAGAAATATCCTCATACATGGTCTCCACCTCGTCGTCGGGGTGTCCCAAGGTCAGGGCGTGGCCTGTACGACCTTCACCGAATATCTCGAGGATATTCTGAGTATAAGGTACGCCACCCTGGTCGACATACTCTCGGTCTTCACCACGTTGTTCACAAGGGACTTGTGGACGATAAACCCGACAGCACCCTGGGACTACCGGTCACCCTCTCGGAAATGGAGCAAGTTACTGGATTTGAGGATTATGGAGTCCTCCCTCTTTCTTCGGACTTCAGATAACCCTACAATACTCCATCGTACTCTACCCGATTCCTCTTCGAGTTTAGTGATCTTCTCGTCGGTCCCAATTGTGCGCGTGTTGTACGTTGCCAGGTCCAGTCGTCGGTGTTTGTTGGGATAGCCGGATTCTTACCCTTTGTCATGCCGTAACCTCGACCGCTACCGTAGTCTAGGGTAGGCAGGCTACCGGGCACTAGAGGCCATTTTTTACTTGTGCTATTCATGGGGAGAAGTGTTGCCATAGTCGCCACGCTTGGCACGCGGGTTGGTGATCGCAGTATGGTTGTTAAGATGCACAGAGAACGCTGCTACCCATTCTCTGGTTTGTCCCTTAGTAGCCTCTTACGACACCCACGGGGAGACATGGGATGGTGAAATTCTTTACGTGCGGACACGGTTTGAGTTTTTTCCTCTAAGCTCTAAAGCCATGAAATAGTCATTTGTGATTTAAACAATTTAAACCATATTTTTTTTTGTTTTGTTTAGATAAAAAAGACCTTTGCTTGTTGTACATAGTTTATTGAATTCTTTGCTGTCACTCATGCTTGCTTTGAACCCTTAACTATTTTATAAATAACTCACTAAATAATGGAAGATTACTACTAATATTTTTATGCTTAAATGAATACTTTGCCTGTAAAAATACCCACAATGCATGTTATGCACACGGCATTACTAACTAATGTAATTATTTGTTTTAACAACTTACTCCATTGTTTATATTATCATAAGCATAATCTTAATCAGCCCATAACATACCAGTTGGAATAATATAGGTTGTTATGGCCAGCAGTTGTTGGGACAGAGCTTTTTAATTACAAAGTTTTAAATATAGCCAATATTTAATACTGTTACGAGCTGGGTTCAGGGATAAATTATTTAAATAGCAGACTTCAATTTAATCACACTTTATTACAAAACACTTCTTAAACAATTCTATTACTTCGCACTATTTTCCTTTTCCAATCGCACAGTATAGCTTCTCAATCGAAACTGACTTACGACGAACCCGACCGCTCTTTATATAGCACCGAAGATGTTTCTCGAACGTTCCATACGGTTCTAGATAATTCGAGACTCTTCCAGAACAATCGACATTCGAACTCACTGTTCCCAAAGCGACTAGAAACTTCGATAAGATTAGTTCCGCTGTTGGATACTAGATGGCGCCACTAGTAACTACTTAGTTATTCCTCTCGTCACAAGATGGCGTTGCCTTATCTTGTAACAATACCATTCAGGGTTTTTAATAGTTCAAAATTGAAATTAAATCTTGTCAACAACTAATCTCTTCATCCATATGCTTCCAGGTTGCCACGCAGCGCCCAGTACATCAGGCGTCAATGAGATCCTCCAAAACCTGAGCAGAGCCCAGCTAACCCCCAATCATGCCGCCAGGCTCGAATGCCGCGCAGTCGTCGGCTACTTGGGCACCATAGAAACTCCTCAAGCTGCTTCAAACGCTGCTCCGGGAGACGTGAGAACTGCAGTCAGGAAGCTTAGACAGGAAAGACGTCCTGCCGCTCCCGTCCTACTCTCTGTACTGCCAAATTCACTACTTCTTCGACGCCCAAACGGCCAGGTTTTAGCACAGTATCAAAGAGAGAGAATAGTCTACGCAGGCTGTGGTTCCGACGCCGATAGACGATACTTCGGTCTCGTGACGTCAGCGGAAACTTCGGAAGCTGAAGCCTCTCATAGCTGCCATGTTTTTGCCGTAGATCCAAGAATGGCGGAACACGAAGCTCATATAATCAGAGCGAGAGAGTTCCAAATAGCGTGTACTAGGGATCCAGTGGCTGAAAGATGTTTGGAATTTCCACCATCAGCGGAATATGTTATTGGTGTTATTAGAGGAATGTATTCTTTACCAGCAGAGGATTGTTCAAGTCCTAGTCTGCAGCAGATCTCCAAGCTTACGATTAAAGGAGATAGTCCATCTTTGGGAAACTTTTCGAGATGCAACCGACCGGTTTTCCGTGTACCACGTGACAGACGTCCTTGTAGACATGAAGAAGGGATAGAAGCTCAGGACTTCGTCGCGAATTCCCCTCAACCAAGTAACCACAGTGAGATCACAACTACATCCAGCAACAGCGATTCAGGCATTGGTTTCCACAACGACTGCCGAAACATAGCCGACAGAATTCTCGTAGTAGATTTCGCTGGACAGCAACCAGCTCCGAATAGATTCCGTCAGGACATGCCTCGAAGACCTATCGGGTTAGTTGGATGCAGTAGCTTTGACGCTGATGGTTCCTTCTTATCTAACACTACCCCTGTTGTTGACGGCTTTGGCGGTCAAGGAAGACCTCTGAACCTAGATGATGTCATACTCAACGCGAATGATCTGCAAACCGTTCGCCATGTCAGCCCTAGGAACGAAGACGATAATTACAACTATAATAATCTCTACGGAAACATACCTTCAAGTTCTAGAGGTTACGTAAACGGAGCGGTTTATGACCAAGTGTATACAGAAACTGAGGGTCATCACTATGAATTTATCCCACCGCAGTTAGACATGGATCTTGAGATCGATCAAGTTGCTGAAACTTTTAACTCAGTTGAAATATATGAGGAAAGACCAAGGCATCCACCTGATTGGCAGTCCAATGAATCTGTGGAAAATGTGACAGTTATTTCGGGCGGGACCAGTAAAGCTAGTATGGACTCTGTGTCTATGTACTCTTCGAGGTCACATGAGGAAGCTAGACCTTCGAGGAGAAGACATATGCAGGCCTCCTTGGACGATATGCTGGTGTTAGGGCTAAGAGACCCACCCCTTGTAAGAGATAAGGATGATGATAATTTTGTGCATCCTGCCAGTATTAAGTGCAAGGTTAGTGTTCTAGGTCAAAATTAAAAAAATAAACAGACATATTGGTATTTTACCCAAAGATAAATCTTCAGAATAATCTATGGCATGATTTTTTAATTATGAAAACGTAATTGAAAATAATTAAAAAAATCTAAAAACCCGACTGCTTAAAAAGCGAACTAAAAACACGTAAACAAGATGAAAATCTTGCTGTGCAGTCGGAGTATACATATTCGCGTTCTGGCTGGCCAAAACCAGATGTATCCTCCGACTGCACAGCAAGATTTTCATCTTGTTTACATCTTTTTAGTTCGTATTTTAAGAAGTTGGGTTTTTAGAATTTTTCAATTAACTTTTTTATTTACAACTTTTTTTTAGAATTAGGTACATTTAAATATATAAGAGTTATATATTTTTGAAATCACCTCTTAAAAGCCTTTATTTTGATACCCCACACGATAGGTTTGGATTAAAAAAAAAATTGGTCCCCCACAATATGGCGCCCAAAATCCACCATTTTTCTATTATCCAATCTTAAAGCCAGTGACACTCGCTGGGTTAAGACGTATCCATTGACGTAAGAAACTTCAAAATCGGCCAATTAGAACGCCACATAGGAACAAACATACATACATACATAGACTGATAAACACATTACCCTCTTTCGGCAGTCGGGTAAACAGTCACGTATTGTATTTTATCTATTGCCATTTCATACATAATTCAGAAGTGTCTGTAAATGGTATATTTAAAAACAATGCTTTAAGTTTGAGCATCTTGATGTGCAATATCTCTACATTTGTTATAGCCAGGACGGCAGGGAGGCCGGTACCCTGCAGGACAAAAGCCTCCTTGCCGCTTTTATTTTTTTTGACTAACTTTAACTTGGACCCAATCCTTTTGGTAGGTGTCTTACTCTTCACTCTATCTCCCTCTAAACTTACCGCGTGGTCGGATCCTGTTCTTCGGAACCCAATCTGTAGTCACTTTAGTTTCATCAACTTCTTTCTTCTTCGTCTGATCTATAATTCCAAATGAAATGTATTTTGACCAGAATTCAGCCACGTCGACAGAGTTAGCATTTTTCTAGTAAAGATTCATCGACCTCCTTTTTTTTTTTTTTTTTTTTTATTTGTTATAGGCTCGCGTTTGACCACTATCTCGCCTGATGTTAAGTGATGATGTGGTCGAAGGTGGAGCACGCTTGCCTAGAAGTAACCTATTCACTCTTGACTTGAAGACCCCTAGGTTGTAGCTATCGGGAAACAAAGACGCCGGCAGGGAATTCTACTCCTTAGCTGTACGCACAATGAAAGTATTTTCGAAACGCTTTGTGCGTATGGGTGGGATATCAACCATGTAACGATGGCGCATTGCCGTACGTCTTGTAGTCCGATGATGGAAAGGGCTAGGCGGAATCAAATTGTGCAGTTCCATCGCACACTCCCCGAAATGTAACCGATCAAAAATATAACATTTTGGTCCCCAGGTACGAAAATCAATGAAGCCCCTAAACCTCCTGTCGAAGACTCGTCATATGCTATCAGGCAAGGAGCGCGACCGGCAGAAGGAGGAGAGGCGACGAGCGATCAGCGCCAGCGCTGGTGACGTCACAGCTGGTGGAGCTGACCTGCAGGGGGAACTGCTGCCGGCGGCCGCTAGCGAGCCTGATCTGAGGGACACGCAGGTCAGTGATTTGTTAATGAAATAAAATAAAGACATCCGTTTAGTAACACAGACAACAAAATTTATTGTAAAAGAAAACATAACACACCATTTGTTTTGTTTTATGTGTTATGTAATCATCCAATGACAAGTCCCACTCTGGGTGAAGCGAGACTGCACCGGGCGTGTGAGACTTTTACTGACTAAAACCCGTGTTCCTTCAGTTGCTCGAGCCAGGGCCGCTCTTTTAAATTTATCCGCGACTCAGACAGACATCGGCCCACCCGCACTAAAAACAAAGGCATAACACACTCGCCATAAACCGCTAACCTCGGCTACGCCAAATAGATACACCCAGTTCAGCATAAATGTCAGACAGCTAGTGCCTGACGCTGGTTTTTAATTGGACCTGAGATTTGAATAATGGAGCATATTATGTATGAAAATTGTATAAGCCTCGTAAAGTCGTCGCTTGGTTAGTGGAGGTTATGATCGTATTGTATTGAATATCGGGCTGGTGGTCACAACTCCACGTCCAAGACGTATTTTGAGTACGGCTAAATTATTGAGTTATTTTGTATTTTTGCTACATGTAGTTCGTGCTAAATATTACTAATTGATGGGTCATGGCCGTAGTTATAATTCGGCCTAGACGACTTCATTATTTTTATGTCTTAATATATTTCCATAGCGAGGTGCTGACAGTCTCTTATTTGCAAATGATCTTAAAAGCCTGTAAAAACAATACTAGGATAGGATAGATGGCCCCCCTTTTCCGCACTTGGACTCTCATTTTGTCCGTTGTGCGCGCAGGCCTCCTCTCTGTGTGCAGGCCGTAATGCACCACGCGGGCCCAGTGCAAGTTGGTGGTTGTCACATGTTTTCGTATTTCTGGTTCTAAGACATGCCAGTTTTCTCACGATGTTTTCTTTCACCGTTTTTGAGAGCAGTGGTGATGAAAATAATTTACACAAATTAAAGCGCCTACCTGGTTTCGGACCTACAACTTATAAGTCACGGCTGTTACCAATGGGCCACAAAAAAAGAGTACTATATTTTTGCATTAAAACCTCCACCAAATACGTATTTGGTCATAGGCGGATTTGTAATTTGCAGCTCGCTGCCTGACTACGTAGTTTTTAAGTGGCTACATAGATGTCGCTACAAGCACAATGAGAATGTAGCTCCTTATTATTTACCAGCTTTTATTTTACTTGCAATGTATGCATGTAAGTGTGTTCAGGTCAAATCCTGTAAATAAATTTTTAAGCAGTTATCCTCCACCGATTAAGCTGAAATGTTGCATACACGTTTAGTTTTGATGACAATGCATGGTTAGCTAAGTGACGTCATTCTAAATCCAATATGGCGGACGGTCCAAGATGTCGGCCTAGGTATTTTTTGTGTACTGCCATTATATCTATCTAGGGTTTGCTGAGAAGAAAACAAAAAAAGATTGATTAAAAGAAATATATATTTATAAGTAACTTGCAATGTATGTATGTAAGTGAGTGTGTTCGTGTCAAATCTTGCAACTGATTTTTAAAGCCGTTATTCCTCCACCGATTAAGAAGAAATTTTGCACACACTGAGTTTGGATGACAATGAATGGTAAGCTAAGTGACGTCATTCTAAATCTAATATGGCGGACGGCCCATGATGGCGGACTAGTTGTTTTTTATGCACTGCCATGGAATGGGAATTAAATGAAAGGGCAAACAAGCTTTATTCGTATTCTTCTCAGCAAACACCACATCATCGCTTACCATCAGGTGAGATAGTGGTCAAGCGCGAGACAAACTATAATAAAAAAATAATAAAAAAACTGCGAAAATTACGAAAAAAGCTTATTTAAAAAAAAAATTTTTTGATGAATAATTTTATTAATTTATATGATCCGGTATTAGTCTAATACCACATATAATAACACTTACTATTTACTAGATATGATATACTGTATCTATAAGGTTGAAATTACAGACCTTGAGACCATTTCAAACATACCTATTTAGCGTGTGTGAGCGTGCATCATTCATCACAATATAAAACTTATGTCAATGACATAAAAGTCAAATGATGCTTTGTTTTAAATTGGTTTATGTCTGAAGGAGTATATTCCGATGCAGAGAAGTGATAATCCTAACTTATAATATTAAGTTTACTTTTTACTTTTTAAGTAGAAGTAATATTACTAACATAGTTCTTAAGTTATTATCTTACATGTATTTACTAACACCATATGGACCGAAAGTCTGAAATAAATATATTGAATTGAATTGAATAATATAACTAGCGACCCACCCCGGCTGCGCCCGTGACAAATTGTACATAAAAACGTTCCTCGTTTCTCACTCTTTCTATTAGTGAAAACCGCATGAAAAGCCGTTCTGTAGTTTTTGAGTCTATCGCGTACAATCGTGGCGTGGTGGTGGGGGATTTTATTTTATGATACGTAGTGATATTATTAATTCTAAAGTAACTCTGTCTGTGTGTCTATCTGACTGTTACCTTTTCACGCTTAAACCGCTGAAACGATTTAGATGAAATTTGGTATGGAGATAGTTTTAGATCCTGGGAAGGACATTGGATTTGCCCTTGGATCATAAAACACTTTTTACACGCGCAAAGCCGCGGGCAAAAGCTAGTGAAATATATTTCATTGCATCCTTGCACCTGCGATAACAGTTATTTACGTCAGAAGTCTGACTCTAATTCAATGCTATGATTCTTGCTACTCCTTCTTTCGTGTTGATTAACTCAAACTAGTCTCAACCATTCAGATTTTGTCCGACCAGTATGTAGCTACTCGGATAGCTCTGTCATTCGCCACGTTCAAATCCTGAAAGGTGTGGGTATTGGGCGTGAAGAGTGCCATATCTTGCAAAGGGGCTCCACACTGGCATTGTGTTTTGGATGTGTCTATGATACTCCATTTGGTCAGATAAGTCCTATGAAGTAGGTATAATGTTAAATACTGCTTTCAGGATTTTAGGCTTCTTATAGGGTTTCCTGCTCATCCTTTTGATATTGAATTCTTAAAAAAGGTCCCATCATTGTACAAGGATAAATGATTCTGTTAAACTGGCATAAATGAAAAACTAGGACAAAAAGTCAAAATAAAATTTCTTTATTGCAATTAGGCCGCTAAGCGGCACTTTTTAACGTCACAAATTTTAAATTAATAACTAATTGATTCTACCGTCCATTCGGCAAATAGCTTGTTATGGAGTAGATAAGAAACTCCACATTTAGATACTCTTTTAAAAAAAAGGGTTTTACAATATTTACATACACACATTCATTCATATACGTGAAGACGGTGCAGATAAAGTATTACAGACACTAACAGGTAAATTCATTTTCATTCATTCATTTGATAAATAGGAACATGGTTCTCACATACTTACAAATATTGCAAACATCGGTAAATTACCTAATTCAAAAGCAACGGAACAGTGTGCGGTTCATTTTCCTAAACAAAAAGAGAAGAAAAAAATAAAATGTGAAGCAATACTATACTATATGTTTTCTTTCTTTCTTTCTTTATAATTAAAAATAAATAGATTACCAGTTTAATTTTGTCTAAACTAAAGATTGCCCTATGGAGCAGGACCAGCATGTTTTCAAGCATTCTTATTTGAATATAATCATCTAATTTGCAATATGCTTGTTTACACAGTGTGCTTTGAACAAAAGTTTTAAATTTTCTTTCATTTAGTTTTAATATATCACAAGTTAATTTGTTATAGAATTTAACACCGTATCCCATGAAAGAAGATAAATATCTAAATTGCTTCAAGATTATTATTGTCTTATAAGCATCGTGAGCCGTCACTATACTTAAATGAGAATAGAATAATTTCAATCTCTCCCCGACATTACTTATTTTGTCTCATGACTTCTCCAACTTCTGACCCTCTGATATGCAACACAAGTATCTTGGTACCCAGAAAATAAGTTAAATCTTGCTTTGGCTGCCAGCATTCAATACAAATACTACTGACATACATTGTTACTCGCTAATATGAATTTGTGCATAATTTTTTTCGTAAGTGTTTTATTGTACAAATGTTTTAGTTTATTGGAAACAGTTTATTTATTTATTACGTACAAATATTCAAATGATAATGACAATTTCGTCCTATCACTAACTTCTTTGTTTGAAGGAAGTTATTAAAATTCAACAAAGTGAAGTGATATAAAAACATCATGATTTGATTACGCGTTTGAATAACAATTCGATGATTTTACGACGTCCTGTCACGTTGGCGCCACTAATATTTTTACTGGCGCCGACTTCACGCGTCCACGTAATAGATGTGTTAAAAGCACTGGTTTAAAGTGTACTTATGAAGGATTCTAGCTGTCCCACGCGGCTTCGCGTCCGTCAACTGGTTATCTACCTATCCATTTACCCTACCTACAGCTACCCTACCGTACCTATACTACATACATGATTGTTGCGTAACTATAATCGCTTACGCAGCACACGCAACGGAAGCTCTCAAAAAGGAATAATTTGATCCATGTTTGCAACAGTTTTCATTTATGCTCCGCTCCTTCCTCGATAAATGGGCTATCCAACACAAAAATATTTTTTCAATTCCAACCAGTAGTTCCTAAGATTAGCGCATTCAAACAAGCAAACAAACTCTTCAGCTTTGTAGTTTAGAAAGTATAGATTACAACATTGACAGTCTGACCCATATCAGAAATATTTAATCTATCACAAATCATTTGAAGAAGAACGGACGCATTATAATAGTTAGTTAAGACGGGCTGATGTCGACAACTCCACGTCTGAGCGCGTATTTAGCGTACGGGTGAGATTCATTTTCCTTACTCGATCCACCCCAGCTCCTCGAGGAAGGCCGCCTTGGTGTTGCCGACATCTCCTGTAGGGTACCTGAGTCACCGAAGTATTTCGTCCTGTAACTAGCTGTTACTGGGCAGCATAGGAGCAGGTGTGCTGCTGCCTCATCTTCCTCCATGCTCTGCAGAGTGCGCTGACCATGATTACTATCACAAAAAGGTGCTTATTAAAGAGCCCGTTACGGCTTTGACTGCACGCAACTGTGGTTTAGTCAGTCGTAGGGCCCTTTTTTTTTTTTTGTTTTTTTTTATTTGTTATAGGCTCGCGTTTGACCACTATCTCGCCTGATGTTAAGTGATGATGTGGTCGAAGGTGAAGCACGCTTGCCTAGAAGTAACCTATTCACTCTTGACTTGAAGACCCCTAGACCCCGACCCCTTTTCGTGAAACGGCCGTCGCTGGAGGGAAGTGCCTCCTTGGCTTGCATACACTCGCTATGGTCAATCCATAGCTTGTGGCCGAAAGGTATTGGCACAATGGACTCCGGTTCCTCCGGTGCCACACTGGAACCCCTTCGGGCGATTTCCTCCGCTGTATCGTTCTCTCAGGAATCGCTGTGTCCCTTGATCCATTGAATGATTAATTTATTGTTTATTGTACGCAATATAAAATAAAATTAATATCTTTAATTTCAGACAGTGTCCATATAATAATGGACAACCGTAAACAAATATCTAATTAAACCATCAATAAATCAATCAAATTACATATGTTTTATATCCTGGTACAGTTTGTACATCGGGGAATACAAAACATTACAATACTGTACTTAAAATTGTTTACAGCTTCCCATAAAAATATGCAAGCAATAGTTGGTATTCAATCAATTCCAAATTCCTATTCGGATTCTAAATTCCAATAACAGTAAAATCTATGTTATGTTATCGATATTATCAAACAGTCGATTCCGAGTAGTTTGATCAAAGCATTCTTTACGAATGTCGTCGCTCGCTTCTATGAATGGCCGCCCATTCATAAGCAGCCAACATTCTTGGCTTATCGCCGTTAGTGTGGGCTTATAGTTGCGTTACGTTTGCGATTAATTTGACGCATGTTGGTAGTCGAACAGGCTCTTATTCCAATAATAATTCTCCTAAAAAGCGCCCTTAAACAAAACACTGATGGTCTTGGGGGGAGAGACCTAGTCTTTTTCCTTTCCATGTAACTTAGTAGTCGGTGCTACTCGTATCATTTTCTATGTATTCTTACCTGTCAACACTGTTATGTGATCATTCGGGGTGAGACCTAGTGAAGGGATTAAATAAATAAAGTCAACTTTCTAATTGTTATGACCTTAAGTTTGTGTTATATTCTATAGGCGCTTGGCCACTATCTCACTCACCTGATGGTAAGCGATGAGGTCGACGGTGAAGTTCGTTTGCCTAGAAATAACCTATTCACTCTTGACTTAAAGACTCCTAGATTGTAGCTGATTAAATCTGCAGGGTTGATGATCTTTCTTATGGTTATTATCAAGTAGAAAATTAGTATTTTCCCAGAAAATATCATAGAGATTTGGATGCCCGGTTTTATTGACCAACACTTCTAAAATGAAAATCGCACATCCTCCGGTGTGCGCCCTTACTTATAAATAAACGCACGTTGATCTATGCCCGCATACATACTTATCTAACTACATTCGACGCTACGCTGTACTCTGTAGAGTACAATTATACACACACCACACATACGTTTACTGCCGTGAGACAAATACTAGCAGAAGGTCTTATACGGTTAGTAAATGATAATAAACGCATTCAAATTACTGAAATATCGTTAATGCGTGTTCTATCGACGTTTGCAGTCGGGTCAAAGGTATTTTTTAACTATGATTATGGACATTTTGTAAAAGTTCTTAATTGTTTTCTTGTCCTATTGTGAACTATTTTGGCTCGAGAAATGGTGGCATCACTGTCACACGGTCATGAGTGGTGACTTGACTTTCTTTCCTTGGTAAAAATGGGTTTTGATTAATTTTGTTACTGCTATATCGGTGTAAGTTTTTGATTCTTTGGAAAAAAAAACTCAAGTTTTAAATTATGGTCATATAGTGTATTCTACCTGTGCATGGTCACTACCTCATTCTGTCAGCTCTTTCAAAGGACTAAAAAAACATATCCTAAGTCAATGAACCTTCTGATTCTTCGTCCATACGTGTTGTATGTCTGCGCCGGCGCCGGTGTAGCTCGGTCAGCGAGCCCGCGCGGCTAATTTAGACGTAATTGACCGATGTCTGTGTACTTGCGAGATGGCGTGCAGTGAATTGGCCATAGAGGCGTGTACCTTTTAAAGACTCTCCAAACAATTTTTGTAAATGTAACTTTTTATTTTCTATTAACTTTCGAAAGTGACTTTGCCCGAGTTTCAGTAGGGAATTATACCAAAAGAGCGAACTCCAGTGATAAAAAGTAAAAAAGTATCCTATCACCTTCTCCAACTATCAATCTATGTCTGAACCAAAATTGCTTTTCAGCGGTTTAGGCATGAAAATGTGTTACATTTTCACGACAATAAATATACGATAGATTTTTTCGAATTTATAATATTAGTACTTATGAATTCGGACTTACGGACCAAAATAATATAATGTTCGACACAATTATAATAAAATTGTTTGTGAATTTTACGAAATGTAATGTTTTTTTTTTGTGTATGTTCACCGATATCTCCGTCAATTGTGGACCGATTTTGAAAATTCTTTTTTTTTTGTTTGAAAGAGTATGTTTCGAAATTGGTTCCATTCTAATTTGGTAAGATCTGATGAAGAACTTCGAAGATATACGACAGAACTATTCAATATATAACGGCATATCTCTCGGGATTGCTGCAATCTCAATTCTGTTTATTGATTATACCATTTCAATACATAACATCACGCCAGTAGATACGCTCTTAAGGGGTACGGAGATATGTACAGTTCACCTTGGTACACTCTCATTTCACCGGTTATGTTCAACAGTTCAAGTTTTATGGTATTCATCGTCGGTCTTTCGTAGGTACCATTTTTATTGCGTTACGCACACCGACTTTCAAAATTAAAGTTATTTTTCGCTTTGTAGTTTTCTTATTTGGAAGTCGGTAGTATTTTATGGTATAAATGTTTTTTATTTTTCACTTTTTGGTTGTACCTACCTAATAGGCAAGTTGTTTAGTAAGTTACCTTAACGCCAGAATAGATAACCCGAATATCATGAAACTTGAACATTACCGGTTAAATGAGAGATCTGCGTACCCCTTTCGAGCGTACTGCCGTGATATTATGTTATGAAATGGTATAATCAATAAATAGACATGCGATTGCAGCAATCCCGAGAGATTTGCCGTTATTTATTGAAGAGTTCTGTCGTACTCGTACATCTTCGAAATTCTTCACCTGATCTTCAAATTAAAATGGGACCAATTTCGAAACACACTCTATCAAACAAAATAAGAATTTTCAAAATCGGTCCACAATTGACAGAGATAACGGTGAAGATATACAAAAAAAAAAAAACAAACCTGAAGTCGAACATAGAACCTCCTCCTTTTTGGTGAGTCGGTTAAAAATACGGGTCTGTTTAAATGGTTTGGGTATTACACAGACGGCATCCTGCTTTTTAGCAGAAGTGGATTCAGCTATCAAGATTAATTCTGTGAAAATCGAAGCTACTATCTTTAATGATATCTGGATACTAGGATATGAATTCCTAACTGCACACCACCCAAGTGACGTCACAACAAATAAACAAAGGAATATCATTTCTCGTTCGCATACAATAAAGTCGTGACGTATGTTCTACTGAACTCGGTGATAAACATTACAACGTTTATTTATCCAACAGTTATTTGAGAGAAAACCGCGTAATATCGGACGTTCACACTGGTTCTTATGTGTACTTTGATATTAGCCCGTGAAATATTCGTAGATGGTTATTGGAAAGACAAAGACCAAGAAAAAGATGAATAAGTTGTGTAGAAGATGATGCAGTAAAGTAAAAATTTACAGCTCTTTAATTCTGTTATAATAACCACATTGCCGATTGGTAACATTAGTTGCTGCCCGCGGCTTAATCCCCGTGGGATTAGTATTTCTTTAATATCTTCATAAATTATATAGGCTATGTCAAGGGCACCCAACGCGAAGAAAGAAAATTTGATTCAAATAAATTGTACTAGATGGCATGATAAGCTTCGATTTGTTATTGAGTCTTGTGAAATATTAAGATTTTTTAGACACGATTATAAAAAAAAAAAAAAAATTTGTTTAATTAACTCTCGAAAGCACAAAATTAAGGAATATTGGGCTCTTAATTCACATTTAAAAGATAATTTAAATGGATCACTTAAAATTGATTCCAATAGGTGGCGCGGTTTAAAATTTCTGAGGCATGCCACTCGATTTTTTAAAATTAATTTACACATTTTGGTAAAATAAATCTGTAAAAACGTGCAAAAAATATTATAAAATAAATCGTCGTTGTATTTAAAATAAAATTATTCACGAACCGAGAAAACCATTTTACTTGCAAGTCGCTGCTAACACCATCTATATCGGTGGAACGGAATCGAACGCGATCAAAGTCCTTAGAAAAACAATCATCTTAATCAGACGAAAAACGCTAGTTACGTCGGCACGGTCGTTTTGTATGTAATGAGGCATCCAGCATACGGATTATATTAACTGTGCCTATGTGTTATTCTGATGTATAAGCTATATTACTTAATGTGAAGTTTTATAAAAATCCGTTCAGTTGTTTTTACGTGAAAGAGGAACAAACATACAAACTTTCACATTCACAATATTAGTACGTACAAGGATTTTGATTATAAAATAGACACCCGGATGCTGTCAAACATACTGCAAAAAAAATCTGTTACGAAACAGTTCACATGATCCTCCATCCTAACGTGAGACATGTCGTGTGACGACACAAGACATGTTATAGTATCAAAATAAAACGTATTTGTGAATCTAGGGTTTAGAATGGTGTTAGTTGTACTTTTAGCCTTAGATATAAAATCTGTGGGATTGTGTGTATTGGAAGCCTACAGCCTACGTATTTTGTTTTTACTAGGTTGAATTATCTGGGGCAGGCCTTCTTCACTCGACCGTACTTACAGCGACTAAAGGCTACACTTTCGCGCGGTCCAGGCACCGCTCTGCCAGTCGGTTGTCACGACTCGCGCGCAAAGCTCGCGCGTGCGTGGTGAGTACGTGGTTGGCGGTCGCGGGGGTCTTAGTTCGGCAGCCTCGCAAGAAATAAGCCGTCACGGACCAATCCAACCGTCACGGATATTGAGTTCAAAATTGTGTATTTGATCTCGGAGAGTGAAATATCTGTTACGTAGTAACTTCTCTAATCTGTCGAGCAAACAAATGTCTTCATTTTCGTGTTTGATAGAAGTTAAATTTTCTCGGCATAAGCACGCATAATAAAGACTTCGCCAGTTACAAGACATCGTTTGTAAGCGCATAGCACATCATCAAGCGATAGGAAAACTACAAGACATGATAATGTCGCCAATCGTACGCCATTCTCTCTCTCCTCTTTTCCTCTCTACTTTCCCCCGCCTATTATAACCATTATTGTTTCAGCCAGGCACCAACAACCACTGGCAATAGGCCTGTTTCTGTTATATTTTACGGATCTGTGTACCCCTCATCCAGATATTATACCCACTATTTCGACGATGTCGCTTGACCCTGACGCCTGGTTTGTATAGCCAAACCGTATCCACCGCTCCCTTTACAAAAAAAACTTCCTCCTCATAATTGAGGCACCGCCAAAAATCCCCCAATTTTTACGTCACTTACGTGGGTTGATGTTTACCAAGGCCTAAAGGGCCTGAGGGATTAGATAAGATAATCAATTTCCGATGTACATGACCGCGTCATATGACGTCACATGGAAGTTAAATTTTGAAGACCCAATACAGAATTTCAGACTTCGCCACTTCTAGACATCGTCTGTAGTCGCACAGCATCATCCACCTAGAACAGAACTTTTCCAATTGAAAAATTCTCCAAACGCACGGCATTTCTCTCTTTCTCTATTCTCTTCCTCATTCCAATCCTCTGTCCATAATTATCATCATCATTTCAGTCCGGAACCATTCACTGCTGGGTTTAGGCCTCTCCTTGCTTCTGTCATGCTTCACGGTTCCGTGCGTCCCATACCTACCTACCTACAGATGCTATACGCGGTTGACGATGTACTGGATCCAACGAGGTTTTGGAGCGATCCTGGTTTCTTTGGACTAACCCTATCCCCACTCCCTTAGCAAAGAAAATCTTCCTCCTCAGAATTGAGTCTTTGCAAAAAAAAATCCCCGGTTTCTACGTCATTCCCGTGGGTTGATGTTTGGTAACGATTGGAGTACCCTTTGCATAAGGATAAGGTAATCTGTTTCCAATGATCATGGCCACGTCATGTGGCGTCATTATCACGTGGCAGTAGACATGAATGGGAGGTGTAAAAATATGACTGAATGAAGGGATTAACTAGTTATTTTTGGTGACAGCTAGGCTTAACGATAGTGCTATCTGTGTGACGTAAATATTTTTTATATTTGTTGCGTATTTAGAAGTTATTTTTAGGTGTAGGAATTTATAACGGCTGATAGTGATGAGGAAGACATGCATCGGCCAGCACGCGTTTCAATGTTCAGTCTTTGGTAAAGAAATGACTGACATCCGCTTTAGAGTATATTTTAGTTATAACCAAGCAGAAGATCATGGCTTAGTTGGTTTCTGTTTATCCAGTTTTCTTTTGCTATCCTAGAATGTCCCAGGGCTGGGCTGAAACTTCATCCATATTTTTCCAGACCCCTTTTCATAGTACCACCTCAAAACAGCTTACGCGGTGCGTGTCCTGTTCAGGCATCCACAAATAAATTATTATTATTTCAATTTATTCTTTACCACTGGCCAATACTGTACGTTCCCAGTACACTCACTATATCCCATTTTAGTGTCATATACAGTACGTTTGCTAAGTTCAGTCTCCCGTGGTCTTTGCAACGTTCCGCGTTTCAACGTTGTTCCAGTATTTAAAGTATTTGCGGCTTTTGCGAGTAACGTGAAGAATCGTGTGATATTGACTTATCCTATAAATGCATGCGACGGTTCGTGCTTGTCTGATTAGGTCTGTAAGTTTTTATATTTTACCTTTTTACAAATTACATAAAAGAAAGAAATGGCGGGATGAGATGGACTCCATCTTAAAATACTGGCCTAAAATCGCAGAAAAAAAGAGAATCTGTCGGGCACTTTGTGGTTTATGTGTCGTCAAAATCATCATTATCTGCCTAGCCATTTCTCAACGATATCGTGGTTGGCTTCTCTTCTAACCCGATGCATCTGAATACCAATACATATTTTACCAGGGTTATGTCATGCTTGTATATATATATAATCCCACCACACACATGCCCAAGCTACCTCGAGTCTTGATGACAGATAGTAATTCTATTAGTTATAGCATTAGTTTGAAGAATTATTTGTGTATGACATTAGCCGCAACTCGAGAGACACGAAGTGTTGTCATGTGTCAATAAGTTATTATATTATTAGTTTAGTTGCCACACTTTTCATCAAGTCACGTTGGGAGACACGGTATGTGGTATATAACCACAGTAAGAATTTGTTTGTGGTTATTGCTCAGCCCAATCGGTGGATGTCTGCACTGAGAACTCGCTTAATTATTTCAGTAAAATATCATAGCACGCCTGTTTTCTTCGAAGGTAAATACAGGGGTGCATCTATAGTATACCGAAATTTCGATATTATTGAAGTACGCCGCCCTCCGCTTAGGCCCGCAGCGTGAGCACCGGGCGCGGTGGACAACGCCGTCTGCCAGCCTCCTAAACATCAGGACCCGAGGTGGTGACGCGCAGTGTTCCACGCGCGTCACTCTTAGACGTCGCGGGCGGAGTCAAACAGGGGGGAGGGGGAGTCCCCCACTTGCTGTATGGCCCCTTAAGGGCCTAAATCCGCTTTAGTGCCGTAAAACGGTGACTTTTTAAAGCGGACTACTCCTTAGTAACGGCTAGGTTAAAAGGTTTGAAAAAAATATATTATTGTTTCATTTACATTATTTTTTAAACATGGTTTTTTCGTATAACAAATTTAAAGTTTAAAAAAATAATTAGTGACACGATATTTTTCGCAACTTTTGGATACTCCTCCAAAACGACTTGGATGTTTAAAAATAATTTTAAACAGAAAAAAATTATGGCTGGAATTTCTTCATAACTGAAATAGCATATTATGTAAATCAAATAATGTTTTCAAACGAGACTGTTCAAAAGCAGGTTCAATATAGCTTTAACATTGGGGCGTATATATCGCCTTAAAATTAAAAACCGTTTCGCCGTAAAACCCGTGTGACAGACGACGAGCAGACAGACGGACACGTGAGGGTTCCGTTTGGACCCTTCGGGTACGGAAACCTCAAAAGGGGTGTACCTATAGTATACCCACATTTCGCTATTATTTAAGTACTAAATTCTGCCCGCAGCCCCACGGAATTATGCCAAAGTAATCTACCAGTTACCTATCATAAGTTCGAAAATATTTGACCGAATTTAATTTCACCTAAAACTTTTCAACTATTATCGTTTCGTTTTTTATTTATTTCATCGAAGTCACGTCTGGCCTGTCTCAGTTGACCTATTATCAATTCGATTTTTTTCGTTACTTCGACGTTTCATTTGGTCGAAAAACTTTGTACCGAATACACTCTTAGCCGAAAAAACCTTTGCTCGAAGTTTTATGTTCCCGAATATCATTTCACCAAACGCCTAGAAAGTTTGTGCACACTATTTCATGGTTTTCTACCCATATGCATACAATTTTAAGACATAATGTAACATGGTATACTTTTGTTTACCCTAATTATATTTACGCATAACATTATTTACGCAAAAAAGTTTACGCAATTTTTTTTTAAGCATATCAAATAAACATAAGTGAGAGAGAAACATTGGGCGAATACAAATGATTAAACGCCCCCCGCTGCGGGGCTCCTATGTCTGCCAGGTCTAAAGTAACCTAACATGAAGGAGATGACGGGAGCTGAGTTCGCTCGCTTTGCTCGCTCACTTTAGCTCCCGTCATCCCCTTCGATCCTAACCTATCCGTGTCGGGGTGCCCTAAATTCCCGAGGACGAATTAGTTGAAATAATCAACTCATAAAAATGTCTAATGCGTGACAGTTATTAATAAATTAATACGTATTATATATATAAATATATAAATTATTTGCATTTGAATTTAAAATTAATAAGTTTACACAGACAAGACTGCGTGAAGTCGGTTATGCAGCGATTCGTATCTGTCACTAAATTTTGTAGCACAACATATTGACTTTTTATGACACTATTTCAATTTTAAATTGAAAATGCTACCAAGTAACCGGCTATATATTTGTGACCAAATAATATTCCGTAAAATATTGTTTCGGTACGGTGAAAATATGTCAAATCATTTGGCAAACGAAAAAAGTTCAAAAGTGGCTTCGGCCAAAAAAAAAAAAACATTTTGTAAATCGGCGAAATGTAGTTCGATAAAATAATACATATGCCACATGATACTTCGATGATCTGAAAATATGTTAAATAATGCATATAGCAAAATAGACATCGGTTAATAGTTTTTGGTAAAATGAAATTCGAATAAACAAATTTCGGAAAAGTGAACGGTTCCCAACCTACCACCTAGATAATAAAAAACTTTTTTATAAAAAAATACTACCGACTTCTAAATAAGAAAACTACAAAGTGAAAAATAACTTTATTTTTGGAAGTCGGTGTCTTTCGTAGGTACCATTTTTTTTGCGTTACGGACACCGACTTCCAAAAATAAAGTTATTTTTCACTTTTTAGTTGTACTTACCTAATAAGCAAGTTGTTTAGTAAGTTACCTTAACGCCGGAATAGATTAGCCGAATATCATGAAACTTGAACATAAAGGGTGAAATGAGAGATCTGCGTACCCCTCAAGAGCGTACTGGCGTGATATTATGTTATGAAATGGTATAAACAAAAAACAGTCATGCGATAGCAGCAATCCCGAGAGATTTGCCGTTATTTATTGAAGAGTTCTGTTTTATATCTTCGAAGTTCTTCATCAAATCTTCACCAAATTAAAATGGGACCAATTTTGAAACATACTCTATAATATAAAAAAAAATTATTAAAATCAGTCCACAATTGACGGAGATATCGGTGAAAATACAACAAAAAACACAAGAAGTCGAACATAGAACCTCCTCCTTTTTGGTTAGTCGTTTAAAAAGTAATAATAAAAATCAAACTAATGATAAATTTTATATTTGTTTCAGGTATGATATTACTTCTTACAACTTTAATTCGCGCCGAGTATGTAAGATGTAAGTATGTTGAAACTAGCTATTGCGTACGGCTTCGCCTGCGTGGATGTCGGGAATTATCCCACGGGAACATATTACCAAGATAAAAAGTAGCCAGCACAGAAATAGATTATAATCTGGAATAGCACTGTTTTCAGTAAATAAAATTAGCTTTATAGAGGGGGAGTGGTATAATAGTATATTATGCAACTAGTGAATAAAGGACGGTTTTAAAGCGAGGGCCATTGATGAATCACGAACAAGTGAAGGTTTCTAACAACTGAATCACGACCGTAGGGAGTGATTCATGTAGATTGAATCACGAGCATAGCGAGTGATTCAAGTGTTAGAATCCTGAGCGACGTGAGTGATTCATGGCCCTCGATATAAATCCGTTTTATTCAAGAGTTGCATACTATATTTTATACCATGACTACGAGAAAAAGAAGGATTTAAGCCAATAGCACAAGGAATAATAATAAATAAATAAAAGGTTTATTACCTTAAAAATTTACAAAAAATGAGAAACCTCAGGGAGTCACACTTTTTGTAAATTGAAGCTGAGCTAGGTAACAGCACCTGTTTCAGGGGCCAGTGACCACCTCCGTACATACGTTACATAATTATAATTAATGAAACACCAATGCAATTAAGATTAATTTCTTAATCTCAATTAACATATTTAATAGAATTACAATCCAAATAAGTATTCACTAAACATTTTAAACCAAAATCAATATCAAAATCCTAAATATAAACAAACTCAAAATTAAATCGACGAAGGAGTTTGAAATTCGAATATTCTTTGGGTTGTATTGCATTGAGATGGAGGTCAAATATATATTGGTGTGTTCTAAATTCAAACACCAAAACAGTGATTAAAAGTGCTTTTTATTCACTGTTTTCAGTGAATAAAATAACCTTTTTAGAGGAGGAATGGTATAAACAATATTTTTTGAATTCATATTTGGAATATTACGTTGTGAGTGTAGATAAAACATATAATCTATCACAAGAAAAAAAAACTTCTGTGTTTTCTCTGAGGTAAAAGCGCAAAAAATAAGCGAAAGATTAACCCATTTATTACATAGTTTATACATTTATTTTTAGCTCTCGATTACTGAGAAAATTCTACATTTTCTGATCTAGATAAACAAATAGGATAAGGTGTCAACAGAACAGAAGAATGTGTATCAAATTATGTAGGTTTACCTACTTACGAGTAGCACACGTCCTTGGAATAATTTTGAAAGATCGTCGGCACAATCAAACGTTTCAATTTATATACAGATAAGAAATACGGATCTTTTATCAACATAAATATTGTGTCTCTCTGTTAGGGCGACCAAGATTTCAGTACAGAATTACGCAAATGTTTTGTTCTTGCCACAGTATTGACGTGAATTTGATGAACGTCTTCGTCATCCCAGCAGGCCTTTCAGAAAATAGCGTTATCAAAAACGTGTTCTTTTTTTTTGGGAGCTTTGATATCCTACATTTTTTGGGTTCTGACTTTAACTGTTCAGGAATGTTAAAGAAAGCCTATTTTGGAAATATACCGTAAAGATACTACCTATAAGCCTTCTGACCTATTAAACACAGTGTGTGAAGAAGCCCAAGGCCTAGGAACCCAACCAAAAAGGAGAAAAATATTCGTCTTGACTCCACTTTATCAGGCAAAAAATTAAAGAATCAATATTGTTATTCAACGTGGCAACGCTGCCAGCGCTCTGTTGCTTGGTGGCATACCTCAAGCATAAATCTCTGCCGAGCTGTCAAAGACCAGGTTTAAGAGCCGTATGAAAAACGCACATTTCCATTAATTTGCGTTTGTGACTAGTGTAAAACAAAATCGCGTAAAAGACAAAAATATCCTATCATTTTAAATGTCATTTGAAGCAAAACAAGTTGATTTAGTCAATCATCACCCAATTTTTTACGCTTCACGTTTTCAAGTGTGACCCGCCATTCCCTTCTCAAATCAACGTGTCAATGTCATCATTATCTCAGCCGAAAGAACTCCACTGCTGTACATAGGCCTACCCTAAGTGTCACCATATCGACCGGTCCTGTGCGTCTCGTTTCGCCTATCAAGGTGTGAATGACACAGACCAGACAGACAGACATTCCTAATTTCCCTTCACAGATCCGCCCTACACTTATAGTAAAACTTTTTATTTTAGTAGCATATCTGCGGATTATAAGATATTTTTTCAGCTTGCGACCAAGGGCCGTGTCTAATAGCTATGAATCAAGTAAGGACGAATACACGTGGTTTTAAGTGCGGCCTTTTCTCCCCTCAAGTGTGCTTAGAAGCAATAATATCACTAAACTGCCTGTTTTCATTAAGTGACATTTAACAGAGAGATATCTTGAGTTTTTTTAAAAACATATGCAGCCTACACTCAGTAGTTAAATGTTCTATTTCAGTAGCGTATCTGCGCATTATCAGATATTTGTTCAGCGTGCGACCAAGGGCCGTCTATATTTAGAAGCCGTGAATCACGTAAGGACGAATGTAATCTATTGTGTTCCAGTTGCATTGTTTACTGTCTGTGGCGTGAATAAATAATCTTAGAAGTCTATAAATAATAAGAATACACTTTAGAATAACTTGTTGATTTAGTAGTTTTAAATCGGAGTAAAATGGTGATTATTTTTCTTAGTCTTGTTGTGTCGGACTTACTTTTAAAGAGATTTTCAAAAAATGTTGGTTACGTTTTGAAAAGTATCGCTAGAAGCCCTAGTAAATAGCGGTGAAATGCACAGGGTATGTCGCTTTACATTTAATTGTCTCTCGTAGTTTTTCAATGGTCATCCTGATCAAATCAGCTAAAAGACGTCCACTACTGGACATATGCCTCTCCCAAACTGGACACACCGACTGGTTCTGTGGTTCCTGCATCTAGCCGATTCCCGTGCGCTTTCTGTGATCTTCTGCATCGAATGTTCTTTCCGAAACTCCTGACTTACCTATTACTAGTTTATCTTTAAACATTATCTTTAGTCCTACTGAAGACATAAGTTCCACAACCTAAGTTGTCTCGATTGAGTCTGGAGTCAGAGGCGACTGACTCAACAGTCAGTTGCCTCTTTTTCCAATTAGGGCGACTATATGTTATACCTACTCTGACTTCCTTGAATCGTATGTTCGTTCGCTTGGTATGTCTCTATATCTGGTAGAAGACGAGTGAACGAGCGGTCTGCAACGTGATTCCCAGTTCGTTAACGTTCGTTCGCTGTATCTGTACCTACTTCAAATTTAACGAATTTCATGTTGTATAGTCTAGCCATCCAATTATCTTCTAAAATTACACCAAACCGGAACTATCTATCAAAGATTTTAATCATCGTTTAGCTCAGCATGCAGCAAAATGTTGATGTATGATGTGAACCAGTTTGCACAACGGATGTGCCGGGCCCCGCAATACAATAGCGTGAAATAACCGCACACATATCGCGATTGTGTTATTTAAACAAAACAAATATAGTAAGAAGTATGTAAGTATCGTAGCAGGTGGCGTTCTGTAGTATCTGCCTACCCCAATGGGAAAAAGGCGTGAGTTTACGTATGTATGTATATATGTCAATATTATAATATTGACATATATACATACATACGTAAACTATGGAAAAAGCCAAAAAATGGAATGGATGGGATGGGAAAAGCCAAAATTGAAAATGTATCGATAAAAATATCAATAGAATAGAAGCATCGGTAGAATTTGTAGTGATTTTTGCCTGCCGATTTGGTAATTTTCTACCACTTCTTGACGTATTAGACTCTTCTTGACGTATTGACGTATTTTTTTTTTTGGAACTTAAGCTGTGGGTGGAGCGGGAGGTTGCGTCACACTTGTATTCACTAAAACCCAACCCTGTGTCTTCAGTTGCTTGTGCCAGGACCGCTCTTTCAAATTTATCCGCGACCCGACAGATCAATCCTTTGATCCCGATCGTGTCCAATAGCTGGTGTTGTCGTAGCTCACCTCTCGTTCTCTCTCCAATTGGTCTTCAATCGATTTGGTAGTAAAGGCAAAGAATGCTTAATCTTTGTCAGACAGCCCAGTTATAAATCTATCATAAAAAGGTAAACGTTCAACTAATAGGTAATTATTTGTAATTGTTATGTCACTTGAAACAACAGTTCAATAAAACCTCAATAAACGACAAACATTGACACATAACCAAGTACTTAATACACAAGACTTATTAGAACTACCCGTAATGACAATATACTCGACATCTGTGACAAATATAGGCGCATAAAAAGACACTCAACGGCCTTATATCAGAGAAGTTTATGAACCGTTTGAATGAGAAAGGACGTCCAATTACAGATACATACAGTTTATGACAGTTGGCTATGTAATTGATAACGATATCGGGGGTTATTAAGTAAACGAGTAACTTGTTATGGTGATAAATGAAAAATGCTAATGGTTGTGGCTAAGTTTTGTGGGTGGAGTTGTGCAGTGGTATTTAGATGGTTATGCAAGAGTTTGGCTTTAATCAAATGCTTTTGCCTTGGATACTTGGGCAGACATTTTAATCCCATAAGTTTGTCCGGTTCATTGTTTTGCTTTTTTCCCAATTTATTTGGGGTCATCGTAACATGCCATTCTTTTTTATTAGTCTTTATCTGAGTATTCATACCCTTCTTTTTGTTTGGGATTGTGGTATCCAATGACTTCTCCCGCTCTGGGAGGGCGTGTCAGACTTTTACTGACTTAAACCCACCCCCTGTTCCTTCAGTTGCCCGTAACTCCTTCCTAGTCTTATAATTATTATTCTTACAGTTCATCCTCTGTATTGGTCCCTCCGTAGAAGTAGGTGCACGTTTCTGTATTTCCTCCATTGGATTCGTAGTCTTTTACTACTCCTCCTGGTCAGTAACTTAACTTGTCTCGGCTGGTTACTCCTTTATTCGATAGTAGTTATTATTCAATGTGAATCAACAGATAATAAACAATGATAAGTCTAGCAAATCAGTAAAGCCTGGATGTTAAGAACTGTCTAGCGAAAATAATTTAGAAAGTCATAACAATTAATTTTATTTGTTACTCTCTGTTTGTACCAGAAGGGGCCTTTGGAGTGGTACATTTACAGCCTGGTATTATTATTTTTATTTATTTTTTAATGAAATCGAAATGTAAATCTAACAGCACAAAACAAAAAGACATTACCCAGTCGCCCTTGCAACATCAACCAATAGATGAACTGTGAGATTACTGAGTCAGGCCCGCATGTCGTTTCACGTTCATCACATTTTCTATTGTCAATTGTCATGATCTGCCTGCTCCCTTGGGATTGGAGAGTCAATTGAGTAACCATGAATAAATCTGAAATTAATATTACTTGATCCTCCAGTACAACAAAGGGATGAATAAAGACACAGCATCATGTATCCAAGAGAACTTTGGGAAAATAAAATTATATAAACTAACTTTTTGCCACGGCTAACGGGAACAATTTTTTTTTTAATTTCATTATTTTTAAACTACATAATTTATCTAGTAGTAGAGACACTTCGATCAACAATCTATCGAAATCGTAGTTATGTTACGATATCTTGCGAAAATACCCCGAATCAATCTGTAAAACGCCCATAACTTTAGAACGGCTGTACCGATTTTCATCAAACACAGCTAAAGAGCACTCCCGATAATGTCTCTTTTCAAACAAAAAAAAAACTAAATCAAAATCGTTTCATCCGTTTAGGAGCTATGATGTCACAGACAGATACACAAACATACAGGTCAAACTTATAACACCCCTCTTTTTCGGTCGGGGGTTAAAAAGAAGCCTAGTCAGCGATAGTGGAACTTTAGAAATATAAAATACATAGTGGAACAATTTCCGAAATCAGTTCAGTAGGTACATACATAAAGTATATAGCTGTATGTAGCTTTTTGTTAGTACTTGTAAGTTTGTGCTCCATTAGTGTAATTGCTGCAAGGCGTTTCAGTGCGAGGATAAACAAATAAATAAACTCTTGTCTTTTTCCCATTAGGATAGGCAGAATCTACAGAACGCCTGCTAACACCTTCCTTTACATACTTCTTTTGCTTCACTCACTTTCATACATCTAGTCATACACGCAGGTTATGAGAACTGCGCACCAGTAGGTACTGCCAGATATTAATTACCTCCTACGAACAAACAAATAATGTTCCTTATTTGACAATTATCAGTTTAGATATGGACACAAAGCAGTCAACGCTGTACTCAATAATTCAAAATGAACCTCCGGAAATCATAACTCTTAGTAAACTGTGCATTAATGCCGATCGTAGAATCTTATCAGATCTCCTTTAGCCCCGTCCTACGCTTATTAGCAAACTTGTTACTAGTTTCTTGTTTTATCAATGAATGTGTTAGGCGTATTCTTAATTTAAATAGGTCTTATTGATATTTCAACATCCCATCACTACTGACTGCAATAGCAAACAGGAAAGATTCTATTGCGTTAATGTCTAAATACAACAGAATTATTGTTACAACAGCTAAAAACATAGCTGCATAGGTACGTACGAAGACGATGTCATTTAGCTTAGGAAAAAGATTATTCTTGTTCTTCGTGTCGCACGACAGTTAGTTTTGCCCGCGGCTTTGCTCCCGTCAACTGGCCACCCTACCTACTAATTCTTTTTCTAGGGTCATTCTTTCGTGGAGAATCTTAACACAGCCATTCAGAAAATGACGTCAAATGCACAACGCCATCTATCGAATATGGAGTTCAACTGTCCGAATATCTGAAATTTTCTGTCGACGTTTCCATGATGCTCGAGCAATTGGCTAAACGACTCACTCAACACATCCACGAGCACACTGCGAGCGCGATACAAATCCCTTTGTGTTCGTCAAAAAATCGACAATGGGGATGTGAACTGGCATTTTTGCACGATAGTTGGCGCATCGTCGCTATGGCTATTGAAAGCTGTCAAATCCACACATTTTGTATCGTAATATACCTCTCTGTACCAGGATCTACCGATCCTGGTACACAGAGGTATATTCGCGTATATTTGTGAACACCGGGGTTGGTAAACCCCGGTGTTCATTCATTGCCCAAAGATACAACGCTAAAAAAAACTGGGAAAATGTGTATAGACATATTCATAGGTTATGTCATGTACCTGTCAAAGTTAATAAAGATTATGTTGCTTGGCAATCTTCGGCGATATAGTGGAACTATTATCGTATTGATCAAGTTCTACAGCAGGAATGTCATTTGCTTGGCCTTCAGAAGCTTGAGGGCTTTGATTGCCGAAAATAAAATAAAACTTTCAACCTAAAACGTAAAGAATACCAACACATTAATGTTCTCTCATTTTTTTTTAATATTCGTAGTCAAGTAGGTAACAATTAACTCGTTACAACTAAAAAAATATCCGAATCTAGAAAGTATCACCGATGAAGAATATTTTATTATGTAAAACCTCTCAATAAGATCTGTTTTCATTCCAGTTATCCTTGCTCCTCATTTTTTTAGTTCGTATTTCAATTCCTTAACCTTCCAGGGACAATACATATTATCAATAACGATGGTAGACCGGTTTAAACCCAAAAAAATAATACAAAAAAACGTGATTTAAATAAAGCAAAAATGATTTGACAGCAGCCATTGCGCCGCCAGCGACATCTGCGCTCAGCTCTACGTTCACATCCCCGTTGAAGGAGCACCGTCGAGCACAAACTAAATTCTCTAAGCGCGCTCGTTCGATGCTTGTAAGTCGGCCCACACTACACGAATTTGTGTTCGGCTCGTGCTCCGCTCATGCTCGGTTCGTCTCGCGTAGAGGCACCTTAATGACGATACTCAAGTCCAATTGATATCTGCGCCCATGATTTTCCAATCGCGACTTAGGGATTTTTACTTAATACGTTTCTTTTATTGTGTCTCCAATGTGTTTGCCAGAGGATGGCAATACTCTCATAACTATTTTCATTGGCGTTATGAAAACTTTACAAATTGTTTTACTTCAGCAGTGGTTTCCTGCCTTGTCTGTGGTAAATACCCTCGCTACGCAAACGCAGTTACCTAGGTCATTTCGTTTTAATTACTAACACAATAACATAGCGGTCTCCCTTTATGGTCGTGACTTCGTGAGTAAGAGTTCAGCTATTATTTCCATACGAGTTTTTGTGTCGAATTCGTGTCTTGGTCGCAACTCAAAGTTTGATTACTCTTCTCTTCTCTTCTCTCTTAAATTTATGGTCAGAATTGTTTTGTCAATGGTTAAATATCGATTTGGTATGATTAGCTGTTAGGTATTTATTGGTCTTGCGATCTTCTTTTGATTCCCCGGTTGTGTGCCGTAATTACCGAAACTACTCACTCAAGGGGTTAGTGAAATGTTCAAAATAAAATGGCCCTCGTTGAAGAGTTCTGATGCTTTTCTGGTGTTGAGATATTCAACAGATGCGGAAATCGCTTTTCTTATCAGGCGAGATATGTATGCTCGTTGGTCCTACGATACTATAAAAAACCTATCTGTGTTTTTAATCTGGCTAGCACTCCCTGCCATAATTTTCGGGATAAAACTTGGCAATTTCATTGAATTCGGATAATATCAGAACAGAAACAAACTGTTCGTTTACTATTGGACGTAAAGACACAATATATATGTCTAACGTCTGATTTAAATCACTATATTTAGCCTCAAAGCTCACAGACCCAAATGTCCATATAGCCCAAGACTCAATAAAACTGTCCATATAACAAGCCAACTGATTGATAGATTGATACAGTCTGAGACACAATCGAGGACACTGCCTGACCTGATTCTAGGCGACCGCTGAAATAGATACGTTCTGATAAAAATATTATGTCACTGGATGATTGGAAAAATCGTTTTTTTGCGAGGATTCTAGGTTTTTGGCGAACGACTAGATTTTTTAGGCAGAAGCAAGAAGGTAACAATCATAAGAACTACTAACACTATAGTTAAAGGTTTAGTTTAAACAAAATCTACTAATACTGTTCTTGTTTTTGTAATTTACTAACGTGTGTAAGTCGTTTTGTGGTAATTAAGTACTTATTCTTTCTTTCGTCTAGACTGGAAGACGACCCCAACAGTTTGGAAATGGCTAGGCATACTTTTTTTATAATCTATCAGCTCGCGTTTGACTACTATCTCGCCTGATGTTAAGCGATGATGTTGTCGACGGTGAAGCACGCTTGCCTAGAAGAAACCTATTCACTCTTAACTTAAAGACCCCAAGGTGGTAGCTATCAGGGAACAAAGACTTTGGAAGGGAGTTCCTCTCCTTAGCTGTGCGCACAATGAATCTATTAGCAAAACGTTTTGTGCATATGGGAGGGATGGCTATTCTTTAGATTTATTCCAATCTGCCGCCTTCTAGCTTGCCACCGGGGTGGTGGATGGCACTAATTAGTAGCATTTACCACCCCGGTGGTCAATGACACTTATTTAGTGTCATCTGCCCCTTCATAATTATAGTAAGGTTGTCGATTGTCACTACCGTATAACAGGGTGTATATTGTCAGGATATTTGCAAGAAAAACAGCTTGTCTAATTGCGAATTACGATGACGAGCATTGTTGGTTACGCTGATTAGTTAACAGTTACATTCGAGCCTTGCACTCACATATAAGATTAAAGGCATTTGTCTCTTTGAGTAGCCAATCAGCATACAAGTTTCCAATTGTCCTAAATAGACAAGGTTTCTCGTAAAAACAATCGTTATTAGCCAATACTCCAGTTCTTTGCAAAAGTCCTAGGATTATCGTCAAAAAACAAAATTTCCAAATATCCACCCACAAACAAGTTGTATTGCTTACCACTCATCCTTATGGATTGTCGCGAGATGTGAATGAATTTTTGATGAGTAGATCCAGGAAATCAAAACCAGGAAAAGGATATATAGGTGAAGATAACATAATCAATTTATGTAATAATGTGGAGGTTCAGTGTTCCAACAGGTTAAACTAATCTACTCGTAATCCGAAAAGGTTGAGGTCGACTGTTCCAAAATTAATCAGGAACATATTAATTGAGTGACAGGTACTTACAGTCAGATGATAGATAATGATCTAACATTCAATATGCAAAAATAGACTGGATTTCACCATCTTATTATTTGGATCGGCACGGTATTTTTTTCTGAAATTGGACTTATTAAATAAGTCGCTGAAGTTCGGCGTTTCTTGGTTGGATATGTGCTTGTATCGTGGTTCCCGAGTGTTGATCATGTATATACATAATTAAAATTCTAATTATTTATGTGTAAAAACATAGGAAACACATTTGCATAATTATTTACGAGCTCGCTGACCAAAATCATAATTATGTATCCTCCGACTGCACAGGATGGTTCTCCTTGTTGACATATTTTTAGTTCGCTTCTTAAGCAGTCGGGTTTTCTGATTTTATTAACTTTTTTTTATTTACTAGTTTTTAGTTTACGAATTACTCTTAAACATATAAGAGGTATACATTTTTGTAATCACCTCTAAAACCCCTTCATTTTAATACCCCATTCGATTTCGACAGACAGAAAAAAAAAAACATTTAGCCCACAATATGGTACCCAAAATCAGCCATGTTTTTTTTTAACTCACTTATCTAAGAACACTTGGGCGATTAAGACCTTTCTAACGATGTTTTAATTATATAAATCCGTCTAGTGGTTTGCAAGATAAGAGTTAATAAAGAATATTACAAACATCATCATTTCAGCCGAAAGACGTCCAAAAAAAAACATTACATACATACAAACAACCAAGATATGCGCGAAAAACATAACCCTTGCAGTCGGTTAATGACAGCTGGGATTAACGACTGAACGTGGTTGCCGAGGCACGGAGAAGTCTTTGTGTGTAATTAATGGTCACCCATCCACAGACCAAACTCAGCCAGTGTTGCTAAACCTTGAAGATCGACTCGTGCGTCTGTTATTAATTCGTCACGAGCTCCGACTAGGTGAATCAAATTGATTTTAAACATCGAAAGTAAAGTTTCTACTAAGGAAGCAATAACTAGAGTGTAAAATGAAAGACTTCTTTATTCTCGACTAAAGAAACTTGGAACACAATAGGAAACGACTGAACTTTCCCTGTGTTTCATAACAAAAATGGCGGCGTGACTAAACGTGAAAGAAGGTGCGAATATGTTTATATTATCGCGGAAGATATTAAACTAAAATAGACTAGCTTTTTCTCGTGGCTTCGCTCCCGTGGCTTATCTTAAGGGCCTTCTATCGCTTTAGTGCCGGCAAACGGTTACTTTCTTAGTAAAGAATACTCCTTAGTAACGGCTATGTTAAAAGGTTTGAAAAAAAAAATAGATTCAGGTAAAAAAAAGAAAAAATGTTTTTTTCTTGTAATTAATAGTTTTGTTTTAAAATAATAATTAGCAACACGATACTCCTCCAAAACTAAAAAATATTTTTACACAGAAAAATTTATGGCTAGAATTTCTTTATTACTGAAATAGCATATGTAAATCAATTAATATTTTGCTAAAAAAACGAGGTCCAATATACCGGCTCCGAGCGGGCGCACGGCCAGTAGAGTGCAACATAAAAGAGTAGAAATTAACGGCCTTCCACCGCTTTATTGCCGTAAAACTGTTATTTTCTAAAGCATACCCCTTAGTAACGGCTAGGTTAAAAGGTTTGAAAAAAAAAAAAAATATTATTGTTACATGTACATTATTTTTGAAACTAGGTTTTTTTCGTGTAACTAATAGTCCTGCTTTAAAAAAATAATTAGCAACACGATGTTTTTCGCAACTTTTGGATATTCCTCCAAAACGACTTGGATGTTTAAAAATATTTTTTCACAGAAAAATTGATGGCTGGAATTTCTTCATAACTGACATAGCATAATGTAAATCAAATAATATTTTGCAAACAAAACTGTTCAAAAGGAGGTTCAATATTCACGGCCAGTACTGCGTTAACATTGGGGAATATATACGCCTTAAAAGTTTTTTTTCCGAGATAAAGGAACTTATGTTTTTAGTCTTGTAAAAAGTCGTCTATGGAAGCGCCATCAGAGATTACCTCATACGTTTTGATTTTTAATTGTACTTTTTAGGGTTCCGTAGTCGACAAGGAACCCTTATAGTTTCACTATGTCCGTCTGTCCGTCCGCAGCATAGCTCAGAGACTTTTAGCACTAAAAAGCTATAATTTGGCATGGCCCCTGCCAGCTAAATGGTTGCTTTTGGTTATTTGGAAAAAATCATGGCAGTTGTATATATAACGAAATTAAAAGGAAAACTATCACAGCTAAGTAGGCTTTACAAGTTTACGAGTAATAGTCGACCAACTTGTAAAATGAACTTGGAAAAGAAACCACTGCAACTCCTGAAAGCCAGAAACAACAGTGGCGACCACCAGAAAAGCGCCGAAGCAATGAAGCTCGACGAAGTCCCGGAGCATGAATTTAACTGTCTTGGATCTCGCAACGAAATGGAGTTTGCCCTAAATGCTTTTTTCCAACACGCTGGCCGTTACACAATAAAAAAACCGGCCAAGTGCGAGTCGGATTCGCGCACAAAGGGTTCGGTACCATTATCGCAAAAAACGGCAAAAAAAATCACGGTAGTTGTATGCCCCACTTAAATATTTATTTTATTCTGTTTTTAATATTTGTTATTATAGCGGCAACAGAAATACATCATCTGTGAAAATTTCAACTGTCTAGCTATCACGGTTCATGAGATACAGCCTGGTGACAGAATGACCGACAGACTGATGGACCGCGAAGTCTTAGTAATAGGGAGGATCCCGTTTTACCGTTTGGGTACAAATAATATGTTACTATCAAATCTAATCAATCCACCATTCCATCTGCAACAAAATTAATAAGTATAAACATAAAAACCCACCAAATTAACAAGCATAGTTAATCGAATTTATCTGACTCAATGAAGACGATTTCCGCAATCGGTAAGGTTAGGATTGTGACCTCTTTTCGGCAGTATCAGGGGTCAGAGTGTCAGGACTTATCTGGTGCTCAAATCAATGCTCGCGTTGTTTCAAGTTTTAAAGACAGGATGTTTATTTTTGATGGAAGTTTGCGAAGTGTTTTAGGATGTAGTTTGTGGAGTAATTTTTACGATGGTGCACATCAGTTATTTTGTGCAAAGTTTTTAAGAGTCTTAAAGCTTTTGTCTGGTAACACTTGCGAGGCGATGGCTAAGGATTAAACTCTTGGGCGTCTACGCTAGACCTATTTCTTGGATGAGGATAAGGTTGGCACAGCTTTTGAGACTAGCACAAACATAGGGAAACCTGTACCTAGCCGTGCGTGAAGTTGGGCTGTTGGTGATGAATTCCAGCAGTGAACATTTCTAACTATATGTGATGATGTTGAAAATGGAAATTGTACTCTCAAAAGAAGCTTGTGAAAACGTAGTGGTACCTATCAACTATCGTACCTATAAATGCTAAAACTACTATAGATATTATATTACATCATTAAGTTCACATTGACCTCCCAGGTCAGGACAAATCTTCGCGTCGATGGATACGGTAAACTTTTGACGAATAAAGATTTTATATATAGCCACTTCAAATGTTTCTTTGGGTTATGCTCACTTCGTCCCGCGTTCGCAATAGTTCATATTACGGTTTAAGAACTTTATTTCTCAAAAAGAATTACAGTCACTTATATGAAAAATACTTACTTCTAATTAGAATGCATTTGGGTGAAGCGACGGTTAAACAATAAAAAACAGGTTAGATTATTACAGTACCCGAAAATATCTTAAAATTTTAAATCCGCAAAAATTTTTGAAAGTGTACATGCATTTTTAATCTTTTATATTCCGAGGCAATTTGTTGTAAAGCTGTGCTCCTTTTTACAGAATCGTACTCATGTCGTACTTTTTTTCTAGGCGCCCGCAACGCGATGTCATTTGCTTGTCTAATTCTGTATCTGTTTTTTATTTGTGATTGTTTTGTAAGAATTATTTGTGTGTGTATGTTTTTATTTAAAATTGAATGTACACACACCCACACACATCCACCCACCCACACACATACACACACACACACACACACACACACACACACACACACACACACACACACACACACACACACACACACACACACACACTACACACACACCACACACACCACACACAACATACACACGTACACACACCACGTGCCACGTAAATATGTGTATGTGGCAGTTCGTCCCATGCGCACTTGGTCCCATTAGCAGTTCGTCCCATGCAAATAGTTTGATGGAGTCCTTTTTTTATTTTTTTATTGTTAATAGGCTCGCGCTTGACCACTATCTCACCTGATGGTAAGCGATGGTGTGGGCGACGGTGAAGCACGCTTGCCTAGAAGTAAGCTATTCACTCTTGACTTAAAGACCCCTAGACTGTCTAAGAGAACTCCCAGAAGTCTGGACTTGTGCCCGTTTGCTGACAAAAGGCTCGGTGCCTGGAGGTTTATGGGTTTTACTGTGCACTGCTGCCTAATCTTTCGGCGAATTCTGTCGTGGTGGTTATGTTTCTTTGATGGCACTTCAGTAGAACTAATTTGTGGAGTAAACTGCAGGCAGATTGCCAATGCCTTTAATTACTGGTCTAATTGAACATGTTTACTTTGATGTTTCACTCTGCGTTGCGTTACGAATTGAATTGGTCGCTGTGAATCTACTGCATGTTTTGAATGATTTCTTTATACAAATTTTATTTGAATTTGCATTTGAACTTTAGGGCGTGTTTTCACTTTTTCACAATTCAGTGTTTACATTGATCTTCTACAGCAATTATTAGAATATAATCTATTCTTAATCTGAAGAGTTTGTTTGTATGAACGCGCTAATCGCAGGAACTACTGGTTGGAATTGAAAAATTATTTTTGTGTTGGATAGTCCATCTATTGAGGAAGGTTAGAAGGCTATATAACATCACGCTAAAACCAATAGGAGCGGAGCATAAATGAAAAATGTTGCAAAAACGGGCCAGAATTATTATTCCTTTTTGAGAGCTTCCGTTGCGTGCGCTGCGTAAACAGTTACAAGTTACGCAACAATGATGTATGTGGTGTAGGTACGGTAGGGCACGTAGGGTAAATGGGTAGGTAGGTAACCAGTCGACGGGAGCGAAACCGCGTGGGACTGCTAGTAAATAATATTTTTATTGGTTATCCTGATCTGTTCCACTCCTGGGGAAAGGCCCCCATACCTTCCATTCCATGTCTCTCACTGTTGTTCTTCAACTCAGTAAGTCATCAATCAATAAGCCTTCTAATCTATCCGTCTATCCATTTTATTTTGCGCACTGAATTACAAATCTTGATAAATTGTACACAGGCAAAAAGTTTTGTTACTGTCTAGCTCTCATGTTTGATGAAAAAACTTTAAAAGAAATCAGTTTGATTGAAATGGAGTTCAGATTATTCATTCTTGTAAACTTTTTGGCACACGACCCACTGTTATGAAAAACTCATTTTTTATGAGTTAGCCAGACAGACTGTGTCCAGATGATCGTAAGCTGCGCACGCCACGATCAAGATCATTGTTCCGAGTTTATTTACGATTGGTATGGTTCGTGCGTTCCCGCTGCCCGCATGGCTCCCAGCCCAGCACCCGCGTAAGCCAATGAAACAATCAGTCACTCGTCGACCGCACGTAACGACACACGTTCACGTTTTAATGAAGAAAAAAATATCAATTGTTACTCCACATGACAAAATACGTGCAAATTAACACTCTTTATATCTCGTGACAGTTAACTTCCCCAGTGCTCACCTTCAACCCTATGTGTTGGAAATAAAGATCAAAATCGCTTGTGTTTGTGTGCAACAATTGACATAATTGATTACTAATTACTTTTATAGTGCTTTCTCTTTTCCGCTTTGTGTGTAAGTGAACAAGAGATAGAGTTCTTCCTAATTCAAAAGTGACTTTGACACGTGCTTTTAAAAAAGTTTTTAATAATTAGTGATGTTCTGTGATTGGTGAATTAAATAAAATGGCGAATAGAGTGATGGGGTACGTGATTTGCGGATACAATTCCGTGGATAATCTGATGGTGAGTGGTTTTGTATTGTTTCGTTACAATTGTTGCCGGCACGCGATTTTAACTGCGATGGTGATGACTAAATGACTTTCAGAGACTGAATTGTTTCCTGTTGTTTATGTAAGTTTGCAAGTTACTGAAAGATGCTGTTTTTCTTACAAATCAATCAATTAACTTTGCCTATAATAGGACCAGTTTCTGAATAATACTTAATTCTTTTAATTCTGTAGTTAAGAACGTGCCAAACACTACTTTAATGCATAAGTTTGACAAATACTCAACTTTAAGTATTAATTCAGAAATCCGGGGCTTGTAAAGCTAGTCTGTCGCCTGCTATTTAACAATGTACTTGGTTAAGTACTTGTGTGTAATTACAAAGACTGTCTTTATACGACGACTGTAAAATATTTCCTAAACTAGCACATGAATAAGTTATTGAGAGAGTTAATGATAATAACTGCCGAAAGGGCAACTCATTATCATCTGGTTTTCTCATAATATTGAATGAAAACATGAAAATTAATTACCATCCACTTAATCATATGGGTGTAATCTTAAATGATTCAATAACAGACAACCCTTAACCTAAACCGCTGGATCTAGAAGCTTGAAATCTGCACAAGAGTTTCTTACTTAACAAATTTAACGAAGTAGGTATATTACACAAATTGTTTTTGTTTTTAGTACGGAATACTCAAAGGGTAAAAACGGGACTCTATTACTAAGACTCCGCGGTCCGTCTGTCTATTTGTCTGCTGTATCTCATGAACCGTGATATCTAGACAGTTGAAATTTTAACAGATACACATTATTTCTGTAGCCGCTATAACAACAAATACTAAAAACAGAATAAAATAAATATTTAGGTGGGGCTCCCATACAACAAACGTGATTTTTTTTCCCTTTTTTGCGATACTGGTACGGAATCTTTCGCCAGACTCGCACTTGGCCAGTTTTTTATTTGAAAAGCGCCGCCGAGGCCGGCCCAGAAAGAGGTGACGAGACGACCTAGACTGCAGGGGCTGGTTCGAGAAGGCTCAAGATAAGAATAGTTGCAAAGATTTTAGGTTGGGATTTTGGCCCGGCAGTGGGGCAATATAAGGAAATATGAAAAAAAATATTTAAAAACCTTTGATAGGAGATTAAAGTTTGTATGGCAATTCGTCGTTTTTGAAATTAAAGACGTGGAAGTTGTTGACTTCTGTTTATATTTATGTAAAAGTTAATTGCATTATTGTTTTTTGAAAATGCATCTAACCTGCCACAGATTCAACATTGTCTTAGACATTCGTCTATATTAAGTTTTCCTCTCAAACTTTTTCAATGAATTAATCGAAAAGTTCCAAGAACGTTAATTGGTTAAACATTCCGAGATTCAATTCCCGTGCATCGTAATTCATGTAACATAGTCGTGGCCGAGAATAGATAGCTCGAGTATCTACATAAATTATGGTAATCTAGTCATCTCTCTCTACAGACAGACGGAGATCAAACTGATACGTGCGAGTTTCATGTAAAGTATATGTTTTTGTTATTTACATAACCATAACATCACGTATGTCTTCACCGAAGAGTTTGACAGAAGTATACCTTTCGTTAACACATATTTTGTCAGTTATTGTAACAGGAGCGAGAATATTTGCCATCAACCGGGTACAAAATCCAGACTCCAGCAGCCTAAAGGTCATGGCACATTATACCGGCACAGCAACGGCACCGCTCCAAACCAGCAATTAAATTGTCATTCAATTTAGAGCATTAAATCGTGTGTAGTATATTTCATAATGTCAATATGAAAAAGCCAACGGCGGGCAGTCAGCGCGCTTGCCGCGGAGTTTCCATACTGTTTGTCCATATTTATACTGTGCCGCTACCGTACAACTCGACTCGCAGCCCGCGTGCTGCAAGCGACCATATGCTTACAGCGCGCTGACCGCATGCTTCCAACTCTTTATGTACATATGGAACGACTGCATATCTGACTTCCACAATCAAAGCTACTTGGTAACACCATAGCCCTTGACTAGAATGTTTTTTTTAAAGGCTCGCCTTTGACCACGAGTCGCCAGCGAAACAACGTCATTGCCCCGTCGCCCACACACCACCGTCGCCTCTCGCGCTTAGCTGCATCCTCCCTCCAGTCTCGATCTCGAATCAGATTTAAGACAGTGGATACGCTTTGCGACGGCTCTAACATGAATAAAGTAAAACTAATAGAGGAAGTACGAAGATAAACGTTTCTTTAAGATCCTGGTGATGTAAAGCGACACATCTACTACTGCGAGCTTTGACCTCGCGGGTAGCGCGCGGACTGCGAGCTTGCACCTCGCGGCCGGCGCGCGGACTGGGAGCTTGCATCTCGCGGCCGGCGCGCGGTTTGCTAGCTTGCACCTTGCGGACGATGAGTAGCTAGCGCGCTGGCAGCTACCCGTAGCCTAAATTCGAGGCGACGGCGACGCCGTGCTGCATCTGTATAGTTGCGGTGCCGGTATAATGTGTTATAACCTTAGCGGTGGTTTCCGGTGCCGGTAATGCTAAATGAAAAGCTCAGATTACGATCATTGATCGTAATTTTACTCCGTTTTTTGACACGCGAAGTACATACAATAGTGTCATCTAGTTAGATTTATATCTGCGGTGAAGATACTCTTTTCGAAAGAGCCTATTGAATTTCATAGGAAGAAACCCAATAAGCCCTGTTCGACCCGGGAACCGAACCCAGGATAAGGTCAGCAGTAGCGTTTACGACCAGTAGTCCAACAGTGGACTATAAACTTATTACGTATTTATTAAATTTAAAAATATTTAGACGGTATGTTCGCCGCGAATTTGATAAGACGAACTGATAAAGGATTTTAAGTTTATCAGAAGTTCACTTGTCAATAGCAAAGCATATCATTTCTGACTAAAACACCAAACTTGGTTATGTTTTCGGACCAACTCTTGATAAGAATAACCGTTAGTTTTTAATTAACACTGCGTATGCGCATGTTTCCTTATATTCTTTGTGTCAACAGTATTATAATTAAGTAGGTACCTAATGTTAAAGATTTTCTGGTTATGCATTTTCCTCTTCCATTTTGCATTGTTTAAAATCAATATTTTTCAACAACTGAAATTCCTCACCTTTTTCCTCTTGATATATATATTACTAGCTCTATTGAGATTCAATGTAAATATTGTAGGTACCTAAATAGAGCTAGTACATATAATAACATACTGAAACAAAAATAAATACTCTGTAGGTTTTACTTACGCGCGCCCGTGGGAAAAAGGCGTGAGTTCATGTACTTATGTATGTATGAAACGAAAATATAAAAAAAACCACAGAAAGTATTCTTCCAGGACTCAAAACATGAAGATGATACCAACAAACACAGAAGTACCTCTAGTTCAATGCAAATGACAAAGTTATTTGTCACCCGCTACATCCTTGACACTAATCGTTGGACCACAAGACCTTGGAGCCGCCCTGAAATTAACAGGGAGCTGATGATGTCACTGACACCGATTGTCGATACCACAGCACCACTGTTTATATGTAGATACATAATTAAATATTTTTGATTTGAACCTTTCTGCATAAAATAATCATTAGAAGTCTCATATTGTCTGGGGCTATGCTATAATTGTTTACAGAACATAACGCTGGTATTCCCCGTAACTGTGTCTCGATTCTCTGACTCTGGATAGGTACAGATAAACAAGACAAGACAAGGTGAAGTCATAATGCTTCTCTTTTTCATTCTGGACTTCTTTCCCTGAACCTGACGACTTTTAAAAATTATCCAAACCGGAATTTTCAAAATTTGCGAAATCCTGCAGTTTCTTTGTAAGATTTGCCTATTAATATAAATTTGCTTCAAACCGCACCTGGACCTGCTCGTTAAGTGTGCTTTTTGGAAACCTGAAAATGGAACCCTGACAAAGGTCTCCTATCTGAAAATATTTAGATATATTTTCGGTGTTCTCTCAGTTAGCACCTACTCAGCTATCAAGTTTTCGCCGTGAATATGCTTGATCAGAAACCCTGCCAGCTGCTCTAATATTCTGTGTTCAATTCTCGAAAGCCGCCGTATAAAACTGCTGTTATTCCCTTCAAGTATAGTATAGAATCTAGTGCAGCTTTACATGAAGCTACATCCATTATCCTCCTTGATAATATTCGCTCGCTCCTTGTTTTTAAAGTTCTCTTAACAACACAGAGCGACAGATAAGCTCGTATGTCCTGAAAACAGCACAAACATCGTTATCAAAGCAGTATTCCTGAAACTACACATCCTACCTTTATTTACCTCGTCCACGCGACTATGCAACTAATTACCGGTTGGTCGGCCATTTTTCCTGTTTTGTAACATACTCGTAGTACGAGTAGCTCAAGCGTTCCAAACTTGAGCTCATAATTTTGTAATAGTTGGATAATAGATTTATGTATGTATGTTCTACGTGCTGGTGAAATGTGGATGAAATGCTGTAAGGTATTGTGTTAAAAAAGTTTTTTTTAATCAATACTGCTATCATTATGAAACAAGCTAGGGTTTGCAGCTTATTTAAGGCGTTTGTGATTTATCGAGGTATGCGGTAACAGAGTGCAAAGTCTCGACACCTTCTTTGCTAAGGGAGGATCCTCCGACCAGACGGCTATTGTCAAATCCCCGACGGTTCTTGTCGGACTGTTGTATGTGTTCAATTCGCGCTGGACACTGCGTGCGCGATGCAGGATTGTGTGACGTCATGCCCTTAGTTCTTATGTGGCGGCATAGATGCCGCTACAGATGAAATGAAAATGCTGAAGCACATAACAGCACTTAAAATTCTTGCATATTTTTAAATTGCTTTTTACCGCGAGTTTGCTCTCGTGGCCTTTCGTGCAGGATCAGGCGTTTTCGAGATTAAAATTGTCTATGGGACTCGGTGACAGTGTAGCATGCTATCATTGAAGGATTTTTAGAAATCGGAGCAGGGCTTTCAGAGATTACCCGCTACTAGCCGGACGCAGAAAGTTTGCCGATTACTTCTTCTCCTGGGCGCCCCGCGTTCGCCGCTTTCGTTCGCCGAACGTCAGAGTGACGTCATGACGCCATCGGCAAACTTTCTGCACCCGGCTTATACTAACAACACAAAAAAATATATATCTATAATATTAGTTAAGATATACAATATGTCTCATTCCAATTCAGTTCTAAAGGGTTTTGGACTTTGTAAATTGATGCAGGCTACAGTAGAATGCAGAACCTGAAAATCGTCAAACTAAAGCCCATCAAATAATTTGTCATTTCAATTAAACCAATAATAGACATTTTACAATTGTCAAGAGTGTCATTCAGTTAATGTGGTCGCCTATAAAATACGCGTAAAACTAGTTCACTCTTCTAATCTCTTTTACTAGCTAAATTCTCAATCTAGTATTGCTCAATCATCGTACCCAAAGGAATTTCAACAATCTCCCATTTTTCTTCAACCTTTACACCTGAAATTCCACGATCAAAGACCACATAATAAAACGGATTCAGTTCCAAGCTGAAGTATGCAATAAACTAGTGTGGCGTGCGGCCTCGCTCGTTTTATTTCCGACTCGGACGCCGCCAAACAAACGTTTAAAATACTCGTATATCGTTTGGCTCCTGATTTATTGCAGTTTTGTTGTTGTGGCCTTTCTGTGTGTAGTCGGGTCTTTTTGCTGTTAAATGTTTCAGGTGAAAATTGTTGAAATTGCTTTGTAATCTTACTAATATTATAAATTTGGATATTTGGATAAGTTTGGATGGATGTATGTTTGTTACTTAATCACGCCAGAACGGCTGAAAGAATCTGGACGAAATTTGGCACAGAGATAGATTATAGTCTGGAATAGCACATATGCTACTTTTCATCCCTTGGGATAAGAAAACACTTTTCACGCGGCTGAAGCCGCTGACAGAAGCTATTAACGTAAATTTATTAACTCTATATGGGACTTTCGCAGCTTCTGGCTTTTCCGATCGCTACTTTAGATTTTAACAGGATTTCTCTGTGGGGTGTTTCTCAAGAGACTACCTCAGCCACATTATCTTTTGACTTTAAAAGAAACTTTTCCCCGATTTCTGAATTAAGTATTTGAAGTTGAGTACTTGTCAATCTCTAGCCTGAAAACCTGTCAAAATTTAGCACTTAAGTGAGGTTTGACACGTTCTATACTCAATTCAGAAATCGGCCCTTTGAGCTCTGAGTTTGATCCGTGTTTATTCTCAGAATAGTTGCCCTGGAAACATTGGCTTTATTACTTTAAATTTATGTGTAACTCTCTTATTACAAGTTTTTATTTAACTTGCAATGTATGTAAGTGTGTTCGGGTCACATCTTGCAACTGAATTTTAAAGAAGTTATCCTCTACGGATTAAGATGAAATTTTGCATACACTTTTAGTTTGGATGTTAGCTAAGTGACGTCATTCTAAATCCAATATGGCAGACGGCCCAAGATAGTGCATTAGTTATTTTTTGTGCACTGCCATGATATGGTTATCAATAAAAGGCGTTTTCTGAGAAGAAGACGAAAAAATCATGTTTAAAAAAAAATTTTTTTGATGAATAATTTTATTTTTGTATGTTATTTATAAACTAAATATTATATACCCTTTTTGGGCTTCGCCGCAGTCGCTTTAAAAGTCAATTTAATCTACGGAAAATCGCGACAATGTTCTCCAATATCTGTAGATTGCACAAAATTATAACAAGATTTCTTTCACTAAAGAAAATGACAATGCATTCCATTCATTCATTTCAATTCATCGATTCATTAGCAAATGTGACTTCAAGATGAATTGATCACGCGGCTTCGAAGACAGCATTCCATTGACGAGACATGAATTGATTACTTTGTTTTAATTAATATATACCAGATTAGTATGGAAATAATGGACGATCCCCGCTGATTATATCCATTTAATGAATAAATCGCGCGGAGAATTCCGAAGTCGGTTTAATTACAATAATTTGCGCAGAACTGCAGAAGTGCTTGCTATCAGATCATTGATGGCTGCCGCTCGTTTTAAAACGATTCGGTGAATTACCTATTCGATTAGCAGTTATTATTTATGAAAACTTTATGTACAAGTACAAAACACAATCTAGAAAATTATCTAGCTGTACTAACTGACATTTATGACAGACACAACAGACGGGAACAGACGGGATATGACCGTTCTTCAAGGCTATTCAGCAAAAACGGCACTAATGGGCAGAAGTATCGTTTGCATGGCGCTTACTATATTTAATATATATATTTAATATGTGTAAACCTAATGTATTTCATTCTAACAGTAGTGATTTTGCAAAATGATGCTAATGCTTATAGAACAGCCTTATAAAAAAAACCTACCTAATTGTCTCTAAAATTAAACTGAAGACTACTTTGAAAACTTTTCTGCTTGTCATGATTAAGGAGAAAAACTCAATATTCTTTGAGCGAATCTAACGTCAAATGATTAATCGCGAAGTTCTAAAATCTGGCATGATATCGCATTTTCACACAAAGTGCGGATAAACGCCGCCTTACATAACTCTGCAACGCATATTATTACCTGAAAATAGTATACAAACAAGTTACTATATTTAGCCCAAGTACCTCACTATCACGCGCTTTCGATTAGCATAAACTAACTGTTTGTTTTGTTAATTAACCGGTTTTTATGCAAACTGCTTGTAGCTTATCGTAATGAATGAAGGACCTGTGAATGCATTCATTGACTGATTGAATGATAAGCTGTTGCGTTATCATTCAATGCTTTAAATCACTTTGAAATGTTACTTGCGCCTTAGTAAATAATGTGCACGATAGAAGCAGATTTTCTTATATCGAATGAAAAAGAAACTTAAAAAAATATTCAGAGCGAAGCATGAAGCGGATCGATAAAATTTATGACTCAATTTAAGTATATCGAAATAATTAAAGCGTAGAAAAGGATGACTTAATTAATAAATCAAATAGAATTCAATCCATTCGGCAAAGTATTCTTTTATTTACCTTATTTTTATCAAACTACAACTGTTATAATTTAGTTCAGCAGAAGAACAAATATTTTAGTAGATTAGATTGGAATTCCAAATAACCGACCAGAGAATTCATGTAACCTGGGGTTCTGTAAGTCAACGATTGAATAGGCTACTCCTAGCCCAGCGACCACAGCATCGCTTACCAACAGGTGACATAGTAATCCAATGTCAATAAAAAACATTACCCTTTTCTTTTAGTCGGGTAAAAAAATTTCAGACACACTAGGGATGTTCGTGGGTAGAAAAATGATAATTCTATTTATGTCGTCGGTCAGTGAGATTATCAAATAATATTGTACCCGTATTTTTTGCTATATCAAAAAAATTAAAATAAAATGACAAATATAAACCGCATCAAAGTTTAGGAGTGGGGGCTTGTGACGTCACTTTGTCAGTATCAAGTGTAGCACACCGTGTCGTCACAAAATATTTCAACGTACTGTACGTCGTAATGTTTTGTTTACATGGCAAATGAAAAAAAACTTCCAATATTTTTTTATTTATCTACGTGACGGGCAAAAAAAATCAGACAACTACCCTATTATAGATCATATTCTAATCCATCACAACAAATGCTGAATAAATACATCCAAACTCATGATTATGACAGAACAGATCATGAAATATACATTGTCAAGCTTACGTAAAAGCATCCCAGCAGACAGAAATATATCGTAAACAGAAACGTTTGAATTCTGTGGTAAATATAGTAATCCCTTTGTGTTCAGTCAAGGAATATTCCTTTGTAAATCAATGTAGGTGTGATTTGTGTTTATTGGAGCAAGGTTTTGTTTTTGATGTAGTTTACAAGGATCTTTTTTATTAACTTCTAGCATCTGCCAGCGCGTTTTCAGTGTGGAAATGGGATATTGTTTATGTATTTATTGAATTAACCAACTTACCGATACCTTGTATTTTTTGTGTTTTTTCACCGACTTCTCCGTCAATTGAGGAGGGATTTTGAAATTTAACATACTGACTTTTAAATTAGGATAGTAGGATCTGACCTTGTTACGAAACCCAGGTACCTACAGATTTGCATGATTATGCATCTTCCTGTATACTAATCTCTTTTTCTGCAAAACTTTTCCTCCATCAGACTCCTCGATGATATCTAAAACATACAAAATTGATTTGCTTACATTTCAATAAAATTTTAACACATTTCGACTTCACTCCTCAGATCAAAACATTCTGTCGACCCAGATGTTATTTGACAGCCCAATAAGTTGCCGAGATCAAACACGTAAAAAACTAATAACTGTAGTTAACCTATTTTAATTTGAGTCGAATTTTCTTGAAAATATTGTTTTAGTCTAGTTTTGAATCCGGGCCAGTGTCCCGTACAACTTTCGGCAGTCGCTTCGCTTACTTCAAGTGACGTAAGGTCGTAAGGTCATACGGGACTTGTCACCGTTTGACATAGTTTTTTAAAAATACTTTTGTTTTGATGCTCTTTGCTGTATTTTGGACTAAATGGAACAGGAAAGGTGAGTCCGAAGTGAGGTCATAAGTTCAGTCCACTCATTGTACTCGTAATCGGGACACAACCAAGTTCTTAGAAATATAGTCAAGTTTATCATATATTTTTCTGCTGCTTCAATATAGGTAGATCTGGTTAAAAAATACAAAACAAGCATTTTTTTTAGTGTCTGTAGAATGTCTTCCTAGTAAGTAGGAATCGTAATGACACTGAAAATATCAAATCTTTTTTGCCAAAGGGTATTTGTGTTACCCATTCAGAAAAAAACTAGGTGATTGATTCACTACTCAAATCTTTTCGAGTCTGAATCTGGGTAAAGAAACACTATAATCCAACATCATTCTCATGCTCTTTTTCTAATTTATTAAGGCTATGTCATGAGTTTCATAGCCTAAAATGTGCCTACGCCCAGCAGTAGACGTCTTTCGGCTGAAATGATGAAGATGATGACATGAGTATATTTGGCTCCCTTGAAGTAATTGAGAATTGGAGAATCCACTTATTTATTTCATAAAGCCTGCAAGGGAGTCATCAATTAACCTGCAACCGAATAAATAGTTCAATATAGATAAATATATGTTGAATCGTTCAAAGATGTAGTCTAAATCTTTTCGAGCCTGAATATTTGAATAGGTAAAGAAATACTCTATCAGGAGGGATACATTAACATTCTCTGGCCCTTGTCCCAAGTTTTTGGGATCGAACCGAACAGAGAACCTGAGCACTCAGGCAACCCAGAACAAGAGCTCTCTGCCGCAGACGGAAGAGGGTTGGTCAAAGAAGAAGATGATATCTTCATATTATGAATATTTTGAATTAATTGAGAATGAGAAAATCCACATATTTATCATTTCATCAATCAACAAACAAAATAGGTCAATGATATAGAGCCGTTCCAAGATGCATCAAAAGATTACATTCAAAGCCAGCTTCACTGTAACTCATGATGTAAATGGAGTTATCTCATACATCAGACGGACGACATTGAGTAACCCTTCTTAGTGTTAGACGGGCAATTGACACGATTATCTAATCCTGACAAGAATGGTCTAGAAGCAAGTTAATTAACGTTTTAATCGAAATATTTTTGTTTATTGAGCCGTTCAAACATGCATCAACAGATTGCATTCAAAGCAACCATCACTATAAAATTATAACTTACGATTTAAGTGCACGCATCTCAATCATCTGATGGACGACATTAAGTAACCCTTCATGCTGTCCAAGTGGCAATGGACACAATTATCTAATCCTTGGCAGGAACAGTCTAGAAGCAAGTTAATTAACATTTCAAACGAAATATAAACTAGCAATAGAAGTTTGAATGTTTGTTTGTAAAAGGTAATCTTTGGAAGGTAGGTTAGATGTATAGATTGTGTGAAAAGTAATATGAAAGAAGAGGTAATCTGTATATACAACACAAGTGTGAGGTTCCTGGTACCCATAACACAAGTTAAATCTTTCTTTGGGTGCCAGAATTCATTACAAATACTACTGACATACATTGTTACTCGTTAATGCGAATTTGTTATTATTAATCGACTTTCCAAAAAGGAGGAGGTTCTATGTTTGAACTCATGTTTTTTTGTTTTTGTTATTTTCACCGATATCTCCGTCAATTGTGGACCGATTTTGAAAATTCTTTTTTTGTTTGATTTAACATACTTGTTTGATTGAACATACCCTATGTTGCGAAATTGGTCCCATTTTAATTTGGTGAAGATCTGATGATGAACTTCGGAGATATACAACAGAACTCTTCAATAAATAACGGCAAATCTCTCGGGATTGCTGCTATCGCATGTCTGTTTATTGTGTATACCATTTCATAACATAACATTATGCCAGTACGCTCTAAAGGGGAACGCAGATGTGTACATTTCACCTTGGTACACTCTCATTTACCATTATTTAAAAACGTATTGCGCCGACCCTAAGTAACATGCGACAAGGGCAGTAAGATGATGTTGAATCTTTGGTAGAATTGATTCGATTACGAAGATAGATAGATACTTACACTGATAGAAACCCACATCTGAGCTACTTTTTAGGTTTCCGAACCCGAAGGGTCCAAAAAACGTATCACTCACGTGTCTGTCTGTCTGCCCGTCTGTCTATCCGTCGTCTGTAACAAAATTTTGTTCCGAAGAATTTTTTAACTTTCCATTGACCTATGAACAAGAAATTGTTTGATGTTTATTATTATCTATATTTTGCTAACAAATACCAATACATTCTACATTTGGTACGGAATCCTAAATGTACCAAGTCCGGCAAGCACTTGGCCGGTTTTTATCCCAGATAAATTTACGGTTTGTGTGGTCAAGGCGCGAACTGCAGAAAAATCTAGTTTGATTATAAACCTCGCGTGTTGTCACCAATGTCGATGATTCTAATTTTAAAAGAATGGAGGAATGTTTCTCATTGTCTTTGGTACAAAAACTTGGCATTGCTAGGCAATGCATGCAAGATGCACTTAATAAACAACTGAAATTACGTTAGAAAAGTGCAGTGTGATGCAAAAAGACTTTTAGATAAGTTTATTGCAAATTGTGTTGACGGTGAAAAACCATTGAGCATTCTAATTTAAGAATAAGAGCAAAGGTTTCTCTTCTCATCAAACTAATGAGAAAATGCAAAAATAACTGCTTTCATATGACTGACTATTGGTTTTGTAATACGTAATAATATATTGTCTAGCTAGAAGATGAATAATTCTAAAATAATTTATGTTTATTAGGCTGTGAATCTACACTTTTAAAACATCAAAATTATTAAGGCATATACATTCCCCAATGTTAACGCAGTACTGGCCGTGCGCCCGCTCGGAGCCAGAATATCAATATTGAACCTCCTTTTGGACAGTTTTGTTTGCAAAATGTTATTTGATTTACATACACTAATTCAGTTATGAAGAAATTCTAGCCACCAATTTTTAGGTGTAAAATATTTATTTATTTATTTATTTATTTTATTCTTCAACAAATTTACATTTGTGTCGAACAGTGGTTTTAACAATAGATATAACACAACAATTTAACAATCATCACAAAGCCAGGAAAAAAACAAACACCACATTCCACATTGGTCCCAACATTATCATTCTTAATATAGTAATAATTATACCCAACAATCCAACCCAACATCAATTCAAAATCAATATAACCTAATTTCAAGAAATGTATGTCAATAAAATTAATTAAGATAGAATGTCATGATAGAATGCTGGATACAATAATCCAAAGATTTTTAAACATCCAAGTCATTTGGTACAAATATCCAAAAGTATCGAAAAAATATCGTGTTGTGAATTATTTTTTTAAAGCAAAACTATTAGTTACACGAAAACACCATGTTTCACAAATAATTTACATGAATCGATTTTCTTTTTTTTTTTCAAATCTTTTAACCTAGCCGGAGTATGCTCAAGAAAGTAACCGTTTTACGGTACTAAAACGGTGGAAGGCCCTTAAGGTTACACTAGTCGATCATTCTTTCGTTTTTTCATATCTAGACTCCCAAAGGTCTGTTTATAAAATTTCCTCGCGCTCGTTTTCTTCCTAAATCATCATCCATTTCGATACAAATTTGCAAAAGTGCTAATTCGTACGCGAACTAGCTTCTTACTGCTTATTACAGCATCTGCTATCTCTTTCGCACGTGTTGTCGGATGAGATAGTATGCATTTTAACCTCGTGCACAAAATAGTTCGTGCCTTCGACTAGGAGAACCTTAAGACAGCTCCGCAAAATGTCTGTCCATATATCACTTCCAAGTGTTTAAGACACCTAAAATGAAAACTTTGGCATAATATATATTTCTTGATCTTTATTCCTATAGTATCATAACCAGAAACTGGGTTGTGGAGGTCAGATAGGCAGTCGCTCCAAATAAGATCTGTATTCGCCTCTTCTAGTCTTCCGTCCATGCCTCTTTCATTTACATAACACCTTTCCCTGTTGTTCTTCTACTAATTACCCAACACACCTTCCAAACAAATCACAACCAAGTATCTGTAACATGCGCATACCTACGCAACAACAATGGCGTCGCATTGTCATTCATCCACCCATAGACAATATAGACATGGGCTGCTCGTTTCCGCGCTGGTTTTCCTCCAGACATAGCCTTGTGGTTATTTATAGAATGACATATTTGTATCTATTTATGCTTTCTGTCTTGGGAAAATGGTGTGGAAAAGTGTAGGTATTCTTAGAAATGGTCGAGGATAAGAAATGCATTGTCCTTTGTAATCTTTGTTAGTTTATAGGCTTGTAATACAAGACTATTGTTCTTGTTAACGGTGTTTAGGTACTATGAGTACAAACTTTTATGCTGGGCCTAACTGACATAGTTTTTAGGGAATCGAACCGATGGCATAAAAAAGGCATCATATTTATTAAACCTACGTAGTCTGTCTCTCCGTCCGTCACTGAGCTATATCATACCAGAAAGACCAGTAATATTAAGTTATTTATCTATTACGGTTTCGTTATATTCGAATTACAAAATTGACAGCGGTTTCATTATAACACCCATAACGACATCGGGTTGCATTATGCGAATCGTCATAAATTCTAAAACACAAGCAAAGACATTCTGAACATACAGCCAGGTACCTATAATATTACTTCGAAATCGAGGCAATGTAAATGATGTTTTTAAAAATGGAACAAGTTTAGAACTAAAGTATCGTATACTATTCGGCCGTTGCGGCTACAAGATCTTTGCCTTATACGTAATAAAGACTAAATAAAAACAATATTTAATTCTATAGAAAATATTTTAAATGAAGTTGATGATTAATGTACCGCAATGCATGTCTCCAGGCTCATCTACAAGTTCAGTCTGTAATTCTGCAATTCCTGTTTATTTTAATAATTGTATAATACAAAATCTACATATAAATAAACAATAGTCAGTGTGTAGTTAAGTTTCTATTAAAATGCTTATATGTCTATATCTGTGTTTTATTCCTTCCTTCGTAGATAAAATCTTGTATGCGTATAACGTAATAACTCGTGCCACCTATTTCGGTACGCGCTACGCTTGTACCGAAAAATGGCACTCGTATTAAAAGACCGTCCATAACGTAACAGTTGCATAAATAGATATTATCTACACTCACAACGTAATTTTCCAAATATGAATTCTAAAAATGTTGTATAAACACGTACTTTATATTCGTGAATAGATAAAAAAAACCATTACAGTGCAACATTTTCCTTCGATTTTCAAACAACTGCAGCATAAAATAACTTTTTAATTTTTTTAGCACATTTTTACTTTTTAATTTATTGGCGCTTATGGGCGCATTGGCTTTATGTAGAAAAGAAGTGTCTTTGTCTAGGTATAGAGGCGCGCGCTGTGCAGTCATGCGCAATGAGAATCTAAATTGCCCGCCATACCACATATTTTTTCCGTTTCCACTTTTGTTTTATTTCAACTGTATGAGTGAAGACAAAGTAGTGTATGCAACGGCATATAATTAGGTATTAAAACACTCGCGTGTTATTATTATCACATTCGGCTTCGCCCCATGTGATAAACCCACGCTCGTGTTGCATTGACCATTGCATAAACTACTATTTTCTGTCCAAGTATGAAAGCATATAATGCCGGACGAACACCTGACATAACAACAAGTTAGTTGACACTTTCAATGAATGATATAACATGGCGTAACTAAATACATATATTGATATTAATATAGCACTTTATTCAGATCAAAAGCAAGACAAAGGTTTAACGTCATGGAACTTCATACGAGATTTTCTGTTTTGATCAAGTAAATTATACCGTTCTGAATAAACATTACATTCTTGGCTACATACAGATATTTCAAATGTAAATGTCATCACTCCCAAAAGATAATTGATAGCTTTAATACACGAACAGTATTAGCGGATCGTTTTCTAACACCGCTAGGCACGGAGCTGTATCGCACGTGCCGGGGGCAAAGCCCCTGCAGCAACGGTGCATATGGTAGAAAGAGATGGTGATATGACCAGAATCTTTGGTGAGAAAGAGAGGACTGATGTTGTTGAGACGTTATCTTTAGTATCTACACCTGCTCTGCAAACAATTTCTTAGGATAGGTGATGGTGCAAGATGTGTTGATGTTAGAGATTAGAATATTGTAAGTAGTCCTTGAAATGGCACGGAGAATAGTTTAGAAAGAGCTTTAAAGTGAAATAATAAAAAGAGTTACTATGAAGTATAAAAAAAGATAAAGTGGATTATAGAGACAAACTTAATTATCTTAATAGAAGACATAACTCACCATCTTTAATAAATACACTGACTAGCAATCAAGAACTTCCGCCAAGATAATTCCGACACACGTGGTTTCCTACAAACCATTATAATATTGCAAGCAATTAAACACTAACTATCTACAAACCTCCGCTTGTAGAATTCCTGGCTCTAAAAGGGAAAACAGCTGTAAATAACATCATCAATGCTAGTAGGTATTAATAAGTAACCAATAGTAAGCTAGCAATAGTAATCGGGCTTAGGTGCCTACGCGCAATACAGACAACGATTCGCAGTTCCGAGTGATGCTGCCATCGGTGTCACCCTGACTCATAGTAAATAACACTGTCCTTAATACTCACTTCATTTCGATTCGAGCCATTAATACGTTCGTGTGTCCGTATTTTGTAATAAAATCCGCGAGTAGACGAAACTAGTTTGATGGTTTTAGCGAAAGTTCAAACAGTAATTTAACAGTTGTGCGTTGAACATCTCTGTGTAGTGTCCGATAGTGTCATATGTACTTGAAATAAATATGTTTGTGTATTCAGTTGCAATGAAAACAATGACAGTTCTCTTTCCCTGTTTTGATGAAAGTGCAAAGTGTATTTGAATTATAGTGATATAACAATTATGATTGATTGTGACTACTACTAAGTTGCGAAAAGTGTTGCTCCACAAAACAATAATTCGATTTTAGTATACGGATGCTGGCGTGCGTGAGTCAATTTGATGTTTTAGTTGGTGTTACTAAAATAAATATAGAAGTAGTTAGTCATACGATACTAATCGCTTATCGCCGGCAGTTTAAATATTTAGTAGTTTAGCTATAATTGTTTTATTTACAATGCAAACATGCATGATAGGATACGCTTGCGATATTTAAATTCGCAATGTCCTGGAGAAGCTCGCATATATTGCAAATGTTTACTTCCAATATTTGCATCGATGATAATAATTTGTTTAATGAACTCTTGTTTTGGACTAGGCTTTTGCATGCATGCTTCATCCAATGGCCTGTGTCCCAGCAGTGGAAACATTTCAAAGGCTGATGATGATGTACATCCAATGCATCTGAATAAGTTTTTGGTGCGTGAGATTACAGCATAAATATGTGACGGTTTGACACCATCCCTTTACAAAAGCTATCAGCTGACGATAGTAAAATTGGCTCTGAGTTTATAAATCTGCCTGCTGCACTATGCACCATTCGAATTCAATTGCGAACTTTTCACCATCTGACTACAGATACATTATATTCTCTCAACGTCTTTATTGCATTCCTCTTCTGATTACATTGTAACATGAAGAATTTCCTCTCCAATTTCGTTTCATAAGCTGCTTTTTGCCTGAAATAGACCAAGATTACTTAGTAAATTCCACACAACAGTGAAGAATGCTATACGTTTCGTCATATTTATTTATTATACCTTAACCACATCGCGCGCTGTATCGTTTTTAGTGAATTCCTTTGCCATTACTATGTGGTTTGGTTTTCCTAATAGGTTAGTGTTATTGTTATATATTTTTGCTTGGCATTCCTGTGTTTATTTAATATGGTTTTGAAGCTCTAATGTTCTTTCATTTTATTTCTGAGTCTTTTAACCTAGATATTCAGCTTTTACCCAATACGGGCAATTTGATCGCAATACACTTTAGGCCCGTAGCTATATGCTCTTTCCCTTTATGTGACGTATCTGGTTTCTTTGTTGCCAAGATATCAATAAAAATTTGTACTAACTTGTAACTGTACTACAACAGGGCAAAGGCCTCTTGGCATACGTAAATGGCAAGTGAGGCAAGAAAAAAAGGAAGGAGGGAATTACGTTCATATATAAACTCAAGCCATTTTCCTATCGGGTCAGCATAAACTACCGAACGCCACCTGCTACCTACGATCCTTACAAGCTTCTTAGGGCTCTTTAAATTTAGACGTTTGGTGCGGGACGGCTGCGGTGCGTTTGTCGTACTGAGCACGACTGGTTGATTTTCATCAAATTAAAATTTAATTAATATTCATCTCCTTAGGTTCAGTCCATCCAAAGGTTGTCTGTAAGATTGCCTAGTGGTCTACATGGTCTTCATAATATGATCTAACCAAGGTTTTGTCTGGACTTTAAAAGAGACTGTGACCTCTGAGTTTGTTTTGGCCTTTCTTCTCAGAGTAGACAGATAGGAAACGCCGAACTCATGTAGTTTTAAAAAATATGATCGACATGTAAAAGTGTTTGTTGACCAACTCACAGAAATAGAATGATTTATCAGTGCGATAAGACCGCTCATTTTACACTTATTTTTGGAAATGCTTGTCCTGTATGTTTTTGTGGTGTTAAAAAAAGTATATAATAAAAAAATACAAATGTTCCATACAATTTATGCGCCAAGTGCGGGTTTGGCGCACCACATGTGCCGCGCAGGCACGACGGCAGGACGACAGTGTGTTCATAAATAGTATGGAATAATAGTTTAAAAAATAAAAAAACACGCCTCAGTAGAAAACCAAACCAAAAAGAAGAAAACGATTCTCAACAAATCCCAAATAAGAACAGTGTGACAAATAAAAAAAAATATTGCAAAAAAGCGTGGGTGCCTTTTAAGATATTTTCAATACGACTATACTTTTACCAATGTCTGTCAATAAAATATTATAACAATTGACATCAAGCACCCCACGCCTCCCCACAATACCCTTCCCTGTCCATCACACTGCTCCCAACCAAAATCTATCGAAAATCATTTTCCTCCCCCTAGCTTGGCTCGCCATCAAAGCGCGCCCCTTAGCTCCCCAAACCATTATTTATTTTTTACTTTTTAGTCCTATCTCTAATCCTGAAGATCCTGGTAAGGATAATGGGACAAACTATTTAAATTAATGCATTGTCATCGATCCTTGATAAGTATGCAAAGTTTCAAATAAATCCGACGTTTTGAAAGAGGTGAAACTCACGTTCAAAGATTCATTTATGTTGAGACATAGATACATATATACCAAGTTAATAAAAGTGTGTTAAAAATCGACCGTTCGTGCGCAGTACGACAAACGCACCGTTGCAGCACCGCAGTAGTCCTGCACCAAACGTTTAAATTGGAAGAGCCCTTTTGTTTCGTTCATGTACATACGGTTATACACCCACGTCAGTTATAAGAATTATTACCTTTTATTTCCACTCTTAAATTGACTTCCCCATCTTAAATCATCTCAAGAATTGAACCGCATAATCACAATACCATCTCAGTAGTTGCTACATAATCCTCAGAACATTGATGACCATGTATCTTATGAGAATTTGATGGAACCAGTCTAAACATATGATCTAATCGGTGTTTATGTCTGCGCTACGCACTCTCGCTCTTGGGAAAATTATAGCATCTATACATTTGTGTATTTGTGTTTGTGGGGAGGAGCTCGTGGCTGCATAACAAAAGTCGCACAAGAAATACTAAAAATCGAATAACATAGGTATTTAAGTGGGGCTCCCATACAAAGAACGTGATTTTTTTGCGATAATGGTCCGGAAACCTTCGTGCGCGAATCCGACTCGCACTTGGCCGGTTTAAGTATTTGTTGTTATACCGGCAACAAAAATACATCATCGGTGAAAATTTCAACTGTCTATCTATCACGGTTCATGAGATACAGCCTGGTGACAGACAGACAGTCAGACAGACGGACCGTGGAGTCTTAGTAGGATCCAGTTTTTACCCTTTGGGTACGGAACCCTAAAAAGGAAAACATAGGGCCTTAATATAGTTGGAAAAAGCTATGCAGATATACTTGTGTATATGTATTCTCTACCTATTGTGTAAATACTAAGCTAATGTACACATTAACTACCGACTTACAAGTCGGTAGTTAAATATGAATCAATTGGATTTTCATTTGTCAGTGGTGTTATTATTCTTGTATGGATCATGTGATTGATTGGGTGTTGGTCATAATACTGTGTAATATTTAAGTCATGTGACTGTTCAATAATGTTACTTTTAGCTTTTAATTTCTCACTGTTGCACATGGAATTTCCCTGGCCTTAATTGCCGGATTTCTCGGTTTTGTGTTAATGTTTATCCTTCTCTAAAAATATGTTTGGTGTTGGCGAAGTTTAGCTCTTCTTTTTCATGATGATGACATCTAGCCGATTTTGGCCACCGTGACCGCATTCCTTGGCTGCTCCTTGTGGTTCCAATGCTCAGATTTGCTGCTCTACTATGTGCCCCCACTTGCTTATCCAAGTAACCCACTTTGCGGAAACCACAGACATAAATCTAACTAGATAACGCAAGTCCCTCCATCTGTATGAAAACCAGGCCTGCCACTTTTTCATTCATAGTTTAGAAACAAATTTATTTACCAATGAAAGAAAACATTCTCAATGCCTCGGCTTACCTACTCTATACAGTCTTTGCAGCTCAATATGGCATAATTAGTAATTTTTCTAGATTTTGGTGGATTTCCGGTGCCGATAATGTTAAATGAAATGAGAATGAGCTCAAGTTACGATCGTTGATCCTAATTTTACTCCGCTGTTTTACACGCGAAGTGCATACAATCGCGTCATCTAGTTAGATTTATATCTGTGGCGGAAACGTTTACTTCTTAATTAAAAATAACGCCTAATCACTAGTTCAACAGACAAACAAATGCTAATTACTATTATTACGCCACCATTTTAAATCTAGTTCATCATACATATATACATGTTGTAAATCAGCCACATGGCGCGAATAGTATCAAATGACTGCTGGATATATTAAACGCTGATTGCCCGATAAACTCGTGGGAACTGTTACTGTTGGCTCGATTGTGTGCTACACTGTTGTAATTGTAGAAACGTTTGCTATGGGAAATTGATTGATAGAGTGTTTGTGTCTGTGCGATATACTTTGGTGGAAAATCTACAATTGCATTAATAAATCTTGCTGTATGTTAACCAATGATTAAACTTTGATGATTGTTTGTTTTTTTTTGTTTTTAGTTTTAAGTTTCCTTTATAAATGTAACTTATCGTGTACAATAAAGAATATAACAAATAAATAAATTACCTCGTCGAAAAAGATCGTTACGTGGACAATGGATGTTCTCAAACATATAAGAATTAGCTGCTGTGGTCAGTAATTCTCATTCCGATTCGTATATATCAATGTTTATCTAAAGGCACACTCTCTTTCAGTCGTTTCGAGAATATTGCTTTAGCAATAAGCATTACTTTGGTAATGCTTATTTAAAACTAATTGTTTTGTGTTCCTTCTTCTTGTATTATGTATTAAACGTGTGTACATAAATTGTTAAATAAGTAGAATATACTTACACTGTACACCAATAAATCTCTGTGCTCGGTTCATTATTGACACTGCCACGTAGCAAGGGCTAGTACATAGTTATATATGTATCACGTGCTCGTTTACATAGTTTAACGGTAGGATTTGATTTCACAGTAACTTGACTCTTGAGAGCCAGTTAACGCCTGACCGTTGGGTCAGTGTAGCGTCAATAAAGTTTTAATTAAACTCATTACCAGCCGGAAACGTCCACTGTTATATACACGGCTAGCTTTTATCTAAAAAACGATAAGTGGTTACGGTTTATTCTGAAAAGTATTCGAGACTTTTGAATGTTATGTGTGTTTTCTCACCTCCTTCTGCGAAGCAGTAATGCTCGCGAAGGAGGACGCTGAACGCGTGAGGGAGACGCAACGGAGACGCCCTCACGCTCCAAGCCACCGCAGGAGACGCTCTGGACGTCGGCCGTCGCAAGCCGATACCCGGCAACCGTAAGCGCGGGCTTGCGGACGGCGTTGGGTAGCTCGTCATCCGATAAGGCCCAGGCCCGAGTCGACGGCGCGTAGTGTTCCGCGCGCGCCTCAAAGTGATGTCAGAAAAAGCTGACGGGGTCCGCTAGGGCTGATGCCTGTCTGGGTCGCGGATAAATTTGAAAAAGAGTTACCGCGGCCCTGGCTCAAGCAACTGAAGGAACACGGGTGGGTTTTAGTCAGTAAAAGTCTGGCTGTGTGGAGTGACGAGAATGGATAAAGTGAGAAATGAGTACCTATATAAGAGCAAGTTTGAAAGTGGCGCTAGTGACAGCAAATATGAAAGGAAACCGTTTGTCCTGGTGATGTGATGAGAAGGGATGAAACGCATGTAACTAAAAGAGTTATGAATATAAAAGATGGATGGACTGTGTGAGGAATGATATGAAATAAAAGGGAGTCAGTGATAGCGTGACTTGGGACAGGACGGTTTGGAAGAAAAAAACGTGTTGCGCCGATTCCAAGTAACATGGGACAAGGGCAGGAAGATGATGATGTGTGCTGCCTGCCATAATACTATATCTATTTCCGCCTCCAATTGCATTACTTTTTTCAAGTTTGTTCTGATTTCAATATGGTTTTTTGGGCATTGAAATATAACATTTAATCATAAGCACATGACTAAATGAAATATTTCAATGACCAAAAAACAACGCCAACGGCCAATTTGAACAAACTGTTTAATGTGTTGTTTACCGATAAATACAGCACATAAATGTTGTTCCTGGCCTACTAGGCTACAACATCTCACTGCCCGGCAATGGCCTTTGCTTCCCCATGTCTGCCAGATCGATCCAAAGTTAATGTCAACCGCTGGTCTTCCATGATGTCTGTTACGAGTAACAACGCAGGCTGCCTTTGTCTAATAATCGTTATTTTATCACAGCTCATTGGGCATCCGGTAGAGAGCATTTTATTGGAATTTAGGTGCGTAGATTGAGCAGTCCAGATTTTTACACGATCGTAGGCACCTTATCCAATAATAGCTTTTGAGTGACACCTAAGTGCAAACTATATATCAGCTTGTCAAGTCTTAACTGTATGATACGTTAGTCCATGCGACGTTAAGTGCAGTAAATTAACTAAAGTGAGACGTCTGAAACTACGCAACCGTATGACGCAATGCTCTGAAAAACGATGTCTGATGAATAACAAGCACTGAAAACATTATATTTTATGTTCTAATTGTCGATGAGCGTAATCCTTTGTTACGACTGCAATTTGTAACGATCGGCAACCAACCGTAACAAGTTGATTGATTGATTGATTTACGAAGTTGAGCTTGAGTTAGCGTATAAAATAAAAGTAAGAATTCAACTTATAACACCCCTCTTTTTCCGTCGGAGTTAAACATGCTTTAGAAGCATTGATCTAGTTATGGATTTATTTTTTTGGGTGGCATATCTTCCAATGACTTCTCCCGCTCTGGGTGAAGCGGGAGGTCAGACTGTTACTGACTAAAACCCACCCGTGTTCCTTCAGGCGCTTGTGCCAGGGCCGCGGCAACTCTCTTCATATTATACATCACATCTTGCTTGGTTTCCCAATAGGCTTAAGCAGGGATGCACCCACCTTTCGCCAGTTATATTTAAGTTCCATCCAATCATGTAGTCATGGTGGCAATCTTGGACATTCTTTGACCGCTCCTTGCTGGACCAAGTGGTAATTTGGAAACGCAGTCGGTTTCTATATTTAATTATGCCTGTGTGACCTACAGTCGTGGTCGCATAGTGCGTGATGTCCCTTAAACTGGAAGGTGACGATTCGAAGAAAGAGAAGTCAGCTATTCTGATAAGTTAATAACATGGCAAAGTGACGTAATAAGTTACGATATTCGTACGTTCGGATAGCTATGCGGTTAGACGATGATATCTTTGATGTAGAATACGTTATGAACGAAATGAGATATTGCAATGACGTGTGCTCGGTTGGAGGTGTGTTACGTGCCTGTACAGCGTCATAACATATAGTCGACTGTACAGCTTATGAGTGGAATTCTCTGCTGGTGTCTGTGTTTCCTGATACCTAAAAACTGAGGATCTTTATCAAGAAAGAATAGCTTACTTCTATGCAAGCGTGCTTTACCGTCCGTCGCCCACATCATCGCTTACCATTATCTTACCGCTATCAACAATGAAAATCTAATCCAGGAATAATAATAATAATAACCTAAGCCTTCAAGGGCAATGTGTCATTTAAATTCCATCGTCAAAATAAAACTTTACAACGTCTTCATAAGATTATTCGCAGCGATAATTTCAAAAATGGGAGGATGCATCAGCTACACTTCGTAGCTGTGCACCATTATGATTGTATTCCTAAGATTCATCTATCTAATAAGACTACATCTTCCAACTGAAATAACACTATTTTGATTACAAGTCCATCTTCACAATAGTCTTATTTAATTCACACCTCATATTATTCTTCAATCACACAATACACATCTTGACAATAAACATACTCTGCGAAACACAATCAACAACGTACCATGCTAACATTACCACTACAAGCTGACCTCGTATTGTATTTTCTTTTTTAACTATAAAAGGGCGGTTTATGTTGGAAATGTATTCCTTAATATATTGTAGGGCGTACCTGTTAATAAGTCCATGCTAACTTAATTCATACTGACATTTGCAGTCTTTCCAGCCTGTCTCAAATATGGCGATGGAATCCGGTACTGGTTGCGGCCCGAAACTTTCGTATCAAGTGTTTATTGAACTTTGCTTTATCGGTGTGTGATACAACAAAGTTGGCGGTAGTCTTTGTTTGTACTTTTAGGAATATCTTTAAAGCAACTAAGAGTCACGATTTCGAAAGTCGATCACAAAAACGGCTTGTATATTTGCAGTTTTGAGAATTTATTATTTACAGCAATAGTTTTGATTTTGCAGCATAGGTTCTGTACCGTTTGATAAGATTTAGTTTCACACCAGAATTTGTCTATTTGTTTCTTGTCAATCAATTTGCCTAATTATTTTGAGTCGGCTTCAAGTTTAATCGGAAGTCGGCAATTGGTTTCCAATTGTTCCATGTAAACAAACTACTGGTAATTGAAAATTGGACCCAGTTTCCCTTACTTGTGCATCGAACTTTTCAAGGTCTGGGATGTTCTTACTGTTAGGAAAACCTTCGAATTGCGTACGGTACTTAAAGAACATTCTTTATTGCATTAATGAATTAATGCAATGCATTAGCAATTCGACCACGCCATATGAGTTATGTTAGACGAAAGTTTATCCTAATACCGATACTTTGAAAAGACAAAACGAGTGATGAGTATGCTAATAAAAATGTTTTATATTCTTCATCAAATAATGATGTTGGTTGAAAACAAAATAACAATGAGCCAACGTAAATCACTGCTGAACAATCTTCGTGTGAAACGGACCGTAAAATTATCCCAATTGGAATGCATAATATTCTCGTAAACATCGAAATCATTAGTGCGAAGTTTAACTTTACCGGCGATGTTTACGACTTGAATTTAATGAATATTTCACATAATGCTATGCTCTCACTGAATGGAACGGTTTTCTCAAATAGACAATAATGTCGACTGAAATTCAATTTCTCTGTATCTCCTTTCTTTTTGTAACTGAAAGAAAGTTTTGAGTACAGATGTGGATGGTTGTAGCATAATCAGCCACTGCTGGGACACAAGCCTCCTGAGAGGGAATGTGCCATAATCTAGCAGGCGGGCCCAGTGCGGGTTGGAAGATGTCTTATGGCTTCGAAGAGTAGCAGAAAAACAAAAATACGATGGATGGATTGTTTTAATGGCGATATGGCGAGAAAGAAGGTGATTACTGAGATGAAGACTTTAAAGAACTATGGAAGGAGAAGACAATGTTCCGTCGATTCCAAATAAGTTTAAATTAAGGACGATTTGATGTAGTAATTAAAATAAATAAATCTTTTTCCGTTCATTTTTGCACATGACAATATTATCCAAACATACATTACAATAGAGAACCTCCTTTTTTTTAAATCGATTCAAAACAATAATACATCGTACCTATGTTTGGTCTTTTAAGTGTTAAAATACAAAATGTTCTACAATACAAACTAACTTAATTCTTAACACCTTTTAGCAGGACAAAGACCTATTTAAGCTTGTTGAAGAAGCCTTGTTTGAAGCTTCCATGTTTGTTTACGCCTTTGTTATAGGTGTTCAAATATTAAGAGGATATTCCTTGGATATTCCCTACGAATATGGGTGTTTGTGGTCACTATTTGATATTTAATACATCCTTTGCAAATTTGACAACACTTGTCAAATAAAACCATAATGGCCACTTTTCTAGACTCAAAATTGAAATATGATGGCTATCTAACTGATATCAACTCAAATCTAGATCAAATTCGACATTCGTGTCTGAGTTTCGCTCCAGAATACCGACTTTCGTCTTGTTCACTATCTTAAGTGCAGTTCATTGAAGATCTTGATGTACGTCCATTAGACCATTAGTAAAATTTTGATAGACATACACAAATTGCCATCATCCGGTGTCTCGTTCAAACGCAGAATCCTTTAATCATATCTTGTCAAAACATCCTCTGGTGCTTCATTTACACTTTGATTAATGCAAGTCGTTAAAGAACATTGCGTGTAAACAAGGTAAGTGCATTTAATGTTGCTTTTATGACGATCAATGGACTTCTGCTTTGTATTCTTAGCCTTTCCTGTTAGGCCGAATAATGGTTAATTTTGAAGTGGTTGAATTTCACTGCTTTGTCTTGTGGCAAAGGTCATCTGATCCTCTCGTGTAACAAAGCAAGTGCAGTAAATGTTCCTTTAATGTCTATCAATGGACTTCTGATTGTATTGTATTCTTAGGTTTTCCTGTAAAGCAGACTTTCAGTATATTCTGAAACAGTAATAAGACAGCTTCAATCGGGCCAAAGTTCATCTATCCTCAGCAAAGACCTTGGGCGGTCCTCATATCAGTATAGCATCTAATAGTGATCTTAAATTTCTCGGGCCAGGAATTAATTTGCAACTGGGAATTGAAGACCTCTATGCCTTTGCTTGCACAACTCCAATATAAAATTGTTTCTGTGTACCAAAACAATTAAGATCTCTATACCATTTCATTGAGGCGGTCCTCTCAACGCCGGGGTCGACAGCCGAACGTGGGAACGCCCTGACGCCACACCGTATATTAGGCTTCTCTCAGACATGAGCGATTACTACCTAGTCTAGACACGGTGCGGCTTCATCGTAGATATTATTTTGTAGTATGTCTGGCGCACCCAGTGTAGATAATAACTCCTCGAACAATCTTGTTAGTGGCTTGTTTTATTTTGCTATGCCATAAGCTTTTTCCACTTTATTTTAATTATTACTGGCTTCTGCCAGCAGCTTCGACCGCGTGGTAGTTGGAAATTATCCCACGGGGACATACTTACGGGATAAAAGCTTATGTGCTATTTCAGACTATAATCTATCTCTGTGCCAAATTACATCCATATCCGTTCAACCGTTCTGGCGTTATTGAGTAACAAACATACATCCATCGAAACTTTCGCATTTATAATATTAGTAAGAAGTAAGATAAAATTTAATGGGGTGGTGGGGGTCGATATTACCTAAAGACGTCGATGAAGCGACGACGGTCCAGTCAGGTGACCTGCTGCCTTACGTACCCGGCGCCTGCGGACCATGAGTGTCACGTACGAATTTGCCAAGCTCTAGCACGCTAGTCACTCATGATTTGTGTATACAGAACTATTTTCGTGGCTGTATAAGGCAGGATATTACTAGCTTCAAAAGCTGGACGTGTAATCCGTGCATATATAATAGTGGTAAACAAGTCGGGCTCTTTCAATTTAGACGTTTGTTGTGCACCAAGCACGCAGTGCTGCACCGGTGCTGCGTACGCACGACAGCAGGACGAGTATGTGTGTACATAAATTGTGTAAAAAAAATCAACTGGCCGTGCGCAGTACGACACCTGCACCGCAGCGGCGCCGCAGCAGTCCGACACCAAATAATGCCATAAAAATATGGACAACTCATCCAGCTCGTTACCAAAATAATAGAATAAGACCATGTGCGATTCATTATTCTCTTGCTCTATCTCAATTATTTGGTTTCGGCGCAACATTTCTTCATCTTCAATTTTTTATTTATTTTTATTGTTCATGGGCTCGCACTTGACCACTATCTCGCCTGATGGTAAGCGATGATAATATATAGTCGACAGTGAAGCACGCTTCCCTTTTGCAGATTGTAGATTTTAGCTAACGGGAAACAGACTCCAGCAGGGAATTCCATTCCATCCATTTCTATATTGGTCGTCCTCTCGGTACTCCACATTCTAGCGCTTCATCATCTTTTTATGAACCCTTTCATCATGCTGAGATAGGAGCCTTTTGATCTCGCATAGTGTTTTATTTTTTTGTATTGTTTAATGTTTGGTGTTTGCTTATGTCTCGTGTGTCCTGTGCGGGTCACAAATATATTTTATTATTTCTTTCTTTATCTTTACTCTTCTCCTCCTATTTAAGCCACCCCCATTCAAACTCAAAACATTCTACACGACATTCAAAAGAGCTTAGTATAGTGTAGCTCTCCAATGCATTCAAAAACACATTCCGTCCATCTACACTTACAAGTGTTAATAACTGTAACGTCAAAACAATTGGTGTCATTGATGCGATCCCCTTTAATCCCGGTCGTTAACCTCCCCGTGGGAAAGCTCGAGACGCTTCATATTAGGCTTCACGCTGATATGAACTGGCGTGGGTGTTATGGTAAATGAATGTTTGGACATTACCGACGAACTTTATCGATTGCCTTATTTGTTGCCTTTGAGCTTTGTTCCTTGCCGCTGTAAAATAAATATTCTAACTAAGAATAAACTTTGCTCGCCATTGTACATAAGCTGTCCATTGTATTTGTATCTTCATTTTATGTTTTATGTGCAATAAAGAATAAGACAAGAATAAACATTGCCGTTAGAGTTACAGCCTTATTTATAAAATCTGTGAACTGATGAAAGAGAATCTGCTTAACAGGTACTTAACCACAGACATAAATCTAACTGGATGACGCGATTGTATGTACTTCGCGTGCCAAAAAACGGTGTAAAGTTACGATAAATGATCGTAATCTGAGCTTTTCATGTAGCATTATCGGCACCGGAAATCCACCGAAATCTAGAAAAATGCCTTTTTATGCCATATTGAGCTGTAAAGAATATATAGACAAAGTTGACCAAGGCATTGGAATGAGATGTTTTCTTTCATTGGTAAGAAAATTTGTTTTTAATTTGTTTGTGAAAAAGTGGCACGCTTGGTTTTCATACAGATGGAGGGACTTACGTTATCTAGTTAGATTTATGTCTGTGTACTTAACAGTCCGACGCTTATCAGGGATAATACTGTAGGTCTATAATTCTGACTAACTACTGTTAAGAACTTATCACAAACGTTTTTCTATAGGATTTTTAATAGTGACGGGTATTTGTCAACAAACTTACTCAAGGTTTAGCTATTAATACAATTTGTATTGTGAAAAAGTCTATTAATGACAGCCGGGCAAACATAAACTATCGAGTTTATAGTCGAAAAAAAAGACCATATATTGTTTTCCTTTAAACATTTATTTATTAGGTGGATTTTGTCGAGTTTACTGTTTCCTCAATCCTCCTCAACCTCCTCAATGATCATAATCTCGCAAATCTTTTCAAAATTGAAGCTTCAGAATTCATGTTAGCTTAACATAATTTACTGCAGACCACAAGCAACAAACAAAAATGCGTTTCCAGTAGAAAACAGAAAAATATGCACCGTCGTCCTCCAATAGACATTACTGACAAATGCGGCACGCATTATTGACAAATGCGTGCACTGACTGGACAGGTCCACTCAATCTGGCTGGGTCTTTCCTCAAAAGACCATTTCAGACTTCAGTCTACATGGTCTTCACACGATCTAACAAAGATTTTGTCTGGACTTTTAAAGAAACTGTGACCTCTGAGTTTCGGCCTTTCTTCTCAGAGTAGTCATATAGGAAACGCCGATTTCATCTAGTTTTAAAAAATATGATCGACATGTAAAAGTGTTTGTACAAACCTACTTACAGAAATAAAATCATTTATCATTTATCAATAGCAACCCTTAGAACGATGAGGAAAGAGACTTTGTGCTCCACTCTTTTTTCGAGAACGTCTGATTGTTCCACTACAAATTATCCGGAATCCGATGCCAGTAGTCCACCGTTTAGTTCACGGTCATTACCAATTGTCCCAATCAATACAGTCATTTAAGGATTTAGTCACGGCCTGCTCAATTGCCGGCAATGTCGGCATCCGGCCGACTACTTGACTTTTTAGGGTTCCGTACGTCCGAATGGACACTGTAACGTTACGTTAAGCTCAGACGAGCTTAACGTAACGTTACAGTTTTATTTTGAAGATAATGTACAACGAGCTTATAGAATGCCTAGTCCATGGTATGTTATGTCTATGGCTTAAGAAAAATAAATTGGAGAGACAGATGTCAATTCAGATGCAAATGTCAGAGTATAAAACATTACAAGATTTTACCAATTAGCAATATAAACTAAGTTGAATATATTAAATCAATCAGAGATAACTAAAAATATGCTTTTCAGGTGTTAACAGTAACAAAGAATACATAAAAATGAGACATGAGTTGATAAAATATCAAAAGATATGAAGGTATGTATTGTATAGTATTTATTAAAATGTTAATAGACTAAAAGACGTGGGTCTGCACAGCAAACGCCACATTTACAGCAAGTGAGTGAGTGAGTTTTTTTAGTTTGGTCTTGGTTGCGAAATTGGAAAAACAGAATAAAATAAATATTTAAGTGGGGCTCCCATACAAGAAACGTGATTTTTGTCGTTTTTTGCGATAATGGTACAGAACCCTTCGTGCACGAGTCCGACTCGCACTTGGCCGGTTTTTTTTCATGAACCGTCTCTCCGATTTGATTAAATTCTTTTTTTAAGTTTGAGTAACGCAGTGATTGTGATTACTTCCTGTTGTTGCTTTGTTGTTTTTTTGTAGAGTTGGGTCAGATTTGTGAGCGATACTTAGTTGGACACGCCATGGTGTCATAAAAGTGTTACACGGATTCCCAGATCTAGGTACTTTTATTAAACTTAGTATTATTACCCGGTGCAACGTCTGCTTTACCGCAAGGGTTAAATAAAATTGTGAGAATAAATTCCAGTTATTCAATGCCCTGGTGAAGTTTGCGGGGATCCGCTGGATGCAGGACGCACGGGACCGGTCAATGTGGCGACGCTTGGGGGAGGCCTATGTCCAGCAGTGGACGTCTTTCTGCTAATATGATGATGATGATGATTCGATGTCCGAATAAGCTGTATAAATACTTCATGTATAAGTAGTCATACTGCATAGAGTAAGCGATATAGGACGATGCGAAAAACGAAAGCGAGTGAAAGAGGCAGTTACAATGCTATCTTCATCTGAAGGTGAAGTTAGCATTGTATAACTTTTGTGTATGTTGAAACATTCTCACAAAAAAGCTACTGCGCAGGGTCTCTTGCAGCCAACTTCAGAGAAACAACAAACCGCTGTGAGTATTATACTAAGTCGGTTGGTCAAGACATTCTCTATCACTTGAAATTCGGATTAAAATAAGTGAGCATTGTGTTATGTGTAGAAAATAAATAAAATGACAAAATAAATGTCTGACGTTCTTTATCTTTCACCAAAAAATGGATCTAATGTAATGGAATTTCCACAAATAACTATTCTTTTGGCGGATTAGTTTACCTGAATCATAATTACCAGTTTTTTAAGCTTAAGCTTTTTAAGTATCTTGTTAAAGCGATTGACAGCAACATCTTTAATCAAGTCGGTGTGATTCTGATTATTTATTTATTTATTTTTAGGAAAACTTACAGCTAAGCAGACATTTAGTAATAGTTTATACAAAATGTGGCCAATTACAAGTTTCCACGTATAGTAAATAGAATATATATGAAACTGAAAATTTTATTACCAATCAATTGGCAAGCCGTGGGAATTATGACAATTGTTTCGGTAGAGAAGAAGGCATGTTAATCGGTGGAAGTTTACCAGCTAACATTATATGACGATTTTGCTAATATTAAAAAGAGGTGAAATTGGTTATCTGCGGCAGAATATTAATAAATGATTGATGATTAACATAACAATGATGGCAACAATGATACACTCATCCGAACTGATTCAGCACACGAAATTTATTTCCTTGATAGAAAGCAACACTGAGGGTCATAGACGAGAAATTATTAGGATAAACCACAGGAGGAAAGTAGGAGCATGGGGTCTCGAAGCTAAGAAAGAAAATTTGGTTCAAATAAATATCACTAGATGGCGCGACATGTATCGATTTATTATTGAATTTTGAGTAAAATTAACATTTTCTAGAAATGATCTTATAAATCGTATGTTCTTATTTAATCAACTCTCCCAAGCACAAAATTATAGAATATTGGCCTCTTATTTCACATTTAAAAGATTATTTGGACGGATCATTTAAAATCAATACCAATAGAGGGCGCGGTTTTAAATTTCTGGGGCATACCACTCGATTTTTTAAATTTGAATTGTAACACATTTTGGTACAATGAAACTTCAAAATGGTGCAAAAAAATACTATAAGTAAAACAAATAGTCACTGTATTTAAATAATAAAATATTCATGTACCGAGTACAACCTTTTACACCATCTATCGTTTGGGGCGAAACCGACCGCGTTCGTTGTACTTTTAGTAAAATAATAAGTTTAGTCAGACGAAAAACGCTAGTTACGTTATCACGATTTCTGTGTATGGGATGGGGCATCTGTATACTAGTATTATATTATCTGTGGTAGAAGGGACCTTCCCTAGTTGAAGTCATGAAGATTCATACCTACAATATCATGCATAAACAAAATAGCGTAGCTATCATTACGAAACTCTCTAAACATTTTATCTCAGATTTCATTCATGCATGAGACAATTTTCTCGGTAAACCAATCAATCAACAAATATTTCTTTCTGAGAAATATCGTAAGTTATAAAAACGTCTCTATCAATGTTTTTACAGTTTAACAAAAAACGTTAAAAGGCAGCTATCGATATGGTTGTTTGGACTTCAAAGACGGGAGCCGTCTGGGATAGCTTGAATGTTAACACTGATGCTGTCCGGTTTTTTGCCCGCCATGCTACTACGGGACCGGTCCTCGATTTGAATTTCATAAGTGATGTGAAAAGCAAGTGAGAACTGACATGGGACGGGGCCTAAAACCTACTCTTATTTTTTCAAACGCTATACCGTAATTCTAAATGCTTCAATTGCAACTGTTAAGTAGTCTCTTGTGATATCTAGTAAAAATAAAGGGTAAAATATGAGACTAACAACTAATTGATCTCGTGGCGGGTAAATGCATTTGATCATTCCAAATGCTTCAAAAAGCTGCAACACTTCTATCAGCGTTTTGATGGCAAGATTAATGGAACAGTATTTTTAAAGACACTTTAATTTAGCTAAGCTGCAATTTCTCTTGGCCGCCGAGGTCGGCCCAAAAAGAGGCGGCGAGACGACCTAGACGCCTACTGCAGGAGCTGGTTCGAGTTGGTTCAAGAAAAGAATACATGGAAGGATTTGGCGGAGGTATTTGCCTAGCTGAGAAGGAGAGTGTAGGCTAACATAAAAAAAGTAATTTCAAAAGGTTCTTATCGATGGCTGCACAAAATACGCGAGTATCATGCGAGAACCGGTAGTACCACAAACAATTTAGAGAGCATTTATTAATTGTAAGCGATTAAAGTTTATTAACGTGCCCTAATTACTCCGTTGTCGCAACTGAGGAAATTGTTGGCTCCACAAATATGTACAGCGTTCACAGAGGAACTGTAACTGAGGGAAACTCTTCGGATATAGCTGATACAGATCGGCTTTCTACTTCCTTTGGACGTTAAAATTTTATTGCATCCTGTCTGCTTGTAGTATGTCGATATCATTCCAGGAAAGGAGGGCTAAACAGAAGAATAGAAGCAGGAAGTGAATAATATTTACATTGACCTAAATCTCAAAAAGAGAGTCATTGATAGCGTGACGGTTGACAGGACGGTATGAAAGAAGAAAACGGGTTGCGCTAACCCCAAGTAACAGGGGACAAGGGCTGGAAGATGATGAACCTTGACCTAAATCTTATTGAAGATGCTTTATTGTAGTACGCCAAGATATTGAGAAGGGAGCGTCAATGTTCACAGGGGATATGGGAGAAGAAAACGTGTTGAATTGAACGCAAGTAACATGGAACAAAGACAGGCAGATGTTGATGTACACCAAAATTTTAACAAAGCTCAATAATACACCAGATCCAATACCTTAAGTAATGATGACTCAAATGACAGTAGTCAATCGTTTGCTATACGTTTATAGAATAGAAAAGTCATTGAAATACACGGTATTGATGACAAAGATAATAGGAATCCACAGGCGGAGAATACATAAAAAAACACTGCAAGAATGTTAATATATTATCAGTGTCGTCTATGTAGATGACATAATGAAATCTATTCCGTGCGTCTTACGTAACTCAAGGAAAGACTAATACCACTTCCGATATCTTATCTGTAGACCACACATACGGGGCAGATGATAATGCGAAAATAGAGATAGGGCTGTATGTGGTCTAATTGGAAATAGTTGTAGAATGTAGACTATGATGTTTGTCTCTTGAAGGCAAACTTGCTAACGACAAAATTGGGACTATTTAAGAAGAAAAGTAGCTGATAAAAAGTTCACAAATGCTGCTTCCAGTATTGTGAGTTTACGATTTGCATGCATGCGGAAAGACAGGGAATAATGATTACACTATTTGTCTTTGCATCGCCCAAGAGCTGATTGGTAGCAGGGTGGTAGTAAATGCGTAAGACCGCCTCTGTAAAACTTGTGTGCATGAATTATTAAATAAATAAATAAATGAAGTATCGGAATAAAATTTATTCAGTATGTGCATTTAATTTTGTCATTATCATATTTATATATTAAGTATGTTCATGTCGCTGGACAAATCCTGCACTTTGATTTATTCCACCATGATTTAATCTTTTGGAAACCCATGGGCTTCCCAAAGAATAAATTAATAAATGGCATTACAATGTCAAAACGCACTTAGAAAGTCGTCTAAATCTTGGTCTTTTTTCATTTAGGTATGAAAGATCAAACGATGCTAGAAATTTTGCAACAGTGAAACCATGAGCGTCCTCCAAGAATAATTTGATAAAGTTTGCAATTATCTATCTATCTTTATATTATATAAAAGCGAAATGTCACTCATCACGAAATGTCGAAAACCACTTGACGTATAAAGATGAAATTTGGCAGAGAGTTTCCTCAAGTGACGTAAGTGCGCACTAAAAAAAGATTTTTGGAAATTCCACCCTTAAAAGGAGGGTTGAAAGTTTGTATGAAATTTCTACAGTTTGTAAATTGGATACTTGAAATTTTACTGTTACGCTCTTGATTGATAAAAAGAATTCATTTATTTATTGATTTTTGGAAATTCCACCCGTAACGGGGTAAAAAGAGGGCTGAAAGTTTGTATGAAATTTTTACAGTTTGTAAGTTGGACACGTGAAATTTTAGATTTACGTTGTTGGTTGATAAAAAAAAATCATTTATTTATTGGCTTTTGGCAATTCTACCCCTAAAGAGGTGAAAAGGTGCAAATTTGTTGGGCTTATATTTTTGAAACTTGGCATAAATACTAACCTAAGTAAATAGTAAATGTTTTCATTTTTTTTTAAACTGCTGCTAAAAGACGATTTAGGGGTGTTAAAGATTTTTACTGTATAGGGCTTCTTTTTGTGATGTAGGGGTGCACTAAGATTTTTGGAAATTCAACCTTTAAGAGGGTGAAACTAAAAAGTCATCAGTAGGAAAAAAATACGGATAACGCGAACGAAGTCGCAGGCGAAGTGCTAGTACTGTTATATACATTTTACTGAGCGTGTTTGTCTTCTAGCCATCGATAGGAAGTACGAATGATCTAAATATTCGATAAAAACAAGGCCAATTCCCACTGTTGACCTCTCCGATTGATGAGCATTCCAATTTCGAACATTGACCAGTAATCGATCGTCAATGAAGAACCCAGTGACCCGTTTCATTGGTTCCTCGCGAGTTGCGCAAGAGTTTAGACAGCTGTGGCATTCCATTTTATTCACGCTTATTTATTTGATAAGTGCTCATACATAAAGGTACTTGAAATTAAAATATAATTATATTCGCACCAACAAAATGTAACAAAGATATTTAGTTTGAAATTGTATTCGAACTTAATACTCAATAGACTTGAAATTGTTATTGTTCACTATTATCAACTAGGCTTTTCCCGCAGCCTAACTACCGGACTACCCTGCATTTTCTATTGACAAAAACAAAGCCCACGGCACTCCATAAATAGTGTGGCCTCAACCGTGAACATTTTTCATAATCGGATCTATAATGCCACAGATAACCTACAACAAACAAACAATCAATTTTAACTAATATTAATTAAATTTTAATAAAGTAAAAAAAATGGTAAACTTGCAATTAAGTATTTTAATAATTATTAATGTAATTACAACTCAGGTCCCCAAGATACAGGTCCTACCTAGTTTGGGGACCACCAACCGTACAAACTGATTGTTTTAATAGTTACAGACCAGATAATTTATGTAATAGCCCTAAGACTCACTTTATAACTGTGAACAAATAAACTTATTCTTATTTTTAACTTTTTATAACATCACCTAAATGTAAGATGGTGCTATAATTACGCGTTAAGTTCCAAACATAGTGCTTATTTTTGAAACACCAGGAGTACGAGATATCACAATATCGAGATAAAACAAGTGACATTTCGGCTACAAATGTCAACCCCAATCCCATCCCATTCTATCCCATTTTTGACTTTTCTTCAATCGTAATCTTTGAAATAAATTGACTTTACCTGAAGGGCCTGCTCTATTTTATGCAATCTTCAGACAATATATCTTAATGAAACCACACCTCACCATCAAAGAGAAAGTGCGGCACACCACATAGTCTATGGCACGTACGTCGCACGGACGGACGGACGGTGCGCCTGTGCACGTTTTTGGGAAGGTGGGCTCGACATAACTATGGCGTAATTGGACAAGCTTGAATTTAATCTTTTTTAGGATTCCGTACGCAAAAGGTAAAAACAGGACTATTACTAAGACTCCGCGGTCCGTCTGTCTGTATTTCTGTCACTAGGCTGTAACTCATAAGCCGTGATAGCTAGACAGTTTAAATTTTCACAGATGATGTATTTCTGTTGCCGCTATAACTACAAATACCAAAAACAGAATAAAATAAATTAAGTGGGGCTCCCACACAACAAACGTGATATTTGTATGGGACTTGGCCCGTTTTTAACATTAGTTTTGGTGGAATTGTTCGTCTCAAATATTGGTACCCCTTTTTTAAAATACCTCGGCTGTACGCAATCTTCGAACCTGACAAATATAACTTACTCAAGGCACACCTCACCATCAGTGTGAAAGTGTACGGAACACCATAATATAGTATATGGCACGGACGTCGCGTCGCGCGGACGTAAAATGCGCCCGCGTAGTCGCACGTTTATGGGAAGGAGGGCCGGACATATGGCGTAATTGGACAAGCATGAATTTTAAACTGACGCCAGTCAGCTGCGACGCGTTTTTTAAAGTTAATAAATATTGAAAATACTCTGAGGTGAAGGTGGAATTATTAGTTGGGGTTGAATTTTGGGTGTATTCCCGTTCGAGTACCTATTTTTGGGCACCTATGCATTGAACACTAAAGGTATTCCCATTAGAGCACCAATTGTGCTTATACTTTTAAATTTTATTCCTGTAAGGAGAATAATAAGCTCAACATTGTAGGTCATTCTACGTGTAACTACGCCGTAAATCATATCATATGCTGTATTATTGTAGCCTCTTGATTTTCTAACACTGTAAGAATGTTTAGAGAGATTAACTCTTACAAATAGTTTTTGCTCTTTTTGCTCTGCTAGGCAAAGGCATCCCCTTTCTGCTTTCAAAGCTCTCAGTCTTGCGCGATTTCTGAGCAACTTTTACCCCTTTATTAATTTGGCTAGGAAGTCATGGATTTGATGGAGAATAACGAATCGAACGATTGTAGTCTTAGAATTTTTATTTGTTTCAATTCAATTGCAACAAAGATTTTAATAAATATGCAACATGTGTTCGGGATAATTTCTTCGCCTCGAGTTATATGCCTGCAATTATCATAACCATAAGTTTTCCTCTAGTTTTCTACGAGCACAGTTCTTAGTATTGTATGCGCATACGCAGAACTTTATCCCCGCGCCCATAATAATACAATTGAATACTCCGGATATGTCGTGAAGTGCAATGTAATCAGTACGTCAACTAATATTGACAATGAATTGAGTGTATTTAAGAATTTGTTATGTTTTGTATTTTTTTGCGTTCCATCTTAAATCCAATATTGACATTTGAACACGTGGATAAGTTGCAAATGACTGAAGTCCTCAAATCCTAATTTTAAGGTTTCGACTGATTTGCCGTCGGATATATTTTTCGTATCGACGTCTTACCAGATTTATCATGTTTATAACAGAAATCATCGTTAACATTACCGATGTTGATAACTTGATAGCCATCACTTCTATGGACAGACACACATAAACTCACGCCTGTATCGTATGGGAGAGCAAGCAGAAGCTACAGAACACCATTTGCTACGATCCTTACATACTCATTTGGATTTCACTTCTGTGTAGTTTTACTAATTAATTTAGGTTTGACTATTGCAAACGTATATTTTCTCTGTAACTTTTGTTATTTTCCTTGACTACAGTGCCACTTATCTTTAACTATCTTTACATAATTTATTTCAAGAGTACCTAACCTCGCTCTAAGATCAACATCATTCATCAACATAAAACATCTTTTTCGCGATGATGTAACCTAGACACCTAAAACCATTATAATAATAATGTAGCCCAAACAAAGAAATGTCACGGCGCACCTACATATGAATGTTAAGGGGATTAGCACGACTGTAGTAAAACGATTTACCGATACAGTGACATATTGTCGTGTGTATGGACAGTAGGCTAGTAAGTACTCAGTAGATCCGACCTTTGGCCAAGCCAGGTAACTTTGAAAGGTTATCTTGAGATCGTAGGTTTTGACCAAGGCTTGAATTATCACCTAGGGCTCTAAACATAGATGCATTCTATCTGTAGTAGAGATTGTCGAAATGCCAAACTGATTAGGATTTTGACATTGTCGTAGTGTAAATAAATTTTGACAATCGTTTTCGATGACATAAAGTTACTTTCATCTAGATACTCTGGTACAAATGTTGAGTAAAGTGCATTAATTTTGTTAAAATTTTGATAATAGATCTGAATTAATGGAGATGCTTCAATAACAAACCAGATATCAGTACAAATATTGTTACAATATTCTGTAGAATTTGGGCTAAAGTTAATTGATGATCCCGCCATCTGTTGTTCAACGAAATAATAAAAATTTGCATCTTTATAAGGTGAAAACAAAAAAATATATAAAATTTGTTATCTTGATACAATAACATGTCAGTTAACCAAAGTTCCTCTAAAGATCAGACACAAAACAGGCGTTAACCGTTTTGTTTGTTGTTTGCGAGTAATTGTTAGATGCAGACAGTTTACTATTCTAATCGGTCACTGTCATTCTACTACGCTCTAATATTATAATGTTTACCATATACAGAAACCTACAAGAAATAAAAAATAATGAGGCTGTATCAATATCCTGGTTTTAATCACGTTTGAATGTCCACTTTCTCGTTTCCATTGAAGTTACGAACTTCCGTGTTAACTTGTTCTACTGTTCAGAATGTCCTGTGTTGAAGGGGAAACCACAGGCCACAGGGCTCCGAAAATAGTAGCGGTGTAGTGGGGAGCGGCGTGAGCCTCGTCGCATGCGCAGTGCCCGTTGACGCGCCGGTGAATACTCATGCGCAGCGTTTGTTTTAACGTTCTAATTAGTGCAGTGTGTATTTACGTGTCTAGCAGTTAAATTATTACAGTGATGTTGTGTGGGACCAATGGTGCTGTCGCGGCGATGGACCGCGCGTACATGTCGTTGCGCGCGCGCAAGCCGCCTGCCAAAAAGACGGTTTGTTTTTGCTTTTATACATCTTGTTGCTTTTCGTTGGAAGTTGTTTAGGTTTTCCCAAACAAAGTTCTCAGCTTGCTGTAAATAGATGAGATAAAAAATTAAAATAAAGTAGTAGTTAATTAATAAACAGGAGAGGAAGGCCAAAGAAAAATTAATAGAATTGACAGGAGAGATTCAATTCTCTAAAGCAAGATGTTTTCTTCTTGAGCTGAATTAGCTCATAGCAAGTAACATGGGACAAGACAAAACGATGATGATGACTAATCTCTTATTAGTAATGACTTAATTAGAGATGACTGTGATGATAACCACGATGTCATGATAATGCATAATATTACCACAAGAACAAACGATTACTCATTTTTTTTTTTTTTTGCACAACCCTCTACAAAAAACTGCTCTAAAAGCCAAAATGTTATCGAGGAGGGTAGATAAAGTAACTACAACCTGACTATTGTTGTATAACGCAGCTGACTATGCAAGCTGACTTCCTTTCGAGTGTCTGTTACCATAATCAGAATCATTAGTCAGTCTAATTCGCAGTTGTTAATAGATACCTTGTGATATAAGAGAAATGCAGTAGCAATAGATATCTTATGAAAAGTATTTATGAAATGTCAGGACAGTTTTACCGTAACAGGGAAAATGCTAATTTCAATTAATTAATGTAATTATTTGGCGTTAAATTAAATTAGGTTTGTTTTTTCTACGGTTTTCCCGCATTTCCTAATTTAAAATTCATCTTCTTCAAACGTCTGAGTTGTCTACGACGTCATCATTATGAGCTTCAGTGATATGTTAATTTAGCTTTGGTGCTACATTGGTTCCTTTTATCGTCTCCCTGATGTCATTCTATCATATGTCAGATAACCCTGACCATACCAACTATCTACATTCACCTTCTTCTCTTCGACTTAGATGACTTGCCCATATTAACCACAGATCTGCCTACATTCATCATCAGGATAATTATTTGTAATTACTACATGTGTGTGTACTAATTTATTTGTAATCTGTGCAATAGGTTCTCTTCTTCCATACAGTTCTTATTAGCCATTATCTCATTTGCCAAACCCTTTATAGGCTTCTTCAGTCTTCGTATTAGATGATATCTACTAGCATTGACACAGTCATATAGTATTTTTAGTCAAATGATTCCACTGTCAGTAGTATTCCTTGAAGTTGAACTGTATGTAAATTCGAAGAATACCGTGTGTATTGTGTCTACTATGTATTGCATTAGTCATAGCATTGTATTCTGTGGAGGGTAACCCCTTTGGAATTATGGTCTTCTGACGTTATACCATAAATATTGTTAACTTTATTAAACACATTATAACATACTAGCTTCTTCACTCGTCTTCGCCTGCGTGAAAGTTGGAAAATATCCAAGTTGGAGAACGTATTCCCGGGATAAAAAAGTATAAAGAGTGTAACGGAAAGGAGGATCCAGTCTTATCTTATATTATCTAACTTCAAACCAAAACTTATCAAAATCGGTTCAACGTTTTAGGCTTGAAAGCTTAACAAACAAACAGACAGACTGCATTATCATATTAGTATGGATGATAATGATGACTAAGCCAATTTTCTTACTGTTTACACAATGGTTCATTCACATTGATCCAAGACCAAAGTCCATTTAGCCTTTCCTAATTCCTTCAAAGGGCTTGCAGCTAAATATAGTAAATTAATTATGTTTAGAAAGCAACGGTTACCGTGACGTATGCACTAACAAATGCCTATGCATCGTATGCGCTGGCGCATGACTCAAGCTTTGCTGAAAGTACTTTATTTGTTTTGACTTCTCGGTAGTGTAAGGATTATCCAGCACTTCGGGATTACTCGGTAATCCTCGATTTTAATAATAGAACATGATTTTAGTATTGTTTTATTGGTATTGTAATTATGACTTTGAAACGTTGCGTTATTTGAATGAGAAGCTTTAGTTCAGAAGAATTTCTGAAGTTAACTTTAGATGGATAGTTAAAATGAAGACTTAATTCGTTTGTTTGTGTCTTACTATTTCATTAATTTTAAATATTATATGTACTCTATTCTCATATAAATCAGCAGTAAGATAATTAAGCATCTAATTATAGCGGAGTATGAGTTTTTCAAAAAAGGTCATTAATTCTGCAAAGTCATCAGATTTTGATGTAAATACGACCAATTAAGTTGTTGGTGTGCCTTATTTAAATAAACAAATAGATTCTGATAATTATCTTATAGCACCTTTATTAAATAATATATGAATTCTCACAAGATTTAATCACATTGTATAATAATAATGCTTTTATTATTTAATATAATATGCTCTTAAATCAAGAAAATGTATTGCAAAATTTTCTATTGTTTTATAGATAAATATTAAAATATTTGTTTCCAAATAAATACGTGACCCCTTATAATTTGCCTATTGTTTAAAGTTTTTGCTAAATCATTCGATTTTTTTCTGAAGTCTTAAGTTCCTATTCTTATAGTCTGTTTGTCTGTTTAGTTGTGCAGGCATCACGTAAAATTTACGAAACCAATGTTGATTACTTTTACACATAAAAATTGTACTTAAATTGGAGTATTACTTAGTTTTTGTTACATCGCAATCGGTTCACTCTAACAATAGTTAGATGAATTAAAATTTACATCCTATTCCATTAAGGGTTAAGGTACATAGGGGCTCCAAAGATTCGCGGAATATTTTTCATAAATACATTTTCTCTTTTAAGGAAAATATTCCGCGAACTTTTGATCATCATAATCAATAGGTTGAATTTGTGCCTTGGTCTTGTCCTCCTTCGAGCGTCCAGTAACTGTCAATCTTGTATGATGACAGCTGTCAGTTAGCGTAGGATAATTCAATATAAGTACCGACTTTGTTCTCCCTGACATTTAACCCACCCATTCACTAAACCCAGAATTTTGTTTTCATACTTGTTGATATTCAATTGTCATCCATTGATCGCGTATAGCAAGACGAGCCGGATTAATCATGTCCCTAGGCAATTCACGTCTCAAGCCCCTTTACCCTTTTTACACTTCCTTTTTTGCGCAAATGCCATCACGCTCTTCAATGAAAAAAAAAAAATAAACAGAGTTTCAATCTAGTGATGTGTGTTTAATCACCTGTTCCTACCACCTCCCAAAAATATTACACAAAATAGAGCTTGAGGGGTCCTTAGCCGATCAGTTGCAAGTAGAAGGTACCAAACCAACATTGAACCACCAACACAGAATTCAATGTCGGCCACTTGCCGAGTTATCAGTTATCAGCAGTGAGATATATTCCACACCTACTCAATTGACTCAGAAACCCAAAATAATATTCAGTTAAATAATTAACAGGATGCGTGAACCTGCCTCCGTTTGTCGCACCGACCTCGTTCAGGTGCGATGAACGCTTGTTGCAGTACAACACGACAAATGTTACGATGTATTAATGCCATGGTCACGACTAAACGCCACGTGAATGGCCCGCTTTATTGCAGCTAGGTTTGCCAATAATAAATTCCTCTAAACTAAAGCTTTTCTTTCAAAGAACCCAACGGTCAAGATTCATAATTAGAATATCAATAAAATAATTCCAGAATCAACCACTTATTCTCTTATAGCAAGACAAGCAAGTTAGCATAGTTGACCCTTAGACTGCACGTATAAAAAGACTGACAATAAGCTTTAAATAAGGTCACCTTTACTTGTTCAGTACAGCGTGCAAACCTACGTGCCAACATGTTACAGCGCACCGACAGCGCCCCAAGTTCCCGCTCGATATCCTCATTGTCAGACAAGTTATCTGTGACCCAGTGACCCAAGTATTTAAAATGATTAACCCTCTTCAGACTAACACCGCAAAGAGTGATCGGAGGTATAAAAGAGAAACATTTGGCACCAGCTTTGAAAATCATGTACTCACTCTTCTAAGGGTTGTACCTGAGCCCATGAGCCCCAGCATATGTCTCACAAATGCGCAGGAGTTTCCGCAACCCCCCAACTGACGGGCTCAGCAGCACCATATCATCCGCGTAGCTGATGTTATTAATAGGCACTCCACCTATTGAGCAACCCGCATTAGCACTGCTGAGCTCGCCAATCAGCTTGTTCATGTACAGGTTGAACAAGCGGGGCGAGGTCACCCCCCCCCCTCGCCTCACCGCAATCCAACCCGTACACGTTGGAATATTCTCCTGCCCATTTCACACTGTTCCGCTGGTGACTGTACCAATACCCAAATAACGACACTATCTCACTCGGCACCCGTGTCTCACTGTGCAGCTTGTGCCACAGCATGTCATAATTTACTAAGCTTTTTTAATTTATTTACTAGCTAATTATGTGAAGTGTTGCCTCAGAACGACATCACATGAACCCCGTTATAACAAAATCAATCAATTCCAAAGTATTCGAATCCTATTCGAAATATGAGAAACTCTATAGAAATAGAAGCATGTCATGCTAGTAAAAACTTAAATAAATAAATGACAAAAACTGTTACAGATTTCAATGTCGGCCACTTGCCTCAAACATTCCACACCTACTCAATTGATTCAGAAACCCAAAATAATATTCAGTTTAATAATTAACAGGATGCGTGAACCTGCCTCCGTTTGTCGCACCGACCTCGTTCAGGTGCGATGAACGCTTGTCGCAGTACGACACGATAAACGTTATGATGTATTTATGCCATGGTCACGACTAAACGACACGTGAATGGTACGCTTTATTGCGGCTAGGGTTACCAGGGCCCTATGTCATTTAACAGACAATGAGACATAGTAATGTGTCAAAAAATAACTTATTTGACATATTTTCATGGCAGGTGTTTTTTGGTATAAAAGAAAATTGCCATACTGTTTGTCGGCTTTATTAAATACTGTTCTACGACTGTTCTGTGCTACCACGTCTTAATGCCATCTTGATTTCGTTGTGGAAAAGAGATATTGATATTCATCCTTTATAGTTCCGTCTCTTTCTCTCACACTAGAACATAGTACCTATATGTTCAAGAAATAAAGATTTTGTTCAAATTTTGAATTATGTAGCTTTAATATGGCATCTATAAAAGTAAAGAGCATGTACGGAATAACAGTAACGAGGTTGCAACAGCAACACATTAGAAACGTAAAAACAAATAAACATAAATTTTATTGCGGAGTAATTGTGAAAACATGGTGAAAATATAACTGTTATAAACAACAAACAATGCTGGAATCTCACGGTCAGTGCAGACGTTAAGAGAGTTACGATAAAATATTAATGATTTGCTGCAATCCGCCAAAACACACTGAGTCATCTGACCAAGGATGCTCTTGTGCGCTGTGGGAATTTCCTATCGAGCAACAAAGCTTCGCTTAACTATTAACATTGCACCTTACACTATTTGTCTCTGCATCCCCCAAAAGTCTACTGGTAGAAAATGCCTAAGACATTCTGCCTCTGTATATTTGTATGTGCATGAAGTATTGAATAAATAAATACCTCATAAATGATGGATAATTAAAATTTGATGGCTAGAAAGGGTTTGGTAGAAAACATGCTGTGCCGACCCTAATTAAATTGGATTAAGGTAAGGAGGATACAAACAGAATTCACATACTTTTCAAATAGATGGTAAGAGAGTTACGATAAAATATTAATGTTTTGCTGCAGGCCGCATAAACACACTGACTCATCTGGCCAAGGATGCTCTTGTGTGTTGTGGGAATTTCGGATCGGTAACAAAGAGTTCTCATACTGTCAAATTTTTTGCTCGGGTAGCAGTCCACCTTGCCCGTGATAAAAATTCCACGGGAGATCCCGAATCAGATGGACAGTGTTGATATTGATAGATAGTTGGCTCTTACCATGCCGATACAAATGTCAAAGATGGACTCTTAGCCATGTGGTACTGACAATGTAGCAGTAATTTATATTTGGCACCAATGAAAGAGGTCAAAAAGTTATCTACTAATGTCTTTCATTTACCATTTGCTTAAAAATTACATCATTACAATTAATTATTATAAAACCGTTCTTAGCAGTCATTCAATGATTAGGAAACGGCCATCTTTTTACTACCGAATTCGTTCATTTCGGCGGATATCCCACGACTTTGGTTTCTTTCAATAAGATTTACAACTTCCACTGTTAAAACACTGTTTATTTTAATTCAACGAATATGAGCAAGAGTTTTTTGAGATCCGGGATATCAAGAAGATATACATTTTATTTAGTCCGACGAAGTTTTGGAGGACGAAGTTTTTAACTTCTGATAGCATTAGCGGCCTGTTTCTGAATTAAGTATTGATTTTTTCATGCATAATTATGTAGGTACTTTCTAAGTTTATCTTGGACATAACCGACAACGGTGAAGGAAAACCTGAACTTTGTAGTTAATATTAGTTAGAAATCGCCAAACCGTGATGATTAATGCTCGTACCTTCTCTGTATGAGAAGAGGCCCAGCAGTGGAACAGTAACAAGCTCGTAAGATTATCATCATGGTGCCAGCAGAAATACATTACTGCTGGACATGAAAGTGCCCCAGTAATGCCGAAGCGTCGCCACTTCGATCATCATCAGCCTTATAATGTTCTCACTGCTGGGACACAGGCATCCTCTCTGTGAGAGAGATAATGGGCCTTAATCCAGCACTCGGGCCCAGTGTGGGTTGGTGGATGACACGTCTTCGAATTTTTGGTTCTAGGACATGCCGGTTGCCTCACGATGGTGGACCACCAAAACGAAAATAAAAAATGAATGCACAAATTTTTTCTTAACTAACACAAAAACAGTGACGACATTCAAGTATAACTTAAAGCTGATTAAATAAGAGCTAAATATTGTTATTAGAAGCAATTCATTATTGTAATAACCCATTCACGCTGCCCACGATGTCGCAGCGTTTATTTTCGACAGTCAATATCGGGGACGTGGGAGATGAACGAGACAATCGGTAAATAGAGCAACGACCGGACGATGACGTCATTGCAATCGTCATCAGATCCAGTACGGTTGCAATTTCGCCAAAATGGTGACTAGGTCATGTATGTTGATGGAAAATGATGTAATATCTACTGAAGGGGCCTGTTTTGTATGAAAACTTGGGTATAAGACATTGACATGCTTGGCAGACGGATTGGCAGCAGCCTATTGTCATTGTTAGTAGCACAAAGGATGATGTTGCTGTCCTGTGTCTTATCTCTGAGCATCTTAACCTAGTAAGGCCTGGGAGATATTGATTTTAAAGCAAGATTACTCGTATCCGCTGGTTGGCCCATTTTGCCGAGATCTCGTATGTCCCGATAGCCTACAATCTAGAAGTCTTCCAGTCAAGAGTGAATAGGTTACTTTTAGGCAAGCCTGCCTCACCGTCGACCACATCTTCACTTACCATCAGGTGAGATGGTGATCAAGCGCGAGCCTACAATTACAAAAAAAATGGGTGAAAAGCTTCAGGGTTTAGGGTGCGGTCCCGTTGAGAATTATTAACCAGTAGTTTTGTGTTTAAGAAGAGCTACACTGAAATTAGATCTACAAGGTTAGGTAGACAGAAATAGCAACATTCACTAGTTTGTAAGTATAGTAAACGATGGGACTGCGCCCTTAGTTCCGCATTTTTGTAACATCCAAAACTGTTGGAGGCGCAGTGTCATTCCACTCTATTAATAGCAAACTACTCCACCAAAATAAACATTTTCAAAAGATACTAAAAGAAGACACTTGATACTAAAAGAATTCCATCATGATAATTTCTACATATTATTTGCAATGTTCTATTAATAGCAAATACTTACGTACGTTTATCAGTGGCAACGTACTTTATGTTTCTTTCTCACGACACAGGTGCGATAGCCGTGACAATATTATGATCTAATTGATGCAGTTATTATGTACTCGCCTACTGTGACTTTACGGGTCAAAGTTTCTGGCATGCACAGGACGAGTAGGTTATTCAATGAGTAACCTTACAATCTCATATATTTTCTCTCTCTGTCATTTGATGGGGCATTCAGTCACATAGACTAAGGGGTCAAGTGAACAGTACCACTAACAGGGCCCTTATTTTCAATTATAATCTCCTTTCATTTTGTAGTTGTGCGTCTTAAAAGGAAGAGATATATATGGTTCGTTTTAACAGATCCCTATTGTAACAATGGCCTTACATTTAACAGTGAGAGTGCAGGGGTGGTCACCTGCCGTGACGGCGTGGGCCGGCGCGGCGCGCAGGCGCAGGTGCCATGACACCTGTGACCTGTGTTTGCGATTTAGAAACGAACTTTTGGAAGCATTTGTTGAATATTTTAAAGTTTTATAGACACTTTGTTGTTAGTTTGAAGATATCTCTTCTCTAAAATGCATAAAACAAAGTCGCTGTGTGCCTCTGTATGCTTCTCCGCTTATTTCTTCTAAGCTATACAACGGATTTTGATAAGGTTTTCAGAAATAGAAAGAGAGATAAACGTGGAAGGCTTGTTTATATAATTTGTGCCATTCTAAGCAGGGGCAGATCTCTAGTACAGATTAAAGTTTACGTAGATATACAATTTTAGAAATCTTTGGAATAAGTCATGCTAGTAACTAAGCAAGGTTTTGTGTTACTATCTACCAAACAATATAATATTTATAATTTCATACAAACAATACAGTTGTATTGTCACATTTAAGACGTTAACAATCATTTAGCATTTATTTCTATAGGTCCATATTCCATTTGTCAATATAGCCAAAGTAAAGAATTACATATGTAGAAGCTGTTTCTTGAAAAAGGTTGACAACCTCTACGCGTCTTGGTTGTCAATCAATTACCTACATGTTTTTATAGGTATAGGAGAACTGATGTAATTTGTAACTTGTATGTCTAATTGTCCACAGTATCATGAATCTCTGATACATTATCTGAATGTTCAAAACATAAGCAGCTCGTATTGTTTAGCAAATCAATAAATTATATATGGGGGTCAAAAAGTTCCTTCTTATTATTGACAGGCTCGCGTTTGACCATTATCTCACCTGATGGTAAGCAATGATGTGGTCGACGGTGGAGCACTCTTGCTTAAAAGTAACCTATTCACTCTTGACTTAAGATACTTAGCGTCGGCGACACCTCGTGTTCGTCTAATTTGGAAACATGCCGTATAGCGTATGGACTGTCGTCTTTTTTTTTTCATTCAAAATTTTTAAAGGAGGCTTTTTTGGGGCTGCTGTTGTTGATGCAATAATTACAAAATATTCGTTAAAGGTTCAAATACCTTTTAACAAAACTGGTACAATTCCGCCTACAAAGGCACGTGTTTGACACATAAGCTTGTATTAATAGCCCCATGATCGATGGCAGACGCTGATAACGGAGACTGATTGCAATTAAAAAGATTCCACAGACGATACTACGTATTAACTGGTAGTTAACTAGATTTGCAGTAATGGAGGTTGAATTGGTCAACTTTATAATTACTATCTTCCCTTGTGTAAAGAAAAAACCAAAATTCGATTTTTGTTTCACAATGATTCGATGACATTAATTTTTACTGTTGCATCTTATTCCAATTGATATGGGGTCGACGTAACATATCTGCTTCCATTTTCATTTATATTGTTAGTAGTCATCTCAGACCCATTGGGGTAGGCAGAAAATGCAGAACGCTACCTGCTACGTCCTTACATACTTCTTTTTCTTCACTCACGTTCATACATATAGTCATACACGCCGGATATGAGAACTGCACACCTGCAGCCGTAATGCGTAAGTGAAGGCAACGCAAAGAGTTTGACCGCTATCCAATCGACCAATCACACAGACGGAAATCCACATCGCGTCATTCATTTGAGTAGTCGATTCTCATTCACTTACGCAATAGGGTTGCTGGGCTTTCTGAAGGTCTATATATGTCCTTCTTGGGTGTCTTCTTCCAGCGTTTCCATTCAGGTCTGCCTTGTAACCTTTTGTTAGTCACCTTTCATTCATCCTTTCAACATGGCCAAACCATCTTAGTACACCCTTTTAAATTTTTGTTACTACATCTTCCATTAAACCACAACTTTGTCTTATTACATCGTTCCTCAATCTTTCATTTAAAGTTACACCTCACAAACTTCGCAAGGAACACACTTGTACTGCATTAATCCCACTTTCAAGTCTTTTTTGCCATACCCAACCTTCACTTCCGTACATAGTAGTCATGATCATTCGTCTCAGAATTCATTTTTTTTTTTTGTTATATGCTCGCGTTTCACCACTATCTCGCCTGATGTTAAGTGATGATGTTGTCGAAGGTGAAGCACGCTTGCCTAGAAGTAACCTATTCACTCTTGACTTGAAGACATCTCTTTTCTAAAAACATCGTGTTTTATGCACTCTGTCTTTAGTATCCTCCTGCTCATGGTTATAGATATCAAAGGTCGTACTGAAAACTTCGAACACCATAAACTAAATATTCTATCGGTGTGCAGACAGTAATTCCTAAATATTAAATTTCTTCTAAGCCCTTAAAAGTTAAGATACCACCTTAAGATAAAGTACTCTACGTAAGTTCGATTTGTTATCAATTTATTACTCATACGGATGACAGACAAATAGTAGATTGCAGATTACTACATAATACAAATTACCGGGGAGAAGTCAATAAGATCAACGTGTTAGATCAGTTACGGTCAGGTGTAATAACTAGAAGGTATTTATTGTGTAATTAGTGTTATAACTTTTGACAATTAAATACAATGTGTTATTGATGCTGTAATGAAGAACTAATGTAAAGCTAACAGGAGAAAACATAGGTACTTCAATACTACTTAATTAACATGGAGGGAGTTGAGGCGTTAGACATCTTGCTTGGCCGAGCATTTAATTTAGAGGTTTGTTTGGAGTCCTTTTGGCAGGCCAAAAATGTGAGTCATACTACCTGCGATTTCTGAATTAAGAATTTGAGGTTGAGTATTTGTCAAACTCTATAACTTGAAAACCTGTCAAACTTTAAAACATTAAAGCATTGTCAAACCCTGCTTTAATTCTAAAGTTTGACAGGTGGGTCTTAGCCACTGAGCTTACACGACATCTAATTAAACTAATTAATTTTCATTTTTGTGGTTAAGTTCATGTTTCAGGCTCAAATTTATTTGTACAAAAGATTATTTTTATAGATTTATCCACCCACGCCATATCAGTGCGGATATCGTATTTTTAAGGCTTTTATAAAATCAAACTAATAATATCTTTTTTTATTTGTTTCAGGTATGTCTTGTTACATAAATTAACAACTTTAATTCGCGTCGAATATGTAAGATGTAAGTGCGATGATTTTTAACCCAAGCTTTGATTACGGGCATCGATATATTTTCACCATGATGGGTTATTTTGTCATCATCATCATAATATCAGCCAAAAGACGTCCACTACTGTCTGTTGGACATTGGCCTCTCCCAAGTGTCGCCAGATCGATCGGTCATGTGTCCAGCGTATTCTCGCAGCCTGTACCAGAACATCGGTCATCTACAGGAAGGCCTTCCTCTGATTAATGATGATGGTTATTATTTATTGAAAGCATTCTTTTCTATATTTTCTAAGAAAATTTCAAATGTAAATCGTCGAATTGCACCGCATTGCATCCATGTGAACCGCCGCCTGCGCGGCAATACAAACACAAGCTGACCAGCTTGAGTGAAGTCAGTCCGTCCTGCGACTGGCCGCGACACGAACGTACGTTTTAACTGTATGTTCATGTTTTTCTGACAACGGGGTCTTATTCTTATCTCTGTGATATTTTAATCTACTCAGTGATATAAATATCGTCAAGTTTTTCTTTCTTTATAAAATCTCATTGATCGCGTCGACCCATCGGGAAGGTTTCTAAGTTGCATATAAATATAGGAACAACAATACCACGCCCAAAACTTTTGACTTTGCTCAATGAAGTAAGTAATAAATTCAGACCATTAACTGATTGATAAGGATGAATAGAAGATTGATAATCTAGAAATACCTAAGAAAGTAGGTGTGTCTATCTCCACCCCTACCACACCTTCGCTACTGTTTACCTACTTCTGGAAACGTAAACAAAGACTTACCATCTTATTCATGAAAGTCTTAAATAAACAAATCTTAATTTATTCATACGGTAGTATAGTGCGTTGCACTCTTTTCATTGGTCTGATTCATTCTAATTACAAGGACAGAACAACTAGAATTTGAAAACAAAAATGTTTACAAAAACTGAAGTTACTTTCTTACATTTATCGTCATAATCATCACCCCCGGCCCTACTTCGCCCAATGCTGGGCATAGCCTTTCTTTACTTGTGCCAATGCCAACGCTCCTATGACAAGGTCATCCAGGTTACACCTGCGACGGCAACAATTTCGTCTGTCCACCTTTCTTACTTAGTATCATAAAAACATATTAATCATTTTCAAAATCGCAATTTTTATTAGTCTATAATGTTCCACTGAACCAGCCTTCGAGATGCGCTTCCAAGTCTGGAATAATAAGTCCATAGTAAAATATTAAAATCCTATGTAGATAAAAAGTTGTCATGTTTGTCTAATCGTTTCACGCCAGTCGCAGGCGCAGTCTTGTCAACACTGCGTAAATCAAATATTTGTCATGATTTGACGGATCCACGTTAAGGGCGTGGCGTTGCAGTACCTAAGTACTTGTGTATTTGATTCAGTTTTGTTTTGTTAGTCTAGTAGCCAGACCTACTGCAAAGCACTACTAGGATTATTTTTCTTGATGGCGCTGTTACAGTCTCTCTACTCTTAGCATGTTATCATCAGCGTCATCCTCCTGCCCTTATCTGTTTTCTTTGTAGGCTGTACGCTTAACTTTTTTCTCATCAACAATTCAAACAATTCAATTGTGTCTATATTTTCTTAGTTCTGCCTCTTCATCATTTCAGCCGAAAGACGTCCACTGCTGGACATAGGCTTCCCCCAAGCGTCGCCACACTGTTCGGTCCTGTACGTTTCGTATCCAACGGACAGGCTGAGGGCGCTTTGACCAGGTCGTCGCACCACCTAGAGGGAGGCCTTCAAACGCTACGTCTTCCGGTACGCAGTCGCCACTCTAGAACTTTTCGGACCCAACAGCAGCCGTCAGTTCAGCGAGCAATGTGCCCTGCCCACTGCCACTTAAGTTTGGCCATTCTTCGGGCTATGTCGATAACATTGGTTCTGCGGATGTCTTCATTTCTGATTCGATCACGCAAGGATAACTCATAGCATAGCCCACTTCTGATGAGGCCCATAGTGAGCGACCACGTCTCTGTCCCGTAAGTAATCAATGGCAAAACCACATTCATACTGTCATACGAAGTGTGCATGAATATTAATCTGATCGTACTCTCAAACCTCTGTTTATTATTCCGATTTCAAGTAGGTTGTCGTCCTCTTCCACACGGAATAATAACTTTTGCTCCTTTCGGAAGTAGTAAATCTTTTAATTGTATAAAATAATAAAGTAAATTGATACATTTACCCAAATAATCACGAAATCATGATATTATGAAGTACAATCTTATCTACAAACCCGAGGAAAAACCAGTACAATACCTTCGCTAACTATATCCTCCGGTATGAGAAAGGTAAATATTTTTCTGTTTTGACGGTAGAACCTTCGGTTGGACTAATGTTTGTTACATTTTCCTTGTTTTCACGTTATTTTTTAACTGAAAGGATGCTTGAAAACATGTTTGTCGTAAATATAGGATAAGGAATAGTTACAAATCATCTTGACCTTTCAAACAAGTTTTTCAAATGGTTTCACAACATTGTCGACCATAAAAACAACAATTCTTCGTCGTACCTTACTGCTGAGGAACGCAACCACATACCGACATGTCTCTAAGTTATGCGGTCTTCTGCATGATGGACCACTCGGTATATTCTGCCTTCAACAGCCCTTTTGACTGCATCAGTCCATTATGCCGGTGTTCTGCCTTGAATGTTTACTTGAGCTCACTGCCCTTTACAATGAGTAGCCATTGCTAGACATACAATTTAAACGCAATGACTTCTCTCAGTTAAACTAACAATAATGGTATTATCCTAAGAAATGTATACATAGTCTTCTTCGTACCACTTTTGATTTAAATAATCCGACAAAACTCAAAAAGGAAGTGATATCATGTATGTGTACATAATCAAATGTAATATCCCCAGATCACGTTTCCTTCAATTACACATTGAATTGATAATGCTTTTCCCTGTTTGAATTGAACAGCTTCCTTTATCCATTCATCTCTTTTGTGGCATCCATTGGTGGTTTTGATTTGAATAAGTTGATGAATAGAAGACCCTTCCTATGAATGTGATTTAGGGATATTTTTTTTTAGGAAAGATGCCCTGTATCTTTGAAAAGACATTGTCTTTTTTAACCGACTTCCCAAAAAAGAGAAGGTTTCTCAATTCGACCATATATATATATTATTTTATGTGTGTTCGCGGATAACTTCGTCGTTTATAAACCGATTTTGATTGGAAATTCTTTTTTTATTGGAAAGAAGATATCCCAAGGGTGGTCTGGAAAATATATCGTGTTGTTAATTATTTTTAATAAAGTATTAGATGTACGAAAAAACCATGTTTCACAAATCATCATCATCATCATATCAGCCGAAAGACGTTCACTGGACATAGGCCTCCCCTAAGCGTCGCCACATTGACCGGTCCCGTGCGTCCCGCATCCAGCGGATCCCCGCAACCTTCACCAGTTCATTGGTCCACCTGGTGGGAGGCCTCCCAACGCAACCTCTTCCTGTTCGCGATCGCCACTCCAGAACTTTTCTGGCCCATTGGCCATCCGTTCTGCGATTTAACCTATCCGTTACTAATGAGTATACTTTAGATAGAATGTAAACGTTTTACTGAAATTGAGTAAGGGCCTTAAAGTTTGCATATAAACTGATAACATATATGAATGAATAATGAACATAACATAACAACACGCCTGTCTTCCTCGAAGGGTTGAGCAGAGGCGCACCTACACCTACACACACTACACCTACACCTACTTATCGCTAGTTATGTTCAAGTCCCATGCAATAGGGGGCAGGCTTATTGCCAACAACCGAGCACAAATCCAGACACCGAGGCTGCTATGGGGATACTCCAGATTGAAAACCCTATAACACTGCCCAACCCGGGCATCGAACCTAGGACCTCATGCTCGGTGGTAATGCTTGTGACCGCTAGACCAACAAGACAGTCAATAAATAATTATTAGAAACTTTATTGATGTATTGTATGTAAAAACAATTCTGATTCACATGATTGTAATCGTACATACTTATTACGTATTGACTACTTATATATCATGTAATTAGATGGAGGTACTATTCAGAAACTATTAATAGAACCTATAAATAATAATGAAGTTATTACTTTAGCATCTTTACTTATTATCTTTTCTCCTATACTATATACATATTTTTTTATTATTATTAGCAGGCTTGCGCTTGACACCTTACTTGATGGTATCTTATCTTATCTTGCGGAGGGACCGAGCAATAACTCGGACACTTCGACCCATTGGGATCTTTTGTGGTCCCTAGATAACCTACTCCTGCCCAATCTCGTTCAAAACTTTCTTCATGTGTGCCTATTTCACTTGATGGTAAGCGATGATGTGGTCGACGGTGAAGCACGCTTGCCTGGAAGAAAACTATTCACTCTTGACTTAAAGACGCCTAGATTGTAGCTAACATCATCAAAGGAGAAAGCACTTATTCTAATTCATTTGGAGTCGTTGCAGCGTACATACTTCTCTACGTGCTATCAAATCAATAAGCGTCACTTCCTTCTAGCTATACTTTTTGCGTTAGCAATTGGTATGTTATGACAATTTTTTTTTGTATTGCCACAGATAATATAATTAACAAACAGATGCCTCATCCCATACAAAGAAACAGTGCCGACGTTATTAGCGTTTTTCGTCTGATTAAAATGATTATTTTTATAAGTACCTCGATCGGGTTCGGTTCCGTTCCACGGCTATAGATGGTGTTAGTAGCGACTTGCAAGTAAAAGGGTTTTCTCGGTTCATGATTATATTTTTCTTTAAATACACTGACGATTTGTATTATAGTATTTTTTGCACGTTTTTACAGTTTCATTGTACCAAAATGTGTTACAATACAACATTAAAAAATCTTGTGGGATGCCTCAGAAATTTAAAACTGCGCAGTCTGTTGGAATCAATTTTAAATAATAATAATTATTATTTATTTCAGACAACAAAAAGGTCCACACTGACAAAAAAAAATACTTAAAGGGTGTTAGTAACAAAATAAAAACTTATGACCTATGTTAGTGCTTACATACTAAGATGTTAGTGACAATTTATCTTATTTCTTACGTTAGTACTTATATACTATGGTGTTAGTGAGTGTTAGTTAAATGACCGTTTAAATAATCTTTGAAATGTGAATTAAGAGCCCAATATTCCATAATTTTGAGCTTAGGAGAGTTGATTAAAAAAGAACATACAATTTTTATGATACATTTTTAGAAAATGTTAATTTTACACACAATTCAAAAACAAATCGATGCATATCGCGCCATCTAGTGGCATTTATTTGAGCCAAATTCTCTTTGTTAGCGGTAGGACCTCGTGGTATTGCCAAGCGCTACCGAAATGTCACGTGATTCCTTATATTTTGCCATTTCGACAATCGCCATCGATGATAGAATGATTCTTGTCTAGAGCCCCTGTAGTAATTCTTGTTATATTAGGTTGGGGAAAAAGTCTTTTCGCATTATAGTATGTATGAACTTGTAATAAAATCTCTTTGGCTATACTATTTGTATCTGGCTGGTTTTGGTATAATTGAAAGTTTAAATTTTAAAGAACATAACTCCAAATTCAAATTAGGAAAATGTGTGATTTTCATTTGTTTTTCGTACTGTCAAGATGAGTGAATCTAATGAAGAAATTCGATACATTTTAAAATTTTACTACAAAAAAGGTAAAAATGCAACTTAAGCCGCGAAAAAAATTTGCGATGTTTATGGACCTAGTGCAATGTCTGTGAGAGTAGCACAAATTTGGTTTAAGCGTTTTCAATCCGGAAATTTTGATGTCAAAGATGCACGTCGCTCTGGTCGCCCTATTACGGATAAAATGGATGCCATTTTTGAAAAAGTGGAGCAAGATCTGCATATCAGTAGTTACGACGTAGCCGAAGAACTGGGAATTGACCTCAAAACAGTTTTGGTGCATTTGAAAAAAACTGGGTACACATAAAAGCTCGATATTTGGGTACCTCACGAGCTCACTGAAAGAAACCTAATGAACCGTGTAATCATTTGTGATTCTTTATTACGACGTAATGAAACCGAACCATTTTTGAAGAAGCTGATAACTGGTGATCAAAAGTGGATTACGTAAGACAAGAACGTGCGAAAAAGGTCGTGGTCAAAGGCCGGTCAGGCTTCACAGATTGTGGCGAAACCCGGGTTAACTCGCAACAAGGTGATGCTGTGTGTGTGGTGGGATTGGCAGGGCACCAGGCAGGACCATCGATTCTGAACTCTACTGCGAACAACTGATGAGATTAAAGCAAGAAGTTGAGAGAAAACGGCCGGAATTAATCAACAGAAGGGGAGTGGTTTTTCATCATGATAACGCTAGACCTCACACATCTTTAGCCACTCAGCAAAAATTAAGAGAGTTTGGCTGGGAGGTGTTAATGAATCCGCCGTATAGTCCTGACCTTCAGGTTTCCACCTGTTTCGGTCTCTTCAGAATTCTTTAGGCAGTGTCATGTTAACATCACGAGAGGACTGCCAAAACCACTTGTTGCGATATTTTGATCAGAAGTCCCAAAATTTGCATAGCAATGGGATCATGTCCCTACCTACAAGATGGCAAAAAGTTATCGAACAAAATGGTACCTACATACTTTAGTTAAATGTAAATAAACCATATTAAAAAATGCGAAGAATCTTTTTCCCCTACCTATTACATTGTTTTTTCTAACCACATGTGGTTTTGCCTACTGTCATCCTTTATATGCTACTGTATATTGTACACGTATAGTTCTATTATCGTATCAATGTTATTAACATTGTCATTCCATATTTTGTTGTCACATTAGATTGTAGTCAACAGGAATACTGGAATATCTTTTCCAATTAAACAATGTCTGGCCGTCGGATTTGGACATCAGATATTTTTAATCTGTGACTCACACGGTTATATAAAGACTTCATAGCTATTGTCCCTGTTTTTGGCTTAATGTCTTCTAGGTTTTCCTCTCTTTGTATCTGACGCAATTACTGACTGGTCCCCACACCGTCATGAGGACAAAATGATCAATGGTTACTGGAAGAAGTAAGAAAAGAAAAGTATTTATTATAACAGAACTAACATGCATACTTTTAAATTATGAACACTACTGATAACTCCTCAGAAATAACATATAACGCTCATTAAATCCTTGCCAAATTAAGTAATTTACCCACTACCAAATTAAAACTAATTTAAAAATTAGTTTTCTAATTCTCTCTTCCCGCGCATCTCCCCAACTTCATGCAAACTACCCACCAATATACAAACACCACTACTACTTATCATTCATCGACTGTAGCTTGGTCATGACGCACGTCTGTATGGTAAACAGCGCTGATGATCGCCTCACGATAATTACGGCGTATTGCTACATGATTTATAGGTGCCAGTAAATGGCCTGTTTGTTTGAATTCTTGCTCTACTGTTTTGTGAATGAACTTGGGAAGTTGGGAATATTCTTGGTGGGTTAATTTTGGGTTTTGTAGTACAAGAATAGATGATGCCGTAGTCCATTAGCTATTCAGGATGATTTTTATGTTTGTGGACTATTCAGAGTATTGCTGAACTCATAAAATGCACAAAATGTCGATTGATGAAATTGGGCAAGTATTTGTGTAAAATTAAAGCATTTGTCAGTTATTTGATCCGCTATGTTCATTGATAGCCATGTCGCAGTGTCTTACTATGAAACGCGATTATTATAATTGTCAATGTCAATAAGACTCATGAAAAACTTGAAGGCCAGGTCCAGCAGAGGACAATTACAGATCTAGCAAGTCACGTAAGCCATAGTAACATAACTTCAGCCTGAAAAAACCAACCACCCGCTAAGTACTTTTAATCATTTAGTACTTATAGTAAACTAAGTACTTATAGTGCTTCAAGATTTGCGGTTCTTGCTTTTGACATGTGGTGACAAATACACAAGGAATATACGCATTGATATATCGCTAAATTCATAACTAAATACTCCAACTTAACCTTTGAAACGGCCAAAATCTATTCGCAAGTGAAAAAGTAACTCACAAGTTTATTAATTTTACTATACAATATTATAAATACGAAAGTGAGGATGTGTGACTTATTAAAAGAATTGGTAGGTATAGATGTTTCATTATTACTTACAAGTTGAGAACAAGGCAACACGGTTTTTCTGAAAATAAATCATTTTTCTTGATTGAAGTGTACAAGTCAATTATGTCCTGTAATTGATATAATAAATGCACTTTTTTCTTGCAAATCGATTTCTTGACACTCCTACAGAACGTTAGCTTAAGTTTATTTCTGTCCAGTATTTAAAGCTATATCCTTATCATTCTTATTTTATATTTCAGGTTTTCCCAATCCCGAATCCAATTATAATTTAACCAGTTTTACATCCCATGGAGATCTACTATCTTCCATCTCGATTGCGATTTTGGGTTTCGATTTCGTTCTCAATCTACCTTTATATATTTGTGCTTATCGTAGACATGTACTAGTCTCTGACTGATACAACAATTATCTTAATTGATAATCCATAAATTATGCGTAAATTTTGTGATACCCGTCTTGCTCGTCTATTACACAAACCCGTACTTCGAGTTCTCTTAGAGCTTTCCAAACATTACGAACGGAAACAAGATTTCTCTCCCTCGTCAACGGATTACTACCAGTCATATCCATTAGTATATACATGTAGTTGCCTAGCTTCTTTCGTACATAAAGCGATAAACTTTGCTAGGCACATTTATTGCCCTTTCTAGTGTTTTGCAAAACTAGATTTTATTATCCTAATACGTCTGGTAAAAATGCTAATGTAATGTCGTCTGCTAATCATGGTCTTCATTATTGACCAAGCCTCGCTATCATCATCACCAACTACCTCAACCTTTTTCAGATAATTCACCTCATCTACGTCATTCTTCCCTATTTCGCCGCCATATTTTTGTAGCCATCTTATCTTAACTAATTCCATAAAGAAGGAATTTGTTTATACGAGTATCATTATTTTTGCTAAAGGAAATCTCCGAAAATTGTTTCACTTGTTTAAAGTTACACTACCGCTAAGTTCCTTAGGCTATTCCAAAAAATGCACAAGTCCTGCGGGATAGAAATAAAGAAAATAAAAATATTAGCCACGAGAGCGAAGTATAGGATAAACTAATACATAAAGTCGTCAATTCTTTCGAGGTATATAACTTCTAGCATTCTAGCTATATAACTAACTAGCCAAAACTATATCGTGGGTAAAATTGTAGAATTCTTTCCGATTAATCATTGGCTTTCGACATCACATCTTGCTATTCCAATAAACACGTGCCTTAATTCTCCTTTCTCGTTACTGCATCAATTTCTTACGTCTTCTTCCCCGTGGGAATGTCTAAATTGCATCCTTTTATACATGGTGTCTGTTTTTTGTTCGTTTCTATTAAAGACGTCTGTATCGCGTGTTTGTACAGTAATTTGTCTCTATTATCTACTAGTTTATCATTAGTTATTAGGTCGTTATTTTCATGTTTGTCGTCATTGTTGTGAGCTGGGATTGTATTTGCGTTAAATCGGTTAGGTTTGATTACTTTGTTATGTTCAGGTGGTTATTTTAAAGTAAGGAACTGCCTGTGTCGTCTAGATAGTTGCACGAGCTATCTTTTGTGTGAATAACAGTTACATTGCATTTTTTTATTTATGTGGACTTCGTGTTCAAATGTACAAAGGTTGAATTAATGCCTCAGACAATACCTTCCAGTCAATCAAGGGTAGGTGGTGAAGAGATAAAATGGCAAGTGCATTTTGTGCTGCACAAATGTCATGTCAGTGTCAGAAGGAAAAATATTGCACAATTCAATTTACATTTATCTAAATACAAGACCATCTAAAACATGCGGTTCAATTTCACTTTCAAGTTTACACAGCCAGTCACAACCATAATATTAGCATAGAAAACAGTCGGTAAACTAATCCCTGTTATTAAATAAAGTTTGCATTCGTTATACAGGTGTTTTATACTGCAGGTCAGTGTTAAAACTGTCATTAAACACGGCCACCAGTGATAGAAGTAGTTAGTATAACAATTTTACTTGCGCATCAAGTTTCACTCTCGGCTGCGCATGAGTTTATAGAGTGAAGTGCGTTTGCATACGTTTGACGTTTAGATCTGCATCGTAGATTTGGTCAGATTTCAAGTGGTCCCAAAGGATGGCAGAATCTAGAATAGTTAGCATATTTTATTCGATTAATAATATTTAAATAAAATTATTTTGTTATTTTAATACTGATAATATATATGCCAGGTAGAACAGGTGAATGTATCTGGGACATCTCTCATGATCGTTTCAATGGGTGACTAAGAAAGATTATAATATGAGGAAAAATATGGTTGTTGCATTCAATTAGGTCTTCTGACAAACTCAATGCGACTAACGACCTATCAATAGGTATGCAACATAAGTGTCTTATCAAAAACCTAGATCTAAAACCATCTATTGTGCACTTCTTTGAATCACCGACCTGCGTCAAAACTATACCTTTTACAGAACACAAAGTCCAAATTAACACCAAACCATAGTTTTAGCGTTGACAATAGTACGCCCTTAACCCAATTACTGATTCAGTTGATCAGTACGCGGGCTTCATGACGTCGTGGATGACAATGGATCGTTTGCTCCGTAAAGGCTTAGTCTTATACTCCTGCCAGAAGTCACGTAGACACAGGACGGACCAATTGACCAACACATCCTCCAGTATTTCGGGGATAAACGTCAGATGAGGCGGCCATCTTGAATTCAGGTGGGAGGCGTCGATTGGTTAAGATCGGAGGAACTTTACAAGGAAAATTTTGCGTACATTATAATTAACCACAGAAATATGACGGTATGAACCGTAACTCATCTTGTTCTATTTTTGTACCTTTGTATTTTAATTGTTTACTAGTTAACCTAAAATGTAATGGTCTTTAGAACTATGAATCACAATACACAATATTTGTTACCGGAATTCAGTACATTATATCAAATCTTCTGGACCTTCAAGCATAAATGTAATAATACTGCACATACAACCATTACAGTAAATAGATCATGCAAATATCAGAAGGTTAAGTCCAACTATCCGATATTAAACGGGCAATAAACGTCTGTAGACGTAAATAATGTCAAAGACAAACATGATAGGATCCAGATACGCCACATGATTCGGATGTTCGCTGAAAATTTTCCGTTTTATGCAAGGATGTTGCATGAAGGTTATTATGGGTTGTGTCAATCGGAACGATGTATTTTTGGACTTCATTAACAAATATTTAGTTATGTTTGTGGACATTGAGTATATCAACAATTCTATTTTTGGAATTGAAGTTTTGCAGTGTCATCTGATGTTCATCATATTCCTGAAATAGAATTCTCGAAAATTAGAGAAATGAAGCACAATTTCAAGAGAATCGGAAGGAAGGGGACGAGACACTTGATCAGAGGCCCAAGAGTGGGTCAATTCAGGCTAATAAACGAATAAGGTAATGATTCCGCAGAAAACTCAAAGTAGCTTCATTTATTTATTTATTTAAACTTCATGTACAATAGTGATACATAGGCGGACTTAATGCATCAAGGCATTCCCTACCAGTCAACCTTTGGATTAAAAAGGACACAACAGATTATATTAGATTTATTAGTTTCATTTATGGCTCAAAAGGGCTGGCGATAAACAAATCTGTACAACCTGGAAAAACTGGTTGTTGTAGGAACAGTAGATGGGAATAGGCCCCGCGGACGCTCACCCAATCAATGGTCAGACCAGATCTGGGCGGTGCCGGGACTCACGGTGACCACTGTGCTGAGAAGAGCCACAGACAGAGTGGCTTAGAAGCTGCTCGTCGCTTTGACTCTGTGAAGCTGTCCAAGACGGGAACGACCTTCAGTAATGAAGACAACGAATAAGAAGAGAGTAAACAGCGAACAGCACTCAGATTTTTTAAAGATAACTGTCTAATGAACTTAAAATATGATCGTTTCGAAGAAAATAATGCTACAGCAGAAGTTACGAGAAATTGCCCTGTTTATAATCCATACAATAGAATAATAGATCCTTAGTTCTTGTGATTTGCTACACGAACTATTACGAAAACGAGAAGATATTACATCATCATTAGATGATGATATATCCTAATATCTATTTAATTAAAATCCTTTGTTCAGGACAAAATTAAAAACTGACGCAATTATTCAAACGACCGAATAAAAATGACAATAAAACTAAGACTATACCTGATAATTTACTAAACTAACAAAATTAAACTACAGAAATACTTCACCAATTAGAGGATATTACATAAAATGAAAATTTACTATAACTGCTTCTAACTTGATTATATACACTAGGTGCTCTAGTACTGAAACAGGGGCAATATACTATAGACAATTAAACAAAACAGACCATTTAACATACTTAGCAATTTGTTTTGTAAGGTCAAAGTGATATTTCAAAATGATGTTACAAATAATGCTATGTTTAGAAACTTGTAAATTGTCACTTTAGCTTACGTTGGTCGCGTGGATGCTCATCATGACTAGGAATAGGTGGTGAAGTAAGAAATAGCCAATGTCGTGCCTGAAGACGACGAGGAAAATGAGAAACAAAAGACAATTGATATTAAATTGGTTATACGAGCTATAGGTCACGTAGTTTGAAAACAATATCAAAGAACGTTGCCCCAGTTTAGATAATTGGTTTTCCAACGTGGAACCAAACTTCGGAATATCCCCTAAACAATCAGGCAATCAAAGAAACAACAGATACATTTCAAGAAACAAAGTAAAACCTAACAACGCAATCAATCATCGGAACATTAAAAGCATTTTCCTTGATACGGAAAATTCTGCTTCAGATGATGTGCTGGACGAAATAAGCAACGAATTAGGACAAGCGTGTGAATCTCGTTAGATATACGGTCCGGTCACGAAACCGGACGGGCTGTTAGCACTTGCGGTGATGGGTCTTGTTTGCCACGAGAACTAAAATGGCACGTGCACAGATTGGGACAAGAATTATATTGAAATATTGGAAAATCTTAATAATATAGATGATATAATAATCGTCTCTGAATTAATAAATAATGAATACTAGGTTTTACTCGGTCAGTTCACGAATAAATAAATGAAATTAATACTCCCAAAGGTGACAGAAAATGAATTCATGAAGTGATTAGAAAAATTCGTTGAGGTGGATTGCTACTTCAACTGGAGTCGACAAAATTAATTTATAGTTACTCGTGTCGTGCCCAATGAATTTGTTAGGTACATAAGATGTAGGATGACAATATTGGTTTAGATTGTCATCCGTAAGGCTTGAATTGCGCTACAATATACATAGCTGTAGGTAAGAGAACCATGATCAGCTTTTTCAAGAGAACTTGATGTCATTATTTCAGAAAAATAGACTTGAGGTAACTTTATAAATAACGAAATGTGTTTTCGAAAGTCTACGAAAACCGAAAACGTAAAAAACTGCATTTACCACTGACTAATCAAAGTTCATCGCTAAACCGTGATACTTCACGACTTACCAATTCACGCGACTCAAACTCCTAGTGATTGCGAAAAGAATTTACAAGATAAAAACTATTTGAGGTGCCAATAACAGTGACCTCGATCTGAACAATAGAATGAAAAAAATATGCTGAGGTACACGTATTTTGAAGGAACCATTGATGTATACTGAAACAGAACTTAGAAGCAGAATCGTGTCAAGAAAAAAATAAAAATGTATATAGCGATCGTGGCGATGGAACAGAAAGCAAACCGGATCAAAACGCAGATACCTCAGAGAAAAAACTATAAAAATACCAGAAAAAAAGTAGACAGAAATGCGTGACTCCATGTTTAACATTGTGAATCAATTCATAGCTTACAAGAAATTGCGTTTGATTTTAAATCAATTTGCAAATTCTGTGACGACACACTCCGTAATATGTACTTCTTTTGAACATAACCAGTATCATCCAATTCTCACCTAATATATGATATACTTTGTGGCAAAACGCCACAAAGTATATCATGTTTGCATAGCATCCTCAACACCAGAGTTTACATAACTAGAGATGGTTTAAGATAGTCGTAAATCGTCGATCACGAATGTTTGTGCTGAAACCTCATGATACTTGAGGATCTATTCTTACTGATGACTAGTTTCTGCAATTAACCGTAGTTTAGCTATTAAACGGGGCATTTCCCGCGCTGAATGGTGGCCATATGGCTGGTCTTGGTAATTGTCTTTCTTCGAGAAATTCGCCTTTATCTTGGCCTACATTTCTTGTAGTTGCGTTGAAGTCATCAAATTTAGGGGCGCTAAAGTGCTTATATTCCTGTCGCATAGTTCATTCTGGATAAAATTTAGTGGACCTCGTAAGATATAACTATATATTCTACAACATCGACTAAATAACTTTTCTAAAAGACCGAATTCGGGATTGATACGCAACCGAAGAAGTAGGTATCGATTGGAACTGTTGAATGTGGTCTTGCAAACGTTTTATCGTCTATTTTTAGGAGCCTTTCGGGCCATCAAACGAACATTGAACGCATGTAACGTGTAATTTTAGCAGAATTTAGTGCCGACACGGTTGTACCGATAATTCCATTACACTGATTGTCTCGTCAAGCATTTAATTCGTTACGTTTTGATGATTAGTTGCGGTTTAGCATGCTTCAAATATTTTGGAAAGTGTCCCTCATTTATATTCTTCAGTCTGTTGAGTACCAATTTTGTGCTAAATATAGATCTCTTCATCTTAATCATCAATCGAATATCATAAACTGTAGCAAATGTTATTGATCCCTTAATAAATTCCAAACACATCGAGGTGCCGTATATAGTAGTAGATAAAATTCCTTCTACCTAAAGAATATTCACAACACTCCGAATGTCCAATAGCATACCAATGTGAAAATGATAAGTGCGTCGGTAACAATGTTCGTATTGAAATAACTTCTATTTCTTTGAATTTTAAATCCCGTTAGGAATTTTATTCAGTGCCTAACACTACTGACGATGTTACTTTACTGCCAATCCTGACTGTTAGATAAGTTGAATCGGTTCTGAGAAGTCACATTTAACATCCAACTGCATTAAGTAAATACTTAACTTAGTATTCAGGATTAAAGTGTCAAGAATGCAAGGCGTCGCGCCTACGACTGGCTTATCAGTTGTCAGTTAATTTGCATCCAGCGAGTGACGTACCGATGTGTGAACACTGAGTCTTACCTGCCGTGCTACAGTTGATTTGATTCAGTCGACCGGACTGCTGCGAGCATACCGCACGCATATCGCTTCTAAAATAAATTTGTATACACACGCCAATCGGAAACACAAAGAATATTTGTCGCGAAATTATATATGACGAAACTTTACCAGTGTGAACTAGAAATGATCGATAAAAAATTTGAAGATTAAAATAATATCCTCAAGTGTGAAAGATTGTTAAAAAGCAATACAAGATAAATAGTGGTAACGTCAAAGCGTGGGATGACAATGTAATCGAAGATTATTGGATTAGTATTATCAGCACGTGGTTGTAGTGTCTGACGAAGGACTGACAGGAGTCTGGTCATCATGGCCCGCCTCGCTAACAGTGCGGCGCACTTGTGCCAACGTCTGCAGGAGCTGTATCCTCACAAGCTGCAGCTGGCTAGCAAGCAGGTTCATCATAATGTAAATATATTTTGGATTTACTACAGCGTTTCAAAATAGAATGATTTTCGGGATGATTTGTTTCAGATTGTCATAAGGTTTTTTTTTAAACTTTGTATTATGATTGTTTTCTGTACATAAACTCTAGATTTTAAACAAATTTCTTCGACCGAAACCGGCACTGTCTGCAGTCCAGTAAATTACAGGATGTCTGCCATTTCTTTAACTGTAAATGGATGTCCGATTTCACGCCATATCCGTTTTCGTTTCTAATTGCATCGACTATAACTTGTGCGAATGTCGAATCGCCAGCCCTTTCATTAGCTGTAACTATATATAACTGGATTATTTTTGATGTATATTCCGAGCATCCCGCCACAGCTTCACACGAAAAAATGATGTGCACAATCCTTCATCATTTATCGCTCTTTCTATTGGTGAAAACCGTATCAAAAACCGTTGCGTGGTTTAGAAGAAGTCAGCGGAGAAACAGACAGGGGCAGTCAGCGACTTAGTTTTATACTATTTAGAGGTTTAAAACAATTTATAATAGATCGTTGCCTAAAAATATGAACACCCAGTTAACGACCAACTATTACAAAACACACTAAATTAAAAATGCTAAATAGCAACACCAGAAAAAATCTTGTATATCTTTTGTAAACTCCGTTTACAATTGGCCTGTAGTGTCTGTGGCAAAGACAATAACTTCTTTTGTTTAATCATCCGCTGCATTGTTATCACAGTCAATAGTGTCGAAATTGGACTCAAGGCTCCGTTATCAGAATGTCCTTTGTTCATGTCGTCCACGGGTATGGTCCTATATGGTTTTAATTACGAAATCTGGATGTAAATTTGTGTCTAATTTAGGTAACAATGTACATTATAAGATCTTAGAAAAGCTTCTTCACTCTCTTTATAAATCATCGATTTCATCATCATCATTTTCCATATTATAAGCAGTTACTAAACTTCTTTAAGGTACATTAAGTGCACACAGCACTTTAAGGAGAACATTGGAATCTTCATTTGCGTAGAATTTGATAGTCTTCTTCATCGTCGGGTCAATGGTTTATATTGCGATGCGAAAACCTTGGCACGTCGTTGTCAATATCATTGACTTTGGCCTAACATTAGCAAAGGTCTTCAATTGTTTTTGGGTTAAGGATCAATAGTTTAGGCATCGGCTGAATCTAATATTGTCTCAAAAAATTCAGTTCTTATAGTATCATTTTCCTCTTCTTTTTGTCCTTCGTCTCTTACGAGATTAACATTATCATTATCTTAATCAAATTCAATAATTATTGTGAAAGTGTGCCTTATATGGCTTTATTGTTATTTTATCCACTTTAATTAGCTCTATCGTATGTAGTACTTAATCCCTATCATTGAGGAAATGTTAAAGATAATTGTTTCTGAATGTTTATTACTTTGGCGAGTATCGTTGTGGTTAATCGAATTCACGTGAGACTTGGCAGTTGTCCGGCGTTCTGTAATCAAAGATTCTGGTTAACATTAAAAATAAAAAACAACTTTAACCACTTAAGTATTGTACTGTTTATCTATCAAGCCAGTCATTGCTGGATATCTGCTTTGTCTATTTTTTTAAAAGACGCTCCATTGTAGACCACATTCATCTCTTACTATCAGGCGATATCGAGGTTAAGAACGAACTCATAGCGAATAAAAAAGTTAAGTCATATTCTACCTTCCAGCTGTTTTATAAGAATCAATAATCGAAAACCTTCCTAGAATCATGATAAGCTCCGACTCAATTGTTCAACCGTCTGCGCCCGCGCCGTTGTCAATATATTCCAATATTTGCAGATCCTTGTAAATCTCGTCTGACATTCAAGCACAGTTTTCTATCACCATCTGGAACATTTATGACTATAATATAATATTTTATTTCAATCGTTTGTTCGATAGTTTTATTACTTTTAAGCCTTCTGAGCACAGTATTGGCGATACTATATTTATTGTGGTATCGGAACTAAGAGTAATCCATTGTAAAATAATTAAGATATTACTTTCTGGTGTTATCAGCCAATAATTTTGCTTAAGTACCCATACAATCTTAGATGGCAATAAATTATAATAATTGATGATTTTATTGAGGAAAGTTAATTCTTTATTATCGATAATCAGATCTCGGAACATGAGTTGAAATCACCCTCTTTGTGTAGGTACAGTCAAACTGTTTGTAGTATCTTTAGTAAAATTCGCTTCGGATGGGTCATGAACCAAGCTTGCCGATAGTACCATTGATACCATTGAAGTATAGAAGTTGTGTTCCGATACGGTTCATTTCACAAGCAAAGCATTAATATGTTGGCGGACCCACTGACCCGTGTTCGACAACACACTAACGCGTTCACAGACTGAAATAATAAAAATAACCAATACGTTCTGAATGTAAGTCGTTACTACAATTGAGCCTAATTGGCATCCGTATGAAATTCACGTGAACCTACAATAGGCAATTTCCCGTAATTAACTGTTCACGTGCAGGATCTATTAAAAAACAATGAAAAACGATGATATTTTTCCTTTTAACTGCTTGAGGGAAAGACTGAAGGTATGATAAAAACTAAAGAATTTAAAACAAAAAATAATAATAGGTAGTTAGGCGGAATACTCTCACACCATCATCATCCTTTTATTATTCCCACTGCTGGGACACAGGCCTCCTCACTGTGAGAGGGAATGGGCCGTCATTCACCACGCGGGCCCGCGGATGTCACATGTCTTCGTTTTCTTGGTTCTAGAACATGCCGGTTTCCTCACGATGTTTTCCTTCACCGTTTTGAGAGCAGTGGTGATGAAATAATTTACACAAAATAAAATGCGCGCCTGGGTTCGAACCCACGACCTACAACTTGTAAGTCGCGGCCGTTACCACTGTTCAACCACTGCTCGCACCATAATCAGTCTGGAAATGCCATTAGAAGGACTACCCCTGTTTGTGAATAGGCTGTAATCCATCACGCAGAGCCGGACCCAATGCCTATTGGTGGATGTCACATGCATTAGAATATTAGGTACTACGACTACGGGGATGATTGTCCTATGTTTGAACTAAACGATAAAATTGTTTGTCCATCTATATTTTACTTAACGGTTATCTACAGGAAACTTGATCCTATTTTGAAAATGCTTTCACTTAAAGAGAGCTATACTGTAAGTGTGTCATATAGATTACTTTTTATCTCGAAGAAATGCACGGTTCCAGTAGTGTATACCACGGAAACAAAGCCGATGGTACAGCTAGTATATCATAATCTTATTAATCGAAGCAACAACACAATCAGCCTGCAATGGGAACATCGGTACTGAGACTCAGTCAAGCATCCTGTCTGTAAAATGGAATGGACCGAAAACGATTGATCGGGATGAAAATCGGTTAAAATCGAGTGTTTTTAGCCTACCTATAACCAAATAACAATAATACAAAAGTCACTCTAGTTATTTCTATAACCAGTATATTTAATTAATCCCACTAACTCAATTTGGTCGGTTCGCCGTATTTCTATTAATACCGTACGGGGAATCGCTTCGCCCAGCACAGTGTTCTGAACATTTTTTGCGATGTTTTCCTGTAATTATTATATCTATCGGAGTATGCGGTGTTGTGGTTTTAAGCGTGGTGGACTTGTGATACTGATACAGTGATACGGGAGGTGAAGGCTTGCTTGTGTAGACTAGTGGCCTTCCTGTGGCTTTGTCTGTCAATGATTTTCCAATTTTTGTATACTCGTAGCAATTTTACATGATCCGTATCAACCGGCTCGCGTTTAGGAACAGATGCCTTAGTGCAAGTTTTTTAACGTACTCGACCGCGTTAACGTATGTTCTCTTAGTCAATTTGTATACAAAACAGAGGTTTCCCCTTATTAACACGAGTAAAAACTGGAAATGAGACCACAGATGTTTGACTATGAACATAAACGATGTAAGGATCGTATCAGGTGGTGTAGCCCTAGTTAAATATTTAGTTTTTTTTTTGTTATAGCGGCTACAGAAATACATCACCTGTGAAAATTTCAACTGTCTAGCTATCACGATTCATGAAATACACCCTGGTGACAGACAGATAGATGGACCGCGGAGTCATAGTAATAGGGCCTCTTTTACCGTTTGGGTACGGAACCTTAAAATATACAGTCGAATTGAGAACCTCCTCCTTTTTATATTCAAATCGGTTAAAAATAAGCAAAGTGCAAGTGTGCATGCCATATCTCGAAATCCTAATCTATTGTTATAAGAATATACAACCGACCACCAAGATATAAAATATTAAAATATAAAAAAGATAACACTTGTAATAAAACCTACACAGATACACCTTACACACTTAGGTGTCATCTACAATCTCCTCCTGGAACATTATGAGAATTCTACCTGATACCGTAGTTACTTGAGCGTCGTCGGAGACACTTATCCAAGTGTTATCTCCGTATCAGCATATAAAGTGGCTAACTTCTTGAATTGACAGTTACTGTCTGTAGTCTTAGAAGTAGAAAATGCTGTGAACAGTTGATAGATTTAAATATTATTGCTTTGTCACCCATCCACTGGAGGATTTTGTTGAGCAGGTTAACTTACAGTAGTTTTTGTTTTGTTTTTGTAAATATCTTTCTGTCCGTTTCCTGTGTGTCTCGATTGAGTGTGGGGACTTGGGTTCGATTCCCGGGCAATACGTTTTTGTGATTTTTTATTAGGAGTAGCAGCAGCCTGAGTGTTAATAGCAGTATTATCATCTTCTATCACAAGGATATAAACATTACTGGCGTTTGGGTACTCTCCACATCTCTGCCTATACCTCTAAAGAATATAAGCTTGATATTAGGTTAATCTGTCCATAGATCATGCATATCAAGTAGCTATATCATTATCATGTTGTTTTGATATCCAAAAAAGCCCATAATAATAATACATGTTTGTTCCATCGGAGATAAACATCATTCAAATATGTCTGACAAGCAGTCGGACAACGTCCATTCATAGTGACAGAACAAAACTATCTTATCACATACTGAAGAATACTGAAACATTCATACAAATTAGCCAAAGAATATTCAAACTTATGAATAGGATATAAAGTTTGTTCTGGCGTTTTATCACATACTGAAGAAGACTGAAAAATATGCCAATAATAAATTAATCTTATGAATAAGAGATACAGGTTAATTTTGCTTGTATTGGGTATGGTTAGTCAGCCGCTTGCATAGCAACCCCTCCGATAGTTATTTGTTTATTTATTTGAATGAGTATTGATAGCAATGTGCTGGCACTTAATGTAAACAGTATAGTAATCGACATTGCATAATAACTGAGATAATTTTGTTTAATGGGTGTGGTTGGTCCAGTTAGGTGGCAAGGCCATGTGCTCCGGTTGGATTGTTTTAAATAGCATAGATAAATGTATAAATACTAATTAGCTTCAGTTGCACTCCGGTTGAGGTCTTTAAACTTTAAAGTCATTGATATTATTGATTTTTGAAAAAAAATCTTCTGTCAAATTCCTCAAAAAAATGTCAGTTATTAACTTTTTATAAGAAGGGCTCATGCCATGATTATGTGGTTAACTGATAATCAGTCAGCAAGGGGTTAAGACAACTGTCCTTTAAGCCTTGGGTGCGCGAGATGCACACTCGGCAAACTTAATCGCTCACGGCTCCACCCAAGGGTCAACCGCCAGCTTTGCCGAATGTACTTTCTAGTATCGCTGTTAGTTTATTATAAACTAGCTTCTGCCCGCGGCTTCTCTCGCATAAAAAGTGTTATATCATCCCTATGTATCTCAAAGTATCTCCATGCCAAATTGCATTTTATATTTATTCGTTTTGAAATCTTTATAAGATACAAACACTTCTTCTTAACGACAGGCAGGACAAGGAGAGGCTACACACACCGACCATAACGTTATCACAGATTAGTAATACCTGCTGACATTCTCGATAGAGGTTTTTGGGATTAACACTTAATAAAAACACATTATAAAAATAATGTTGTATGGTAAACAACAATCGCCCCTTGTAGAGGCTATTTAGGTGCGGGTGGCGAAACACGTTTTCTCCATATGGCAACCATAGTCCTTCACGCTAGCTGTCTTTCAGGATTGTTTTATTTATACGCTGTTTCAATACACATAGTAAATTCTTGAATGGCATGTGTATATTTACATATTTTGCACCTGAACTTGAGAAAAACATATTTTTTAGATCTTTATCTGAGACTGACTTGCTAAAGTAAGTCATAAACGTTCTTTCATCTTATTATTGAATGTTCACGTCCTTGCAAAATGAAAAGGAATAAAATGAAATATGAAATAATTAAAGAAAATGTTAAGTAATACCTAATATTTTGTATAGGTACAATCTGGGTACCAACGTCATGCAACAGTACTCCAAATTGGTGCTTCAATCAGCCTCTTACCAAATCTTAATAGGCAATTTGTTTGTGTACAATATTCCAACAATCAATTTTAGATTGTTTTTTAGATATTTTATTACATACTAGCTGACCCCGCGGCTTCGCTACCGTCAACCTACCACCAATCTATCTACCCTACCTACCCTACCTTCCCGACCCACCCTACCTACTCTACCTATCTCCCCTGGTATGAATGAGAATAAGATACAAAATAGGCGCCAATATCGTTGGTGGAACTAGACCGTACAAAATAAATCATGCAGACCTACCCTTCCGAGCATGTACTCGTAGGATAGGGTTATCCTACATGCTCTACTTACCCCTCCCTACCTACCTACCACCCTACCCCACCATTCAATTTGTTAACCATTCATTTGAATAAGAATTTATACTACAATACGAATGTAACCAACTTTTGTTTCTACCAGCGATCTAATTAAATTTTAGAACATAAAAGCTGCTATTGTGACTTAACTATGATAGTGAGATATATTCTCTCGCAGCCTTTTTTGTAGTTAATATGTACTATATGATTAAAATACTCATGTACTTTAATCAATCAAGCAATCGGGTTTTTTGGATTTTTTTAATTGTGACGTCTATTTTCTCAAAATTCCAAGATAACCTAACATTATTTTTCTTTCAGGAAGGATATAGATGTCCTAAAAGATAGCAAGCTAATGGATCGTCTCAGGCCTAGGATAAAGTATATTGTCTTTCTTTTCTGATATAATCTCTATGTACTCAAAGAAATGCATCATTTACGTATGTAGGTAACAAACAGCAACATAAGTAATATGATGACGATCAATCAGTAGACGTCGAAAAGGGCTTAACTTGTCACCGAAATATTTTTGTCTGTGTAAAAATAGGCTGACTATACAAAGTAGGATTTTGTTTATGTTATTATCTAAGTAATGATGTCTGTAAGTTTTCTTATTTCGTCATAATCTCCTATAAAGAAGTATAAATCTAACTTTAAACGAGCAATTCTTGTATATATATATGATCTGAATCTCGTTTCGGTTTCGGGGGCGATAAATTGATCTAGATAGGTTTAATTTTTAGTAAACGTCGTTTTCTCTATTTTCACCCGACTAGAGCTCGTCGCCCAGGTACTTATTATTAAATAATAATAATAAGTATCTTGACTTGACTCGCGAGGTGGTCGACATGTGGGATGTGGACATAGCGATCATTGTACTGGTAGTCGTGTCGGCCAATGGCTTAATAGCCACTGCTCGACCAAAACCTTAGGAGGCTCTCATTAGGCGGCTGGGTCAAGGGCCAGATCCAAAAAGCGGACCAGCTGGACACGGCTCGTATTGTTAGGAGGTTCCTCTCTCTGGAGCCCTGACCGCCGGTAGCTTGGACCCTGTCAATGCAGTACTGGCCGTGCGCCGGCTCGGAGCCAGAATATCAATATTGAACCTCCTTTTGGGCAGTTTTGTTTGCAAAATATTCTTTGATTTACATATTTATGAAGAAATTCTAGTCATCAATTATTCCGAGTAAAAATATTTTTAAACATCCAAGTCGTTTTGGAGGAGTACCTATCCAAAACTAGCGAAAAAATATTGTGTTGTTAATTATTTTTTTAAAGCAATACTATTAATTACACGAAAAAAGATGTTTCACAAATAATGTACGCGATTACATAAAAGCATGTTTCACAAATAAATTTTATTTTTTTCAAACGTTGCAACCTAGCCGTTACTAAGGAGTATGCTTTAGAAAGCGACCGTTTTATGGCACTAAAGCGGTGGTAGGCCCTTAATAATAATAATAAAGAGGCGTGCAATGATTGTTGACATTACCGTCCCGCATGATGGGAACCTCGTGAAAGCCGAGAATGATAAGAAAATCAAGTATCTTGAATTGGCTCGCGAGGTTGTCGACATGTGGGATGTGGACACAGCGATCATTGTACCGATAGTTGTGTCAGCCAATGGCTTAATAGCCACGAGGCTCGACCAACACCTTAGGAGGCTCTCGTTAGGCGGCTGGGTCAAGAGCCTGCTCCAGAAAGCAGTACTGTTGGACACGGCTCGTATTGTTAGGAGGTTCCTCTCTCTGGAGCCCTGACCGCCGGTAGCTTGGACCCTGTTTCCGATACCGGTGGGCCTCTATTTTTTATATTTTTAATGTTTTTTTTACAACTTTTTAGTTATATTGTTTAGTTTATTATTCATGAAGAATTGAAGGCTATTGTGGAAGCGGATCCATCGCAAACCACGTCCGAGTTAGCTGCAGGCTGCGATGTTAGTGATAAAACTGTTTTAATCCACTTGAAGCAAATTGGGAAGGTGAAAAAGCTTGAAAGGTGTATGTTTGTTCCATAGGAACAAACATACACCTCTGGGCGTTCTAGAGCCCAAACGGGTTGGCCGATTTTGATGATTCTTACGTCAATCGATTCGTCTTAACCGTATAGCAACGGCGATAGATAACACGGCGAGTGTCAGTGGCTACATTAAAATTGGAAAATAGAAAAATGGCAGAGTTTGGGCGCCATATTGTGGGGGACCAAAATTTTTTGTCTTCCAAACCCATCGTGTGGGGTATCAAAAGAAAGGGTTTTAAGAGGTGATTACAAAAATATATAACACTCATTATGTTTAAATGTACTACCTAATTCTAAAAAAAAATACTAAAAAGTTGTAAATAAAAAAATATTTAAAAATAACAAAAAACCCGAAATTATTTTTTTACAGCTAAAATAATTTAATTTATAGATACTAAATTTTATATTTAATCTATTGTACAGAAATGGAACTAAGAATGTAAAGAATCTATTTACAAAGAAATATTTTGAGGATGCATTAGAATTGCAGACCTTGTACAAAACACACAAGAATCTAGCAACCGGTAAATCAACTATCAGTAAACACACAGCCCACGAGCCCACAGGGTTATTCCCGGATTAACAAACACTGCAGCACTTGACATTACCTACTTGATTACTTTGATAAGTAAAGCTAGCTAATATCTCTGCCCTAATGGCGAGGATAAACAGAATAACTACTGCTTTGTTTTACTGTTCTTTTTCAACTTTGGTTTCTAAATCTTCGTTCTTTGATGATTCAAATGGGTTTTGTTTCTTTCACTGTATTTACGCATAATAAATGATAGCTTGATTTATATAAATATCGTATTTACGCATAGTAGCTACTCTGTATATCTTAAGGGTTAGGGCACTAGAGCCTCAAAGCCTTCGCTTTTTCCTTTTTGAATGTATTAATTAAAAGTCGGTTGATTTTATCAATGCTGTGTTATAATTTATTGTTGCTGACTTGGGTTTAAAAACTTTTAGAAAACTGCCTTTAAATCTAAAGATCTTGCATTTATTAGCTAAATCTTGTCAATAACTTACTATTACATACAGCAACAATATGCAGAATTCATTATGTTTTTCTCGAGATGTGAGTACAATATAACGATTCAGAGAATATAACACTAATAAGCATTATAAACATCTACAGTAAGCACAGAACCACATCGATTACAATACAACTAAACTCTGCACATAGCGACATATATGTCTCCTAGTTACCGGTAGACGACATTGCAAGTATGCACTCAATCCGTACCGTTGGCGATACCGTAACGTTCCATACTACTCTTTAGATACGCATTGTGGCAGCTAAGTACAGCAATCACACTGTAAACTGCGATTGGCTAGGAAAAAGAAAGGTAGAAACGTTTATTTCAAATTGGCGACAATTTGTAACTAAAGTTTACTAAGCGTGAAGGAGTATAAGATCATTAAAGAAACGATGATAAATGTCTAGTAAGAAGGTTAATCAAATGATGATGATGATAAAGGAAGTGACTCTAAAATGAAAGCGGATCTCTATCAGCGTTTAGTGTGTGATCACAATTAAATTAGTTACAAGAACTAAGCAATCAATATGAATATGAGAGAATTGCAATACCCACAAGTCGTCGAATAAAAGGCGCAGCATTTCTTACTTTCAAGGTAAGAAGAGAACAAAAATTGCAGGTCGATGGCACTGACCAAAACAACAATGCAGATAAGCCAATCTTACATCCAAATAACTGTTCAAAGATAACAAAACAACTGCAAATTTCCCGTTTTGCATTTATCGGTAATGCCCCAAAGAAATATGTTATCACGACTTTTAATCGCACTTGAAACTTGGATACTAGTAAATACACATTATACACTTGTGAGAGATACTGATACGAGTTATTAAACAATACCTTTAATTTACGAAAACGTATTAAAAAGTGCAACATTTTTTAGTTTCGAGATGAGAACAAAAATTGCAGGTTGATGTCACTGGTCAAAACAATATCAACAACAATGCAGCTAACAGCCAATTTTACTATAAGCGATATGCAATTGTAAAAAGATAAACGAACTGCATATTACCAGCCTTGCATTTATCGGTAATGCCCCAAAGATTCTATCACCACTAATCACTACTATGTATTTGTGAGAGGCGCAGGTGTCTCTTCCGATAACATTGATCGATAATAATCGGTAAACAATCGATGGTAACCGATCACGTAATCTGTATGATAATGATCGTCCATTGTTACTGTTTACTGATGTACACTCGGGGGACGCGTGTTTGGCTGTATTAAAGTGTTAATTGTATCTGCGTAGGTTGTAGATAATGATAAGTTCCGGCTGAAGGATGGGTTGTTTGTTGTGATGAAACTGGCTGAAAACAAGCATGGGAATAGGATGCTTGGATTATGCCCTTCGATATCAACTCAAGTAGAAGGTTAAATATCTTTATTTTATGAAAAATGTAATCATTTTTTGATATCAACTTTATGGTGTTTATGTTATAAAAAAAGATAAAGATTGGAAAGTTAACAAATGTCTGCATTATGTTTCAAACGATAATGACGTAATGTAAAATAGGCGTGTGAATGTTTCAGTTTTGTAAGTCGGATTCAGAAGTGAAACGTGCTTGGATTATTGTCTCTTTGCTTATCTGCCTTCAGTCTTTTGATTGCCCAGAAAATTCTTTATCAAAAGATAATTACATACACCGCAAAATATGTGTTCTTATGTGTTTTGTGTAAATCGGATTCAGAAACAAACTTGCGTGGATTAGTGAGTATTTACCATATGGTTTAATTCTTTTGTCTAGTCAGTCTTGAAAATGTCAGAAAAGAAAGCACTGAGCTATCATGAAACCCAATCGTGATTCCAAGGTGAATCCATGACGGCTGATGACCGATCACAGTCCACGTTCGGGAGTCATTTATTACCACTGTTTATATACTTTATATATGTAAACATATGTATACGTGACGTACTTGTTTAGCGATTGGATATAAATGTATATATGTACACAGTTTATTTATTGTCGGACCGTTTTATTGACAGGTGAAAACTGTTTTGTAGAAATGGGAGACTGTGTTTGATGTATAGGATTTTCAAAACTGTTATATGATTTGATATCTTTTAAATGCCCGTTTTTCTCTTCTCTTCTGCCACCTCTTTTTATTCAGAGCTGCTAAGGAACACTCTTTCTTAAAGCAGCCCATCTCAATGTCTCCATCAGGGCTAACCACGATATTACTTCCCATGTAGGACCCATAAAGTCCTGAAGTAATAATTGCCAGAGTAAAAAATATATATGACTATGAAGCCAGTATATTTTAAGAGATTTGAAATTCCATAAAAACGTTGACTTAGTTGATGTGGCACTGGATGACGACTCATAGAGCGTCTTTCAAATATGTTAAATAAGTTTTTATATTTCGTGTGCTTTCGTAATCGCATGTGTGTGTGAATGTAATTGAAGCACTTACTTGCAGTCAAGTCAGTTCAGTTTACAATATTATCTCATCAAACTTGAGGTGGATGACGTGAGCGAGTTAAATGACGTGTCACATGACTTACAGGAGGCCAAGAAAAAGTTGATGTCTGTCAATATTATCTACGTATTATAGACGTAGATATTACGTTAAAGATAAATGCGGGTAGGTGTAATTGTCAACATGATATACCTGGGTATAAGTTTGAAGTTGGTGTCAAATATTTACGTAATTATCAAACATGAATCCATCACAAACGAACTAGTCTGCATTGTGAGGCTATATTTCTTATCTCTTTTGTATACTTTAATTTAGGAATGAGAACGTTAAGATCGTAGATTACACCTAGAGTTATATCTGGGATACAACCAGATAATTGTATTTTATCTGAGAGACACTCAATGCAATTAATGCTTTCATAATGAGCATTTTATCGTCCAGTTTTCAAAAATACTAATTAGAATACCACAAACACTTACAGGGATAAATATACTCGTTTGGTCATTAGGTCGTTGATAGATGATAACATGAGTCCTACATTGACGACATCTTACCCTTTTCATTACAGTACCTACGGTACTCTACAAATCTAATTCATTTACCTACTTTGTTTTTACTGACGTACTAAGGTTGTTTGGGACTCGGTAATTGGTTCTGTGTTGACACAAGTGTCGATGGCCGCCATTGTGTGGGATTGGCGCGTGTGCAGTTGCCGATACATGGTTACTAGACGATGGTAAAGATGTATTCAGATGGTTGTTAAAAGTCTGCATGACTACTGGTGGGATGTTATCAATATTTCAGGCGAAAGACTTCCACTATTGGACATGGGATGACCCCAAGCCAAATCGTTGGCACATCAACCGATTCTGTGCTTTCCGCTTCTAGGCGCCCTTTGCTGCTGGGGAGTTATCGGAAGATAATCGCTACAGCAAAAATGTTTACGTTTTTGGTCTTGGAGCTTTCAGATATTATTTTCTCACGGTTACTGCGTTGGGCTTGGTCTGAAAAGCCTCTCGTTATTGATACTGCTATATGTCGGTTGAATGCTAGTCAACATTATTTGATTCAGCATTTTCTAATGCATAGTTCAAGATGTGTGCGAAAACTCTTTCGCACACAGTCATGCTTCGGTGGTAATATTTATTCTGAACCCAAGAAAATACAACACGGAAGAGTTTATTATGTTAAAACGTATAGTTTGGCACGTTGATGTAAACACGCCTCAATTGAAACCGCGCACTTGTGTTAATAAAGTCGATCGCTATTGTCCATGGTAACACGCTGCCACAGACTGCTATAAATTGAAGAAAACACATTTTATTTTCCATAGCAACCATTTTCTTTTTAATTGTTTAGCAAAAAGTATTGACATAAACAAATGAATGAAGTTTGTATGAGACAAATAGCTCGTGCTGTATATTTCTACTTCGCTGTCAAATTAATATTTAAATAATTTATAATAATTTGTTTCAAAAGTAAAATTGTTCTGTAAAATTGTAGTTGTTCGAAAAGTTGTTTTTAATTACTTAAATCACCATGGTCTAGTTATAATCGTAGCTTCGATACGAATAGACTACGCTACTTATTTATGCATAAAGGATATTGTGACCAAAGTTTGGAAATATTTTTCAGGTTTCTGTGTCTAAATATTTAAAGTAAGCAAAAAAAATGGTAATTACAAATTACTGAAGCACTTGAAAATCTTGTTAAGTCTAGTACAACATTGACTATGCAATCTTCTATTAATACCTTATCTAATATTATTACATCAGTACCACAAAAAAGTTATGACCTCTACGCAGCGCAGATGGTAAACACCGGTCATTCTAACTACGTAGCAATCCGTAGCATTTCGTAGCACCTACGTAGACCTGCGTAGACTCGCGTAGCAACCGACAATCTGCAATGCAGACTTCTGTGGAAAAATGCTCTACTTTGACATGAAAATTATTTTTATTGTGTTCTTGTCAATTCTTGAATTTATGTACTTAGATTTTTCCCGTGTGATCCGATGATCCCGTATCATTAAGGTTGAGATACACGCACGAACGATCCATATTTTTCCATCAATTATTGTCTATTTGATGTTAATTGCTTGGCTTTGTCTTTGGACGAACGTGTGGGAACCTCAAGCTATAGCAAGTACAATGGCTTAGTTGGTAGCTGAGCGTCGGTAGATTTGGACGTTTTATAGACCTCTAAAGAGTTGTTATATAAGCATAGTCAGTGGAGTGAAAGTGTTGTATTGAAATTCAAGTTTTTGTCTTCGGCAGTGTCGGTCTTAGATTTGTAGTTGAGGATAGGAATTTTGAAGAAAATTCGATGAGTCAGCGTTGAAACCCGTATGTGAGTATCTTCTTGGTCTTTAAAAAAATAATTAAATTAGGTAATTAAATATTTTTTGTCTATTCGCGTCAAATATTGAAACAATAATAATGTTTTACTATTCTTGAATAAACCATAGGTAACTAGTAGAGGAAATAATCCAGGATTTGTCACAATAAAATTATATTTAGTACAAAATTCTCCTAAATTTCTGACGTCAATCACGAAATATGTAAATTAAGGTCTCAGTGTACGTATTTACAAATGTATTTACGTATGTAGACTTTTGTAAAAAAATACGTATTACTGTATTTACTTAAACATAAGTACAAACTTCGTTGAAGAAAACAAGTTAAAGATTCAAAAGCTTATTACTCGAGACATATTTTTAAGTACTGCTACAGCACCGGCTATCGCTGAAAACCAGCGCTGTGGATCTGCCTTGCACGTGAGGCCCAGCATTATGATGAGCGATGACCGTTTTGCGTGGTTGTAACGCATACTTTGTTGTATTCGTATTTTTGTTACTTATTCCTTTTGTTGTTTATGGTATGGGTCGAGCCTGATGCAAATAAACTCTTTTTCTTTCTGTCTTTCTTTCTTTAATTAATTTGTGTTCATCTTTAATGCTAACAAACTACATAAACATTTCGCGTAGTTTTTCTAAGATGGCAAATAATGTCACATATTAATTATATATATCTGAAAGATAAGTGCAAAGATATGAAGGCTTTAGACAGCCGAGTTCAATCATTGGAAAGGTCACTTAACCTCGCAATCTCACCCAGTGTACCTTAGAGAAAATTGTATACCGTCTTGCACAAACCTAATATCCAATAGAAAGTCAGCACACTTGTATTCAAAGAGAGAAAGATACGCGTACGCGCGTACTACCGGTGTTCTTTTGATTTCTCTCTATTGACTGCGACGAGTATATTGTGTTTGTAAGTTTGTCCATTGATACACTGCGATTCGTAATAGGTACTGTGAGGTACGGGATACTTATTACTACAGACATATTTTTTTTTATTAAGATTCATAATCAAATTCAAAATAAGAGTTATTACTTCCCAGAAACTGATCCTTACTAACGACACTATCAGATGATGTTGTAATTATAAGACAGCAGTTTTTTTTTAATTCGAAACACTTCTAGAAAATCAATTATGGATTTTTAATTTTCATAAAAATCAGGTCCAAGACTCCTTTGATTGTTTTTCGCTAATCCTCATAGTTTCGGATATGGCCATCCACGCCCACTTGAAAATCTAGGCCTGTATTTCGTCTCTCATTGAGGCCAAACAGTCAATCCTTTTCATATATTCTTTAAATTTTCTTTGTTTCAAAATGTACCATTAAATTATAAATATCCGTGGAGGTCGACAGGTGCTACTATTCATGGAGGCCAGATTTACAGTACTTACCTCAGTTTCTTATTCAGTAAAACAAAAATAACTATGCTTGTTGCTAACAATACATCTCGGTATTTGTACTTTTGTTGTTCCATTTGTGGTTGACGGTTTCTAAATAATGAATTATTTGAATAAATGACAACATGGCTGTTTAATTGTAAATAGCTCTTTTAATATTTTTTATGAAAATTCGTCATACAGGTTCTGTGTTCTCCAATGATGTTTATAGTTTTGTGTACTTCATTATTTCTCAGAAAATGTAAATACCTAATTTAAAGACACAATTTATTACGAAACTTAACAGAAATAGCTGTCTTGTTGTCATTGTATTATTATGTTTTATGAATACTTAGTTTCTGTTTGAACGAGGCTCATAAATAAATCTGTATCTAATTTAGATAAACCTAACTCACGTTTGGAATAACCATGTGCTTTTGTTTAATAAATAATATTTTTACAGTGACTCATTTGACTAAGATTATGAAAAACTAGATATGAATTTGTAACATACTCACAATAATCTTATCTATTAGTACTTAAACAACCACTTCGGAATATATAAGCTTCTTCAAAAACTAGTCATTTTAGCTGGCGAAAGGGAAAATGGATTCAATTACTTAAAGAGATAATCAAAATACTTGTGCAACATAGCAAAATCTTCAAGATCTTGTTGGCATCTGCGATTTACGATACCATTTTTATTGCTATTTCTATGTACATTTTATCTTTCTTTCTTTCAATTTTCTTTTTCGAAAAGAATTTATAAAGGGAATAATATGCATGGCATTTCATACAACATTGTATTCACTGTTACCAACAAAACACTGTTTATTTACTGTCACCACAAAATCCTTTGCGCTTAACTTCTTAAGACCAAAACCACAAACATCACGAAATAATCGTAAAAAAAGGTAGTAGTTATAACTTGTTTCCATTATCTATCACAATTTGTAGCGAAGCAATCACAACAATTCCAACATCGCACCACGCCACGTGAGAAAGCAAACGTGATGCTACCACATCACAATGATCATAATGATGAATTTGTAAAATGATTCAAATCATGTCTCGGTCCGTGAGACCTTGTATACAATGAAAGCGGAGAGACTATGGGCGGTGGCGGATGCGATTAGGCGGCTACAGTGAAAAGAAAACATTTATTCGACAAGGAACACAACAGCAATGAGTACAAAGTTAAGAATCATCATAATTTCAGCCGAAATCCATCCACTGCTAAACATAGGCCACCTCCAAGTCTCGCCACGTTGATTGGTCTCGTGCTACTCGCATCCAGCGGATAAAGTAGAAAGTAATCAATAGAAGAGACCAAGACAGATAAAACTGCTCTGAGTATACCGAAAATGCATCGCGAGTTGTTTTATCGGGTGGTTTCCACAGGTTAATACAATAGACAGTTACTCGCAAACTAGAACTATCAGTATGACGCTAACAAGCGGATAGAAAATTTTGAAAACCACGTGCGATATCGCTCAGTCCCGTCGCTCTAGGCACTTGCCGTACCATGATGGACACAAAAGGCGATGTTGTAATGTTGAATGTCCGCTCCCGCCAAGCTCCTCTCTCCTCACCCTACACGAGGCCTAAAGATCAAGATCCCTTTCAAACAGATTAGATCTACAAATAATATGGTTCTCAAACACGCCATTATTATTCGTGTCTTTTTTCCTGTTACCATTGTTGGAGTAGTTTTTGATAACTAAGAGTCTGTAGTTCGAGGCCGAGTTGAGGTGCCTCGGTGTCTGACACGTGAAGTGAGGCAAAAGATGCTTTAATGCATGATGTTCTGGGAAAACCTGTATTTCCATAATTGTATTATGACTGTTGCATAAAGTGTGAAAGATCATTCTTGTTTGCATGATCAGAATGAGATAAAGGTTGCCATTAAGTCGCATATATAGCAAGACAGTTTTGTTATATCTTCAGATAGACAACGATGGACTTATAGAAATGAAAATTACAGGTATAAATATTGTTGATGTTAATATTCGTTCATATAGTTTTTATATTGTCTATATGAAAGTGATTTTATTTACCATAATCGTTTTCAAAAAATGTTTAATTCTTTGCCTTCAATATCTTTTTTTGTAAACCTGAACTGCCCCACTCCTGGGCAATCTTGGCTGGGATGCCGCCATTCTTTAATTCTTTTCATTTCTCTCTGTGTTGTGCTTCTTTACGCCATTTCTCAAGGAAGCCATCCAACACGTCCCGCCATCTCTGCCTCGATCTATATATTTATCTATCAATTTTGTATCATCGCTGAAAGACTATATAATTTTGAAACTATTTGAGATTCAGCTCTTCCTGAATTTCCTAAAAATCCTTCATCAATTTGGTCGTATGTAATGAAAAAGATGAATGTAAAATTTTCGCGTGTATTGTTTGCATCTATGTATATTGTTTAGCTATATATACTATGCTTTTTGAAGACATGTCATTATTGCATTCTCTAATCAACATACCGACGATATAATCAGTATATATCAGCATCGATCTTGCAATTATAATTCGTTTCATTATCATGTCTTGGTGGAATATTTATGTCGATTGTGTTTTTAGCCTTATAAAATCCACGTGAACGATTCGTGTCTCCATTACTCTAGGTCGTTTTCAACTCTAGGTATGTATTTATTGGTTGGTGATTCCCCTGTTGCGTGCAGAACATTTTCTTCACATGAACTTCTTGAACTACGAATAATATATTATGAACTAGAGTTTTTATGGCAGAACTAAAAAACTTACTTTACTTTTCCTCATTGAAACTTTTTGCTTCTACTCATTATTAACTCTATAACTAAACATTTCTGGATACCTACTTCCTTCTGACAAAAATCTTATTAATAGTCCGAAGTCTGGGTTTTTTGTGGCTAATAATTCCACCACCCTGAATTGCTGCCCGGCTAGTGGGAATAGACTCCCCCGAAATGCCTACGTGGAACTTCTGACTAACTAGTCGATTGTAGGTGTAAGTGCCTTCTTATAATAACACCTCCACCTCCTCTTCTCTGATTCACAGGTGATTCGACATTAATTTGGGAAAAAATTACGCAATGGGAAATCCTACCTTGGAATGTTGGAATTCAGAATAATATACGCGCATATATTTATTTTAACATCGCCGCGTTTCAGCATTCCACAATCTCACCTAGAGAGGACAGGCTGAGCAAATAGATGTAAAAGAAATCTCAGTTTTGTCAGTATCTTCACTTATCTTTATTACTATAAGTTTACGTGCAATCTATTTATGTTGGGCTATTTATAGATCTGAGATGGCATCTTGCTTTGTTCTTAACTTATTAGATTATATTGTGCAATTTATAATATTGTTGTGTCACATTTTAGTATTCGTGTGTATGTATTGCAGAAGGGATTATGCAGAAATTGTCTAGTGTGTATTGTGTAGAAAACATTTTTTTTTATTGTTAGGCTCGCGTTTGACTATCTCGCCTGGTGGTAAGCGATGATGTGGTCGGCGGTGGAGCACGCTTGCCTAGAAGTAACCCAATCGCTCTTATATCTGTATTGTGTCTGTTCTTGTATCTGTCTTATATATGTTTAAATCACGGGTGAAAGGCATTGTCTTTTTAAATCCATTTTACATTTTTCACACGTGATTATTATCCCAATATCACTTGATCCAGACTCTACGTCTATACGATAAGTCTTCTAAATTCTGCTTGGAAACAAAACATGGAGATAAAAACAAATGCGATATATTCTGAAGCAGATAGCTATATCATACTTTAGGCTGTAAACATACTTATCGACATATTGTTTTTTTGTACATCTGCGTCCTGTTATTTCGCATTGATTCTTCTTCCGCCTTCCGCGTTTGATAGGATTGAGGGATGGGTAATCCCTTGTGAAGTAAATTCAAATATCGCCAACAAAATTGACCGTTTTCTCTTCTTCATCTTTAGTCCTATCTCAAGCGATAAGATTATTTGATTTGATTTTAATCTCGCATCCGTAAAATCGGTACCTATATACAAAGATTTATTTATAGTCACTGCTCGAATAATTTTTGAGTACGGTAATTAACCAAAATCAAATATAGTGCCACGGGATGTGGGACTGATTTTCGTACAGGGGCTTTTGGCCATAGTAAATATCATATTTATGTTAGCAATGTGCGTTTTGTTTGTGTGGAATACTTCACATATCTATCTTTTCTTTAACGTGTATGTTCAGCTCATCATGTCTTTAGTCACCTAACACATTACATCTTTATTATCTTATGTCGAGCCCTCTTGAACTAATCCGCTGTCCAAATTATAAGTTATCATCATGACAATGCATATTTTCATAGATTATCTTGTAAATGTAAACAAATATAAATGAGCACATGTTGTTTTTTTGAAAATTACTTGTCCCTGTTTTGCAATCTTTGTATCAATTATTGTGACAATTTGATTCAGTGGATGAGATGACATAATTTAGATGATATATGATGGTTGATTTCACAACTGTGCAGTTACTGAAAGATTATAATTATAATTTATTTCCATTTATACAATGCGTTTCAGATTTATATTTTGGTCTAAGGCCAAGTTTTTTTTTTTTATTACAGCTTAACTAAATGTTTTTGGAAAACAATCATTAATAATTTACCGCTCTTGCTCAGCTCATACATAACTGATGAAATAATTCTGTCTCTTTCCTACTTTTCATAACTCGAACAATAACAAGATATGCCTCGTTGACATTCAAATATCAATAAAAAGTAAATCCTTTAGATAAATAGATAAACATGTTGTTAATACTTTAAAAGCGAGATATGGTCGGGGAAGTCCTGTTGTGCTATATTGTAAATTCTTACCGTGAAAATTTAGGTGCAGTAAATATGAAGTGAGCTGTAGAAATATCTAATCACGGTGGAATGATAGTTCACTGCAAGCTACCTAAACTCGATTTGAAATAACATTAGACAAGTTTCCAAATCTTTTTACAGTCCGTTCAACCGATTTTGAGTTCTATCCCGTATACATAAGGATGACATAAAAAGCATAAACCTGTTACCAAAACCAACTATTTACTACAGCTACCATTTGTCGTATCACCAACGCAATAGAAGTCAAAATCAGTTGGTATAAGTGTTTACCGTGAGACGATACAGAATGGACCGGCTCACAATGTCATAAAATAGAACAGAATCATATGAAGTAACATACGTTACTGGTATACCGTTTGGTTCAGAAATGTCGCTATTATAATACTTGAATCATTCATCATTAGACCGAAAGACTCTCGAACAATGACCCCAAACTTTTCCAAAATAAGTAAGTTAGGTCACTCTGAAACATGCCATTGTAACAAATAGAGTACAAATACATAAACCAATAAAAACTCAAATAATCAAGATAACAATTTATTACCTTCAAATATTTTTATTATAATGGCAGTTCATACTACGCACGCGAACTTATTTGAGTATCTATAGGCTAATTTTGTTGTCACACTAACCTCGTATAGAGAGTTGAACGAACTTGAAATGCGGCGAAAATATTCCGCTTCACCTGCACGTTTTAATAAACTATTAATTAGTAAATGTTTTCTGTAAACAATAAATATTTGTAAACAGAAATGATAGTGCCGTTCATCTAATTGAGGAAAAGGAGAATTGCTAATTGCAGAAGATGATCTTGTACAAACCAAAACACGCATGGACCAAGGTATTTACACGGCATTATTCATAATGCCGGGGCTATTATAAAAATGCCCAATATGAGTAGGCAATATGATTAAAACTATTGAAATAATTAAATAGACCGGGCTTTCTGAATAATGCCCATCACTTATTGGGCATAGTAATAAAAATATGTGTTTAACATTATTTTAATGTTGACATTGATTTTAATATAGAATAGGCAAGTATGATTTCTATTTATACCACTTATTTCTGTCTGCAGGGACTAAAGTAACCTGATTATGAAGGAGATGACCGAAGCTAACCTATCAGTGTCGGGGCGCCCTAAGCTCCCGAGCTCGCTTCGCTCGCTCTTGAACTAATTCATTAACTATAATTATCGAATTGCCCAACCGTAACATAGCAATATTCATAATGTCCAGACAAATATTGAAAATAGCTAACAGATTAATACAGAAGTTTAAATCAGTATTCATTACATTGCCTGATTTGACATGATTCATAGTGCCCTGATTAATCAGTTGGATGAGAACAAAATACTGCCATTCCATGGAAACTTGGAAGAACGTTCTACTAAAGTATTTGGAACAGCTGATTCGTTTCATCCAGAATGTAGAGTTGCTATTGTACTGCGTATTTTCAAAGACTTATAAAATTATGCAATCTCTGACACGAGTATTATCATGATAAGTTTTTATGTTCAACGTGTAAAACAAATACCGAAAATCGTTTCCCACATCTACAAAACAGTTCTAGAACATTCGCAGAACAATTTACAATAACGCTAAGCCAAGCCATCTGCCCATTACTCTACGCATAACGATATTTTTGTATTCTCGTAAAAAATAACCTCAACCAACGTCCTAACAATTATTTTGTAGAAAAGGTTATCAGTCAAAAATCTCAGAATGTTTGTAATGTGATTCATAGGCCCAACCGCACTGACGCTTGAACCTAAAAATATATTGAAAACATTGAATTTAGCAAGAATTTACAAATAAACGTAAATAACCCGTGAGTAATGATGGATTATAAATAACTAATATCTGAGATATTTTTACACATTTATCGTTATGATTAAATTCCGAAATCCGTATCATTCTCTGCGAATGACGCGACTCAATCTGCACCTAATCCAAATTTCTATGAAAAAGGCTCAATATATTTTCACCCTGTGCTGAACAGCGATATTCTGTTCCGCTACAGAACACTTTCATTGACGCGGTATCTCTGATAACACCTGATATCGAATAATTAAGCCAGCTACCACCTACGAGTACATGTTCCCACTAGCTTGTCGGCTTAGCTCTCTTAGCTAGCTCAGTCTTCGCGCAACACCCGTGCGAAACACACGCGTGATCAACTGAACATTACCTTTTATCTTCAAGTGCTAGTTTATTTTTATCCCGTATCTTTAAATCTTCAGTGATTGTGTTAACATGCCTACCGAAGTTTGTGAGAGATTCATGGCGAAATTACTAAGGATTGTGAGTTTTCCCTTTTTTATTTATTTTTTCAGTTTCCCTTGGTACTTTGCATGTTATTGTTATCTGCGTGTCATTTAAATTGAGTGTCTTCATGCCTCAAGTGTATTAACTTATACTGTCTGTTAATCTGTCGATTTGTGCAAGAATTTCAAGGCTGAGCAAATTAGTAAAAAATTCTTCAGCGTCACTGACACCTCCATAAACGATTAACAAAACTTATTCTTTTATTGTTTTTGGTACTTCACACTTATATTGTATTCCATCCACGTACATTTGACGTCAATGGTTTAATTACAATCAAGTAATAAAGATTCTAATTTGGAACCTGTGACCCCATGGAGTTCTGGCTACTTGGAGAATTATTCTAAGATCTACGTACGTTTCCAGGGATTTATGACCAGTTCCGATGACGTCTAGACTTCCACGTTAGCTTAATGTTTAACATTGTTTTAGATACATTTTATGAGCAATAAAAGTGCTGGTTAGACGGCTGGAGTCTTATACAAATTCCCTGGCAGAAATGCGGATTTTCTCTGATCTAGCGGCAATCTGCGTATGTTTTACAGCATCCCATTCATCTATCCATCATCGTCAGAGCTTGATATATTATTCGTTGACTTTAATGTTTACGGTGGTGTTATAAATTGTTTTGTCGGGCCTTTTACAGAAACAGGAACGCTGAACATTTTTACTACTAGTTGTTTATTTTTGGCTAACTCATCTTCCTTAAATGTTTTTAGCTACAGGGTTTATATTTATCCATCTTTTCCATATTTGTGATCCATTTTATTTTCAAAATATTGCTCTGAGTATGTTTCAGCAAGACATATTTCTCTTATGCTTTGATTTTTGCCAGAGATATCTTTTCCTACACGAATATTTTCATGTCGCTTCGATATAGCGGAAAATTACTATCTGGTAGCAACTGCCTTAGTATTGTTCTCTCTATGTTAATCTTTCTTATGTAATACATTGTTTCAAAGGTGTTGCGAATGTGAGGGGCGAATTAGTATTCATAACTCGTATTGTTAGAGTTTCACAATTGTTATTTTAGCTGGTCAAATAACCGATTCGATCCTTTAATACTTTTAACTTCTGTGTCTGGTCTAGAGTCCTTATCATCTTCCAGCACTTGTCCGATGTTACTTGGGGTCGGCGCAATACATTTTCTACTTCCATTCTATTTGACTGATATATAGTTAAGCTAAAGTCGGTTTTGAATGATATCAGGGCAACTTTAAGTTCATAAACATATTTGATTTGTTTAATAAATGTAACTTTACCATTTAACCAGGTTTGGCCAATAACTTAGGCACTAATTTCAAAATGCGTATGTACATACAGGAATGGCATGTTTGCGACTAACCTTATTGCGTCAATTTCCTAATATTTTGTGGACATTTTCAATAGTGTTTTATAGTGACTCAAATTCAAAAACATATACCCTTTAATGGTCACAAAGGAGTTTATTATTTAACCTTTAGCTATAAGAATTCTAATTGGTTAAATGTTCCTTATGTGTACGTCAAAAACGATATTTCTTCGTTTTTTTTATTGTTTTTATTCTTCTTCCACAAATTGACTTTTTCTTTCTTTCTTGCCTTCTCTTTATGAGAAGAGGCCTTTGCCCAGCAGTGGGACAGTAACAAGCTGGTATTATTATTGAGATCTAGAGCATCTTGAAGTTTTGTTCCATTCAGGCTAATCTTAAACCGTTTTGATGTTATATCCTGTGGTTTTGCTATCCGGGTTAGTGTTTATAGGTGTGCTAGTTGCTTTAACGATTGCGTTGTTTTACTTTTACGAGATGAAAATAGGTAATCTGGCATCATCGTTTACGGTAGTTATATCATCGGTTTCAGCATTTAGCTCACTAGCGTCCATTGCTAAACATATGTATTTTTTGATAGCTAAATCGAAGAGCAATAAAGAGTTCGGTCTTATCATGCCGGCTAGCAGATTCATTGGATACTTTATCTCTTACCAGAAACTGTACTTACATACGCGTCATTTTGGTCTTGAGAATATATTAAAAGTTCCTAAGTAAAGATTGTTAATCATCCATCGTCGCTTTCAATCATAAACACATCCTCAAACCTATTAAGCTTAAATCCATTAGAGTTTCTAGAATTCCTAACATTGTTTATTTAGCTCAAATACCAGGAATATAAATTAGCAGTAACCATAACTAATACATTTGAATTAACACAGAATTCAATATAATAACTTTTTAATTTTCCTCTCTTACCATTGACCACATTTTGAATCATTCCATGAATTGAATATCAATAATAACATGTTATGATTCAATGGCGTTACACGAAAATCATAATAAACCGTGCATGTATGAGCCACTCGAAACCTTTGATCTGGAAGGCGTTGAAAGAGAGAATGAAAGATTCTAATAACTAGAAGAAAATAATACTTATATTAAAAACAATGGAAAATGACATGATAGCGAGGAACACAACAAGGTGGCGCAGAAGTACTAGAAAGGGTGATCCCAAATAAAATGGACAGTAGCCTGGAGAAAGAAGAAGAATAAAATAATGAAAACAGAATTGATTTGAGGGATGTTAGATAAAATTGATCCTACAGAAACAGTAATTCATATCACAAACCTGCTATAAATAGAACATACAATTAATAGTAATTTTCACATATTACTGATACTGTTAACATTACGCAACCGGCATAAATCATTGGTGAGACAAATAACAGCTCATTCAGTAGTTGATAGTGTATCGGGGTCGGCAGTGAGTCAGGTCTCTCAATTGGTACTGCGTTTGTGACGGGTTCAACCGCAGGATGCCTGCCAATGATAGTTTCACTTCTATTAAATTAATTTGTTTCTTGTACTTTATCGATATTTGAATTGTTTTGTTCATGTTTATAGAAAGCATCTGTGGGTTTAAATGTATTTCCTTTCTATCATCTCTTTCGCTATGTTTCGCAAATACATGTTTATTCAATTTCTTCGCATGACGTTGATAACTTTCAAAGCACATCTTCTAATAAAAGTATATTTATTTTAAATTAACGTATAGAAAGGGCAGTGATTAAAATACAAAATAACCAAGATGCGATAACGATGAAGACAAGGCTTCTAGTGAAACTGTTAATTAGCAATAAAAGTCACAAAGACAATGAAAGCAAGGCAATAACTCAGAAAGAAAATATTAGCATTCATTTCCATTACTGCAGCTCATATAGCGAAATGTGACATGCTACTAACAACGTGATCGAATGCACCAGTCGATGCAACGGACGTCACCCGACTATTCACGAGGCGTATTTGTAAGACGACGGCCTATCTATGGCCCATCATTGAAGCCAATAAAGGTGACACAATAGGTGAATGTTTATTGGCAATATTTGCCTGATCTGTGGTTTACTCATTATTGTTAATAAACTTACCATCGACGTCAAGAAAGCCTTTGTTTCACGATTCTATTTTAGCTGTTCCTTCTTTTCTATTGCAACGTCTTTAGTACAAAATTTGCGCGTGACATTACATAACATAATTACATAATTATTTTACTAACTTTAACGATTCTAGCAAAAAAACAACTGTCTGACCTTACAAAACAGTTACCAGGTTTATATCCTTTTTATCAGTCAGTATGCAGATAGATTCAGCTCTATCGGCTCTAGTTAATCCTTTAGTCGCCAGACTCCCACGGAAAACAAATCGAGATAATGGAGTATCTGGCAAAATCGCGCGATGCCACACTAGATCAGTTTTGACGCAAGTGTTAGTTAGTGGATGCGTCTTTATCTCAAGTATGGTTCACAATGCTTACTGTCCCAAAACTCTTGTGGCTGATAGCCAGAAATGATAATACTATCCTGGTTTGGCTTAGCCAGACATACTGCGTGGTGACTGGCGGTTTTCCTTTAACAGTATATGAGACAGGCGTCAGCGATTTCGAATACAAATATAGAATTTTGGTTTGAAGTGAAAAACTTCATAGATACTCCGGAAATGACAAGATTTAAATCAGAAACGTAAAGTTTCTAAAACAGCAGAAAGCTAATAGAATTGTAACGTAACTATTAAATATGTTGTTTAGTCTCGGACTCCCAGATTCTTGATCAAGAGATTTGCAGTCAGAATTAGGTTGCATTTTATTTGAAAGCAAGTATGTGGATTATAAACAAACGTATTTATGAATTTAGATCACGGCTTCGGATATATCGCTGGAATTTTCGCATTCCTCGCGTTTATTATCAACAAGAACACACACAGTTTTAGATTTTATTATTGTTTTTCAAAGTCTTTTAAAATAAACTGTTCTGTCTTTATTGTACCTGATGGTTTTTTTTTTATTCACAACCAATCTACTCGAAGATTTTTGCGACGCAAAAAATCTCTGTCTTCGACCTTCTATTCAGAAACAGCGTTTTTATATGACCCATTGAAAGATTTTCAAACAACTGGTTTTTGGGTACTGATTCAAAAAAGCCCGACCTTTATCTCCTCTACCTCGTTGGATACCTTCCTTAATGGCTTCAAAAATACAAAATTATCTATGACTTACACCACATGGAGCTCCGGAAACTGTTTTGTTTAGCACGAGTATTGTTATTGTAATGCCGCATTGTGTCACCAATCAGGCGACAGCAGTCGGGACTGGGGGCATTCGACGTCCCGTCGCACTCAAAACCATTCAGACGTCAGTCAGTATCCACTCGGACGGACGTTACCGCGGGTACAAGGATCCTTTTGAACCTTGTTCCATATTTGAACATATTGTGGTCGACATTTTCGAACACGATCGAAGCATTTTGTATCGAATTTGGAAACTTCAAAGTTAAAGTGTTTTTTGCTCAAGGACTCTTCTATGAAATTGATTTCGAATTTCGAAGCTAGAGTGTTGAAATCGTGATTTTTTGTGGCGCATGTCTAGTTTTTATGTGATTGCCTTTGGCTATTACATGGTGAACGACAGAGAGTTTTATTGAAGATGGTCGTATGGTATACTTCGGAGGGTATAGAAGAGGTAATAAAGTTCCTTTTCATGTAACAGTTTAATATTATGTTCCTATTTAACTTAACCTAAATAATTATTCAGTGTAATGCATTTATTCTATTACTAATATGCACCCACGCGATTAACACAAGGCAGTTTCATTTTAACAACAAATTCGCGGAAAATTTTGGATCTCAATCTATTAATTACAAACTAAATATTAGTGTACTCAGATTTCTCGAATGACCGTGTTTCATAAGTTTACACAACTTCAAATAGATATGCAAAATTTATGTAATTACTCATTTGCTTCAAGATGAAAATCTTAGTATACAGTTTTTCTTAGAACTCTGATAATTGGTTTGTTGACATTTCTGTTCTGTGCTCTGGTAATGATCTTATTGTGATTTTTATGTAATATTACATGAGGTCAAGATAATATGAATATGTATAAATTATTCACGTTAATAACTGCAGTCCTTTTACACCGTCATTCATGATCCGACGGTTTTTACGAAGTCACATCAATTTATTTGAAAGCATCATGACTATTTGCATGGGTACCTAAGGTTCAGTCAGTCCACAATCCTCTGACTACCCATTTTTAACACCGTTTGACTCCCAAATCCTTTTTAATGCATTACGCAGCCGAGGATTTTCTAGTGCAATCATAGATTGGTTACTTTTAAAATATATATCAATGGTCACTGGAGCTTGGCTCTAAGCTCCAATTCCGTTGGTTGCCATACAATCAGTGATTAGTTGATTTGACAATATGGCTTGATATTATTGTCCCTCCTTCTGCGTAGGACCTCATTCTCCTCAAACTTCTCAAGTTCAACGACATATCACCTTACTTCTGCCTCTTACTTCATCAGCATAAACACATGGTCACGCCATTATCAGCATGTCTCAACTGACAGCCGTCTGGATATCAAGCACTCGGGTTTTCTTCAGCAAACAGACTGTCTGTCAGTTTGTATGTTCAAACATATATACGTGGCTGCTACGTGTTAGAATAGGGTTGATGTAGCGACTTCTGTTAAAGAAAATTGTATTTATGATTTGGTTCTTCTATCAAAACACAACGGAATGTTTGACAAAAGCTCAAAAGTTGGTCAAATATTTGATGATTTGATGATGCCATGTAGCCCATTTCGGCCACAACGACCGAATTCCTTGGCTTCTCAACGTGGTTGTGAGATCAGGTTACTTACTCTGTTATATGCTCACATGCAACTTGCATATATCCAACTTCGACCGAAAAACTCCGAGCACAGATTGGAAAAGTATTAACAACATTGTGACACGTGATAATAAGCTTTAAAAAAAAAAGGTGGTCTGATTGCCCTGGTTTTACCGAACGTACCTACATTACGCATCGTGGTGCTTCTATTTCAATACACCTTTATTTACGTTTACTAATTAGTTTACAAAATATAGTATCTCCTTATTTGGTAATAAAAACATCGCTTTACCTTATACTGTTGTTCGGTTTAAGGATAATTCAGACATACGAACGTTGTAGTTATTTTTGGGTGTGCCATTAGTTGTTTGCAAAAGGCTATATATTACATTAGGTATATGTAGCAAATTGTGGCCAGTAAAGCCAGTACCTACATAATCATTTTGGTTTCCTATTATCAGGGATAAAAATCCTCAAACAAGTTTGTACCTAAAATGGACCCCAACTTAGCCATCAGCCCCATAATACAATGAGTTTTCATGTGGTTTGACGCAGAACTATAAAGCAACCTACTGACAAAGTTAGGTAGTCTCTCAATACCGATATATATTTGGAGTTAATGTGTTTCAATTAATCCGTATCAACTAGAACATAAACCACAATTAACTAGACTACTAGTCTGTCTATCTCGGGCATCCGCAGCCCGATGAGCAATACAGCATAACACATTCAATGCCGTAGCGGGGGCGCGGCTATATCCACCACTTACGATCAATTTAGCTCTTCCTCGGACTACGTCGTCCATGCCACATGTCACCCACGCCTCGTTTCAATTGCATTCTCAATCTGGGACGGATGGGTGGACGAGCGATTTGTCTGAATAAAACGGTTGTCTAAATTCAAGGACCTGAGGCAATTTTGGACAGCAAGTCGCAGCTTTGACGGTTCTTTTCCTGTCAGTGTTTTACTTGTTTTAATTAAGAGCTAGGGATAGATCGTAGCATAGCATTCGGGGCCTTAGTTTGCATTTAACCCTGTACGTGCTTAAGCGAAATATTAGGTGTGAATATACTTAGCTTCTTGAATAAATTTGACACGACCAAATAGCTATAAGTTATCTACATTTGACACAGACTTCTTTTAACTGTTTAAGTCTCCAGCAGAATGCACAGTAATCGATATTACATCAATCAGTCGATCTTAATACAGAGACACTTTGAACTCCAGCTTGGCGTCTTCTCGTCATCCCGAGTGCAATGACTTCACACAGTTCCACCCAATTATTCAATTTATCAATCGCTTCCATTCAGTATTCTAACAGCGGACAATAAATTGTGACGAGTAATGTCCATTTATCATACCTTTCTTGCGCAGTAACCACGTGTTTATTGCACATGCAACGGTCTACCTTATGCAGACGACTTCCTTCCGTTGGCACTTCAAACTCGTGCAGAATAGTAATGGCTAATCCTTCCATTTAATGTCTTTAATACCCTATTTAGTATTAGTCAGTGTAATGGGTGATACAGTCGTGTTTTCGCGTCAAGTCCTGAAGTTGGAAGTTTTGTTTACGCCAGGTTATTTAAAATATCATATTTTAAATATACTTTCTCATCACGATTGCTTTTTAATGACTTCACCATTTTTCCTTAATCTCTACTACTACTAGGTACTCTTTCCTCATTCTTGCTCACTTCAAGTATACTACCGTGAAATTTCCCTGTCTAACATTTATCACTTTATGCCTTTAGCAAGACGTCCATTTTCCCTGGATGGAAAACCCCTTGCTGACTTGGTGATATTTTTATCACAGCGTTATTCTTAATACAGCAAGTTTTTGGGGCAACCCTAAGATGTCCAACCATGAAAAAAAAACGGTCTGCAAAGCATGACTCTCAAACGTCTTGAGCGCAGTTTTCAACACCTCCTTTTATGAATGACATAGTTTTCCGTTTGCAACAAGCCACAGTTATTTTGTGCTAGTTTTTTTAACTTGTGTTCAGTCTTGTGGTCAGTGAGTGTTAAGTAATATACCTATAGGTTTTAAAAGGACTTACTCATTGTTTTAGTAATGCCTATCAAATACGGTTCGTCTGGAAGAGGAAAAAAAGGGAAAATACAGGTTTGAGAATAAATTGCGTTGTTCGTTTTAGTCGCGTGGTGTTGGAGTGTTACTATTGGTCTAAAAATATGTGGTGTCTTTTGTTTGATTGTAAAAGTGTTCGTATATTATAGAAGAAATTACGTGGAGTTCTTTTCGCTTAACTATACCTAAGTCAAATATATTTTTCCTTCGACACATGCAAAGTTAAGTTATCCACAAGTTCGATGATCAACGTTTATTTATTTATTTAATCTTCAACTTGTATTCTATGCAATTCATCTTCATTTCTGTAGATATTTTTTTATATAATCCTATGAAACCTGCTATTCATTATAAAAGCTATGTTTCAGTGTTTGCATAATCTTAACTCTTTAAGTATTCACAAGAGAGAGATTCGGTCATAAACTTTACACAATAAACTTAAGTGTCCATTCTTCTGTAATATTACATATAAACTTAATTCATAATATAAAATTTTGAAAGAAAAAGCACTCCCACGCAGATAGCTAAAAGGTAAAAGTCCCAACAAAAGTCATTTCACTAACGAACGAACTTTTAGAATTTTCACGATATAAGCGTGTAAATTTCATACAGACAGTATATTTTTATGTATGTCATTTGGTAAACAAATAGTGTAAGAACATCACGAGTTTTTTTTATCAATTTGAGTTGTTACGTGAGGTTACTTTAAGTTATTTATAAATATGTGATCTTTCAAGATAGTAGCCAAATGTCTATTGGTGAATAGACAATTTTGCCCAGTGTCCTTTATCTTTTCTATCTTCAGCAGCTTGGCTATGTGTTTTCTGTCTGTCAGTAATACCACTGTTTAAAAATTGTGTTGCAACCTAATGATAAATATTGGAACGCAAGTTTTTTTGATTTTGAAGTGCAAGCACAGGTGCAAGGGTGTAAAAAAAAAATTTAATAGGTACAATTGGTGTTATCTCGTCGGTATGTAGATTTATTGTTTCTTTGTCAATTTTGTTGCGTTGTTATGTTTCTATTGTAAAAACTGTCATATAGATTAACGACAAGACAAAGTCCAATTTCAACTGTGTTTGTGTTTATTTATCTTACACGAAATACACCATCGGTCATTCCATCATATTTACGATGTAATGATTCATGGATTAAAAATGACATTGAGGAACTATTTTCAGTACAAATTGCAAGCTTATTGCAGCATTTGTCTTTTTTTTTAAATAAAACCCACAAGTCAATAAAGTCAGTCCTACCAAGGGTTTACAAAATTACCTATTAACTAGGTTATGAAGATCAGATAGGCGGTCGCTCTACATAAAATACTGGTATTCAGTTGCATCTGCTTACACAGGAAGCCGACCACAAATGTTAAGACAAAGCTCAACTCTCCTTCCACTGATCTGTAGATATACCCTACTCCATTGTAAAAAGAACCTTTATCAACAAAACTAACAGTACAATTTCCCTTGTCAACAGAGCGAGCAGTCATCTCCGTTCCGTCGCTGGACTACCGGCAGCGGCGCGGGAAGCTCCTACCGCCACCACGAGCATCGTAACATGTATAATAAGGTGAGCTTATAATGATCATGATGATGAAGAGTTGCTGGTGAGGGTCTGATAAGGATATCTGAAGATGGAAGGTGGTAAGAACTTATGTGAAATCGGTGATTAAAAGTGGAAAGGCAGTCAGTTGTCCTGGTATGTGATGCGGAGGAATGAGGGATATGTTTTAAGAAAAGTTTTTGAACGTGTTCACACACACACGACCGCGTTCGAACATACCTTTTTTGTCTTAATACTAAAATTGCTATAATTGCTTTATATAATACAGTCCGCTTGCTTTCCTTTAACATGGGCCCATTCATGGTCCTTCGAGCCGGATAGCCGGTGGCGGTTGTTGTACTAGGAGATGAAGAGCGAATAAACTATAGATGGTTTGTGAGACAAAATATATTTAGAAAAGGGATTATTACTGAGATATTATGTATAGATAAGTATAGATGAAGGAGTACCTATTACGTTCACAGAAATAAATAGGGATAATGAAAACATAATGATAGACCAAGAAACATGTTTGAAATGCATACTAAAAAACTAATTCCCAATATTTTCTCAACAGCAAATGAGCGAAGGCTCCACCCCAGTGTCGGGCTCCAACAGCGGCAGTTCCAACGTCTCCCGCTGGTCTTTGGGTCTTGAGCATCTGCTGGCTGATCCCGCTGGAGCTGAGGCCTTTGCTCACTTCCTAGCTAAGGAGTTTGCTGCTGAAAACATACGGTGAGATTTAGCAACCTTCACTTACCTACCTTATGGCGCTGCACTACAGAAAGTTACTGCAGTAGGAATTGGGGACTGCATTCACCTAATCAAGGATTTTAGTTGTAAGTTTGGCTTGAAGATGTATATATATATTTAACTTTAAAGTGTAGTTAAAGTAGCAAGGATTTTTTTTTGTTTTTCTCTAGATAAGTAGTGTAAAAGCAACGCTTAAGAGCTTCGGAAACGTTCGAGAGAAACCTTCACACCTGTTAATCACAGTTCGTGATCGTTAAATTTTGTGGTGTTTACCTGTTTCTTATTTCTTAATATCAGCCATTTTCTAAAGCTCATTCAAACTTATAATTTTTCTTCTTTTCTTAACCATATCCATCGCACCCCAACAGATTCTGGTGGTCATGCGAGCAGTACAGCGCCACCACGTCTGCGGAGCGTCGCGGAGCCCTGGCGGCCGAGATCTGGCAGCGCCACCTCGCCGACAAGGCGCCCGAACCCGTCAACGTGGACGCTTCCGCCAGGAGAGCTGCTGCCCTCATGCTGGGGACCGAGCCCCCGCCGCCTGAGCTGTTCCAACAGGTAGGAGAGGTTTCATGGAGATATTTCTGTAGCGGCATCTAAGGTACCACATACAAACTAATAACCGGACTTCACACAAAAATCTTGTATCACGCAAGCAGAGTTTTCGGCGTGATATGAACACATACAAAAATCGACAACAACCGTCGTCGGGCAGTTGCCCACCCGTCTGGTCAGCGGATCCTCTCTTTTCAATGGAGGTTTCAGGACTTCACTACCTGTTCTGCTTTCCTCTTTAATAGCATAGAATCACTATTTGTATGAAAAGTTTCGAAAAAGAGAGATAGCATGATTAAGAGTTAATACGTGTGTGAGTTTATTCGAAAATACAATTTTACTTATTTTTTAAGGACAATGGAATGTTTCCTTTGAGCAAAATTTTGCTCAAAGGAAACATTCCATTGTCCTTCAAATTTGATAGCATCAATATTATGGTACTGCCTTTCATGCCCGCTTCAACTTTTTCAAACTCTATAATGGAAGTTTCGTCATTTTTGCCTTTGGGAAATCCCATCCAATCGGCTAGTTGTCTATAAAATACTTATTACACATCATTCAGTAGTTATTATTATTTATTACTCAATTTAATCTGTTGCAACACTTCTACGAAATATACACGCAAGTTGCACAGCGCGTGAAATTTATAATTCGATCAATTTTATTTCTTGGCTTGTTAAACTTTTACGATGTAATAGCAATTTTGTTTGGTATTGTAACATCTTCATGCTAAAACCCGTATATTGGAAAGATTCCCTAGTATCTGTGGCTCAAGCAGGAATTGCGATTGATGCTTGAAGATTATGTTACACGAGGTCGACAGATAATTTCATTGATTTCTATCGCGTCATGTTCTTCCCCTAGCTAATAACATCCTTAGTAGGACAATAATTGTGACCTCGAAGTATAAAAAATATGAAATAGCGCCACCACTGCTCTCTGAGGACTGACTGTATTATGCTAAGTTACCCATATCTCTATCCCCATCTTTACTCACAATATTCCTTTGTTCTCCAGGCTCAGAAGCAGATCTTCAACGTAATGAAGTTCGACAGCTACCCGCGCTTCCTGCGCTCCGGCGTGCACGCCGAGTGCGCGCGCGCCGACCTGCGAGGCCTGCCGCTGCCGTACGCCTCCGCCCCGAGGGACAATGATACTGACACTACAAAGGTAAGCAACGATTTCCTTACTACTTGTAGCTATGTGAGATATGTGTCTATGTGAGAGGAGAAGCTCTATATCGCCCTCCCATGCTTTTAGGAAGCCATACAAAACATCAAAGATTTTTAACTAAGAGGTATTTCTTCCATTAAAGAATTTGATATTTGTTTTGACCGATAGTTCCATTTTTCACAAAATATCACTAAGCCGTGGTCAAAAATAACTGATTAAGTAACTAACCATGTTCTTTCTTCCCAACAGTTAAAGAAATCAGCTAGCAACGCGTCGGAGCGGCGCAGGAGTGGAGGCGCATCGTTACTGCCGTGGAAACTTAAAACTGGACGAGAGAGATCCAACAGCACACAGCAGAACGAACCACCACCTATTACTGATGTAAGTGATACACACTATTATGAATCTTCTTCCAGGTTTCTATCTATAAGGCCAATCGCACGTCAGTTAAATAGGAAAATAGTCCTTATGCTATGACGTATAGCGCTGCTAATTATCTTCAATAAATCTGTGTGGTCTATTTGCATGTCAAAGGCCAGTTGTCAAATACGAAAATAGCTCTTATGGCTACGTTTTAACAGCTCTTCCAATGACTAATCGTTACCATAGATATAACATATCCCATACTGCATATCATATAATGCCTAACTAAAATAAATATTAAAGATATTAGAGAGGATTCTCCTACCTACCTACTCTTACCTGAAAATATCGAAGGTTTAAACAAACAAATTCACTGGTCTGTTTCAAAATGACAACAGATTTTAGTAAAGATCTTCGCAAATTCTCCCTTCCCATATATCAAATAAACACATTACCCTCCTTTGAGTCTCGCAGTCGGGTAGTAAAGCGTGCAATTCGCGCTAACGAAAACAACCAACCCAGAAACACATATAACATTAAAATCAACGCAAATTAATTAGCAAGGACGTTTTAGTCAGAATTTACAGTAAAAATTGCAAACAATTTGTTATCAGACCGACATTGTACAGTTATCATGTCCGTTAAAACACAAACATGCAAATAAGACCAATGTTAACATTAACTGTGATTCAGTTGGCGCCAAACTTCCAAGGGTTTAGTTATACTGGTTATTGTCAAAGCTTATGATTCTAATAATGTCTATAAATTAATTAAAATATTTAGATAGTATAAAACAAAGTTGCTGTCCATGTCTGTCAATGTAATCTCTGTTTTTCTGCAAATTTTTTTCTAAATCATGCATCGAATTTTGATACGCTTGCACTAAACTAAAGGTTGATAAACAAGAAAGACTTGGATATATCATTATTTCGTGCGTAGCCGGGGCGGGTCTCACAAAATGGTCTGAAAAACTATAAATATATAAAAAACAAACAAGAGGTAAAAATACAGTGAAAAATACGCATATGAAATCAGCCTTTACAGAATTAAATTGGCATACTAAAAAGGTATATTTTTGAAACTAGGAAAAGTATCGCACATCCCAAAAAAAAACTTATTTATATTTCCCTTACATTCAAATACCGAAGTAACTATGGCAATTAAACAATACCCAGATAGTTCAAGTTTTCCTCTCTAAAACAATTGAAATTATGATTTAGAACACTGAATCTGACGGTAGGCAAATATGCATAGAACCACTATCACGCTATGTTGTATGCAGTGCGGGAAAACATGATAATATACAGTAAATATTAGAGCACTGTACAAACATGGTGTACCTACTATTAGTATTACTAATTGAGTAAATAATAACGTAATTTTTAAATTAAATTGGCTAGTCATGATTGTGTATTTGTGGAATTATTGATTCAGATGTTGCATTATCTAGTCTTTAGGAGCATCCTCAAACCATTTCAATTTGGCTTGTAATACTCAAAGTATTTTTACTTGTCTGATACTTACATAAAAGGTTGTCTGTAAGAGATTGCCTAGTGTGATAAGACCGCCCATTGTACACTTGTGTTTGTGAACGTTTGTCTTGTATTTTTGTGGTGTACAATAAAATATATAATAATAAACAAAAATGGACCCTTACAAGTTTTATAAAAGCCAATTTATGTATTTTAAAACAAGTCATCTAACACTTAATTTGAAAACTTATTTGTGATAGAGGATGCTTAAGTAGGTACTTGATTAGGTACTTAAATTCAAAATCCCAAAAGATGTTCACAAACCTAAAGCTTGCTTCTTAGTTTTAAGACCATCCTTAAATTATAAATAAATCAATGTAACTTAACATACAATCTCTATCACGATGAATCTGCAGAAACTTTTCCTAATACTAAACTCACGATCGTATAAACAAACTGTTTCACAAACATACAGTTTCTATATATAGTTAACGATAGTATACTTAAACCGTGTGTTCTTATCATTATTTATAGAAGTCATTATACTTATGTTTGCTATTGGAGGTGCCTCTTATATATATCTTATTGTTGGTAAAGTAATTATTTGTGTGGGCGTGTATCGTCATACGTATAGTGATTTTGGAGATAAAGATTTTTTGCTATTCAGTATTTGTAAAATTGTTTAATTGCTTTGTGTTTTATAGAAAATCTTCCTCTAATTGGTTTTTTCCTCTAATTTTTAAGAAGAGATTGATCTTCTATTAAAATAAATCTTTTGCAAGTTCTATTATTATTTCTTTGAATTACCACTTATGCATGAGGGATTCGCTAGTCATAACTGAAGAACAATGTTCAATAAAATGTAAAATATTTTGCAAATGTATGGTTGGTGTTCTTAACAATAAATAAATACCAATCCATTTTTTATAACATCAATGCAGGAAACAAAATTCTTTCCTTGCCAGGAAACCACAATTAAATCATTACCTACGCTATATAACCCTTATACGTCAATAAAAAAATAAAGTCTTTTACGACATTGCTGTAGGGAAGAAACCCTTTCCCGGTAACCAGGATTCAAAAGTTAGTTATTCTTCTAACTCTTTTTATTCTTCTTTTCGATCAGGTGGTGAAATCCAGCCAGACGGCCCCAGGTCAATGTTCTCTCTGTCGCGTGGTGTTACCAGATGGCGCCACGTCCGTAGTGGGTGTCGAAGCCAGCGTGACAGTTGGCAGGCTAGTGGACAGGCTGCTGCAGAGAAGGAACCTGCTATGTAACACCTATGATGTGCTGCTGAAGGAAGGGAATCAGGTGAGGACAGATATTCAGGTTTTAAACATTGTCTCAAGTTCGTTGTTCGATTCGATTTTTTTGTTACAAGCTTTTGTTTAACTGGCCTTGTTAGTTAGTATGTGTAGCTCCAGTTTTGCAACTGAATTTTAAAACAATTAACCACAACTGATTGAGCTGAAATTTTGCATACAGGTCTGGTTTGGATGACAATGCACTGTTAGCAAAGTGACATCTTTCTTAATCCAAGACGGTGAACACATGAAGATGACGGACCAATTATTGTTTATGCACCCTCATGAATATGTGTATCAAATGGAAGGGTTTACTTAGAGGAAAATAAAAAAAGTGTTTTAAAAATTATTTAGTTTTGAAGCCGACCCGTTGTTGGTGTGGCGACGCTCTCTCTCTCGTCGCGCTGAGATTTTGATGGTTCACAACGGCCGACGTTCCGATACGACTCAATTTGTTTTGTTATCATTCCCTTCTTTATTAACCGTTCTCTCCATCCACAGGGCACCTCCACCATAGACCCATCAGCCCCGTCCACAGTGCTGGGCGGGCGGGAGGCTCTCGTAGAGCGGCGCTGCGTGGTGCGCCTGGAGCTAGCGGGGCGCTGTGTGGCCGTGCGCTGCCGGGCCGCCAGGAAGCTGCGCCATGTGCTGCGGCCCGTGCTGGCCAAGTACAGCCAGCCCGCCTGCCGCGCTACCGCTGTGCTGCGGGACGGTGTCGTGCTGCATCCTGACACTGTCATGCAGGTGAGGGGCTTCTTCTTCCACTTTGCCATTGCCCGGTACTCGCTTCGGTTTTCCTAGTCATTGGAGGAGCGACTAGCTCAATAATAACAGCTAAACTACTCGATGTTCGAGATTAAGGAACGTGTAGCGACATCTATGAATCGAAATACGTACAAAATTACGATTTCGTCGCAATTTGAACGTATATAAAAGTCAGTTGCCTGTGTCAGACACAACATGCGGTTGGTTGTCAGACTTTACAACTTATTCTGCATAACTCCATAGACAGATGAAGAAATTAAAGCTGGATTAATATTCCTAATTCCTGGTGATATCATTAGATATGCTATAATCTGTCTTATATCCTATTAACAAAATTTTTCTTTGTGAACAGGAACTAGACGGCGCGCGTCTTCAAATAGTGGAGGTATCAGACAGCGGCGAGTACCGCGCGTCACCATCTGTAACGTCCGTGACGTCATCGGGTGAGGCGCACGCGCACGCGCATGCGCACGCGCAGCGGGACGACGACGCCGACTCCCTGAGCGACCTCGCCGTGCGGCTGCACGACGACGCGGCGCGACACCAGGACGAACAGGTAAACATCTCATCACATGTCCTGAAGTGTAACACCGAAACCAAAGCCTATTAATTGGCTCTCGCCACAAACTTCTAAACCTTCCTTTAATAACCCTGAAAAGTTCAGTTCAAGATTGTCAATTATTTTGACCTCTGTATATATCTTCCACATTTGTAACAGTTTGTTCGCTTTTGGAATTTTAGTGTCCAACCGAACTTCGATGAAACCGAATTGCTGGTATTCTTTCTGAAGAACATAGCAATATGTTAAATGCGTGTATACTGACAGTATCCTTCCTCCCCACAGTGTGGTCAGTCAGGCGCAGGCGCAGGCGCAGGCGCTGGCGCAGGCAGCAGTCGCGGCGGCGCGCGCGTCATAGCGGCGCTGCGGCCCGGCCCGCCGCTACATCACCATCCGCCAGGTCAGTACTATTCATAATATATAAGTAATGATGCATTCATGCATATCTAATTTATAATTGCCTTACTGCTAATTTAGAGTATTTCTACCTTAAATTGCAATATCATGATTGTATAAGAAATTAGTTAACAAATCAACAGATAAGGCATCCTGAAAAACAACATCTAACAATGAAATGTTCTCCCACAGATTTCCTATCGAACCTCCGCGAGACACAGCGCCAGAGGCTGCAGAACGCTTGCTCGCCGTCTCCTCCATCATCGCCGCCCCCCTCCGCGCGCACCCCGCCCCCCCTGCCGCCCAAGCCCACACACCGCCCGGCGCCCACCGTCGTGTGAGCACCAGTCAGCACCATGTGCCCGTCAGCGGCCCCGGAGCGAGCTGGAACACAATTACTGCCTGCAGCCTGCAGCCTGCAGCCTGCAGCCTGCAGCCCCGTCACGTCACCAACTTGACGAGGGAACATACTGCGGCCAGAAGTCGTCTCAGCTAATGGAATTCAAGACAGGATTATCCATGAATCGGATTCCTAAGCTTTGATAACCTACTTTAACCCTTTGAGTACCCAAAACGAGGATCCACGCGAACACAATGGCTTTTCGGTAATTACGTCATTCAACCGGTTAAGTACGGATATTTTGTATTTGGCGCGTCTTATTTATAATTCTGAATTTACACGTGCACAATGATTGACTATTATTTGCACTATAGTAGCAAATTTGTGAATTAAATTACATACTTACTTATGTAACAATATTTTCTGCATTAGCTTTAGTACTGACGACAGAAAATTAAAGAAGTTTTGTATATAGCTGATACTGAGCTGAATTAAATCTCATAATTTATAATATGTACAAAGTGTTTGCCATCGGATTATGTCCTTAATACTATTGGCACAAGGGTGATATTACATTGGGATATAACTAACATTACATAAGCTATTTTGTGCTAAAGAATTTGACTAGCAATAATCTCTTATTAGATACAAACATATTGCTAATATGCTTTGAAAAGTTATATGTATAAATTTTGGTTAATATGTAGCACAAAATATTGTAGTTCCCATAAAATAAAGAGTAAAGTTATATTTCAATATAAATAACCCAATAAAAGCAACGCAAAGAACGTAGTAATAATAGTGTCCATTAATATAATTTGTATATACAATACATATTTGTATTACATTTGGTGCCTTCCATAGATATAAGACTGCACTAACTTATCTATGGTTGACTGGTAATTCGGTGCATACCTTAAAATGGCATGTACAGTGGCCGCTGTGAAATAAGCCTTCTAAAATGGAAAAAATACTCTTTCAAACAAAAAAAGAATCACCAAAATTGGCGAAGATATCGCTGGGCATACAAAAAATATATTCAGACGACTTGAGAACCTCTTTCGTTTTTGAACTCGGTAAAAAGGCATAACATTATCAAGTTTTAAGCATGTTTTGGCAAAATACTCTGTTGTTGCTGACAAATTACTTTGTATACATTTTCAATGCATACCTTTCTTGTTGTGGATTTTTTAAATTCCATTATGGAAGGTTGTTTGCAAATTAGCTCTAGTACAACCGATTTTAAGGAATGCACCGAATTACTAGTCATCCTGTTTACGAATGATTGAAAAAATGTTAATTGACTTCTTTACAATATAAATCTTAAGTTAATACTGGATAATACAGGCGCATTTATGTTTATTTTAGTTCAATGTAAATAAAAGGTAGAGGAGTCATTGATAAAATTCATAAACTGTAAAAAAATATAATGAAATGCATTGTAAAATAGAATTAGACTGAATGAATTATGAAAATCACGTTATTGATTAAATAGTGATAAATGAATTTTAAACATGTTTTTTTAAAATTTCTAATTCCTGAATCTACTTACCCTAATTTTACATACATAAACTGTCGTCTTTTTTCCATGAGAGGAGGCAGAAACCACAGAACGTATATAGTGCTCGCCAAACTTCTGAGCCGCTATGAAATTGGTTTTCCGATGTGCAAGGCACGAAATAGTGCTGTTTTTGTATGAGATTTACTTCTGCCACAGATAATATAATACTAGCATACAAATGCCTCATCCCATACAAAGAAACCGTGCCGACGTAACTAGCGTTTTTCGTCTGTTTAAACTGTTTTTTTTTTTACATCGATCGCTTTCGGTTCCGTTCCTCGGCAATAGATAGATGGTGTTAGCAGCAACTTGCAAGTAAAGGTTTATTCGGTTCGTGAATATATTTTTCTTTAAATACAGTGACCATTTGTTTTATATTATTTTTTGGCACGTTTTTAAAATCAATTTCATTGCACCAAAATGTGTAACAATACAAATTTAAACAAGCGAGTGGAATGCCTCAGAAATTTAAAACCGCGCCATCTATAGGCATCAATTTTAAATGATCCGTTCAAATAATCTTTGAAATTTGAATAAAGAGCCCATTATTCCATAATTTTGTGCTTAGGAGAGTTGATTAAACAAGAACATAACATTTGTATGTTCAATTCCAGAAAATGTTGGATTTTACACACAATTCGGTGCGTATCGGGCCATCTAGTGAGATTTATTTGAACCAAATTTTCTTTCCTAGCGCTGTTACGTAATAACGTTCATACATCTGGTCAAACACGCACGCTGCTTACGAGTACTACACACCTGGTAAAAACATCACCAATAACATCCGTGTGTCCTAAGGCGTTTCCACTGGCGTCTGCCTTGTAAAGCCCTTTTGGTAGTTGACAGTTATTTTATTCAAATATCCTCTTACATTCTAAAAGTGCCAGAAGACTGTGCCTTGGGCGTGTTGTGTTTAACTCAATATTTGACTACGAAATCTAGTTTCGTGTTCGAGTGGCTGACTCCCAGACACAAGACCATGATTATTTTATCTAGTTTTAATGTTCCATAACATTTGAATCAATCTCTAACGGTGAAACATGAACGAACTGAGGATATTTTTATTTATTTGGTTGTGTGGCGTCTCGCAGGTTTATCCAAGTGATTGGCTACTGTTTAACCGGGCGATCTTGTGGTGACTAAGCTATAACCTCCAGGCAGGCACAAAAAGCTAAACCTTAGCGACCATGCTGAGTGTTGTGGCGGCGAACTTATTCCCATGGTTCCGCGAAGTTGAGTATTCAAGCACCCACTGCCTTTTCAACGCGACGGACTTGCAGGCGCTTGAAATGCTCTTCGAAGCCCCACCAACCATCCAGGAACAGGCCAAGACAGTTAATGTATCGACCCACCTGGGGTTGCGAATCTCCAACTGTCACTGACGATCTGGGCGGCTATCTGCTCCTCTGCAGTTTATGGAACCATAGCCTCAGTTTTATGAGGCGCTATCTCCAAACCCAGCTCGCAGATCGACGCCACGACTCTTGCCACCCCGAGCTCTGAAAACTGGATGGTCTCGTCGAAGGCATGAGTCATACTCTCTCTAATTTCTCTCGGCTGGCGGCACATGTGTTGGATCATCTATGCGTCATGTTCGTGAACTGCCTCGGCCTTTTTATGTATTTTTTTAAATCGTTTGTTACTACTAGACGTTTTTACGTGCACGTCTTTTTACATCGTTCTCACATATGTATCTGTATTTTTTCAACAAGAATGTTCTAACCAAATACTTGTAGTTAAAACTGATGGAAAAGAGTGTCCATGGAGCTTATTACAAATTCTTCTCAATTGAGACCTACTGGCGCCTGCGAATTTGCAACTAGTGATCTTTTTTTTTGTTTGACAATTCAAATGTACCTCTAGTATAAGGTTTATTTGAAACTAGCTGACGCCTCGCGGTTTCACCCGCGTAGTGCCCGTTCCCGTGGGAATACAGTGATGAAAAGTAGCTTATTAATATGTCACCTGGAGATAGTGTAATTTACCAACGGTGAAAGAATTTTTGAAATCGGTCCTATCGTTTTTAACGTTTATTTGTAACATACAAAAATGCAAATCTTTCTTCTTTATAATTTTAGTATTGAAGTATAGATAAACATTTTGATTTTGAAAGATAAACAAATCCAAATAATTTACACTACACTTTATTTACAAATCTACAACTTATTTAAGCGACAGCAGGAGCAGGCGCCGCCGTCGAAGCTGTTGGCGCTTCTACAAGCTTTGTCTCCTCATTTTCCACCTTTACAATCTCTGGTTCAGGTTCTGGCATTACTCTCGTCAGCTTCGAGGGTTCTTTAGGCGGCGTCCAGTCAGGAATGATCTTCTCATGGATGCGCCAAGTTCCGTAGAGATTTGACAGATGCTTCTCGAAGACTATGTATTCTAAGACGTCTTTGGCTAAGATTTCGCTGCCGTGTAGGAGGCGGCCGAAACGGTCGTAAACTGCGAGCTGTTGGCGGGTGTGGAAACGGACAGTAACCTGCAAATGAGAGCATTTTTAATTGCATTTGAACCCATCTCTTGAGATTGTTAGACTTTTTATGCACTAAACACTGAAAATACATACTTAGATACATAAACTCACGCCTTTTTCTCAGGCAAAAATTACAGAACGCCAAACAGTAAAAAAATATACAAAAACACACAAAAAAATACACTAATACAGTTCTTCCTAAATTGCTATATTATGACTCAAGGCATGGAGGCTACCAACCTTCAATCACGAGTAGGATATCATTTTCCTGGATGAAGAGGTCTAAGAGGTATGCCTAGGTGTTGGGCTAGTGATAGCAAGTTAGTTCTGGCACTTGTGACCGACCAACCCTTCCGGGAATACAGGCATGACGTTATTCAAACATTTATTTTGAACTAGCTGTGCCCGCGGCTTCGCTCTCGTCAACTGCCTACCCTACTCTACTTACCTTACTTGCCTACCCTACCTGCTTACCATTTATTTTTCTAGGGTCATTCTTTCGCAGAGAATGCCATTCAGAAAATGACTTCAAATGCACAACGCCATCTATCGAATATGGAGTTCAACTGTCCGAGTATCTGAATTTCGTGTGTTTTGATAATTTTAATTCTTGAACTCTTTAAATTCATCTAACTTTTGATAGAGTGAACCAATTACGATGAAACAAAAACTAAGTAATACTTCAAGTTACAAATAATTTTTATGTATAAAAGTACATTACATTTGTATCGTAAATTTTACGTGATGCGATCACAAATAAACAAATAAACAGACAAACCGACAAAAATTCCAAAAATGCTGGAAATGGGTTCTGTTCGTTATCCTTTAACACCCTGGCTATTTTATTTTTAAATATTTTCGATGTACAATAATGACTTACCTACAGATTTATTATACATATAGATAATAATGTCATCAAATAATGCCATTATAATTTACATGAAGAGATACAGAATGTAAAATTATTTCTAAACATTTTAAGCAGAGAATCATCAAACAAACCTGTCCAAAAATATTCTCCTTGCTGACAACATCAGTGCACCTAGCATGCACCAACCTCGGGGGCTCCAGAGATTCCAAGAACTTCCACCTAATAGTCTTCATCTTACTGTTGTGCCTGAACTCAGGATACGCCTTCTCCGTCACATACAACCTCAGAGCCCTTTTGTCATCATTGGCTAGACTTTCATGGGCCTTGATATAAGTCTCCTGTGCTTTTAGCACAAATTCCTTTTGGTCAAATTCTTCTTCAAAAGATTTGATCTTGCGTATTGCCATCATGGACTTGGATTTCTTTTCAAGGTGTTGTACAGCTTGCTTGGCACGGGATGCGGACACTAATGATGCTTTGCCGTCACCTTCTGGTGGGACATAGGGCTCGAAGACGCCACCTGAAATTCGCCAAAACGAAATTTGGTTGCTGACCACCACATTACAAGAGAGAATTACTCAAATATATTTATATTGTTTTTTCCGAGGTAATCTTTGTAAGTACTCTAGAGTTATCATTTGAGGGATACTTTTAGGGTTCCATACCCGAAGGGTAAAAACGGGAACCTATTACTAAGACTCCACATTCTGTCTGTCTCTCTGTCACCAAGCTGTATCTCATGAACCGTGATAGCTAGACAGTTGAAATATTCACAGATGATGTATTTCTATTGGCGCTATAACAACAAATACTAAAAACAGAATTAAATAAATGTTTGAGTGGGGCTCCCATACAACAAATGTGTTAGTTTTTTTGGGATAATGGTACGGAACTCTTCGTGCGCGAGTCGGACTCGCACTTGGCCGGTTTTTTATTCCAGAAACAGTAACAGTTCCTATGGTGCATGCCACACTGAACTCATGGAACACAGGAAAGTTTTATATAATTTTGTACTTATTAGATTCTTTTTGGTACTTCACATCAATAACAAGATGGATCTCGAAACATCACCAATATCAGTCAGAGACGAACATAGAACCTTCTAAGAACTTTCTTCACATACTTTATTTACTTTTTGATAATGCATTTTACTTGTTGTTAGTATTTTTATAGTTGTCAGGATGTTAAAGCATTGCCGCATGATATGTATTGTTTTAGTTTTACGTGAACAAGCATTTGCTGATTCACCATATACTTGTGTACACTCACTATCGCGCCCACCCCTAGTAACCTACTTTATGTATTAAACATGTTTTAACTAATAAATGGTCAATCATTAACGTATGTTGGAATGAGATTTGGTTTATCAAACTTATTTAAGTCCTGACTGAACAGAATATTTCATGTTAGTTCTTTATTCTCAATCAATGGCACATGTCTTGCCAAATTCAAATAGGTGCTGACTGATTATGTCATACCATGTCTTCAGATCCGATCGAGTGTTCACCTTCCGAGCTACTGGTTATATTTTATAATAAGTTTATTTTGTGAGAATACCATGCTTTCTATTGTTACATAAATATATGTTTGCCACATCCCACCCTGATTTTTATAACACTGTAATCATCCCGTGTGATTCGTCAATCTACATACTACATCTCAGTGTAAGGAGGTACTGACCATACAGTTTGAATTAACTACTTCTGTATAGAAACAGATATAAACAACATTTCTTAGGAATGTTAATAGGGTGTTCTATCACATTACAATGCAAACAAATCTACAAACCTGTCGCAGAAATATAGAAGGGCCGCTCCATCCAAGGCCTTGGAGGCAGAAGCCCTCTTTCCTTCATCTTCTGTCTGATTCTCTCCGGACTCAGCGCACCAAGATCTTCATTAGGGTCAGGCAGTTCCACCTTGAGGTACTTCTGAGCTCTCAATTTCTTGAACTTTGGGATATAATGCTTGGACGTGGTGGTACGAGCTGGCTGTGTGAAAATTACAGGGGCTATGCGTAGCGCACTCATCTGAAAATTAAATTATTATTTTGTATAAATTTACTTTATATTGTAAATGTAAATAAATTTATAAGAAAACCGACTTATAAATAAATGAGAAACACGAACCTTTGATATTAAAGAGTTTGCCATAATAACTGTTTTACAGCTGCCGCTGCTCACTATGTAAACCATGCTATGGCAACTTAGAACAAAACGAAAATTCATTTTTTTTCTTTAAAACAGCGCCATCTATCAAAACGTTAAGGGAAACAAATTACGGTGTTGCTACATTTAAATATATTAATTTTATATTGGAAATTACTTTATAACAATAGTCAAGAAAAAAAATGTTATTTCACACTATTCGTATACATAAATAATAGAATACATAAATTATTAAATAATTAGGTTTTTATCATCATATTCATTCTTGAAAAGTTATATTATTGTATTTAAACGTGCAAAGATTGGTTTTTTAATGGCTACACTTCAATTGCAAATGGCTGCATGGTTGCGTGAGAGTGTTACTCGTACGCATTTCTTGTTTTCCTTTTGCAATTTGTTGTATCGCTAGTGCATCTGCATGTCGAGTTTAGCTTTCGTTCCTCGTATGTTTTGAGCCGCGCTACAATTTGTTCGTACGTTCGTGTTGAGTTGTGTATGCTCATCATCGAATTCTAGTGAAGTTACTGTGGACTTGCATAGGCACTCTTTAGAGTTTGGACCTGTAATTGCATTAACAGTTTTCTTAACCATGTCTCAAAATTCTTGCTGTGTACCTGGATGTGCTGTGGTTAGGAGAGACGGTAAGTAACGTGGTGCTAGCATTTTTCTAAAGGAGCTGGCATATCACTCCACCATTTTTATCACAATGCAACTTATAGATCTAAAAGATATGTTTCACATATCGTCATACACCTATGTAATAACTGCAGAAACGATAAGATGTAAATCAAAGTTGCTATGAATGTTATTGTTTGAATTCTCAACTGTTTTTATTCACTAATTCCCGGGAAACTATCACTTACTATCCAAATGTCATAGTACTACAGACTTATATTTTGTACTTTAATGACTACTAGCAACCCGTCCCGGCTTTACACGGGTGCAATACTGATACTAATATAAGTACTACAGAATGTTTGTAAATGTTATTTTCATTGTGGGTTATCCCTAAGAGGTAGACATACCCCATCGCAGACTTTTTTGTACACCTTTTTAAACTGTACAATACTGTAGTACATTATTTTGATCTATCTAGTACCGTTAAATCAATGTTTCCAATGAAGTGCAAAAAATGGCTTTATTTACATCATATTAGAAACTTCTAAAATTATCAGTGTTCCTCTACTATATCACGCATGTATTTTATATATAAAACTGAATATAAACCCTCCTCTTGAAATACTCTATCTATTAAAGAAAACCGCATCAAAACCTGTTGCGTAGTTTTAAAGATCTAAGCATACATAAGGACAGACAGGAAAAGCGACTTTGTTTTATACTATGTATTGATTCAGTAGTTTACATTACAAAACTGTGTATAATGTATTGCGACTAATAGTCATAATCATTCATATTTCCAGGTGTGAATCTACACCGATTCCCAAATCCAGAGACAAGTGGAGACAAATTTACATCTTGGATTTTAAATATTGGTGGTGAAGTAGCTGAAATGGATCGTCAAGATACATATGACAACAGACGGGTCTGTCACAGACATTTTGAAGATATTCATAAGTATCCAAGTGGTAGACTGTCTAAATTGGCAATTCCAACAATGCATATTCCAGGTAATACTAATATTTATTAGCAATATAATATTTATCAATGCATTTATTTTATTGATACAAATATTTTTGTATTATTCTAGATCTGCAAGCACAATCACTTGGTGAAGCAATGGTTGTATCAAACTCTGATACAAAATCTGGTTTTGACACATCAGGTATGTATCTAATCATGCAAACAAATTATTTCCTTCAATACTCAAAGGGTGAAATGGGACCCTATTACTAAGACTCCGCTGTACATCTGTCACCAGGCTGCATCTCATAAACTGTAAAAATGTATACTGATGTATTTGTTGCTGCAATAATTATAAATACTCAAAATTATTTAAAGGCTCCCCATACAACAATCGTGATTTTTTGTGTTTTTACATGTAGAGAATGATATGGATTCTTTTCTGTCCAAGTCCGACTTGCACTTGGCCGGTTTTTAACTTTTATAATTGCTCATGGAGACCAACAAGCTTCATGAATACTCATATAAATCTCAAACATTGCATTGCAATATAAAAGAATCTAGATACAGGTTTCTTATCCTTAATAAAAAAAAAAAAACAGTAGTCTGTTTGTGTGGATGTCTTTTAATTTTTAATATTTCATAAGTATAAACAAAAGTAGTGCAGGATTACCTATTTAAACCTCAACTGAATAAAGTTATTTTATTATTTTTCAGGAATAGTATCCATTGAAGCTTTAAGCACAATCAGTAAACCAGCCTATGCTTCACCACACATTGAGGCTATGATCACCAAGCCACCTCTAGCTTCCACATCTAATGCGACACAGTCAAACAATTTGATTTCAGGTTAGTAGGAGTTAATCTCTACTATCATAATCAAGTTCCAATCATTATTGTTTCATAGATAATGTTTATTTATTTATAATCAATTAAAATGGTACATGCCCACTTACATTAATTAACATAGAATTGTGATATGTATTTTATGCAATTTTATAATATAAATTAATTTTGATTATTATATATTGTTTCAATAGAATGTAAACATGTTTATATAATAAAACTTTTAACAATAACTTATTATTTAATTTACAGGACTTATACAACCTGTCCAAAGTCAATGCAGAAGGAGGAAAATAGAGACAACTAAATCAAAAAGTATGTACTGTATTTAAAATAAGTAAAACGCTATTTTTTTTTTTGGAGGATGGAATGTCATTGAATCACTCTGCTCCTCCTCGAGCAGGAGGGAGTGTCTTACTTCTACTGGCTAAAAACCACCCATGTTCCTTCTTAGCCCTTTGTGCCTGGGGCTACGGTATCTCGTTCGAAGAACCCACAGCTCCGGCAAAACACTGAATTATTTAATTGCATTGCAGTACCGGTCGATGTGGCGATGTTTGGGGGAGGCCTTTGTCCAAAAGTGAACATCTTTCGGCTATATAATAATGATGATTAAATCTGCACTCATATAATAAAGAGGTAAAGTTTGTTTTCAAAACGCGGGCGAAGCTGCGGGCAAAAGCTAGTTGCATAATAAAACTAAAGCGTAATAATAATGGAGGTCAAGGCATCTAGGTCTCTTAAACCAAAAAGATAGATACTGGAATAACAGATAAATGTATTTTTCAGGTTCTCGTGTTACTTTGGCGCAACACAAAGAATTTAGATCTGTCTTAAAGAAGTTACAAAAATGCGAAAGCAATACGAAGAAATTTAAGACAAAATACATGATGGCCAAAAAAATGACAAAAACAACTGCATTCAATATTGTCTGTAAGAATATGCCCTACACTAGAAAGTTATTTTGCCAAATGCAAGCCTCTCAAAGTGGCAAGAAAAAGAAAGGAAGGCGATTCAGTTTGGACGAAAAGATTTTGGCATTGTCCTTATACAAGCCATCTCCTAAAGCATATCGCCTTCTAAGCAAAATATGCGTTTTACCAAGCAGAAGAACTCTGCAAGATTTACTGCACAAGGTGAATCTAAAATGTGGAATCAATGACATAATATTTGATAATTTAAAAACTCGAGTGAGTAAAATGCCTGATCACTATAAATACTGCTGTTTAGCATTTGATGAGATGGCAATTGGAGCGGGCATTTCATATGATAAAAGAAATGACGAAATAACAGGATTCGTTAACAATGGCTTAACTAAGGAAAAAGAATATTGTGATCATGTTCTAGTCTTCATGATAAGAGGCATTGTAAAAAAATACAAACAGCCTTTGGCTTTTTACTATTGCACTGGAAGCACCAAAACAGTGGAGTTAAAAAAACAAATAAAAGCCATAATAAAAAAAGTGCAAGAAACAGGGCTGAAAGTCGTGGCAACAGTATGTGACCAAGGCACCTCCAATGTGGCAGCTATAAATGCATTGCTGAAAGAAACCAGAGAAACATTTTTACGCAATGGACAAGAAAGTAAAGATGGTTTTTTCCTGGTGAATAAGGAACAGATTTTTCCAATATATGATCCACCTCACCTAATAAAGGGGATTAGAAATAATTTGATAAGTAAAAATCTTAAATTTACCATTAAAGGCAAAGAATGCATTGCAAAATGGGACCACATTGTGAACCTTTATAACAGGTGCCCTGGTTATAAAGGTGTTAAGTTAGTACCAAAACTAACAGCACATCATGTGTTGCCTGCACTGATTCCGAAAATGAGGGTGAAACATTGCACCCAGGTGTTCAGCCAATCAGTTGGAGTAGCACTTGGATTTATGGCAGGTAAACAGTTTATTCATTCATAATTAATTGTTAATATTTCAAAGTTAATTTTAGGGTTCTGAACCTCTGTATGAAAAAGCTCTTGTTGGATCATTTTCTTGTCAGCCTTTATATCCCATTTTTTCTTAATTTGACCAATTCAGTTTGATATTTAATATGTACTTCAGTGACCAAAATATGATGTGTCACAAAAATAAGAAATTGGTTCACTTTGGGTTTTAAATCTATACATCTATACATATATATGAAATTGGTGTGTCTGTTTTTGTGTCAATTTTTTTTTTACCATTGTTGTGTGTCTGTCTGTTTGTTCCGGCTAATCTCTGAAATGGCTAGACCGATTTTGACAGACTTCCTTTGACTGGTAGCTTATGAGGAGAAATTTAGGCTATATTTTTCCTAAAATTAATAGTTAGGAAGATATTGAATAAATCAGACAAATAATGACCCTGTTAAAATTATATTTTTCTCATTTGCAGGATGTGGAGTTCTTGAAAAAGACAGCACGGACACAGCAGATCTTCTGATCTTTTTCGATCAATTATTCGACAGCGTCAACGGCAGTTTTAGCGCAATAAGAGGAGGAAAAATTTATAGAACTGCAGTGACCCCAAGTTCGCCACATCGCAAATTGTGGAATGACAGTATACCAATTCTGAAATCAATGAAATTTTGTAATGGCAGTAATCAAGGAGTAGTGCCGTCTTTGTCAAGTTGGATCAAAACCATAGAAGGTTTTAAATTAATTGTAGCTTATTTAAATTCCAAAGGAATTAACTCTATCTTGTTGCGCAATTTCAATCAAGACGCATTGGAAAACTTTTTTGGGGCAATTAGAGCTCATGGCTGTAGCAACATAATGCCTACGACATATGCATTTGAAGGCGCCTTCAAAACATTATTAATTAATAATATTTCGTCTTCACATTCAGTTGGGTCAAATTGTGAGAAAGACGATGGAGTTTGTCTCCAATCCCTAAAATATTTTTTAAAAAATCCAGCAAATACACACCCAACTGAATGTGAAAATGAAATTGAAAGTGACCATTTAGATATGTCGATGGTAGATACTGACCAGCTAATACAGAGCCAAACTCCAATGCTAATTGAAAGAAGCGCAGCGATAGGGTATTGCAGTGGGTGGATAGCACAACTTGCCAAAAAAAAAATTTATAAAAATTGTGTGACCTGCAGGAATTATATGGAAGCAGAAGAATCACAAAGTTTCCATGAATTTATAAAACGCAAAGAGTTTGGTAACAAAAAGTGGTTGTGCTATCCTACAAGAGCACTATTTGATTTCTTTGCCCAAGTGGAAAACATTTGTATTGAAATTTTAAAGGAGCACTGCACTAAAAAAAATATTGCAGTTTATATCAAACTGATAATAAATATAAATGTGAATGTATCATTTATCAATTGTACAGATCATGCTGATAATTTAAGAAATTATTTAATAAATAAAAGCACAATGTTTTTCATTAATAACTGGTGCAAAGATATTAATAGTGTCCTCACTGGCAAAATTACCTTTTGGGATGTTAACGATCCAATGAAAGAAAAAGCTAACCGGCACTACTTAAGTCATAAAGGACGAAAAAGGCGAACACAAAATTTAATTGTAAATGTGTGACGAGGAGAAAATAAAATAACATAAATACAATTCTGTATTTTTTTTTTATGTTTACGTAGTACGTAAACATTTTGTTTAAAGCAGACACCCTAATCTCATACAATATATATACATAATATCTTATATAGTGCTAGTGCTAGCTACATTGGACTATGTATACCTAGCTATACATTTACTTATATGAATAGTTCCCCTAACGAAAAACTAGATGTCGCTGAGTTCGACAATTTCCCAATATTAAAAAATACGGTAGAGTTGCCTGTCTATAGCCAGTATACTATAGTAGTCTTTGATGTAAACAATAGCAATTTTCCTTTCACTATTTAGAATATTTCTTTCACTATTTTATTTTACAAATTTCTCTTACAAAATTCTTAATTTTGTCAGTTGTCACTGTCAGTACTTTCATAACCTAACCTAAAAGTCAAAATTCAATTCAAATCAAATCTTGATTAATGGCTTTTGTGGAAGAGTAACCACAATTCTGCCAATATCCCGTACTTATAATGATAGACCATCAAACGAAGGAGATTGTACAGTGATGAACTAAAACTAAAATAATGATGGACGGCACCACAGATTAATAATATCCGGCATCCGCTGTCCGCATCTTCTTTCTCTGTTTATTACAACAAAATCGTGTGCTAATTCTGTCTAATGCTCGACTTATCAATATTTCATAGCTGGACATGCATGATTAATGAAAACAAAAAATATGAAATGATTATTTTATTCATTTAATTAAAATAATTATAAAATTTGTAAACCAAATAATTCTGTTTACAAAAATTTTAATACCTATATTTTTTTCAGACAATTTTTACATGAAGTCTGTTCATGCAAATTCCTATGCCAACGCAGGTCATATGTTTATGAACAAAAAATGTCTATGGTGTTTTGTTTTTTCTGCCATTTTTAGTCAAATACTTTCCATTCAAATTGTGTTTTTTTAATAAAGTGATATAAAATTTATCAAATTTATTGTGTCGTCTTTTAAAATATTTTTATTCTTATTAAACGTTAGATTGTGCTGATATATATCATTATTGTAAATTTCTATCGGTTTGTCTTTTGAAGCGTTTCTGTCTCCTAGGAGCCTTATACGTGCTTTCTTCTGATATTTTACGTTAATATAAGTAAATTTCAGAATCAATTCTTATCATTTAGTTTCAAAGTCATCAACAGAATAAACTAGAAAGGAAAACGCTGAAGTAGATTTGAATCGATCGTCGCGACTCAACCGGAAATCCGGCGACTCCATAGTCCATACACGTTGTCTCTAGCACAGGGGAATAGATATCGCGCAGCGTTTCTTTCTTTTCTGAACAGGCGCAGTCCTAGAGAACTCGCAAAAGGAGTAAAAGGCTCCTACATAACCTGTCACTACGTAAGTATCAGTGCACATACTACTTTATATCGTGTCGTTGCTTTGTTCGCTATTGAGAATCGTGAATCTTTACTCCTTGGAGTCCTTGCTGAGTCATACCCAGGTGATCTCGTTATCACTCAGGTTGTGGAATATTCCTCTTGGACTTCTTCAGCGCACCCGTCTATTTAGAAGTAAGTGGATCGCGCTTGGTCGGCTGGACGCCATAATAGTTGGACGAAGGGTCGAGCCTGGGGTTGCGTGGCGCACCGCGGGCGATGACCTTATAATGGAATGGATGGACCTTTATTAATTGCCACGTGTTTTTCTTTTCAGCAATATATTGTATGAGTCAGAAGGTAGAAAAACCAGTATTATCGGGTCAACGGATCAAGACCAGAAAAAGAGGTAAATTATTTTTTATTACTTATTTTCACTTAGGTGGTTGGACACTTGCCCAGATTCCTTGTTTGCGAGGCGGGTGATCTTGTTAAGTTGGATGATTTTGTCTCAAATGAATCGCACATGTTTCGTGAAGACGCGGGCTTGTGGCGTAAACATCGATTCGTTAATTTAATAACTTTTGCCTTGGCCATGACACTGTCCTACACAATATTTTTAGCAATGTTTCTAGTAGAATGTTGTTAGTAATCATAGAGGATCTAGGTCACATGTATTACAATTTGTTACTCAAACAATCACTTTGAAAAATTCAGCATTAAGTATCTTCCAATTACGAATTGGTCTCGTCACAGATATGCTAGTGATAATAATGAAAATATTCCAGTTTATATTGCCACCATAATTAATAATTATGCAAAATATGATAATGGCATGAAATACTTTCAATTTGTAACAATACAAACATGCATTGTAAATATTTTGCATCTTGACATAGCCATTATCTTTTATTTAATCATTTTTCTCTTGAAACCTTTGCGATCTTGCTATCCAACTTAAAATATCCTTTATATCTAACTTAAATGTACTTAAAATAAAATAAAAAAATCAACTCTAGCAATTGTTACAAATTCCCATTGGTCATTCTCATGTCGACATCACAGCTATACCTCAATCTATGGTACAAAGCTATATTTTATTCTGTCATTGACAATTTATGTATTCAGCCTACAAGCAGTTGAATCAACTGACCTCAATCCTAATTGAATTGACTTTCTCTTGGCCATTTCAAACTAAAATTTTAAGTGATGATATGCTTTTTATTTTACTCAAAATTATACGTATTTGGATTCTGTACTATATACATACTAATAACTAGTGACACAAGGCAGTGGCTTCACCACGGCAGTGGGTGTAATTCAAAATCATCCCATTTGAACACATTACCAGAATGTAAAAGTATCTTACACCTTAATCAAAGTCATGATCTACCTGCATACCAAGTTTCATTCAAATCCATTCTGCCGTTTAGGCATGACTCATTGACAAACATAGAGACTTCCGCATTTACAATATTAGTACATAACAGGAGTGTAATGTTTTTAAAAACAAAGAACATCTTTTACATCCTACTTTCTTTGTCAAACTTTTTCTACCAAGGTTTCCTTTGGCTTTATCCTTGTTACCATTTACCAAAAACAATAAATCTCCAAGATCTGACCTCACTTTATGCTCTTTCCAGAGCATTCTTTGTTGTTCTTTTTGTGTTTGACCATAGACTTGCTTTTCTTATAGGACTTATTTATTTAACCATTAATGTACACACACACAACAAAGAGACAATAAGAAGGAACATAAAATAGGTACAAAGGTACGCTTATTTCAAAGAAATCTCTTCCAGCATACCTGCGAGAGGAGAGCTAATAAAAAAGATATGTAGACACCGTGTGTAGAGAGGCCATATAAAGAAAACATAACAAACAATTTCCTATAAAATAGAACAAAATATAACTAATTAATATATACTCTCATATATATGCATATCAATAAATTAAATAATATAATAATAAATACTAAATAATATAACAAATTAATAACAGGTAAAATCAGGATTATTTGCAACTATGATGGAATGGAAAGGTAGTGTTCCTTCACTCTTTTTTAAAAACAACAAGAGTTTTGCAGTCCCTAACGTCCAGTACTTAGTAACAAGAGTTCAATAAACTTTCACAATTGTACATGTTTGCAACACACTTGTAGATTAATCAATTTAGATAATAATCCAACATTTTTTAACGCTATGGGGAAGTAATTAGTTGATTCTAAGTAATAAACTAAACAATTTGGTACATTCATTAGTATGAATTTACCAAATTTTTGGGAACGGACAGACAGTTACTTCACTATATTAGTATATATTGAAGTAACTCTGTCAGTCCATTCCTTTTTCACATGCTAAAGAAATTCATTTTGAAGAATCTTGTCATATGGAGAGAACATGTCCTGGATACTGTTTTTACTGAGATTATGTTCCCTTAGGATAAATTTCGACATTTACGCGAGCGAAGCCACAGACAGAAACTAGTTTATTATAAAAAGAGCCAAGTTTTCAATTTATCAATGTTTTTCAGTTGGATGAACACAACTGAAAAATCCTTCAAACTCATTTTAATTGTAATAAAAATGTCCATCCGAGAAGCGACGCAAATAACTAAATTGCTGACCAGTAGTTAAATCAATTGTTGTAACAAGCCCTTGTCATGAGGAATATAGCATGGACTTTGCACTGGACAATAGCCTCAATGGCTATGTACCTATGTGCTGGTCTGAGATACCTATGTATTTTATTTAATTGTTATATCCTCAAACATGACTTAGTTCGAATGCGTTTTTGTCGCTATGTTCATTTGGGAGATTCAAACCATGTTTAATTTTCCGGGACGCAAAGAATGACATAATTTCAGCCGAAAGCCGTCCACTGCTGGACAAAGGCTAAAGGCTTCCTCCAAGTGACGCCGCATCGATCAGTCGCGTACACAAAGCATGTGCATACCTTGATTTTTTTTTAACGGACTCAAAAAAGGTTTGTCAAAATTGGTTTATTTTTTGCCGCAAAAAATGTACCCAACTGTCTATTAGAATTTTGGAATGAAAAGTAAAGAATTTGCCACAGCTACCTGGGCCAGTCCCCAATAGCTCCCTTATTGCTCCCCAATAAACAGCCCATATTATTAGCAATCTGTTGGGCTTTGGGGAGCAAAATAAGGTTAGGATTTGATCAAAATAATACCAAATGGTTCTTTATTCTTCTGCATTCGCACCATAAAATATCTTTGAATATCATGCCTATAATTTGGGCCATCTTCCATCAAACATTCATTTTCTATGAATAAGGATTAAAACTGCGCGAATTTTAAATTCATTCCTTGTGTATTGTTTGTTGTTGTATTTATCGCAATAAGATGAAAATTTTATTGCAAGTCATAATAAACCAGCTTGTAACTGTCCCACTGTAGGGCACAAGCCTCTTCTCATATGGAAAAGTCATGAGCAGTAATCGCCATTGTTCAAGGTAGATTATCAATCATAGACCTACTTATATATCCAGGATTCCTTACGACGTTTTCCTTCACTGATGTCAGTGAGTATGTTTTCTAAGAAAAACTCCAGTTCCTACTTAATATTCAATTTAATTCTGAACTTCCTAAAATCAGAATGATCAATATTGGTTTCTGTTACTCCTCTTTGAACTTGAAAAATAACTACCGTGTCAATAAAAGCTATAAAATAAATTTAATTAATTAAACTATAAATAAGGTTTTATCTATCCTATTAGAGTCAAGGGACTGGGCCAGTCCAAATGAGGCCAACCTGCTATTAATTTATGCTAAACATTGCTGGAATTAGCTGTTCGATACAAACTTGATATTTTGTTAGTGGATGTGTTACCATGAAAACAGTTTACGTGTTTTTAAAAAGTTATCCCTGGAAATACTGATACAATACGAAAATTAATTCACTAAAAGAGAACGTCTTACATAAGCTACTTTTTATCTCGAAACAAATACAAAGCCCCTGTGGTATCTGCCAAAGGAGCGAAGCTCCGAGAAAAGGTTAGAACTATAAAATCCTAGAAACAGAACGCTACGAGATTCTACCTTACCCGTCCATAATGTTCTGGCATCCTTCGCGCATCGCCAAGTACGACCTTTCTAGAAAGAACCTTCCGGGCTTTACTTTTAAAGGTCAGGAATGTCGTAACCATTCCCCTTTGTCTAACTTTCCCCATTTACTTCTTTGCAAGTTGCACTTTGACTAGGTATTTTTGTAGTGGAGCAGACTTAGTTTTTAACGGGTAAGAATCAATTTAGTGATCTGAAAATAGAGATAAGTTGGTCCTTTTGTATAAATTTCAGATGTTCTAAATCTCCAAGCATAGATTCCTGCCTTATTAGATTACGTAACGCCCCCATCCTCCTAAATCTAACCCAGACTCCCAAATACGTAGAGGTCGGGATTATACGACAATCGGCCTCTATCCTAACCATAGGCGGTTGGCATCGTGACGTCAAACTTTGCATTGGACATAAATACCTTTACGAAGTGCTTGCCAGTGATTCCATGTCGATTAAAAATTTAAATGTAGTTCGATTTAACTCCTATCGAATGATTTATTCAGTTCCAGATAGAGATTTTATAATTATATTATGTCAACCTTTCAACCCGACGGTCGCACGTGAGAAGTGCTGTGTCAGATATCGTGGGATCGAAAAAGCGTTGTCACCATTTCGTCTACTTCCTAATTAATGTTTGTTAGTTCTATTTTATTCTGAATCGAGTCTAGTGGTGGTACAGATATTAAGTGCCAAGTTCGATCTTTTAGTTTGCTTTGTAAGGTTAAGCAGTCATAGGTCATACTGACTTGACATAAGTTAGATTGAGAGATTCTTAGAACTTAAGTTTTTCTTAACAAGATTTCACTAACAGGAGTAGCAGGCTTTTAAATCTCAAATTAATCGCAGTTATAGTCCTCGCCAAACTTCTGGGCCACCCTGAAGGTGGCTTTCCGATGCGCAAGCAGCGCAAGTCACGGATCGGTGCTGTTTTTGTATGAGATTTACTATTGCGCAGCCATTGTAGCCAACTTCAGGGCGGCCAAGAAATTTGGCGAGAACTATAATTTTTAGGATTCATACCCAAAGTGTCCAAACGGAGCCCCATTACTGTCACTCGCGTGTCTGTCCTTCGTAGGTCACACAGGTTTTACAGCCAAACGATTGGAGCTATTCTTCACAGTTTATTCATCTTGTTGACCCAAAGCCATTCTTATGTCCATTATTATGTCCTTATATTATTATTAAACTGTCAAAAATGTTTCTAAGGGGTGCTCCCATACAGCTAAAGGGCTAAATATATATTTTTTTCAAACCTTTTAACCTAGCCGTTACTAAGGAGTAAGCTTTAGAAAGTTACCGTTTTACGGCACTAAAGCGGATGTAGGCCCTTAAAAGGCTGAAGATGATGAAAACAAAATAACAGTACTAGATTAAATTCTAAAAAGTCTTGGAAAATTCCTGTCTATTGATTTCTATTCCCTTCTATATTCTTGTAAATGTATATCAAAATCTGATTGCAATTCAGTAGCGACACAATTTTGAATAAATATTGCTTGTAGCCACCGTCGATTTAGAATAATAAACTATGTGTAGGCTAATATAAAATTTTCCTGTTTACATCAAATTTATTTTCCTTGTCGATTGAATTTGTCGGAACAGGCAGCGAGTTGGCAAAGAAGTTGTTACGTAAGGGATGAAAATGACTACTACCTATGTCTTTTCTGTTGCCTTGAGGCCTTGAATCAGATTCTTTGTCTAATTAACCGTTATTCAAATAAAATTGAGGCGCTTGTTTGCTTAATATTGACTGAGAATATTTCCCAGGACTTTACGTAACTCGACATCAGAGTTTGCGACAACCAAGTATAGATAAAGACAAGGAGTCTTTATTTTATAAGGTCGCCTCATTTGGTCTTCCACGCTTCCTGATAAAGCCTTGTTCTGGCTTCGACGGAATACCTAAATGGTCGCTTGTTCCCTTTTAAAATTCGCTCCTCTGGCCTTCATTGTGTAATACTTCCAAAGCGTTCTCATATGATCAGACCAATCACCTGGCAGAATTATAGCCACATCTTGATCCCTATTTCAAAACTTATCGTAAAAGCATTCGATCTGACCTGTTTATCTCGCTCAATTTACTTCCAGAGCTCATAAACCGCCAAGCTATCATCCTAAGTGATATTATAGGCTACCAGTGCCATTAGCTGATCACAAACGCGCTCGCTGGCCGCACACTCTGTAATATTCCACTGGTGCTAACAGTGTGTAACGGTATTTTTATACTAGCGGTACTTGTAGCGAGTGTCGAGTCTGTTGCGCGCTTATAAGGAAGCTTAACAGCTTTCTTTGATTTTGGAATGTTCTCTTGTTACTATGAGCCCGCTCTCTACCACGATCCTCCTGCTGGAAATACGCCTGATGTAAAGCTATGGCTGAGGATCGTTGAACAGTCTTGTCCAGAATTTTTTTCTTCTCTCTAGCTATGAAGACTGATGGGTTATTGATGCTTGTATAAGGAGCCTTGTTGGTCTAATTGCGTCAACCAGGTGGGCCAGAGTTTTCATATCAGATCGAGCAGTTTGGTTTTCCACTAGGAAATTCTCTGGAGTCTTGATTTATGCCAGGTGTTTAGGATCCGAACCTCTGCCAACTCCAATACATGCGTAATGTTTTTTACCGGTTGGGCAATACTGGTTGGCCTTGTTTCCATCTAAGGTTTGTTCACACCAAATTCGCCAACACGTGCTCAAGAATTTCACCATCTTATATTTTTTTAAGTCAACCAACGCCAGAAATATTTCTATTAATGTTTTTCAAAAGGCGTATGTCACATAGTTGCTAAAAATAAATTAAATTCCAAATTATTATTCTCTGTTCGTCTTTAGCTCTGAAACCTTTGACGTGATTCATCCTTTAAGTATTCATACTGCCTACGGCTAAAATATAATTAATATCTGTTGAGCTGTTGCCGAGATTTGTATATCAAAAAAATTGAGGGGGCGTTATTGTAAGTACTCCTATTTTAATTATACCCTGAAGGCTTGGTATAGCAAAAGGATTTTTGATTGGAAATCCCTTCATTAGTTTGATAGGTTTTTAGGAAAAATCTTCATTCAGAAACAAGGGTTATTCTAAAATAACAGATGTTAGATTGGCAGTCGATTATTTAACTATTTGTTTCGACTCCGGAAATGATTGTGCTCACAGATTGTTATCTAATTAGGTAATCCATGCTTAAGTAATTATCAGTTGCTATCACAAGACAAATTCGTGGTTGTTAAATTTCAATGTCACGTTCAGTTTTTTTTGACCTAATAATGTAGATCCATTGTTTGCTCAAGCGAGATGCGAATTCCGGTATAATACAAACAAATTTAAGTACTTTCCGACAAGCAAATCCTGTTGCTTTGTCCACGTTTCCCAAAGCGGAAATCAAACTCGTTCCAAAAGGAGAACGGTTTCGCCGCCATTTTGGAGGAACGAGCGGCTTACTCATATAACAGGACTTGCAAACTTACCAACACTAACTTCCCAAAATAGCGTCTTATGAAATTTGAACATGGAATTAGTCAAAGGTGAAGACAATGATGTACATCACGAGAGTACCTACTTTTTGATTTACATAAAAACACGTGATGAATACATACGAGAGCTGACATTGGCATTGGTCAACTATTATATAATTTGAAAAGATAGCTAATGAAAAATAACAACAAGGCCAAACATGTTTTATCACGACAACTAAACATCTTTTAGCTGTAGAATATAATTGTGTTTATAAACACTTTTCTAAAAGAAAACATTTTAGTCAGGAATTGGCATTGAAGAAAAAAATTGTCCAATGTATTAACTTCTCTTTTCATCTGTTACTACATGTACCCATTCAAAACCGACTGCAAAAAGCTTCATTTAAACCTACTTTTATTTAATTAATAAGCTGCAAAAATTTATTTTCTCACACTAAAAAGATTTTATTTGTTCTAAAATAAATACAATGTGTGTATTGTCTTACCCACAAACACACGACCTTCACAAGTATATCATTGAGGATATCTCAACTACATGTTAAAATTTTGTACTACTAAGTTCTGCCAGTGACTTTACCTGTGTGAACATCGAAATTGTTCCACGGAATCCGACTACCGGAACAAAAGTCCCTTGTGTCCTTATCCGGGTCATGGTCTTCCCGTGTTCCGAATTTAATTCTAATTTGTTCTGCTGTAGAGCTGTGATTGATTAACAAACATATAGACTCACATTGATGTCAGTTGGTAGATTTTCTGCCAAAATTCACAATTTGTTCTAATTTTGGAATGTTACTTCGCCTTCCTAAAATGTTTACGTAATAAAATTACCTTTTTTTGTTACGTTGACGTGGGAAGAAAGGAATATATATCAAAACATGTTTGTTTTGTTTTAAATAGTACGGACACAATTTGTTTTGATTGCCAGTCCATCAAATTAGGAAATCGTTTGCATGTTACATCATCACCAAACAATTTAGTTACAAACTTATGTAACCATCGGGCATCTTATTGATTATATTTGATTAAATTAAAGAATTACAAGTGATTTAGTCGATACTTTATCGGTTGTCTTTATTCCATGATAATTAATAGATAAATTAAAACACAACAACGTAACTCCATTAATCCCCCTCCCCCTCTTCTCGTCGTTTTCCTCATTACTAAGGGGCGTGTCGTCGAGGAAACAACAATTTTTTTCACTAATTTGAGCCATCTATGCCTGTCTTCTGCGTCGTGGGGAACATCGTGCAGTTTGGAGTTCAACGATGTGCAGACTTAGACTCCCTTCAATCTTGCCAGTAACCATCAGCTGCTCTAGGTTGTATCCATCCTTTCTGGCGATGTGACCAAAGAACTCCAATATCCTGCGAAGGCAGATCGTGGACAGTCTGATCTTGATATTCAGTTCGCGGAGGATGGAGTCGTTGGTGCGAAAGGCGGTCCAAGGGTTTAATCCTACCCGTCTGCCATATTATTTGTCTAGCCTTTGCGCACAGCTTCGCCCCCGTGGTCTATCTCACAGGTACTCTGCATTTTTTGGGTTAACCTCAAAAGTTAAAAAATGAACCCTTATAAGGTCACTCTCATGTCCGTCGGTCTGTCCGTGTGTCACCACCGATTTTCTCAGGAACGGGTGGACCTAGCAAGTTGAAATTTATACCAAATATTGAGGTCTATAGGGACTCCTATTAGTTGTAAAAAATTCAAGGACCTGAGTCAACACGATAAAATGATTTAGCAAATTTAGATTTTCGCAAAAACTTGTAAGTACCAACATTTACCTTAATTTTTAACATTTTTGGCTTTCGTAATTTTCCCTTTGCTTGTGCTGTAAGACCTTGCTTATGGGCGCTCATGCAATGTAGAGGACTAGCTTAACGGGACCCTCGGCGCACGAGTTCGACTCGCACTTGATCGGTTTTTATTCAGAATAGTGTACCTTTCTATCACTAAAAGAATTTTCGAATTCTGATCATCAATATCAGGGATTACTTTCTACGAAACAAACAAAACCTCTTTATAAGTTTAGATAATAGATATGTCCACTGACCCTTAACCTCTGTAAAGTCATGTGAAAAGATCATTATAATTATGAAGTGAAAGTTATGTATTCGACCTTTACGATAACTTCACCTCGAGAACTACTGATCCCGCAAGTGTAATAAATCTGTCAACTTTAGAAAGTGTGCCTATCCCTTTGTCATGTCTATGACCCTATGATTATTATAATTCGGCCTTGAGTATGAGGCCTTTGGCCTTTAACTGTTTTGGGACATACTGTCCTTTTTTGGCTAGAGCATTTTTTTGTGTAAGTAGGAATAATCAGTCTAAATGGGTATTTTTGTAAAATTGCACTGTTTTAGTAAAGTAAATTCAATTTTGGAATATACGGATAAGTCTCTGAAAATATTATGATGGTAATGTTATTAGGGATTCGCTTGAAAAAAAAAACATTGAACATTGTAAGCTACGAAACATGTACAATTGGGCTGTTTATACTATTTTTGCTATCAGTTCTGAATGTCCAAAGATAAAAATAATCTCATAATTACTTACTTCCTTATAACTCCACATACAGTTGGTATAAAGTATTTTTAAAGAAAAATATATCAGCAAAGCAGCCAACCAAGGCTTAGCACTGCTATCGCAGCTCCCCAAAAGTAGGTCGCCAAGATAAGTTGAAATCTAATTAATCTTGGCATATACTGGAATGAATTACAAGTACAAAGTTAGTGCGCGTTCAGTTTTCGAGTCTATGGTGCATGGGTGGCCTAATTTTCTTTTGAATCTAGAATAGGTAAGTTAGAATCATTTACTGTATCAACAGATAATGTGATTCATTCATGTCATCTATTTAATCATCAAATTCATAAGTAGGTTTTTGTGGACCACACGGCTATGTATTACTAATAGAACACTCCAGGACAGTTGTCATTGGCTACACGGGACAAGGGGGCATACCAAATCAAATCTTTTTACAAGACCATGTGGAAATCGGCGAGGCCTTTTAGGGCACCTCGACTCATAAATGTGTTCGGTTTTTATTATGAAGACAGTCCCTTTATCTATTCTAATAACTTTAAACGAGCAATTCTTGTATATATATACCAGGTACTAAGTCTTAGTACCTGGTATATATATTCGTCTAGTGCTGAAGCTAACCTTCTCTAAGGTTGCTATGTTAGCACACTGTAACCTCTTTTCTCGGAAGTCTATCGTTTCTTATAAAATTGATGCATTTAATTCAATAGTTATCAAGGCTAGCCCATTACCACGTTGGCCTTTTCCGGATTGGGATCGCCTTCCAAGCTAACTTCATTTAAGTTTCGTTTTAGCCATTTTAGTTATCAGTTTGACCACACCCTCAAACTACTATTTTGTATCTTGAACATTTTCTATTGCCCTTCCTCTATGGGACAGTTCAGTGTCTAATTCTGTGAGATTTATACATGTGGGAAACTTTTCGAGTAGTAATTTTTTATCACCCAATCTTGCCATCGCATGCTTGCAATCAAATGTGGCAATAACATAACTATTTAATCATCAGTTCATGACACCGACTTTAGAACATAAATGGAAGTCTCCAAAAATTAACTTTACATGATGAAAAACATGGCTAGAGTCCTGAAACCCACTGTTGAGAAACCCTTTCTCGTTCAATTACTTCTGACAAAATATCGACAAACACCACCAACTATTCCACCATGTTCTCCTTCTAACTCCTCCGTTTTTTTAATTCCAGATGAGAAAGAGAAGTACGATCCGAACGGATTCCGCGACGCGCTCGTGCAAGGACTTGAGCGCGCCGGCGGGGACCTCGACGCGGCGTACAAGTTCTTAGACGCGGCCGGCTCGAAGCTCGACTATCGGCGGTATGGAGAGGTTATATTCGACGTGCTCATCGCCGGGGGGCTGCTGCGTGAGTACCACATTTATTGAGGTCTATAAATGAAGAAAAACTTAATTGTGAGGTGGCAAATAGAGTTTCAATGTGTCTGTGGGTGTCTGAAGGCAGCTGAGTCCAGTACGAATATGGACCATCACATCCAGACAATAATTTTGTTCAAAAATTATGTAAGCTGCATTCTTTCTGATTCTCCAATTTTTATATATTTTGTATAACATTGTCTGCTAATAAACAGTAAGAATGCTCAAGTTTGTGATCTCTTTCTTAGAATAAAAGATGTAGAAGACTGTAAAATCATACTTTATAAGTATGATTTTACAGTCTTCTACATCTTTCATCCAACAGTCGCAAATACTACGCAATACTAAACCATATTCTGGTTTGTGAGAGCCAATAATTTTCCATAAAATAACAAAGACTGCAAACCCTTAATATACGAAAGTCTATTTTAACCAACCAATATTTTTTCCAACGTACCTACACCTTGAATGATGAAACACTTGGCTAGAGTCCTGAACATAACTGTTGACAAAACCTGTTCGTTCGTTATTACCTGACCTTACCTTCCATTCCTCAACCACCAACACATATATCACTTGTTACTAACCAAGCTGTCTCTCTGTTAGTCCCCGGCGGTTCGGTGTCGATGGACGGCGAATCACCGAAAACGAACACCTGTATCTTCACCGCGAACGAAGACATGGACTCCATGCGTAACTTTGAACAGGTATGATGATATTTTTGTTGTACTGAACCTTAATTTGGCATAATTAGGGGATTTTGGTACAATTTACATTTATATTTTGACAATTTCACTGTCAGCATGCAGACACAATTTAACTAAAAATCAACAAAGACCATAATAATAATTATGTACACTCATTTTAAATTCCCGCACATCTGGGTTCAATCCTGGATTTTTTTTTTTACAGTCGTAATATTTCTATTGCAATGCAGACTTAAAACATTTATTGAAATAAATACCTTGATTTTTAGAATAAATCTGAAAGAAGAAGTGATAAATAAATTATGTAGAATTGAGTAGTAAATTGTGTTTCTAAATAACTCTTTATATCTCGAAGAATCTATTCACATGATGAAAAACATGGCTAGAGTCCTGAAACCACAGTGTTGAGAAACCCTTTCTCGTTCAATTATCTCTGACACTCGATTGACGCTAACATTAGCACATACTCGCCACTTCACGTACTAATGCATTAAGTACTTGTTCACAGGTATTTGTGAAGCTCATGAGACGATACAAATACTTGGAAAAGATGTTTGAGGAAGAGATGAAAAAGGTAAGGTCATATGACAATTTTAGTTTTACTAAGTTAAATCACGCTTCACACTAATATTATAAAGGCAAAAGTTTGTGAGTGTGTTTGTATGTTTGTTACTTCTTCACGCTCAAACCGCTGGATGGATGTGGGCGAAATTTGACACAGAGATAGATTATAGTCTGGAATAGCACATAGCATACTTTATATCCTGGGAATATGTTTCCTTGAGATAATCTTAGACAATCATGCAGGCGAAGCCGCTAGCAGAAGCTAGTACACAATAAAAGATGATGATAGTCTTCAAGTCATGGGTGGAATATTTCAAAGAGATTTCAGATTTGACAGTAAAGTCAAAATCGTTTATAGCGACTTCGCTTAAAAAACTAAGTACTGAGTATAACGGCGACATGTAAAAGTCCTGAGAAAAAGACCTCAGAGCAAATACGTATGTTTAAAACGACATCATTTGATGTTCTCTTCAAAGTCCTTTTACGCCGATGTATGTACAATTTCTGGAAAATAAATTGTCGCAAAATTAATGTGACAAATTGTCAAAGGCAAATAAAATCAACAATTTACACTCGCTTGTCAATTGGTCATATTCGTTTTGCCATAATTTTCGTTTCAGAGCTTATTTATTTATTTAAATACGTACAAGCAACAAAGCACAGTACATTTGACGACAGAGTTTCCAGAGTTTTCATTTCAGGTAGTTTTGGAGTTACAGTAGATTTGAAGTAAATACTAAAACTAAGAAAATTTCAAGTTAGCGTGTAATCAACATTGATACATGGCGTGATAGTATTTACGTAGCAACTAAAGAACACGAAACTGAACTTTTTGGTGACAGTCGATACTTGGCACTGAGCCAAATAACTTACAACATTACTACAATACCCCAGTCATTACGGTTAGGCTTCAATCGATTAAGTAAAATGCGGCTATCTATCCGCTGCGATTTTTCCTGTACCAACCGTACCGGCGTCCAAAGAAATTGCTTATTCATTTCCTTGTGTAATTAAGTCGTTATTCTTAGCTATAATTGGGCCTGGATTAAATCTCCTTATTTGTATTTAACTATATTCACCTAGCAAAAGCCGGTACTCATGCTGCAGTTCGTACTGTACATACAAATTTGAATAAGCAGCCGCAGATTTTCTATCAAAAAATCTGATTTATCGATATATTGGTATTTGTTATTAGTAAAATATACGTAATTATAAACATTATCACCAAATTTCAAGTTCTTAGGTCAATAGGAAGTTAAATTCTTCGGAACAAAATTGTGTGACAGACAACAGATAAAAAGACTGACGAGTGAGTGACAGCAATAGGGCCCCGGTTGGACCCTTCGGTTACGGAACCCTAAAAACGCGGGTAAGAAGAGGCCTATACTCAGTAGTAGCTATCTGTGGTACTGATGATATCTATCGGATCCTCCCAGCCTTTAGTATAAAGCAAAAGGGATCAGTATCTACAATTTTATGGTGTTGTTTCAGGTGCTTGTGTACCTCAAGGGTTTCGAGCCACTACAGCGCATCAAACTTGCTCGTATGACTGCACTATGGATCGGTACGTAACTAATATATCTAGCTTTCAATTAATTTTCCGGGACTTCGTCGTGCTTCATTGCCTCAGCGCTTTACTGGTGCTCGCCACTGTTGATTCTGGCTTTCAGGAGTTAGTTGTTTGGGAATAGTGTAGTGGGATTTTCCCAAATACCTAGCTTTATAATATTTTATTTGGAGCCGATTTTTCTTTTGCCACTTATACTTTTCTGAAGAATAAGTATGACCACAGGTGTATTTTATAATAAAATATGTTATACCGCAGAAGTTACCAGATAACCAATTGCTTTGAATTAATTACTATGCAAAATTTTTCGTATTAACTTAGTTCATTTAGTTAGTAACACTAGTCTCGTATAAATATATGTATTTATCAATATAGTTACATAGAATCAAAATGATTCATTAATTTCGCCAAACCATACACCTATTTCACTGTTCCTACCGAAGCTCTCCTAGCCTCGTTTAAAACTTCACACATGCTGCGCACGTGTCCTCGAGTTCGATCCCGGGTCAAACCAAGCTCTTTTAGAAATAACAATAATTTATAAAATAATAATATGCACACGATTAGAGCCATGTAACGTGTACTGCGTTGCGCGGTGTCGAAGTAGTGCTAGAGAAAAGTGTAACCATTACTGGAACATGTTTCATGACATGGACTATATGTGGTTGCACGACATTTATTTGCACATAAACTAATAAGTAGAACCTAGCTTAGGATTGAAATATTATTTGTGTTGGCCAGCATGAATAATCTTAAGAATATTAGTGGAATTCACTTTGGGAAGGTTTGTAGTTAAAATTGAATTAATAAACGTTTTCGTGCTCAGAAAATTATAGAAGGTCTTGATGATATACCACAACTTTTTTCTGAGAGTTGGGCTTTTAAGAGTGAGTGGAGTACTAAATCAGTTAATCCCTGCTACATTAACCTTCCTAAATGCTAAAACAAGTCAATGATGATAAAGGAATAAGGAATATTTTCACACGTATCCATTATCAAATAGTGTTTCCATTTCCCCATAGGCAACGGCTGCGTGCCGCCGTCGGTGCTGCTGGTTCTGGTAAACGAGCACCTGCTGAAGGACAACCTAGCGCTGGAGTTCGTGCTGGAGGTGTTCGCCACCGTGAAGGCAGAGCGCGGCGTCACGTCGCTGGTCACCGCGCTCAAGCGGGGGCAGCTTGAAGGCAGGTGGGGCATCACTCGTTGCTTGTTTTTATCAGCTTGTGAACTAATAAACTATAAAGTATAAAACTGATAAAGGCTGCGGGAATCTGCTGGATTCGAGACATACAGGATCTGTCGATGTGGCGAAATGAGGGTTCTGGACACATAAAAGCTAACAAATGAAATCAAAATAATAAGTTTATCATTAAACATATTATGGCATTTTGGGAGACCGATGTACTGAGTATTACCTCGTTGTTATCACATCTAAAAAACGTGATTTGCAATGTTTATAAATAAATGAATTCAAAGCGTAATAAATGTTCAGTATCCGAAAAAATGCTCAAACGTTTTTCGGTGTTGCTTGCAGTTGGGCAAACAAATTGTTTGAATTGATTGTGCTGAACTGGTTATTTAGCCCCAATGATGATCGTATCATTTTATTTATTTATTTATTTAAATAAGGTTCACCAACAGTTGTTACAGATATTACACAGATAGGAACATTTAAGTAATTGTGTCTTAAATCTAACTGCACAACCAATTACAGGCAAACACCACATGCAAATTGCTCTTTATAATTACAAAAACTTCGGCTCACGTCTCCCCGCTCCACCGCCTCCCCTGCCGTTGAGTTCCACGTTCACTATATATATAGGCGGATAAAATGTACTTAAATTCTAGAAAGTTATATTATATTAAATATTAATACTAATTACGTCTAACAAACTTCGAAGAATCATAAGTTATTGATTTCCCACAGCTGCACTAAAATCATTTTGCTCAATAGTTGTTGAGAAGACTGAAGATCAAATAACTTATTTGCATGGTGATTTCCCTAACACATACTGACGGATTCTCTGTAGAATTCGGCTTTCACAGTTAAGGGTAGAGCAAAGCGTCATTGTACTGTCTTGTCGTACTATTGCGACATAGTCATTGATGCCGCTACACATTTCTGCAACTACTAAAAATCATGATTTTCTTCGTTTCATAAAAGGTGCTAAAAACTTCCATGCCAGCTAAAAGTAATTTGTTGATTAAAAACCACGGAAGAGCATCGATTTAGGACCGATTTCACCAATGATTACTATTTAAACTCTGTTAAAGTATCATGCATATTGAAGACTAGTTTGCAGAATCCTACTTCACTACTGCTATCACCCATGGCTATCATGTGTGGTGATTAAAATTGACTACAACAGTCTCTAAACAGGCCTTTGTCCAGCAGTGATGTTTAGAAGACAAAAATATCAATTCAATGCCAATATGCTTTTCCGAGTCAATCAAAGGCAAATGAAACCCCCACAATTTCACATAATATATATTTTTTTTGTAACTTTGTCTTTTATTGGTACAGTAAATATATCTGTGCGAAATGAATCATATTTAGTAATGTTGTTCCTCAGACTTCTGGAGTTCTTACCGCTGAACCGCCGCAGTGAGGACGTGTTGGCTGCGTCGTTCGCTTCACGAGGACTCGGCGAGCTGCTGCGGCTGCATCGTGCTCAGGCCTCGCAGGTAATATCTTAAACATCATACTTTTAGCAGATACCAATATTAACTGGATTACACGTTTATTTATGGTACGACTTAGGCTTGAATTCTACTTTCGGAGAGGGTCGTATTTAAATATAGCTGGCGAAATACGCATGTACTATTTAGTGGGTCCAGTTCTGCTGAACCCTTCGGGGCAGGCGTGATGTTATGTTGTCTTGTAGGTGGAATCACATCCTAAAGCACCGTGTCGTTACGTTTTGTTTCTGTACCGAAACTATTCAGTCAGGAAGGCGTCCGAATAAGTCATCGATCCTATGCCAGTTGTCGAGCGTATACACACCTGTCCAGATTCGGTACGAACCCGTGAAAAAAGCGCCTAAGGCCTATTCCGTGAATAGTTCATACTTTACTCGTACTATACTATAATAATATGCTAAGGGTTAAGTTTGAGCAAAATTTCTGAATATGCATGTCGTTTTCTATAATAAATGAACACTTAGTTTGTTTCGTACCCGTAGGAAGCCCGGCGCGAGCTGACGGCGGCGCTGCTGGACGAGCTGGCGGAGGACAAGCCCATCCGCGAGCTCATACAGGAGCTGCGCGACATGGCCGTCAAGCACGCCATCCCCGACCATGAAGTGGTCGCCATTGTGAGTCACACACGCCATTTTGTAACAGGAACAGCATTTAGCTAATTCTACTGACAAAACAGGAAATAAAAGTGTTTATAAAGCATTGCGTCCAATCCAAATCCTAGAAATATGTATGTTTACAGGAGCAGTGGTTAATATGTAGGAATCAAAATTAGTGACATCAGTATTTGATCGTACGTTTTTTGAATGCAGTGTATCAATGCTATAAGGCAGTTTTTAAAACACTTTTACAAAAAAATCTTCTATATTACTCAATCTCAATTGACTTTATTTTTGTTGTAATATTTCCTCTGAACTTCTAACTTAAAGAAAGCCAATCTTTTATTGACTTTTTTCTGAACATGTTTAATAACTTCATCAAGGAGTAATTTTTTTTTCTAATGATGATACTCGATGACGAGTCGGAGTGCAACTAGAAATCGTTTCGAGCTAGTTCAGACTGAGTTATTCAGTCCGTTCTGTGCTTGTTACTTAATCTTTTTGTGCCTTGTCGATATGGCAGTCTGATCCAATACAAAACTCATCTTAAAACTATATATATAAAGTTCAAAATACTAAAGCACATGAAATGTTGGTCACAGATATGGCAATGTGTGATGTCGCGTGGTGAGTGGAACAAAAAGGAAGAACTTTTGGCGGAGCAGGCGGCCAAACATTTGCGCCAGTACACGCCACTGTTTGCTGCTTTTGCGCAGTCCGCGAAGGCTGAGATCGCGCTACTGAGTAAGGTATGTTGAATTTTGACGATATTTACTCATTGAGCTATACCACGGGATCCCGACGCTAAGAATGAAATTTTTTTTTTACAAATAAATTGCACTAGATGGCGCGATATGCATCGATTTATAATTGAATTTTTGATAAACTCTCCTAAGCACAAAGTTATGGAATATTGGGTATTCCATATTTCAAAGATTATTTGAAGGGATCATTTAAAATCCATACCAATAGAGGTTTTATTTTTCTGAGGCATTCCACTCGATTTTTTAATTATATGTATTTTAGTACATTTTCGTACTATGAAACTGTAAAAACGTGCAAAAAATACTATCAAAATAAAACGTCACTGTAATTAAAGAAGAAAATATTCACGAACCGAGTAAACTCTTTTACTTGGAAATCGTTGCTAACACCATCAATCGCTTGGGGCGAAACTGACCGTATTCGAGGTACTTTTAGTAAAATAATCATTATAGTCGGACGAAAAACGCTCATTGCTGGCGCGATTTCTGTGTGTGGGATGAGGCATCTGTATGCAAGTATTATATTATCTGTGGTTTGGCCCAGTATTCGGCTACGTTAACATAGGTACAGGACGAAAGGTGGTTTATTTTCAGTAATCTTTTAACATTGAATAACTTTATTTTTGTTACAGGTACAGGAGTTCTGTTACGAGAACATGAACTTCATGCGCGCGTTCAGTAAGCTGGTGGTGATGCTGTACAAGACCAACGTGCTGTCCGAGGAGGTGATCCTCAAGTGGTACCGCGAGCCCAACTCCAGCAAGGGGAAGGTCATGTTCCTCGACCAGATGAAGAAGTTCGTCGAGTGGTTGCAGAGCGCCGAGGAAGGTGAATATCAAATTAAACTCTTCACAAGATAAACTGTTGTACCAATAGGGACCACTATTTCTATCTTATTTTTATGTATAGCTATAACTCTGTACTACAATCCCTTAGCTTGCTGGCATTGTTTAATTCAGGAGCTCCCCCTCCTTGAACTGCCCTACTTAACCATACTGATTCTGAGTTAAGGTTGTTGACCTATCTGAAGATTTTGAAACCACCACAAACGACGGAAGCAGTGAAAGCCCGATTTATGAGAAAATCGGCCGTAATGTATCTTAGCTGCATCGACAACAGCCAATTCTGCTTAGCTTAGGTTTATTAAATATTTTCTTAGTTACTGGTCAACTATTTCTTTCCTTTTGAAAAACGTTGCCCCACACTAGGAACGTCTTGTATCGCGGGTGCTTTTACAAACATTTAAATTCACAAACAACAGATCCAGAACAACAACTACCTTAGACATACAAATATTTGATAGTGTTTCTGTTTCGTCTATTTTGTAACGCTTTGATGCTAATATCGTTATATTCTCGTTCCAGAGTCTGAGAGCGGCGAAGAAGAAGATTAGATTAAGAGCAGCGAGTGAGACTGACAACACAACGCGCCGTCCCACCATTGAAGCATAATCACAGCCCGCGCACCGACATACACCGACTTCCCTACTGCCCGACCGACGCGACCGACACGACCGACACAAGTGACTACCGACGGGGCGGCGCTACACCACAGACGCGGCCGTCGCCTACCATACCTCTACCATAACCATAACAAACATAGGGCGACTACAGTACGGGACAATGTTTTCTACAACTGTATATTATTCATTTCTAAATAACATGTTGATGAAATACCATATTTTTTATTCAATTTTTTTAGTAAAATTCAAATAAATGGTGGAAACCAATGGTGTTGTTTTATTGTGTCAGCGAGTGAGCGTAACTTTAGTGATTTCATTTGTTCCTAAACTGATGTTTGATACAAAAATGAATGATTATTTTGATTAATTCATTGAAATGATCTCTCAAGATAATCTTAAAGGAAACTACCATTGTTCCTGTATGCTAAGCTTTTAAACCTGCGTGTTATGAAGTTACTTTATATGTACTAAATTAACACTTCTAGATTTAACCACACCATAAAGTATTAGAATATCATGTGAAAAGGACTATTCCAGATGATAAACAGTTACTATAATCATAATCAAAGTACGAGGAGAATGTGTAGATTTGCACACTAGCCAAATCACATCTAACGCGAATAAGGAACATTATTGGTGGACATTTTATTTTAAATGTTTACCATAGGAACTACATAGATTAATGCTTCTAATGACCAAAGCAAGTCTACAAATGTATAGATCTTATATGCCAAGGAGTTCTAGAAGAAACTGCATTACTGCAGCCATGAGCAAAAAGGCCGCATCTGACTAAAACTCAACAGAATAAAAATAAAAGCTTTGGAATGATGAAAATTTGTATTTGTTCGGTGAAACATAAACATTCATTAGTGACTCCCGAGGACGGGAGCTTAAACTGATTGTGTAAATAACTCGGTTTTGCCTAACATATAGGTACATGTGCCCCTTCTTTTGGCGGCAATCTAGGTCAATTCATAGCGTAACGATATTTTAAGAATGCCGCACTATCAAAGGACTTTACAAAAAAACCATACAACCGAATCAGTATTAAAAATAAAATGTACACGTGTTTTTAAAGAAATAAAACAGCTTCCTACAGAAACCTACCCTTTTTCACTTACCTACTAGCAGCTACAGTTCTTTTGTGACTGACATTTACATGCACAATCGAAGACCTTGGGGGACCCCAATTCCATTAGTTATTCCAGCTTCGTATTGCGCGTTTTATGAAACCAGTAGATATGTGCCTTGGAATTTGGAAATATATCAAATGTCCTGCGATTAGGGTTACCATTTTGAAAATTTAAAAATCCTGTTACCAAGCCGGACTTTAAAAAGTCCGGGCATTTTAGTTACAAAACTAAAACCTACAAAAAAATGCGATCTCAAAACTGCGAAACAAGAAAATATTCTTAAAGAAAAAAACAAAATGGTTCCATCCAAGCGAAAAATCCGGACAAATCAGAAGGCGATATTGCCGCACATGTCCGGATAAATCCGGAAGTATAGTAACCTTACCTGCGATATACAATTATTTATACAATAGCTTCTGCCAGCTGCTTTGGCCTAATCCAGGATAAGGTCTCAAGTTTCATCCAAGTCTGTTAGGACGTGAGAAGGGTAACAAACAGACAGAGTTACGCATTTATAATTATGTATGACTATGCCACAGATAACATATTATCGTAGTATGGCTAACATCACCCCTGTGTTCCTTGAAGGATTAATCAGCGTGCCTAGGTATTCTTAACTATTTTACACCCATTCAATCCGTTACTAGGAAAAGAGCCTGAAGTTATAAACCGGGACATATCAAGCAGGCTAAAAGGAAGGATACAGACTACTGACCGACCAAGGAATCGAACCCAGGATTACAGACACAACAGTCGCGCATACGACGACTAGTTTCAGCAGGAGGATGGATAACTTCGGGCTGCTACTCCGTTGGAAAAGCCAATACCACTGCTGCCCGACCTGTGAAACGAACACAGGATCAAACGATCAAGTCGTACCTGGACCAGGTAAGAGTTGGCGTATGAAAACAAGCTCTGGGTGGCAACTGATAAATTCTCTCTTTCCTCGAAATTCGGGACACTTCTACACTTTTCTGCAGCTCACACCGAATGGTAACGCTGCGCGCTTATTTTAAAATAGTAATGCAATATAGAACTTCATTTACTACTCATTAAGATACACATTTCAGCCGGAAACTGGCATGGCATGTCCACCATCAGGGATTTTAATTGTGATAACTAAAAATAGTCGAAATTTGTCGCCAATTATCAGAATTTGTCGGTCAGTGGTTCAAAAGTTATAAGGGTTTTTAGGTGGCCGATCTGGGGAGCATATCCCTCAGCTTGGCCACATTTATATCTCGAAAACTAGGCCTCCTAGCGAAGATCTGATTTCGCCCAAATTTAATAGCTAATTGGGATGTGAACGCAAAGCTGTGCGCAGATGTCGCTGGCGGCGCAATGGCTGCTGTCAAATAATTTTTGCTTTGTTTACATCACGTTTTTTTGTTATTTCTTGGGTTTAAAACGGTCTACTATCGTTATTGTTAATATGTAATGTCAAGGAAGTCTTAAGGAATTGAAAGACGAACTAAAAAAACGAGGAGCAATGATAACTGGAATGAAAACAGATCAGAGAAATGAGAGGCAGACTTTTATATAATAAAATATTCTTCATCGGTGATAATTTCTAGATTCGGATATTTTTTTTGTTGTAACGAGTTAATTGACTACGAATATTAAAAAAAAAAATGAGAGAACATTAATGTGTTGGTATTCTTAACGTTTTAGGTTGAAAGTTTTATTTTATTTTCGGCAATCAAAGCCCTCAAGCTTCTGAAGGCCAAGCAAATGACATTCCTGCTGTAGAACTTGATCAATACGTTAAATGTTCCACTATATCGCCGAAGATTACCAAGCAACATAATCAGTTACTTTGACAGGTACATAACTCCTATATATATGTAGGTATAGCCTTTTCCCAGTTTTTTAGCGTTGCATCTTTGGACAATAAATAAACATTAGGGTTGGTATATCCTGGTACAGCAAACAGAGCCATATTAAGAGAAAATTACAAAATGTATGGATTTGACAGCTTTCAATAGCCATAGCGACGATGCGCCACCTATCGTGAATACATGACAGTTCACATCCCCATTAGTTGCAATCTTTCGCCAAGTCGCAGATTCGTAGAGTCTTAGTTTAGAAGATGTGAGTTATTTTTTTAAGGTGAAGAGCTATATCGAAGAGTTTACGAAAGATTGCCAAGAAAAATATTGCTTGAGAATGTGGTTACCTATTGTGACAGAGTTGGCTTTTTCAGATATACATCTGCATAAGTCGGTTTCCTCACGATATTTTCCTTCACCGTTGCCTGTGATGTCCAGGATAAACTTGAAAGTAAAATATGAATTTGTAAAAAGACCTATATAATATTAAAAATTCAAATTGGTACTTGCCCGGATTTGAACCCACGACCTCAAGCACGAGAGGCGAGCTCTTAGCGATTGGGCCACCACGACATAAGTTACAAAGTCGTTTCGTTCCAATATTGGCTTGTATTTTTAACACGCTTTTGTTAGCTTGGTATGTATGTATATCTATGAATCTCAAATCAGTTTCAAAGATTCCGTTACTTTGGAACATATTCCAATGTAACGGAATCTTTGAAACTGATTTTCACCACCTTCAAAACGTCGGATTAATTTAAAACTTTGCACACTTATCAAGGATCAAAAGTGTTTTTTTGTTTAAAAAAACTCTATAACAGAAACAAAACAAAAAAGTAAAAATAATCTATACTAATATTATAAAGAGGAAAGATTTGATTGTTTGTTTGTTTGTTTGCATTGAATAGGCTCCGAAACTACTGAACCGATTTGAAAAATTCTTTCACTGTTGGGAAGCTACACTAACCCCGGGTGACATAGGCTATATTATGTTTTCAAAAAAAATAGGGATCCTTACTAAAACTCCAATAATGTAACCCAAGGTGTTAAAAAATTACCTAAAATATTCTTTACATCTCGTGCGCTGCGAAAACTATTGATGATAGAATAAAATAATGTACTACGACTTTGCAGAACACATCATTATTTACAAAAAGTGTCGGGGCAGCATATGTCTAACTATTATAGTTATGCCACAATAAGTGTTCTTTTTATTTTGAAATTATAGTTGAAATGCAGCCGCCAGAAAAGGCTCTTTATTTGTATCGTGATATTAATCCTTATCATTATCAAAATAAATTACTTCATATTTAAGACTGCTTCAATACCTTTATAATTTATGCATTTATTGGTTTTTGGAAATTCTACCTTTAGAGGGGTAAAAAAGGGTTGAAAGTATGTATGAAATTTTAATAGTTTGTAAATAGGGCACATGAAATTTTTGATTTACACTTTTGGTTGATAAAAAGAATTCATGTTTTTATTGGTTTTTGGAAATTCTACCCCTAAGGGGATAAAATAAGGCGTTGAAACTTTATGTGATTTTTTTTCGGTTTGGAAAGTAAAACATCTGAAATTGTTGGTTTACGCTCTTGGTTAATAAAACAACAATGAGTTTTTTTTTCGGAGGTTTTACCCCTAAGGGAGAGAAAAGTCGGTTGAAATTTTGTGTGAAACTTCTACGCTTTAAAGTGACTACTACACGTGAAATTAAATATTTACCGCTTTTGGATGATACAAAATTTATGAAAAAAAGAAGACATGTATTTATTGGTTTTTGGAAATTCTACCACTAAGAAGGTGAAAAGGTAGAAATTTAACTAAGTAATTAGTGAAGGTTTTCATTATTAGTTTTTCAAAACTACTCCTAAAAGACGGGTTAGGAAGCGTTAAAGATTTTTGATGAATTTAACTGTACAGTGCTTCTTTTTATAATGTAGGTTACCACTAAGAAAGGATTTTAGGCAATTCAACCTTTAAGGGGGTGAAACTAAAAAGTCATCTACTGTAGGATAAAACATGGATTACGCGAACGAAGTCGCGGGCGATGTGCTAGTACTCAATAAATTTAAATTAAGAATAGTGTAACGTAAATGTAAAAAAGCGAGAGGTGTTTTTAGGATGTTTTCAAAATGACAATACTTTTACCAATATCACAATAAAATATTATAACATCATGAACCCCACGATCTTTTACTATATTTTTTTTTGTTAATCACACTATTCTTAATTTAAATTTATTTTCTACTTTTTAGTTTGGTTTTCTATAGCGTATGATTTAGCTTTTTTAAACTAAAATTTATTTTTTAGTAGTCATTCAGTGAGATTAACTGAAATAGGTACCTACGGACGTACATCGCTTACCCCTTCGGAGAACATCTGCAAAGAATGGGAGAGGCGTATAAATGTTCATACAAAAGAGGTACGATTCAATCAGAGGGGAATCAAACAGGTTCGTTATGTAAGAACGTGAACCGTACATAGGTACCACATGCAAGACATTCAAGGGAAATATGAACAGAGGTAAATAAGTAGGTACAATAAAACAAATCTTCAAATTCGGCCTACGCGTTTCGTCTCTAGAACGCCACATAAAAACAAACATACATACAAACATAGACTGATAAATACATTACCCTCCTTCGACAATCGGGTAAAAAAGGCAAAATGTTTAATTTTTGAAGGTTTGAAGTTAATATTCATTTCTCTGATCAGTTTCTCGAGAGTAAGGTGTGATTAAACGGAATATCATTATTCCACCGGGCACCGGGTAGGGAAGCACTAATAAAATCATACCCTTCCTCTTGACTTCGCCGTAGTCGGGTAATCTGCCACAGTCTGATCGTCTCTCTCTGTCTAAACTAGGTAACTGCCTCGATGGTGTTGCGGCCGCAAGTTCGTTTTCTGAGCTTGAGATTTCGGGTTCTATTCCCAAGAAGTGTCGGCTGACCTAGACGCGCGTAGGTAGGACTTGCGTTTCGACAGTTTTTAAGAAGATAGAATACTGTTAGATATCATTACCGTGGTACATTACTGCCGGCCGCTGCTCGCGTGTATTTGGCCAGTACAGCAATCTCGATTAATCTCGAAAGGTTGTCAAAATAATGCTCAAATTTCCAAGCATGTTTGAGAAAAAGACAAATTAGTGTTTGTGCGCACAATTCTAATACAGTATAATATCTCCCACGCCGATGGTAGTCTTCTACTGAGATTGACTTTTCAGGTACAGAACTTTTGGCTTTTCAGTTAAAAAAAAATAAATGAAAAGAGGAAAAAAGTACCAAGTAAAATTTATAAATTAAATATTATGGGGTGCTGCAAGAGGTGACAAACGTCGTCTAGAACTTGTTTTTCGCTTTTCAGTAATTAATTATTTTTAGCAGTCGGGTTTTTTGTTTTGTTTCAGAGTTTTTAGTTTTAGTAATGAACGAGTTCTCCAAATAAGTTGTGGTAAAAGATGAATAACTTTGCTATCAAAGTTACGCTTATCTTGAATTTGTGCCAAAAGAACATAAAAGTGTTACAATATATATATTTGGAATGGCCTTCATTGGAAATCTTTCATTTGATACCCATATATTTAGGAAAACGAAATAAAATATTGTATCACGACACCTCATGTGTCATAATCCGTCAAGCCGTTTGGGCTGTAGAGCATGCTAGAGAAATGGATATACATACATACGCTCGAAAAACATTACCCTCTCGCAGTCGTTTTTACCCGACTGCGTAAGGGGAATGTTTTTCGAGCTAATAAATATACTATACAAAATTGGTCCAGGAAAACAGCCGTACTGAGAAAAAAAAAAACGGAAAACAAAATTAGTAAAGTAATAAAAGAATATCAATTGACTGATTCAAAATTTACAAAGGCTTCAACATGTTTACATTCAAAATTCAAAAAATTACGCGCAATTTTTAATCATTCGGTCATTTTTCAAATTGATTGCGTTATGTCACTTCGGTCGTTTTTTATTTCCATAGACAAAATAAGGCAAGGGGAGGCAACCTTCCGGAGCATTCATGGAGACTTGTTTAACGGCCATAACTTTGTCCCGGCGTTCGTTTTGTTTAGACCCCTCTTGGCTTGGTCCAAGGACAGCGCGGTCCGACTCTCCAAGGTCACGTCAGGTGATGCCAAAAGGTCTACACGTGTTAGCATTAACGGTTATAATATTATTAAGTACATAATGAGCATTGAGTATAAATAGAGCGTAATGGGATGTTACAGTTGGCGGCCCCATTATTGATTATTTAAATCTTGAATTATTTTATTCTTATGGGATTATGGAATAAAATATCATGTAACGTATGGGCTACCTACGTTAAATATAGATAAGAAGATATAAGATAGATACTGATTAATTTCATAATACAGTACCTACTTACCATGCGGAAATGTACCGTCTAGACTAGATTATCTAAGTATGGTTTGCAAAATAACCCTCGTTTTCGATCAATGACTCGATTGCGACGGCAGAATCAATTTTATTACTTGTGTATTTAAATTATTTGACGTTCAAAAGTGACGAATAAACAGAGAAATAAACAATTGTCAATTTGACTTTGACTTTGAATGTAAATACAATTTTGATTAGATAAAAATCGCGTTTGTTTTTATGTTCTTACATTGCTGTATATTAGCATTTTGTCATAAGAATAACTAGCTTGGAAAATCTGTTTATTATTAAATATAATTATCGTAGTAAGTTATGAACTTGGCATTAATGTAATATTATATGCTTGGCAACGGCTTACCCCAGTCGTAAGCGTCCCTTTGGTTCTACAGGCCTAGCTCTATTTAGTCTCCTGTTTGCTAAGGAGGGAAGTGGAAAATTTGGTTTCCTTACTCCTCCGCCGTTCTGATGACTAAATTCTGTTGCGGGGTTAATGATAGCTGAAAAGTTTACAGGGTCTCATCGAGCTTCATTGACTCGGCGCTTCTCTGGTATTTTTAGGACAATCCTACCGCACTATTCCCAAACCACTGCAACTCCTGAAAGCCAGAATCAACAGTGGCGGCCACCAGAAAAGCGCCGAAACAATGAAGCTCGACGAAGTCCCGGAAAATGAATTTAACAGTCTTGGATCCCGCAACGAAATTAATCAAAAAAGAATAACGAAGGGGTAGGAATAAAACCAAATTTCTTCTTCCCTCCATATCAAGCAGGAGACAGAACAAACAAGGCCAATAGACACAAAGGGCCGTTTACAACTAGGATAAGCCCAGTTGCCTAGCACCACGGATAAGAATAATCTCTAATATTAAGGGTACTAATATTGTGAGCTATTATATTTGACTGATTGCGCTTCTCTGGTAGTCGCTACTGTTGCTTCACGAGTTGCAGTGGCTGGGTATATCGTGGCGGGCTTGTCCCAAGGACTCGCGTTTGATTACTATTGCACCTAATGCCCGTAATGTCAAACGATGACGATGGAAAACACTTGCCTAGAAGTAACATACGGATTCTTAACTTTTATAACGACTGAATTCTGGAGAGTGAATTCCACTCCTTAGCTCTACCTACAATGAAAGTATTAAAAGTATGGCCAAATCCTTTCGTTCTTAAACCATTTATTAAATTAATACAGTACTGCTACCTACTCTTCTACTCGTGTGAGGATGTGGCCACCTCTGGAGTCAGAGTTACTTAAGCCGCCTCTAGGAACCTTATAGGCCTCTGAATTGGCTATTTCAGACTTACATTAACTATATAAGCCAGGTTTCTTCACGATGTTTTTCTTCATCGTAGCCTGTGATGTCCAAGATAAACTTAGAAAGTACATATGCATTTGAAAAAGTCACTTTAGTACTTGCCCGGATTTGAACACACGACATCAAAGCACGAGAGGCGAGGTCTTACCACTGGGCTACCGCGTAATGTGTTCAAGGCATATGTTAATCATAGAAAAGACTAGGTATAGACTAAACTAGATAAAGAAATGAGACTAAAAAACCGGCCAAGTGCGAGACAGACTCGCGCAAGAATGGTTCCGTATCATTATCCCAAAAAACAGCAAAAAAATCACGTTTATTGTATGGGAGACTCACATTTTTTTTTAATTCTGCTTTTAGTATTTGTTGTTATAGCGGCAACAGAAATACATCATCTAGCTATCACGGTTCATGAGATACAGCCTGGTGACAGAAAGATAGACGGACCGCGGAGTCTCAGTAATAGGGTCCCGTTTTTACTCTTTGGGTACGAAACCCTAAAAAGATGGTCCAGCCATTCATTGGGCTCAAATCTACAAGGCTCGCGATGTCGACATTTTATGGTCATACCTGCATAACCACATAACTCCAGTGTCGTCAAACTTAACTGTACACAGTAATACATTTCCTTATTCAACAATTACACAAATTTTGTGTTTTCCCACGCAAATAACAACGTACAATGTCGATGAAAGGAAACCGATTACAATTCGTGATAGGTCAAATAAATTGGTGCTAATTGCAAATTTTTTATATTTAACTACAACACCCTAAGTTTAGTATCGTTTAGTAAACAATGGCGTTCGATAATACAATGTTTAATGCTGTTTGGAAACAAGATGTCTATCAAAGTACAGCTGTGGTTTGTTAAAAGCTGGTCGTAGCAGAAGAGTATTGAGTTCAATGCTCGGTCATTGCGTACATTAAGATACCACTAGGAACTACATATTCTGAAAATTTGAAAATACAATTCGCATGAAATCTTGGCTTGGGAAAATAAGCATAACCTTTACCTACCATAACTGCGTAGTATCTACGAAGTAGATTAAGAGTAAGACATTTTATGATTAGGACCCTCTTTCAATATAAGTTCTCGTCAAACTTCTTGGCCACTCTGAAGTTGCCTCTCCGATGCGCAAGGCATGCTGTTTTTGTATGAGATTTACAACTGCGCAGCCATTGCAGTCAACTTCAGGGCGGCCAAGAAATCTGGCGAGAACTATACTCAATTATATTAAGCTCTATGATTGACAGTATTATGGAGATTTTGAAGGAAACGATATTATACAAAAGGTAACTTGAACGGTTGAACCAAGTACAAAACAGGACATAGAAAACAATTCTCACAAAAGCCAAAGATACGATTATCTTCAAATATGACGCAATTTAAATAACCCATCCTTATATAAATAATACATGTAAGTACTGTGAATTTAAACTGGTCCTCAGTTCAGCAGCTGTAGCATAGGAAGCGACGGAGAAAAGCCGACAGATCACATCAATGGGCCGCAGTCCGCACACCTGCGCAGGAGTCTTTGGGCCCGCAGACGGTACTACATAATAAGTACTTGATGTAAGGGCTGCCACGATTTATTGCGAACTAATGTCGAATTCATCTGAGTGAAGGAAAAAGAAAGCTTCATTTTGGGAGGCATCACATTTGGCAAAGGATGTTTATTTACAGCTTTATCTTATTTCTAAATGAAAATATACTTAATGATAAAGTTTTATGTTAATGATAAAGATTATTTTTTATTAGTATTACCTAATGGGGTTCCCAATAATCTTCCATAAATTTGAATTAATTGATGCTGCAAAAGTGGTATCATGTCAATGTCATGAATCTCTCATATTTTTATTTCCAAATATAGTTAGGGGACTAAACACAGCCACTTATCTCAGTTAAGTTTTCAACTATAAACAATGAACATCTAAAAAAATATTCAAGAAAATCTCGCACAATAACTTAAGATTCTGGCTTAGCTCGCAGCCCTCGGGCACAAAAGCTTCACTTATCCCAACATGAATGCGACAATCACTGATATAGAATAAAACCTCCTGCGATACCCATGTACGCAAAAAATGCTAACAAGATCCCCCTTTTAAAATCATCCGAGCTTACTCGGATTGCAGATGTCTTATTATTTCTCTTTTATCCAAGAATCTTCAAAGTTTCCTGTATTAATATCATTACCATAAGTTTTAATATCAAAATGACTCCTTTTTGAATGATAATGGGCAGTATTGTCTAGCCATTTTGAATTTTTGGCCAGTTACATGAACATCCCGGGAGTTTCAAGGCAAACTACGGGAGGACCGGAACTGGAAGTCCTTTGAGATTATAAAGTAGTTGTAGCGTTATAATCAAGGGGTTGTAACCGTGGGTTTCAAGGTAAAGATTTGTAGTACAATGTCTCGATCCTAGAGCTCAAACTTGCAATGCAGACAGAGTACTCGGTTTCAAATTCCTAAAAGATTCGTTCTGATCCATGTTTCCAGATAATGATATCAATAAAGTTTATTTTTGGATAAGACGGGGAATAGTATAGACTAAAAGCAAAAAGAAAGGATTCATGCGTAGCACACAGGAAAATGGCGAGCATTTAAAATAGATAAATACGAAATAGTTGATACGACAGGCTATCAAAATCTGGATTGAGGGAGACTCACGAGACAGAATATATCATCATCATCATATCAGCCGAAAGACGCCAACTGCTGGACATAGGCCTCCCCCAAGCGCCGCCTCATTGACCGATCCCGTGCGTCCCGCATCCAGCGGATCCCGGCGACCTTCACCAGGTCATCGTTCTACCTGGTAGCAGGATATGTCCAGTAGTAAAGTAAATTCATCAATTTTGAACAGAAAGTTGACAATTTTTAACCCAACATCGTCGTAAAAACTACCTGCCAAATACAAAAGTAAACCCTTTTCTAAGTTATTGAAATACGATACTCGTATCACCAAAACTTACAGTATCGCCAAATACATTCTTCACAGTTCCAAGACACGTTTCATTTACTACCATACACACTGACGTATAAAAAAAATACAATCAGACTTGTTCCGGAACTTGTTTTTCTTGTCATCATTTGTGACGTCACAATGCGCCCACGCATCTTTTAATAACTGATCAATATAGGGTAACCGACCTGGCGGAAAGATTTTTGTCAAAAAAAGTATAATTTTGTGTGGCGCTCAGTCACGCCATTGATTTTTTTATTGTTAATAAATTATGTAGATGTGAGTTTTAGGAAGAAAATGTTGACCAATATGGGTTTTATAGTGATAGAAGTAGAGTTAATGTCGTTGTCAAGGGAATGGGGCAGTGTGTAGCGGCACGGATAATATAATACTAAACTCCATTTGAAATAACTTCCAAATCTTTTTACAGTCCGTCTAACCGATTTTGAGTTCTATGTCGTACACATAAAGATGACATGAAAAGCAAAAACCTGTTACCAAAACCAACTGTTTACTACAGCTACCATTTGTCGTATCACTAACGTAATCGAAGTCAAAATCGGTTGAACGGGCTGTAAATGGGCTAATTTAAACGTCTAATTTTATCGCAATTGGAGTATAGCATAGTAGAGGTCTTCTTTACGCTTATAAAGTTTGACTGAGTTATGATCACTTATGAGAAAGTGAACCATGCATAACTAGAAATAATACTGTCATTATAGTAACTGAACTGTGAGATTCAAGTTCAGTAATCGCACTTGCCATGCTTTGTGGTGTCCCAGTGGCTAAGACCTCGCCTCCCGTGCTTGAGGTCGTGAATTCAAATACATACAAGTAGCAATGTACTTAACTTTTTCAATTCATCTGTACTCTCCAAGTTTATCTTGGACATCGCTGTCATCGGTGAAAGAAAATATCGGGACGGAACCTGGATTTATTATCAATGGTTTGAAATCACCAATTCGTCAGCGAGGTGATTAATGCTTATATCTTCTCTGTATAAGAAGTAGCCTTCTCCTTACCGTGTTGCATGAGTACGTAACAGGCTGGTTTTATACGTAACTAGCTTCTGCCAGGGCTTCGCCCGCGTGATCCGTTCAGTTGTTCTGACATGATTGAGTAACAAACATACATCCACGCACACATCCATCAAAACTTTCACATTAATAATATTAGTAAGATTATGATGTTAGTTACACTACAAGGCTTTTAAATAATTTATCTTCTCATCAAAGTCCCAGACTAAAATTATCTATCGTGGGATTTTGCTACAGTCACAGCTTGAATGATGCTGTTTGTTTGTCATCGATGTAATCACAACGAGATAGCAAAGATGCAGTTCGTCTCCAAAAATTCCAACAAAGCTTCTTTCTAGAATGAAGCTGTAAAGAAACACAAGAGCAGACCATGGTGAGGCCAATTTACGAATACAATTTCAAATTGCACAAAAAACCTGCAAAATAATGCAGTCATTAAAATGCACAAAAAAATACCATTCCGTATTCAAATTCAACAAACACAGACCGCGTTGTTCTAAACTTCCAAACTTGAATTTCGAAACATTGAAATATCGATAAGAACTTTCTCTGCCATTGTCTGACCGCGTTCCTTTTGAAGTAAACTTAACGTAAATCATAAAATACCATAGAAAAAAGGACGTGGACAGACCCAAGATGGATTGTTAATATTTTTTTTCTAAACAAGTACAATAAGTACCAGAGTCTGACTCGGGTACTTATTGTACATACCGTACTGAGGTACCTGCCCTTTCTGAGAAATGGTTGTGAAAAAATTTCGCCTTTGTGTAATGTTTCCGGGGACCATAGACAATTTGACAATGCTGTTCGATATTCGAAAGACATAGTAGGTAATAGGAGTTTGAATACTTACCGACGAATGTTTTTAGAGTTAGGAAAGTAAGTACATTACACGGGTTTCGCTTCCTTTAAAATGAAGGATCATATTATTATTTCTGCTAGCTAGCTGGCAGCTGACAAACTAAGAAATCGTCGAAGCTCAGCTTGAATGCACATTGAATTTATTTTTATTTGTATTAATGATGAGTTAGGAATATTATTAGGTGGACAGTTGAACTGGATCTGCCTCGTTGGTCAATTGGTCGCAAGCTGTATGTGGATGTACCTCTACCCAGCCCATCGGGGACTAAAAGCATGATGTTATGTTATACAGAGGGTCATAAACTAAAAATAATTAACGGCCATTTGAATTTCTCTTCAAATGGGTACCAGGCTAGGTACTTTTACCTGATTTTATAACACCATGTAGGACGAGTTGATAAATTACTCACAAATTGCAACGCATATAATATCCTAGGCTACTTTGTAAATCTTTTCCGACCACCATTTTGTCTCATCCATGGACTATCGCATGCAAATTGCCAGTATCCAGTAGAATGCCAGAGTCAAGCATAATTATGTCGATTTTGAGAAACAAATCTTATTCATCGAACGCACGTTGATAGTCGTTCTGTTATTTTTTTTTCTGTATGTTGGCACCACTTCCACTATCGTGTATTTATAATCATTTAAATACTATTTATTACATAGGTACTCCGAAAAATTAATTGTCAAAAGATTGTGTAGCGCCCACTAAACGACACGGTTCTTATTTAATGTTTTTATATTTTACAAGACATGAAAATTAACAAATTAAATAATGCAAAATTATTAAACAAGTGCGTGTTATTTCTACATTCATTCAATCTATTACAGTATACATTCACTCATTCACCGTTTTAAGATGAAAAAAAGAGTATTATTTATTTGCTTTTTAATAAAAAAAACATCTGTATCGAAAGTTTTGACAGATCTTTATTGCAAAAAGTAACATAAAAATGTAAATTTTATTATGTAGGCAATTTTTTGATGGTGCCATTGAACATTTTTACTTTTCTAATAATCTGTTCGTTTGGCAGGGGAATTTATTGGATGATCTTTTAACCCGTTCCTTGCCGTTTTGTTAGAAACATACTGTGATTAAACACTGGTTAAAATTGTGCTGACATATGAAAAAGGTTTTATTTAATGTCACATTTATTTATTTATCAGGAACATTTTACATTGGTTTTTAAATTACATACATCATTATTAATACAATTAAATATAAATTATTATTATATTAATATAAATTCTAAAAGTAAATGCAGCTAGAATAAAAAACATGACAGCTAAAAACAATAACAATAAATAGATTTTTTTTTTAATAGAAAATTTCAATATTATTATTAAATTTACAAGTTTCTATCCAACAGAAATGCTTTGAGCTTAGCCTTAAAAGAGCTAGTGCATAACAAATTTTTTAAAGCCGCCGGCAGTATAATAAATACTTTGTACAGCTTGGTAATGAGGGCTATGATTGACAAAGTTGAAGTTAGGTACAACTTTATTTTTTAAAGTCCTTTCTACGAGTGTTTTCCCTGGCTATTATATTGTCGTTTGGATAGCGATTCCATTATGAAAATTGCTTGACAATAGGAATGTGAGCTAAAAGGGAAATTATAGAGAGAAATCTGTACCTAAATTGCGTTACACACTTTCAATCACAATTCTAAGAATTATGAAGGAAATTCCAGGCACAGTTTAAAAAAAATCGTTCGCTCGTTACAATGTTACATAAAGCACAGTTTTTTGAGTTAAGAACGTGTCAAAATCTACTTCAAGCAAAACCTACCAAAGGTTTTCAAGTTGCGCAAATAGCGACTTGTCAAAAAAAAAAAAAAAAGGTTTTCAAGCTGTAAACGTCTCTGGTTGGTGAAAACAAAAAAAATATCGGTCCACGTTTTACCCGTGTTTTGCGTTTAAAGAGTTAGCTCTTCTTGTAAGCTATCCAATATAAATCTAAACTACCAGATTAATCTAGGAGATATGCAAAATATCACATTAATTTATTCAACTAAAAAGTTTACAACCTAATCTGACAGGTTTTTGAAATTGGAACTGTAATAAAAGTCACTGACCACCATGTTAAATTAAGAATTTTAGATACCGATTTCGTGAATTGTAAAAATGAATTTTATGTTTTCACACATAAATCTATGTTATCAGTATTTATTTTTAGAGTTCCGTGCTATGGAACAGTTATTTTTAAAGAAAGATGATGCAGATTTAGTAGGTATGCGTCAAAATCAGGTCCGAGTGCTTTTTTCGGCGGTTTTTTTATGTTAATAACTGGTTTAATTTGTATTATTAAACAATGCACCTGCCATTTTATCTCTTCACCATCCTTGGTTGACAGGTACAACCAAGCGGTCAACGGTTGGCGGTTTTACATCCGCATTTGTACCTTTTGTGCATGCAGTCTAAATAAATAAATAGTTTTACCATCCCAAGTGAATACAAACTATCCTATGTCCTCCCAGGGTCTCAAAATATCTCCATGCCAAATTTCATGAAAATCGGTCTAGCCGTTTCGGAGGCTATAAGGAACATACATACATACTTTCTCTTATATAGACAATAATTAAGACAGCCTCGTTGGTCTAGTGATCGCAAGCGCTACTACCAAGCATAAGTCCTTAGTTCAATTCCTGGTTCGGGCAAAGTATTATTGGGTCTGTCCATCTGAAATTATTCAATAGCAACCCGCAGCCTTATTGCGTAAGTGTATTCGGCAGGGCAAAGGGTATAACTTCATGAAAGAATATGACAAAGGCCCTTTAAATAATTAGGAGGTCGTATAACATTGGCCCAAACTTGAAAAGGATACTACAGTCCGTCAAATCTAAGAAGTACCGTTTGACAGCTATAAAAATACGTTGTATAAACTTAAGTTGATGCTTACGAATGATACTCGTTGTTATAGTGTATAGGCAGCATAGTAATTAATTAGGATTATGAATTTGATTATTCGTAAACTTTCACACAAAGTTATCACGGCAAGTTAAATGAGAAACGTCATCGGACTTCTTAGATTTGACGGACTGTAGTAACGTTTTAGTGACTCCTTGACACTGACAAGACAACAGTGATGCCAGCTACCGATTTAATGAATTGTATCATTAAAACTTCTTAGGAGATAGCGACATATGTCAAACTGAGGTATACGTTATTGTTACGTTAATGTTATCCTGTCAAGCGCTATTATTACTGTATTGATTCTGACAGCTGTCGCAGAGATCAAGCTATCTTTTATGAAGTATAGTAGCCAATAAAAAAGCATGGATGGAAGTGTAAAGCTTTTCCTTTCCTTTTTAAGTGTAAAATGTTAGACTAATTCGAAAAGAGCATCTTCAGCAGTGAAAGCGTCCAAAAATTTTTGGCAATACCTAATTATTTAAAGGGAATTTAAATAATTAGGATTGATTTGAAAAAGTCACATTGGTACTTGCCCGGATTTGAACCCACGACCTCAAGCACGAGAGGCGAGATCTTAGCCGATGAGCCATCACGATATTGCTGATGGTGATCACCGGGGTGCTTTAAGTGAGGTAAAAACCCCATACTCTCTGGTCTTTTCCCCAAAAGCCAAGGCGCCTTTTGTAGGTGTCCAAACGTCAAGAAAAAAATAAGGCAGGTTTACCTACGTCTTTCTGAATTGTAAAAAATCTTAGATACTATGGGAACTGATACACATCGCAGCATGACCTTATTAATAGGTAGTCATTAAGACCTGTTAATTATATATAAAAAGTGTTATAAAAACATCATTTAAAAACGTTTAATACGGTAATAACGAATCAAAATTAGTGTTTCATAAGCGAGAACAACCTCCCAAATGTTTTCTGGTTCCGTTTAGAAATTAAGCCTACATTGTTTATTCAAATTAGCGACATTATAGGCAACAGTTAAACCTACGTCAATCGGTAAAACTGTTACCGATTGACGTAGGTTCTCTTCTTTGCATTAATAAGAGTTTAGATCGTTGGCTGATAAGGGAGGTATTAGCAATTCAGCTGACTTGTAAACATAATAAAATAGTTTTATTTATAAGGGTGAATTAGATAAATCTTCTGGAATTTTCCGTGTAGAAAGTAGCCTATAGAACTAAGTAATAGTACCTATGGCTTTCCTTTTAACCGACTTCAAAAAAGAGGAGGATCTCAATTCGACTGTGGTTTTTTATTATGTTTGTTACGCGATTACTCCGCCACTTATGAATAGATTTTTATGTTTCTTTTTTATTTGAAAGCTGGTGCTGCTCTTGTGGTCCTATTTAAATTTTATCAAGATCTGACGAGTAGTTTTTAAGTTATCCTTAATAATGCTTATTTTCATAGTAATTTATGGTACCAAAACAAAAAAAGAGAAAATATCAAAAACTGTTTTTTTTAACGACTTCCAAACAAAGCGAAAAATAACTGTCTTTTAGGAAGTCAATGTCAAAAACGAAAAAAATACGTATGTTGTTTCTTTCTCAGTAAAAGAATCGTATTCGTATCAGAACAGAAGTCTCTGCAAGACTTCATCCTATGAGAATTTGTGTGCGATGTCGGACTACCAGACGTATGGCGTTGCGCTATCGGTACATGGTGGACATCCTACTCATACGCACAACGTTTTGGGAATATTTTTATTATGCGTACACTAAGGAACTGCGTATGCTAAGGAGTGGAATTCCCTGCCGGAGTCTGTGTTTCCTGATAGCTTGTAGCTATGGGTCTTTACGTCAAGACACCTTTTGTCGACGTTTTATAAGTGCCTATGTAGGCCTATGTGATTTTTTTTATTTTTTTTTTATTTCTAGAGTGAACAGGTTACTTATAGGCAAGCGTGCTTCACTGTCGACCACATCATCGCTTACCATCAGGTGAAACGCGAGTCTAAATATAATTTTAAAAAAATCTTTGGGGACCGGCACGAAACCAGACTCTACATTGCTACTGATGAAAAACCAGTATCACCCCGAATCGGGACCGGGAATCGAACCCAAGATTACCTGCTCAGCAAGCAGTACTTACAGCTCGCCCTTTATTCCTTAGGACGTAATCATAACTGGCTAATTGTGGGTGCATTACCTATAAGCATTAAGCACACGTCTGCCGAACCCTTCGGGGTAAAAAGCCGTGATGTTATTATATTATTAAAAGAACGAATATCCCCTACTTGAAGCCACAAGGTGTACAAATTCCGATAGCTAAGCAATAGCACCTATAAGTTAAGATAAGGCGAGCGGTGTGGAGCGGTGACGCGGCGCGCGCTTGTTTACATTGGGCGTTTCGTTTGTCTATGTTTACAGCTACGTCTGAATAACTCTTTAATTGGAGTGCCACACTAGGCAAGTTTATTACAGAAGGTTAAGACCCTATATTTAAATCAATTCACTCAATCTATTGGTCTCGGGCACAGCTATTATAATACTAAAGTATCTCGGGGTGCCTAGCTCGTCTAATGAGCGTGTGGTCCTAGCCTCCTGGGACTTTTGTCAGGACTTTTCAATTTTGAAAATGGAATCCGATTGAATTACCGTTCCATCGAGTAAAGGAAGCAAGGGTTTATCTGTGTTTGTCTGTCTACATACTTAGTCTTGAGCAAAATTTATATATATCCCGCGTTAATAGTGATGGGTTGTGCCAGAGAAGTCTCTACAAAAAAATTGCAAATTGCGAAACAAAGACATGTCTTGCTTAATTATTTGTACATGGCTGTTTAAAGGAAACAATCACAGAATTTAGGTAAAAACACTTGGCAATGTACTACTGAAGCTGGCCCAGTGTTACCTCATGAAATAAGGTAAGGCAGTCCATGGACTAAGCGAACTTAACCTACTGCAGTCCACTTACTCACTGCGACTGTCGGCTGTCATCAAACTTACTGATATTTGACCTCAGCGGTACACAGAAACCATTGAACACCGGAGTCCAACTGAAATGGAACAAAGTGGCTTTATTATTGGGATTTACTTATAGGTTTATCAGCAGTTTGAGGGTTACCTAAGAGTTATTTATTGCTGGTTAGGACTTGAGGAGGGAGAAGGGTCGATAGAATTGATTTCTTATTGAAACAGCTAGGCCAGGGATCACTAATTACTTTAATTTGGGATCCGTTTCTTAAAAATAATAGGGGTTAAAATATGAAATTGCCGTTTTATTGTATGATTTTTGAATACGAGTTCCGAAGCGGAACTAACGCGGCAGAAACAGCTCGGAATATCCATGTTGCGTCTTCTTCTATTCTTGCAATTTCTATCTGGATGCGAGACGCATGGGACCGGTCAGTGTGGTTTGTGGCGTGGCGACACTTGGGGCAGGTCTATGTCCAGCAGTGGACGTCTTTGATGATGATGATAGAATCTATCTTTAATAGTTGCGCACAAAAAAATACTACCGACTTTCAAATAAAAAAACTACCAAGTGTAAAATAACATTATTTTTGGAAGTCGGTGTATTTCGTAGGTGTCAATTTATTGCGTTATGGACACCGACTTCCGAAAATAAATTTATTTTTCACTTTGTAGATTTTTTTATTTGGAAGTCGGTAGTATTTTTTTGTAAATTGTTTTTTTATTTATCACTTTTTAGTTGTACCTACCTAATATGCAAGATGTTCAGTAAGGTACCTATAACACCAGAATAGATAACCAGAATATCATGAAACTTGAACCTAACCGGGGAAATAGAGATCTGCGTACCCCTTAAGAGCGCACTGGCATGATGTAATGTTATGAAATGGTATAAACAATGAACAGACATGCGATTGCAGCAATCCCGAGAGATTTGCCGTTATTTATTGAAGAGTTCTGTTGTATATCTTCGAATTTCTTCATCAGATCTTCACCAAATTAAAATAGGACCAATTTTAGAACATATTCTTTCAAACAAAAAAAAATCTAAATCGGTCCATAATTGACGGAGATATTATAGAACATACATAAAAAACATAATGTCGAACATAGAACCTCCTCCTTTTTGGGAAGTCGGTTAAAAATAGGTCGGCGGTCCGGATCCGGACCGCGGTCCGCCATTTGGTGACCACTGAGCGTGTTGGAAACTAAGACGAGGAAACATACTTCCAGAATAAATGTATACTTTGTCCATCTCCAAGGTCGAATCCATCTTTATACCAAGACACATCAATATTGTTTCAGCGGTTTTGAGGAAAAATGTAACAAACAGATAGACTTACTGATAGACAGTTACTTACTTATATTTTTAACATTAGTGTGGATATTAATTATTGGATGATTGATTGGTGCCGTACCTTCACTTATGATGGATGAATCAGCAGATTCAAGTTACCGTACCGAACTTAAATTCGGGTAACATTAAAATGACCGAGTTCATTCGAGATCTGAATACGAAGGTGAGTTAGTCAAAGGGAGCTGGGCAGGATACATGGTAAGGTGCAGTGAAGACAGTTGGATTAAGGCAGTGGCAGTGTCCAAGGATAGTATTTTTTTTTTTGGAAGTCGATTAAAAAACCGAAGAAACGAAAACAGGAACACCGACTTCGAAAATTGAAGTTTGTTTCACTTTGTAGTGTTTTTATTTGGATCTGGAAGTCGGTTGTATTTTATTGTCATTTTTTTTTTTAATTTTATAGTTGTGGTACTTAGTGGCGAACATCATCAATGTAGTCGAAGTCAATTAAATACATAGGATAACTCAAAAAAATATCATCAGATCTTGATGAATATAGGACCACAATCAAAATCAATTCACCTAGTAAAAATTTCTGAGGTATAACACATAAAAAAGTTCAGTCGAATTGAGAACCTCCTCCTTTTAAACTCGGTTAAAAATAAGCGTTGGCCGTCTGTCGGCGACATGGGCAGACGACACTGTTGCATTCGCGGGTAGAACCTGGATGGTGCTCGCAAAGGAACGTGAGGATTGGCACAAGTATGGCACAAGTAAAGAGAGGAGAAGACTTAGACTGGTTGAATAAGTTGATTTTTAAAGTTTTGTCAGCCTGCAATGAAGGAAAAGAAAACTTACCTGAAACTATTATATACTTAATAGTTTTCTTAAAAAATCATTTAATTAAGTTCATCAATATCCAATTTTGTGTTGTTTTAAAAAAAACTGCATATAAATATTTCTAGCACTTTGTCCATTTAAAAACCAATCTTATAATATTTGCCATAAAGTTTAAAATCAAAACATCCAGTCTTTCTTATTTTAAAATGTTTAAGTAATAATTATTTGCCAAGTGGTCTTTGATAGGACGTAATGACTTATTTACTTTGGTATCTTAAGGCCTTCTTAACTCTAACGGGGTGGACAGTTACATTCCTTGCAGCTGAGCGATTTTCTCATACAGATAACTATAGAGTTATTTACATTTTTCTTGTATCAAGATATCAAGAATGAAAATGACTTAAGTATATAATTAATGTTGGGAGATTTAGGCCCACTTGCACGAAAACCTTAACTCTGAGTTAGTTGCTAACACAAGGTTAAATTGATAGTTTTGCATACAATATTGTCAATTTATTAGTGTTAGCAACTAACTCTGAGTTAAGTTTTTCGTGTATGGTGGGCCTTACTAATTGTTATTCCTGACAATTTTAGAGGCATCGGAAGAATCGGCAGTCGGAAGAATATCTACTTAAGGCCCACTTGCTTAAAAAACTTAACTCGGAGATACGAGGTTAAATTATTATTCTTAGTCATAAATAAATATTATAAATTTGACGACACGCTTGGCGTAGTAGTTGAGCGATCGGCTTTTGCGCTGCGTGTCGCGGGTTCGATTCCCGCACTAAACAAATATATTTATAGCCTACAGATAATTGTTCCGGATCTGTGTCTTTTGTATGTGAGTTCAAATATTTGAAAACGCACCCACCACGATACAGGAAGAAATTCTTAGTGAGGGACAGAGCAAAAAAAATGTCACTGGCTTAGCTACCTACTAACTCGGAGTTAGTAAGATAACACAGGTTGGTGCAAGCGGGTCTAAGCAAATTAGATTAGAACAGGAAAAATTTCATAGGAGGTAATGTATGTAACTTTGGAAGGTCACCACACTCCGAAATAAAATAGCGAAGTGGGCCAAAGATGTTACTGAATGGTACCCGAGAGATGGGATAAGGAAACGGGGCAGACCTGCAGCAGTCTAACTGCGTAAATGAGTAAGGCAGGGCAAAGGGAACAACTCCATGAAAGCGTATGACACATTTCTTTTAATTTTTTTCGGTATTGCCGAAACAATTTAAAAAGGGCCCTTCCTCCACCCTATGAAATGAATTCCACATAATTCACCTTTCCATTACCTACCCTTTCGAGTGTATTACGCAATACGAAAGTCGTTATTTTAAAGGTGTCGTAACCCTTACCTATACGTGTTCTTTGCCGAATTTACTTACGCAATTAGGTACTGTAGTACGTAGATGTAAAGATGATCTCAGATCGTCAGCAGGCGTCACGTGGAGGAGAAAAGCTCAAGATCGTGTACTGTGGAAGGGTCTGGGGGAGGCCTAAGATTGTCCTCCCCGGTGGTGACGGACAGCCGCCCCGGGTTCGCGGATGTATGCTTACGCATATGCTTATGCTTAAGCCCGCAGGCTTATTACGTATCTTTTGCAAGAGCAAAACGATAGCGACTTTTGAGCAATAATTGCTCTTCCATGCAGAAGTTTTAGAGTTGTTGGCGGTTTTTTTTTTAAATAAGTGCTTTTGACAAACAGCGAGCGATTAGCAAACGATTGTGAAATCTACCATACCTACACTGCAGGTAATTCCAACTTTTATGACATAAAGCGTTTGATCGCTCTCGTTTTGCTCTTGCAAAAGATACGTAATAATAAGCCTGCCTGGTTGGAGTCCCACATAAATGCGCTATCTCCCTGCGGGAGCGCAGTATGCATGAGCATTTGTCCAAGGAAAAGATAAGGTTGACTTTTGACATGTATTCACAAAAAAAATACTTACAATATTTTATTCCTTGTTAGAAAGTTACACTATCGGTTTTAGGCTACTTTTTATATCGGAAAATTGCTCGGGTTCTGTAGAATAGGCGAAGGGGGCGAAACCGCGAGAAAACTTCACCAATAAACTTCAGTTAGTTCACTAACGTAGATAATACAAATAAGGGCCACGATAAGTTGCAATGTAAATAGGGATAACTTTTTTCCTTATCACAGCAATCTGTCTATGGTATTGTTTTAAGTATCAGTAATGTTTCTAATGTCAAATGATCAAGTGGGCGACTGCAAAGTTATGAGAATTTTACTTATCTTTTATCGGGTTATTAAGAGGTACCTACTCCGCTTTAGCACCGTAAAACGGTAACTTTCTAAAGCATACTCCTTAGTAACGGCTAGGTTAAAAGGTTTGAAAAAATATATATTTATTATTGTTTCATATACATTGTTTTTAAACATGTTTTTTCGTATAATAGATAGTTTTGCTTTAAAAAAATTGTTAGCAACACGATATTTTTCGCAACTTTTGGATACTCCTCCAAAACGACTTGGATGTTTAAAAATATTTTAACACAGAAAAATTGATGACTGGAATTTCTTCAAAATTGAAATGGCATATGTAAATCAAATAATATTTTGCAAACAAAACTGTTCAAAAGGAGGTTCAATATTGATATTTTGGCTCCGAGCGGGCGCACGGACTGCGTTAACACTGGGGCGTATTTATCGCCTTAAAATTGAGTGCTTAGTGGCCTAGTGGTATAGGCCGCGACTTATAAGTTGTAGGTCGTGGCTTCAAACCCAGGTAGGCGTAAAGCGCCTACCTGGGCCTTCTTCGATGACTTAAAATTGACGCTTAATTTTCCAACTATTAGATAACCAGTGTTTGTCCTACTTTTAGTACCTACAAGCAGTTTATAACGATTTTTTTATCGAATAATGACACGCGTTTGGAGACAGGTGTATGGACGCGTTCAGCCTGTCCAGGGCTGTCACCTTGATCCAGAAGAGACACAGTCAACGCACAGTAAGTTTAATAATGAAATATTCGCGACGAGCGGTTCAAAATGTTTGGAATCGGTACCAGGAGTTGGTAACGTCACCAGATTTCGTAGCTCAGGAAGAGTTTGGGTTACTACAGCTCAAGAATACCGGTACATACATAACAGCGAACTTCCATCGCACAATCCATACAAAATACATTACGCCAAGCTACAGACTCTCGTGTGAGCGACCAGACCTTTCGGAATCGACTCCATGAAGACCAACAGTACTCAAGAAGACGTTTAGTTCACCTGGAGTTAACTGCTGCAGATCGTGCAATCGTTTAAAGTTCACTAAAGAACACTTTAATTGGGCTGTCGTTCTTTTTACCGATGTGTGCAAGATTATAGTTTCGAATTACAATCGATGTGTTACAGTATCAGATCCAAAATTATGATCTGGGGTGGTATAACTTTACAACGTGGCTCGTAATTCTTAACGAGGGTACTGTATCGAACCAAGATTACGTTGAGAATGTGTTACAACTCCACATTATTCCAATTCCACCGAAAGCAGATCCAGGTTTCATCTTGATGCAGGATAGCTCGATCGCATACGCTGCGACTAACAATGCAAACATTAGCTGACACTGAAATTGAGCTGTTGCAGTGGCCAGCCAGGAGTTATGGCCTGAATTGGGGATTTGTGGGATCAGTTATGAAGAAGGATTATACCTACATAGCGACATTCTCATCAACATGCAGCAGGACATCATAAATAAATGCTCTAAAAACACGCTGGGAGAAGGAATGCGTAATTAAAAGAGAAAAACCTTGTATTGTTTTTTTTTACAATTTTACATGATTTATGAAATTTTGAATATTCAAACAATGCCTCATTTTTAGGGTTCCATACCCGAAGGGTACAAGCGGAGTCCTATTGTTGTCACTCACGTGTCCGTCTGGCTGTCTGTCCGTTTGTCCGTCGTCTGTCACACTGGTTTTACGGCCAAACGGTTGGAGCTACAGTCTTCAAATTTTCATATTTTAAGTACCTTATTGACCCAAACTCATACAAATAGTCCAATATATTTTTAAATGTTTTTAAGGGGCCATACAGCAAAAGGGCGGTGACTGATTTTTTTTTTCTACCTGCCCTATTGAGTGGAGTATCGTTCTTTAGAACTCGTTAAGTAGATAAGTACTGTATTTTTTGTTTTCAAAAATATTGACCTATGAACTTGTTTGGTGATAATGTTTATTATTACGTATATTTTACTAACAAATATTGAGAGATCAGATTTTTCTTTGATAATTCCCTAATTTTTTTATTACAACCAACTTAATTTTGCGGTACGGAACTCTTAATGTGCGAAGTCCGACACGCACTTGGCCGGTTTTTTATTTTGTTTGAGATGGGTTTGTTCTAGTCAGAGGTGACAGAGACTGAGTCGACGATGGAGTGAGCTTACCCAGAAGAAGCCTTCACTCTAACTTTGAAGTGATGAAGAAGACTGACTCCTCGATGAAGGCTTTTTTTGAGCGTCAATCAACCTTCACCTGCTATCCCCCAATTATATACTACCATAAAAAATGCAATCAGGTATCAATATAATATAATAAAAGTTTCCTTAAAACGGCCAATTGTTATAATCTAAGTACTAATCGTCGCACACAAGACCGTCAGACAGTAAAACTTTATGCTGTAATAATTAAAGAGTTACAACACCTTAACAGCTTGGCTTGGCCTATATTACAAGCTATTAAATGAGGCATTTCCTCCATATAACTCTTGTAGCTCCAATCGACAGCTGATATTAATTCCTTTTTTAACCGCCTTTGCAAACAAGAAAAGGTTCCGTTTGCCCTGTACATATGTTTGTGCGCGGTTTCTCAGAAAATACTAAACCAATTTTTACGATTTAAAGATGACGCGTTATTTATTTGATAGACTCGCGTTTGACCGCTATCTCACCTGATGGTAAGCGGAGATGTGGAAGTCAATATGTTAAATTGTGACATACTTAGGTACCGCTCTAGATATTTTTTCCATCGTTGTTTGCAGGGTAAAATATCTCTTTGAAAAAGAACAAAGGGATTTCAGACCAACTACTTCATTAACCAGATTTCTTCAAGAAAGACAATTACTTCACACTAAAGGCGGAATCACACTTACGTGGCGTGGCGTGTCGTGGCCCCTTCTGACGCTTTTGATTGGCTACAAAACTCATTGCGTTATGACGTAGCTGGAATAGAAATTGTTTGATTGGTGGATCCCGCGCCACGCCACGCCACGACACGTAAGTGTGTTTCCGTCTTAAGTTGTTAGGCTGTTGGAGGCAGCATAATATAACAATCGGTTCACACAGCGGAAGACTGCAAGCCTTGGAGGCGCTTCATATGATTGTGGCATATGGTCGCAGTCCTCAGCAACGAAGGAAAGACGAAAACTTATTCTTCTATCAAGAAAAGACTTAAGATGTCGTATTATATTATCTGTGCTTAGGATGATCTATATTCAAAAAGTCGAAAAAGTTACTTTTCAAATTTTAAGTTTCGTAATTTTAAATGACTTGATGAATTAACCAGCATAAACAAAAGTATCTAGAAATTACCTCATGATATAGATTCAAAATTACGAAAGCTAGATTTCGAAACATTCAAGTTTCGATCACTCAACCCATGAACCCTAAATTATCTGTGAATGTAATGATATTTCCTATCAAAATCAATTTCACAGCCTATCAAAATCATCTCAAATCTCAACATTCATAATCAGAACACTGCCGCCGACTTCCCCAACTTCGTACCACGAAGTTATCCGAACTAGCGTTCGCCTCTTCGGCGTGCTTCGGCTCGGGTCGGCGAGACCGGTCGCATTCGGGCCGACCGTTACCCGGCCAACCCACGTGCGAGCTTATATCACTGGCAGCTTACAACTTACTGCTGGGAAATGTTCAAATGAGGAAAAAATTCCAAACGGCTCTATGTTATTCGTAAAAGTGAGAAAGTTTGTCTGTGATTATGATTAGGTTGCTAGGGTTAAAAAAGGTTCACAATAACAATATGAAGAGCCTAGGAAGACTCTTGCAAAGGACCACCGGGCTTAGACTATGCATCTAACACTAATAGCTTACTTAGTTTGGTAAAACCTAAAACTTGGTTGGAGAGTATACCAGGGTGAACAGTATATATCTGCGTACCCCTTTAGAGCGTACTGGCGTGATGTTATGTTATGAAATGGTGTAAACAATAAACAGACATACGATTGCAGCAATCCTGAGAGATTTGTCGTCATTTATAGTTCTGTTGTATATCTCCGAAGTTCTTTATCAGATCTCCACCAAATTTAAATTGGAAGAATTCGGGAACATATTATTTCAAACTCTGAAAGATTATGTTCCCGAATAACAAAAAAAAAAAAAAATTAAATCGGTCCACAACCACGGAGAAATCGGTGAAAATATACAAAAGAAGCAGACATAGCCGAACATAGAACCTGCTCCTTTTTGGAAAGTCGGTTAAAAATTATGAGTAGAGTGAGCTAGATAGCCGCACGGTTCGGTCTTCGAGGCTAAGTATAATAATCACAACGGATCTTTGTGTCTCTGAGTTGGCCTGCCAACCATTGCGCAAGAAATAGTTTGTCATCGAGTATACTGCATAGAGTAAGCGAGATAGGGCCATGCGACAAACGTAAGCGAGTGAAAGAGACAGTTATACAATGCTATCTTCATCTTCAACATTGACACAAAAATAGCTACTGCGCAGGGTCTTACAGCCAATTCAGAGACACAAAGATCCGTTGTGAGAATTATAACGCTTGCGGGGGTCGATCCGTAGATCCAGTAAATCGGACACCAGTCTTCCTAAGGAGCATCGTGTTACCCAGTTACTGGGTACTGGAGGTGAAATAGGCAATCGTATCCAGTTCCATTGCAGTCTAACCGGATCAAAAATAGTTTCTTTTATTTTTATTTATGATGGGTTTGATCTTGACTCTAGTCTAGGTCAAAGGTGACAGAGACAAAGTCGACGATGGAGTGAGCTTATCCAGAAGAAGCCTGGCCTGCCTGCCAGTTGGCATGAAACCCAAAACAGTTGGCAAAAGGGTACCTAAGTAAGATTTAATTTAGTAGTACTTAGTGAAGGTTCCATTCATCGACTTCTATATTGATGAGCAGTGGGTATGAAACATTTTATTGTACTCATTCCTTCTAAAAGACTTGTAAAACCAATCAAAATCTCTGAATTTACTAGAAAAAGTCGTTTTTAAATAAACGAAATTCAATTAAGAATTAATTGCACCACTTTCCAAGCGCTCGTTGGTGGTTCGTTGTTAGTTAAAATTGATTTAACTGGTCTACAATAATTTTAGAATTGAAACAAAAATCTAGTTTATAATGTAGGTATTTATAAAAAGAAGCTGTTGGAAATAGATACCACACAATCCACAAGTTCATTTTTGAACATAACTAAAATGTCTTCCTAACAACTTTCGCAAAATGATTGATTTTTCAAAAGCTGTTTCGGCCGTCCATGCTATACTAGGTATAGATGCGTCTACATAATAATATACTAATATTTTAGGTGCTAAAGTAACTCTGTCTGTTTGTTTGTAACCAATAACGTCTCAAATATCTAAATTGCTAAACGGATTCTTATAGAACTCGGCGTACGGGACGACCATGACCTGCAGACGTAAGTGAGTTCGGCAGGCCAAAGGGTACCTATGACTACCTGAAAGAGTATGACAAATTCCCTTTAAATTTGTTCGGTATTGCCAAAAATTATTGGACGCTTTCATTGGTGAAGATACTCTTAACTCTTTTCGAAAGAGTCCAATAATTTTTGGCGATACAGAACAAAGGACAATGGCAGAAGCCAATTGTTTTAGCTGAGATTAAATGAAAAATATCTGGTTTAATTCGGAGTCATATTCTGAAATAGTTTGCCAAGAAATTTTGATCAAGAATCCCGAGAATAATAGATATTCAGTCATGAACTTTTGTAGGTTATGTCTGGGTAACTTTTAATAATGTGTTTAATAGGTAATATTATTCAATTGTGTGGAAGTAAAAGAGCAATACCGCATCAGTATTTCCCTTTTCTAGTTATTCAGCATTAAATGTAAAGTATACTCTTTGGAAAGAGTATATTTATTTATTTCAGCGACTTTGACATGTATCAAAAGGTCGTCGTCAACAACCAAGATATATTTTTTTTAGACTTGAATAGTAGACTTTTTGCCTATCATTATCATATATACTACACTACAGTATTCTTACCTACCTGCAAGTACACCTACACTTAAACATAAACTGCATTGTTTACTCCGTTTTATTATAAAAAAAAACAAATACAATAATGATATACTTACTACAGTCACTACTTGTCACTTGGAAGAATAAGTGTAAAATGGCAACACTAAGCTTATGAGAGTTAACGATAAAATCAAATAACGTTCATTTATAAAGTTTCTTTTTTATCCGTGCTGAACCAGTAATATTTTCGTATATACCTCAATTTCAGACGCTCAAATTTAAGTCAGCTAAAATTTCGCCATTGTTTATTAAAGGGAATTAGTTATACTCTTTCATGAAGTCATAGGTACCCTTTGGCCTGCCGAACTTACTTACGCAATTAGGTTTCTGGATAACCTGCATTAGAACAGGATACTTTTAATTCCAATTTTGAGTTGCCTTATAAAAGTTAAAAAAACTTTTACGCGGACAAAGCCGCTGCCAGACGCTAGTTTATAATAACTACATTTCCAATAATTCAAATAACATTAAAAAAGTATTTTCATATTTGGAATATCGAAAGATTACCATAAATAATTGATTAACTTCGTTTTAAACTGCATCATATATTTTCTGCGATGGCCTTTTTCTATCAAGCTCAATTGAATTCATGATTTGTTAGTCTGACTTTAATTATATTGTTTATTGATGATTTACAAATAAGCTAACTGGGTTTTAAGTTTGAATGTAGTCAAACTAATTTTTTTTTTGTTTATATGATTTTTAAGAGGCTGGTAACAAATTTCCCACATCTCTCCAGCAGCCTTATTTTGTAATGGATTCGGCAAGGCATAGGGCAAAGAGTATGAAAATTCGACAAAATGTGTAGAAAAAATACGTTTCCAATAATTATATGTAATCTAACTGACGGACTGAATATATTTTTTTGTCATCATCCCTATTATAAGTATGCACACGACCCGAATAATATGTGTTATGGACCAAGTGAATATTACGAAATTATTCATAATGCCCGGGCAATTGCCAAAATGTCCAATGTGAGTAGGCCATATGATAAAAACTATTGAAATAATTAAATTGACCGGGCTTTCTGAATAATGTCCATCACTTATTGGGCCGGGTAATAAAAATATGTGTTTTGTAATGTTGACATTGGTTTTAAAATATAATAGGTAAGTACGATTACTATTTAAGCAACAAAGGGTTCCTATTTCTGTCTGGAGTGTCTAAAGTAACCTAACACGAACCTAACCTCTCAGGTATTCACTTTTCTTCTAAGTTTAGAAACTGAAAAGTAATTTCAGTCTTATTCTTTAGTGCACAAAAAAACATAAAAAAACAGATACAAATACAATAGGACAGCTGATGTACAAAGGCAAGCTTAACCTAGAGTCTTCTAATCCCTTTGCTTTGTCGGACGTGCTTGCTAAGTAGGGTCCTGCATTCGTTTCTCGGAACCGGCAAAATGTGCCTGGGTTTTGCCCTGTTGTAATTCTCTAGTAACGCGCCCCATGTTATAATTAATAAGGGATGTGGCATTTCTATCGGCCTCTTCAGGGATTGGAGGAGTGATCTTGTTTTAATCTCACTACATAGCAAGTCTCTTGTCTGACGGAGATAAAATACAAATTAAAATTTATTAACTGAATAGTTAATAACGGATCTAATAACGGTAAACCGTCATGTCCTAGAACCAAAAATTCGTAGACATGTGACATCCACCAACCCGCACTGAGCCCGCGTGGTAGATTAAGGCGATATATACGCCCCAATGTTAACGCAGTACTAGCCGTGCGCCCACTCGGTTCAAAAGGAGATTCAATATCAATATTGAATCTCCTTTTGAACAGTTTTGTTTGCAAAATATCATTTGATTCACATAAGCTATTTCAGTTATGAAGAAATGCCAGCCATCAATTTTTCTGTGTAAAAATATTTTTAAACAGCCAAGTCGTTTTGGAGGAGTATCCAAAAGTTGCGAAAAATATTGTGTTGCTAATTATTTTTTTAAAGCAAAAGTATTTGTTATACGAAAAAATCATGTTTAAAAAATTATGTACATGAAACAATAATACTTTTTTTTTCAAACCTTTTAACCCAGCCGTTACTAAGGAGAATGCTTTAGAAAGTTACCGTTTTACGGCGCTAAAGCGTATGTAGGCCCTTAAGGCCAAATCCCGCTCTCACAGAAAGGTAGCTTGTGTCCCAGCAGTAGCTTGTGGACCATTAAAAGGCTGCTGATGAACTGAATAGTTGGTAGTCTATGAAACCTGTATTACAGTAAAATAAAATAACTCATAGTCATCAATATTTAAATTTACTTGCATCTACACTTCCGATACCTTATTATTATTATGGCGGAGTATGGCGCCAATCTAAACTAATGTTAGAAAGAGGAAAAAATATTTGCTTATATGTAGTGAGGTAATCTCCAAAACTACTCATCCGATTCCAAAAAATATGTCACTGATATTGAACACGAATAATGAGCAGGTTGTTTGGATTGAAAGTATGTTTTAACTGTTAGATTTGGAGAGAGTTACAGGAGCGAAGCTGCAGGGAGAATGCTATTATGATTAGTCTATAAATCTGTCCAAATCTAACAGTTAAAACATACTTTCAATAAAAATCACACACTTAGGTTTTGATCCGTACTTCCGTAGTTAACCAATGGAAATATGCTAATATCAGCATAGCGTTATTTTCTTTTAAATATCACGTAGCCTTATTTTCTTTTAAATATCGCGTAGCGTTATTTTCTTTTAACATGCTGAGATAGGAGCCTTTTTGGTCTCGCACGGGGTTTTCATTTATTTTTATATTTTATTATTGCTTTTTTTGTGTTTTGATAGTCAAAACACAAAAAATATCGTGTCTCATGTGCGGGACACAAATAAATATTTTTATATTTTATTATTGCTTCTTTTTGTGTTTTGCTTATCTCGTGTCTTCTGTGCGGGTCACAAATAAATATTTTTCTTTTTTTCTAGCCAATGGTTGCAAATTTCGGAAAACACCATTTTTTAAATTATTAGCCTCACAAATGATCAAATAAGTTGGAGAGTTAAATATTTGACCATTTGTAAGATTAACAATTAAAAATTTATAACCATTGTTTGAGTTAACCACGGATAAAAAACTGGGTCTTAGGCCCATTTGCGCGAAAACCTTAACTCACAGTTAGTTGCTAAGACGAGGTTCAAATGACAGTTTGTCATACAGTATTGTCAATTTAACATTGTGTTGGCAACTAACTCTGAGATAAGTTTTTCGTGCAAATGGGTCGTATCATTTTAAATTCATAAAATAAATATGTTTATGCTAATTGACTAAGGTAACTTCTCCAATTCTAATGACTAGTTCCGACACCAACATATAAATAAGTCCCTATTACTGTACAAATCCGTCTGGTATCATCACGACAGGTTGGCGCAGTCGCACAGCTGGCTCGGCAGCTGCGGTGCGCGGGCGCTCGGCTGCGCGTGCGCATGTGTGCCGTGTGACCGTGTGGCCCACTCTGATACATTGATGGGTATAAGGTTGAGGTACTTTCTTTATACCTGGGTGTTTTGACGAATTCTAAAGTAAGTAATGCGAATTTTTAAAGAACATAATTTATCAACAACACATTATCAACAAAGCGTTAATTTCAGGCACTTTTGAATTGAGTCCAGTGTTGGCCCAGTGGTCTCAACCCCGATTAACGAATAGTGAGTCGTGGATTTCGAACCCAGGCAAGCGTATTATTTTGTATACCTAATTTATTTCAACACCACTGCTCTTGAGGTGAAGGAAAACATCGTGAAGAAACCGGCATGACCTAAAACCAAAAATTCGACGGCATGTGTCGTCCTCCAACTCGATCTGGGCCCGCATGGTGGATTATAGCCCAATCCCTCTATATGAGAGGAGGCCAGGAGTGTCCCAGCAGTGGGAACATTAAAAGCTTATGTTGATTATACTTTTTTATTTACTTCTTGATGAATCTTGGAGAGGAAGGCAAGTTTAAAAAAATCTATTTTTGTTTATAATGTTTTTTTTATTTTAGACTCTTTTAGGGGCACGTCTTTTTACATCGTTCTCACATAAATGTATTTTTCAACAAGAATAATTTTACAAAATAAATACGGCGATGCGTCATCGGTACATGGTGGACATCCCACCCATACGCACCAAACGGTTTGGGAATACTTTCATTATGCGTACGGCAAAGGAGTGGAATTCCCTGCCGGAGTCTGTATTTCCTGATAGCTACAACCTGAGAGTCTTCAAGTCAAGAGTGAATAGGTTTCTTCTAGGCAAGCGTGCTTCATCGTCGACCACATCATCGCTTACCATCAGGTGAGATAGTGGTCAAGCGCAAGCCTATCATAAATAAAAAAAATAAAAATAAAAAAGGAGTAGGTACCGGTGATTATCTGTGGTCTTCTTCATCAGTTCCACTTCACTAAATGATTCTTTCTGAAAGCAAATGAAAAAAAAAATGTTTATTTACTCAAAATGTGTTACAATATTAGTTGGGGCCCTAGATCCCACTCTAGGATTCCCTGTGTTGTGGGATCTAGGCTCTGCGTACCGTGTACAGAATTAACTTATAATATAGGTAACCAACATAGTATGACACACTAACATATACATTTTATTTATATTCCTAATAGAAAAGATAATTGGATAGTATAACTATTATCAAAGAAAGTGGGTATTCAACAAAATAGTTACTCTGAGTTATGTAGTGTGTGTAGTATGTTGTGTAGTGCCTTAGTGTTTCATCTCATGTGTTAGTGTGTGGGGGGTGTATGTGTGTGTGTGTGTTTGCATTGTTGATGAAAATACCAAAATCGCTATATGTATGCCTATAGTATTTGCGGAGATCCCTCGTATTCTCCAGGATCCCATCATGAGATCCTAACTTGGTGACCATGGGACCAACTGGAAAGTATAGGGTATACTTCAAACAAAAGAAGAATTTTCCAAATCGGTGCAGCATCTTTGAGTAATCGGGTAAAAACATTAATAAACAAGATTCTGACGAATTGAGAACCTCCTCCTTTTTATTAAGTCGGTTCAAAAGACAGGACTTGCAGATAAACCAGCTGGAAATAAAACTTGACAAGCCTTCCGCCAAAAATAATAAAGAGAATGTCGGCACCATGTCAGCTAGAGAAGAAACACAAAAAATATCTTTTGTCTGTTCTGTGATATCACAGCACTGGCAATAGTAACTATGATGATCCTAGCAGACATGCCTCACCCCCACTGTCGCATGAATTCGTTACTGCGCTAAGACTCGCCCTGTGTTCCAAACCGCCATTAAATTTGAATCTACCTGTACTACTGCCTATTGTCTTGCTTCACTTAATCTATTGTCCAAGCACAGGTAGGAAAATAAATGGTCTTTGTAGAATTAGTACCTATCTACAACCTTTTTGAACACCCCTAAAGGGACACACATTCAAAGAACATACTAATACTACTCTATCCCACTTTTGTTCATAAGAAAATAAGTAACATCTGCGGGCTGTGGGATCTCTGACCATTTCAACCAAATGTGACTTTCGCCATACAATAATTTGGGTACTGAAACATCTAGACACATATTGGCAGTGTGTCAGCCAAGTTCGCGAAGTCACCGAACGAGGGGTTATTATTACACGAAGCATTTCGGCACAATGTCGACCCCATTACTTCAATAAAAAAAAATAACAAAGAAATACTACCGACTTCCAAATAAAAAAACTACGAAGTGGAAAATAACTTTATTTTTGGAAGCCGGTGTCTTTTATAGGTACCAATTTATTGCGTTATGGACACCGACTTCCAAAAATAAAGTTATTTTTAGTTATTTTTACTTAATAGGCAAGTTATTTAGTAAGGTACCTATAACGCCAGAATAGAGTACCCGAATATCATGAAACTTGAACTTAACCGGTGAAAAGAGAGATCTGTGAGCATACTGGCGCGATGTTATGTTATGAAATGTTATAAACAATAGACAGACATGCGATTGCAGCAATCTCGAGGGATTTGCCGTTATCTATTGAAGAGTTATGTTGTATATCTTCGAAGTTCTTCTTCAGATCTTCACCAAATTAAAATAGGACCAATTTCGGAACATACTCTTTCAAACATAAAAGAATTTTTAAAATCGGTCCACAATTGACGGAGATTTCGGTGTACATACATATATAGTAAAAAAAAAACATAAATAATGTCGAACATAGAACCTCCCGTCAAGTACGTACACGAGGTTAAATTGTCAGGTCGTCATACAATATTTTCAATTTGGCCTAGCTAGTAGTTTTTCGTGCAATATAGTTGTACTAAAAACACAAAGATTAAAGTTAGTGAGTAAATAAAAATTTGGGTGTAGTACTATAATTATTGTGTAGCAAACAATATAAGAAACTAGTTTCTGCCAGCAGCTTCGCCCGCGTGAAAAATGTTTTGTTATCCCAAGGGAACATTATAACGGGATGAAAGCCTTTGTGCTATTTCAGACCATAATATATATCTGTGCCAAATTTTATCCAGATCCATTCAGCCGTTCTGGCGTGATTGAGTAACAAACATACAACCATCCAAACTTTCGCATTTATAATATAATACTAAGATTATATTTTAAAGCAACTAAAAATGTTGTGCATGACGTAAATATATAATTATATGATTTAAGGAACTTCGAGAGAACTTGGTATATTTGTAAAACTCATTTCTTTTATCAGCGAAGTCGTTATCAAGAACATGGCTTTCTTTAACATTTACGTTTTGGTGCTATTTATAAGTGCACTTTTAAAGTGTTACTACACCTACTTGACACCTCATTAAGTTGAGAGAGAAATGTTTATGAGATTACGTCACTTGACTCAAGACTTCAAGAGTCTGAGAGCTGTTCGTCACAAGACATTTGGAGTTTGGTTGGTAGGCAAAAAAAGCGATTATGAATAAAAAAATACATACTATAACATAGCAATACTTTTATCAGCATATCGTTGTTCCCACTGCTCTGACACAGGCCTCCTCGCTGGTCTGTGAGAAGGAATGGGCCGTAACCAACACGCGGACCCAGTACTTCAGTCACCAAATGTTTTCTAATTTTTGTTTTAAGGACATACCGGTTTCCTCACGATGTTTTGTTACACCGTTTTGAAAGCAGTGGTGATTTACACAAAGTAAATCGTCTGCCTGAGTTTAAACCCACGACCTATAACTTATAAGACGCGGCCGATACCACTAGGCCCCCACTGCAATCAGGCTTGTATAATTTATTATTAGTACTTGGGCAACCGAGCTCTGCTCGGGTGAAAATAGAGAAAACGACATTTTCTAAAAATGAAACCTAGCTAGATCGATTTATGTATCACCCCCGAAACCCCCTGCATGAAATTTCATGAAAATTGTTGGAGCCGTTGCCGAGATTCAGATTATATACATATATACAAGAATTGCTTGTTTAAAGATTATTGCATAAATTATTTGCTTAAGTTTACTCGTAAGTCCGGCAGAGGTCACTAGCCCGTCGCAGTGAATCCTTATCTACCTTCCATCTACTTTTATGACGTTTGACGTCTGCAAATGCAAATAGTTATGGCGAGGTACCTACTAACTGCACCCATGCATGATACGAACGGTCAGCGACAAAAAAAAATTAACAAATCATCTAATTACCAACTTCAAAAAAAGGAGGTAATCAATTCGACCCGTATTTATCTATACCAATATTATAAAGACAATTTGTAATTTTTATATTTTTGTATATCTGTGTGAGACGAATAAACTTAAAAACTACTGGACAGATTTAAAAAAATCCCCCGGGTGAGATAGGCTACTTTTTATCCCTGTATTCCCATAGGAACGGGAACTACGCGGGTGAAACCGCGAGGCGTCCGCTAGTATGTAGGTAAAATTGTTGAAATTGCCCAATATTCACATAATGTTACTCCAATTGAGCTTCTAAACATGTGTGCTAAATTTCATAAGTGTATGTATGTTTGTCCACGCATTTCTCCGAAACTACTTATCGGATCGTGACCATTATTTTAAATCGGTTCAGCAGTGTTCAAGATATGGAACTCCTTAGCGAAAAACAACATGACTGTGTAAATTGAGTTGTTATCGAGTTGTTAATATTTCTGTAAAGTTTCATCAAAATCCGTTCAGTAGTTTTTGCGTGAAAGAGTATTAAACATACATCCATCCATCCTTTCATACTTTCACGTTAATCATTGTAACATAGTAGGATAATTGCGTTTAATCTATTAAGAATTCTTAGTACCAGCCCCTAAGTGTATCTCCAAATGATATAATATAGACTCGCCCCTTAGACGTGGAAGGTTACATTGTCGGAACTAATATTAAATGCGAAACTAACTCTCGTCAGTCTGTTTGTTTGTTATGTGTTAATGCCCAAACTGCTAAATCAATTATGATGATTTTTGATATCAAGATATAATGGACCTTGGAGAAGCACATAGGATACTGTTTATCGCGGGGGGAACGTTTCCGATTAATTTTCGATTTCACACGGGTGACACCGCTAGCAGAAGCTAATTTAACTTATCAGGCATAAAATATGGTTAACGTGAAAACAAGTGCAAAATAACTTTGGTTTCGGAAGTCGGTGGCTTTCGTACCTCATGTTTTTATCGTTTTGCGACACCGACTTCCGAAACTTATTTTGCTCTTTTTAGTGTTTACGAGTATTTGCAAAAAAAAAAAATCTCTCTTTTTAGTGTTGGCGCACCATCACTACAAATTGAGCAAGTACCATAGGAAGGTACCCAAAGGAATGACAATATACCCATAATTAATAAATCAAAAAACCCGACTGCAAAGATGTAAACAAGAAGAAAATCATGGTGTGCAGCACAGATCATAGAAACAACAGTTGTTTCTATGATGTGCAGTCAGAGGATACATATTCGCGTGCTGGCTGACCAAAACTATAAATATCTTCCGACTGCACAGCATGAATTTCTTATTGTTTACATCTTTGCAGTCGGGTTATTGATTTTATTAAATTTTTAGTTAGGTATACTTTCTTTTCGAATGACTTTAAAAATAAAATTGCAACCCCTATAATATGGCGACCAAATTCCGCCATGTTTTTTTTTAAAACGGCACTTATCTAAGAACACTTGGGCGGCGAAGAACTATCTAACGATGTATTAATTATAAAAATATATCATGTGGTTTGAAAGATACGAGGTAATAAAGAATATTACATACATACATACAAGATTCGCGCGAAAAACAATAACCCTTTCCTTGCAGCCGGGTAATAATTCAATTTATACATTCGTTCTGTTTGTAAAGAGTTCGGTTGTATACTCCATATCTTGAAAACTGCCTAACCGATTTGATGAGACTTGCACTATGATCTAAGTTACAGAGATACTTAATCCAATAAAAAATGAATGGTCAAAATCGGTTCAGCCAAACGCGAGAAAATCGCAGACAAACATACTAGGTCAAACTGAGAACCTCCTTTTGTAGTCGACTAAAACCTACAGAATTTATCCCTTTTTAAGAAAGAAACCACGTGGGTTTTGCCATGGTTATTTTCTGGGTATTGTAATTGGAAATTGATTCTTAGTAGATAATTGTGGTAGATTTGTACCTCAAGTGTCTATCCAACTAGACAATAAATATTATATGGATTCACTAAAACAGGTGCAATCTCGGTAAAGTTGAGCTGAGAATTTTTCTTTATTATTGAGTACTTCAGCTGTGCTTGTTAAAAAGGGCTGACTCGATTTATTTACTGCAAAATACTCCAAAATATATTAAAATGTATGTTCGCTTGTACAATACATTCGTTTTGTAAAGCCGAACAAGGAAGACTCAAAACTAAAGTTCTGAGTTAAAGGCCTCAGTAGCCAGGTCAATATTCTCAATAAAAGGTACATGTACAAACTATAGTCATACACCTGTCTTATCCAATCAAAAATTCTTTAAAAACAAAAATCACCCGCTTTTATAATTTATAAAGGGTTGTTTACTATACTTGTATATAGGCCATATGTGACACTGACAATTCTCTGACCTAAAAAACCTTGCGGATGGTCTGTCCGTCTGTCCAGGTCTAGCCAGGTGTGTGCGGGGGTGTGTGCTCGCGGGGCGAGGGTGAGCAGATGCGAAGGCAGCTGGTGTGCGCACGCGCAGCGCGGCCTTACGCACCTTTTGTGAAGCTATGCACTTTTTGTTCGTGTGTGATTGCGTTTAGATTGCTCTACGTGAGGTTTTGTTTTAATTTTAAGTTTGGAGAGTTCATTTGTTTTACGTCTCTTTGATTTGTTGAAAATAAAATATTCTCTGAATGAAATCTATAAATGTCACTTGCCGTCTGTCCTTTTCCTCAGTTAGGAATTTTGGACAAGCCTATTATAAGTGTAGGCCGACCGCTTAATTGAGACCGTTCCTAAGGTAGCAAGAGAGATGCTGACACCCATCAGGTAGCTAACAACTGACAGGTCACACTACACCCGCAGCGTCACTAAGACCGCCTATGTACTTTATGTTTTATGAAGTTTTAATCTATACTAATATTATAAAGCTGAAGAGTTTGTTTGAACGCGCTAATCTCAAGAACTACTGGTTGGAAATGACAAATTCTTTTTGTGTTGGATAGACCATTCATCGAGGAAGGTTATAGGTTAGTTAGGTTAGGTTATATATAACATCACGCTAAGACTAATAGGAGCAGAGCATAAATGAAAAATGTTGCAAAAACGGGAAAAAATATTCCTTTTTGATAGCTTCCTTTGCGTGCACTGCGTATGCGGTTAAAGTTACGCAACTATCATGTATGTAGTGTGGGTAGGGTAGGTAGGGTAAATGGGTAAGTAAGTAGATAGCCAGTTGACGGGAGCGAAACCGCGTGGGACAGCTATGTATAAATAACATCGACCATACAGCCCCTAGACGCCTAACAACAGACGATCGATGTCTGTCAACACATATGACTACAAGATCATATACAGGTCCACTCGACAATTTCGAATTAGTAGCAACCACTTATGTGACTCGTAAACACTTCTGCGTCAGTCAATAAAAAATTGATGAAATAAATATTACAATGGCCTCTTGTACAAAACGTTGGTATGAAAACAACAGCCAGACTTCGGGTTTCCGGAAAAATGGCATAACATTTCATTGATAAGTTAATAGTTACATAAACATAATTAGATTTATTGTCTGATGTTATTTATCGGAGTTCATATTATACTGGTCAAGTTTGTAGGTGAAAACTCCCGCCGCATGTTTGCGTCTCTATCTTTATAAAGTATTTTTTTCGCTGTCTCTTCTCCTCTATAATTTCGTAAACAAAACTAGTGATACACCATATCCTATGACCAAATCTGTTATCGATAGGACTAGAAACCTTACAAATAAAGACATTAAATTGAATTATTTTTTAATTGTAAAACGATTTTTTGATTACGCTTTTTACTAATGTTTAATATTACTATATTTAAGAACCAACAATCGAAAAAAGTATGTGAACTTTAGAATTTTGAATTTTTTTTTTAGTTTTAACATTTTATGTTATTACTTAATTGTTAAAACGCCGTATAATTAATAATAAAAAAGGAAATATTAATTCAAAAAAATAAGTACCAATACTATTTATAAAAATATCGATACCTTCCTGGGTTTATTTAAACCTGTCCCATCCTTAATGAGGCGTATGAACTTGGTAAGGGACCAATCAGAGCGCAGTCGTCCTGTCCCTCATACCTCAGCTAGTTGACAGAATTGTTTTGATGTATCAGATCAAGCATTAGGCGTCTAGTGGCTGTGTGGTCGCTGATAAATAAATACACCCCTTCCGTACCGCGCAGCTACTTCAGAATGGTCTCAGTTAAGCGGTCGGTATATAGCTAGGACAGGGAGAGGAGGTTTGCAAATCGATAAACACATACAGCAGCAGAGCTGTGGTGGCCCAGTGGTAGCGGCGGCTGCGACTTACAAGTTGCAGGTCGTGAGTTCGAACCCAGGCAGGCGCTTTACTTTGTGTAAATTATTTCATCACCATTGCTCTCAAAACGATGAAGGAAAACATCGTGAGGAAACCGGCAAGTCCTAGAACCATAATTGGAAGACATGTGACATCCATCAACCCGCACTGGGCCCGCGTGGTGGATTGCGGCCCATTGCCTCTCACAGAGAGGAGGCCTATGTCCCAGCAGTGGCAACATTAACCCATTTATAACGACCGATCGTTATAAAGATCAAAAAAAATACTGGGGAATACCCTCAATTTAAAAATAATAACGAGCGGATAACTTTTGCTTATTGTATACCAATCGCCGCAGTGATCGTTTGACAGTGTTTCAGTGCACCGAAAATAATCATAAAGTCATAATTTTGAAGTGATTTTGTATTTTAGTGCGTATTAGCGAAATCAACTTTCACTATGTCTTCAAAACGGTAAGTGTTTACAAATTAGCTTGTGATTGAAATTTATTTTATGCACGTTTTTTATAAATTTATTACCTGTCTAACAAAACTGTGAATTAAAATTTGATCTTGTCATACCATTTATAAAAAACAAATGATATTATATTTGATGATCGTTTTAACGATCGGTCGTAATTTGGGGATGTATTTTTTCTTTCAGCCCCAGGAATACCAATAAGCCATTATCTCTCAATGAAATCGTTGACGAATTGGAACAATTAGATGATGATGCCCCATTTCCAAGAAATATAACTATTTTACCACCAGATAACGCAAATGCTGATGTCACAGATGAAGATTCTGGTGATGAGGAGTTTGTAACTCTGAACAATCTTCCAGGTTTGTAGAGATGTCGAATCTAGGTTGTATATATGTAGAATCTTTACGTTATTTTCTCATGTCAGTTGTTGTATTTTTTTTCTATCTAGGTTCTCAGCTAAGAGCTCCTGCTGAGATAGAATACATGTGTTTCGAAAGTGACGAGGACAGTGTACCCTTGTCTTCTTTAGCAAAAAGAAGTCGTACCACCGAAGAACCCCTAATTGTGGAAGATCGTCAACCTGAGCCATCTACATCTAATTCAGCTCCAGTTATTCGCAGCACATCAGCCGTTCCTTTTGTTGATCCAACCGTACCAAAAAATCAAAATTATACTTGGAGAAGTCGCCATAATCCTCACGACCGACCACAATGGCAAGAAAACTATGGTCCAAGACACCTTCAAACGCCCATGTATTACTTTGACTGTATGTTTGATGACTCTGTTATCGAATTATTAGTGAAATATACAAATATTTACGCGATTCAAAAGAACAAAGTGGGCAATGTGACAACGAGTGAAATGAAGTGTTTCCTTGCTATACTTCTTTACAGTGGATATATTGTAGTTCCCCGAAGATACATGTACTGGGAAAAATCATCAGACACTGATTTTAGTATTATTTATAACGCCATGTCAAGGGATAGATTTACATTTATCATGACTCACCTCCACTGTTGTGACAATGCTCAGATAACTACTGAAAGTGACAAATTTGCAAAGTTGAGACCGCTTTTCAATATCCTGAATGAAATATTCCTGAATATGAGTCCTTTGGAAGAAATGTACAGCATAGACGAGGCTATGGTACCTTATTATGGAGGACACAGCTGTAAACAATTCATACGTGGAAAACCGATTAGATGGGGATATAAGTTCTGGGTTGGAGCCACTAGATTGGGATACGTACTATGGTTCGATCCGTACCAAGGCCATGCAGCAATTATTCCACCGGCTTATAGGCAGTTAGGTATGGGAGCTGGTGTGATTTTGCGTTTTGCTGATCATTTACAATTTCGTCATCCAGGTGTGTCTTGTCACTTATTCTTTGACAATTTCTTTTCTTCTATTCCACTCTTCCACGAATTGAGTATCAGAGGGCTCAAAGCCACTGGAACAATTCGCGAGGACCGTACCAAAAAGTGTCCTTTGCCGTCCAATAAAGAATTCAAGAAGACAGAAAGAGGCACATTCAAGTACAAGTCTAGCCAACCAGAGCATATTTTGGTTTGCAAATGGAATGATAATAGTGTGGTGTCAGTAGCATCCAATTCGGAAAACATCGAGCCCTTACATAAAGCTAAACGGTTCTCGCAGCAGCAGAAAAAATATGTGTATATCGATCAGCCTGCAATTATAAAAAGCTACAATGAAAACATGGGTGGAGTCGATAGGTCCGACCAAAACATTGGTCTATATCGTACATCTATCCGTGGCAAGAAATGGTATTTCTCATTGTTTTGTCACTGCTTGGACATGGCGACTCACAATGCGTGGCAACTTTACAAAAGTAATGGAGGAGAGTACGATCATCTCACATTCCGGAGAACTATCGCCAGAGGTATCTTGGAAACGTATAAAAAAAATGAGAAACGCGGTCCTTGTCCCACTCCTAGAACTTACAGGGAAACTTCACGCTACGATAGAGTTGATCATCTTGTAGAGTACAATAACTCTCAGCTTCGATGTTCGCTTTGCAAAAAAAATACAAACTTTACCTGTCAAAAATGTAAAATTCATTTGCACGCTAAAACATGTTTTGTTACTTACCATACTCCTACATAGACTTGTTTGTTAACTTACGTTTTTTATTTAGATAATAAAGCCTTTCTCATGGTTATAACTGTGTTATTTTTTTTAATTTAAAATAGGATACAATCGATTAAGTGGCAGTTATATGAGCGTTAACCTACCTGCCTATTACTACTGATCGTTAAAACGATCCGCATTTTCCGAGGTTTCCTGAAAACTCAGTTTTTTTTTAGTATTTTTCCATGGTTAGCATATGCATCAAGGTAACAATACTAAAAAATTACTGTGATTCGAGATAAAAAAAAGTTTCAGTAACAACTGGGTTAAAAGGCTGATGGTGATAATGAAACACATACATAAGTATAGCAAATCACAGGACAGTACTAGCTTCTTAAGTTACATAAGTATGTATTACTGTCCCAATCCGCACTGCAGTGCAAACGCCTCTTCTTATACAGAGAAGGCACAAGCGTTAATCTTAATAACCACGCTTGCCCAAGGCGGGTTGAAACATCGTGAGGAAACCTAGACTTATAGTGAGTTTATAAGATTGTGCTACATTGGTGAAATTGCTGCAAGGCGTTTCAGTGCGAGGATAAACTAATAAATAAATAAGTCCTTCCTCACGATGTTTTCCATCACCGCGGCGATGTCAACGATGTCCAAGATAAACTTAGAAAGTATATAATTAGAGACCGGATTATATGCATTTGCATATTTCTAGTAATGATGCATATTTTGACTATATTTTATTATATTTTTTGGATTTTGACTATAATTATTTTATTTTATTTTAGAGTTTGGTTGTTGGGAGTTGGGAGGGAGGGAGTTGAGAAGGTTGTAGAGTTTATTATTACACGTATCAATAATCATAAGTGTAATAAACTCTACAACCAAAATTTCACCCGTATACACTTACAATTTTCACTTATAAAAATATTTTGACTGTCATCCACCTACCTGATGGCTTACGTTTACAAAAATGTTTAATAATTTTTCGTTTTAGTGCATTATTATCGTTTACATAGTTGTTACATTTTGTTATTGATAATTTATGATTCAATAATTCACTAATTGTATGCTGATTAAGAAACAATTAAATTAAAACCTACCACTTTTTCCCTTTTTTTCGTTTTCTATAACTTTACTGTAGCATATTTTACAAATAAGCATACATATTTTATGCATTTTGAAGTTATGGCCTGAAACACAGGTTTGAAGTACCTAAATCGGGCAGGTCCCTACCAAAAATAGAAATCCTTGTTTGTAATCTTGCACTTTTAATAAAATATTTTTGTTATAGTTTACATGAAGGTAGGCACTGTTTCAGAAATTATTTCTCTGCACCTAATGTACAACAAACGTGATATTTTTGCCGTTTTTTGCGATAATGGTACGGAATCCTTCGTGCGCGAGTCCGACTCGCACCTGGCCAGTTTTTTAATAATTATTCTTATTTTTCATGCTTATTTGCATGCGTATTTCATGCCTTTTATGTTGCATATAATCCGGTCCTTTTACATAATATTATATATTGAAAAAGCCACAACCTGTAGCACGAGAGGCGACGTCTAAGCCACTGGGCCACCACGAGTTTATATAAAATACCTATAAATTTATTTCTGTGTTTAGATACCTTTCGAAGCTTCACGTAATTTCGCGATAGTAAGCTGGCATTCCTTCCCAGTCCTCAGTTGCGTAGGCGCAGGTCGGGTGGCCATCATTACATCAAAGTTGTCACATCAGCGCGTTGCGAGTCTAAACATCCTGTACCTTCACGCTTGCCGATAACAAGGGAGCGTGTCAGCACATTGCTAGATTAAATTTAGTAGTATAGTATTGTAGGTCAGTAGATGTATGTTACGTTAGCATACTATCGTATGGTATAGCATATAGGTTAATGTATTAGTTATGGGTTACTTATGGCACTGTCACACGGGTAACTTGTGTTTTTAACCGATCTCCCAAAAAGGAAGAGGTTCCCAATACATTTTTTTATTTTTGTGTACGGGCATTTGTCTTCGTCATAATGTAGACAGATCTGCAGGATTCTTTTTTTGTTTGATAGGGTATACTCTCGAGGTAGGCCCATTGTCACCAAGTCGGAATCTGTTGATGGGAACCCATGGTAATCGAGGGAACTTCTCAAATATTATAAGCAGACATAATTATTCCTATTCATAGTTATTATATTTTTTTAAGAATTTGACTCACACACTGTTCCGTTGTTGTTGAATTAGGTATTTTACCTACTTGTCTGGGTCGCGGATAAATTTGAAAGAGAGTTACCGCGGCCCAGGCACAAGCAACTGAAGGAACACGGGTGGGTTTTAGTCAGTAAAAGTCTGACACGCCCTTCCGCTTCACCCAGAGCGGGAGAAGTCATTGGATGATTTCCCACCCAAAAAAAAAAAAAAAAAAAGGTATTTTACCTATGTTTGCAATATTTGTAAGTATGTGAGAACCATGTTCCTATTTATCAAATTAATGAATCTACCTGTTAATACTTTTAATAATTTATACCTGTACGTAGTATAGTGTATAGTGCTATTCTGGGTGCATCGTCCTCACATATATGAATTTATTAATGTATGTACTTATATAAATATTGTAAAACACACAGTTAAAAAAAAAAAGTAAATATGGAGTTTCTTGTGCATTCTTCTCCATAACAAGCTACTTTTCCGAATGCACGGTAGAATCAATTTTTATTACTTGTAAATTTTAATTTTAATTCTTTGACGTTCAAAAGTGCTGCTTTTTGGCCTAGTTGAATAAATATATATTTGACTTTGAGTTATAGCGATTTTGGTGTTTTCAAGACTATGGTATGGTAGTTGTACTCAGAAAGTATAATTTGGTGAAGTGGAACTGGTAAAGAAGACCACAGATGGCCACAGGAATGGATGGCCATCTATCCTATTATAAAACAATGTATCCTAGTCGTGTTTAGGTTTATTGGCAGGAATTTAATGAGATGTACCCTGGCTATAAATGTTTTTCATGGTAATATGAGATAACTACCAAAACTAAGAGACAAATAAAAAACTTTTTAATTAATAAAAATAAACCGCGCTTTCTAAAGCATAACACAAACCGAACCAAACTTAGTTTTCCGAAGTCGGTGTCGAAAAATGAAAACAATAGGTAAACGACTTCGGAAAACAAAAAAAAAATCGGTTTGTAGTGTTTAGCTTTAGAGTCGGATCATTTATTTTCGTCTCGAATTTCTCTGTAGAAGCCCGCAGCCTGGATTTGTGCCTGGTTAATGGCAAAAAGCTTGCCCTTACATGGGACTAAATGGTGAGTGTGCTCGAGAACTCCATGACCTCATCCCACCAGTCCCTTCTACCACTGGACATCTAGACGCACTGCAAGTCACCATCCTTTCCTGGTTGCCATTACACCAATTCGCACCAAGCGCTTCCAAACATCCTTCATAATGCGCACAGCAAAAGAGTGTAACCACAGACATAAATCTAACTAGATGACGCGATTGTATGTACTTCGCGTGCCAAAAAACTGAGTAAAATTACGACCAATGGTCGTAATCTGAGCTTTTCATTTAGCGGTTCCCTGCCGGAGTCTGTGTTTCCCGACAGCTACAATCTAGGAGTCTTTAAGTCAAGAGTGAAAAGGTTACTTCTAGGCAATCGTGTCTCACCGTAGACCACATCATCGCTCGCAGTGAGATGGTGGTCAAGCGCGAGCCTATAATAAAAAAAAAATATCGGCACCGGAAATCCGCCGAAATCTAGAAAAATGCCTTTGTATGCCTTAGTGAGCTGTAAAGACTGTATAGAAAAAGTTGGCCGAGGCATTGGAAATATTTTCTTTCATTGATAAGTAAATTTGTTTTTAAATTGTTTGTGAAAAAGTGGCACGCTTGGTTTTCATACAGATGGAGGGACTTGCGTTATCTATTAAGATTTATGTCTGTGAATATAACTCGCACTACCTGCGTCTGTGTTTCCGAACGCTTACAACCCGAATCTCTTCAAAGTTAGAGTGAACAGGCTTCCTGTGGGTAAGCTCACTCCATCGTCTAGTCTGTCTCTGTCACCTCTGACCTGGACTAGAGCCAAGAGCAAAACTATCTCAAATAAAAAAAATGCGAATGTAATATTATGTTAATGTTACCTAAGTAAGTGTACTATCAACTGGGGTGACTAACTTTTTTCATTGTCACACGGGTTTATACCGTTTGAAAGTTTATTAATTTAATCCCACGGGTGGGTATGTTCTACCGAGATGAAGTCTTATGTCCTAGGAGAACAGTGCACGAATTACAAGTTGTAGGTCGTGGGTTCGCACCTAGGCAGGTTCTCTGTGTGAATTATTTCGTCTGTCGAAATGTTGGAAGAAAATCGGCATGCACTAGAACCAACACTTCGAAGACAAGTGTCATCCACCAACCCGCACTGAGCCCGCGTGTTGGATTACGGCCCATTCCCTCTCACAGAGAGGAGGTCTGTGTTTCAGCATGGGGAACGAGGGAAGGCAGGCATATTGACATTTCACTAGCCAGTATATTTTTCTTAATTTATTCCATGTAGGTAATTTTTTTTATTTTTTTTTATTATTATTCTTGACCATAGATACAAGTCTTTCAGTCGGATACATAAATGGATTTTAACATCCTTTAGTATGCATTAGAATGCGGATATAACAGATTCTAATGTTTTTTGGAGTATTTGGCAGCAAATTGTATCGAGTCAGCCTTTCCAGTAAGCTTTGCAGAGCCAGTCAATACTACAATAAAATTCTCCGCTCCACTATCCCGAGATCGCTTCTGTCAATAATTCCACATATTGTCCAGTTGGGTAGAAAGTTGAGACTCAAAACTACACTAATTTTATATCATAATATCCACTAGGAATCAATTTGCAATTAATAATATTAATAACCGCTGAACTATACTTACTCGAAAGAATCCCGCCAAAAATTCCTGTAGGTAATATAAGCCCCAGGTGTTGCCATTGCAAATTGCTTTCGTTATATTACAGTTCGAACCACTAGGCGTGGTAATTTTTATTAGATAAAAACGGACATAGAACATCATCGAAGTTATTGGTTGAACATATTAAGTTTTGTAGTATGCGAGTTTTACTAGTAAGTAGGTAGAACTAGTATACCGAACATCAGTGATAACTTTGAACCAAAGCTTTGAACACAAGTTGTTATAGCATAGTACTGATTTTAACTAGAATAAGAGGCCATCATAAGTTGGTTTGGTTCCCTATTACTTACGTGCTACATAATCATATAAGCATATAAAACATAAGCTTAAGCATATATTTATATTGTATGTCGTTTTGTGACAATTAAATACTTTTTCTTTCTTTTCTTTTCTTTTCATAAAACAACCACTTCTTTAATTTAAGTTTTATCTAGATAAGTATCTATATAGGTAATTAAATCAGATTTTATAACAATTTTCAAATGTGTTAGCTCACGCATTGAGGCTGGCAATAATGGCCTTAGTAGGTTCTTCACAAAAGTTTCGATCAGCCAAAACGTACATTTTTATGTTTTCCGAGAAACAGTTCGACGCGAGGCCATAGCTTTTACCAATTTTATTTACCAACAAGCAACTGACACATCAACCTTAACTCCTTAGAAATAAGGTCTACTATTCTTTTCGGGGACACTATTATTATTTTGCAATATATAAGCTACTTCCTTTTGTTTTAAAATGGAACAAAATTCGCATCGTAGCAAAAATATTATGTTCCTTTTTTAAATTTGAAATTGTAGAATAGTAGACCTATTATATAGTATATATAGATATTATATAGTGTTGTTAAATGATTAAAAAAGTATTTAGATAGTGTTGTTAAATGATTTAAAAAGTATTTAGTAAACAATGGTTCCTTTTTTACGATATTTATTGTTACTTTTAAGTAAATATTCTACAGGTAGGTAAAATGGCTAGGTAATAGACAAAGATAGATTTCCATTGAAAGATTATTGTCTGTTTTATGATGCTATTGTTTAGGGACGTGGCAATGAAGCGTGAACTATGGTTTTAAGACTTTTGTGGAACAAATAAGCAGAAATGGCTTTAGTATCAGTAACATTTATGTAACGTTCGGCTATTGTATTGATGATCCCTAAGTTCTTAGTAAAATCTACAGGCTCAATATACGAAAGATAACTATTGAAGATCTATGTTTTTATGATTTGCGTATTTGACAGCTAAAGGATCTAACATTAATTGTGCATTTGTTCTTTCCTTGGGCAAAATCTCCACCAACCCGCAATGGGATCGCTTGGCCCTGTCCCAGAGAGGAGGTCTGTATCCCAGTGCAGTGGGAACAATACAAGGCTAATGATGGGCGCAAAACCTAAATGACAATTTACTAGTCAAATGTTAAAATACTAAAATCATCAAAATGTTCTGTTCCAAAATACCATAAACTAGAGAAAGTGCCCACAAAACTTGTTTCTTTTTTAATAATATGGCGTTGGCGCGCTATTAATAATATTGTCACGATTTTAAAGTAAATAAATACCTGTCTATTTATTAACCGTTTCGTGGTCGAGATGACGTATTCAAATGGAATAATAAGGTAATGTTGGTAAACTGGTTTTTTTTCACATTATTTTTTTAAATCTTTTTTTTTATTATGAGGTATGTAATAAATAGTTAGGTATATGTATTGATTTTAATGTAAGACGGTATACAGGTGTTTTCAAATTGTTATTTTGAATTATTAACTTGTTTAGTATAGAGCCTTTTGATTTAAAGATACGGTGCTGTGCAATTTTTTCTACTTTCTTAACAATTTCTTATTAAATGAGAAACTTGACATAGGTACCAAAGAAACAAAAAAATTGCAATATTTCGCAAAAGAAAAACCTTTTGAGAAAATGACACAAGACTTCCCGCCTTTTGTTAAACAAATTGCATTTTTTTTTCGAAACAGCGTCCGGGATTATAAACGGCGTCTTGTAAAAAATACCATGCTTATTGCTTGTATTCTAACGATTGTTACAAAGGTACTGTCTGTATCTACCATTGTCTAATATTGCTCTTACACTATTGGGTACAATTACAGCTTTGAGCCAGGTACCTTTAACTACGCTGCCTTCCTCTAGCTATAGTGGCACTATCTGACAAAATCATATTTTGAATTTTGGACGAAAAACAAAAAGCCGCGAAATAATGAATATACACAGCATGGATTTTCAACTGTATGATCAACTATATGCGAGAATTTCCGATTTGATTTAATTGCGCACTTTCTAATAGGCACATTGTTAGTTTAATTCAATGGGTTAATATTATTAAAATAAGTTTTGTAAACATAGCATTATGCGGCGTTTTTATTTTTTTTAATCAATGCTCAACTATATGATTTGATCTAATTGCGCACTTTATAATAGGCACATTGTTAGTTTAAATTAATAAGTACTACCTATACAAAAAAAAGGTTTCTAAACATAGCTTTGGGCGGCGTTTTCATTTTTTATCCGGAAATAACTAAAGTAGAAAATACTGCTTATACAGATCGATAAAAAAAAAATGCTTATTACGATGGCATAAAAAATAAAAACGACGAATTTTCAGATAGCGGCACTCTATCTATAAGACGAAAGAACTGGCCCGCACTAGCAGAAACCCGAATTGTATGAAAAAGGGAGAGCCCTTTGTCCAGTAGAGGGACCATATTGACTAGGTAGTTACCTAGATTTAATAGTCAGCCCTAGCTATTTTAAGAAAATCAACCAAATTGGTACCAGGTTGTACATTATTTTTATAACATTCCCCTTGCAAAATATTCTTCTTAATTCATCTCTGTCTACAAAAAATAGGTACTGCGGTAAGTTGATACCAATAAATAACGAAATGTATTTTGTCTTAATATTAATTACAGAAAAGAGCCGTTTTATATCAAGATTTGAATCAAATTATCTAGACAGACCACCTAGTTATCAAAAGCAAGTTAATTTTGTGAGTATTCTTGCTGACCCCCGCGGCTTCGCTCCCGTCAACTTGCTACATACCTACCACCTAGCTACCAGGGTAGGTAGGTGGCCATTTTTATAGGCAATTTGCTACTTTGGTTATATTATTGCAATTTTCATAAGGATCTCTTTTTTTTTAAAATAAATTATAGCCTATGACACTCAAGAATAATGCAGCTTTCTACTGGTGAAAGTATTTTCAAAATCGGTTCAGTAGAGCCAGAGATTACCCCCTACAACCGCACAAACTCACAACATCACAAACTTTACCTCTTTATAATATTAGTAGATAAGTTTTGTTGCTGTAAAAAGTCGGTATCTGCTGAACAACATCGGTTCCAAAAACTCCAAAAAAAAGTGGTTGATCTCCTTTCTATGACTACACTCCTACCTGTGCCAATGCAGGGTAAATATCTCTTCTTATACAGAGAAGACCACGAGCAATAATCACCACGCTTGCCCAAGACGGGTTGACGACTTATTATCTATTATGCCAGGTTTCCCTGCGATGTTTTACTTCACCGTTGCCAGCGATGTCCAAGATATATACCTACTTAAAAAGTACATAATTATGAATTTAAAAAGACACAATTACTGCCCTTATTTATTTGAACCCACAATCTCAAGCACGAGAGGCGAGGTCTAAGCATCGGGCTACCCGACAACCTATTTTTATGCTTAAATTTTCGTACTCGTACTATTTTAATTTTAAGACTGAATTTAATACAAAAATGAAATTTATAATCGGGAATAGTAGGTAGTGTCCACGCGGAAAAAATAACCTTAAAATGCAACCGCGTCACGAAACCCATGCCATTTTTGCAAATATAGATAAATTACCTATTTAAAAGGATTATAATGACATTTCCTCGTTAATTTTCCTTGCTTTATTATTAATGAAATAATGACTAATTGAAACTATATAATAATAATGCTGCGGGAGTCCGATGGGTGCGAAACGCACGGGACTGATCAATGTGGCGCCGCTTGGGGGAGGCCTTTGTCCAGCAGTGGACGTCTTTCGGCTGAAATGATGATGATGGCGATGAAAGTAAATAATGCCATCTTACTATCACACTAATATAATAAAGGCGAGAGTTCATGAGTGTGAGTGTGGGTGTGTGTGTTTGTATGTTTGTTTTGTTACTTCTTCACGCTCAAACGGCTGGACGGATCTGGATGAAATTTTGCACAGAGATAGATTATAATCAGGAATAGCATATATGATACTGTTTATCCCGGGAATATGTTCCCTTGGGATAATTTTCGACATTCACGCGGGCGAAGCCGCTGACAGAAGCTAGTAATATTATAAATGCGAAAGTTTGGATGGATGTATGTTTGTTACTCAATCACGCCAGAATGGCTCTACGGATCTGGATGAAATTTGGTACAGCGAAAGATTATAGTCTGGCACAGCGCATAGGCTACTTTTTATATCCCGGAAAATTGTACGGTTCCCGTGGGTCAATTGCCGACATTCACGCGGGCGAAGCCGGTGGCGGAAGCTAGTACCTAATATTATAAAGCTAAATATAGCCATTTGGAAAATCCATATTGATATTACCACTAGTTTTTTGGCCTGGCCAGTGGCCTAATCCCCTAGAAACATTTTTTTACCGGGATCAAAAGTAACTTAGACACTTAGCGACAGCTTTCTTCGAGTAACAGAGATGTCTTCTTTCTATAAGAATTTTGGTGGTTAAGACTTCGCCTCTCGCGCTTGAGGTCGTGATTTCTATTCCGGGCTAAGTGACACACCAAAGTGACATATTGTATAATATGTACCTTCTCAATTTGTCTTGGACATGGCTGACAACGGTGAAGGAAAATATCGTGAGGAAAATAAAAAAAAATATTCAAACTACTCATGCATCATGCATTCATAAAATCATTATATTTTTTTTTCCACAAACATAAATCGACTTTTAAAGCAAAACACAAAAAAGTGCAAAAATTACTTTCGTTTCGGAATTCGGTGTCTTTGGTACCTCTTGTTTTTATCGTTTTTCTACACCGACTTCCGAATCGAAACTTATTTTTGCACTTTTTTGTGTTTTGCTTTAGAAGTAGGTTTATTTTTGTGAAAAGGTTTTTTTCTCGTTTTTTAATCTGAAATAACCTGAAATATTGACATAATAATTTGATTTACATATTCGTGCTATTTGTTGCTGAGGAGTTCGGTTGTATGTTGCATATCTTGAAAACTGTTGAATTTAACTTAGGTAATTTATTCAGAATGCTTGGAAGAGCATACGTCCAGACCATTTTACCGTATTCATTATTTAACTGTACTTAAAGGTAGGTAGTTAATATGTTTGAAATCATCAACACGTCTTGAGCAAGCGTGGTGATTATTGCACGTGACCTTCTCTGTTTGAGAAGACGGACGGGGGGGAACTGAGACGGTTAGGAGTGTATTCATAGAAAATTATAATATATTATGTATTTTCTAAGTTTATCTTCGACATCGCTGAAATCGTCAACCCGTCTTGAGCAAGCGTGGTAATTATTGCTCGTGGCCTTCTCTGTTTGAGAAGAGGCATTTGCCCTGACGTGGGACGGTTAGGAGTGTATTCATAGAAAATTATGATATATTTTTTATTATTTCATAATTACTTAAAATTAATTAAACCGGTAAAGGAAAACATCGTGAGGAAACTTGGATGTATATACGTTTGAAATCGTCAACCTGTCTTGAAAAAGCGTGGTGATTATTGTCATGGCCTTCTCTGTATGAGAAGCGGTCTTTGACCTACAGTGGGATAGAGCTAGGCTCGTATTATTACAGTACCTAGTGCACTTCCAGGGATTATCCTTTACAAACATACAGTTTTCTCTCTTTATTTTATTAGTTAAAAGTTGAAATGACGTAACGGTGGATGTCCGCCTGCTCGCCTGCAGGGTCGTTAGTTCGATTCTCACATTACTTACAAGGCTTATAGGCCTAACATGTTATAATTAATGTTTGTAGCGTATTCAATCATTACTATGTCTCTTTTAGAGCTTCTGATTGACCGAGAGGTGCTAACTTTTGAATACAGATTTTTTTTTCTAGACTTATTTAATTAATTATCCGTTTTTTTGGGTGTCCTAGGTTTGTCTAAGTGTTCAAGTGTCAATTTTTTCTTTGAATGTTTTTGCAAGCAATATTTATTGACAGCCAGCATCATCAACATTGATAAAAAAATTGATTCAATCGTACCTAACAGACGACCAGGTAAATTGCTCAAGTTCATTCATAAAAAATAGACAAATAAAGCGACTCATCGGCACACCACGACAATGACCGAAATATTACGTCACTATAACACATGGACCTTATTTTTACTATTTACATTGACCACGTGGTTCCTGCGTGCTAAATCAACTGTGGCCATTCCATGTTCCTCTCTGTTCGATACGTAATCTATGGCATTGGTTCGCAGGTAGCGCGGGATGGACGGTTTGAATGTCGAACCTCAGGGTTGCAATACTCCAAAAATAACTTATGTAATTTTACCAAAATGGGTAAATCGTTTACGCGAAAATGTTGAACACAATTGAAACATGATTGAAACACATAATACCGCCTTCCCAGCAGATTGTGGACTTACATTAATATTTATTGTATCGTTTATGTTAATTAAGCTTCATTTACATATTCAAGGCTACAACTTCGGCTGGATCTGAATAGGTAAACGAGATTTTTTAAGAATGGTATCGGCAAATTAATTGTTTTGATGCCGGAAGCTATTTGTAGGCATAATTCATGACAATATTGTCATATGAAAAGGTTTGATAATGACGTTAAAACTATAAAAGTGTTTACTGTTTTTGTTCAATGTGTTACACAATTTGTTACAAACAGACAGTAAGTTGACTATCTGACCACATGAACTTTGAATTGAACCACGCGAAAAGCTTGGCTATGCGTCATTGCGGCCGCCGACACGTTGCAAGCGCGGAACGTGTCAAGGATCACAACTTTCAAATCTCAAGTATTAGCAGAAACATTTTCCCCATTCGCCGTGTGAAATTTTTACGCTGACAACATTGTCGGGAAGTTCAGGAACCACTTCCCAGAACGATAAAGGGCCGGCGCAGGGTGCGGCGGTGCGCGGGGGGGAAGACGGCGCGACAGCTGCGCGCGCGTCGCTCCCCGCACCGATCGCCATTCCGTCGCCGACCGTCGCGGTGAACACACGTTCGCGACACTTCACTTGTGAAATACGCGCGTAACATTCCGTTTGACTCGAGTGCGTGACTTCAAACTTTCAAGTTATAAATGAAGTATTCATTCACGTATTTGGAGGAGCGCGTCGCTGGGAGGCGACGAACCGTCGAAGGACGCTCAGGGCGCGGCGCAGGAGCGGCGCGGCATCCTTTGTCCGGGAGGCCCGTGTGGCTGGGCGGTGACTGGCGCTATATTCGGTTTGTGTGCGATATTGCACCAGTCCCGGCCTATCCAAGCGGGCCCGTCCGTCGAAGACCGCTATTCAGGCACTCAGCATCCGCGGCGCGCGGTCCCGTTAGCTGGCCGGTCGGTCGTTCACTGCAGTGGCCACGCTTAGGACGCGATTCGGTGTAAACGTTGTGACTTGTATCAAATTGCACCAATCCCGGCCTGCCTGTGGTCACCGCGCTGTGGACTGGATCTTGGAACCGGCTCGACACGTGGTGGATTCTCGACCAGGTATAGCGAGAGGTGGAAGTACCCTCGTATGGATAAATTGCTTCTGTAACTGTGTATTTGAGTTTGTAACTATCATCTTGTATTGTAACTTTTGTGAACCCTAGGTGAGCTCTAAGGTCGAATTTTATTCACGACGAAGTATTTCATAATCCTAATATACCGACTGGATTTTTTGTAAGAGAACTGATTTTTTACTACTACAAGTACTGCCCATTATTCTATGAGTTCGACCTCAAAGGTACCAAAATATTTCGGTTGATAGAAAGTTTCCGAACTCGTGATAAGTGATTCATATTGTAAGAAAGTTATTCGTTCCGAGGTGACTGAATTGATATAGTGTAGACACCGGTCGATGCAGGCAGACCGGTTTCGTCGTAAATTGTAATATACTATGTTAAGTATGCTTATGTATTTCGTCGCAGACCGCCAAACCGAAGGACATTTTACAGAGATTGGCACAAACTAGGCTACGGGTGTCGATTTAGGAACAGCTGATATCTTCATTCATGTTTTATTCATGATTATTTGCATAGTCATTCGTCTGTCATTGATTAACAGCTAACTATTTTAATTGCTAGGCAAATGTATAATTGGCCTAACTGTTTACCATTAGCCGGCTTTTAGTGTCATTGTTTCTTTGTTGTTTGTTTGATGTCACGCATTGTGTTGACAGCACATAGTTTGACAATGAACTTGACCGCTAGCTTTGATTTTGACCCCGGATCGTGTCAATTTTCGCAATCAGGAACTTTAAGCAACTATTTTATTCGATTCCTTTTCCATTCTTTTCTGTTGACACATTCACACAAAAAGTTTACTCGATTTCGATATTTAAACGCACCTCTTTCCCGAAATTCGTCAAAAGCGATCCTTTATTCCTCCACTAGTGATGTGCAACACTTCAGTAACATTATTTCCGGTACGATAAAACACTGTTTCAAAATCGGTCACAGGTCAAATAACCTTACGATATGTGGTTATCTGTCAAAATCGTGTAGAGCCTACGGTAAATTATGGCTTTGCGTCGACAGTTATGTCTGTTGGCGGTAGGTACTTACGCGTTTTGGGCTCATGTGTAAAAGTAGGTTCGTATAAAGTGGAACAAATAGCTTGTATCTTTAACCTTCTATTTTTAAATCATGAATGTTTATTGATTGTGAGACACCTTTAACTTACAAGTTCACCGATTTGGTGGTATTTTTATAGCTTTTTCGATAATTTTGAGCATCTTTCATATAATTGGTTCTAGTCTTTTAATTGGTGCTAATTAAACTGAGATAAACGTGGTAATACGTCAACAGATGTCACACCGGTCGACATTTTTATGCAAACTAAGCGCCATTAAGCTTATCGCTACATACCTAGGTACTCTCTACTTGGTATAGCATTATCGTATGAACTCGACGCCGTGAATCAAGCGGAAAGATGATTCACTAAGCAAGTTGAGAAACCGTGCAACCGTTATGATTTAAATTGCAACAGCTGTCATGGGGCATTCGCGAATTGCGGTACCTACATACCTACCTTGGTCGGGTTTATTAACAAAAAGTTTACTTTCGTGAGCTTGGGTCATGTTGATGGTTGACCGATTACCTTTCTACGCCCATGTGGTAGTTGCGTTGTTTTGGTAGGGCTTCAATTAAAGATTTTAGATAAATTACTTACTGCCGCACTCAGAGCCCTTAACGGTTACTTAAGGCGATCCTTAGTATTGATTTTTAGTACAAAATCTATAGGTACTAAGGAGCGGTTTAAGTAACCGTTAAATGTTTCTGAGTTCGGCAGTTAGTGTACTAAATTGTGATATATCTTTTTCGCTTTTTAGTATAGTTAATTATATATACCTAGTTAGGGTTCCCTAAAGGGTAAAAACGGGATCATATTACTAAGACTCCGCGGTGCGTCTATCTGTCTGTCCGACTCACCAGGCTGTATCTCATGAACCGTGATAGCTAGACAGCTGAAATTTTTACAGATGATGAATTTCTGTTGGCGTTATAATATAACAACAAATACTAAAAACAGAATAAAATAAATATTAAAGTAGGGCTCCCATACAACAAACGTGATTTTTCGTCGTTTTTTGCGATAATGGTACGGAACCCTTCGTTCGCGAGTCCGACTCGCACTTGTCCGGGTTATTTATTATAACAAAGGCATTTCAGATTAAATTCTTTATATTCGGACTCACAACAAACAATAACATTATTGAAACCCAAAAGTTCGGCGAACATGTTCGGTCCTTTGGACATATGAAAACTTTGGTAGAAAACGGGAACTTTTAATCCTTCCTACATCGCTTTACAGTTACGTTAACTCTAAACCTGTAAGCCAATTACGAAACTACTGCATAATAATATGTTAATGATTTGCCAATGCCACACTGACTCCTAACTCCATTCCTAGTCGCAAGCTTTATCTGTATTCCGCATCTTTTAACGGTGCTTGTAAAATGACCGTGCCTAGGGAAACATTCTGTGTTCCTATTTCCGTGTTCTTGGATATCATGAAGCTGTTCTCGTGGTGTATTTAGATTTGATGATGTTGTGCTGAGTATCATGTAGTTTTTGATTTATTAGACGTGCGTTGAAAGACATTATAGTACTCTTCATTCCCTTTAGACAAAATAAGTCTGTGTTTGGAAAGTGAATGAGCTTGAACTATATAAACTAGGTGTTTAAGTTTCACTAACTTTTAACGTTACGCGGTTTTTATGAATGTATAAGCTAATAAGCTGAAAGTTTATTTTATTCTTCAACATGACGAAGCATTAGGAGTATATTGTAGAATGCTTGGTCATGTTGAAGAATTAAGTCCGGTTTTCAAACGTAATTAAGCGAAGCATCACAAATTTAACGCAAGTCAAATAATGCGATTGGCTGCCGATAAAATTTAACCAATAATAACAATTAATGCGCGCTTAACAATTTCTCACATTACTTAGCGATCATTATCATACCAGAAACTGGAGAAGAGTGTAAATAGTGTATTACTTATAACCATTAAAATTATAAAAGCAATGAAAAAACACAAACATAAGGAATAGCTTCCGTTGCTAATGTTGTTAAATCGAGTTGTAAATCGCCAAAAAAAAGCAATATCTGCGAAATCGTTTGTTGATTTAAGACAACTTTTACCGTAGAATTTTACCGATGGTCGTATAATCTAGAGAATAAATGTTTATTTTGTCTTTAGGACCGTGATAGCTGGGTGTCGTAAGATAGAGCACTTTCCTGTAACCTTATTGCTATTCTAAATAAAAATAATATTAAACACATCGGTTAGTTAGTATTTGTAGCTTTTGACAATTTTGAATAAACCGAATAGAATGAAAAACAAAAACAGTTGAAAACCTCACCGCTTTTAATGTGTTTCTAAGAAAGTTCGCTATTACTTCCTCTTAATCAGTGGTGTTGTAATTGTGTTAAATGTTAATTATAAAGGGATTTCCCGGTGGTCACAAAACTCTGTTGAAATAACGCCGCGAAATATTAGTAACATATCTGGGCTGATTTTATCAGTTACAATAAGCTACAGTCACAATCCGCCGTTTTATATTTTACTATAATTACACTCACTTAAGAGGACAGAACTCTACGTAACGTTTGAGCAAATAAATTTATTCATTTATGTACTGCCACTAATTAAAATTCAATAAAACTGCAGCATTTAACGGCAAATTTTGAAAATATCGTGAAATTCGTTACTAAAAGACGTTCCAATCCAACAGAAATTACTGTTCCGAAATATCGACTAAACAGTTCCTGCAAAAGCACATCCCTATCGAGTTGTTTACTTTATTGCATAATCTGTATTAACTACAAGATAATCCGTTACACAGCCAAGATGGATACGTTTATGATAATTCGCTCGTTTGTTATTAAATTAAAGTGTAGCACACAACGGTCTAGTGGTTTCGTGTCAAGGTCTTTGGCCCCCTACCCTAACGAACTTACCTACTGCATGTGTACACTACCACGTGTTTATATGTCTAATAATAATATTATTTTTATGCAGTTTATTGGTAGTGTGTACTTAAAAAACTTAATCATATGATCAGTTTGAGCAATAGATAGCAGATTCTTATAAAAATTCTATGGAGAATTTTGAATTAAGAATCCGTCTTAGGTATTTAAACTAATCATAGGGATAAAACGTTTTTTTATAAACTGGCCCCTATGTTTTTTGGGCTGATTTCAATTTATCTTATTCGCCTTTATTTATAGCCCAGGAAAATAACTATAATTAGAAGCCAATCTGCGAAAAAGTCTTAGTTAAGGAACTACTACAAGCAAGCAAATAATTACAGTTATTTGCCCCGGAATTATGTTCATCATGGTAGTAGTAATGTTGCCTGAAAAGTCCATAAAAATTCCTTTAATATTGCTGTCAAAACATGAAATCATACTAGAAATCGTTAAGGGCTGGCTCTCTTGAGCATTAAACATAATTTAACTAATCTTAATTACCATACGCACAGATTTGACTTGCTGACGACTCGGTACACAATATATTGGGACAAAGTGTCAGATTCCGAACTTTTTTCACTAAAGAATAAAAAAACCAAATCAATCAATGTGACTGTTGTCGAGATATTTTTTATGTGATTATATTGCAGATTAACGTGAACCAATGTTTGTAAGGTGTAGATTTTTATACTTAATACAGTTTTGAATGATCAGTTCTTCAATATTTATTTAAAATAGTCTAATGTAATGTGGTGCCTTACAGTGATACACGTCCACAAAGCAATTTATTATCGAAAGATGCGCCTTAAAACCACACTAAAATAGTTTTGTAAACGCTTTTTTTTCCACATACTTATTATATTTTAAAACTTTTTTATCTGATTGTACTAAACAGGTGAACCAGCTTCAATAATTTGATGGTGTCCGAATTGTCAGTGAAAAAATATTGAAATTAAAATGCGAGTAGTCATCAAAGTCACAAATTAAATCAAACGCGAGCAACAAAATAAGTACAAAAAATAAACACACAAAATAAAAGTTTTTTGGCTCATATCTAGAAAACTAATGAACATTAGTGAAACTTATGTAGGATTTTTTTATTCACAATTGAACTATGAATAAACTTGCTCTGAGCACAAATTGCAGTAAAATAAAAACTAGGAGAATTGAGCAAATAATTGTTTTTTTGGCTCTGGCTGCCCATATTTTTTTGGTCTGAGGGGTTTTCATAAAAACCCCTCAGACCAAAAAAATATGGGCAGTAATATGGGTAGTAATGTTGCCTGAAAAGTCCATAGACTTTTCAGGCAACATTACTACCTACCGTAATGAACAAAATTCCGGTGTAAATGTCAAATGTCTTTATTTGCTGGACTATTAATGTCATTTGATTTGATTTTAAGTGTTCTTAATTAAATAAAACTATTTCGAAATAATTAAATGTAATGCTTAATATTAGGTACAGTCCGTCGACCTCACATCACTGGCCTTTGATCTTGAGCTGGCCTAGCGTAGTATAGTGCTTGTCAAATTTCTGGCCCGCCCTGAAGTTGGTTAACCAATGCGCAAGGTACGAAACGGTGCTGTTTTTATATGAGATTTACTACCGCAACCATTGTAACCAACTTGGGTCCGTGCCCACTCGAACCGATTAGACTCGACCCGAAGAGTAATACCTGTATATTTCTGTTTTGATAGGCGTTAAAACGTCGATGAATAATCAGGCAGAAAAGTGTTGATTTAACGCTTGCACCACAGAGAATGTAAAACTTAAATAATGTTTGGATAAATAAATCAATAATAAAGCAAGTCATCCTTTTTTAGCATAGTATACGCTCTGTACGGTCGAGGTATCGGTCTGTCGGGTCGAGTGGGCTGGCACGGACTCGCCAACTTCAGCGGCCAAGAAGTTTGGCGAGAACTATACGAAGTTTGAGTAAATAAAAGACCATCTAAACTGTTTTCTTACCATTGCCGTGAGGCCTACTGTATCTCGTGGTATTATTATTTTAAACCAAGCTTAAAAAATCTTTGGAAAGTATTTTTTTTATAAGATCTCTAATTTTAATTCAGTCTTTATTTCAGGTCAGGATTACTTATTACATGCAAATTACCTAATGTCGATTCGATTTTATAAAATTGTTGTACGTAAAATAGCCAAAATTATTACCTACACAAACAAAATCAAACTAGATAACGCAAATTCCTCCATCTGTAACAATGCATGCCAATTTTTCACACACAATTTAAAAACAAATTTACTTACCAATAAAAGAAAACATTTCCAATGCCTCGGCCAACTTTTTCTATTCAGTCTCAGCAGCTCAATATGGCATAAAAAGGCATTTTTCTAGTTTTCGGTGGATTTCCGGTGCCGATAATGCTAAATGCAAAAGCTCAAATTCCGATTATTGATCGTACATTTACACCGTTTTTTGGGACGCGACGTACATACAATCGCATCATCTAGTTAGATTTATATCTGTGGTTATCTACCAACGTATTGACTTAGTATTTTAAATCCAGCCAGATTTGGCAGATGTTGCGAGTTTACTGCATCACTAAAGGTGTGGCCAGCTCATTTGTCAGAGCTAGCTCTTTGTGTTCAACCCTACGGGAAAACACGTACCTATAATTCCCCTTTGAAAATGCATGCAACAAAATTTTAATTCGCACATTTTATAAATGTAACCAGTTCTGAACGTTCTACTTATGAAATTTCGCACAATATGCCTGTGAATATTTTTAATTTCAGTTTTTTTGCGCGGTATATGACAGCTGTCTCCAAATGGCCTTTTCTGTTTCATCGGACAGGAGGCGCAGATGGCTACTGAGTACAAAGCGACAGCAGCTAAGGGTGCCTTTTGTAAGATTTGAGCCACATCTTGCGTTACTACGGGATTCTGGTTTTGACATCTTTGTACCTTCTGGGTTGAATGTTTTTATAAGTATACAAATAACGACGAATTATTTCATATTTTTTCGGTAGTCTCCGTTTCGCCAGGAAATGACAGTTGTATGTTATCTCCAAAAGCAATGCTAAAGAAGTTTGCCGAATGTTTTTTATAATATAACTTTTGTAGTTAAACTGGACGAATTTATATAAGGGTTTAAACTCGAAGAAATGCTGTAATCTTCATTACTAAATCAAATCAATCTCTTTTGTTTATCTCTTAAAACAGGTTTTTGGATAGTAATTATCGATGCGTCACAAATAAAAAAATAAATCAAGTAGAACGATTAGCTATTTAACTGATGTCAAAAAACTATTAAGTGCTGTCACCTAGTGCATGTTATTTCAGAAAATCATCATTTCTGTTATTTATTTTCAGCTATATTCCGTCCAACCTTTAATTTTACATTTTTACAGCTCAAAAACTTTATATTTAGTGATCGCTTATTGCGTTACCGATTCGATTTCTAACAACAATCAACTTTATTTACGAAGAAATTTTAATCGATTTAACACATTAGTATTTTAATTTTAGTCAATATTTTGTAGATATTTTTTATAATCATACCCTGGTTAAAGTTAGTTGAAATGACTTAGGTCTGTCTAAATGTATATTCTATACTTATCCATTTTTTTTCAATATTCAACCTTACTTACATAACTTATTTTATCTGAAAATATTTAAGTTTTACTGCTTTATTTACTGATACATAATTAGATTCATTTGGGAATTTTAATATTTTTAATTCATCGTAATATCGGGGCTAAAAAGCACGTTGCTTCACTATTGTAAACGTCCGTTTATTGTCTATGGTTGCCTGTTCGGTCGGCAACTACGTTCGCTGGACGCAATATATTGATGTAAAGGTAAGATTTGTTATCACCAGGAGACCATAACACTACTAGCAGGCACGGACACTGGTCTGTCTATGGAATGGATCACCGACCACCTCCTAACACCCTGGTCATTCAGTCTCACTGCCTCACCGGCATCATCAAGAGAGCAATGCTCTGCGGTCAGCAACCTGCAGCGTGGCTACTACGGACAATAACATTAAGACAACGACAGTTGTCGAGGAGTATCCAAAAGTTGGGCAAAATATTGTGTTGCTAATTATTTTTTAAAAGCAAAACTATTTGTTATACGAAAAAACCATGTCTAAAAAATAATGTACATGAAACAATTATAAATATATATTTTTTTCAAAACTTTTAACCTAGCTACGGAGTATGCTTTAGAAAGTTACCGTTTTACGGCACTAAAGCGTATGTAGGCCCTTAAGAAAATGGTCTTATGTCACATATTTTTTTCCAAAAAATTACGACTAGCCTTTTAGACGTGAGCGCCTTAAGTAACTGTTCCTTCCTTCCTTATCCCTTGATTGGACCATTATTATTGCATAACCAACTGGAAATATCTGCACTGAAGACCAAGATTTTGACAGTAAATAATTCTTTATCCATACAACAGATATAACAGTTTGAAAAGCTGGTTTGATTACAAGATGAAGCAATGTGTGAGCTTTTTCCCGCGCCTTTGCCTCCGCGCATTTTTTAAGAATTTCGTGACCGTATCTTTAGAGAAAGATTACTCTTTTCTAATCTAAACGGACAATTTTGTTTTTTTTATTATAATACTAGCTGACCCGGCGAACTTCGTTCCGCCTAACAAAAAATAAAAGATTTTTTCTAAAATAAACGTAGCCTAAGTTTTTCCTTAATACATCAGCTACCTGCCAATAAAAGTCCCGTCGAAATCGGTTCAGCCATTTCAGAGATTAGCAGGAACAAACAGACAGACAGACAGACAAAAATTTAAAAAAAAAATATTTTGGTGTATGTACCGTATATATATTCATATACATGTAGTAAAAAACGGTTATACAAACAGACACTCCAATTTTATTTATATGTTGTTATTTTAGATCGGCTTGTATCCCAGCCGACTTGACCAGGGCCCCAGTTTAGTTTCTTATCTTTGAGATTCTCAGGACCTTTGAAAGGCGTACCAGGGTCCGAAACCAACTCGCAGCGGTGGTGTTAGACATGTAGGACGAAATGTGACACCAACCGGCGATTATCCCTGTATGCACTAGTCACCATGCAAAACAATCGGCTGGTGCAGAACTATTGCAGAATATGAAGGGTGCAGAACTATTACAGAATATGGAGACAAAACATTGGGCTATGGGTTTGGGAGGTTTCATGGATCGATTACCTCTAAGGCTTAACACGCATTGCGAATTTTATTCGCGCGAATTTTTGTAGTATTATTTCCGGGATTTCCCATGGATTGTATGCAAAGCTGCACGTATTGCGGAAAAAAAATCGCTCTCAAATAATAGTAAAAATTACGTGCGAATAAAAATCGCAATGCGTGTTAAGCCTAGAAGGACTGCTGGCACCTACCTGACCACTGTGACACGGCTATAAAATGGCAGGGGGGGATGACTTGCACACAAATTCCAAATCTGATTAATCAAAATCTCTAGCTTCATTTTTCTTTAATTGTTAATATGATTTTTTTTTATTGTTATTCAATTTTATTTTAAATATGTGTTAAGAAATAAGAATATTATAAGAAATAACAATGTTAAGAATTATTTCTCGATTGGCATTACGAATAGGTTACGCAATGTTAAAAAGCTTTTCATTCATAAACCACTAAGGTAAACTCTAGGATAGAAGGACTTGACCTCGTCTAGGATACAAAGTATTACAAACTTTACTTTGATTAATGAAAGAGACGACTGTAACTAATATGATTATTATTGAATATGAATTTGAATTGATTTGATGTGTTGTATTTATTTGTTTGTATTTATCTATATGTGATTTATTATACTTAGAATAATTTAAAGATGTTGTCTGATATGGGTTTAAGACCTGGACTAAATGATATTTTATTTTTTTATTAGGGCGCCTCCCCGAGCAAAACGCCGCGCTAGCCGTTTTTATGCAGTTTTTAAGAGCTATGTCTCGTTATTGAAAAATAAATATCTTTCTTCTTCCTGCCCTTGTCCCATGTTACTTGGGGTCGGCGCAACACGTTTTCTTCTTCCATACCATCCTGTCCCCCGTCACGCTATCACTGACTCCCTTTTCTTTCATATCACTCCTCACATAGTCCATCCATCTTTTCTTTGGCCGTCCCCTCCCTCTCCATCCATCCACATTTATATTCATAACTCTTTTAGTAACATGCGTTTCATCCCTCCTCATCAGATGACCATACCAGGACAAACGGTTTCCTTTCAACTTTTCTGTCACTGGCGCCACTTTCAAACTTCCTCTAATATACTCATTTCTCACTTTATCCATTCTCGTCACTCCACACATCCATCTCAACATTCTCGTCTCTGCTACATGCAATCTCTTTTCATCCATCTTTTCACAGCCCAACATTCTGATCCATACAGTACGACAGGTCTAATCACGGACTTGTAGATTTTCCCCTTTTTGAAATTGAAAAATAAATATCAATGAATAAAAAATAAAAATACATAAAATTTCTACTTATTATTGATTCCAAAATGGTACTTAGTACGTTTTTTTTTAAAAGAAGTATATGTTTCACTAATCTCCTTCCAACAAAACCATAAAATTGAGAAATAATGATTGATAGCATGCATCTCCTCGTAAAATGTTCATTAATTAATTTTTGTACTAACACTAACGCATAGACAATTTGATAACGAACATTTTGTAACCTTTTTTTTAAAAGACCTTTTTTAGATTTTTTAAATATTTTGTTCTAAAATCTGGGCTTTCACTACTGTAAATTCATGCACCTCCAGTGTGCCGCTAGGGCACTAGGAATGCTCAGGATTTTTTGGTCAGGGTACGGCCTTAATCAGCAGATTCTTAGAAAAACCTAAGATTGACATCTATAACTGCTCCAACGGAGAAGGTCAGTCACTTAGTAATATGTAAGTCCATGAAAAGTCATCACTTTATTTTTAGTGCTGATTGTAGGTAAATTCTGTGTTGAGCTGCACGGATATTGATAAATGCGTGCACTGACTGGACAGGTCCACTCCATTTGGCTGGTTCTTTCCTGAAAAGACCATTTCAGACATTAATCAACATGGTCTTTACATGATCTAAACAAGATTTTGTCTGGACTTTAAAAGAGACTGTGACCTCTGAGTTTGTTTCGGCCTTTCTTCTCAGAGTAGTAATAAAGGAAACGCCGACCTCATCTAGTTTTTAAAATATATGATTGACATGTAAAATTTCTGTAAAAGTATTTGTACATTTTTACAGAAATAAAATCAGTTATCAGGATGAATGCAATAAATAAGGCTGGAACCTCGGGTTAAATAGTGTTCTTGGGGCTTCTCCAGCCAGCTCGTGGCTAAATACTACCAGCCGCACGGGTTGATCTTCAAGGTTAAGCAACGCTTGCAGATGTAGGTCCATGGATGAGTGACCATCTTTACATAGTGAGCTTCCTGCGCGTGTCTGAAACCAGTCTGGCCTACGGGCATCGTGTTACCCAGTTACTGGGTTGTGGATGTCAGATAGGCAGTCGCTTCATGTAAGATACTGGTAGATTGGAAGGACTCCTTTTTATTTGTTACATTTTTTTTCGTTCAGTTATTAAAATAATAGTATTCGTTACCAATTTAATACATCAATTTATAATTTCAATGAAAATGTCAACATTGAAATAACAAATTATGGTCAATGAATCGTTCCAAGAGCGAGCGAAGCGAGCTCGGGAGCTGAGGGCACCCCGTCACGGACGGGTTAGGTTCGTAGGAGATGACGGGAGTTGAAGCAAACTCAGCTCCCGTCATCTCCTTCGTGTTAGATTACTATAGACCCCGCATTCAGAAATAGGAGCTCCCGCAGCGGGGAGCCGTCGACTCTATTGCATATATACTAATCTAACTTTAAGCAATTTTCTAGTGACATAATATATGATTTATTGGTGATCTCTTTAAATAAGTTTGCTTAAATACTTATTAGGACAAACCTATTATAATACATATAAAAACATTTATTTGGTACTAGACTCTATATCTCCATGATTTTAGGTGATTAATTGTGGAATTGATTTTATATTGTTTGGTGACTACATTTTGGTGACAAATCTATTATTTTGCGGGCAAACCCTATTATTTAAGAAACATAAAACCAATTTAATTGGCGATAGCTTAAATGATACCCTTTTATATTGTTATAAATATTTTTCAACGCGTAGAGGCGTTCATGACGAAAGGGGTAGTAAGTTAAAATTTTTGAAAATATTTTTATTATATGATGTAACTAAAAAAATACGGTTTTCGCAATTATTCCTTTATCTGTGCTATAAGACATTGCTTCGTACCAAATTTCAAGATTCTGAGTTCACGGGAAGTTCCCTGTAGGTTTTGATTCCCTTGCGAAGTGTCGAAAATTTGCGGCATAAACGGCTGTATCTTTTGATTGCGTTGGCTTACAAGTTTGATTTTTTCACAGCTTTAAGGGACAGTAGACTTGAGTATTTGATATAAATTTCAGCTTGATACCTCCACGCGTTCCTGAGAAAAAGGGTCTTGACAGACGGACGGACGGACAACAAAGTGATCTTATAAGGGTCCCGTTTTTTCCAATCGAGGTACGGAACCCTAAAAACCTAAGAAATGATTTTAATTCAAGCTTTGCATATTTAAGGACCTTACTCGCAAGTGGCGTCAACTGGTGGGCGCAAAAACGGTAGCCCTTATAACATCTCTGCTGGCCCTTTTTTGTAGTACAAGCGTGATGTTCTTATTGTCAATTATAGGTTTACAAAACACGTTAATAAAAATGCTGCATAACAATATTTTATCTATTACAGGACAAAGCACGGGAGCTCAATTACATAAGTTGACTCAAGAATGTTTTTGTCTTGAGCGTAAATTGTGAATCATCTAGCTATACAGCTAGCTATAGGCAGCTACTACGTAAAGCAACGCGACAAAACGACAACGATGCTACAATACGTCAGCAAACAGTGCGATGCGGCAATGCGACATCGTGTTTTCATAGATAAAATGTCGCATTTTCTTTGGGTACTTTAACGTGTGTGTCGTATAGTCGCTTCGAGCTTGTCTGTGGGGGTCCTAACGTGTTGTCGCGTGACGTCTGTCTGCAGTTGCTGTAATATTAGTTTGATATATTGTTGGTCAAAGCCTGGAGGCTGAAGAAGGTGTTTCTTGAGCGTTACTTGTGAATCATGTAAATAACTATCATATAGGTAGGTAGGCATGTATATGTGATACTGATATGTCACAAGGCCTACTACATTATGTGTTTTCTGATGTTATCTTATTATATACCTACCTATGATTAAATGTCTTTCTTTAACCTTTTTTAGGGTTCCGTACCCAAAGGGTAAAAATGGGACCCTATTATTAAGACTCCACTGTACGTCTGACTGTATCTTATGAACCATGTCAGCCAGACTACTAACTAGAAATACTAACAAAACCGGCCAAGTGCGAGTCGGACTCGCGCACCGAGGGTTCCGTACAAACCACAGCTTAAAGGTATAGTATATAGACCTGAGATTTTGATATGAATTTCAATTTAATACCTCTACGTGTTCATGGGGAAAGTTTAAAATTATTTAAAATATTTTAATTATGTGATGTAACTAAAAATTTGCGGTTTTCGCAATTTTTCATTTTTCTGTGCTATAAGACATTGCTTCGTACTAAATTTCAAGATTCTGAGTTCACGGGAAGTACCCTGTAGGTTTTGATTCCCTTGCGAGTGTCGAACATTTGCGGCATAAACGGCTGTATCTTTTGATTGCGATGGCTTAGAAGTTTGAAATTTTTTCACAGCTTTAAGGGACAGTAGACTTGAGTATTTGGTATAAATTTCAGCTTGATACCTCCATGCGTTCCTGAGAAAAAGGGTGTTGACAGACAGATAGACGGACAACAAAGTGATCCTATAAGGGTTCCGTTTTTTCCTTTCGAGGTGCGGAACCCTAAAAACCTAAGAAATGATTTTAATTCAAGCTTCGCATATTTAAGGACCTTACTCGCAAGTGGTGTCAACTGGTGGGCGCAAAAACGGTAGCCCTTATAACATCTCTGCTGGCCCTTTCGTGTAGTACAAGCGTGATGTTCTTATTGTCAATTATAGGTTTACAAAACACGTTAATAAAATAACACATTAATAAAATAAAATAATTATTAAAGAGCCCCACTTTAATATATATTTTATACATATAACAAACGTGATTTTTGTCGTTTTTTGCGATAATGGTACGGAACCCTCCGTGTGCGGTTTTTTATTATTGATAGGTTCGCATTTGACCATTATCTCACATGATGGTAAGCGATGATGTGGTCGACGATGAGACACACTTGCCTAGAAGTAACTTATTCACTCTTGACTTGAAGACTCCCAGGTTGTAGCTATCACGAAATACAGATACCGGCAGGGAATTCTGTTCCTTAGCTGTACGCATAATGAAAGTATTCGTAAACCGTTTAGTGCGTATGGGTGGGATGTCAACTATGTATCGATGAAGCATTGCCGTACGTCTTGTAGTCCGATGATGGAACGGGCTAGGTGGACATCGCACACTCCCCGAAATGTAACCGATAAAAACCGACAGACTGACAACTCTGCGACGATGTCCAAAGCTCTGGAGGTTTGACTCGACCAGTGTTTCATTGCCTACGCGCCTCTTGACCCTTTATTTATCTGTTAGGATATTTATTCGTTTGGATTTTGTAGTAGGTACAACAAGACTGTCTCAGATATGATGATAAGGAATCCAATGGTGAAGAGCGAGAGCAACAAGGTGGACCACAATACGTACCTAATAGTGCCATACGAGCTGACGATGGGAGCATACCTTCTGATCATGACTCAGATTCAGAGTGCTCATCTGACTCAACCACGGGGAAGCACAGAATTTAGGTGAAGATGCAAGCAGTTCAGGTGTGAATGCAGAATGGTGTATTAAGTTAAGGACTACCTAATCGCTACACGTTTTTTTATTTTATACGTTAATTATATTACAGAGTGTAAGTATTTATGTTGAAAAAAGAAAAAATACGAGAGCAGACATTTCAACTGAGCGGGTACCACAGATATAAATCTAACTAGATGTCGCGATTGTATGTAAGTACGTCGCGGGTCAAAAAACGGAGTAAAATTACGACTAAAGATCGTAATTTGAGCTTTTCATTTAGCAATATCGGCACCGGAAATCCACTGAAATCTAGAAAAATGCCTTTTTATGCTATATTGAGCTGTAAAGACTATAGAAAAAGTTGGCCGAGGCATTGGAATTGTTTTCTTTCAATGATAAGTAAATTTGTTTTTAAATTGTGTGTGAAAAAGTGTCACGCTTGGTTTTCATACAGATGGAGGGACTTGCGTTATCTAGTAAGATTTATGTCTGTGGCGGGTACATCACATTTTACGTGAATATTTGGACATGAAAAAACTATCCGCGCGACGGGTGCCGCGATTGCTCACACCCGAATATAAGCGCAAACGTGTGACAAGTTCGAAGGAGTGCTTGGTGATGTTTACCCCCAATCTGAATGAATTTTTAGTCGTTTCGTAACCGTAGACAAAACATGGATTCATCAGAACACACCAGATCCCAAGGAACAAACAAGACAGTAAGTTTCTACCAACGTGCACCAAAAAAAGTAAAATTGGGTCTATCAGCTACAGTTTCCTGAAATGCACGCGGTGTCATTCATATAGACTACTTTGGCAAGGGTAAAACAGTCACCAGCGAATATTATTCAGAGCTTTTGGACTGTTCGATATTTATTTAAAGCAAAAACGACCGCATAATTATGGTGAAGAAAAAAGTACTGTTCTATCAAGGCAAAGCACGGGTGCATACGTGTGTAGTCACTTAAATCCATAAATTAACCTACGAACTGCTACCTCATGCAGCATTTTGTCCAGATTACTATTTTATTAGACCTGAAGTAATACCTGAGTGGAGAAGCTTTGGCTCTAGCGAAAAGGTCATCACTGAAACAAACGCCTATTTTGAGGGCCTTTAAAATCGCCATTTTTTTTACTTTATTACATTTTATAATTAAAATAAAAAAAATACATTACAATGTTATTAAGTATAATAAACCATTTTTAAATAAATAAATTAACTCCAGAACATAAATTAACACCAGAGGTGGCCTCATCAACACAGAAAAAAAATCTGCATTACTGGCGTATCTACATCAAATCTAAAGGCTGCTCAGAAGTCGGAACACTTCGCGAGTCGTTGAGCAGTAGCAAATTCATGTGACATCTGACAGCGGGGGTCAGAGGTATAGTTCTGGCAAGGCGTGGTTCTCGCCAAATTTCTTGGCCGCCATGAAGACGGCTTGCCGATGCGCAAGGCACGGATTGGAGCTGTTTTTACCCGACTGCCGAAGGAGGGTTATGTGTTTATCAGTCTATGTATGTATGTATGTTTGTTCCTATGTGGCGTTCTAGAGACCAAACGCGTTGGCCGATTTTGTCGATTCTTACGTCAATCGATTCGTCTTAACCCTGCGAGTGTCACTGGCTACATTCAAATTGGAAAGTTGAAAAATGGCGGATTTTGGGTGCCATATTGTGGGGGCCCAATTTTTTTTTATTCCAAGCCCATCGTGTGGGGTATCAAAAAAAAATGTTTATATGTACTTAATAAAAAAAAAACTAATAAGTTGTAAATAAGTAAAAAAAATATTTAAAAGTAACAAAAAACCCGACTGCTTAAAAAGCGAACTAAAAAGACATAAACGAGAAGAAAATCATGCTGTGCAGTCGGAGGATACATCTGGTTTTGGTCAGCTAGCTCGCGAATATGTACCTCCGACTGCACAGCATGATTTTCTTCTTGTTTACGTCTTTTTAGTTCGGTTTTTAATTGTATGAGTTTTACTACTGCTCAGCCAATGGGAATCACTCTAGACGACAAACTGCAATGGGGTCCTCACATAACATCTCTTGCGGGTCGGCTAAGCTCAGCCGCTTATGCTGTTAGAAAGATAAGACAGTTAACGGATGTAGAAACCGCGCGTTTGGTCTATTTTAGTTACTTTCACAGCATTATGTCATACGGTATTTTACTGTGGGGTCGAGCGGCTGACATTGAATCCATATTTATATTGCAAAAGAGAGCTGTCAGAGCAATATATAAGTTAAGTCATCGAGAATCTCTTAGGGAACTATTTAAAAATATTAATATTATGACAGTGTCTTGCCAATTCATTTATGAAAATATTATGTATGTAAGGAAAAATATACATCTCTTTAGTAAAGTCAGTGATAGACACAAATGTAATACGAGAAATAAAGATAAGTTAGATCAACCATCTTATAGACTAGCTAAAGTACCTAAACTCATCTTTCATGGGGTACTGTGTTAAATTCTATAACAAAATACCTTGTGATATATTAAAACTAAATGAAGGTAAATTTAAAACTTTAGTTAAAAGCACACTTTGTAAACAAGCATATTACAAATTAGATGATTATATTCAAGATAAGAATGCTTGGAAACATGCTGGTCCTGCTCCATAGGGCAATCTTTAGGGTGGACAAAATCAAATTTGTTAATTTATATTCCTATTCATAGTTATTGCTTTTTATTTTATTTTTTTAGAATTTGACTCACACACTGTTCCGTTGGTGTTGAATTAGGTATTTTACCTATGTTTGCAATATTTGTAAGTATGTGAGAACCATGTTCCTATTTATCACATTCATAAATTTACCTGTTAATGCTTTTAATACTTTATACCTGTACGTAGTATAGTGTATAGTGCTATTCTGGGTGCATCGTCCTCACATATATGAATTTATTAATGTATGTACTTATGTAAATATTGTAAAACACTTTTTTTTTAAAAGAGTAAGTATGGAGTTTCTTGTGCATTCTTCTCCATAACAAGCTACTTTTCCGAATGCACGGTAGAATCAATTTTTATTTTATGATTAATTATGACGTTCAAAAGTGCCGCTTTTTGGCCCAGTTGAATAAATATATTTGACTTTGACTTTGACTTTGACTTTGCCAACTTCTGGCGGCCAAGAAGTTTGGCAAGAAAAGCGATTTTCACAGACGTCACGACGTAAAACAATTTATACCTCAACCACAGCCTCAACTCCTCAAAACTCCTCAACTAAAAACAAACAAAGCCGAAAAGCTTAGACAATGTCATTGTAGTAACTAGTCGGCTATCACCACATACGAAATTCACTGGAACGCCATGAATACTACCATTGTTTGTTCTATATTTAGAGAGCTACAAATGTTAATGATAATTCTGTATATTGCGTAACGAATATAAATTTATATTATTTGTAAATTAAATCCTTGAATGAATTAAATATCAATTTTCGTTTTCTTTTTTTCCTTCCTTGTACTTTGGTGGTTACAAGCGGTTCTGACTTGTGGTTCTGGTTTGATTCCTGGAGACGGGCTATCTATTTAAATAAAAATGAATCCCTATTTCCCTTGGTCACGGCATACCGCATGAATGGCTGGACCGATTTCGCTAAATCTTTATTTGTTGTGTTTGTTATTGTTAGGAAAAGGTTCTAATGAAAGAAAAATTTGCACGTAGGGTAGGTAAGGTAGGTAAGGTAGGTAGGGTAGGTAGGTAGGTAGGGTAGGGTAGGGTAGGTTGGGTAGGGTAGGTAGGGTAGGGTAGGGTAGGTAGGGTAGGGTAGGGTAGGTAGGGTAGATTAGGGTAGGTAGGGTAGGGTAGGTAGAGTAGGGTAGGTACGGTAGGGTAGGGTAGGGTAGGTAGGGTAGGGTAGGAAGAGTAGGGTAGGTACGGTAGGGTAGGTAGGGTAGGGTAGGTAGGCAGTTGACGGGAGCGAATTCAAATTCAAATTATTTATTCGTGTGATTTTTGGTAAATTACAGTAGGTCTTATATTATTATAATAAAAATGTGCGCAAAAATCTACCCGTTGGGTTTACACAATAACTAAGAAGAAAAATCATCGACATTATACATGCAATATTAAATAATAATAATCAATTCATTCAAAACAATTATCAATAATTTAAAAAAAAATGGACATCATAAATTAAACAGCGCCGTCAGTAAATTTAAAAAAACAAAAAGCATCATCGATATTATTACACAATAATAAACAAACAAAACGTAAAAAAAAAAAAAACAAAAAAAAACAACAGTTATTATAATTCAAGTTGGATGTCAAGCCACGGGCACAGCTAGTAATAAATAAACATAACATCACGCCAGAATTCCATGAAGGGTTGGGTAGGGGTGCACCTCTAGTAGGGGTACATAGGTGCATTTGGCCAGTTATGTTTGAGACCCTTTGCCATAAACGGGGATTTTTTTTTAATGCAGACTCCGCCGCGCTATTCTATTACTGAGAAAGCCTGTTAGGTTTATTATGATAGTGTTTTATGTTATGAGGATACATTATCTCCTGCATTCATTACCATCAGACAGACAGTCTGATTGCACTGAAACCCGAAACGTCAGTGCATATTACGGAAGGTAAAATAAACTCGTCGGTCTACGAAACCGTTGGCATCGGTGCGTACTACGGAATGTCGAAGTCTCTTCATTGGTTCAGTGGTCGCAATAGCGACTGCATAAGATTGGGGTTTTGGTTTCGATTGACTAGTAGGGCAAAGTACTTTTGGGTTTTGTGTACTAAGGATTTTTTGTACAGTAGCTCGTAGCGAAGCGCTTTCAGGGTCAGTAATCGCTAGTGGCAGTTGGACGCTGAAAGATTTGTTTGTTCTGGGGCAGAAGGCAAGTCCTAGAGTAGCGCAAGCGTCACGTAGGACGCCTCTAGTGAGGTGGACAGACGTTTTTAAGTAGAAAGCTGGGACTAGATGCAGAAGGCGGTTGGAAGAGTGTTGCAGGGCTTGGGCGAGGCCTATGTCCAACTGTGGACTGCGATATTCTGAGCTGATTGATCCCAAAAGACTCGTTTGACATGTGACTAACCAGACAAATGTTGGTGATACGGGTGTAATAGACACTTGTGGTGTGCCCAACCTTTTTGTCACATACAGGCGTGATGCTATGTATGTGTGCTAAGGTACAATTAATAAATAGATACTAAGTTAGTCCTACAGTTCAAGAGACGGTTGGTCGCCTTATTAATGAATCGTGTATCAACAAAGCTGTTAGTTATGCATCAGTGGCTCTCGAAGTGATTCATTATTTACGACGCTCCATTGTGTATAGCGTTCTGGTAGTTGCGCGGTATCTTCTCGTCCAACTTACCAGTGTCTCAAGACAAAAGTCTATGACCAGTGTGTGTTGCCAGTTATGACCTATGGCTCTGAGACGTGGTCGCTCACAATAGGCCTCATCAGAAAGTTTACAGTCACCCAAAGGACAATGGAGATGGCCATCATGCCCGGGGTGTCCTTGCGTGATCGAATCAGAAATGTAGAGATCCGCAAGAGACTTAAATTTAGTTCGAGTTCGAGTTTAGCAATTCTTCGGGCTATGTCGGTAACCCAACCAGGGTTACCGACATAGCCCGAAGAATTGCTAAACTTAAGTGGCAGTGGGCAGCGCATATTGCTCGCAGAACGGATGGCCGATGGGGCAGAAAAGTTCTGGAGTGGCGACCGCGACATTTTTGGCATTCCAACCGATGCTAGGGACATACTTCTGAGTTCGCTTCACGTGATTTTTTTACAGAATAATACTGCTGTAAGGGTAAGTACCTAGTGGTAACAAAACCAAACAAGAATTAATAAAGCCGCTTCGCAGTATTTCTGTAGACATTCTGGCATGTACGGCAACAAATTGCGATGACAAACTTTAAATATTTTATCATCTCGATGCTTATTTAATTCAAGTCTCGGAGGTAACAGCGAGGGTGGTCTCTGAAAGGTGTTTTCAATCGAAATGAGTTGTGTAACACGTACACTACAACAATGTGTTAGTGTAGGAACAATCTTAATAATTAAGGGACGTGACCGATGACCTGCAGCCTAAATACGCAAGTGAATTCGACAAGGCAAAGGGTTTGACCGCCATCAATCGACCAATCATATAGATGGGAAATCCACATCGCTTCTTTCATCTCGCTGGATGCGAGACGCACCTGACCGAACATTGTGTCGACATTTCAGGGAGTCCTATGTTCAGCAGTGGACGTCTTTCGGCTGAAATGATGAAGATGAGGGGACTTGACAATTACTACGTACATAGCGCTCACCTTATTTCTAGTTGGTGACCTCTCTTGGATTGAAACGGGCCCCAGAAGCCGGGCAGCGCGTGCTGCCAAATGGTGGTTACCCCAGCAAGAAAGTGGCTCCTAGAACGATATGAGTGTAACGTATAATTAGTGCGTAATCTGTTGTGATTGTGCGCTACATAAAAATTTGTGCGTGTTGTCGTTTTTGAAAAAACGGAAAAACTATTCCTGCTGGAGTAACGCTGATCCAGCAGGAAAATTTTAAACGAGTGATCAGAGTGAGAAATATTGCGCTTGGGCAGAGAACTTATAGTTGTGCAAAATTGTCCTCCGAAAATATAATTGGTGCGTCATCAGGTTTTCGAGATATTGCATTTCCTGCTAGAGTAACGTTTTGCAGAATCATGTATCTCTAAAATCATTGTATGTGCGCCTGTAGAATAAACGCACACGAGTAGCTCTTGATATGTGCGTATCTATGCCGCAATTAAATTTAAGAAAATATTTATAATTTTCAAGTAATCGCGCTTTATTGAAAACCCGGAAAAAATATCCCAGTGTCTAAATAAGAAAACGTATAAGCTTGCTGAAAACTGTATTCAGTCCATCTTGACGCTTGTAATAACCATAAAAAGTTTCAATAGCATACATGCTTGCGTTATCGAATAATCTTGCTAAAAGTCAAAACGAAGGTGTCATAACTTTGACGGAAAAATACAAGAAACCGACTCAAACCAAGATAGGTAGGTGTAAAACACAAATAAGTGCGTTAAGTCAAAAATATATAGTGAAAATAGATTTAAACAAAAACTAAACACGTAAAAAAAGGCTGGTTGTCCGACCAAATACGTCGAATGACTACGAAAAAGCGACGGATTCATACATATCGAAATATTAATTGACTATGTATAAACATTATTATCATGTTACCTTGAATGCAGTTCATTTATAATTTATTTGTAGATCAACTATTATAGACGCAATAATTAAAATAAAGATTAAAACATAAAAAATACATCATTTATTTTTACAAGTGCTCATTTACAATAAATCAATTCGATTTTCGAAGCACGGTAAAATCAATTTTTATTACTTGTAAATTTTATTTTCGACGTTCAAAAGTGCCGCTTTTTGGCCTAGTTGAATAAATATATTTTGACTTTGACTTTGAAGATCAAATAACCAAAAAAATATTCCAAATGAATTTCTGCCATCTTCATAATATTCCAAGTGAAATTATGCCAAATAAAATTCTGCCATCTTAAAAGTATGCCACTAAATTCGAACATATAAACATTCGACCAAACAATAATTCTATTTGGTAAACAATTTTTATGCCTAAAAAATATTCGTTTAAAGAAGATTAATGTCATGTGTCTTATGCCAAATAAAGTGCCAAATAACTGGGCCCGTTTGAAACATTTAAAAATTTAAAGTCACAAACAAACAGCCGGATCCTGGGACTCGAACTTGTGACACGCAGCGCAGCAATCGCTCGCAACCACTGCGCTAACTGTGCACCGCGCCGTCAATGGAGAATTTGAAATTTTCTTACCCGGTTTCTCACCTACACTACTATCAATTGAAGTTCCGGTGATAAACTCAAGTATATCTAAACCTCAATAGCACGTGTGTTTTAAATTGCGAATCATGCGCTATCAAGGTGTTGCTAGTCTGTTCGTGATCACACTGTTAAAGTAATTTCTCAGTACACATTTGACTTTCAAGATTTGCAAGAAACGCGAATGAATTGCTTTTCATTCACTGTGTTTAGTGATGTTTTGATTGCCCATGGTTTTACTTGATTAGATTTTAAGAAGTCTGTGCTGTGTCCGGTCGGATATGGACTGTCTACAGGCTAATCACTCGCTTGCCCGACAACCATAGATTCCTGAAACTAAAGCAGTAATAAGAAACCGGACCGATTCTTTACGGCTTGAGCTACGCAATCGGTTCTCTGGACTAGAGGATGCTGCGGACTCAGTAAACTAGGAGTGGAGCTGCATTAGAAAGGCCTATACAGAGACCAGCTGCGTGGTCTTTGGGCATAAATCAACTCATACGCGCGAGGACTGGATTTCACTTCACACGTGGAGCCTCATTGAGGATAGAAGGAAGTTACCACCGAACCACTGTCAGCCTCTGAAGTGACTAAAGCGATCCTATCTTTGAAGGCAGGCAAAGCAACTGGACTCGATCTGCAGATAACTGCGGCAATGTTACAAGCCGACTTAGCTTCCGCCGTCGGCGTGCTGACGCCTTTAATTGAAAGAACTCCCGGACGACTGGAACAAGGTAATTTTAATGACCGTGCCAAAGAAAGGTGAACTCAGTAGTTGCGATAACTGGAGGGGGGGCATTACCTACGTTGCTGTCGTCTCCCGATGTCTTAAGATAAAACCTAATAGGCTGTCGAAGGCCGTTGAACCTCTTCTGCGTGGGGAGCAGGTGGGTTTCCGTTCGACCCGCTCATGCACGGACCAGATCAACACTCTTCGTATCATTCTCGAGCAGGCAGGAGAGTGGCAATGGGAAATTTATCTTACTTTTGTCGACTTCGAAAAGGCCGTTCGTATCAAAATACGTTGAAGAGGTCCAGCATCTGGTCCCGCCTGTTAGACATTGGAAGGCCGCAAAAAATAGTCCGCCTATTTGCGAGCATTTACAGGAAATATTCCTGCAAGATGACTCACGAAGGCCTGATTTCGGAGGACATTGCAGTGCACGCTGTTGTCTGCCAGGACTGTCTTCTTTCAGCCCTCCTTTTTATAATCGTTCTCGACGGAATAATTATGCGCATTAACGATAGTAGGCGTCGCGGGATAGATTGGTGACTGACCAACGTCTTGGAAGACCTGGACTATGTTTATGATCTATGCCTGCTGAGTCTTACACACGCCGACATGCAAGCGAAACTGAACGACCTGCACTAGGAGGCGGCGAAAAATGGGCTCAAAATTAACATCCGGAAGGCCTAGGAGATGCGTACAGGTGTGAGGCATTCTTCACCGATGTTAATCGGCACAGAGGTTGTGTAACGCGTCCACAAATGCACGTACCTCGGGAGCGTCGTGTCAGAGACTGGAAGAACTGAAGAGGATATCACTTCACGGATCATCAAAGCGCGAGCTACCTTCGCTCAGCTGAGACCCGTGTGGCAATCGCGGAAAACGACCGAAGGTTTAAACTCAAAATCTTCGGGTCCAATGTCAAATCCGTGCTGCTCTACGGGTGCTAAACGTAGAAGGTAACAAAGGACATCTCACGCCAAATCCAGGTCTTCGTCAACCGAAGTCTTCGTCGCATCCTCGGAATTTATTGATCATCTCATATGTAGAGCTGTTGGAGAGATGCCACGAGACCCCGATCGACCGCCGGATCAAGCGGCGTAAATGGTGTTGGATTGGTCACACGATCCGGAGGGATTCCGATCACATTCCTAAACAGGCCTTGGATTGGAATCCTCAAGGAAAAAGGAAGCGAGGCCGTCCCCGTCAAACCTGGCGACGCATCGTATTGGCTAAAGCGACGAGTATCGGAATGACGTGGAGCGAGGTGAAGAGCAAAGCTCAAGACCGGTCTCGATGGAGGACTACTGTAGAAGCCTCTTCCTCAGCTACACCTAGCTGAGGCTACATAGGATCTTAAGTCAAGTAAGTCACCGGATAAAGAATGGCTAGATTAGGCACCAGTCTCCCACAGTATAATTATTGCTGTTACGAACTTACTTTGTACTGATACCTTTCTAAATGTACCTATATTGTGGTGAAAAATGAATCATTGTCTTATCTTATCTGCAGACATACCAGACTAATCATGGCAGTCACCTAGTGACACAGGCCAAACGTAAGTTTAACTCTTGGTGGATCCAAACATTTCAGTGATGCGGACAAGCTGTCTAGCTGATAGTGAGTTGTTGCCTATGGACCTATATAAATATAATATAATATACCTATATAAATATCTGTAGTGTCCGACCGAAGCTTCGGCCAAAACGCGCCGAAGTTTTGGCTGAAGCCGATGGTTTCTAACAAGAGCCGAAATTGAGAAACGGTTACGGATGTTCGATGGAAGAGGCAACGGGTGGGGGCAGACGTCATAATCCGTTCCGCCGGCCAGTCGCCATTACCAAAACATATCCGCATTGCAAAAACAAAATAAAAATGTTGGCCATCTTAACTGAATTTCTGGGTCATTATTCAACCTTTGGTTTCGGCTGAAGGTTGCGAGGATAGCCGATTAATCGTCTTCGGTCTCAGCCAGGAATAGACCTTCGGTCTACACTAGATCTCTGCAAAAGCAGACGTAGGTATAGCAGGAACATTACCATCCCAGAAACTGCTTGAATGCCGTAATTAGCGAAACAATTTAAAAACCATTGTATCTCGTGTGGATCCGCGTTTCCGGCAGTCAAGAGGATAAATGCTATCAGGTGCCTGTTATTGCACCGGGACCCATAATTTTCATACCGGACTATAGTGGGGCTGTTTCGCGGTAAATATCGATCGATATTATACTGCCACAGAAAAGCTTTTTCACGGAGCTTTTCTGCTACTAAGTTATTTAATAAACACTGAAACTAATATGATGGAAAAGACCTATTGTGTAGTCCAAATCAGTCGTTTTTTTTTCTGGCTCTGGATCATAGATGGTTGTATCTCTACAGAGTTATAAGGTCCCAGGGTAAGCAGCAACATTAAACAAAATTAAATAAAAATAACCCCGACACAAAGACTTCTAAAAAGCAAAAAATAAGCCTCGAACTCGCGTCGGGGAACCGCCAACGTTTACAGCAGTTTATTTTATTTACTGAGTGGTTCCCCAACGCGAGTACGATGCTTATATTTTGCTTTTAGGTTTTGTGTCGGTTTTTTTTATTTAATTTTAATTTCATGAATCGAACAATCTATCGAAACACGTAATTATGACACGATAAATTGCGAAAAACCCAGATTCACAGAGTAAAATGTGGATCACTTTTAATAAAAAATCGCTAAGAACACCCTCGACAAAGTCACCTTTCGAACAAAAAAAAAAACTAAATCAAAATTGGTTTATGCGTTTAGGAGCTATGATGCCACAGACAGACACAGATACACAGCAACACAAATCAAACGCCCCGCTATTTCCGTCAGGGGTTAAAAATATGAAGCATAGATTAAGATGATCTGTGTAGATTTGCCTTTGGACATTATCCATAAATGGGAATGATCTATGAACAAAGTGAAAAAATAAAATAACTACATACATAAACATGATTTATTATCAAACAATAAATGTAAAAAAAAACAATAATAAATAGTTTTAATACAACCTCCATACTTATACTAAACGTTAACTTTACAATATTTTTACAAAAATCAATTCGTTTATAAAATAATAAGACATAATGCATTTAAATTAATCATTCAATACGTATCAAACCACATGCGAAGGACAAAAATTAAAAAATGTTGAGATAGATGTGTGAAAAGTTTATAATTTCTTAGGGATAGTTCTTACCCAGCGTCATAGATGGCGCTACCAGTAGCATTGCATTTGATAACAGAATGCGTGCTTAGCACGGTTATCATAGTCTATCCTTTTTTCAAGGGTTATGGCCAAAACTTTAAAAATGAGTGCAAGTAGCCCATCCCGCCTCCTTTTGGGCCTGCCGCGTTGAAGATTTAGAGCAATTATTTGTGTTGGTCGAATAAAAGGACCATTATTTTGGTTATTTAGACTGTTATTATTGACTGAATCACCGCGTAATGCATTGCAGCCCACTTTAATACTCATCATCATGTATCACGAAATACATTTACAATTTCCCTGACTGAACCGATTTATATTGACACACCGTCTGGTAGTCCGCATCCACGCAGCTACATTGTAGAACACCCTCCTAGAGTTCTCATCCTCCACTAATCCTGAACCCAAATATGAACTAATCCTGAACCTCTCACTACATCATAATTATTGCCTATTAGGTACTATAGTTTGTTTGTATATACAAATATAATGGAAAAGACCTATTGTGTAGTCCAAATCAGTCGTTTTTTTTTCTGGCCCTGGATCGAAGATGGTTGTATCTCTACAGAGTTATAAGGTCCCAGGGTAAGCAGCAACATTAAACAAAATTAAAGATTTGGGCCCAAAATTTTTTGTGTTGGTTGAAAATTTGGACCCAGGATTTGTATTGTAGTCGGATAAAAGGACCGTTAGTTTGATTATTTAGGTTGTTGTTACTGACTGAAGTACAACATAATATTGATAATTTCATTGCAGAAAACTTTGATAGTCATCATCATCTATCAAAAAAACTCAACATCACCACTCGCCTGACTGAACCTAATCATATTAATATACTGTCTGGTAGTCCGCATCCACGCAGCCGCTACACTATCAAACACCCACTTAGAGTTCACCTCCCCCACTCTTGAACCTATCACTACATTGTATTGATCAGTACTTGCTGTCTCACTTTTTGGACCAATGTTTTGAGTGGGTCGAAGATTTGGACTATTATTCTGGGTTGGTCGAAGATTCGGACAAATGTTTTGTGTTGGTCGAAGATTTGGACCCAGGATTTGTGTTATTTGGATAAAAGGACCATTATTTTGGTTATTGACTGAAGCACCGCCTAATGTTTTAATGCAGTTTTTACATAACAGTACACTAATGCTTATCACCTATCACAAAACACAACATCATCAATCGCTTGACTGAATCTGTTCATATTAACATACCGTCTGGTAGTCCGCATTCTCGCAGCCGCTACGCTATCAAACACCCACTTAGAGTTCACTTCCCCTACTCCTGAACCTATCACTACATCATATTGATCATTATTTACTATTTGTTGAGTGTTTGAACCAATGTTTTGAGTTGGGCGAAGATTTGGACCAGTAATTTGAGTTGGTCGAAGATTTGGACCAAGGATTTGTGTTGGTCGTATAAAAGGACCATTATTTTGATTCTTAGGGCCAGTATTTTGGCAGTTGTTATTAAGTAAAGCACCGCATAGTGTTAGCAGTTCTAACGCAGCGTCTCTCTGGTCGGCGTTTGGTTTCAAGTGTACTCGCATTCCGTAAAATACATCGTAAGCGTATTCTGAGTGTAGACGTCCCAGGGCTGTGCGTTCGACGCGAGCTTTCTGTAAAGGAAATAACGTTATTTGTAAGATATGTGTTTTAATTTCACAATGGGTCATTGGCATTTGTTTCTGACCGTATTTGATGTCAGATAAAATCTCAGTTGTGCTATGACTAATTAGACCCATAGAAAGAGTAGAACTAGGAAAGTACAACAAGCGCCATCTTATAAAAATTGATGATGTAATTAAGTGAAAAGTACAAAACAGTATAAAAAATATCTGTCTGTAATCAATGCCTGTATTTTTCTTTTGAATAACTAATGATGAAGGGAAAAACAAAACTGTTTTTGATAATATTAAATTAATGACGAAGTGTTTGACGATATTGCACTTGTCCAAAAGTATCTATTTATTTAAACTTCATGCACAAAAGTACGATGGCGGACTTAATGCCTTATGCCCATTCTCTCACAGTAAACCAAGGGTGGCGAAGAGATAACATGGCAGGTGCATTGTTTAATCCGTGGAATGCCATCAAATGCGAGTCGGACTCGCGCACGAAGGGTTCCTACCATTATCGCATAAAATCACGTTTGTTGTATGGGATCCCCACTTAAATATTTATTTTAATCTGTTTTTAGTATTTGTTGTTATAGCGGCAACAGTAATACATCATCTGTGAAAATTTAAACTGTCTAGCTATCACGGTTCGTGAAATACACCCTGGTGACAGACAGATGGACAGTGGAGTCTTAGTAATAAAGTCCCGTTTTTACCCTTTGGGTACGGAATCCTAAAAATTAAGTTGCTTAAATATACGTGTTACATTTATATTTTATACATACAGGGTGTCCCAGAAATCGACGTCAAGCCGTAAATGGGTGATAGACCAAGTTATAACAGTTCTCAGAAAAATACGAAAAAAAATCTATCTCATGTTTTTAAAAAATTATGTTCACTTTAAAAATTTACTAAAAAAATCAATCCCTGTAATGGTTCTTTAACTCCAATTGCTACAAATCCCATAATTTATCTAATTTTTTTATTATTATGTAATCTTGAATAATGCTTGTGTTGATTTTTGCCTAAAATTTAAAGCCAACTCCTCCTACTTAGAAGAAAATTAAACTTTTTCAAAACCAAATTATTCAAATTTACTGTTTCGCCCAACTTTAACTGACTGTACTGAAAAAAAAATGTACTACTAGCTAAAGTCATTTTAAGGAAGTATGGACATTTTGTGTAAAACCGAGGCTATTTACAAAAAAAAATTTGACCAATTATTGAAAACGTAATCTAGCAAGTGTTACACCATTTTTGAATCCTTATTAAATGCGCCAATTTTTCATGTTACTTGCCAAACTAGCGTAGTAGTACATTTTTTTTTCAGTACAGTCAGTTAAAGTTGGGCGAAACAGTAAATTTGAATAATTTGGTTTTGAAAAAGTTTAATTTTCTTCTAAGTAGGAGGAGTTGGCTTTAAATTTTAGGCAAAAATCTACACAAGCATTATTCAAGATTACATAATAATAAAAAAATTAGATAAATTATGGGATTTGTAGCAATTGGAGTTAAAGAACCATTACAGGGATTGATTTTTTTAGTAAATTTTTAAAGTGAACATAATTTTTTAAAAACATGAGATAGATTTTTTTTCGTATTTTTCTGAGAACTGTTATAACTTGGTCTATCACCCATTTACGGCTTGACGTCGATTTCTGGGACACCCTGTATAATACATAACTATATAAATATGTATATTAAAAAGTTATCGAGATGACCCCTCTCCCCTCTGAAAGTAAAGATGCAGTTTCCGCTTAAAAGCATACCGACTGGTGGCCATCATAATTTCGAAAAGAAGCGTGTCCCAGAGAAGAATAGACTGTATATGAAAGGAGGAATGAAAAAAATCAGTAGTATGAGAAGGACACAGTAGAAGATAATTGGAGAAAAGCAGATTTCACTCGTTTTTCAAGACTCCCGGGACATATAATCAGGAAAAATAGACCCCAGTAAAAAGTTTCACCCTTAAGCGAAGAGATTTTTACGGATTGGTCGTACTTTTATTATTTATTCATTCAAAAGAAATCAACGACATAAAATGACTAACCTGACAAATCTTCCTCAAATGCTCAACCTCGAAACCATTATGATGCAACCATTTGCCCGCTTCAGCAGACTCAACCGCCCACCTCGCATGCAACACCCTGCAACCGCGAGCCGCGCCCTGCAACGCGTTGCACGTCCTCGCCTTCTTATCCGTTGCATAGCTCCAGCAACTAGACTTGCTCAAGTCACAGTGGGTAGCAACGCCGGTGATGTTCGAGGGATGGTTGCTGCAACTTGAGTTGCTGCGACAAGAACCTAGGAGGACGTGTGTCGTTCGCTTGTTGACTACCTTTTGTATTAAGCCGTTTAGTTGCTGGATTGATTTTGTTATGGCTTGGCGTTCGAGGCGGGACATGCCGGTTAGGACCTGGAAAATGAGTATTTATTGTACGCATAAGTAAAGCTCTAGCAATTTAGGTGTCATAGTTTTTTAATTTGGCATCCAGCAACAACTCAATGTGGATGTTGGTTAATTGTAATATTATAAATTTAATTGGTTGTTTTCCCGCGGCAGAACGAATTGCCTTAAGGAGTACTTTCGAAGTATATAGTTAAAGTAAATAAATAACGATGTTTCTGTTTTAAAATAATTAAAAATAATATTCATCAACTCGAAAAAGTGAGTAACAATAGTAACTCTAGACGTAACTTGTAGGTACTAGGTACTACTCGTGTCACCACCTACAAAGAAAACCGATGCATAAAATAATGTCAAACCAAAATAAACTCTCGCACGTAGTGATAAGGCATAAAATGTTTGCACGGAACAATACAAAAAATCACCGCGATACCGACAAAGAAAAGACCGATTTAGAAATGTTCAAAGTAAAATTAGCTCTCGCGTGTAGTGATACGGCATAAACTAGTTTGCACGCAACAATTTCAAACGAAGCCGCGGGCGCCTATTTTACCCGTGCGGCACGCGCGGCTGTGACCCTGACCTACTTAGTTTTCCCGCGAATGTCGTACGCGCAGCACGCGCCATCACTGTAAACTGCAATGGATCGACATTACAATTACAGCAATGTGGAGTACGTCGCTATGGTGCAGCTGTATGCTAGGGCTGATTATGACTCCCATGCTGCCCGGCGACTTTACGCAGAGCGGCAACACTTGGAGTCGCTCCGTCTTCGCGGGGTTCTGAACCCCCAAGTCCCATCTCCACGGACGATCGTAGCGGCGACACAGCGGCTACTAGATCATGGACAGTTCCATGCACCGGCACATGCACAGGGCAGAGGTCGACCAGCCGTTATTTTGCCAGCGCTCGACGAGGAGATCATCGAGTACTTCGAACGGGATCCGCGTCGAAGTACGCGCCAGGCCGAGGCTAGGTTTGGCGTAACCCAGTACCACGTCTGGAAACTACTCAACTCTGAAGGACAGCATCCTTATCATTTTCGCGGTGGTCACGCTCTCCACGAAGATGACCCCCCAGAACAGAATTGCGTTTTGTCAGTGGTTGATCGCCAACCAAGATTAGATCATTTTGTGGACGGATGAATCAACTTTCACGCGAGTTGGTATTTTCAACCAGTGTAACGAACATTTTTGGGCAATAAATAACCCACACGTTATTCGCGAGTGTGCGCATCAAGTGCGTTTTAGTGTCAATGTGTGGGCATAATGAATGGCCACCTCATAGGGCCGCATTTCGTGGCAGGACACTTAACAGGTGGAACCTACCTGGAAATGCTACGAAATGTTATCCCGGACTTATTAGACGACCTTCCGCTAGCGGTGCCCGTGGACAACCTTTATTTTCAGCAAGACGGGTGCCCGGCTCATTATCACCGCGCCGTGCGAGAGCACTTGAACTTGGTGTTTCCCCAGCGCTGGATCGGACGCGGCGGACCAGTGGCAGACCTTGGCCACCAAGAAGCCCGGACCTAACTCCGTTAGACTTTTACTTGTGGTCTGAGCTCAAACGCCTAGTGTATCGTGAGGAACACGAAAGTCGCGAAGCGTTAGTAGCTGCGATAGTGGACGCTTTTGATATCGTACGTCGTGACAGAGACACCTTGTTTAAATGAAAAGAGAACCAATTAAAACGTGCGCGATTGTGTGTACAACGGAATGGCTTATGGCTATTTACTTTTGTAAATAGTAGTAGTTTAGCTGATTAAAATTATTGTAAATAAGTTGATTCAAATTTTGTAAATACGCCTCAAATACTTTTTTAAGTATCTAATTCAGAAAATTAGTTTTTTTGGTTAATTTTTCTTAGTTTTCTTTTTTAATTTAATTTTGTGTTCAATAAATTGCAGATAAAAAAATTGGTTGTTTGTAAAGTAGGTTTACGATCGAGATGTTTACGTGATAACGTCTTACCTACATATAAATCTATGTTATGATAAACACATTTTGTTTCACTGTTAAACATTCAACGAAAACTTAACCGCACGAGAAAATCTCCATTCGTTTGTATGCCGCTAGAGTGAGAGAGACGGAAAATCGGTCCACTCACTCGAACGCTATGCCAGCCTCCGCTCGTGAGGATTCCGCGTGACAAGTTTCACGGAATGACTGGCAGCGCTCGAGATGAGACGGGAGATCGGTCCGTCTCTCTCTCGTTATACCTGCGATCGCGCTCGTGAGGTTTTGGTGTGACACAAGTTTCTGAACATGTCACCCGACTAAAACGATTTTAAAGACGTTATCACGTCAAAAAGTATTTATGACGGTCCTAAGCCCGTAAAAGTATGAAGGGAAAATTTGAATAACATGTTGGATAACAGCTGATTGAAAAGCACGTGGGTCAATGGCCTCGCGGCCTTTAATAGTAACACTAGACGTAACGTAACATGTATTGTAGGTAATACTGGCGTCGCACGCGCCGGCGCCGCAGCCCTCAAAGGAAAGCGATGCATAAATGGTCAAACCCAAATAAGCTCTCGCACGTGGTGATACGGCATAAAAGTTTGCACGCAAAACAAACGAGCGAGCCACAAGCCGACAAAGCAAAGACCGATTTATTAAATGTTTAAAGTAAAATAAGCTCTCGCGTGTAATTATACGGCATAATCTAGCCCGCGCGTAACATGATCAAACGGAGCCGCCTTCGAACCTAATCCTTTCGACGGTGACCTAGCACCCGGGTCAACGGCCTGCTGTCGTTCGGCCGTAGATATCGGGAGGTATACTATTGGTTCGTGATCGCTTTCGAGTTTAGTTTTTCACAATGTTAAATATGCCAGTTTTTGTTTCTAATATTTTATATAACTACGAAACGATTGTATTACATAGACAAAACCATTTCGCTGCGGGAAAACAACCATTTAAATTTCACGGTGTATACTACTGTGTGTGCAAATAAATGAATTATTTCCTTTATTCAATAGTTTTCTTATCATCTACATTCTTAAATATTTTTATAAAATAAATTTAAAAATATAATAAATAAGAGGCCCACCGGTATAGGGAACAGGGTCCAAGGTACCGGCGGTCAGGGTTCCAGAGAGAAGAAACCTCCTAACAATACGAGCCGTGTCAATTATATTTTATTTATATTATAGGGAAGGTTGGATTGGATCGGATATGGCTCCTTTTGACACACTTAAGACTCCCATTGGTTGGGGGTTTTAGCTAACATAGCCAGCCTAACTTACTAAGAAAGTCTAAGTTACTTACAATTTTCGGCTTCAAATGGCTCTGCGTAGCCTGTATCACAACGTTGTTACGTTGCGTGTTGCAAGCCGCTAGCAGTTTCTTGGCCATGCGCTCCGCGCGCGCCAAGTCTCTTCGCTCACGTTGAGTTAGCTTGTTTTGATCAAGCTTGTTTTTAGTTGTTTCGCCATCTGGAATGTATAATATTCTTGTTTAGATTTGGTGATGATATAATTTGTAGCGATCTAATTTGATAATCATCATCTCATCTTGAACCAAGAACGCTTTAAGTTCCTTCATGACACAAATTCCAGACACTTGAGATCATCGCAAAATTTGAAACTTTTGCTACCTGCTCATTCCACTAAGTTTTACGACAAATCGTTTACACCACAATCCAGGCTGTGCGATTGTGAAATGAGTTGCCGTTGTCAGTAAGACAAGCCCAGTCACTGTTTTCTTTTAAAGACCTGGTTAAAAACCATTTCCTTTCTCTCCAACGCTTTTCTATTTCGATCTAATCTCTTTCATCATTATCCAACCCTTTTTCTTATTTTCTTTCTCTCTCGTTCTATAAATGTCATGTCATATTATGTATGTATGTTTATATATAAATTTACGCATAGTATTTATTATAGTAAAATAATTTTGTACAAATTTATGTTTTAATCTAATAGAAGTACACCGCAGACTACCCCCTTTTTAGGGTTTCGTACCCAAAGGGTAAAAACGGGATCCTATTATTAAGACTCCGCGGTCCGTCCTTCTGTCTATCTGTCTGTCACTAGGCTTTAACTCATGAACCGTTCACAGATGAAGCATTCCTGTTGCCGATATAACAACGAATACTAAAAACAGAATAAAATTAATATATAAGTGGGGATCCCATAAACAAACGTGAGTTTTTGCAATTTTTTTGGCGATAGTGATACGGAACCCTACGTGCACGAGTCCGACTCGCACTTGGCCGGTTTTTTATTCTAAGTTTTTTCAGTCCATCCAAAGGTTGTCTGGTAGATATCGCTGTCAGCGATAAGACCGCCTTTGTACCCGTATAAATATTTTTTTTATTGTAAATGTGCATAATTTTTATGGTGTACAATAAAGTATATTCTATTTGGGGTCGGCGCAACACGTTTTCTGTTCTATGCCGTCCTGTCCCCTGTCACGCCATCACTGACTCCCTCCCTCCCTCTCCATCCATCCACATTTATATTCATAACTCTTTTAGTAACATGCATTTCATCCCTCCACATCACATGACCATACCAAGACAAACATTTTCCCTTCAACTTTTCTGTCACTGGCGCCACTTTTCAAACTGCCTCTAATATACTCATTTCTCACTTTATCCAATCTCGAGACGCCGCCGTCGATATAGTTTTATAAAATTAAACTCAAAAATATCGGGCTAAGAGCTATTCTATTTCCTAATCTAGGTCATGGTATATTCGTTTGCAAAGTTTTATCCGCATCCGTTGAGCCGTTGACGCAGATTAATTAACAAAGATCCAAACTTCCACATTAATACATTGCAGGAATAGGTAGGTATGCTATGTGAACTGAACTAGACCAGTATTTTCTTTACGGGTTTATTCACACAGTTCCGCAGCATACTCTGGCCACGGGGACCTAGCGCTAACAAAAATCACGCCATCTAGTGCAATTTATTTGAACCAAATTTTCTTTCTACGCGTTGGGTGCCCGTGACAGTAGTAACAACTTGACAAGTAATTAACATACCAGATTCATCCGAGCTCCCAATATCCTCGCCTTCCTTATGCGTGAATAGTTTCCGCCGGGACTTGGGAGGCTGTCGGCTGGCGGGCTCGGCCATAGCGCGCCGAGGGGCAGTGTTCACACGGGATTCTATATCTGTAACAGACAACAATGATTAAATCCTTGAAGAGTGCTGCCAAGGATTTAAACTTACTCCGAATGAATAGAAAAAAATCGGCCAACTGTGAGTCGGACTCGCGCACGAAGGGTTCCGCACCTTTATCGCAAAAAACGGCAAAAAAATCACGTTTGTTGTATGGGAACCCCACTTAAAGATTTATTTTATTCTGTTTTAGTATTGTTTTTATGGCGGCAACAGAAATACATCATCTGTGAAAATTTCAACTGTCTAGCTATCACGTTTCATGAGATACAGCCTGGTGACAGACAGACAGACGGACAGTGGAGTGTTAGTAATAGGGTCCCGTTTTTACCCTATGACAGGTGTAATCATGGACTTGTAAATTTTTCCCTTTAACTTGAGGGAATTCGTGGATCGTAAGTTGCTGCAGTGACCTGTCGCGATTTCATCCAGCCTGAGTTGGAATTGGTCTAGTGGTAAAGGTTGTAAACCTGTAGTACTTACCAATAGTATCCCGGGAGGTGTCAGTAGTATTATCGCTCTCAGTAGATATCCTGAGCTTAGGGGCACCATCGCTGTCGTCTTCCTTACTGTCTGATAGTAGGTCTACTAGGGGGACGTTCTCCATTTCTGCTCTTTTCTGCAACCAAATAAATAAGAATAAAAATAAATTGTTGGTTTCCATGAACTAAGCAGTTATTGAGACCTATTTTCTGAATTGAAATAATGAGGTCTTTTAATTTTTTTCTTTATAAATAAATATAAATAAATGTTGCCCCCGACATGCAGCGCAGCATGTCGTGGGTTCGATTCGCTCAACCACTGCGCCAACCGTGCGCCCAAATGCCGATCTTTTTCTTCTCCGAGTCGATGGTTAAAGTCTTAACATAGTTTGCGTGGGCCCAGTAGGTAGCCCGTTAATTGCAGCGTTTGTGGCTTTCATTCAGTACTCTAAAGTGCAAATAATGTTTGCGCTTTGCCACATCGAAGGGCGTTCTGTTATTTCTATTTCTTAGTATGATTGTGAACTCCACAGCTGGACATATCACCTAATCAGAATATTATCGCCTGGGTTAGAGCCACCTAGCCACAAAGCTAGTGGCTCTTTATCTACTCCGCGGGTGCAGTACGCGTTGGTGCACTTCTTCAGGAAACTAACTCAGTATTTGACGGGTTTTGTCTCTACTGACCGTCGGTTACTGTCGGATTGTTGTATGTGTTCAAATTATGCCGAAAACTCTGATTTTGTGTCAGTTCAGGCCATTAGTTAGTATAAGGCGGCAAGCACTTGTACTGTTTACTCACAAGTAGGTGCCTCAATGTCCTCGGTGAGGGCAGGTCTGACTGGCGCGAGGCAGCCGGGAAAGTTCGCTCGTTGAGTTTAGTGTTGGCGGCAGCACAGGCCTCCACCCACAGAGGGGACACTAGCTTGCAGGCTAGGGCTCTGGCTTTAGCACGGATGGCGCGGCAACCACCTTCAAATAGAAGAAAGATATTTTAACATCAAGCAGTCATATTTATAGCTAAGACAACAAACATACCACAACTAAATATTAAACACAAATGATTTTGTATTTTTTCCTACTCCTTCGTTATTCTTTACTGATTAATTTCATTGCGGGATTCATTCTCCGGGACTTCGTCGAGCTTCATTGCGTCAAAACACAACAAAAAGGACACGGTAGTGTTATCCTTGCTATACAAAATATATGCACACAATCTTTATTATGACCTTGGCAACACACAAATACAGAAAAAGATAACTCACTATCAGTCCACACTAGATGCGTAACAAGGGGGCTCCAGTCAATAACGACAGTGGCCCCCAACGCTGCCAGCGTGCACCTCAACGGCAGAGCCCTGGTCTCCGCCCCTACATCCACCATCGCAACCACTCCACGGAGAGAGTCACATGCTGCTTGCATGGCTTTTGGGTTTTCTTTGTCCTGCAAAATTTCAAGCATTTATTGCAATTATAACATAAACAGGGACCCTTGAATTGTAAAAAAAAAATGATATTTCAATTTGTATCCAAATTACTTGATGGACAAGCAATACAATGGTAAATCATTTTCATCAAGTTCTTCAATTACATTTTTGGAAAAGGAAATTCAGTATTTCCATAGGTTACAACATAGGTTGGCTCAATAATGGTCGTAATTGGAAAGCAATTGATTTTCCATTGTTTCACATCAGATTCAGGTTTCTCGACCGTTCAGGGGATAGCTGCTTAAGTACATTTCCCATAGTACAATGAAGAAGAAGAAGTGGGTATGTTGGCCTGCCTGAATGACTCTTAATTATTTGATACAAATTACATACTTACCACCTTCAGATAAGGAAACATTGTTTCTATTTGCTACAGCAATGTAGCACAAACAAATTTTAATGGCTTCGCATTAATTTTTTTTTTTTTTTTTAAATAAAATGTATCCTATGTTACTTCTATTATCTCCAAGAATAAATGTACAAAGTTTCATAGGCGGCTACAGGAAATCAGCCAGACACAACCAGAGAACTGGTGGACCTCGACACGGGGCTGCAGGTAGTCCAAAGAAGCTATGCAAGCCTTTGCTTTCGAGGAGTTTATTACGCCTGGACAGAAATGTCCTGCGCCTGGTGACAGGGACCATTGCGGGACACTGCTTACTAAACAAACACAATAGGGATAAAGGATTGCCCTCTGTGCAGGGTGATGGAGGCTGAGGAATGCAATGCTTTGCGCACATACTCTTTGAATGCACAGGTGTCACCCAGATTAGAACACAAACCCTCGGGTCAACCAGATCTTTCTTGTTTGCTTAGAACAAGAAGTTAATTAAAATTAACTTCTGGATGGAGGTGGTCTGTGGTTGGAATGACCACCAAATGGCCGCCATGGCCCATGCATAATGGTCCATCTGAAGGACTAAGTGCAATTTAGTAGTACGTACCAACGTAGTACTAACATAGAACATACATACCTTTTTCTGGCTAGCAGATTTAGTAAGCTGTTTCTTCTGACTGGAAACACCAGGAATATTTCTGTTTCTAGGTTTCTTCTGAAGCACACCATCAGTCTGTCTTGAAGTAGTGGCTGTATCTGGTACTTCTTTTAATGCAGACCATTCTTCTCGGAGACGGATTCTTTCTGCTATCGCTGAGCGGCGCTGGAATTAAAACACACATGGAATGTTATACAAGAGGAATTAAGTATGGTGTAAGTTATAATGCCGAGGAGTACATAGTAATATTATAGAAATTACAAAGGCTGTTGCAGTAAGGATACTATAACATCTGTTAAATAGTAATTAATTATGATCCTCAGCTGAAAGGAAAGTTTAATACTCCACTTATAAACATAATATGTATATTATGTACAAAGTAACATTTTACTATAATACTATTTCAGGACATTTTTACTTACACATTGTTCACATTTCCATTTAACATTTGACATTATTTACAAATTACCACAGAGAAACTTGTGAGATTATGACAATCCCCAAAAAGTTGGGAAGGACAAGGTTTTAATTTAATTATGAAAGCGCCTTTTTAAAGACTCTAAGAGTAGATAATCAAAATTGAAAACACTTACCAAACCAGCTGCGCTTCTATTATTTTCTTTGTTCATTTTTGAGAAAATTAATTACCAAAACAGATGAAACATAAAATAAAGAATCAAATAAAACTTCAAAAAAATCGAATTGAATAGAAAATCAATTCTTGTCTCTGATATTCTATTTTATAGCTATTCTTACTAATTTATAGAACTATGAATACATAATTGTTTGTTTATTTGTAAATATCACTCTAAAATGTGTAAGTAAAATTTATACGATCAAGTCGCAACAAGTTTTTATAATGTCAAATTCAAAATATTCAAATATTTTTGACTATCATTGTCTTGTCACAGCATTGTCATGTTCATGTCAAAATTGAAATTCATTTTTTTGCACGATGTCGATACCAGGTTTTTGGGCACTATATTGGACTCATAGGCTTTTGGGCATTTTTTTTTGTTTTTGCTTGGCGCACCACGTTATGTACTTATAAATGATCTTTAATTAAGTCAGAAAATTAAAACAGCGAATAAGTGGTAGAGATTTTATTTAACCAATCTTCTTATCTGTGATTTTTAATTTCGTAGACTAAAATGACATTTGGGAGGTTGTCACCTTATCGTAACTTAAAAATAGTGTTGTATCCTGAATGAATCAGTAGGTATTAAATATTTTGATTCAATTGTGTTTATAAAAAGTTGTAAATTATAATATCAGTTAAAAGAGTAAATGAGAAAAATAGTTAAAACTTTTTTTGGGATCTCTTTCATGGCTGTCATAAGAAATATATATAATACTCTTTTGCAAAAAAAACGGGCACCCAATGATATTCTAGTAAACAGATACGTTCCACACTCACAAAACAACAGAAAAACAGCGTTCCGCACAGCAGCGGCAGCACACATACACACTTTTCATTCATCTGACATTTCATTACAAGTCGAAAGGGATGGCTTGATAAAACCAACAATAAAAAAAGAGACGGCTAGTGTTTGTCACTTGTGTAAACAAACATTATTCTGACCATAGATTTAGAATTTTTTTGCTACGCAAAAAGATACACGAAGGGTGCGAGCGAGAAAACCTAATCAAGTACTAAACGCCCAAGAGAAAAAGAGAGAGTGAATGAAGTACCAATATGTCATTTTTTTCGCGAGAAGGGGTCCATAGCGTCCCTTCTGTTTTACACAGCGGTGAATTTCTTGCATTTAAATAATAATCTTTAGATTTAAATTGATAATATTAATTATGCAACTATGTTGGCTTATTTTGTGAGTGAATGTGACGTTACAAGACGAAATAACCCCAATAAATACATGTTTCATAGGTAAATACAATTTTGTCCTTGGATTGTTTCGATCCATATTTTGACAAATTTCCGCTAGTAATCGGTTCAGAAAAATATTCTTACAATAGTATATTGATTTCCATTGTTTAATAAAAGTATATTTCGTATATTAAAACAGAATTTGCTAAAATATAATGTAAAAGAGAAAATTGTTTGTTTACGCTAGGGCTTGACAAAGCGGTGACGTCAGGAGTATCGATAAAAACTTAATCTTTTTATAGTGACATCATGGCATGAATACAAACTTATTTAGTCAAGTTTTGTTTAAATAGATTTAAGTTTGGATTGAGAAGATGTGTTCATCTAAACTGTACTTTAAGTTGCATGTTTATTATATTTGTTTTTCAAAATGTTTCGGAGAGTTTTGATGTTTTATTACTTTGAGAAGGTTTAAGAATGTCATATTGTTTGCATTTATTAGTTTTACAGTGTCTTGAATACATGAGTGCTCTGCTCACCAGCAAATTGTTCTGTTGTGTAAATAATAATTTGTAATGTTTATGTACCTACAGATGCCCAAATAATTCTGTATTAAGAGAAAATGGATACGAATTTTAAACAGAGATGGATGGTCTCTACAATATGTAGTAAACATTTCGTATTGAAATACCTACTGCATACTAAGAAAACATCGACGAATCCTAATGAAAGAATCTATACCTAATTCATTTGTGCCTGTAAGAATGACACTTCCTATCGTATGGTTAGTTAGTGGCTAACCTAGATAGTATAAGCAAGCATGTATTTTGCCCAGTTTTTATAACAGTTCAATTTAAACAACAACGGCAGCAACCCTTTAATCTTGTTTCTTATTGTGTTCACCAAGTATCGATATCGATACTGAACATGGACTTTTTAACAACACTTTTTTAACTAACACATGGACAATTTCCCTCACACATAGATTTTATTTTTTTGGTTTCGCTTTTCATCTAACTCTGTTTATCTTGTACATACTATATCTATGATTCTGACCATAAATGTTTTTTCTTTTTCTAACCTCCAAATATATCAGAATATTAGGAAAAAAATTATAATTAGTTAATTGAGGTGTATTGCGTACTTACATATGGTATGAGATCCCTTCTGTTTTATTTACTTTGGTATCATAATTGGTACACTTTCTAAATACAAACGATGGCATTTTTTAAATTTTGTTTTGTTTCAACAAAGCGTATCACTCTTCGCCGTGCGTGACATAGATTAAAGACTAGTCGTCCCAATTGGGACGTATTCGAGTCTTCACAATACGCGCCCTCATAACTTATCTGTTTTATAGAATATCATTGCGGGCACCTAAGGAAATTTACATTCTAAGGTCGATTTGAGATAATTAAATGAATTTTAATTGTTTGACGTAGTCTGTATACTTATAATCGTTAAAATTAATACATGTGAAGTAATAATCGTTAAAAACTAATGACGAACGTGACCTCCTCTTGCCAAAATCACATGCTTTCCACGATGTTTTTAATAATGCAGGTTGTGCATAAGGAGTTATATATGACTTCGATTATGTACCGGTGTGCATTTAATGTTCCATTTTCTTCAAAACTAACTCCGTACGCTCCGACGAATTAATTGCTGCTCAAAACATAACGGAGCCTCCGCCATAAGGAGTGATCACTTCCGCATAGCGTTCCCGTGGTATTCGCAGCACTCGCCGGCGTCGGTCCTCTCCACACAAAGAGATTCCAGCTTCATCAGAAAACAATAATTTATTCCAGTCCTCCAGAGTCCATGAAGCACAGTTTCGAGCAAACTGAAGTCGAGCAACACGGTGCTCACGCAGTAATAGTAAATCTCTTTTGGTTTCTGAGCACAGTAACGTTTGTAGAGCTTTTCAGATAATTCCGTATCCAATTTATTTTTCTTTTCATTGAATACGTATTTAAATAGGTAATGTTCCGTCTTCTCTGTGAGACTCAGAGAAGCGGGACGTCTCCTTTTCCTAGGAGACAACAAGATGCTCAACCGAGCAACTGCGGTGATCTTCCATGAAGGAAAAGAAAGGTCGACACCAGACAGACAGACAGCGATCATATAAGGACTCCTTTTATAATACTCACAGTGGTTCTTTGTGTCTCTGAAATTGGCTGCAAGACCCTGCGCAGTAGCTATTTTTGTGTCAATGTTGAAGATAAATATAGCGTTGTATAACAGTCTCTTTCACTCGTTTACGTTTGTTACATACCTATTCGTATCTCGGTTACTCTATTCAGTATACTCGATGACAAACTGTTTCTTGCGCAGTGTCTACTATACTCCTTTTGAGAAACGGAATCCTAAAAGCAAAAAACACAAAACAGGAACAATAAAAAAACCTGGCGACCAACCGATGCGAATGGAGAGCGAAAAAAGAAGACGAATTACGAGACGCAAAAACTCGCGTAATATATTTGACTATGACGTATTTTTTGTCATCTTAATATTATGACGTAAGGTTGTAACGGAATTTCGCCGCCGCCTCCGTAGCTGCGGCATAACCGCAAAACACCTCCGCTTCCGCATCCGTCTCCGAAAAATTATTGCAGTTGCATAGGAAGTTAGTTGTAGCATTTATTTTACTGTCAATTTCTTATTTATTACAAGGACAGTTTATGTATTATGTTTATTAATAGTTATTGTTATACTTAATTAATGTAAGAGGTAATGTGTGAAGGTAAACAGCTAAGTAAAATTAAAGTTTGGAGTTGTGTCACAACGATTCGATAAATCATTTTTGAATCAAATACAACAACCCTTTGTTTCACGCTTGCAACATTTAAAAAAAAAACGTCGATTGCAGCTGTCAGTTTAGTCTACGAAATTAAAAATCACATTATAATACAATTACCTATATTTCTTCGAAAAAAAGTACACTATGAAGTAGTCTGAACTTCAAACAAGCTTTTTAAAGTGAATCCTTCTTTCAATGGTTCTATAGCTAGTCCTAAATACGGGCTGTAAACTGGAGGACTTTCTGCTTCTCCTTTATTTTGGGCCAGTTGCGATGCTAAATACAGGTTTGGTCCCATCTCTCCTCTTGGCTCGCCAATTTCTTCTAGATCTTCTATATCTTCTGCAGCTGGTCTTGTATTCTGCGAAAAAGAAAAGGAGGCACGCAACTTTAGACATTGATTTCAAACCTGAAAACCGTTCTTAATGGCACTAAAGATATTTCAACATCCGCAAACTTCACAGTTAAGTTATTTGTGGAACAGTTAAATATTTTGGTGCTTCTTAACCTGTCACTTCTTAACCCCTTATCTATAAAAAGTGAGTTACGGGCCTCCTATACTGATGGGTTAGGAGTTTGTAAAGAAAAAGAGGAGAAACGAAAATCATGCTCTGCTAAGTAATTGAATCAAAATCAAGCATTTTTTGCCCTTTTACAGAAGACTGACCAAGCAATTGATATAGCAATAGTAGATGAATTGTTATAGATTGTTATTACCTCGTTATTCCAAGTAAGCTCGATGCCAAATATAGGTTTCTCTGTATAAGCTTGGTGCAGTGCCTGCAGTTCCGTCACTAAAGGGCGCAATCTTTCTCGAGGGTCAGCCCTGAACCCCAGCACATAACCACCGGATGTCCGTCGAACTACAAACACTAGGGCTTCCCCGAACTTGGAGTCTTTGATTATAATCTGGAATTTAAATGGGTAATCAATTTGTTTGAAGGCTCTGCTTTGAAACTGACAAGTCTTCCTTTGCAGAGTCCAGTTTTTTCAGCATACGAAATTAGACTTAGGACCAAATATCACGGTGCAGGTTTAAAATACCTGTGATATTTTTCTTGGTGATTGTAAGTACTTTTTTTTAGATTCAGATTCTACCATAGCAGATTTTTTTTTTATAAAAGTTATGATACCTACGAGCTTTTTACCATGATTTCGGTTCTGTTGTCTATCCGACAAGTACCGTGCAATTTTTCCGGAATAAAAAGGAGCGTAGCGTAAGGCGTATCTTTTCGAAATTGAATCAGTACTTACCATACCTTCTACAAACAATAAATTTTATATCTATATTAAAAAGTTTACATCGATCCAACTCACGCTTTCAATAGTAATATACGGCATGGACACGTTGAAGGCATCGTTGATGTCTGCGAACCAGACGACCCTGACGTTTGTGACTACCAGCGTCCCCAGGTTGCCGGAGTCGCTCGAAAGATTCCAGATACTGTGCTCGTTTAGGCATATCTGAAAAAAATATCCGGGAGTAATATATACTTTGTCTGAGATCTTACAGCGTTACTGTCGAAAAACTGTCAAACTAAAAGTTCTTCATGGACACGGGAACATGTCTTAGTAGTGAAAGCACGAGCTAAGTGCCATTTAAAGATTTTAGACTTAACGTGTCTAGCTTGAATTAAAGGACCAACTTAAATACAAGGCACCATCGCGACCGACCAAGACTAAAATGAAATGACGAACTTGACTCTCAAACGACTGGGATAGCAGATACATAGAACTTATTACCTTCTCAAGCGGCAACATCCGAAGCTGTTTGTTGTGTATGATAGCACCTCTCAGTTTCAGGTCCCTGTACATTCTAGAGGATGTATAAGCTCTGAAAAAAGGCCCTTTATTATATGTGTACATTAATGGTTAATTAAATAATAAATAAAAAAAACTTGTAGAATGTCTTTCATATCTTCATCATTGAATTTAGCAATAGACCTCAAGCGACTGCTAATCTGTTCTTCCAATCTGATCTGCCTATCAGACCAGGTTTTTTTGGGCTATTCTAACGAAAGCGCCAATAAAGCTCTACGAGTCCAGGAGAATCTATGTTAGATCCTGGATCGAAATTTGTTAGAAATGATCAGCGGTTTGCCCGTTGGATGGGTGCACAGGATCTATCAAAGTGGCAACTCTTGGAGGAGGTCTATTTTCAACAGTGAACGCATTTGGACTGAAATGATGATGATGATGATCAGCGAAGGAGTATGAGTAACATACACTCCAATTTCTCCATATCAAGTTACAGAATAACACCTTTTGGTAAGACTGTTCCTCACCTTTAATATTTTGGGTAAATATTTTTAACTTACTTATGCACCCCAGCAACTGAAGTGTAATGCCTCACGCAGTTAGGTGACAGATTTGTGAAGATAAATTCATATTTATTCGCTTTATAAGCTGCTAATACGTTGAGGGCCTGCGTGGTGCCTCGGAGACCAGAGTTCACAACCTGGGTGTTTGTTGATAGGACACAGTTGAGGCCGATGGCTGTAACAATACATTTCGCAATCTGAGTTACTACGCAAATTTCTGAAGGCCTGTGTTAAGTAATTTTCTCACTATGTTAAGTTTGGCTTCCAGTCTTACCAGACGCAGTTGAATATCTGTTAGTATTGTATATCGAGCGACTGCCTAGATAGGCAAATTAGAGAGATCAGGTCAGGTGACCCCTACAACCGAGTAACTGGATAGTACGATACCTCTTGTTAAAGCTTTATCTTTTCAGATAAAATAAAAGTATAGATTGCCAACTAGGATAGGATAGATGGACCCCCTTTTCCGCACTTAGACACCCATTCGGTCCGTTGTACGTACAGGCCTCCTCTCTGTGAGAGGGAATGGGCCTTACCGTAATCCATCAACGCAGGCCTATTGCGGTTTGGTGGATGTCACATTTTTTCGAATTTTTGGTCCTAAGACATGTGTTTCCTCACGATATTTTCTTTCAACGTTTTGAGAGCAGTAGTGATGAAATAATTTACACAAAGTAAAGCGCCTGCCTGATCCTTTTTAAACATTTTAGGGGGTAAGACCAACAAAGAATGCTGTCGCGCAGCATTGCGCGATTCGCCATTTAACAATCGGTATATATCAACATTAGTAATGTCAATCTATATTTTATATTGTGGTAACACAACTCTTGGCTTTGACTAACTTTATGTTGGTACTGTGCTAGAGGCATGGCGGGAAATGTGGCTGCTATTCGGATAAGTATGAGAAGTGAGCAGAAAGGTTATCGCAAGACAAGGTAGGAGCTACGAGCTTCTAGGAGATCCAAGAAGACCCCAGGTGAGAGTTTACTTTGCAATATCTTTATGTCGACCTATAAGTGCATGATAAGTGGAAAGATGAGACGACTGTCGTAGCTTGCCATTCTTTCCTTTACTGGTAGTCCAATCTTGCAGTGCACAGCACACTTGGTAGTCAAGGACAAGGAAGCCTGGAGCTCCTATATATTGGTAGTGTGATCAGGAAACACACTGGCACGGTCGACTGAGCTGGAGTAACCGTGGCGAAGCTATGGGGATGGTGGAGGCCTCCGGGGGGCCAGAGGCCCCCTGTCCGGCTAAGTGACTAACATGCAAACATGATGACAGAGTCACCAGGGATATACCCTGTTTAGACCGGAGCAAGTCGATCGATGCCCAGCTTGGTAATAGAGGTGTATAGCCATAAGTAAACTGCAGTCAACTAACAGTCATGAGATCCCTCTATAGAGTAGGTACGTGGGAGTGCAAGCACGAAGAGGTAACAAGAGTATGGCAAGACACTTGGTAAAACCAGCTAATGCATGTGAGTGGCACAGCCGCACGAGAGAGGCTAGGCCTCGCCTTATAAGTATCGCATATATGTAATAATAGGAGTGTAATAAAACTGGTCGACTAATCTTTCCACTCTCATGATAAATGTGTAATTATGTACCTCATGTCGTCCGTACATTATGTGAAGCAAGCATATAGTATTTCACATATATAGTATAGGAGGAACGACAAATGCATCGTATCGGCTTTCATACTGTAGAGTCCTGGGAAAATTCTCCATCTTCCTATACCAATCCTCAGCGTAACGGCTACGTGTTCTTAACACGTAGCCGTTACGCTGAGCTGAGGAAGTTATTATTTTCTTAATATTATAAAGTGTTTGTCTATTTAAAGTTGTGCCAGTAAACGAAATGTTCATTCTTTCTTTTATTTTTGGAACTTACACAAATTGATCCTCGGTGAAGCCAGTGAATGCCATATAATCCTCAAGTTGGTAACGACCATGCGACCCTTGGTTCCACTGTTGCCCTTAGTATCTTCAATCGGTTCGATTCTATCAAAAATTTTCTCGCCAGGGCGTAGTCTTAGATATCTGGAAGTAATATGTAATATAATGCATGAGTGTGCGGTCTTGGTTTCGATTCGCAGGTCGGGCGAAGTGTTGTGTACGTAAGTGTACCTTTTTTTTGGAGGTAACCTTCAAAAGGCGCCTGGACTTTTGGAGAAAAGACCAGGGGGTGTGGGATTTTAACCTCACTAAGACCAGCCCGGTGATCACCATCAACATGTAGTAGAGGCGCTGTGACTTCTCAAAAGATCACCCCGGAGCCACCTCTGTGCAACGCCTGTTAGGGCAAATCCCTGGGGATACTGAAAAAGCGTTTCCCCTGAGTCTCGCTGTGCACGGCAGCACGTGATCACTGTGCCACCGTCTTTCCTGGAGTCACTTGATGGGTGGACGTATTATAGTAACTAAAAGTAGCAGCTCTGAGTCTGATTTATGTTCGGTAGAAGACAAAAATCTTGCATATTACGTGGGACTTAAACATGAGTGGTGAAATTGTGTTTTATATTATTAATCCCCGACGGAAAATGAGTGGTGTTATAAGTTTGACGTGTGTTCCTGTGTATTTGTGAATTTTTCTGTGGAATATATAGCTCCTAAACGGATGAACCGATTTTGATTTCGTCTTTTTTGTTTTAATGGTGACTTTATTAAAAGTGTATATATATGTAGCTATGTTTGGCGGAAATCGGTTCAGCCGTTCTAAAGTTATGGGCGCTTAACTGTTTGAATCGAGGTGTTTTCGCAAGATACCGTGTCTTATAATAGATAAATTAAATAGCATGAAATAAAAATGTGTTGCAGGTTTTTTTAATTTTATTAAATGTTGGTTGGCTCGCGGCGGTATGAGCAGTCGACATTGTTGGCATCACAGCCAGAACCTGGATGAGGTTGGAACAGGCGAGGCCTATGCTCAACAGTGCGCAAAGCCGGGCTGCGGATGGTGATGACGATGAGGATAGTTGACAAAAAAAATCTGTTTAATCCGTCGTGTCAGTTAGATAACCTAAAAATATTGGACACGTATTTTATCTTGTGCCACGTAAACCAAAAAATTACGACGATACAGTGCGTTCAAAAAATATGTGCTCGGTGTGTTACACTTTATACTGAAAATGTGACGTCACAAGCCCCCACTCCTAAACATTGCAGCATTTTATCTTTGTCAATTTTTATATATTTGATAAAGCAAAAAATACGGGTCCAATATTACATGATAACCTCACTGACGGACTAAATAGAATTATCATTTTGCTAGGGAAACATCTCTACCTAACCCTACGGGGAATACAAGCGTGATGTTTTTAACTATATAATTGTTGCTATTGTGTTACATCAAATAAATGTAATCTTTTTTATTCTAACAAGATACACGTGTAAATAAATGATGTAAAACCAATGTCAAGGAAAATTCCTTTACTTTCATAAATTTCTAGTTTTAAGATTAATCTTGTGCCTGTACAGTAGCCATATTAAAAAAAGAACCGAGATACGTTAAAAGTTATTAAAAACTTTTCAGTAGGTAATTCTGTTTAATTTCTAGATTCTTCTCTCTTCTACTTTATTTTTCTACTGTGAAAAAGGATAGTGCTCTTCGTCCTATATAGCTGCGTCTCTCTCCCACAGTGGATTTATGATAGTTTTAAGACGTCATAGTAGGGCTGCAGATTGGTCCCCCCGGTGGGTTCCTTCATTGTCGAGCCGGGGGGGCTCAATACCTGTGGCTTGGTCACCCACGGTGAAGCGAAGAGGAATCCTAGGAGGGGACGCTCGTCAGGGATTTTGCCGATAAGCCAACGACGTAGCGGCCAATATGTAGGTTGCGGTGCTGCCTGGGCGACATCGCAACTGAGGCGGGCTGCGATGTCGTATGGTGCCTCCCAAACCCATAGGATATCGCGGCTGAGGGTTGGAGGCTGCGGCGGAAGAGAGTGCCGGTATTGCGGTGCGCCGCTCTCCCTACCTTCCGCGGCCTGGACGGGGTCGTCACCGTCTGATAGCGGACGCGGTGGGGCCGCAGGGGAAGAGGAGTGTCGGTATAGCGTTGGCTGCTCTCCTTATCCCCTGAGGCCGAAAAATGGTAGGTGGCGGGGCCATTGATCTTAACCGTCACAAGGGGACCAAGGGTGCCATACACGGGATCGTCTGGCACCCATGTGCTGGTTTGGTCCCTGGGGTGGTCACGGCGCACAGTGTGTTCTGGTGCGCCGGTGGTGGGGGGTAATCCCCAGAGGAGTGTTCCCGCCATAGGCGGCACAGGAGGACGCCGTGGAGTTTTAGTGGGTCGAAGTCCCAAATAACTGCGCTATCTCCCCGTGGTAGCGCAGTATGCATGAGCATTTCTGAACGCTAAAAAAAAGGCTGCAGATTGGTGAAAGCTGAAGACTTCATAAGGCTTTTAAGATCTGGTAAGGCTAACTCGAATCTGCAGCACATCTGTGCAACACGTATTATATTCATAATTATAGTAATGCTTTATTTTTTTATTTTTCTTCTTTTGTTTGTTTAAGATATTGACTCGCACACTGTTCCGTTTTTATCGAATTAGGTAATTTACCTTTGTTTGCAATATTTGTAAGTATGGGAGAACCATGTTCCTATTTATCAAATGAATCAATATTTCCGGTACTGCTTGTAATACTTTATATCTTTACCTAGTATAGTAGTATTAGTTTTGGTGCATCGTCCTCACGTATATGTCTTAATGTATGTATAAATGTTGTAAAACACTTTTTTTTAAAGAGTAAGTATAGATTTTCTTGTCCGTTCTTCTCCAAAACAAGCTACTTTTCTTAATTGACGGTAGAATAAATTATTATCACTTTTAAATTCAAATTTTTGACGTTCAAAAGTGCCGCATAATGACCTAATTGAAATAAAGAAGTTTTGTTTCTTTGTTTGCATCGGAAATGTTTGCTGACGTAGGGATGAACGACTTTTATGCCCTAAAGCGTATTAAATCAGCTTCTGTGGTGCTTCGGGTTCGGGTAGCACCAATAGAACCCTAAAGATATAAATATCCTAATATATGATTATGATATAAGTTTGTATGAATTTGTGTGATGATCTTTATGACCAACATTATTGACGAATTATGAAGTAACTGAATGATTAACAATTAATTTGATTATAATGGGTTGATCATTGTAGAGATAATTGAACATCGATAAAGCGTTAATCGTGAAACCTAAGCTTGAATCGAAGAACTAAAAAATATTATTCCTTTGTTGCAGCTTAATTAAAACAACAATATGTTATGAAATATTTATGACAAACATTGTTAACTTTACAAAATAAGAATACTTACGCGTAAGGCAGATCAAAGAGCACCTCTCTGTCTTCCCAAACGGCACCAGTTTTTGTCTTCGACATTTTGTAACACAAAACAAAATAGTTACGACAAAGTCTCGTCTATCAAGTGTTTTTGTTATGTATTCGGTTGCCATGGCAACCTAACAAGTTAGTTTATGGTGCTGGCCTAAAGATAAGCCTATTATTTTCATAAAACTTGTATAAAACTGTTAATTTATGTAGTTTACGAGCCTAAAGAGTGTGGATTAAAAGATAAATTGGTAAAATATGTTTGAACGACTAAAAAGGGGAACCCTGGCGGTTGAAAAAGGCTCCTAGTTTATAAAAGTTATAACTAAAACGTGCTAAAACTACGAGCCGTTTGCCAAGCTTGGTGGTATAGTCAACTCTCCATTGACAATGTTTGTAGCAATCATTGTGACCCCTGTCCTCTGACAGCAACAGTACAGGGGCCAAATTGATTGCTACAAACATTGTCAAAGGCTTGATCTGGATTGATCAGAGGATCAGACCATCCATTTTTTGTCTCTCCGCTGCTCGGGTTCGGTGCACGTTACGCCGAATGCCCCGGTTGTCATTTAAAGATCTATGACAGTCGGTTAGAAGACAGAAAGCCTGACAATCTGAAAGCTGCACCCTGCAACCAGGGGCGCTGTCCTAATACAACGTTCAACCCCAATAAATGTCAGGCGATCATCATTGGGAGTCATCGAAACATTGCTAAAGTGGATGGTGCAACTTTGCCACCTGTTTTATTTGACAGTAAGATTATTCCTTTCAGCACTGATGTAAAGGACCTGGGCTTGCACATCGATAATACTCTTAATTGGCGTACTCAAATCGCTAGTGTGAGTCAGAAGGTCACTGGAACGCTGCGGGCTCTGTATCGTTTGAAAAATTTATTACCAATCAACACTAAGGCAATGCTTGTGCAGACCTTAATTTTTCCTATCATCGATTATGGTGATGTGTGCTACTACGACCTGAATGCTGATCTTCTCAACAAACTTGATCGTCTTCTAAATTACTGCATTCGATTTGTTTTCAATTTGCGTAAATATGATCATGTCTCTGCGCATCGATCACTTCTAAAGTGGTTGCCCATACGCCAGCGCAGAGAGCAAAGGGCACTAACTACCTTGTTCTCATTTCTCGACTCTTCCAATTTCCCTAGTTATCTGGCCCCTTACTTTCAATACATTTGCGCCAACCACTGTAAAAATCTACGGTCATCACATAACCGCCTTCTTCAATGTCCCACTCACCGCACTGACTTCATTCACCGTTCTTTCTTCGTTCAATCTATTTCTCTATGGAATGCGCTCCCCCAGGAAATCAGGATGGCAACCAACCGGTTAACCTTCAAAGTTAAAGTTCGCGAGCATATTCGTAAGAAGTTGGCAGTAGTATCGTAACAGCGCTAATGTTTTCCAATTATTTATCTATTACTACTAATGTTTAAGTTTATTTATGTATTTAATATATTATTTTGAATATGTATGGTATGATTATATTGTATTTATAGTTAATATGTATATTTAAATAATCCACACTTTCATTATTGCATCTACCACTGTTTATCTCTCCATCACCCAAAGGTCGACTGGTAGAAAATGCCTAAGGCATTAAGTCCGCCTCTGTACTTGTGTGCATGAAGTATTAAATAAATAAATAAATAAATAAACGTTGTATACAAATGAACGAGACGATCGCGTGTTCGCGCGAAGATCGCGGTGTATTAATGCAGCGCTAAGGATGTCGTTTTACTTTGTAACTGAGTTATTATGGTCAGTCAGGCTGTCTCTCCATGAAAAGTACAAGAATTTAGCTGTATTCAGTTGGACTGATAGCCAACCACAACTTAGGAAGAGGCAAGGCAGATTAATTAAATCACCGTGACATGCTTTTGCCTGTGCAATTAAAAAAAAACCGGCTATGTGCGTGTCGGACTTCTTAGTCTTCTTCTTCTTATATTGGTATTTGTTAGTAAGATATATGTAATAATAAACATCATCAAAATTCAAGTTCATAGGTCAATGGGAAGTTAAAAAAATCTTCGGCACAAAATGTGTGACATACGGGGGACAAACGGACAGATAAACGGACACTCTAGTGACAGCAATATTTATTTATTTATAACTGTAACACCATCGTTGAACTCGGAACCAAAAAAAAATGGTAATTTTTCAAACATAATGATACCAGAACATACTTTAAGTGCTACGAAATCTAATCGATGATTCGTTCTCAAGTTCGACAGGTTTATCATGACAAGCAGTGTAGTCATTACACAAATGAGGATTGGGCTACAATAGCTCGCGTGACGCATTTGATATGATCTATGATCACAGATTGGTGCCGACACGTTGAAACTGACCATGGTAGTTTAAGTGTTATTGAATTTTAACGCAACTCAACGGTAACGAGGTGTTTCTGTTTTCTGATTTTGTATCTACATGACATCATGAGGCGTGGTCGCTCACAATGGGCCTCATCAGAAAGCTTACAGTCACCCAAAGGGCAATGGAGAGGGCTATGCTCGGCGTTTCCTTGCGTGATCGAATCAGAAGTGTCCACGAGACCCACAAGAGAACCAGGGTTACCGACATAGCACGAAGAATTTCCAAACTTAAGTGGCAGTGGACAGGGCACATTGCTCGCAGAACACATGGTCGATGGGGCAGAAAAGTTCTGGAGTGGCGACTGCGAACCGGAAGACGCGTTGGAAGGCTTCCCACTAGGTGGACCAATGACCTGGTGAAGATTGCGGGGATCCGCTGGATGCGGGACGCACGGGACCGGTCAATGTGGCGACCCTTGGGGGAGGCCTATGTCCAGCAGTCGACGTGTTTCGGCTGATATGATGATAACATCACACATGAATTCCCGAAATGGTTAGCCAGAGGTGAATCTTTCGTACATCCACTTTTCTCCAGTTTGAAGCCTGGTTTATTTCTGTATTATTAGATTCTTCTTCTTTCCGTATCCTTAGTAGTCCTCGTATTCCGTACATGAGTTTGTAGTTTTATACTCACGAACTACGGTTCGTATATTTAACGCTTATTAAAACATTGTGACCTATATTTCCCATTTACACGATTTAGAACAGATAAAGGGAGCTATGTTTCCCACCAAAAAAAACTCACTTCTCCAAAATTTACCACCCTTTTTATGGATTTTTGAAATCTTAAATCTGAAATCCAAAATTAACTAAAAATCGATCATAGTTTTTCGTTTACCATTCCACAGGCTCGCATTTGATTAAGGGTTAAGGGCTTTACTTTGTGTTCTTGATTTTTAACGACTGCTTTCAAAACGGTGAAAGTAAAAATCGTGAGGTTAGCGGCATGTTCTAGAACCAAATATCGAAACTTATGACATCTACCAACCCGCACTGAGTCCGGGTGGTGGATGACGGTCCAACATTATTTATCAGAGAGGTGTCCCATCTCTTAGTAGTGGGAACATTATATGCTGACAATACGTAATAAGAAATATCTTCATTGTTCGTTCGTTGTCTTAGCACCCAAAGCTTAAAATTTCAGCACTCATTATAAGTCTCACAGTCTTTAATGTTTACAAACTAATTCGGCAGATGTCGCTACTAATTACTAAAAACGACGCCATTTTGACAGCCGACCTTAATCAAGATGGCGCCGTTAAGTTCGTTATTTGAAAACTGTCGTTGACTTTAAAAGCTGTTAAGTGCTTAGGGCACTGTTAAAATTGACGGTAATCACCCTAAAAGGTTTCATATTTTATAGGATTATTCGTTTCGTGTCGCATTAGTGTACACGCATAAGAGGTGGTGGTGTTAAAGTTATAGGCATTTAGGCAATACTTAGGTAGGTATCTAGAATAGAATGCTAGCTTGCCTGCTTAAACCTATTTTTTCTATAATCAAGTGTTATGCTAGTATTCTTGTTATATACGGACATAATGAGGCTTTTTAAACAATGTTTCAAAACGAAAATCCTTTGGCAAAACTTTTATCTTTGTATTTATAGTTGATGATTTTCAGTCTCTCCAAAGATTAGAATAAGTAATAACTAAGTTTCCATCGGCGAATGATATTCATAAAGCATCTACAGCGCTGAGTGTTGTACGCCCATCAAATGCTGAGTTGGTAACCCTTTTGGTATGGGCACGCTCAGCGTAATTATTTATTGTACTTTTTTACCCGACTGCCGAAGGAGGGTAATGTGTTTATCAATCTATGTTTGTATGTTTGTTCCTATGTGGTGTTCTAGAGACCAAGCACGTTGGCCGATTTGATGATTCTTCCGTCAATCGATTCGTCTTAACATTGCGAGTGCCATTAAAATTGCTGGTTACATTAAAATTGGCAAACAGAAAAATGGCGGATTTTGGGCGCCATATTGTGAGGGACCAATATTTTTTTACTTCCATACCCATCGAGTAAGGTATCAAAATAAAGGGTTTAAAAAGGTGATTTCATAACTATATAACACCTGTATGTTTAAGTGTAATTCGAAAAGAAAAGTTAACTGGCAATTAAAAATAAAAACCGGCCAAGTACGAGTCGGACTCGCGCACGAAGGGTTACGTACCATTACCGCAAAAAAACGCAATAAATCACGTTTGTTGTATGAGAGCCCCACATAAATATTTATTTAATTCTCTTTTTTGTATTTGTTGTTATTGCGGCAACAGAAATACATAATCTGTGAAAATTCCAACTGTCCCGGTGACAGACAGACGGACGGAGAGTTGAGCGTGAAAGCGAGATGGTAGGATTGTCGATTAACAGATATAAGACCAAAGTGATGATCATCAACATAGCTGGACTAATCGCACGCACGGGAGAACTTGTGGATCTGGAGTTTGTGAGTGAATTTGTGTACTTGGTCTTGTACCTGTAATTTGTGATCCATAATCAGTGATCAGAGAGGCTGCGACGGGGAGATTCGGAGGCGTACGCAGATGGCCAAGGCTGCTATGAGCAAGATGTCGAGGATATGGCAGAACAGAAATGCCTCCAATAACACAAAGAAGAGACTCGTGAGAACTCTGGTATTCTCGATATTTCTTTACGGCTCGGAATCTTGGGCGATTCGCACGGTAGATCGGAAAAAGATCGAGGCTTTTGAGATGTGGTGCTGGAGAAGAATGTTGCGTGTACCATGGACAGCCAAGCGCACGAATAAGTCCATTCTCGACCAGTTGAACATCAAAACCAGACTCTCCACGATCTGCTACCAACGAGTCCTGAGTTACTTTGGTCACATCGCCCGGAGACAGCCAGACAACCTGGAAAAACTGGTTGTAGTGGGAAAGGTGGATGGAAAAAGACCACGCGGACGTTCACCTACTCGCTGGTCTGACCAGATCAGGGCCATTACGGGACTCAATGTGACCACTGCTATGAGAAGAGCTGAAGATAGGGTGGCTTGGAAGCAGCTCGTCGTTGACTCCATCAAAGCTTTTCAGGACGGGCACGACCTTCAGAAATGAAGACAACGAATGAGAAGAGAGAAGTTCGCTTCTTAAGCAACGGTTTTTTTTATTTTTTGTATTAATTTTTTTATTTATTATTCTTCTCTGTTCCTTTGTGAATTTTGTGATTGTTGCTGTGGTGTTGTGTCTGTGTCGAATAAATGATTACTATTCTATTCCAAAGATAATAATTAACTGAAAACAAACAAGTAGATAACCAATTATAAATTCATCCCGAAGATACGTAGGTGGGAATTCAATCATCTACAAAATTTAAAGGTTACCAATGAAAATATGCCGCGAATATAAATTGCAATTTCCCTTCGATTAGAAAACTCGTAAAACACACAACATCAATCAAGGAACGTAAATAGATTTGCTTTTAAAAGTTTTGTTTACTTTATTGGCTTCTAAAACTAAGGATGTTGGGGTGTCGTTGTGGGCAGAGGATTGACGTCTTTGCGACGGATTTCTTAATGCAACAACAACAAAAACATAACATCACGCCAGTATTTCCCAAGAGTTTGGCAGAGGTGCAGAGAAGGTACGCCGACATTTTTTAATATGACTTGTAATATGAAAACTGTCATGATATTAAGGAACTTGTGTTGCGAGGTTGCGACTCATTGGTGAGCGTGACTAGCTGGATGCTAGATAGATCGATAGATGCAAGAAAGAAAAGAACTGAAGACAGGCAATGCTTTCTTTTTTCCCTCTGCTAAGAATAGTCAGAAATGTGGTAGCTTTAAAATTAAAAATTAAAATGTTTAATTCAATTACAAAGGGCATTTCGATACATATTATTGGAGATCAACTTTTAAGCAGGGAATTGCCTGTATTAAGAGACTCCGCACTTCCACTTATCATTATTTTATGCAATTGAAATGTTGACAATTTAAACATGCAAGACTAAAAATAAAAATAATAATATAACTTAAAATTATACAAACATCTCTGCAAATGAATGAGCGATAAGCGTACAAAAATGCGAGGGGGGTGACCATAAGCTCTTAGAGCAAGGTTATTTTCAGTGTGTGTAAGGGACAGATGTATATAACTTGTATACATCTGTCTCTTTCTTACAGTCGTTTGATGATAAATTTGGCACGTCGTGGTCCGGGGGCAGATCGCGCATGAACGTGTGGTATATCACGAGTGAGTGTGTGAGTGTTGAGTACGTGAGAATGGGTGTGAGCATGAATAATGAGGTTGTGTGGTGTGTGAGTTATAATTAGCAAAGCTTAGTTCACCTGTCCTAATTAATATCCTGTCTTTATAAATACGAAAGTGGTTTTTTATTTATTTGTTTTTTTATTTGTTACGCTTTCACGCCTAGACGGCTGAACAAATCTGAATGAGATATGGTCATTGGTTGATCATATCCTGGGTTAGGACACAAGATCCTTCCAACCCGACACTCCCATGGGATCGAGGCCTATGCGGGTGAAATCGGAATGCGATGCTAGTATCGTTAGTATAGTTAGGTGTAAGGTTTTTGTAGGTTAGCTGGAGTAATCACTTTAAACCGTTGATCCCATCTGTAATTTGTAATCTTTGACAGCTGTTACGCTAGTGAGAAGTCTGAAATTATTTAAACAATTCTTAGCAATGAGTAGCATACACTTACAGTAACTTGTTAGGTCGTAAAGGGCAGATCACTGTACTGCACTGGTCAAATCAAAGCCTTGAACATCGTCGCCGAGTTGCAAGCTTGTCGGATTTTTATCAGTCGCATTTCGGGGAGTGTGCGAAGGAATTACATGATCTAATTCCGCCTAGCTCGTTTCATCATCGGACTACCAGACGTATGGCGTTGCGCTATCGGTACATGGTGGATATCCTACCCATACGCACAAAACGTTTTGGAAATACTTTTATTATGCGTATAGCTAAGGAGTGGAATTCCCTGCCGGAATCTGTGTTTCCCGATAGCTACAATCTAGGGATATTAAAGTCAGGAGTGAATGGGTTAATTATAGACAAGCGTGATTCACCGTCGATCCCATCATCGCTTACCATCAGGTGAACTAGTGGTCAAGCGCGAGCCTATAGGCAATATAAATCCGACCAAGTGCGACAGAATGGCGAGCGGTACCGTGTGTAATATTACACGAACCATTTGGAGCCACTTTTGACACCCCCATAACTCAAAAACTATTTCACATAAACATATCAATTTTGGGTCATATATTAAGACTTGCGAGATGCCTACAAATTTCATAAGCACACCTGAAACAGTTATTTAGGTAGTAACGTCCTAAAATCGTCATTTTTATCACCAAAAGTTGGGTGAATACAAAGGAATAAAACTGAAACTAGTAAATTTTAATCATTTTATTATAATTTTGCAATAAATTGATTCTAATAGGAACACTTACTTATAGTGCCTGTTATCTAAAAATCAGCAATCAAAATTGATGACTGCCGGTCTTTATGTGGATTTTAAGGTCTTCAGGTGAATATATAACGAGTGGAATTCCCCCCCCTATTTTTTTTTTAAATCCTAACATATCAGTTTTAGTATTTATAACTACTTATAACTAAGAATATAGTCAGACTTATAATTCGTATTTAGAATTAATAGTATAATAATATTTTTAAAGAAGACCTGCCTGAAGTAAGCCAAGATGAAATCGAGGCGGCTCTCAAACAGCTTAAAAATGGAAAAGCCCCGGGCGAGGACGGGATTACAACCGAGCTCCTGAAAGCGGGAGGAAGCCCGGTATTGAAGGAGCTTGGGGAGCTCTTTAACTCTGTCCTGTTCTCTGGCGAAACTCTATTGGCGTGGTAGAGGAGCGTGGTCGTTCTTTTCTTCAAAAAGGGTGACAAGACCCTTTTGAAGAATTACAGACCCATTTCGCTTCACAGTCACGTTTATAAGTTGTTTTCGAGAGTCGTCACGAATCGACTAGCGCGAAGACTCGACGAGTTTCAGCCACCGGAGCAGGCCGGGTTCCGAGGAGGATATAGCACCATAGACCACATCCACACAGTGCGGAAAATTATACAAAAGAGTATAATCGGCCCCTGTGTTTTGCTTTTGTGGACTACGAGAAGGCTTTTGAGTCCATCGAAACTTGGTCTGTTTTGGAGTATATGCAGCGATGCCAAGTTGGCTGGCGATACTTCCAAATGCTGAGATGTCTTGATGAAAACGCAACAATGACCGTCCAAAGTCAGGACCGTACAAAAAGTAAAGATATCCCATCAAAAACATAAATTTGAAAAAGAGAAGCAAGTTTTTTTGACATTTTTATTATTTTTATGCAGTTTTTTATTGTTTGCCATTTTGAAATTTTAAATAAAATTGTTGTGATTAAATAAATTTTCGTAATTGTTCATGGATATTCACTTCCAAAATATTTGCACGCCATAGTATGTGGCAAACATGTCCGAACTTTTTGTATATTTTTTTAATGTTATCCTGCATGAACGTATTGTTTATTCTTGCATGTGTGTTTGAGCAAATAAACATATATTTATCTTTAATACTAAGAATAAACGCGATTGTTGACTACGACGACAAAAGAATTGAGATCTAAATGGGTGCCAAGTTCTGTATCCTGAAATTTATTTAAAAGAACATAAAACAAAATTAATTTAAAAACAGAATTTCTTGCTATTCCTGCTACAACAATATTTGCTATTTTAAAATACAACCTCTAAAATTTGAAAAGTCGAATTATTTACATAAAGCAGATAACTTTGGATAAATTGTAGCTCAAGATTTGATTCGGACCGAAATTTCTCGGTTTCGGATCGGACGCAGTGCGTAACCGCTCTTACGGATAGATTTTTATTTCAGATATCCGATAATTTCGGTTAAGGCCGTACCCTGACCAAAAAATCTTGAGCATTCCTAGTGCCCTAGCGGCACACTGGTGGCGTATGAATTTACAATAGTGAATACGCCCAGATTTTAGAATAAAATCTTTATAAAATCGAATATTGGTCTTTTGAAAAAACAAAAAGATACAAAATGTTCGTTATCAAATTGTCTATCCATTAGTGTTAGTACAAGAATTAATTAATGAACACTTTACGAGGAGATGCATGCTATCAATCAATAATTCTCATTTTATGGTTTTGTTGGAAGGAGATTAGTGAAACATACACTTCTTTAAAAAAAAAAGTATTCTACCATTTTGGAATCAATATTATGTATAAATTTAATGTAGTTTTGTTAATTGATATTTATTTTTAGATAACGAGTAGATAGCTCTTAAAAACTGCACAATAATGGCTTGCGCGGCGTTTTGCTCGGTGAGGCGCCTTAAGGATACGGCGTTCCTTAATATCCCTGCAAAATACTGCCACAAACCGTAGCCACAAAAACGAAAAGTTTCATTTAAAAAACTTCAAACAACATCACATCTTTTCCTCAACGCTTATAACTCTGCAATCCTAAATTCCTAGCTGCCGTGACCCGTAAGGAGCTGTCGAAAGTGGTTCACATTGAAATTGTAAAAGTTCGTAATAAAGGTAACTTTACGACCCTTAGCGGAGGGGGGTCGGCACTCAGCTATCTGATAGCGTTTAATTTTTTTTTAACCTAATTCTGTTGTTGTTAGTGGTATGTTTGGTCGATAAAAATATATTTTTTATTTCTTACTAAATAATATGTTTAAGCTGTAGGCAGAAATTTTAACTCATATTTGTCCAGGGGGTCGATGCCCCCCTGGCCCCTGAATAAATGCCATTAAGTTAAAATTATAGATATTGGTGTTAGTAAAAAGTTCTGGACATATATGGGTTCCCTTCATCTGTTTTAATTATGCATACAATAGTAAAACAATAGACCGGCATCAAAATCTGATAAGGCCACAGATGAGCGCTTTGAATCTCTAAAAACGTATTTATCTTCTAGGTGATAGATAAGTTAAAATGATGACGATGAAGACGATGTGTTGGAAGGCCTCCCACTAGATGGACCGAAGACCTGGTTAAGGTTGCGGGCACAGACATAAATCTAAATAGATAACGCAAGTCCCTCCATCTGTATGAAAACCAAGCGTTTACCGTTTGTACTTTTTCACAAACAATTTAAAAACAAGTTTACTTACCAATGAAAGAAAACATTTCCAATGCCTCGGCCAACTTTTTCTATGCATTCTTTACAGCTCAATATGGCATTATTCTAGATTTCGGTGGATTTCCGGTGCCGATAATGCTAAGTGAAAAGCTCAGATTACGATCATTTGTCGTAACTTTAGTTCGTTTTTTGGCACGCGAAGTACATACTCGTATAAACGCGTCATCTAGTTAGATTTATGTCTGTGGTTGCGGGAATGCGTTGGATGTGAGACGCACGGGATTGGTCAATGTGGCGACGCTTGGGGGAGCCTTATGTCCAGCAGTGGACGTCAAATGATGATGATGATAGATAAGTAGTATGTATTTTATTTCTTGTTTTACTTACGTTATTTATTATTGATTTCTTGTTATTTGCATTAATTATTGTTTTTTATACATATTGTGTTTGTAAAGTGTTGCAATAGTGTAATTGGCTCCGGCCGTTCTATTTCAATAAAATAAATAAGTTTTTTTACCCGACTGCCGAAGGAGGGTAATGTGTTTATTAGACTATGTATGTATGTTTGTTCCTATGTGGCGTTCCAGAGACCAAACGCGTTCGCCGATTTTGATGATTCTTACGTCAATCGATTCGTCTTAACCTTGCGAGTATCACAGACTACATTAAAATTTTATAATAGAAAAATGGCGGTGTTTGGACGCCATATTGTGAGGACCCAATTTTTTGTTAACTTCCAAACCCATCGTGTGGGGTATCAAAGTAAAGGATTTGAAAAGTTGATTTCAAAAATATACAACACTTATATGTTTAAATGTACCTAATTTGAAACACAAGATTGAATAAAAAGTTATAAATAAAAAAGTTAATTCAAAAAATCAAAAAACCCGACTGCTTAAAAAGCGAAATAAAAAGATTTAAACATGATGAAAATCATGCTGTGTAGTCGGAGGATACATCTGGTTTTGTTCAGCCAGCTCGCGAATAAGTATGTATCCTCCGACTGCACAGCATGATTTTCATCGTGTTTAATCTTTTTAGTTCGTTTTTTTTTTTAATTTACTAGTACCTAGGTATCTAAAAACTAATTTCTTATTAAACTCACTTTTCGCCCGAGGCTTACATAAAGACGCTCAATCATTTTAATAGAGGAATCTAATATTTTGGGCTAAAGATGTCCAGGAACTTTTTTCAAATAATTAGGTACTGTTCCCTCACGTAAAGAGGAGGCCTGTGTCCCAGCAGTGGGAACATTAAAAGGGCTCACGATGATAATGATGTCAAAATAATTAGTTACCGTGTACGTAAATATTCAAACTTTTTCTCGATCTTATAAGTCATCTCCTGGATAAATAACAGGTTCTGATGCCATCATTATAAACCTATCGGTCTGATCAACAAAAAAAAAAAACATTACATAGGGGGGATGCGTAAGGGATAGATGTTTATGACTTGTATACGTCTGTCCCTTTTTAAAAACTTTTATATAACTTGCAATGTATGTGTGTGTGTTCGGGTCAAATATTGCAACTGAATTTTAAAGCAGTTATCCTCCACCGATTAAGATGAAATTTTGCATAAACGTTTGGTTTGGATTACAATGCATGGTTAGCTAAGTGACGTCATTCTAAATCCAATATGGCGGACTAGTAATTTTTTTGTGCACTGTCATGATATGGGTATCAAATGAAAGGGTTTGCTGTCGTTTTGAAGTATACGAAAAAAGCTGGTCAAACAAATATTTTTTAATGAATATTTTTATTCACAGTTAAACGATGATAATTTTGACACGTCATGGTACGGCGGCATAAAAGGTAAGGAAGAGGTATCTGCCTATAGTACGCACTCACATATTTCTACAGTTATGTTAAGTTCCATGTCTTGTGAATACAGGCACGAAGCCAGACGCCGGATTGCTATTAACATATTCCAGATGGGAATCCAATAACACTGGGCATAAAACCACTAGCAATTGCAACAAGAAACAGTAAATCAGCAGTCAATGCTGTAATTTTTACACTAATATTATAAAGGCGAAAGTTTGTGAGTGTGTTTGTATGTTTGTTACTGCTTCACGCTCAAATGGTTAGACGGATCTGGGTGAAATTTGGCACAGAGATAGATTATAGTCAGGTATAGCACATAGGTTACTTTTTATCCCGGGAATATTCTCCCTTGGGATAATTATCGACATTCTCGCGGGCGAAGCCGCTGACAGAAGCTAGTCACACTAGTTAAACTCCATTTGAAATAACATTAGACATGTTTCCAAATCTTTTACAGTCCATTCAACCGATTTTGAGTTCTATCCCGTAAATATAAGGATGACATAAAAAGCATAAATCTGTTACCAAAACCAACTGTTTACTACAGGTACCATTTGTCGTATTACAAATGCAATAGAAATCCAAATCGGTTGAACGGGCTGTAAAATGGGCTGATTTAAACGTCTAATGTTATTGCAAATGGAGTATAGGTATACAGGCGAAAGTTTGCGAATGTGTTTGTATGTTTGCTAGATGGATCTGGATGAAATTTGGCACAGAGTTAGATTATAGACTGGAATAGCATATAGAATACTTTTTATCCCGGGAATATGATCCCTCTTGATAATTTTAGACTTTCACTCAGGCGAAGCCGCTGCCATAAGCTAGTAGTTCATAAGTCAGCAGGATATTTATGATTAGATTTCATGATATTTGTTTTCATCTTCTTATCTTAACGAGTTCGAACTCCGAAGTATATTTTGAATCTTGTGTAACTCAATCAATCAAAGTAATTTATTGCAGCTCAAAACGGCACCCCTTTTCTAAGTAGGCAAACAAAAAAAAGGGGAATTCTGTGAAGCTTTCATGCAGATTTAAGTGTATAAAGACGCAAAAAGAGATAGAAACTGGTAGGAAGAGGAACAAATCGACGATTCCTTTCTTCGGCAGCCGTTTTAAGGGGATTAAGGGATTATTTCAGGTGAACGAGTGGCTCCAAACTGCAGCGAATCTTTATGAAGTAAGGTTTTACTCGCGGCTTTGCTTGTATTATTTGTCATCATCATCATCTTTTCAACTGCAAGACGTCCACTGCTGGACATAGATCTCCCCCAATCGTCGCCGCACTGGTCGGTTCTGTGTGTCTCGCATCCATCGGATTCAAGCAGACTTCACCGGGTCTTCGGTCCACCTGGAGGGAGGCCTTCCAACGCTGCGTCTTGCGGTACGCGGTCGCCAGAACTTTCAGGGTCAATGGTCCACCCGTTTTGCAAGCAATATGCCCTGCCACTGCCACTTTAATTTGGAATGGCTTGTGTAATTTATATGATGGTTTAGAAAAATCACTAAAATCGATTAACACAAAGGTTCGCACAGACGGGGGCGACGCGACAAAGAAAGAAAACACATTTATTTGACAGAAGGCACTAGAGCTTAGACCAAACAACAATAATATAAAAGAGAGAAAACAATTTAAAAGCCAACCTTCTTTCCTATAAATTAATCTACGGATAGGAACATCACCTCTTCCCAACTATGTTAGACTGGCCTTCCAGTCTACCCGGATGCATCCGATTACCAGTATTTGAGTACCAGCATAGCAAATGCCATGACCTAGTTACTGGGTAACACGATAGGTACGACTGGGTGAAACCGTTCCTCGGATATGAAAAAAATCTATGAAAATACGTGGTTTCATCGTTGTCGCATTATTAAGTAGCACCTGTCTGTGCGAGCCTAAACAATTCAATTCAAACTCGACCATTTTGTAAGTAATATATGTGTTCCGATCTACTTTTATAACCCCGACAGTTTGTACAACAAAATCGTCTGTAATAAGTGGCTCCACCCCCAATTATATGCCAAAAACTGGGAAATCATTTTACAAAAGCGAAGGCTATTAAGGTCTAAATTATTTAATACGACGATTATGTTCTTGGCCAAAAGTTGAAGCAGTTTTTCTGGTCCTTCCGTCTTAGACTCGAAGGACCATTTTTCCGGGAATAGAGTCCTGAGATATTCTGGTTAACGTCTCTTAATTGTCTCTTATAATTAAGTAGAAGTCCCGAAGTAGGTGAACTTAAGGTCCCAGATGCGTAAAATTGTCTAATTAGAAAAAGTATTAAAGACAATTTGGAGTTTATCCAATATTTAACTTCAGGGTACTTCGGGTGCTCCAATGTTATTAAGACTGCCACGCTATTAAACGCGGGAACTGCATTTGGAAGAGGAAATGGTTCTATAAGTCGTTCCAAATCTTGATAGAGTAATCTTGAATTTGAATCTAATTGCGGTTGAATACAGTTTTTTAGTTTAAGGTCAAAAGGTAGAAAACAATCTCTGAGGGTTTTTTTATTTATTTAGCTTTCCATGTCGGAGTTCATTTTTCCCGGTAGCTACAATCTAGGTGTCTTTAAGTCAGGAGTGAATAGGTTACTTCTAGGTAAGCTTGCTTCAGGTCATGGTACGGAGCGAGAGGGCATGGGAAGCTGTCACCTCCTTCTGCGAAGCAGTAATTCTCGCAAAGGAGGAGTCAGAACGCGTGAGGGAGACGCAACGGAGACGACCTCACGCCCCTAGCTACCGCAGGAGACGCCCTGGGCGTCGGGAGTCGCAAGCCGATTCCCGGCCACCGTAGGCGCGGGCTTGCGGACGGCGAGTAAAAAAAAACGTCGACAATTATCCCAAGGAAACATGCTCTCGGGATAAAGTATGTTATGTCTTAAATCAGGACATGACCTACCTGTCTGCCAAGTTTCATCTAAATCCGCATTGTAACCAACAAACAGATGGACACAGTTACTTTTGCATTAACAATATTATATTATACTAGATGTTCCCAGCGGCTTCGCTCCCGTGGACCACCCCACTGGACCCGTTTTTGAGATTAAAAATATCCTGTTACTCAGAAATAATGTAGCTTTCTAATGGTGAAAGATTTTTTTAAATCGGTCCAGCAGTTTCCAGGTTTCAGGTACAGAGCCTATTGGGTACAAACAAACAAACAAATAAAAAAATCTTTCCTTTATATAATATTATATATAGGTATATAATATATACATTACTATTATCATATTATTATTAGTATTAGTTTATTAGTATAGACTAGCTTCTGCCAGCTGCTTCGCCCGTGTGAAAAGTGTTTTATCATCCCAAGGGAACATTATACCGGAATAAAAAGTAGCCTATCTGCTATTCCAGACTATAATCTATCTCTGTGCCAAATTTCATCCAGATCTACTCTTCTGGCGTGATTGAGTAACAAATATACATCCAAGACCACATCCGTCCAAACTTTCACATTTTTACATATATACCCTGGTCTCTTGTAGTTTAGGTAGGCAGAAACTACAGCACACACCTGTAGCCTTATTTCGTAATGAAGTCGGCAAGGCAAAATGCAAAGATTATGAAAAATCGACCAATCACATAGACGGAAATACAAATCTCGTATGTGATTCGTCGATTTATTCGGCAAGCCAAATCCATTACGCAATAAGCAACAGCTTACTGAGCGTGTTCGCGGACAGATGGGACTATCCACTGCTTCGTCACTGGATGCGCTTGCACACTGCCTTGTGAGCAGTGGACAGTTCCTCCGCGTCAAATTTTAATGTGTTGCCTCTTTTGTGTTGTCACTGGTTATTGTTTGTATCTTTTTATGTGTTGTAATTGTTTTCTTCATTGTATTTTGTGTTGTTTATTTAGTACTGTTTATTGAAAGTATTGTTTTTTGTATATTTCATTCTATGTTTTGTAAGTGTACTTATGGACAGAAAGTCTGAAAATAAACAATAATTTTAATTTAATTTAATAAGGCTGCTAGTCTTTCTGAAGATCATAAAGTGAAAAATTAAATATAAGCCCCTATTTCTCTTACGAAGGAAAGTGCAAAACTCAAGGTTACATAACCCCAGAAAATTCCTTCCACGATTGAAAGTTGTGTAACTCAATATTTTCTCCTAAAACTAAGCTGTATGCTGAAAACGTTCCGTAGGCGACATTGCGTCATCGTCCGAACGAGGCTTCACTAACAAACTTTGATTTTATTTCAAAAACTGAGGGATTCCAAGAAAAATCGTGGAGGGTGCCGGAGGTTAGGGAGGGTGGGGTTCTCTCGTTATTTTCACTTTTCCCCGTTTATTGCTACAATAAATAACATTAGGTTTATGATGCGTGTATAAAATACCCCGGTTCGGGGCGCGCGAACCTGAATTTTTAATTTTCTACCTCACGTTTTGTGGAATTAAGAATTGGTTGTTTAAGGGCTGTTCTGTATTGGAGCGTAGGTTTTCATTAAGCTTGGGTAGCCATTTATTGATGTGTGAAAGGAGTTTCTGGAAACATAAAAATAACCCGAAAATTGGTTTAAGTTTATACCCTCGAGAAGCTCGTGGGTAAGTACTTACATATCTGTATCTTGATCTGGCTTGCATTTGCGATTGGAGCAGGAGATATGGGCTTATGGTCAACCCTGAAAAAAGACGCAAAAGACGCAGGTAATTGTAGTGGGCAGTTCTGGAATGGTTTCTAGGATCGACTGGACGTCTCTTCCCCAAGTTCTTATTTAAATTAAGTAATTGCCTTCAGTGAAAAAGTTAAAATCTTGGGGACATTCATCGACAAGAACTTCTCTTGGACTGCTCAACAGCAAGAAAACAGCCGCAAATTGTTTGCATCTGCTGCAACTTTGAGAAGACTGCGTAATTTTCTTCCGACTACCACTAAGATTGCGCTTACACCATCTCTTCTTCTTCCCATCCTTGATTATGCTGATGCCAGCTATCTTGATCTTACTTAAGAACAACTCGATAAAGTTGAGCGGCTTCGAAATTTTACTTTCAGATCGGCTTCCAGTCTAATCGGAGTTGAACACCAGTATAGTGACTGTCTGACAACCAGAGCTGCGCAAAATATATGATTTCATCATTATCATCTTCATTTCAGCCGAAATACGTCCGACTGCTGGACATAGGCCTCCCCTAAGCGTCGCCACATTGACTGATCCCATGCGTCTCGCATCCAGCGCATTCCCGCAACCTTAACCAGGTCATCGGTCCACCTAATGGGAGACCTTCCAACGAATACATGATTTGCTTTAATTAAAATACAAACTACAAAATACTATCTCGCATGTAATTAAAATACGATATACAAAATATTTGTAAGTCGTGTGTGTATTTGAAATACAAATTACAGTATTTTAACTATTTTTATTTAAAACACAAATTACAAAATACAGTCCATCATCCATCGTGACATTCATTCATTTATTAAACTTAACTAATACATAGAAATTTCGTGAAAATAACGGTTTGAGATGAACAAGATACTTGACAATATCAACTACGCGGTCGCCATTTTGCTTACGAAAGCTATTGAGCGCTATTTTCTGCAGAGCGCATACAGATCGCTATGTGTATTTATGATCCAATTTATTTTGAAGGCAAAAGTATTTAAAATAGAAAGAAAGAAAGAAAGAAAAAACGTTTATTTGCGCCAGGCACGACGCATACCATAAAAAAAAACAAGGAAATTTAAAATACAAATACAGAGTATGCGTCACAACCACGCAAAACGGTCATCGCTCAGCATAATGCTGGGACTCGCGTGCAAGACAGAGCCACAGCGCTGGTTTTCAGCGATAGCCGGTGTCGACTGGGTGACGCCGAAACAATGTAACCTAAAGGGCAAGTGACGGAGCGAACATGTTCTATTTATAAACAATAACAAATAAATATGTAAAAAGAAATACAAAACACAAGTGTCCAAAACAAAAGTACTAACAACACACACACACACACACACACACTTGTAATACTAACTACATACCTCAGCGTCAGGTATTTGAAGACATTTTTAAGAAGAAATTGAATTACAATATGTATTTGTATTTTAATTACAAGTAATTCACATACTGCCTAACCATGTGTACAACCCAATAATAAGGGAAACACTATACCTCTTAGCAAGACTGTTGCCACATTTTCTAGCTTCGAACTACCCGTAGCGACTGTGAAAGATCTTCAAACAACAACCGGGTCCAACTGCTTAACGTGCTATTCGAGACACGGATGGGCCTCGGTTTGTAATGCTTGGTCACCCATCCAGGGACCGGCCGAAAAGAAAATTATTTTTCGCTTTTTGGTGTTTTGTTTTGCCGTCGTTCTAATATTTTGTTACAACGTTTATTTATTTGGTACCTTATAATATAAGGTAATACGCATTATTATGGATATCTTACAAAATAATCGTCAGATCTTGATCGAATTTAAATGAGAAGCACATCCACCACCACCAGCTTTCAATTAAAAAAATAATCATCAAAATCTGTTCATTATTCGCGGAGTAACCGCGTAACAAACATACAAAAACTAAACTACAATCGAATTGAGAATCTCCTCCTTTTTGAAGTCGGTTAGAAATAGGTAACAATAAAAGACAATTTCCGATGATTTGTGAGGAAATGTCAGATAACCCGACTGTCCTCAAAAGCTTGTCAATTCCGTTCGTTTATTTGATTGAAATCTTCTTTTCTAAGAAACCGGAGATTGATATTTATTTTCAAAGAAACATTTTCAATCTGAATGATTCCTACAATAACATAAATAAAACACCAATGCTTGTTCCTCGAAAGGTTAAAAAGAGGTTTAAGTGTGCCTGTCTATACCAATATTATAAAGAGTAAAGATCTTTTTGTTTGTTTGTTTATTTGTACCGAATAGGCTCCGAAACTGCTGGACCGATTTTAAAATTTCTTTCAACTTTAGAAAGCTATATTATTCCCGAGTAACATAGGTTATAAATTATTTTCAAAAACATTAGAGTAAGAATAATGTAACCCAAAGTAGCAAAATTTTGCCTATAAAATTCATTATTTGGTAGTGGCAAGGTATGATGGTAGGTAGGGTAGATAGGTAGGTGATAGGTAGATAGATAGCCAGTTGACGGGAGCGAAGCCGCGGGGGTCAGCTAGTATTTCATATGCACCCACATTTTCTAGCTATTGTTTAGGTGCTATGTACGGGCGTGCTTATTGCTATGAACCGGACACAAGTCCACAAGGTGCCTGGCTGAAGGTTCTTGTTTAGTCTCCACAGGAAAGCTCGGCGAAACAGTAGGCAAATATTTTGATTTCACGCCACTACGCCACTACTTACTAAAAAAAAAAACAATTACACAAGTCAAGGCTGGCAATATCCAAAATTCATAAATCATATTAGTTTCTGAATGAAAAAATTGTGTTGTAATCAATGTGATGTTTCTTCAATTGTTTTTGTTTTAATTTTAATTGACATGTCTCGCAATATTTTTTTTATTATAATTTATTTTTGTCATCTTATTTTACGATTGACTGTGACCACATTTTTTTTTTAAAAGAAACGTTGCCCCACACTAGGAATTCCTTCCTGTATCGTGGGTGCGTTTACAAACATATAAACTCACATACACAACTATCTGTAGGTCATACAAATATTTGTTCCGTGCGGGAATCGAACCCGCGACACGCAGCGCAGCAGTCAATCGCTCAACCACTGCGCCAACCGTGCGTATTATTAGTGACTACTCTGTATTATTGTTTTAACTCTCTTATTGTGACATCCAAATACTAAATGAATATATATTTATCATTTTACATTTACAATAACTTAAAGACATCCAAATGCTGAATGATTATGTAGTTGACATTTAATATTTATATACTTACTTAAACTAATTACAAAATAGAATTTATAATTAGAAATCAAATGCATCTATGTGTAATAAATGTAATTGAATTTAAGGTTAGGTTATTAAGTTACCAATTGTTGTCGTTTAATATGTACTTTGCATGGAATTAAAATAAATAAAGCTTTATTATTATTATTTTATTATTTATTATACTTACTTAACTCATTGACATTACACTGTTAAATTTAATTGTTGATATAATAGAGATATTTTATTGATTTATAGTGATATTATATTCGGGAATGTGTAACTATATACTGTAACTAAGCTTCTGGTTTATTTTATTGCTTGTAATCATTTAATTTAACAGTAATTATTTATATTTGAAAGGGCAAATCAAACAAATCATATTTGTGCGACTCATGGCAAAACATAATGGTCTCGTTAATTTTTGTAACATCTCACACACTGTGTAACCTATGTTTAACAAATAAAATTCTGATTCTGACCCAACCCAATACGTGGCTGTGCCGGAAATCGAGATCAGCGGGTTATGCATGCCTAATGTGACAGACTTGAGACACACATTTTTATCACAGTTTGGGAGCAAAAACCGTGATAAAATATGTGACTCAAGCCTATCACAGAAGCCGTGCTGCGTGCCCGGCACGGTCTCTAGACAAATATTCTATTAAACCTCACGATTTTTGAAAAGTACAAAATCTACAAGATTGACCTACGCTACCAAAATGTCACGAGGTCAATTCCAAACTTTTCAGGGTTCCGTAGTCGACAAGGAACCCGTGTAGTTTTGCCATATCCGTCTGTCCGCCCGTCCCCAGCTTAGCTGAGAGACTCTTAGTACTATAAATATTAATCACGCCGACAAAGTGGTAAAAATCATGTTATTTTTTATGTTACCTCCTGTACACGTAAAGTGGGGATTTTTTTTCGTCTATCCCATGGTGAGGGGTATCATTGGATACGTCATTCAAAAGTATTACGGACATTTTTTTTAATTTTTGACGATATCACTGAAAAGTTTGTTTAATTACCCAGAATCTCATAGTCAGCGCTTACTATCACAAGACCATGAAATACGTTAGATTGACAACCGCTATCGAAATATTACGCAAGTCTACGTAACCTACTTCGTTGGTGCAGAAGTCGAAGAGGTCAAAGTTACGTTTAGCATCCTACAAACTCCAGAAAAAACTTTTAGAAAACAAATTAGATTTGAGATTTATTCCACGTCTCCTTTGTAGTTAAGTCCTCTTCTAATTGTAGAACAACATTAGAACTAAGATTTTTTACAGCAAAGTGAATTTAATTATTAACAGCGAAGGCCCGGTAAGGTGGGACGCACACGTAAAGGCCTCTTAGGGCCGTAAGTGGCTGTTGTAGGGCCGTATGACGATATGGCGCGGCTATAAGAGAGGGTATGTCGTACACTGGATTGAGGCTTTTAAGGTGAATAAAAAGAAGATATTCTGAATGAAAAGACGCATTTCTTGGCCGTTTTGCTTCTTTCGTCAGTTCCTCTTTCTGACGGACCGACTCCTTGATGTTTCTATAGTGGTTTGAGTGTAATAATGCTTTGAATTTAAGGAAAACTAGTGTCAGTCATAAAAAAATAGAAAAAATTAAGGAACTGAAAACCGAAAAATAAATAAGAGTCGTTTTTAGCTCGTAGAATAAATATTATTAGACACTCGAATAGGCAATTTTGAGTCGGGGCGAACACTTCACACAAATTTCACTTTACGTCATTGTTTTGCTTGTTTGCAGGCTCTAAATACCTAACTCAGTTGTAAAGCCTTCTGTACACACATGCCATAGAAAAACTAATATCCAAGTCACTAAACATTTCAAATTCACTCACAATTTCTGAGATCATATAGCAAATCTAGCAACATGTGGGTGAAATATGGGTGAATTTCTGCCTGACCCTTCGGGGAAAACAGGCGTGGTGTTATAATAAATAAATAAAAAATGTTGTTTCTGAGATCTGTTCTAACTTAGTTTAGAAAGTTAAGCTTCTAATTTCTTCATTCTAGTGTCCGTTCCCCTTTCAACAAAATAGGCTCCGTGGGTGGTACCATTCAGGCCCCGCGGACTCAAGCTTAAACGCTTTATAGCCAAACTGTCGCTGGAATTGTTAATTATTTTCGCGAACCCCTCTGCTAATCCCTGTTCGGATCGCCCGTAATGATACCTACGTCACTTGATAACGAATAATCTTGGATCGGAGATTTGGATATTTTGGTCCTTCGAGCCGGGTTTGTAGTTTTAATATTTGAGGGGATTCGGATCCGTCGGTCTTTATGGGTTACTGAAATTATGATATTCAAATAGATATAAATAACTACAGGTAACCAAGATTGTATGATGGATAATTAATTACAGTTTGTTTTTTTAACAGATACGGAAGCATTGGTAGATCTTTGTGAGTTCATGATATAATCTTTAAGTGTGGAAATTTCTGACAGCATCTGTCTTTCCTACCACCTAAAACCATTAAGTCTTCAAAGCAAGAGTTAATACGCATCTTTTGGGAACGCTCGTTCCCTCCATCACCTTCTATCAGGAGAGATTTCTAGAAATTATAAAAATCGTAGATGTAATAAACGGTGGAACACAGACAGGTTTCATGAAAAATAAAAAATGCAAGCATCATAAAAGTTGTACTTGTATCACAAAATCTCTCCTATTAACCTACATAGTTTTACCAAACAACCACATTCTTGTTCCCTACATGTGAAAGAAATAATCACCTAATAGGGAAAACGGGAAAATGTATATCTTGCCACCCTTTTCCCCGTGTATAGTTTTCCCGATTTGTGCTAAATTACATTTAAATTAAGTGTTAATGATAATTTAGACTTGTTTACAGTTAATTGTATAAACTTTTGGGTAAGTTATTGTTTTGGTGTTGTATTCCTATTAGGAAAACTTTGTCAGTTTTCTGATATTGAAATTAGCTATTTGTTTTTGTATAGTGTATCAAAAGCCTTTTGATTAGTACGCTTAAAGTTACGAATAAGTTTCTAGACTCAATTAATTAGCATATTCAAACAATTGGTTGTCTATCTATAATTGATTATTCTCTTCTTCTTCCCGTGTCTATGATAAACAGACTCTTCTTAGTTAAATACCTAGCCTGGCGCAATATTCAGCCACTGCAACGTCTCACTGTAACACTTACGATACTAATTCTTGTCTATCGCTGTGCCACAAGGTTAAAGAAAACATGGCCGCCCCGTCAATCCTGGCGTCGCACCGTGTTGGCAGAACCGACGAGCATCTGAATGACGTGGAGCGAGGTAACGCATGAAGCTCAAGATTGATTGCGATAGAGGACTACCGTGGACGCCCTTTGCCCCATTCAGGGGTCATAGGATATTAAGTCATAGCGGCGCCGCAAAGGCATACACATTGCTGTAGAAAAGTTGTTTCTGACCGCCGTTAAATTTTTCAAATCGTCCATCTTCATACAGAAGCTTCAGTTTTCCAGAGCTGCTTTTTAAAAATATCTTCACTCCCAGAATCACCTCTCTCTTTCCAACTCTCGCCATCCCATTCCAATTCTCATTACAATATCACAACTTCACCTATAAGATCATAATTTCTTGTGAAAAATCCCCAAGTTTTAACCCCCCGCTGTGGGGGCCAGTTTAAACAAGTTGCCTTCGCCAGATGGCGTTCGGCTATTCAAATTTTCTTGTTTTATTAAAAAAAAGTTCGCACTTGACCCCGAAACCGTTTTAACTCGAGTTCTTTAAGCACCTTCTTAGTAATGTAGCCGGGTAATTGTATTTTAATAGCTACGATTTTAGAAGAGAAATTGCTGTTTCAAGCTCTTTTAAAATTTGTGTCAATCGCAGTGGTGATAGCCGTTTTGTTTTATTTTCATAGGCGAGAGAGAAGATAAATGCTAATTCGTCGTAAATTCTCGATAAGGCTTTGGTTGTGAGCTAAAATTATTTATTTTTGGGAAGTTTTAAATCTCTCAAAGCTTTGTGTAGATGTTTTTACTTCAACTGCTAACAATAGGTTAATTGATACTGTCGTACTAACCTATATACGCAAAAGTAACTTTGTCTGTTTCTTTGTAACCTTTTGCCACTAAGCGACTTAATGAAATTTAACTTAATTTAGCCTAGAATCTGGAGGAGGACATATTATCAAAATTTTCATCAAAACATTAGGTGAGCGAAGCCGAAAGTTAGATGTAATAAAATTCTAGTCAACTGGAGAACATAAGTAGGTCAATGACAAACACCTTATTTAATAAAGGCAGTTTTATCACATTAACATACAAAAACCACTGAAAAAATACAATAAGCAGAAAAGACAAAAAAAAACGTCGCGAATTTAACGAAGCATATAAATAAAGCACACTTAGACAATAATGACGAAGCTTCTCATTTTAAAATCCTGACGGATGCCCTCCGTAGAACCCGTATTGTTTTGAATTTTTCAGAAAGGACGAAATACATTATCATTATGGGGTACTAAGGAAACAATCGTCCGCCTCGTTGCCATCGCAGTGAGAGGGTTGGCCGTGTCAAACAAAAATATGGATGCCTTTTGTTTCGAGAAAATTAAAAAAAAACGTGATTTGTTTTTGAGTTATTTCTGCTGTGTTGCAAAGTATTTGAGGTAAAGTGGGTTAATTTATGCTGTTTCTTATTTTAGTTGATTAAGTAACATTTTTTTAGTACCTGTTTTTGTTAGTTACTATAACTGATACTTGATTAGGTAAATCGATGAACGCACACGATTTAACTAAGGCAATAATTTCGTCCTCGTTGTCAGTAGTCGCAAGCTGTGAATGAGACTCAGGGATCGTGGGTTCGATTTCGATCGATCGGGTAAAGAGTTATTGGGTTTTTCCACCACCATGGAATTCCTCAGTAGCACCCCGAAGTCTGGACGTGTACCCGGTTGATGGTAATAGGTCCGGCTACCCCTGGGACTTAAACATAACCTGCTGTATATTGGCGCGAAACCATTAGTTGATTTAGTGTTTCTGTTTTAATTTTTAATATTGTGACATTCTGTTGACAGCTAATAAGAATTTTATTTGACCATTTCCTTTCTTATTATTTAAAATGTTGCGATATTCGGTTCAATTTATATTAAGCTTTAATTTGATCAAATCCTTTAAAAAAATCTTTTTTACAAAAAAATACTACCGACTTCCAACTAAAAACACTACAAAGTGAAAAATAACTTTCTTTTTCGAAGTCGGTGTCTTTGGTAGGTACCAATTTTTTTCGTTATGGACACCGACTTCGAAAAAGAAAGTTATTTTTCACTTTGTAGTGTTTTTAGTTGGAAGTCGGTAGTATTTTTTTGTAAAAAAGATTTTTTATTTTTTACTTTTTAGTTGTTCCTATTAAGCAACTTGCTTTAGTGAGGTAGTAATGCCAGAATAGATTAACTGAATGCCATGAAACTTGATCATAACCTGTGAAATGAAAGTGTTTCAAGGTGAACTGTACACATCTGTGTACCCCTTTAGAGCGTACTGGCGTGATGTTATGTTATGAAATGGTATAAACAATAAAAAGACATGCGGTTGCAGCAATCCCGAGAGATTTGCCTTCATTTATTGAAGAGTTCTGCTGTATATCTCCGAAGTTCTTCATCAGATCTTCACCAAATTAAAATGGGACCAATTTCGAAACATATTCTAAAAATCAAAAAAAGAATTTTCAAAATCGGTCCACAATTGACGGAGATATCGGTGAACATACACAAAAAAAAAAAAAAAAAAAAAAACAAACATGAAGTCGAACATAGAACCTCCTCCTTTTTTGGGAAGTCGGTTAAAAATGAAGGGACTTCCAGTTGACATTTCGCTCATTTGGAGAAACATCGACGTAATTGTAGGTACCCGATACATTTTTATTTATTTATTCGAATATCAATTTAAATATTCAGCTTTAATGAAAAGCACATAAAACTACATTAGTGTAGCCACATTTTAAGTAAAAAAATAGGCAAGAGTCATCTTAACGAGACGGTAAGTCTTTACAAAAAAAAAACACCTTAAACACTCTCCTGTAAAATTTGAAAAATTGCAATTACGTCGATGTTTCTCCAAATGAGCGATTTGACAAGCATTTAATTTGATTGTTTCCTTTTTATTTCTTTAAATTGAACCTCTGGTTTTGTCTAAATAAGAATTTATTTTGACAACTTACTGCCGTTCTATTTATTTATCTATAGTAATATTATAAATCTGAAGAATTTGTTTGTTTGTTTGAACGCGCTAATCTCAGGAACTACTGGTTGGAGTTGAAAAATTATTTTTGTGTTGGATAGTCCATTTATCGAGGAAGGTTATAGGTTATATAACATCACGCTACGACCAATAGTAGCGGAGCATAAATGAAAAATGTTGCAGAACGGGAAAAAGATAATCCTTTTTGAGAGCTTCGCTTGCGTACGCTGCGTAAGCGGTTAAAGTTACGCAACAATCATGTATGTAGTGTAGGTATGGTAGGGTAGATAGTGTAAATGGGTAGGCAGGTAGCCAGTTGACGGGAGCGAAGCCGCTTGGGACAGCTAGTTTTAAATATTTCACTTCCGTCGGGGTAAATATTGTAAGGATTTATTTTGTTGTTCATCACAATTAAGCGGAAAACATCAAATAGGAAGATGTGTCCCGCTTAATTGTGATGTTTTGCGCCTAAACTTTATGTTTACCCGCTTGATTTTAATAATTTTACATCCTCTGTCAACTTTATGCTTGTCTTTTTTCTGTGTATAAAAACCGATGTAGTTGTGGGGAAAGACCATGAAGGCTATAGTTGAACCTCTACAAGATCGCTCGTTTAAGCAGTAGCCAATCACTCGGATTGTGCTGCGAAACGCCTCAAATAACAAAAAAAAAACTGAACTACAGTATTTCTTCATTCGCCATTTACTATAACTGTGAACTGTTAATATGTATAAATGTTGGTGCAAACCAATATTGTGAACTTAACAACGATGGCGACCACGCACAGACATGTACCATACGTACACTTCTGTCTAACCCTTCGCGAATACAGGCGTGATGTTTTATGTTAGTTGACAACCGTCCTGTACTTCGGTATTAGTATTTAAAACAGAGCAATTAATGAAACACTAAAGACTAATCTAACTAACAATATTATTCTAAGTCTCCCAAAATAAGCATGTACTGTTTTCTATAGCCCCCTGCGGTATTTTTATCACGAGCTGTTGTTTCATATCTCCGAGGTGAAATACAATGGTCCTGGCTAATTTATTAATTAAATTCACTGTATTAAATTGAAGGCGATGTCACACTGTAAGCAGGTTTATAGCACAGTCGAGCTCTATTTTATTTTTTTGCTAGTGTGGCCCGCGTGAAAGTCGAAAATTAACCCGGGAAACATACTCCAGGGATAGAAAGTCTTATATCCTAATCAGGGATATCGGGTATGGTTTACCCGTGTGCCAAGTTTGACTGAACGACAGATTGATTTTAAAAGGACCATGGAAAAAAATGCATGGGCTCCGTCCCCACCCCAACACATATGAAACTGATGCCAATGTTGATGTTCCTAAAGTATCCACTATTTGATTTAAATCCTTTTTTTACATAAATCCATGGGATTATATCAATAAAAATCAATTTGTAATTATTATTTTAACTATATTTTAATTTTACACTTGTAATTATTTTAACATTATGGTTTTATTAAAGTACAAAACATGATTAATTAGTCTATACCAATATTATAAAGAGGAAAGATTTTTTTGCTTGTTTGTTTGTACCGAATAGGCTCTGAAACTACTGGACCGATACCAGCCAGCTTCCAGTCACTCAAAGGGCAATGGAGAGCTCGGGCTATGCTCGGAGTTTCCTTGCGTGATCAAATCAGAAATGTAGAGATCCGCAAGAGAACCAGGGTTCATAGCACGAAGAATTGCCAAACTTAAGTGGTAGTGGGCAGGGCACATTGCTCGCAGAACGGATGGCCGATGGGGCAGAAATGTTCTGGAGTGGCGACCGCGAACCGGAAGACGTTGCGTTGGAGGGCTTCCCCCCAGGTGAACCGATGACTTGGTGAACCACGTGACGCACGTGACCGGTCAAAGTGGCGACGCTTGGGGTAGGCCTATGTCCAGCAGTGGACGTCTTTCGGCTAATATGATGATGATGATGAATATAGGCTGGCCACGTCACAGTAATGCATTATAAGAGATCAGAAATTGTCACTGGACTCCTCAGTACTCCAGAGAGTGACGGAGGACATTGCCGTCGAGGTCAGCGATCGTGGTATGACGATCTGCTTATTTATTCGGGTCAAACATGGAAAAAAGAGTGAGGTTTAGAAGGAGAAAGGGGAGGTCTTCACTTTGCCCATCAGTGGGTCATCTAGGCTAGCAAAAAAATGGTTTTTGTAACCAATTTACAGAAATTAATTTATTTAATGCAGGTAATGCACAAAAAATTACAGAGATATCAATTTTTGGAAAATCTTCGCAAGGAACAAGCCTTATTTGAATTATTATTAAGTTACGAGAATAGTTCAAATTCTTTGTATTGTTTTGATCTTTTAATACTTCAAGGAGAAGCCCACTTGGAATTGGTCTCAATTTATTTCGAGACTCTGAGAGGATTACTGCCTACATTTTCAAAGAGATTATAAGCTACGCCATAGCTGTTACTGGACGACAAGCCCCCACAAACCGCGTCCGTCTCCATTTCGCGACTCGTTTCCAAAAGAAATATGGCGCCATTTAAATTTTTTATTTGTTCATTCATTTTGGCGAGTGAATGAGTAATAAAGAACATTATATTCGTTTGAGTTATAAAGCAAATGTCGCAGTGGTCTGAAATAATGCGGATTATTAGTGTGTATTATTTATATTTATTTATTTCACCAAACTCTAATTTCACGAAAGAAAATAGAAAACTTGAACAATGTTATAATGAAAAGGGTTACTTTCTCTGTTTAGTAGATGCATATAGAAAAAAAAAACAGAAATCATTTGAGCAGCAGTTACACTTCAAAAGGCTGGTATTTTTAAGGCAGGAAAAACACGAATGCTCCCACTGTCTAAATGAAGTCCTCATTCGCAAAAAGATAATATCCTAGGCAATCATCACATTTATACAATCTTCTTAATAAAGAACTTGACATATACCGTCTAACCTAACGCGAATGCAAAAAAGCTTTGTCTATATGTCTTAAGTTACAGGCCTATGACGAAGTGGAAAATATGGTGCAATCGATGAGATTATAATATACACATAAAGTAATTATGCCACCATGATATTCCTGCCGCAAATGGAAGATAATGTCCTACTATTAACCACTAGCAAAATTTTATCTGCATTTTGTCTCAAATTATAGTAGATAATTAATCGCCACCATGTACATTGTGTAGGTACAACTGTCACTCCAACACTTACTCACACCCAGTACTCACATACACATTCACTTCCACACCATCTCCTACACATAACACAACTACACCATCACATAACACACAAATCCTAGCGCGTTTTTGCCTTTCATATAAATACTTTGTTTCCATTTTATTCTTTTGTTTTTATTTTTTAATTTGTATAAGTTTACATATCTTGAACAGGTTTAATAACTTAAGAACAAATATATAACCTGGGGAGGGACGGAGCATCCTAATACAAGCAAAGTGTTTGCTTAAAAGGATTCTCCCTATTGTAATTAGAATAAGTTATTTAAGTTGATGCAATGAACATTTTTATTTATTATTATTTTTTTTCCAAACAGGTAGTGCAGTTATCGTAATAACTTATCGAGTCGCATTACCAATTTCTATTTGAATGTTTTTTACATGAACTAGATTACATATCCATGGGAAAAATCAATTTTACTAAGTTCTGTAAAGAAAAAAAAAATCCAATTAAAATAACTTTTTTTGAAGAATCTTTTTAACTTAGTGCATTGTCATCAAAACGAAACTTGTATGCAAAATTTCATCGTAATTGGTTGAAAATAACTGCTTTAAAACTCAGTTGCAAGATTTGACTCAAACACACTTACATACATACATTGCAAGTTAAGTAAAAACTTGTAAAAACTAAAGTGAATAATTTTTTTTTCTCATCCGTCCATTACCATTTAATTATAAACATTTTATTTCACCAAAATATACACAAACAACAGAAATCTGCATTCATCTGTAGCATTCTTACAGGCTAATATTAAGGGTGACGTTTCAAAGGACCATCTGTAGCTGAAATAAGACGCCGCCGTGCCCTCGAGAATAGAATAATGTTGTACCTATACATGCAAACGCACTAAACGTTTTGAGAATACTTTTATTATGCGTTCCTCTACCCCTGCGTTCTTATTCACCCGGTTTGACAGTACATAATTTATCTAGCAGTAAAAGTGTTTCGCCCTACAGTACACCGAAACACGTAATTATAACACGATATCTTGCGAAAATGTCTCGATTCAAAGAGTAAAATGCACATAACTTTTGAATGGCTAAACCGATTTTCACCAAACATAGCTAAGAACACTCTCGATAAACCCGATAAATGATTCTTTCCAAATCAAAATCGGTTCGTCCATTTAGGAGCTATGAATGATACACAAACAAGAGGAGGAGGAGCTCGTGGCTAAATAATAACAGCCGCACGGGTCGATCTTCAAGGTTAAGCAACGCTTGACGAGGTCGGTCCGTGGATGGGTGATCATTTTCAACATATCGAGTTTCCTCCGTGCCTCGGAAAGCACGTTAAGCCGTTGGTCCCGGCTGTCATTTGAAAATCTTTGACAGTCGTTACGGGTAGTCAGAAGCTTGAGATCTGACACCAGTCTTGCCAAGGGGTACCGTGTTACCCAGTTACTGGGTTGTGAAGGCCGACCCCAATATAGTTGGGAAAAGGCTAGGGAGATTGATTGATAGATACACAAAGACACAGATACACACAATGATGTTATATATAAACTGAGGGATACACACGTCAAACTTATAACACCCTTCTTTTTCCGTCAGGGGTTAAAAATATTAGTTTTGACTATACTTTACAGTAACACTAAACCAAATATCCTATTCCAAATATCTGTACGTTTAACCATTTTCCAACGTTGCAAAGGCTAAAACTTTCTTCTTTTCTATACAAAAGGAACCACGAAGCCCGTACGCGAAGCACTGGGGTCCTGAATAGTCAATGTTCGGGAAAGTTACCTGAATTTCACAGCAAGAATAATCAATTAGATGAATACATCTGCTAACAAAAGTTGCCCATGAGTTACTAGGTAAACTGTTTGTGTTGGCTGTATTCATAGTGGAGGTTTCAAACCGGAATATTGAAGAAGCTAGTTTAGTCTGGAATTTCCTCTAGGCAGATGACGTAAATCACTTAAGAACTAACCTGGTCCTGGGGTCAGTCGTTATTAGTTTATAAATTACGATAGATCGTAGATTTTTTATACAATTCCTTATTACAATTTTGAGTGTCAACAAGAAAGAAATCTACCTCATAATAAGTTAGTGGTTACGCTGTACAGGAATGTCTTCGGCATATGCAATGTCTCTGACATTGTAGATGGTTTATTGCCATCCCAGAAACAAAGCTTAAATACGCATAACTATACACCCGTATAGTTATTAAGGCACATTTCAGCCTTCCATTGCCTCTAAAATCGGCACACAGCAACGCTGCTTGGATATTTTTTTTTTTAGGGTTCCGTACCCGAAGGGTCCAAACGGAGCCCTATTTTCTCTTACTCAAGTGTCCGTCTGTCCGTCGTCTGTCACACGGGTTTCACGGCTAAACGGTTGGAGCTACAGTCTTGTTGACCCAAAGCCATGCAAATTCCCAAAAAAATATTTTTATGTTTTTAAGGGTGCTCCCATACAGTAAAAGACGAAGCAATTGTTTTGACCTACCCCATCAAGTGGAGTATCGTTGTTTGAACTTGTTGAGTAGATAAATACTGTAATTTATGTTTTAAAAATATTGGAAAACAAAGGAATGAGCCACCAGTCAGTTTTTTTTACAAAATTTTGTTCCGAAGAATTTTTAACTTCCCATTGACTTATTTTAGATCTTGAAATTTTGTGATAATGGGTATTACTTTGTTTATTTTACTAACAAATACCAACATATTGATAAATCAGATTTTTTCTTTGAAATTTCCTCATTTTTCCTATTACAACCAAATAAACTTTGCGGTTTGGTACGGAACCCTAAATGTGCGAAGTCCGACACGAACTTGGCCGGTATTTTTTGTATATCGTATCTTAGCGTTAAGTGGATATGATTTTTAATAATGTTCTTTTATAAAAAAAACATCCCTGGTTAACTTAAGGGACGAGTGACTGAATGTATAGGACTGTAATGTAACAGATTCAAACAATAAAACACGGTATATTCATCCTTATAAATGCTCCTTCTACTAAAGGATATAAATTATAACACAATTATTACTCCCCCAACCAGACTATGAATATCCCCCGACTCCAGCTTCCGCGAGCCGACAGATGGCGAGCAGTGATTGATGAGTTACAACTTAATTATAATACTTACCCAGGTTTATTCTTCAAATTTCTTTCTAACCGACTCCAACTTGAGCAACTTAGACAATCAACTTGATGTTTGATTCATCTTCTCTTTTGAGGATCTTTGAGTGTATTTTATTAACCGACTTTCCAAAAAGGAGGAGGTTCTATGTTCGACTTCATGTTTGTTTTTTTTTTGTGTATGTTCACCGATATCTCCGTCAATTGTGGACCGATTTTGATAATTCTAGCGCACCCCTTAAGAGCGTACTGGCGTGATATTATGTTATGAAATGGTATAATCAATAAACAGACATGCGATTGCAGTAATCCCGAGAGATTTGCCGTTATTTAATGAAGAGTTCTGTCGTAAATCTTCGAAGTTTTTCATCAGATCTTCACTAAATTAAAATGGGACCAATTTTGAGACATACTCATTTAAACAAAAAAAAAAAAGAATTTTCAAAATCGGACCACAATTGACGGAGATATCGGTGAACACAAAAAAAAAAAACAAACTTAAAGTCGAACATATAACCTCCTCCTTTTTGGGAAGTGGTTCAAAACTACATTGCTTGCATTCGAAAAGTAGTAAAGTCACCGCCATAAAATAAAAAATAACTTTCGTTAACACCTGTCTACCAATGTACACCAATATTTCAAAACGATACGAAAAATATGTAAAGGCAGTGTCGCTAGCTTGATCAAACAAACGTATCGCGGTAAGGGGTGGATCAATGACTTTTATTTTTTTGTTATCTGGTGGATACTTTAGTTCGAAGTATGGATTTCATCATCATCATCATTCCAGCCGAGAGACGTCCACTGCTGAACATAGGCCTCCCCCAAGCGCCACCATGTTGACCGGTCCCGTGCGTCTCGCATTCAGCGGATCCCAGCAACCTTCACCAGGTCATCTGTCCACCTTATAGATTTAATTTAATTTATTAGTTTATCCTCGTACTGGAACGCCTTGCAGCAATTACACCAATGGAGCACAAATAAGAACCCTTTTAATGGCAAAAGATTCGCCCCCTATTACATGAGACTTAGACATAGTTGGTTAAATGTAAGTGTAAAGAAAGAAAGAAAACTAATTTATTTGGCACACACAGATAAACACAGTGTAGGTACAAAAAAGGGAAAGAAGAAGCTAGGAGAGGAAGAGCGATACATCTGCTTATAGGTATATGTATGTGATATGTTTGCAATATTTGTAAGTATGTGAGAACCATGTTCCTATTTATCAAATTAATGAATTTACCTGTTAATGCTTTATACCTGTACGTAGTATGGTATTTAATGCTATTCTGGGTGCATCGTCCTCACATATATGAATTTATTAATGTATGTACTTAAGTAAATAGATGATGCGATTGTATGTACTTCGCGTGCCAAAAAACGGACTTTTACGATGTTACGATAAATGATCGTAATCTGAGATTTTCATTTAGAATAATTGGCACCGGTAATCCACCGAAATCTAGAAAAATGCCTCTTTTATGTCATATTGAGCTGTAAAGAATGTATAGAAAAACTTGCCTGAGGCATTGGAAATGTTTTCTTTCATTGGTAAGTAAATTTGTTTTAAAATTGTTTGTGAAAAAGTGCCACACTTGCTTTTCATACAGATGGAGGGACTTGCGTTATCTATTTAGATTTATGTCTGTGGTATGGAGTTTCTTGTGCTTTCTTCTCCATAACAAGCTACTTTGCCGAATGCACGGTAGAATCAATTTTTATTACTTGTAAATTTTAATTGTTTGACGTTCAAAAGTACCGCTTATTGGCCTAGTTGAATAAATATATTTGACTTAATACATTCAGCGAGCGTAGGCGTGTACTTAAGTCCTATATATGTCTATTATCTATAATTTAATGTCAAATTGAAACAGATTGACAAATACTCATCGATATACAGGTATAAAATCGTGGATCAATCGAAACAAGGCGAGGTTGGGGTTACCAAAGGAAAATCTTTTTTTTTTTACTTTCACCGCCCGCAAATAGCCCCAAATATCGCCCTGTTTGGTTTGATCCACGATTTTTAGCCTAATCTGTATATGTACACATTAGATTTGGCGATCCGAACACTCACTCTGTTCGACAGAACTGTACTGCAATCCGTACACCTTACTTTAATTATTGTTCATTTTTATTACTTTTTATTTTGTACACCTACCATTGTTGTATTTTTTTATACATAGTTTGACTGGTTGACAATGCCTTGCTGCATTAAGTCCGCCTATGTATCACCATTGTACATGAAGTTTAAATAAATAAATAAATGTTGAACAAAACTCGTATGTAATGAATTTCATGGAGCTTACGACGTTTTGATTGCGAGCAAACTAAACAATAAGCGAACTAGCCCTGACAACATAAATAATTTTCAGCGCTGTAGCGAACTTAAGTTCTAACTCACCAGCATTAGAACAATTTTTTCAGGAATGTTTTTGTCTTTCGGTAGAATGTCGGTGCAAATACTCAATTTAAAAATTTTATCTCAGAAATCGGGAGTTAGTCAGGTTTAATAATCCTTTCAAAGAAATAATAAGTAGGTCGGAGTATGAATTTATGTCCAGCTAATGGAACTAGATTAAATGGGACTTAGTCGAGACGTAGCTAGCGAAAAGTGGCTTTACTAAGGGTGGGTACTCAGCCTCTCCGTACAAGCAGCATAATGTAATCTTATAGTTATATAATATTCCTGTTTGTTCTGATCAAAGTAGCTTATCCAATAAAATACCTTTTCTCCTACAATCAGCTTACGTTAAGCTCATGACAAACCAATCGTTTCAATATAAAACAATCCACTAAATAAACAAATAAAGTTCAATCGGAATTGTAATCGCTCATATTGAGAACAACAGATCAAATGGATTGGCTCTAGCTGGGTTGCTGTTTAGTGATGGGATATGTGAACATGGTTGTAACTATCGATAAATTATATCGATGTTTTTATGTGTAAAGAGGCGAGCAATGCTGATTTGTAGGTCTTCGAAAGAAAACTAAAAGAAAAAATGCATCACAGTTGCTTATTTGCCTTATAAGTTAAAACTTATAATAATAATAAATTCTCAATTAGTATAACTTGCATAATATGTAGAACAAAAAATAAATTTAATAAAAGGCAGCACAAAAAAAAAACGTTATAACCAGGAGTTCTTCTGCCTCTCCGTAAGAGATGCTAAGTAAATGTTTTAGAATAATCTTTTTACAGCTAAAGTTATTTAACTTATAAATACTTAATTTTCTTTTTAATTTATTGTACAGAAATGGCCCTAAGAATGTAAAGAATCTATTTACAAAGACATATTTTGAGGTTGCATTGGAATCGCAGACAATGTCATTTCGTCTCTTATTTTTTTGTTGTTCCGGTGTTGTAGCAAAGCATGGTATGTTGTTTTAAAACCAAGTGCATTATGAAAAGCTGGCGAACAGTCAGCACGTTGCAGGATTTGAAAGGTAGATCAGTGGGGTAGAGAAAAGGATGGAACTTGGCTACTTTTAAAATTGCTCTTTGAGCTCTTTCTACATTTCTTTTTTCAACTCTCCTTTCGCAGGTATGTTTGGAAGAGATTTCTTTAAAAATAAGCATCACCTATGTACCTATGTATCGTCTAGGGAGAGGAGCAAACTGTGGCTGGAGAAGTACATGACTTCATTAAGCCTAAGGAGCATCTTCCCCTCCCTCAGTCATGAACTGCAGTGGCCCGTGTGGAAGGCACTGGATCGGATGCTCACCCAGGTAGGCAGCTGCAAATATAATTTGGAAAAATGGGGGATTATTAGTCCATTGCACGCTGGGTGCGATTGCGGTGCTCCTGTACAGACTATGCCCCACTTGCTGGAGTGTCCCGACTGTCCTTTCACTTGCACCTTGGATGACCTGTATAGGACCTCTGTCACTGCAATAAACGTGGTCTCCTACTGGGCTCAAATAGTTTGATCAAATGTACCATTGAAACGAAAAGAAGAAGAAGAAGACCTATGTACCTAGTTTTCTGTTCCTTCTTCTTGTCGGTATTATGTGTGTGTGCACAAATTGTTATAAAAAAGTTTTCTGTGTCAAATCTTAACCTAGCTATGACTTTTATATTTTGTGTGTTTTTCTTTTACAGACTTCTTTAGCTATTTTTCTTACAGGCGGTGGATAACTTTGTAGGTATGTTACTTGAGCTGAATTAATGACTAAATATAGCAAAATCCTGAATTCCTTTAAACTTCAGGTCGTGTTGAGCTTTCTAATAAAAAAAAATCTAATAATCCCACTTGGTAAGCATTTTAAATTAAACCATTCATTATTCGGCAGGTATATATTTTTCATCGACACCTTTCCCATCCCTAACGTCATGTGATCGTTCTACGGCTCGAGTACAATTTGTCTTCGTTGACAAATATTTAAATGTTCACCGATAGCTATCGATCACCGGCCCCAGAGATATCGACAGAGCTGGAAAAAATAAAACCAGCCAAATGCGAGTCGGATTCGTGCGCTTAGGGTTCCGTGCCAGGAAAATTATTGTAATTTATTTTCTTTATGAACTTGTTTATGTTCCACAATCAAACGAAGTTTTACGCTTTTATGTACTTATCTATCTTCATCATCTTCCTGCCCTTGTCCCATGTCACTTGGGGTCGGCGCAACACGTTTTCTTCTTCCATACCATCCTGTCCCCCGTCACGCTATCACTGACTCCCTTTTCTTTCATATCACTCCTCACACAGTCCATCCATCTTTTCTTTGGCCGTCCCCTCCCTCTCCATCCATCCACATTTATATTCATAACTCTTTTAGTAACATGCGTTTCATCCCTCCTCATCATATGACCATACCAGGACAAACGGTTTCCTTTCAACTTTTCTGTCACTGGCGCCACTTTCTAACTTCCTCTAATAGACTCATTTCTCACTTTATCCATTCTCGTCACTCCACACATCCATCTCAACATTCTCATCTCTGCTACATGCAATCTCTTTTCATCCATCTTTTTCACAGCCCAACATTCTGATCCATACAGTACGACAGGTCTAATCACGGACTTGTAGATTTTCCCCTTTAACTTTAGGGGCATCCGTGGGTCGCAAGTTGTTCCAGTGACCTGTCGCCATTTCATCCATCCCGAGTTGATCCGGTGCGTTACGTCTCGGTCTATTTCGCCATCCCCTTGGATAAGCGACCCTAGGTACCGGAAGTCGGGAAACTAAAAACTTTGAAAGGTAAATGGTTTTTTTATAGTTACCATGGCAGAGGTTAAGTGCTGTGCCTATACCGATAAAGTAGTCTACTATGGTTACAAGATTTAGTCTTTTTGAAGACTGACAGACGGCGTAGTTTCAGTAATAGCACAGATAATATAATACTAGCATACAGATGCCTCATCCCATACAAAGAAACCGTGCCGACGTAACTAGTGTTTTTCGTTTGATTAAGATGATTATATTTATATATACTTCGATCGCGTTCAGTTCCGTTCCACGGCTATAGATCATATAGGCAAAACATGCAGTCAAAGTGATCTATGCGTTGCCACCGACCATGCTGTGGAAGTGGCAAAGTTTTAAGTTAATCAAATTTTGATGACTATCGTGTTACGACACGAAGAAGAAAACGAAGTTGGCACTCTTTGGGTAAGGAACCCTAGATTAAAGATTCCTAAAAATGAAATATTCTCCATACTGCCTTGGGACTTAAAAAATGTAAAAACTTTTGGATTTTAGGGTTAGAATAATTTATTAGAAAGTATTGAATTGTGATGTTGGGACGTTCTATAAATATATCAAATGTGAAGGTTTTTGAATGTTAAAAAAATTGTTGCATTATTAATGGTGCCCGAATATTTATAGTTGAAAATAGGTACAGATTTATCAAGAAGATTTTATTAGATATCATGCTAAATATTCAACCAAATATATTTTATCAGGGGTCCTTATAGGTTAAAAGGACGTTTCCCTAGATTCTCATTGTGGTTCAGTTCGGAGTCGCTTTTTCTTCTAACCGACGAAAAAAAAGGAGGAGGTTCTCAATTCGAAGTGTATATATATTTTTTTTATGTATGACCACGCATAACTTTTAAAAGAGTGGTCCAATTACAAAAAAATATTTTTTTTGGGAAGAATATACCTCAAAGTTGGTACCATTAATATTTGAAATATAGAATCGACTCCTAAAGACAAAAAACATTTTTAGAATTCCCGGTGAATTTTCAATTGTGTTCCTACCGATTCTGTTCAAATTAATTAGTAAACTGAAAAGCGAAAAAGAACCTCTTTAATGAAAACCAACGAAATAACGAATTGGAGAGCAAAAAACAAAAAAAAAATTTTAGTCTAGCATTTTGAGGCGGCGCCAAACAAACAATCAATGAAGATTAACCTATCTACAATCATTCTACGCTTTAGGTTATTCATTTGCATATTTATTTGTTTGGCGCCAATTCAAAATTAAGACTAAAAGTTATTTTTTGCTTTTTGGTTCTTAACAGTATTAATATTTTCTATGTCACCGGACCACCACTGCCAAAACATCGTGAGGAAACCGGCATGTCCTAGAACCCAAAATTCGAAGACGTGTTATATCCACCAAGCCGCACTGGGCCTGCGTGGTGGATTAAGGCCATTGAGATAGAAAAAACGTGGAGGCGCCGCGATTTTCTATACATACATTAGCTTATAAAAATATGAGTGAAATACGATACAGAATGTGAAACATCGTGTTGTTTCATTCTTTCCAATGTAGTAATCGTATTTGATAAAAGAGACATCAATATTTCAGTTGTTGCTCATAATGGCAACATTTTGTTGTGACGCAGTGACAGTTGTAGGTAAGTGCCACATCCGCCATATTAGGTGACGATTTTTGTGCTTGTGTTCGTGGTAGGCTTGCTGCCAAATGGTTGTTTACTTATTGTATTATTGAGATTTGTGAGTGTGTGTGTGTTCCTTGATTCACACAGCCCTAGCATCGGCAGCCATTTTAAGTGACATTTTAAGGTTTAGGTAGGCACCTTTTTTTGTAGGTATTTGCAGTCCATACTATTTAATATGTCTATGATTAAGGCCCATTCTTTCTCACAGAGATAAGTCCTGTGTCCCAGCAGTGGGAAGCTAAAAGACTGTGATGCCACCGGGCCACCGGGCCGGGCAGAGTTAAACATCGTGAGGAGATCACCATGAAAAAACTTGCTTCAAAATGCAATGCTTACTCTACTTTCGTTACTTCTTCACAGAAAGGTATTTGCAGAGAGCAAATTACTTTGTGAGTAGTAGTTGTTATCAATTATTGTAAAATTTTCAAGTCAGTGCAAACTAATTAAAATTATATTGTCTTAGCTGGTTTAAGAAAATACACCGAGTCATATTAAGGAAGATTAGCAAAAGAAGAAAAAGGAAGGAAGGCAGCTGCGAAGTTTAAGTTTAAAATTCGGCCAAATGACGTCAGCAGGGAAAAATACGTCTCAATTAGAAATCACTGCAGTAAGGTGTGTAGAATCGCAAACCGCCAATATATCCATAGTTCAGTTCAGAACGGTGATCCAGCCAACGTCTGGAAGTTTCTCAAATCATTAGGTATCGGAAAAAAGTCTCACAATACGATTCCTAAAGACTTGGATTTCAATTTACTTAATAGTCATTTTTCTACTTCGCCTGTATTGGATGGGGTCACTAAAGCTACTACGCTTAGTAATCTTTCAAACATTCCGGTACCTAATTTTCCCCCTTTTTTCATAAGTCAATTCACCGCTTGTGATGTTAAAAAGAGTATTGTATCGATTTCGTCCAACGCTGTTGGTAGTGACTGTGTTAGCCGTAAAATGATCATCCCCATCCTTGATGAAATTATTCCTGTTATGCTTCACATCCTAAACTTCTCTGTTTCCAGTGGTGTCTTACCTCAAGCCTGAAAAGATGTCCATGTTATTCCTCTTCCCAAAAAATCTCATCCTGCATCTTTCTCTGACTATCGTCCCATTTCTATTCTTCCTTTCCTATCCAAAGTCCTTGAAAAACTTGTCCACCATCAACTCAGCTCGTTCCTTTCCAAACACAAGCTGCTAAATCCCTTCCAATCTGGTTTTCGTCCGGGACACAGCACTACCTCAGCACTTGTACATATTACGGACGACATAAGGTCAGGCATGGAAATGGGAAAGTTAACTGTACTTGCCCTACTTGACTTTAGCAATGCCTTCAATACGGTTGACTTCGACATTTTGCTGGGCGTCCTGTGCTCTTTTGGCATATCTCCTTCGGTAATTGACTGGTTTCATAGTTACCGGTTTGGCCGCCGGCAGCGTTTTTGCATTGAGGAATCTTTCTCTTCTTGGTGTCACACCTCTGCCGGTGTGCCGCAGGGTTGCGTTTTATCTCCTCTACTTTTCGCACTCTTTATTAATGCTATCACTCAACGGCTATCTTCTTTATACCACCTTTATGCTGATGATCTCCAAATTTATACTCAAGCTCCTCTCGGCGAGTTATCAGACGCTATTGAGACTATTAATGTGGACCTGGTTCGAATAGGTGACTGGAGCACTGAGTTTGGGCTGATGATCAATCAGACGAAAACTCAAGTGGCTGTTGTGGGAAGTTCCCGAACGGTCTCTAGAATTGATTGGGCGACACTTCCCCAGGTTTCTTTCAACAACACCATTGTTCCTATAGCTCACACTGTGAAGAACCTGGGGATTTACATCGACTGCACCCTTTCCTGGACTAAAAAACTGCAGGAGGTCAGTCGTAAACTGTTTGCGTCTGCGGGCTCCCTGAGACGCCTTCGTAACTTTCTTCCCATCACCACTAAAATTGCGATAGCACAATCTCTTCTTCTCCCTATTCTGGACTATGCTGATGCCAGCTATCTCGATCTCACCCAAGACCAATTGGACAAGCTTGAGCGACTTCAAAATCTCTGTATCAGGTTCATATTTGGCTTGCGCAAGTATGACCATGTTTCTGAATTTCGAACCAAGCTCAAATGGCTTCCTATTCGCCTTCGCCGGAATGCCTACATACTTTCATTGCTATATAATGTGCTCTTTAATCCTTCTAGTCCTTTTTATCTTAAAGAACGCTTTCAGTTCCTCTGTGACACACATTCTCGGTCCTTGAGATCATCGGAAAACCTAAAATTAAGCATTCGTATGCATTCCACATCCTTCTTCGACAAATCTTTCAGGGTTCAAGCAGCTCGTTTGTGGAATGCATTACCTATTGAGGTAAGGCGTACGCAAACATTACCTTCATTTAAAAAAATGGTGAAGGAGCATTTCTTTTCTTGTAACTATTCTTCTGCTTTCTCTGCCCTATTTTTTATATTTTTTTTTTATATTTATTAGTATATTATTTTATTTGTATGTATGTATTTTATGTTGTATCTAAGTAATATTATTTAATATAGATTTTGTACACTGACAGCCCTATGTCTATCTCCTCTCGTTCTGTCCATCCAAAGGTTGTCTGGAAGAGATTGCCCTGTGCGATAAGACCGCCCATTGTACACTGATCTTTATAATGTTTTGTCCTGTAATTATTTAAGTGGTGTACAATAAAGTATATAATAATAATATGTACCGCGTTATCTGCACAACTAGCTTCAGAAACTGAACACACAACACAGTACACACGAACAAAACAAAATAAAGAAGTAACAGTCTTAAAAATAGCATATAGTGTGCCTCACGGTTGCGCCACAAAACACTACAAAGCGAAAAATTAATTTCTTTTCCGAAGTCTGTGTCTTTGGTACCTATTGTTTACCGTTTTCGACAACGATTTCGGAAAAGAAAATTATTTTTCGCTATGTAGTGTTTTGTTTTGGAAGTCAGTTAGATTTTTTCGAATAAAGTTTTTTTTATCTCTTTTTAGTTTTGTAAGGTATTTTTTTTTATTATTTTTTAATTTATTTGGGAAAACAAACGGTTACACATTACAGTAATAAAATAAAATTTGAACAACTGAGCGTGACAACGTGTACAACCAATGACATTTTCCACAGAATACAAAACCATTTTACAAAACAAATGCGACGTGCGCTTATCGTATCTTAATTAATTCTAATTTACATTATTATTATTTTTTTATGTAAAAATAAATAGGTAGGCACGCATCAAAAGAAAGAAAAATGAGAAATTATATAAAAATAAATTAAATTAAATTAAATTATTATTATGTCATAATTATACAAAATCAATAAGAATAATCCACGAATTACAAATGGCATATAAAAATCAGGAAGTTATATTAAAAAAAAGGAATAATACCTACATAAATTAAATTACTATCAAGTCATTGTTAATATTAAAATTAAATTATTATTGATTATTATATATATCAAATTGATGCATGGATATATTACCGTAACAAACAAACTTACATTCACATTTATAATATTAGTAAGGATATCAATACAATCAAATTTATTATTGCGTAGATTATGTAAAAACATTGTATCCAAAAAAATACGTTTGGCTTTAAGATTTTGCAACTTGTATCTGCTCAAAAGATCACTATAAGATGCATAAGTGTGAAAACAAAGGTAATGCATGGATTTCAAAAACCTTCATTGGACTTTTTCAATTGCATCTGAATATTTACTGCAGTAGTAAGCTATCTCCAATTACCATGAAAATCATTTATAGACAAAGTACATCTCATGACGATTCCAATAAACCCAAACACGACTAGGATACTTTGTTTTATTTCGGAGTCCCAGTACCTACCTGCCGGCTTCAGATCAGTTCGATGGTACCATTTTCATTAGTACCATTTATTTACAAGTATTTGCTGCATCCCAGTCGGTTAACTATTCGAGATATTTTATACCTGTGACATACATAGCATTAAGGTTTTCCAGTGGTCATCTATGGTCTTCCTCATCATTTCCTCTTCACCAAATGATACTTTCTGAGTGAAAATGTAAGCTCGTAAGTAATATTTGAGGAGTTCCCTCGATTTGTCCAGGATCCCATCATCAGATGCTAATAACACTTGGGTGGTCAAGACGTTTCTAAAGATGTCTTATGTAAAGTGGTTTGCAAGATATGAGGTTACAAAGAATATGACATACAAACAAGATACGCGCGAAAAACGTAACCCATTCCATTCAGTCGGATAATTATGTAGCATGCAATAAAAATTTGTCGGGGTTTTCTAATTTTTTTAAATTTAACTTGTTACTTACTTATTGAACTATTTTAGTTGTCTTTGGTTTTCTTTTAGCAAAAACACTCTTCCAATCGAAAAAAACAAACTGAACAGCCTATCATCCCCACCCATCTTATTAGATCCCAGTTAAAACTCGACACGAACATGAATTCTTACCGCAGGGCGACATCTTTTCATAAGGGCCACAATTCGGCTCTGAGGGTCCAAATAACGCACGGTATAAAACGTAAGGGCCCGTCTTTAGGCGTCCCGGGGGCCCGCTGACAACATTAATGTTTAGGGTGGCCATGGTGTTGTGCCTTGTAGGACATGTGGGACAAAACATGTAGAGAAAAGAAAAAAACGAAAATTGTGATATTTGTGTCGATTTTGGCAGATCGAGTTGTATGCCAGCGGCTTCGCCAGCGTGAAAGTCAAAAAATATCCCGCAGGAACGTACCTACTATCAGGATTAAAAAAATATCCTATCTAAGTCCAGGGCATGGTCTTAAAAATGGTCTCAAATTTATCACATTTTTTTAAAATTCTATTTTTAAATTTCATTTCGTAGATTAAATAAATTTGAATAAAGATTTGAATTTGATTTTTTTAATCTATGTTATGTTATGTTCATTTTTCTTATTTCCTTTCTTCCGCTTAGGCGTGATTAAATAATATAAATCCAAATTTACAGATGTTTATGATATTAGAAGAGTAATCTGCTAGGAATTTAGCATAGCGAAGAATATTTTACACGCTTTTATGCGCAGCAAATTCACATCGCGTTCTTGAGTACCCGGTATTTTCGCTTACTACAATTTCCTAACCATTTTGTGGTTTATATTACTTGCAGCTACTGGCCAAAGTTCAACCCATTAGTGCAACAGGAAACAGCTCTCTTGACCACTAAATAAGTCAGAAACTTCTGCATTCAAACTACTTCATTGAGTTTTGAATAATCCGAGAAGTTTGGTCTTGGAGCCAAGGTCAGTTATTGACTTTAATACTGCTGTGAAAGCGAACAGAACATGAAAAATACGTATAAGATGTGTAGTGTTTATGTGTTGTAAGTAGTTTTAAAAAAAAATCTATTGGGTCTTTCTCCCGGTGATTTTACGTAGCCCCCGCCATTAGACCCTTAAGGAAAAGAGAAGTTTCTATGTAGTGACAAATACTATATCCACTAGTATTTTGCTTAATATAGTAAGTGTATATATTTCTGGTTGTTGTTGTTTGTGTTGTGTATTATTATTATTAAAAAAAACTTTTATAGAGTGTACTTGAGCCTGAACTTGATTTATCAAGTCTGAGCCAATTACTAAGTTTTGTAGTTGCAAGCGTTACTTTTATCATGAGGTAAATTCTTGGCTTCAGTATTTTTTTCAATTTTTATGCACCTGCCATGTTATCTCTCCACCACCCTTGGTTGATTGGTAGAGAATACGCCAGGCATTAAGTCCGCCGATGTATCTGTAAGTTGCATGAAGTTTTAAATAAATAAATACTTGGTTTGTGAAAATAGGCACGTCTTGGAACATGGAACTAACTGAAATGTGGTGAGTTTTTTTTTTGTTATCAATGGGCTCGCGCTTGACCACTATCTCACCTGATGTTAAGCGATGATGTGGTCGACGGTGAAGCACGCTTGCCTAGAAGTAACCTATTCACTCTTGACTTAAAGACCCCTAGATGAGAGGATGAATGAAAGGAGACTAACAAAAGGTATTACAAGGCAGACGTACGTGTAAACGCCGGGGTTAGATGGCCTAGAAGGACATACACGGATTGGTGATGTTCTTTAGAATGGTCAGGTGTGCAGTACTCATACATCTAGATGTATGCACGAAAATAAAACAAAAGGAGTATATAAGGATCGTAGATCAGAGTGCCACCAAGGCACTCTGATCTTTCTGCCTATCCTTATGGGAAAAGAGGGCGTGTGTTTATGTATATATGTCGATCTAATTACACATCATAGAGAAGTAAAATGGCATTTGCACAATTTTGTTTAGGTATTTTAAAACCGAGTCTGTCCCACAATTTTCCAAGAGTGTGGTCACAATATTTATGGGCCACAAATCCTAAGATATATCCCGTATCTTATACACCCATCGGTGGATTATAAGACCGGCTTACTTTGCTATATTTCTAACCGATGATCTTCGAAAAATCCTTTATGTAGCGGACGGGATGCAGTTGTTGTTGATTTGCAAAATTATTTTTTTGTTCGTAAGAAGTTTATTCCGAAATGGGCCCATTTAAATTTGGTAAATATTTGATGAAGAACTTCAGAGATATACAACAGAACTCTTCAATGTCTGTTTATTGTTAACACCATTTCATAACATACCATCAGGCCAGTATGTTCTAAACAAGTACGCAGATGTGTACAGTTTATCCTGGTACACCCTCATTGCACCGGTTATGTTCAAGTTACATGTTATTCGGGTAATCTATTCTGGAATCACTATGGGCATTATAGGTACCTTACTATTGAACTTGTCCATTATGTACCGCTAAAAAGTGAAAAACAAAAAAAAACTTTTTTACAAAAAAATACAACTGTAATCCAAAAAAACAATACAAAGTGAAAAACTACTTCAATTTCGGTAGGCATTGTCAAAAAACGAAGAAACGAAAACAGGAACACCGACTTCGGAAATTGAAGTTATTTTTCACTTTGTTCTGTTTTTATTTGGAAGTCGGTTGTATCTTTTTGTAAAAAGTTTCAAGTAAACCATTTAAAGATCGCCTTTGTACATGAATATTGATTTCACTTTCTGTAAATGTATTGTTTTAGTGTACAATAAAGAATTAAGAATAAAAGATACAATATTATCTTTTTTTACTAATTGTCAAGCAAAAGATGAAACTAGTTGAAGCTAATAATAACAGAGGCAGAAGTGAATTGAAGGGATATCCAGACGACAATTATGGTTACCCATATCCCATTGGTATTGCCATCGACAGTGCACAAATCCAGAACACTAATAAATTCCAATAGGAAGAACCCTATTGAACACTACTTCACTTAAGAGTCTTCACACCGATAAAACAAAAACAAATATACAAAGATTATGTAGTCCAAAAGAAAACAATTCTTTTGACCTTTCAAAGACCCTTCTCAGTTCATAATCTTTTGACTTTATCCTTAACGAAAGTAAATTAAGTGTAAGTATACAAAAAAATATAACTTATAACTTAGGAACAAGGGCGTGGATCAATCAATCTGTAGGTTAAGCTGTATTTGCCGAGGTCAGAATGTAGATGGATAAAAAGGTGCTATAGTTTGTTGAACAAATCAATCTTGCTATATCACATCTATACTAATATTATAAAGCTGAAGAGTTAGTTTGTTTGAACGCGCTAATCTCAGGAACTACTGGTTGGAATTGAAAATTCTTTTTGTGTTCGATAGTCCATTTATCGAGGAAGGTTATAGGCTATATAACATCACGCTACGACCAATAGGAGCGGAGCATAAATGAAAAATGTTGCAAAAACGGACAAATTATTAATTTTTGAGAGCTTCCATTGCGTGCGCTGCGTAAATGGTTTAAGTTACGCAACAATCATGTTGTAGGGTAGGTAGGTAGACAGTTGATGAGAGCGAAGCCTCGTGGGACAGCTAGTTAATATTATAAAGGCGAAAATTTGTGATTGTGTGTGTTATGTTTTTTACGTCTTCACGCTCAAACGGCTGGATCAATTTTGATGAAATTTTGTACAGATATAGATTATAGTCATATTGTACTTTTTATTCCGGGAATATGTTTCCTCGGGATAATTTTCGACTTCCACGCGGGCGAAGCCGCTGGCAGAAGCTAGTAATATAATAATACCAGCTAGTTACTGTCCCACTGCACTGCAGGTCAACCGCCTCTTCTCATACAGAGAAGGAACGAGCATTAGTCGACGTTTCTTCAAGACGGGTTGGCGATTACAAACTCTAATTATAAGTCCAGGTTTCCTCACGATGTTTTCGTTCACCATTGTCAGCGATGAACTTAGAGTGTACATAGTATTGATACAATGAATCGATATACGTAAATACCGATGACCTGGTACGCGCGTTATGGGGTTTCTAGTCTTGTGTTCTATTTTTGCGACCACTGAAAATCAGCGCCGTACTGTGGGTTCCCCACGGCACAGCATTATGCTAAGTGGAGGCTTTCTTGCCACAACCACGACATGCAACTGTTTTTATTTATACTCGCATCTACCCGTTTATTCACATTATACAAACTGCTGCCCCCGTCTCACACGTTCATCAACATTTTCTTCAGTAAATAATCCTGTACATATTTTTATATTAAATCCCATTCCTTCTACTCTAAACAAAATTAAGAAACTCACTTATCACAACGTAAAAGCCGCGTAACTTGTTTACCGTTATCATTTCATCAGCTAAAAATTGCGGCAGGTCGTTAAGACGGCGACACATGCCAACAATCTTTGAGGGAACAAAACGCACACCCGCTTCACGCTCGCGCGACCCGATATTTTGTCGTTTTTAGTACTTTCTTTATTATTCTTTTATTTTAAAATTAAAATCCGTAGTTTAATACGTAGGCAAAAATCATTTATTTAAGTAAGACCACTAAGTGGCATTTTAAATTGCGTCGTCACACTGATCGGTCCTGGGCGTTTTGCATCCACTGACCAGGTCGTCGCTCCACCTAGACCTTTTCGGAACCAACGGCCATCAGTTCTGCGAGCAATGTGCCCTGTCCACTGCCACTTAAGTTTGACAATTCTTCGGGCTATATCGGTAATCTTGGTTCTCTTGCGGATGTCTTCATTTCTGATTCGATCACGCAAGGAAACATCGAGCAAAATGAGAAACTCTCTCCATTGCCCTTTGTGTGACTTTAAGCTTTCCGATGAGGCCCATTGTAAGCGACTACGTCTCTGTCCCGTAAGTAATCACTGGCAACACACACTGGTCATAGATTTTTGTCTTGAGACTCTGTGGTAAGTTGGACGAGAAGATACCGCGCAACTTCCCGAACGCTGCCCAGCCGAGTCGGACTCGAAGGTTGACCACTTTCTCGAAGTTGGACCTACCTAACTGGACCGTTTGTCCCAGGTAGACATAATCGTCTATAACTTCGAGTGTAGAGTATTTGACTTTGATAGGAGTGGGAGCAACATGGGCATTCAACATGACCTTGGTTTTGTCCATGTTCATTTTAAGACCCATTCTTTCGGAAGCTCTTTCTTCCGCGTTAGACATAAATTTACAAAACAAATTATTAAGATAATGGGTCTAGGTCAAAAAATTTTTTCTTTCATACAATTTTCGACGAGCCGTTTAGAAGACGTGATGTTCATTTTAAAATCAGTAGTCGTTTATCTTCGCCTTAAGGGAAATTTGAAGAAAGGCGAATACATCTTTATAAGCCTCCATCAGTATTTGTAAGTTGTTTTATAGTCACGTAATCTCGTTGCCGAGATTAAAACTTGGTGGGCGCTTAATCTCCGCCGTGTTGGTTCCAGGCATGATTTATGAGATGGCGGCTAACAAACGAGCTGACAGCTTATATCTGTTAATTGCTAAGAGATTGTTTTGTTGTTAATATTTTTAATTGTTCATTTTGTACTCGTTTTTTTTCGACTTCACTTATATCTTTGGACGCTTCCACAAATAAATAGGTACATTTTTTAATTTTTCAGTATGTTATGGATTTTTATCTTTTCCAGTACCGTAAGTACACGGAAACATCTCGGTCACTAAAAGTCTAGTCACTTTTTATGTTCAAAACAAACAAGTACTAGGTACCTTTAGTTATTCCGACTACAATATGCATGAGCAGTAACGATCAGTTCGCACATACTGAAGTTATTCGTCTCAAAAATGGAAACCCAACCGGTTGACGTCTGGAATATACATCAACCGGGATTAAAATTTATATTAATGAATAACCATACCATTGGTTGGAGAGCTTTACTTTGTGTAAATTATTTTCATCACCACTGCCCCAAAACCACCAACTATCACCTAGAATTTATTCTTCCACCCTGTAACTCTGCCACAAACAACACTAAACGGGCCGGAACCTCTTCAAACGGCCCTCGAATTCTCACTATATAGAATAGAGAGGGGGAACCTGTAACAGCTCGCCATAACAGTTCCAAGCCTGTTCCAATTAGCAGTTAGCACGTCACATGTTCCGAGAACTGTTATTATTATTCAGCAGTGGATCAGGCGAGTGATGGTATGTGATGGTGTTATTTATAAGAATAGTGTGATTGTATTCCCAAAATGTATACAAGGGTTTATATTAGTTAGACAGCGCGGTTTTTGCTCCTGTAGCAGTACCATAAGAACTATGCGTTTTTTCCAGACTCAAAATTAAATAGTCCATGACTAGCGTTGCCAGGTGTCCCGATTAGCGCGGGACGTCCCGATTTTTAGGAGTCTGGGGATGCGTGGCGATTTTCACATGATCGCGAAAATAAATGTCCCGATAAGTCAATTAATTTATTCAAAATCAAAATGGTTTATTTCAAATAAAACTTAAAGGTACTTTTCAATTCTCAAACAAAAAAAATAAAAATATGACTCTAGTTGCAAATTCGAAAGCGTCAGTAGATCTCAATGGAGAAGAATTTGCAAGAAACTCCACGGACACTCTTTTCCATCAGTTTCAATTACAAGTTTTTGGTTACATCATACTTGTTGAAAAAAAAATACATATATGTGAGAACGATGCAAAAAGACGTGCACGTAAAAGCGTCTAGAATAACAAACAATTTCAACATAAAATGCAATAACAGGCCGAGGCAGCTAAGTTATGACCAATCCCAACTGATGGCGCCCGTTCACGAACATGTCGCATGGATCAGCACCACTCAGCTCAACCATTATGAAGGGAACCGAATGATCCAACACATATGCCACCATCAGAGAGAAATTAGAGAGAGCATGACACACTCAAATGCCAGGGCACAAAAACATTACTATAAAATAATAAATAAAAACATTATTATCAAATTATATTATTATAAAATAATAAATAAATAAGAAAGGCCAGGTGCTCAGTACTCATAACCGGCGTGTGTGTATGACTAGATGTATGGATGTGAGTGAAGCAAAAAAGTATGTAAGGATCGTAGCAGGTGGCGTTCTGTAGTTTCTGTCTACCCCCATGGGAAAAAGGCGTGAGTTTATGTATGTATGTAATAAATAAATTACGCATCACATCACTATGTTGAGTGCGACACCATTTTAAAGACAATTCGGACTTTGCAATTCTTCAAAAGTTATTTTCTTTTATGCCTTCAATATCGGTATCGATCGCGGCAACGGAAACCGTTTTTTGCACAGGCTAACTTAATTTGGTCTGAGAGGCGAAACTATTTGTGCAGAAATTGAAATTAAAATCACATTTAGCATGACTTTCAGCGAATTATATAACTTCGATATGAAAAAAAGTTAATTCAAAAAATCTATAAAGACGACTTAAGAAGCGAACTAAAAAGACGTAAACAAGAAGAAAATCATGTTGTGCAGTTGGACGATACATATGCGCGAGCTGGCTGATCAAAACCACCATTTTTCTCTTTTCTAATTTTAATGTAGCCAGTGACACTCGCAAGGTTAAAAACGGGACCCTATTACTAAGACTCCGCGGTCCATCTGTCTGTCTGTCACCAGGCCGTATCTCATGAACCGTGATAGCTAGAGAGTTGAAATTTTCTCAGATGGTGTACCTATTTCTGTTGCCGCTATAACAACAAATACTAAAAACAGAATAAAATAAATATATAAGTGAGGCTCCCATACAACAAACGTGTTTTTTTTGCCGTTTTTTGCGATAATGGTACGGAACCCTTCGTGCGCGAGTCTGACTCGCACTTCGCCGGTTTTTGATTTTATAATTTTTAAGTTTGATACGATAGTAACTTCTTGTGTGTATTCCCAAAAGCAAACCCCGACAGACAGTGGTGAAATGTGTGTGGTCTTATATAATAAGGTCATATTAAATTAACTGAAAAAACTTCAAAGGAATCGTGAATCGATATCTGAGTAATCATTATAAATTTTACCTTACAGGACACATATTTTACTGATTGGATTCAATCAAAGAAGTCAATAATATCCTGGGATCGTACTTATGACTCCCTGCTCTGGAGTTTCGATGAAACAACCTAATCTCTTAAGTTACCTGAAAATGCCTGAAATCAGTTCGATTTTTGTACCAATCACAATGTTTTGAAATGACTGATTAATTCGTTGTAAAGATTCTGGAGCCACTCGTATCCTAAGGACGAAGTACGCCTTTAAGGTATGAAAGTGTACCGGGCGGACGTGATCGCTTGAGCACTGTCCCTGTGTACGGGGGGTTGTAAGTCTCCTCCCCAAGTGCGTTAGAGTCTGGGGTGTTGATTGATGGCCGCTATGTTTTAAGATGCGAAGACTTTTTACGTAGGAAAAGACTATTTGAAACATTTCTGCAGGTTCTCCGGAAACAGAAGGTGTGGTAAGCAAACTAACTTCCGTGTCAATGGCTGACACATCGGTCGACGCGCATGCGCACTATCGTACCCCGGAACTTTATTGAGGACCCCGACATCGCTTGCAAATTAGTTTTTTATTTGAGGTATTTTCACTCCCTCTTGTGACTTGTCATATATGGGCGGATGCGCCTTGAAATTTTCTATCCACAACCAGGTCCGTGACTATATCCCCTGAAGATATTCTCCAGGTAGAATGAGGGTTGAAGGGAAATTTTGTTGATTCTTAACTTAGAAGCTATTTTCTTCTAAAAGTATACATTTTACAACTAGGCTACTACATGAGTCTTGTATATAAGGCTACAGAAATACATAACATCTATAGTTACATTTACATCTTTCAGGCGCGTAACTGCCTGAAAGCGTCAGATGGACGAAAAAATACAAATTTATAACATTAAAAGTTAATTTGTACTTAACGTATCTGAGGGATTTCCACCCACCAAACACGACCCGGTAGCCATCCAGACAGGCTACCCTGGAGTAGCACTTTGGTGGGTGCAACATTAACCCTCGAGCGAGTACTCACCCTGAAATTGGTGGGTTGATTCTATGAAAAACTTGTGGGACACCGCAACCTTGCAGGTCGACTATCTCCCAAACCACCAGAGCTATGCTCCTTCCAAAAAAGTGGTTGATAAGACAGGTGAATGGGCTAGCGAATGATAGTACTTTAACAAGTACATCTATAAGCCTTCAGGAACTTAGGGCACCAGAAAGCGGGCAATTTTTGCACCATCTTATAAGTCGGTTTCTACTTAAACGATCCAGGCAATGTTCATCGTCCATGGATGGTCCAGGGAACGTGACAGCAGGCTCCCGAGAGGTAATGCTTCAGAAAGCATATGATAATCTTTCAGGCACCAAGTATGTCTGAAAGCGGTAAGTCCGCTAACAAGTTTATAGAAACCTCTGTACTAGTTAATGACACAAACACATTATCTCAACTAAGTGGTGTTAACATACTGAAATTGCATGAGTCTAATCTAAATACAGGGCTTAAGTAGAAGTCTAGTTTACCTAGAAATGCTGAAACGAAAATAACTAAATTACTGGCCACTTTTTTGAGGAAAATGTGTGTGTATTCACCGTTCTAGGGTGAGATTTTATTAGCCTTCGCTATGTACTGTTATTATGTAATGTTTTTCAGTCATAGACATGAATCGGGATCGGTCAATGTGACAACGCTTGGGGAAGGCCTATGTCCAGCAGTGGACGTCTTTCCGCTGAAATGTTGATAATGATGCAACCTTGTTTTAATTTAGCAGCAATATAGATTATTGCTCTAATGCCGAGTTTTCTGATCGGTAGTTAATTCAGTTAATGGTTAAAGATAAAAATAAATTCGATTTTTTTTCAGGCCAACAATTGATGAAAAATCGCATTTCACAGAAATCTGAAACCATTGTTTAGTATTTTTAAACATTTTTAAACACAACAAAAACTGGGCCTGTCTCTAACAGTATTTAGAAAGAATGAAAATATGTTTATTTGGGACTCACACAGGAGACACGAGATATAAACAAAAAAAGTATTAATAAAATCAGTCAATCAGTATACCCCAAAAAAATCTTACAATCCCAGAAACAAATCGCCAATTCTCTTTAATTTTCCAGCTCACACATGCACACATATTATACATGATAACGTCACAAAAGGTGGGCTACACAATGGATTTCATAAATCGCGGCGCCTACGCGCCTGCTGACGTAAGCAGCGGGCGACGGGCGTGTCGCAGGTGTGTGGCCCGCCTAATATTTCAGCTGTGCATTTGATACAATTTTATGGGGAATCTCGGTGGTCGTATTGTTTTATAGGATGGTCGATTGTTATGGTTGGCGAGTGTTTTTATATCAGTTAGAAATTTTCTTAATCTTTCGATCGTCAGTAAGACAACAAATGTTCATTGCTGTAGTATTTTTATATACATATTACTGAAGCAAGCAAGTGCTTGGTGACACACAAAGGATTCAAAAGAGATAGTGATAAGTCTATAAAAGAAACAGCCAAGTGCACGCGCACCGTAACAAAATAATTAGGTAACATTACTGAAGTACGTAAACAATGAAAGCACCGAGCATTGCTCTAACGAAAAGATAAACTGGATTGAGGGTAAAAATTAACTCAATAGATCAAAGAGTATTGAGATTTTGACCACTTTTTCGCCCTGGTTGAAGAGTCTAAGCGATTATTTTTGTGGCAATAAGAGATCCTCTCAATTCATGTCACTTTAGCTTCTAGTCCAATATTCAAGAAAATACTTTAGACTTTTCTCAATTCTTGTTTAAGTATTTAAAATCTTCACAGCTAAATTAAATGGAAACAACTAGGAGAAATTAATAGGAGATGTGATCTCAGTGAAAAAATATTTAAAGCTTATTAGAAGCTCCCAAGCCACGTACAAATCTAAGCCTTAATAAATTCAAATCATTTATTAAACGTAAGTTGTACCAGAAAGCGTTTTAAACCGTTAAAGATTACGTTGAGGATTGGGATTGAGCTGCTCCAATTAGGTAATTATTATTTTTTATTTTTTGCATCCTGAATTTTGTTTTTGTTTTATTTTGGTTTATTGCAATGACAAGAACATTTACTTTTTAAAGAATTATATTATTTTATTTTAAAATTTGTGAATCTGAAGACTATGTAGATCATTTTTTTTTAATTTTTTTCTCGTTTAGTTTCTAATCATGGTCTGGCAGTTTGAGTAATAAATGCGGCCTACCCGAATGTCCTTTCATTGGTATTGTTCGTCGAATCGTTGAGCTTCTTAAATTCAGAGTTGAGCTGCACGGTTACTGAAAAATGCGTGCACTGACTGGACAGGTCCACTCAATCTGGCTGGTTCTTTCCTCGAAAGACCATTTCAGACATCAATCTACATGGTCTTCACATGATGTAACCAAGATTTTGTCTGGACTTTAAAAGAGAGTGCGACCTCTGAGTTCATTTCGGCCTTTCTTCTCACAGATAGGAAACGCCGACCTCATCTACTTTTTAAAAATATGATTGACATGTACGAACCAAGTTACAGAAATAAAATCATTTATCATTTAAAAGTAAGTAAGTTTTTAATAGGTTTTTTCTTGTATTTCAGATACCAATACATAAGGTTCAAGTTTGGTTAATCTTCATTGTTTGAATACTAAGTTTGCATTTTAATCACATCCGCTGTAAATAGACAATTATAGTGAGCATATTTAAAAAACAAAACATGTTCTAAAAATGATTTTAGGTGGTTCAAAATAATTTTTGAAACTTTTTATATCCTAAACTTTTCTAGTAATAATTATATTAAAAGTAGGAAAAAATATTTTATATTGTTTGTGGCAATACCCCCATATTACAAAGGTTGGCAACCCTACATATATGGCCTGTCGATAGCTGTAATATTTTTTATTAATTTCCATATTGAGGGTCGGATGATGTATGGATTGCAATTCAGAGGATAGGCACAGTATTGAATCAAATATTCCATTATATTAGGATACATTATGGGGGTGCCAATAAATACCATATTATAATGTAAGCCTATAACCACAGATAATATAATACTACACGACTGCAGGGCAAAAGCCTCTTCACATACAGAAATGGCACGAGCTTTGATCACCATGACTAAATAATCAGTAAAAAAATAAAACGGCTGCACGGATCGAACACCAAAGCAAGCGATGCTTACCGAGGTTGGTCTGTAGATAGATGATCATCTAAGTATACCGAGATTCCTCCATGCCTCAGAAAGCATGTTAAATAGGGATGTATACTGAAAATTAGGTTTTTGTCCGTCAGGTAGATTAATAAAAAATATTGGACACGTATTCCGTAGGCCGTTAATAAACTTTATACTGACATAGTGACGTCACAAGCTCCCGCAGCTGAACTTTGATGCGCTTTATATTGGTAATTTTTTATTGAATAGGTATAGCAAAAAATACGTGTCCAATATTATTTGATAATCTCACTGACGGGTTAATAGAATTATATTTTTTTTACCCTTTGTTGATCCCGGCTGTCATTCGAAGATCTTTGACAGTTGTATTTATTTATTTAAACTTCATGCACAAAAGTACAATGGCGGGCTTAATTTCTTAGGCATTCTCTACCAGTCAACCATGAGTGGTTTTGTTGTTCCTTCGCCTACTCTGGCAGGCTAAGGTCTTGGACCATACCGCCTCGTCTTCAGTGCATAATATCCTTCTTGACTAAAAGTAAGGCCAAAGCCTCGTTTTCAGTTTCATACTTTCAACCAAGAGTGGTGGAAGAGAAAACATGGCAGGTGCATTGTTTAAAACGTGGCAACAAAAAATAATAATAATAGATTGCTTAAAATACACATACATACATATTTCATATAATACGGTTGGTTGTAACAGGTAGGCAAAAAATCTGACACCAGTCTTGCCAAAGGGTTACTGGGTTATGGAGATCAGATAGGCATCATGTAAAATACTGATACTTAGCTGAATCCAGTTAGACTGGCAGCCGACCCCAACAAAGCTGGATAAGCCATGCAGATTGATTGATTAAGAAAGAAACATTATGTTTTCATTCATATATCCTTTTTTTTCCCTTGACTTATTTGATTTGACTTAAGACGACGACTGTCGCCAACGACCTTGAGGGAACAAAACGCGTACTCGTTTTACACCCGCGCGACCCAAAATTTAGTAGCTTTTTGTACTTTCCTTATTATTTTATGACATTAAAAAAAAAACCTTAGAAATTTCAAAATGGAGAGAATTAAATTGTCTTTGAGATGGTGACGATTTCATTAAAATACGCCCGGCGGTTTTGGTGCGTGTTAGACATTATTTAACAAATTAATTTCGCTATGTTATACGAATAAAACTCAAAATTTTCTTAGATCAAATTAATAAAAAAATGGTCTTAAGCAACATATATTTTTCCAAAAAAATACTACTAGCCGCTTAGACGTGATAGTCATTTTAATATCAGCTATTGAGGGGTATCAGTGCCTTAAGACCGTTACCTGGGGAAGAGGTAGTCCACTATAGTCCTCATCGCGACGGTCCTTGAGCTTCTCGCCCCACGTCATTCCGCTACACGTCGCTTTAGCCAATACGATGTGTCGCCAGGTTTGACGGGAACGGCGTCGCTTCCTTTTTCTTTGAGGATTCCAATCCAAGGCCTGTTTAGGAATGTGATCGGAATCCCTCCGAAGCGTGTGACCAATCCATCTCCATTTACGACGCTTGATCTGTCGGTCGATCGGGGTCTCATGGCATCTCTCCAACAGCTCTTCAAAATCAAAATCAAAATAGTTTATTTCAAATAAACCTTAAAGGCACTTTTGAATTGGCAAACAAAAAAAAAATATGACTCTAGTTGCAAATTCGCAAACGTCAGTAGATCTCAATGGAGAAGAATTTGCAAGAAACTCCACGGACACTCTTTTCCATCAGTTTCAATTACAAGTTTTTGGTTACATCATTCTTGTTAAGAAATAAATACATATATGTGAGAACGATGCAAAAAGACGTGCACGTAAAAGCGTCTAGAGTAACAAACAATTTCAACATAAAAATGCAATAACAGGCCGAGGCAGCTAAGTTATGACCAATCCCAACTGATGGCGCCCGTTCACGAACATGACGCATGGATCGGCACCACTCAGCTCAACCATTATGGACGGAACCGAATGATCCAACACATGTGCCACCATCACAGAGAAATTAGAGAGAGCATGACACACTCAAATGCCAGGGCACACAGAAGTCAACCAACGACACAGGTAGATTTACAGTCGGAACATAGTACTCACACATATGCTGGGCAGTTATTTAACTGCCCAGCATATGTGGACTAAAAGAAATTGAGTTTATACAATACAAATATATTCATACAGTCTTCAGCAGCTCCAACAATACTTCAAAACTTTTCTGCCCATCACTAATTGTTCTTGCGCCCTAATGGCTGCGGAGCGGGACCAGCATTTAGCCAAGCATTTTTATCAGCGATGTAATCCCCCAACTTATAATATGCTTGCCTGCATAGTGTGCGTTTTATACAAGTTTTAAATTTCGTCTCATTCAGTTCTAGAATGTGGGGAGGTATTTTATTGTAACATTTTATACAGTACCCCATAAAAGATGATGCTACTTTAGCCAGCCTTCTTCTTTAGAGATGGTCTCGGGCCAGTAAATTTCGAGGATATAACGAAGACATCGGTTGACGAAGACATGGATTTGGCGCGAGATTTCCTTTGTTACCTTCCACGTTTTGCACTCGGAGAGCAGCACGGATTTGACCTGAATATTTTGAGTTTAACCCTTCGGGTCAGTTGCCGCGATTGCAAAACAGATCTCAGCTGTGCGAAATTATCTCGCGTTTTGACGATCATTTCATTATTTTTCCTGGGAGTAATTAATTATCTATTGTATTTTGTTTTCCCGAGGGACACACGAATAAGTAGATTAAGATGAAAAAAGGTTAATATAAAACGTTAGTGGTCGGTTTCCGAATTGCGAATTTGGAGTTAAGAATGTGTCAAATTCTAATTTAGTACCAAAACTTCAGGTTTTCAGGCAAAAGTAGAGTTTGACAAATACTCAACGGATTCTTTACTCAGAAAACAGGGAAACCACAAACATACTTTACTATAAAATATTAATTTTCAAATTTTTATACACGACCGAACGAAGACGGTATATGCGTTTGGGGTGAGAGGTTGTTTATGCAAATCCATGTTGCCATTTTTCTCCGAAACTACTTAATCAATTTTGATGCAGTTTACAGTTATGGGTTCGGGTTTGATTGGTGCATGTTCTTAGATAGGTGTTTCGGTGACAACTCACCAGGGAGCGCTGCAGCAAACATTGTTTGTGCAAATCCATGTTGCCATTTTTCTCCGAAACTACTTAATCGATTTTGATGCAGTTTACAGTTATGGGTTCGGGTTTGGTTGGTGCATGTTCTTAGATAGGTGTTTCGGTGACAACTCACCAGGGAGCGCTGCAGCAAACATTGTTTGTGCAAATCCATGTTGCCATTTTTCTCCGAAACTACTTAATCGATTTTGATGCAGTTTACAGTTATGGGTTCGGGTTTGATTGGTGCATGTTCTTAGATAGGTGTTTCGGTGACAACTCACCAGGGAGCGCTGCAGCAAACATTGTTTGTGCAAATCCATGTTGCCATTTTTCTCCAAAACTACTAGCCCGATTTTAAATACATTGATTTAATGGTTACACTACATAAATACGAAAAATATTATTCCGTCAGTCACAAATACGAATTTCAAAATACCGATTTTCATAATTCCGAATGGTTCAAAATTCCTATTATAACAAGTCCGACTTATCTTTACTCCTATTTTTATAATTTCTAGATTTCAATATTCCTAATGTTTATAATTACTATTCTCAAAATACCGAGTTTCAATAGATCGAATAAAAAAAAGTCCGACTTAATGATAATTCGAAACATCAAAAATACGAATTCCGATGATTAAATACCGATTCATACAATTCCGAAATAAAACCGCCTTGTTAAACTGAATAGCACTCGCTCACATCAGCTCCCGTCATCTCCTTCGAACCTAACCTGTCCGTGTCGGGGCGCCCTAAGCTCTCAAGCTCGCTTGGCTCGCTTTTGGACTGATTGATTAAACATATTCTTTATTATTTTAATGTTGATATTGGTTTTAATATATTATAATAGGTGCAAGTAGGATTAGTCCTTAAGCAACATAGTCGACGGAGCCCCGCTTCGCGGGGCTCCAATTTCCGTCTTTAAAAAAAAAACGAAATATTTTTTTTTGAAAAACCCACGACGTTTAAAAAGTAATTGAAAAGGGATAACAAAAAATTAAAACCCAAGAATATACGTCGGGGGCTGCCATCACTATTTTAAATTTCATCGCAAAATATAAATAAGTATCATCTTCAGCTTCTAAAGGTCCCAATTGTAGGGGCACGGCCTATCTATTAAGGGTGTAAGTGTAGCGCAAAAAATCTCCAATTATTAACGTTACTATAAAACTGCAAAACTAGTTTATGTAATGGTAGCCCCCGACGGATATTCTTGGGTTTTTAAATTATTTTATCCTTTATAAATTATTTTTTAACCGTCGTGGGATTTTAAAAAAAATTTAATTTAATTTTTTTGTCTTACCACCAAAACCATTCCAGTAGGCAGTAAGCTCAAAAATCCCAGGCTGATTGACTAGAAACATGTAAACATCTTGACTTAGTGTCGTTCATCAACTCACAACTCAATATAAAAAATACCTATTTATACCATACTTAAGAAGGTATCGGGTAAGTATTTGCTAATTTCACATCTGCTACTCAAAACGGAAAGGATATAGAAAATGACGCCAAAGAAGTCTGAATAGGTGGAAATGAGCTATTGTGAATATGAGTCATTATAGCAAGCTTCGAAGAGTTCACAAATAATAGCAGTTCGATGCTAGCTGACCACAGAATAGATAACAATTGGAGGCCTCAAGAATCAAGAACCGTTAAATGTGGGCGAATGGAGAAGTAATACACAACATTATAACTACTGTGTGAGGTTAGCACCCGGGCGATACAATAGGGATGTTTCCTGGGTAGACAAATGATAATTCAATTTAGTTCGTCAGTGAATAATTTAATAACTAGCTGACCCACACGGCTTCGCTCCCGTCAACTGGCTATCTACCTACCTACTACTTACCTACCAACCTACTCACCTGCCCTACCGATCAAGCTACCTACCTTACCTTATCCTACAATTATCTACCTGCCTTACCCTACATACCCTACTGCCTAACAAATTGTTAGGTAGGGTAGGGTACTATTTGAATAATAATTAATACTACAATACGAATGCAAACAACTTTTGTTTCTACCGGTGATCTAATTAAATTTTAGAACACAAAAGCTGCTATTGTGACTTAACTATGATAGTGAGATATATTCTCTTCCAGACTTTTTTGTAGGTAATAATGACTACTTTAATCGTGTAGTACGTAATTTTTATGTATCATCATTAGTTTTCTCAGCGCACGCCAAATAATGAATTTTATAGGCAAAATTTTGCGACTTCGGGTTACATTATTGCAATTTCCATAAGGATCTCTATTATTTTTAAAATAAATTATAGCCTATGTGACTTGGGAATAACGTAACTTTCCATAAGTGAAAGATTTTTTGGAACAAAAAAACATCTTTCCTCTTTATAAAATTGGTATAGATAATATTTGCCATGTATTATTTTCTTTACCAAATCGATAAAAATTGACATAGATGAAGCGCATCAAAGCGCAGCAGTGGGGGCTTGTGACGACACTATGTCAGTATAAAGTATACTAACGGTGTGATGTCACACGATATTTCAACGTATTATACCGTCGTCACTTTATGTTTTCGTGTCATAAAAAATACGTGCCCAATATTTTTTATTAATGTACCTGACGAACAAAAAATAAATTTTCTGTAAATATCCCTATTGTAAGTTTTATAAAGAGACTATCGCCCAGGTGAGTGCTGGAGTCGAACATTTGTCTATACATAATAATACGCCTTGTAACAGAGTTTTCTTATTTGAAGCTAAGATTTTATCCAGAATTAAAAAAAAATCTGGATAAAGTCTGGATTTTCGTTCTTTCGTAATTCTATAACATGTTTCCATCCAGGAAAAACACAAACCTCAATCATTACATTCCTAATAACCATATTCTGAAGTCCTAGTGAAATAATTTGAACTTAGTAACACAGTTACGGGATACCGTTTTTAGAAAACAGTGATTTCATTTGATTAGGTATGGTATAGAGAACAAGTGTCAGAAATCACACATCCTATCTATTTGAACTCCAAATTTTCATTACTCCATGTCTGCAACACCAAAGGGGCAATTCAAAGGGGAGATGATACCACCCTACATATTAAAACATCCCCTATATGAATACACAGGTGTAACTTCACGATTTCAATCAATTTCTAATTAATTTTCGAATGTTTTGTGTCTTTTGTTGTCATATTTCTTTACAATGTTGCCTGATTATTATGGAAAAGAAAATTTTTTTTTTTTTTTTGTGTAATAAATTTTTCAGTTCTTTCTTTGTGTTTGAAGAAAGGAGTTAGCAATCAATGTTATGTAGGGAAAAATTAATTGTATGTGTGTATGAGTCGTCAATTTTTTTGCATGATTAAACGTAGATTGTACACAGGCACAGGTGGCCATTTTTGAAGTTATTAAATTCGCAATACACTACGCGTTTATTTTTTATTTCCCTGGTTGAAAAATGGAATTTCTTTATGAACACAATCTTCTTCTTAGCGTGTCGATAGCAAATGTAAATATTTAAATATTATGTTTGGCCCAGAATTCACTCACGGCAACACCATTCGGTGACGCAGTCATAAGGTCCTCGCAAGTACAGGTGACAGAGCATGCTGCGCACTCCGTGAGATGGGCTATAGTCTGCGGAGAGATGCTGCATAAGCACTGAAGACTAGTGCCATCAGAGGACCCCTGAAATAGAAACACAATAGAAACTGACATATATATTTTCTATATACAAAAAAAAAAAAATACATTCACTGCAACAGGTATACTTGTTTTTTTATCAGTACATCTTTCCTTGTTACAGGTAACTATCGTAACCTATGGTAGATACTTGTATTTTTATAAAAATGGATACGATTCTAGGCGCACGTCGTATAAGTTTTATAAAATTTTCTTTTACTACCCGGAAAATTTCTTTAGATCTACATCTGTCGATCTATTTTGAAATTGAATTTATTTTAAATATTACTTTTAATTAATAAAAAAAAAATAATGTGTTACTTAGTTGTTTGTTTTTAATGATTTAATTAAATGTTTGTTTAATTTTAATTTCTTACTTGTATGTATGATTTTAATGTTTTTATTTGTATCTGTCTGTGTTTTCTTATTAATGTTATTGTTGACTCTTTGTACGTTTTGGGTGAAAGGTTGAATTCTTTAACGAAACCAAAAAAAATATTGACAAGCAAGAGTACTCAAATAAGACCAAAATCGAATCGAAGGCCCTCACTCAACCGATTTCAGGGATCCCGGCGCCTTAGCTTTGTAGTGAAGGGTTATCGGCGCGATATCGCCTTGTTGAGAGTATAATCCCGTACCGACTTGTTATCTGAGACTTATCTGAGACTTCAGACGTAAGGAAACGGCGGGAGAAAATACGTGCGTTAATGGGATAGGCTGTGACTTGTATTCGATGAGAGATGTTCGTGGAATTGTGAACTTTGTTTGTTACATTGACGTTTTTATATTACAGATTTGAGATTTATTTTCAAGTCGACGGGCACTAGGTTTTTGGGAAATCAGTACCTACAAGAAAATGCTTATGCAGTGTCTAAGATTACATTTTACATTAGTCTAAGTTTGCAAAACGGTTTATAATATGACCCAAAATACGGAATCTGATGCAAGAATCACTATATAAGTAAAGTGATTATCTTCAGTTTCATCATTTGGGTGTGTGATAATAATCGGAAACACTTAAAAACAGTTTGTTCACAAAGAGTGACGCAAACTTACAGAATGCATTACTGAGGCCAGATGGGCCAGGATTGACACACAATGGGTACCTAAAGACTGGAGTAGTCAACGAAGCAAGCTTCAAACCGCTGTCATGACGATTTGGACTCGCTCCTAACAACATATAAGAGGCAGGGGAAGGCAATCGATGGATGGATCGCTCAACAACGGGAGACAAAGGCAAAGCAAGAAAGAAAAGGTTATCGAAGAAACAATTATGACTTTCAATACTTAAACCAAAACCCAATCGTTTCCTACATGCTTCTCGTCTACATGCCACTATTTACAAGTACCAGTATATAATCGCTCTCAACTAAGTGCAACCGTGGCTGTATGTATAGACGAATGTAGGTGATTACCTGATGTGCCCGTAATCAGCCGATCGATTGGTGTACACCTGAGCGACATATTGGCATTAGGTTTAGACTTCTATTTTGAAACTAGGAATTCTATTTTGTTTTTTTTTTTTAATTGTTGATAGACTAGCGCTTGACCACTATCTCACCTGATGGTAAGCGATGATGTGGTCGACGATAAAGCACGCTTGTCTAGAAGAAACCTATTCACTCTTGACTTAAATACTCCCAGTTTGTAGCCGACAGGAATTACAGACTCCGGCAGGGGAATTCCACTCCTTTGCTGTACGACTAATAAAACTATTCCCGAAACGTTTGGTGTGCTTAGGACTAATCTTCCTAACAAATATTTTCGAATGTGAGTTTTATTTATTACCCTTTCACGTCTTAACAGGGTACGGCACATGGGTGGTCCATATCTGGTTATATATGGTTAGGTTATAGATATTTTTATATTGGGCCAACTCATATCCCCGACTGGATTTTCTTCCTCCGACAGGTACATGTCTGACTTTCTAAAAGCTCTGTCGGTTGGTATTTTGTTTCTTGGGCGGATGCCCATATATTTTTATTTAAAGCTGGCCTAGATTTTGTGGGTGTCTGTGGATAGGCTTTGCCTTAATCATGGTTCCATATGTATTATGAATGGTTAGAGCTGTGTTGTGTCATGCTGTGATGAATGCGCAGTATGGACATGGTATTCCCCGGAATACAATATTCTTGTAGGTTTTGCCAATCTCTATGAAGAGTTGCGGATGGTCCTAAATTACGTTTGCCTATGTAAAACCATGTGTATTATATAAGATTTAAGTTTTATTTAACAATTGCATGTACCATGTAACCAGGAAACTCATGTGTTTGATTTAAGTTTCTTTTCTAAGATGTTTTTATTCTGTAACTTCAGGAGGTATTTGATTGGGGCCGAATATACGGCTAAGACCGGCTGATCGGCTAAGGCCGATCGTTCGGCTAACACTGAGGCCATCCGCTCGAGGCAGGGCTTCGAGCTGTGGAGTTGGTTGGCTGCCCTGCGACCTTTCAGAGCAACAGGCATTCCGTTTTAACTACTTGTTCTTCCACCCTTAATGTGAAAATTATGAAATAAATATTCCATTTGTAAATTTGACCAGCCAACTGCAACCAACAACCCTATATAACCTTAACATATATTTTATTATGACGTGTTTCGGGGAGATTAGCAGAATAAACCACTTGTATATTGGAATCTTGTGCTTTATTTTTCCCGAACCAATCCGATGTTACGCAATGACACTCGCACGATTAAGGCGAATCGATTGACGTAAGAATCATCAAAATCAGCCTATGCGTTTGGTCTATAGAACACCACATAGGAACATACACACGTACATAGCCTGAAATAAACATTACCCTCTTCGCAGTGGGGTCAAAACTGAAGCTGAAGGAAAAAGCTAGTGAAGCAATTAACATCTTATTTATTTTTCAGGGAGTACCACGAGTAAATTGAAAATAAAGTGGCAGCTTGATAACTTTATTGTAGCAATCTGAGGATACAATTCTTACTGAAACTTTTCACTATAGAGTTTATCAGAGTACCTACATTTTATATTGCCTACATAAACAGTGTTAATAATACTATCAAGTAAAACGCGCAACATTTTTCTTAAATATTGCATTCAATTTTAAACTCAGTCAAGTAAAACACGCTAAATCACGCAATTTTATGAAAATATTGCATTCACACAAAACACAAAAACAAATTACTTAACAACCCACATGCCCTTTAAAAACTTAAAAAATCGACTTCAAAACTTTCAATACTCGCTATCAATTTCAAACGGCGTGTAAAAAAAATACAACCGTTATCCAATTTGTCGCAGCGGTGTACTCTGGCAGGTGTACGGTTGTTCATGGTTTATTTATGCCTTGTCGAGCAGCTATCGATAGTGGCTGACCTATCCATGTACATCACTAGCTACGTCGGTGGGTGAAGGTTTTGTATCTATTGTTTGTCTGTAGCTAGTGATGGGCTATGTTTTATTAACGATGTTTGATTTTGTTGTGTGTTACACTGAAGTTCAACTTTTTGAATATTGTTTTATGAAGATTTTTACCGGTTATTTTTTTCGTTACAATATTCGGTTCAGATTATGGCGGACTTGTTGAAATATCCTATGGTTATGTTGGAAAAATTAACGTTGAAATTATTCACCTCTATTAAACCCCATATAGGGGATGGGTTTTCGAAAATCTTTCCTTAGTGCTCCTTAGTTACTATTAACAACTCTTGTGCTTAGTTTCATGCTTCTAGACCTAGTTTAGGTTGTGCATTGTCTGTCAGCGTATGAATGAATGAACTGAAGAATGAATAAAGTTTTATAAAATGAAGAGATAAATGTATGAAGATAAAAACTTTTGAGGAATTGCTTTGAGTCCCGATGCCTTGAAATTATGGCCTAATAGTTTCATAGAAAACAAGAATCCCTTTGTTACTAAGAAACAGTTTAAATGGTTGTTGAAATTGACAAGGAGGATTTTACAAAAATAGTTGCGTTAATACGAAATAAAGAGAAACACTCTTTAACATGTTCATCATCACACTTGTGCTCGCTGAAGGTAACCAACAGAAATTAAGCCCTTGTATACAGGGGTGTAAATTAATTATTTAAGAGCTTTGAAATTTGGAGGCATGCGGAACAGGGTGCAAAGTCCCACAAACCTCTATAGAAAAGTGAGGATCCTCCGACCAGACGGATGTTGTGTCTGGTCCGGGCAACTGGTCATCGGTTCGGATTGTTGTATGGGTTCAAATTGCGCCGAAAAATTTGCTTGCGCGATGCAGGATTTGTGTGACGTCATGTCATCAGTGGTGTTCGTAAGTGGCGGCAATGGTACCGCTACGGCACTATATTTTACAAGTTATTTCAAAGTTCCATAAGAAAGGGTTAATCATATTAACTTATAGGCAACTACAGAATCTGGTCAAATGCTAAGATTTTCCTAATATTCATCATCATCATTTCAGCCGAAAGATGTCCACTGTTGGACCACACAACCATCGCTACATTGATCGGTCGATGTAGCGATGCTTAGCAGCCGAGCCGTGTTTTTTTTTTTTGATTAAATTTTTGGAAAAAAAAAACAAAGACTGAATCGAGAAAAAAAATATTAAGTACCGAACCCGCACACAAAATTTCACGAGAATCGGTTGTGAAATGAGACTTGTAGAGGAGAACAGCTGGACATCCGCCGGGCTTCTGGGCATCCGGACATACGAATGCATTTTTTGCCCCAGCTGAAACGGAGACGCTTTGCTTACGCTTAGCGCTCGCTCGATCAATTATAAAACTTTGTCGCATATAGGTATAAGTTGCGAGCCTAATTCAAAATGAGCTCATATCCTGTTCCATTTGGAATTTCTTAATAAAAAAATAAAACAATAACAGACAGCACAACTGACTGACTCACTAGACTGAATTTAAATGTTTAGATTTTAATAGAGTCCCCTTCAGATACTACAGGCGTGAACCCAGAACCGCACTACCAAGCAGCCATACTTGCAACTACTAGACCATCAAAAAAATTCAAATCTTCCCATTCATCATCCGCAACCATATAATACCTAACTACATATCACATCAATCCACTCAACTACTCAGATTACTTGCACCGCTAACAATCCTGCATACCCGGTAATCACAAAACAATAGCACATTTGTAGGCAATACACACCTAACATACAGGCGGGTATTAGGCTTTGCTCACCCATACAATTCCTTCACGCTTCGGCTGCCACCGTGAATTTGTGCGCCTATCCGATTAAGTGGGATGCACCCTAAGCGTTTCGCAGGCTTATTACGGATCTTGCTGAGTAACCAGAATGGTAAAAGTAAGAAACGAGTATATTAGAGCAGTGGTGGCCGTGGGTTAGAACCGCGGTAGGTACAGTGCTTTGTGTAAATTATTTCATCACCAGTGCTCTAAAAACGGTGAACGAAAACATCGTAAGGGAACCGGCATGCGGTGGGTCCTAGAACCAAACATTCAAAGACACATTCACCAACCCGCACTGGGCCCGCGTGCGATTAACCCCTAATTACCGAAACAATAGAAAAGCCATTGTGTTACTAAAGGGGTCTAAGACCCGTTTCATCTCAAAGAGAATGAGGCCTGTGTCCCAGAAGTGGGAACGTTAAAAGGCTGATAATGATGGTATTAGAGGAAGTTTGAAAATAACGGTAGTGACTGAAAAGTTGCAAGGGAATTCTTTTTTCTGGTATCGTGATGAAGAGGCATGAAACGCATGTTACTAAAAGAGTTATGAATGTAAATGCGGATGGATGGAGAGGGAGAGGAGGGCCATAGAAAGATGGTTGGACTGTGTGAGGAGTGATATGAAAGAAAAGGGAGTCAGTGATAGCGTGAACGTTGACAGGACGGTATGGGAGAAGAAAACGTGTTGCACCGACCCCCAAAATATGGGAAAAAAGGCAGGAAGATGAGGATGAAAAATTACTCTATCACCAGCGATAACCAGACCATAGTAATTTTGCGACAGTGCACGGAACAATCAGTTTACTAAAATGCATAAACGCATAAAAAACCACACTAAAGTTGTCAAAAAATAAAAGCCCGTTTTGACAGCTACAAAAATACTTAATATTAATTAAATTTGATGCTTGCGAATGATAGTCGTTGTTCTAGTGTATGGGTAATTAGGATTATGAATTTGATTTTTGAATTTCTTACATAGAAAGTTATCACGGCATGTAAAATGAGAAACGTCTACGGACTTCTAAGATTGTGACGAATTTAATCACCATAACATTATACAGGCGAAAGTTTGTGAGTGTGTGTGTATTCGTGTTTTTGTAACGCGGGCGAAGCCGCTGGCAGAAGCTATTTGTTAATATGCACTTATTGCTACGATTCTAGCTCCAAAAACAATCAAATGGCAATCTCGAACTAACTAATCTAATACGAAAGTCATCTCTCAATGTGAGTAGTAAACACAAATCGTTCACTGCATATACATACACTAGCTTCTGGCAGCGGCATCGCCCGCGTGAAAATCGAAAATTATCCCGAGGGAACATATTCCCGGGATGAATAATCTATCTCTGTGCCAAAATTTATCTAGATTCGTCCAGCCGTTTGAGCGTGAAGAAGTTACAAACACACTCACAAACTTTCGCCTTTATAATATTAGTGTGATCTGCGAGGAATTATCAAACGATATTTATATAGTTAAGCGATTGATCGCACGATATCTGCGCGATAGTTGCGCAATTCTGGTTGGCGCTATTTATGCGTAATATGCCTGCCGGTGTATATTTGTCTGTCTGTTTACGGTAGTTCAGGTTTCAGGTATTTTGGTTGTTGCCTTTGAGTTGTGAATTTGTTTGGGTTGCAGTTACAGATGATTAAAACATTAGGCTTTGTAGCGGTGGTTTTTAGCAATCATAGAGATGATGATATTGAACTAGAGATTTTTTGACGTGATAACGTCTTTAAAATCGTTTTAGTCGGGTGACATGTTCAGAAACTTGTGTCACACCAAAACCTCACGAGCGCGATCGCAGGTATAACGAGAGAGAGACGGACCGATCTCCCGTCTCATCTCGAGCGCTGCCAGTCATTCCGTGAAACTTGTCACGCGGAATCCTCACGAGCGGAGGCTGGCATAGCGTTCGAGTGAGTGGACCGATCTTCCGTCCCTCTCACTCTAGCGGCATACAAACGAATGGAGATTTCTTCTTTAAGACGTTTTTTGTAAATAAAAAAACTCGTCTTATTTCTCTTTTATTTTTATACCAGTCAAGTATAGCCTGAAACCTGGGTATTACTGAAATAGTAACTAATACATTATGTTCCGTACTGTTCTTTATTTTGTAAACATTCTAAATATTAGTAGTCTTCTGAGAGTGTCTTATCAATTGTGTGTAGTAAGAACCCAATTACGGTGGATTTGAAACGTCCCGCCATCGTCTCATTGGATGCTCGCTGACCAATCCGAGCGGCGAGCCACAATGCAGCGCCATCTTTATAAAAAAAAAAATGGATTGTCTACGAACGTCGAACGAGCCGCGGACCTCTCCGCGCCCTTTTTTTGTTATCCCGGTTTTCTGGTGGTTTAGTGCTCACAGGTGAACAATTTGAAGGACTTATGCCTATGGACTTGTTTTGATGACGATATCGTGTGTGTGAACGGCTGGATCCAGACCCTCGCTGCCTGATACGACGCCGAGCCCGACGAGCGCGAGGCAGTATACCTACGGAGGCGAGAGGTGAGTGATTTTCGAATCCACTGTTCACAATTCTTCTACACATAATTGTTTGATCATTCGAGCCGGATTGTTCATATTTTTTTACCTGTGAGGTTTTCCATTCCATATTCCCTTGTTGTTCGAATTTCAAGTTACGACGCCACGCGTCTATCAATATGGCGGCAATCCAACAAGATTTTTTTGAACGAGAAATAATTCTCGATGAGCTTCAACGAACATTACAGTTCATAGATTCCGACGAACAACAATTTAAATCTCGATCTAAAGATTTAACTTCACAACAGCGCAAGTTTTTCAAACTTCAAGCTAAAATTGAAAAATCCCTCATTAAGTCTAATACTTTTGATAAAGAGGAACAGCTAAGAATTCGTAACAGTTTTAATGATTGCTATTATGCTATTGTGGTACATTTAAATAAAATTAAAGAAGATGAAATTGAACATAAACGTAGGATGTCGTTACTCGGATCCCCTAATAATGCTGTTGTTCACGTGCCATCGTCTAGTAGTTGTGCTAGTAGATTACCTACTCTTCCAATGCCTACCTTTTCAGGAGAAATAACAGATTGGCCTGCCTTCTACGATCTATTTCGGTCACTAGTGCACAACAAAAATACCTACTCGGACTCGGAGAAGTTCCGCTATTTGCTACTTTCTTTGAAAAATGAACCCTACAATCTAATTAAATCTATTCCAATAACTGACGAGAACTATACGGTCGCGTTAGGTATGCTACAGTCTAGGTATGATAACGAACGAGCCATTGCTTCCGCTCATCTAGAAAAAATATTCGATATTGAACCTTGTCAGTCCGATAAAAGCGACAAATCAGTTCAAGGGTTAAGAAATTTACTGAACACTTATCATGAAAATATCATGGCTTTAGAAGTAATGCACTTTCCTACGAAGGAGTGGAGTTTCATGTTAGTGCTTCTTTTCTTACGTAAGATTCCACCAACATTACGTAGACGTTTCGATTTGTCGTTGTCCCAACCATCTAAGATACCCACAATTAGTGAATTAATAAATTTCTTAGAACGCGAGTTATCTGCAAGTGAATTTGCGTATCAAAACAAACCCATTTATAATGCGGAAAAGGTAGGTAGTTCTAGGACTCCGCCCGCATCGAACGCGCGCCGTGCGCTCTCGGCCGGCGTCGCGGCGGGCCCGGAAACAAAGTCAGACAATTCACAGTCCAACAATTCAAATAGTAAAAGGATATCTTGTATTAGTTGCGGTGCTCAACATACGTTGACGAAATGTGCGAATTTTCTAAACTTATCCCCTCAAGATAGGTATTCTTTCATAAAAAACAAAAATGTTTGTTACAATTGTTTAAGTGTAGGACATGATGTGAAACATTGCAAATCTAACTTTGTGTGCCGTTCGTGTCATAAAAGACACCATAGTTTAATTCATTTTAATCAACAGCATAGCTTTCCGGTTGTCAGTGAAGCAGATTTGAACGCTAGTGCTGTCTCACCTACCGTGCATCAAACGACAGAGACAGATGCGCCCGGTACCGCGCCAACCGTACTGACAGCTGTGAATCATACGTCGAGAGATAACGCGATCGCTCCGCAATCCATTGCGCCTTCCGTGCGCGCAAGTACCGTGCTTTTGTGTACAGCGCTAGTTAATGTACACGTAGGCTCGCAAAAACACACCGTTCGGTGTATTATAGATACCGGTAGTCAAGCGACTTTTATTACCGAGACTTGTGTTCAGCGGTTAGGATTGCAGCGAAGGCATGCGCGCGTTCCCGTGTTCGGTATAGGAGGTAGTGATCCTGTATACCCTAAGGGTGTTGTTTCTTTTTGCGTCACACCTACTCATGTTGATCAACCATCCCTTTCAGTTGATGCATTGATTTTACCTACACTTATGTCACGCATGCCTTGTGTAACATTACCATTTAGGGATTGGCCACACATAAAACACTTACATTTGGCAGATCCGAAATTTTATCTTCCACAGTCGGTGGAAATGCTTTTAGGTGCGGATATTCTATCCCAGGTGATATTAGGTCACGTGATTACGGGCCCTTCCGGGTCCCCAATGGCATTAAATAGTATCTTTGGTTATTTATTAATGGGTGATGTTTCTTGCAACCAAAATACGCCTTCTTCGCTTCAAGTGTGTTTCAGTAGTTCTAGCTCATCCTACGATGACGTCATAAATCTGAAACGATTCTGGGAATTAGAGTCCCTTCCTGAAAAAAGAGTTTCCAGCCCTGACGAAGCCTTGTGTGAGTCTATCTTCGTAAAATCACACACTCGCGACGAAAACGGGCGATATGTAGTTTCGCTTCCATTTAAACCCGATGCACCTGCCCTCGGCGAATCACGAGATACGGCAGTATCTAGGTTTAGAAAATTAGAGTATAGGTTAGAACGCAATCCACAACTTAAGGTTGATTATCACGCGTGCCTCCAGGAATATTTAGATCTTGGTCACATGGAGCCCGTGAATTCACCTCCTTCTATCAGTACCTATTACATTCCGCACCACTGCGTGGTCAAAGATTCTAGTGAAACAACTCGTACCCGTGTTGTTTTTGATGCGAGTTGCAAAACTTCTAATGGTATTTCACTTAACGATGTTTTATTAACTGGGCCTAAATTGCACCAGGACATCGTAGATATTTTATTAGGGTTTCGTATTCATGCTATCGCTGTCACTGCTGATATTAAGCAGATGTACAGAAACATTTTGTTACAACATTCTGATTGGGACTATCAGCGTATTGTTTGGCGACAATCTCCAACCGAACCTTTGCGTGATTATCGGCTGCGAACCGTCACTTTCGGTGTTAGTTCATCACCGTACTTAGCACTTCGTACGATTCAACAGTTGGCGGATGATGAAGCTACTAACTTCCCGTTAGGTTCTAAGGTCCTCCGCGACCAAGTGTTTGTTGATGATGTGGTCACTGGCACATGTGACGTCACACATGCTCTGATTTTACAACGAGAGTTAGTAGGTATTTGTTCATCGGCTAGTTTCGAACTGCGAAAGTGGCAGAGCAATTCGCCAGCGTTACTCGCTGCTGTACATACATCAGAGGCTCATGGCGAGCGGCCCGATAATGTTTCATTTGCATTAATGGAAAGCGATAAACAAACAAAGGTTTTAGGACTCCAATGGAACCCAAAATCAGATACATTTTCCTTTAGTGTTCAAGCAACTTTAGATAAAATCTCCAAGCGGACCATATTATCCCAAATAGCGAAAATTTATGACCCTATGGGCTGGTTATCTCCTATAGCTATTTATGCAAAACATCTTATTCAGCTATTATGGATCTCCGGTGTCAATTGGGACGAGTCACCTCCCATAGATATAATTAATTCATGGTCTAATTTCATCAATGAATTATCATTGCTATCAAGTTTTCAAATCCCACGTTTTGTTTTTCCAAATGTAAGTTCTATTCAGATTCATGGGTTTTCGGACGCATCTGAGCGTGCTTACGCTGCGTGCGTCTACGTTCGTGTGACTGATAGTAGTGATAACGTTAAAACATTTCTTTTACTAGCGAAAACTCGCGTAGCGCCGCTCAAACCGGTTCTCACTATTCCGCGTCTCGAGCTGTGTGCGGCTGTTTTATTGTCACAGCTAATTGATAAAATTATGAAGGTGTACGGTGACCGTGTGAACTGCAATCATGTCTATGCATGGACTGATTCTCAGATTGTGTTAGCGTGGCTTCGTTCGCCACCACATGAATGGAAAACATTCGTCTCTAATCGTTTGAGTGAGATTTTATCCCGGCTTCCTGCCGATTGCTGGAGACATGTTCCCTCTGCTGATAATCCAGCAGACGCACCTTCTCGAGGAATGCTGCCTGCTAGTTTTATTGAAAATTCTTCAATGTGGCTCCAGGGGCCCTGGTGGTTGTCACGTGATTTTAAGTGTTGGCCAATTCCTAAAGAGGTATCTAAAGTTACCGAGGAAAAGCGTAATTCCCCACTATCGGTGGTAACAAACTCGTCCATCACGACGCCGGCGCCTCCTGATGCTACGGATTACATAGAAAGATTTTCTAGTTTAGGTAAACTTGTTCGAGTCTCCTCACTCATATTTCGATTTTATAATAGATGCAAAAGGGTTCAAATTCAATATCCAACCTACATAACAGTTCCCGAATTTAATTTTTGTCTAGGTCGACTTATTCATTTAGTTCAACATTCATCTTTTCCCGAAGATATAAAAAATATTGCATTAGGTAATTATCCTTCCCTTAAACTACGTAGGTTAAAACCATTCATTGACAAACAAAATAGTTTACGTGTCGGTGGGCGGATTCATAAGTCATTGTTGCCGTTTGTTTCTAAACATCAATTAATTCTGCCTAAAAGGCACCATCTCACCAATCTACTTATTGACCATGCCCATGTCAGTCACTTGCATGCCGGTCCACAGGCTGTACAGTACATATTATTACAAAGGTACTGGATCGTGTCTGGTCGCGACGCTATACGTATGCGTATACATCGCTGTGTTCGTTGTTTTCGTGCGAAGCCCACGCACCCGCAGTCAGCTATGGGTACCCTACCCGCCGCAAGAGTGCAACCTGAGCGACCTTTTCTTAAGACATCTGTTGATTTTGCAGGCCCGTTTTACGTTCGGGCAAATAAGGTTCGCAATGCAAAAATAGTCAAATGTTACGTTGCGGTTTTTGTGTGCATGTCCGTCAAGGCCATTCACCTTGAACTCGTATCCGAGTTGTCAACTGATGCCTTTTTGGCAGCTTTGCGACGCTTCACGTCCCGCAGAGGTTTATGTTCTGATATTTACTCGGATTGTGGAAAGAACTTTGTGGGTTGTAATAATTACCTACAAGATTTATATAAATATTTACGTAACGATTCTGTCCAAACCGTTCTTCACAGTAAGACATTAGAACAGGGTATCACTTGGCATTTTCAACCACCATATGCGTCACATTTTGGTGGTCTTTTCGAATCTGGAGTTAAAAGTTTTAAACACCATCTTCATCGAGTACTTGGCACTCAGACTCAAACCTATGATGAGATGCATACTCTTCTTTGCCAGATAGAAGCGGTACTAAATTCGCGCCCACTTTGCGTGTTAAGTGCTGATCCGTTAGACCCTTTACCCTTAACCCCTTCTCATTTTTTAATAGGAGGTCCTCTGACGGCCTTGCCTGATATGTCTTTATGCGAAGACGTGTCAAATCGTCTCACTAGATGGCGTAGAGTGCAACAGTGCGTACAGCATTTTTGGAGGCGTTGGAGTCGTGAATATTTACACGAGATTCAACAACGCAATAAATGGTTTAAGGATAGCGGCTCGCCACTCCGAGAGGGTATGATTGTTGTCGTACGTGAAGACAACCTGCCACCCTTGCAATGGCGATTGGCTCGTGTACATGCTCTTCATCCAGGGTCAGATAATATCACCCGCGTCGTAACCCTTCAGATGGGCAAAACTTTTGTAAAACGTTCTGTAGTTAAAATATGTCCTTTACCTTTAGAATAATTAAGAATACCTATTTCTTACTGTTACGTTTCTTAGCTAAGTACCTACCTCTTAAGTATTGATTATTTTAATAGAATTTATTTCAGTTTTAAATGCGATTAGCGACTATTTTCGTTTAATCTTTCATTATTTCAATATCTTTAACTTAAGGTTAAAAGAATTACATTCTTTTAAGGCGAGCGGCATGTTCCGTACTGTTCTTTATTTTGTAAACATTCTAAATATTAGTAGTCTTCTGAGAGTGTCTTATCAATTGTGTGTAGTAAGAACCCAATTACGGTGGATTTGAAACGTCCCGCCATCGTCTCATTGGATGCTCGCTGACCAATCCGAGCGGCGAGCCACAATGCAGCGCCATCTTTATAAAAAAAAAGATGGATTGTCTACGAACGTCGAACGAGCCGCGGACCTCTCCGCGCCCTTTTTTTGTTATCCCGGTTTTCTGGTGGTTTAGTGCTCACAGGTGAACAATTTGAAGGACTTATGCCTATGGACTTGTTTTGATGACGATATCGTGTGTGTGAACGGCTGGATCCAGACCCTCGCTGCCTGATACGACGCCGAGCCCGACGAGCGCGAGGCAGTATACCTACGGAGGCGAGAGGTGAGTGATTTTCGAATCCACTGTTCACAATTCTTCTACACACATTACGTACTTATAAGTACTAATAATGGGTTTAAATCAAAGTAGCCGTTTTCTTTCAGGACATTTCTAAAAGATACCGAAATGATGGAAAAATCGTGAATTCGGCAAGGCAAAGGGGTTTGTTCCCATCAATCGACCAATCACGTAGACGGTTATCCCCTTCACGTCTTTCATCTCGCATTTGATACGGTCATAACCCTTTGCCTTGCCGAATTCACTTACGCAATTAGGTTGTAGATCAATTTGCACGGTGCCTAAGCAAATCTCAAAACGAACAATGAGTTGAGTTTTCTGAATAAATTTGATAGATTGATTGCCTTCCTCAACGCATCTGAAAATAAATGATTACTACTATTAAATAGAAGTAATTCTTCGGATGGGATTTCTTGATTAATTGGAAATCTTTCGTTTTCTGTCACTTGAAGTTGAAATAATGAACAAATATATTGGGATCAATCTTGAATTCGCATCTTTAAATTTTGTCGAGTTATGCTAACATAAATGTACCTACCGAACAACTTTTTTACCCGACTGTCGAAGGAGGGTAATGTGTTTATCAGTCTATGTATGTATGTATGTATGTTTGTTCCTATGTGACGTTCTAGAGACTAAACGCGTTGGCTGATTTTGATAATTCTTACGTCAATCGATTCGTCTTAACCCTGCGAGTGTCAAAATAGAAAAATTGCGGTGTTTAGGCGCCATATTGTAGGGGCCGGATTTTTTTTTCTTCCAATCCCATCGTGTGGGGTATCAAAATAAAGGTTTTTAAAAAGTGATTACAAAATATATAACATTTATATGTTCAAATATACCTAATTCTAAACAAAAATTAATTAAAAAAATGTAAATAAACATCTGGTGTTGGTCAGCCAGCTCGCGCATATGTATCCTCCAACTGCAGAGCATGATTTTCTTCTTGTTTACGTCTTTTTAGTTCGCTTTTTAAGCAGTCGGGTATATTGTTATATTTTCTTTTTTTCATATTTCAAAGTTGAATCCGACGTAATAATTTTACTTATTCGTGAGTATTGTCACCCACTGTGTTGCCAATGAATTAAATGCATTAATGCTTCAGTGAATTTTTCACACATTTTCCAAACTCGATGATTACATACAACCAGCATTACATTTTCTATTGAGCCAGGCCATAAGATAAATCAGCTGACTGAAATCCTACTCAAGTTGCATGCGGGTTCCGTGTTTGAAACGTTTTCCTGTTTTATGCGGGAGTCTGAAAAGTGGAGCACTTTCATTTACATAGCGAATGGAAGAACTTGTTCTGATCACGCGTTTTTAGAGAAAAACGATTCTTGTGAGTGAAACTTTATGAGGAATTACAAAGGGGACTTAAAAAAAATGTATTTTATTTATCACGAATAATACGTGTAAACTGTTCATCGCTTAGTAATGAAAATAGGTGGTTACTAACGAAATAACCATAAATAATGTCATTTCATTTATTCAGTAACAATTTTACACTGTGCCTGAATGTTTACAAAAAGGAATTAAAAACAAGCTGAAAAATCTCAACATGACATTTATAATATTAATCAAATTTAAGTAAATCCATTGTCATAATTAAATTCATTTTAAAATTCATTGAAAATTAAATAAAATAATAATAAAAAATTACAATAATAATAATCTTGACAGGTCATTATAAGAATTTATTAAAAAAAATGAATTATGATGATTAATTAAAAAATATTAAGTAATTTAATTTAATACATGTCAACAAACTTTGTTCAGTAAAACTCTAAAAATGTAATAGCAAACTTCATATAAATAATCAAAAACGTCAAAACCACAGCAAATCAACCTAATCCGATACATGCTTATTAAAATAATTTTCAATAAATAAACTAAAAATGACGAACAAATTAATTCAATAATCCAAATAAGTTAAAAAAAAAACAATAATAATCTTAAAATTTCATAACAAAATTAATTGAATAATCTAATATATGTCGTAAAAATGACAATAAAACATAATCTAAAAAGCCCAAAATCACAGTAATTAAAATTAATACGATACTTATCTTATCAAACTTCAATAAATAGTCCAAAAATATTACAGCCAAAATGTAATTAAAATATTCTAATACATGTCATAACCATAATATTTAGTACTAGCTTCAGCCCGCGGCTTCACGCGCGTAAAAAGTGTTTTAACATCCCAAGGTGTACAAACTATCCTGTATACAAACTATCCTGTATACAAACTATCCTGTATACAAACTATCCTGTGTCCTTCCCAGGGTCTCAAACTATCTCCATACCAAAATTCATTCAAATCGGTTCAATTAACAGACAGACAGAGTTACTTTCGCTTTTGTAATATTAGTATGGATTGTAGTATTTTTCGTTATATTTTAGGGATGTATTCTATAAATGAAATGATTATATTCTAATTCTGAAGTTTACATTAAAAAGAAAAAAAAAGAAACAACTGAACTTCGGTCATTGACATTCACAATTGAACTTTCCAAAATAACTTAGCTTTACTAAACAATCGAATCGACAGCACAAAACGCTACTATTCTAAACAAAGCGTTATTTCTAAGCTACGTTACCCCGCTCCGCTCGCTTCGCTCTTCCCGCTCCCTTCGCTCTTCGCTCTGCAAGGCCCAGGTGCGAACCTCTTACATATTTATTGCTTTTCGTAATCAATGGCGTCTATACGTAGAAGTAATTTCATTTGTTTGCTCACGAACTAGTAGTCTGAATGTATCAGAGTATTCGGGGGGTAAATGTCAGATATATTTGTGTGTAGGTTGTGGGAGGTGTTATTTTAAAAGTGGATTTATGATGGACTAGCTGTTGTCCCTTTTTCAACTCTCTTAAAGAATCATCATTAAGTTTTTACCCCGGTTGTCATACACTGAAAAACTGTCCTTTCCAGGGTCTCAAACTATGTCTATACCAAATTTTACCTAAATCGAATCGGTTCAACGGTTTAAGGACCTACATGCGCTTCAATGACGAAAAACGGTAACTTTCTAAAGCATACTCCTTAGTAACGGCTAGGTTAAAAGGTTTGAAAAAAATATATATTTATTACTTTTTCATGTACATTATTTTTTAAACATGTTTTTTTCGTATAACAAATAGTTCTGCTTTAAAAAAATAATTAGCAACACGATATTTTTCGCAGCTTTTGGATACTCCTCCAAAACAACTTTGATTTTTAAAAATATTTTTACATTGAAAAATTTATGGTTGGATTTTCTTCATAACTGACATAGCAAGTAATATTTTGCAAACAAAACTGTTCAAAAGGAGGTTCAATATTGATATTTTGGCATCCAGCGGGCGCACGGCCAGTACTGCGTTTACATTGGGGCGTGTATATCGCCTTAAGGGTGAAAAGGTTACAGACGGACAAAGTTACTTCTGTAATTATAATTTTAGTATGGATTTTGTTAATCCGTTTCGTGTCTGGTGTGCAGGTAGTCTTTGTTGAGGCTTGTCTGTAGATGGCATTTAAAAGAGAGGCTCTAGCGTCTAGAAAATGTGGCAAAGACATTCTAATGAAAGTGATAGAAATTGTCAAAAGTCCAAAATTATTTATTTCTCACCACATTAAACAATACAGATATTGTTACACTTACGGTACATGATATGGTTTAGTTAACTGTGAGAGACTAGTGCCTCAGCTAGACTTTAAGGGCCTTCCTCCGCTTTAGTGCCGTAAAACGGTAACTTTATAAAGCGTACTCCTTAGTAACGGTTAGGTTAAAAGGTTTGAAAAAATAGATAATTATTATTGATTCATGTACATTATTTTTGAAACAAGGTTTTTTCGTTTAACTTATAGTTTTACTTTAAAACAATAATTAACAACATGATATTTTTTCGCAACTTTTGGATACTCCTCCATAACTACTTGGATGTTTAAAAATATTATTCCACAGAAAAATTAATGGCTGGAATTTTTTTATAACTGACATAGCATATGTAAATCAAACAATATTTTGCAAACAAAACTGTTCAAAAGTAGGTTCAATATTGATATTTTGGCATCGGGCGGGCGCACGGCCAGTACTGCATTTTATATATCGTCTTAAGAGCTTGTGTTTCAGTTCACCAGCAGCCTTATTTAGTAAGTGAATTCGGCAAGGCAACATTTCACTTAAGCAATAAGGCTGCAGGTCTCCACCCTTTAGCAGTTACATACATTTCACAATAATAAAAAAGAGTTTTAAGAACTTTTAAAGTATGTAAGCTCAAAAGGTAGTGTTTAAAAAAATGGGCATATAAAAATAGTATGGTTTGGTGTAGTGTTAGTAAACATTTTTGTGAGAACAACACACACGAAACACATCTACTTACTCACGGTAAGTAGATGTGTTTCGTGTGTGTATGTCTGAGAGTGCGTGTGTCCTTGTGTGTGTGGGTGAGGATTTATTAGGTAGCATTCGGTAGGTATACATTAAGTCACGGTGGTAAGTAGTTTTTCAGTGTCATCATAGTTGATTCCCAGGAGCCACAAGGTAAGCCTCTTTTTGCATTGTCCCTTATTGAGGTTAAATATGGGTTCAATTTTATTAATTTTGTTTTACCAAAATCTTCCCAGATATCAAAAAAAGCGGTTAGAAAAAACAGTCGAAAGGGGAGAGTGAGTGCGACTTACGGGATTATATCGCACCTTACCATGTGTCATTGAGGAGTGATAGGTGAGTAATGAATGTTGTTTTAGTAAAGTGTTCAGGATAAATAGTTGTCGTACTGTTAGGGTTTTTTGGTTTGTTTAGAAGATCTGTAGGATAACGGTAAAACCTTTAAAAATATGTTTACACATATTTTCTTTTGTCACGTAAACAAAAAATAACGACCATTTAGTACACTTTTTACTCAGAAGTGACGTCACAACTATGTCAATTACTATTGATTTGATAAAGCAAAAAATATGTTTGTCCATTTTTATTTGACAATCTAACTGACGGACAGAAGTTTTTTTTTACTATCAGTAATCCTGATTATTTATGTGTTAGTCTGCACTAACCTTATATTTTTCCATTCATCATCGCATTCGTTCATTCCTTCTGCTGAAACAAAGGGCTCCTCTCTGTGAGAAAGAAAATAGACCTTACCTTTGGTGGATCCAAGCGGGCCCAGTTCGGGTTGGTGGATATCACATGTCTCCGAATTTTTGGACATGCCAGTTTCCTCACGATGATTATTACCTTTACCATTTTTGGAGCAGTGGTGATATAATAATTTACACAAAGCATAGTACCGGCCTGGGTTAGAATCCACAATGACATCTAAGTCAGGAAAGTTACCACTGGGCCACCACTGCAATGTTATCATTTAAGCATGATAAATATTAATTCTTTGATCAGCTTAAAATCAAGAAAATTTGTAAACAGTATGAGGAAAAATTTTATTCTCTTTTTTCGGGTTCCGAAGTCAACATGGAACCCTTGTAGTTTCGCTATGTCCGTCTGTCCGTCCGCAGCTTAGATCAGAGATTCGTATTACTAGAAAGCTATAATTTGGCATGGATATATATATCAATAATTCCGACAAAATGGTAAAATAAAATCATGTTTTTTTTTCGGGTACCTCCTATAGACGTAAAGTGGGTTTTTTTTTCTCGTCTATCCTATTGTGTGGGGTATCATTGGATAGGCCATTCAGAAATATTACGGGTCTGTAAAAACCGTTTTTCGATTTAGAAATCCGTTTGCGTAAAATTAAGCTTTAAATTGCAAATTTTTGTTAGAGACAAGTGTGTTCCAGCGAAATGGTTGCTTTTGGAATTATGTGAAAAAAATCATGGCAGTAGTATATATAACGACATTAAAAGGAAAACTATCACAGCTAAGTAGGCTTTACAAGTTTACGAGTAATAGTCGAACAACTTATAAAATGTACTTGGAACAGTAAAATTTTGTACAAATGCCATTGAAAATTACTTAAATAATGTTGTTAGTTGTGTAAAATAGATAGTTTATATATGCTTATGAACCATTTAAAATATACAAAAACTAAATGATAACATCATTAATACTAATGATTTCTAAATTAATAATGTTTAAGCTCGAAAAAAGCATTGGAGTGAGCGGAGTCGTCGGCAGTACCGATATATCGATAGATACCCGATTTCTTAATTCGAAAAAATAAGACTAGGAATTTTTATTTTATATTTGAATGCTTATATATATTTGTGGGCTACCCTTGTTTCATCGAAAAGAAATTGACAAATTATCACTTCCCAAACAATTTTCCGCATAATTTAATTTGCCAAATTATTACTTAGCAAAGAACCTCTTCACTTATAATTGTAACGCAAACCTAATGTTTGGCAAGTGAACGTTTAAACTTGTTTACCAACTAGCCCTTTTACCAATTTTTATCTAGTCAAATATTTCAGTTGTAATAACACATTTTACACAAAATAAAATAAACCAAACATTTAGTATCGTCAGTTTTCAATTTACCATTTCTATTCAGTCAATTGCTTAGTTAATGACAAAAAATGTGCACTTATATGTCAGTTGCACAGAATATACAAATTAAATTACAATGTGTAAGTACAACTACTATTTAAGCAACAAACAGGGGTGCCCTAAACTCCCGAGCTCGCTTCGCTCGCTTAATCATAATTATCGAATTACCATTAATCTACCATGTATACTTGCTTTGATCAAAAATCTTATTATTGCCTTTATATTTTTTGTCACAGCAAATCATTTTTTTGAAGACCAAATGCTTTAATGACACTATCCTTGGAAATATTCTACCAAGTAAAAATTTGACCAAATGAAAATGTGTGTACTGAAATCATTCCAAATAATGCATTGGTATAAAAAAAGGGTTGCTAAAATTTGTTTGGATAGTGTTATTTTGTCAAAATCTTCTCGGCAAAACGGCAAGCTTCCTATTTTTATAAATAAAATCAACTTGAAATTATATACTTATTTTATAATATTATCTTATAGAAATATTAAATTACTTTTTTTTTGTCGATATCCATCTTTAAAGTAAATATCTGACCCGACTACATCACTAATTGAGTAGCGAAGATCTTCCGAGAATACATAAAAAAATAGTGAATATATAAAAAAAAACAAATTGTGAAAGAGAAAGAAACAAGGAGCGTGCGTACGAGGATCCAGGAACGAACCATACCATTCGCCAAGGCTCTAACGCGCGCTCGTATCGGCTCCTTTCGCAATTAACGTTCTTCATAAAGATTATTTATAGCAGCTTATTTACGTTGGTTCTTTGTTTCTTTCATTGAATATTTTGATTTTACTATTTGGTAGTTGATTAGTTTGTTTGTAAATATTCATACTAAAATATTTGTTTTCGGTTTGTAAATATTTGGAGATTTTAACGAAGACTATCTCCATAACGGCAATACTGCAGTATTCAAATTATTAAGTGAAGCTGGTTATAAATCTTTATTACAAACGCTTGCCTCTAACCGCGGTGGTACTCAAATAGATAATATTTTTTCTAACTTCACTTGTGAAGTTGGATTTTATAATTCCTTCTTAAGTTACCATCGTCCTATGTGGGCCCGTTTTTAGACGTTGTGAGCCGCTGAAACCGTTTTAATGTTCATGTAACAACATAACATCCTCTTCTTAGTCCGCAATATTATGCATCTGCGATTGTCCCTATAGCTGCGCGTGGCCCGGCACGCACTTTGTCGGTTTTTATTTTACTTACAACCGCTCTGTAAGAAGCACACACGCACACTTGGCCGCGCTGTGTCTTTATATTCAAAATAATGTTGATATATAAAGAAAATATATTCCACTATACGTTGATGGAAAATACTTAATCACTAATATTTTCCTAACAATACACCTGTTTCTAAATAATAAAATCCCTGGAAACCAGGATCTTTTACAATGGCCGATAGCTGACAGAGAATCGTCGAAATTCTAAAGCCCAACATGCCATAGGAATACCTATCAGAAATCATACAATATTTCTCCAGGAATCTTCACAGAAATTAATCAGTCAAGAAAATCAGCCATCAAATTAAATTAACCGAAATCTTCAAAGTAAATAATTTAATCCTTCTCCTCACTAATATTAAAAATAAATGTGAAAGTCTGTATGTTTGTCAATAACGCCTCAACAGATTTGAATGGAACATAGCCCGAATTATGATATAGAGTATTTTATTATCCCCGAGTATGTTCCCTTGGTATAATTGCTGACTATCACGCGAACAAATAGACAAAATACCAAGGAACGATGGATAGACTGTGGAAAAGATAAATGTGTAGAATGAGGGCTAGTTGTCCTTCAGCCATTTTAATTTTAATTGGATATATTCCTCATTAATTGGATCACATCATCGCTTACCATCAGGTGAGGTAGTGGTCAAGCGGGAAACTATATTCATAAAAAATCCGCGTTTAAGGCGTATAAATTCCTTAATGTCAACGCAGTACTGGCCGTGCGCCCGCTCGGAGCCAGAATATCAATATTGAACCTCCTTTTGGGCAGTTTTGATTGCAAAATATTCTTTCATATACATATGAAGAAATTCTAGTCATCAATTCTTCCGAGTAAAAATACTTTTAAACATCCAAGTCGTTTTGGAGGAGGCTCCAAAAGTAGCGAAAAAATATTGTGTTGTTAACTATTTTTTTAAAGGAAAACTATTAGTTACACTAAAAACATGTTTCACAAATAATGTATACGATTACATAAAAATATGTTTCACAAAAAACCTAGCCTTTACTAAGGAGTATGCTTTAGAAAGCGGTCGCTTTACGGCACTAAAGCGGTGGTAGGCCCTTAATAATAATAATAAGGAGGCGTGCAATGATTGTTGACATTACCGTTCCGCATGATGGGAACCTCGTGAAAGCCGAGAATGATAAGAAAATCAAGTACTTCGACTTGGGTCGCGAGGTTGTCGACATGTGGGATGTGGACACAGCGATTATTGTACCGATAGTTGTGTCAGCCAATGGCTTAATAGCCACGAGCCTCGACCAACACGTTAGGAGGCTCTAGTTAGGCGGCTGGGTCATGAGCCTGCTCCAGAAAGCAGTACTGCTGGACACGGCTCGTATTGTTAGGAGGTACCTCTCTCTGGAGCCCTGACCGCCGGTAGCTTGGACCCTGTTCCCGATACTGGTGGGCCTCTACTTTTTATATTTTGAAATGTTTTTGTTTTTTAATTTATTTTACAAATATATTTAAAAATGTAGATTATAAGAAACAACATGACAAAGGACATAGGAATAATAATTTATTACAAAATTCAGACGATTTACAGTCATTTTCTTGTTAGTAACAAATACTTATAAAACTAGTGTTAGTAAAAGTTACATTCCAAATCAAATAAACATTTACAAAATATTCTCATTTGATATTAATAGTCAATTGATTAAATTTAAAGTCAAAATTAATCAAAAATATGTAAATTACAAATAAAAATGTCAAAAATAAACAGATTTGAATGAACGGTCTAGACGTCCAATTAGCTGGCTAATGTAAACAGATTGCTACGACATAGAGATAAGATCTAAAAGAGAAATTTGGAAGGAGAGATTTTGTGCCGACCCAACATGTCTCCTTTTAAACTTCTCCAATATTGTGATAAATAAAGACGCGGGTCAAACCGCTGTCAAACGCTAGTCTACAATAAGCCTGTAGCTTTAGAAGACGCGTCTTTAATCTGGAACCATTTCCCAATCCCTCTAAAGTTTAATAAAATAACCAGCTAATTTCAACAGGCGATTTTCCAAGCACTTCAATAAAACACCCCAGAGGCAAGTATCAACGTAAAGTACCCACATTTACAGCACAACAACAACTCTTGTGTGGGGTCCAGCTATTATACAAATTTGCCCGGCTATAAAGAATATTTATGAAGGCACCTTTGCACTGTAATTACCTAGGTAGAAGAACAATTTATATGTAAAGCAGGTATTGTAATGTTCCCTGGTTGTACTCGTACGTAGTAAATATAGGTAGGAGGTATCGATAAGGATAAGATTATTGGTTTGAGTTGGTTAAGTGGAGAGTTAGGTGTTTCGGAAAATATGGTTTGGATTTCCGAGTGATTTATTTGGCTGAGGTTGACGTTGCAAGTTGTTTTATTAAATACTAGCGATCCGCCCTGGCTTCGCCCGTGAAAAATTATACAGAAAAACCTTACTCGTTTCTCACTCTTTCTAAAGGTGAAAACTATATATGTAAATAGTTTTTAGTTTATCGCAGCGGGGGTCTTTATTTTATAATATGTGTCGGTATAGTGTTGTCCGCTCTCCCTACCCCTGCGGCCGAAAAATGGTAGGTGGCGGGGCCATTGACCTCGACCCGTTACAAGGGGTCGTCTGGCAACCATGTGCTGGTTTGGTCCTGGGGTCGTCACGGCGCACAGTGTGTTCTGGTGCGCCGGTGATGAGGGTTTCTCGCCAGAGGAGGATCCGGTGGCAGACAGCCGCGGCGGGTTCGCGGTGAGTGCTAACGCGTGCCTGTGTTCCCGCTATAAGTGGCTAGGAGGAGACAGTGGAGTTTTAGTGGGTTGGAGGCCCGCATAACTGCGCTATCTCCCCGTGGTAGCGCAGTATGCATGAGCATTTACAGAAGCTAAAAAAAATAAATGATTCTGCCTGCGGTTTAGCCTACGTCATCGCCACCTTTCTGCCCTTGTCCCATGTTCAAGTAACATGGGACAAGGGGTTAGCATAGCCTGCGTGAAACTCGGCAATTATCACAAGGGAACATACTCGTGGGATAAAAAGTATTCTATGTCTACATAGACATAGGATACTTTTATCCCACGAGTGACCGACGATGTAAAACTAACACACTGTTTGTTTCGTATTGATATACGAAACAAACAGTAAACATGGTAAATATCCAGCTTATAATATTAATGTTACACATGTATAAGTTTCACATAACCCATCACGTATAAATATAAAAGTATATACTGACTATAAAAGTAAACTTACAAGGCCTTTGATCAGCATTAACGTCTTTCAACTAAAACTGATCTTCATCTGCCTAGTAGTTTCCTAACTCAGTTGGCTTCCAATCTAAGTGCTCATTCAAACAGGGGTCCGTTTTACAGGTCCGCTTTATCGTATACTTCTTTATTCGGCAATGGCGTCGTTGTATGAGCGAGTTCACACACACAACAGTAATAAAAAACTGATCAATTTTATCGGATTGAAGCCACGCGGGGCATGCCATTACCCCCATTGGTGACGGATCCGTTAAAACGGTACTGTAAACGCGGTGCGAACATTAACTCCAGTGGCGACGGATCCCTAAAAATGATCCTGGAGATACGGATGTTCTGTGTGAACCAGCCGTAACCGGATGCAATTGATTTTCACAACGAGATTCCCTAAACTGATACTGATTATAAATAATAGGTAATGTACCTATATTAAGCTAATGATATTGTTGATAAACAGTGTAGTATGGTAATTTAATAGTGAAACAGATCCAGACAATTCAAACGTTTAGCTTCATTGACTCGGTGTGTTTCTGTAGATCGCCACTGTTGATTCTGGCTTTCAGGAGTTGCAGTAGTTGGAGACCAGCCAAAACAAAATGGTCGGTTACACACAGTTTTTGTGTTGTATCAGACAACTCCCAAAGGTTTGAATTTTCAACACAAAAATGCAGCGCCGCGGTATTTTTGTGTTGCAAATTGTTACTACACCTTTGGGAATCCAAAAAGTAATTAGATTTACAGCGATATAAACTGTCTCGTTGGTCTAGTAAAGCGCCATTGCATTGCATGACTTCCTGCAGCCTTGCGTAACATTTCTGCAAGGCAAAGAGTATGAACAATAGACCAATTACATAGACTGAAATCCACATCGCGTCTTTCTTCTCGCATGTGATTGGACGAATTTTCATACACTTTGAACTTTGTCGAATTCACTTAGGTAGTAAGGCTGCTGGTTTCGATTCTCTGGTCAGGGAAGGTGTTATACGGTTTTTTTTTTATCTGGGATTTGTTAGTAGCGGCCCGGTCCCGGTGTTTAGATTTGTACAATAAGTACTTCCCCTTTCACATGAAACGTAAACGTAACTTATTCTTCCGTCTCGGTTAACTCAAACTATAGTTTCAACCATTCAAATTTGGTTCGACCAGTATGTAGCTACTCGGACAGCTCCGTCATTCGCTACTTTCAAATCCCATAAGATGCAGGTAGTCGGGCATGAAGGGCAGAAAAGGAGGTCGGCTATATGTTACTAAGTGACCCCACGCTGGCACTGTGTTTTGGATGGCACCTGAAAACCCCGTGTATTGCACTCTTGGTCTCTCTGTAACGGGTCAAGTCAGTGACCCCGCCACCTACCACTTTTCGGCCGCAGGGGATAAACAATATCTCCCCTGCGGCTCCACCGCGTCCTGGCCGCGAGGGTAGGGAGACCGGCGCACTGCAATACCGGCACTCCTCTCTCGCCGCGGCCTCCCACCCTCAGCCGCGTTATCGTATGGGACCTGGAACGCTCCATACGACTTCGCAGCTCGCCTGTGTTGCGATGTCGCCTCTGTTACCAGGTGGCACCGCAACCTACTTGTTGACCGCTACGTCGTCGGCTTATTTAATCGGCAAAAGCCCTACGAGCGGCCCTTCCTCAAGTTCCTCTTCACTTCACCATGGGTGACCAAGCCATGGCTGCTGAGCCTCCCCCGCCTCGACAATGCGGGAACCCACCGGACGTGGAGGGGAGGGTCGGGGCGAGGGTTATCAGTATTTTTATATCCAGAATTTCTCAGTAGCAGCGAGGGTCTAAATTTGTAACCAGTTGATGGCAATAGGAACCTATTACTAGAACCTATTACTTAATCATCATCATTTCAGCCGAAAGACGTCCATTGCTGGACATAGGCCGCCCCCAAGCGTCGCCACATTGATCAGTCCTGTGCGTTTCGCATCCACCGGCATCCCGCAGCTTTGACCAGGTCGTCGGTCCACCTAGAGGAATAGTAATATAACAATAAATACACGGTCGCCACTCCAGAGGCCCTAGACAATTGGCATTCTACCAACGAAAGCATGGCGATAACGGCTGGAGAAATGACAAAAATTAATGAGAATGTCAAAAGCTATCGAAATGTTAAGTGATCAATCCCTTACATTTTGCCATTTCGACCATCGTCATCGCTTACATCGAATCACACTTGTCTAGGGCCATAGAACTTTAATATTAATGGTAAATAATGTAAGGGTAGCTAAGATCGCACTTCGACCTAATTCTTCAGGGATTACGTATATGTGGCGTTACCTAATGTAATTTCCAACAAAGAATAAAAATAAACTTATCCTCAATACTGTAGATATCTCTTACCTTGGCAAGCAGGCTGGATACTAATTTTATTATCATGATATTGAGTACCCATTTCGAGTACAGGTGGACGCAGTTCTCCTAAAATAATCTCATAATCGTTCGGTATAGGTCCCAGGGGAAGCTGTGGGGCAAATTCGACGTATTTCCGATTCGAAATGAAGCTTAGTTGCACGGCACCAATAGGTACCGTTAATTTTGGGTTATTTATTGCTCCAGTTACGTTTCGTTTCATATAACAATTTTTAAATTGTATCGAATTCAGTACTAATATTATAAATGCGAACATAACTCTGTTTGTTAACTTTTCACGAGCCGTTTAGGCTGAATCGATTTATTTGAAATTTGGTATGGAGGTAGTTTGAGAACCTGGAAAGGACATAGGATAATTTTTACCTAGGTAGTGTGTTCTCTTGGAATGATAAAACTCTTTTTCGCGGATAGAGCTGAGGTCAGGAACTAGATTTATATAATTAATTGCTTTTATGTTTAATTTAATTTAATTTATTTCATAAAACAATTTTTACATATTATCGAAATTAATATAATAATAAACAAACTCGATCTAGAATATCTATACTAACTGCGGTAATATTATACAAACAGGTGAGGTACGAGTACAACCATCCATACTCATCATTAAAATGCGAAATTAACACTGTTTACTGTTACATTTCTGCGACTAAACGGCTGAACCGATTAAGATGAAATTTGGTATTGAAATAGTTTATGACCTTGAGATGATATACGCGGTTGAAGCCGTGGGCAGAAAAAAACTAAACTATTACTACTAATAACTACCACTACTACAGCTGTTTTTTTTTCTTTTCATAATTCAAGGTTGCTCCAAAATAAAGATTGCTGAGTATTTTCACTCTCTAATAGATTGCCAATAAGGTAGTCACCCTGTAGAAAGCAACATATGTTCTGAAGCACAGGAACGCTTTTGTCCAGCTTTGGACAATTTGCGGTTGAAAAGTAGACGATGATGATAAAATGGGTTGGTTTACCTACTAACCCAATTCTCACAAGTGTGTAGCACCTTTATCGCAGCAAGATAATTAACGCACCTAGTATTTGTGCCCGCTACCCAGTTTGCCCGGCAGCTCTGTATACTTACCGATTTATGCGCATAATTGTTTTGTTCGCAAAGGATTGCTTTCCAATTAGGCTGATAGCTGTATCGAAAGTTTGTGATTTGGGCTTTGTTAAGGGTTAGTTTAGGTTAGTAGTTTTATTTGCAACTAGCTTTTGTCTGGGACTTCGTCTACGTAGCATTAGTACTTCTAATAACCTGTTTTTTATCCGACTGCAAGGAAAGGGTTATGTTTTTTGCCCGTATCTTGTATGAATGTAATATTCTTTATTACCTCATATCTTTCAAACCCCTGTTATTGAAAATACCAAAAAACTTACTTTAAGTACTGCTAATACTACTGTTAAGGGTTTAGCATAAGCATATATTTTTAGTCGTACTGTATGTCGTTTTTTGACAAATAAGCACTTTTTCTTTCTTTCTTTCAATATCGCTATATTTTATGACTGCCTATAATATTGGCATCCCGTCATCAGATTCTGATTTGGTGACAATGGACGGATGAACCTCGAGATTATACCCTTTCAAACAAAAAAAATATTTTGCAAATCCGTCAATATATGATAATAAAAAAAATTAGAGACATCCAATTTGAGAACCTCATCTTTTTTGAGCAGTCGGTTAAAAATCCACTTTACGATTTTTTTTTGAGGTACCGGTTTTGCGCTTAGCACGGCAATATTGCCAACCTGTCAAAAAAGCAAACGTCAAAATAAATCAATTGACATTCCGTCCTTGACTTGCCGACTTCCGTTTCCCCATCTAATTCCATTGCGTACGGAACCCGTTTTATAGCGGAACTAACTTCTTGGGAATTGATTTAAATTGACGAAGCCTGTAAAACTTTATGGCAACCCTTGAATACAAATGTAGTTTTAATTTTTGTGCGTGGCCATTAGATGCGAGAATTTTTTTTCTTCTGTATCAGGTTAGGATAGGATAGATGGACCCCTTTTCCGCACTTAGACTCGAATTCGGTCCGTTGTGCGGGCGGCCTCCTCTCTGCCAGAGGCCGTAATCCACCACGCGAGATCAGTGCATGTTTGTGGATGTCACATGTCTTCGAATTTTTGGTTCTAGGACATGCCGGTTTCTTCACGACGCGACCGTTACCACTGTGCCACCACTGCCTTCTATATCAGGTTTTGTTACCGTGTGTGTATTTTGTTGACTGTCTCGTTGGTCCACTCGCAACCGATATTGCTGAGTATGTGGTCCAATTTTGATTTCCGGGTCGGGTTTATTTCGATGTTCAGGCACCACTTATAAAATTGGAATTGAACATAAATGGTGAAATATCAGTTAACTTTAGGTACCTACACTGGTCGGTACCAGCAACCCTCTCTTTTTTGGGTGGGAAATCTTCCAATGACTTCTCCCGCTCGGGGCCCGCTAGAACCGATGCCTGTCTGGGTCGCGGATAAATTTGGAAGAGAGTTAACACGGCCCTGGCTCAAGCAACTGAAGGAACACGTGTGGGTGTGAAGTCACCCAATGACTTCACCCAGAGCGGGAGAAGTCATTGGGTGACTTCACACCCAAAAAAAATGACGTTTTCAAAAGGGTTTATTTGGAAAAGAGACCAAATATGCTGGCTGACTCCACTGGCCCCCAAACTTTGGTTTCGAAAGTCATAATTCACATAACGGTTTAGTGCATCTATACATCAAGCCAGGCACTTCGATAGCAAAGAAAAACCGTCTAAGTTAATTCAGGTAATCATCACATTTAGCGGCCGTACCTCATACTATTTTCTGTACCACTAAATATAGTGGTAGGTGAAGTTTGTACCGTCGTGACGAACGACCGCACTTCTGATGCAATTCCAACAACCCCCTGTGCACCCCTTTCTTACTATTAGTACCCTTTAGGATTGTGTCACAACTAAGATGAGATTGGCTATGCGATGCTTGGCATTTCTTTTTTTTCATGGTATGGTTCGATTTCATGTTTAAGCAACGCTTGCCGAGGTCGGTTCGTAGATGAAGAAAATACATTTATTTAGCACAGACTAAAAAAACACAGAACATATTATTATACATCAGATAAAATACAAATAAAATGGGTGACTATCCATTTACATACCCAGACACTCCGTGCCTCGGAAGCCGTTGGTTCCAGTTATTATTTGAGGGTATGCCATTGTTTAGATGTGTTCCAGTGGTGATCAGAACTGCTTGTTTAGCTACTACTTTGGCGTTTTTGATGGGGTTTTGAGTGATTAAATAAAAACAAGTTGTCGTTACAAATGGTCGTTAGCGAATATATTCATTTTTAGGTATACAGCAATCGAGGGAAGAGGTACGGGAACAAAGAATGGGCCAATCACAACAAGCTATCGCGTCATTTAGCTGTGCTATGATTGGCTTACGATAACGTGATCGAATTCTGTTCGGATATTCATCCCAAACATGCCCGCGGCCTTGAAAGCTTCAGCTTACAATCAAATTGACTCATGGTCGACCAGAGGGCAGATCTTCGTGTATGGCCGTCTCACGATGCCTGAAGATGTCTGGATATCTGCTACTCGTGAGATACCATCGTTGCCAGGTATCGTCTTCATGATTCGACCCAATTGCCATTTCAGCGGCGGAAGGTTGACTTCCTTAATAATGACAAGCGTGTCAGGTTTCAGGTCAGCCGAATTTATTCTCCATTTGATTCCGGTTTGTAGTTCCGAGATGTATTCCTTGGCCCAGCGCGACCAGAACTGCTGTCGGATCTGTTCCGCTCTCTGGTAGCGAGTCAGTCGATGAACAGGTAAGTCTCGCAGGTCGTCTTCACATACTGGTGCGGTGAGTGATCGTCCGATCAAAAAGTGACCAGGGCTAAGGGGAGTATAATCTCGAGGATCCGAAGGCAAAGGAGTCATTGGTCGAGAATTCAATATCGCTTCGATTTGAGATAACACCGTAGTGAGTTCCTCGAAAGCTAAATGAGCGTTGCCCACTACTCGGCGAAGATGGTACTTGCATGATTTGACCCCAGCTTCCCACAAGCCACCGAAATGCGGGGAATATGGGGGAATAAAAGAAAATTGAATTTGTTGACCCCTCGCGTAATCAATAACATCTTTTCTACATTTTAATAAAAACTGAGCAAAATCATTGTTTAAGCCTACAAAATTGCGTCCATTGTCCGAGAATATTTCGGTGAATGTAGCCGTTTGTACGGAAACCTCGATGCGCGTGCGCATTATCAATCAATACATATAATTAATCTGTCGAAAAGTCATTTTTTTACTTTGAAGCTATTTCCAAAAAAAAAAACCGTGACGTTAAAAAAATAACCAACAGGTTTAGTCTGAGAAACATTTCCAGCATTTTTTGTCTGTTTAGTGGTATATGTGTTACGGCTAATACCCGAAGTGCGGCTACACCTAGTATTAGCCGGAGCTTAGGGCACCCCGACACGGACAGGTTAGGTTCGAACGAGATGACGGGAGCTGAAGTGAGCGAGCAAAGCGAGCGAACTCAGCTCCCGTCATCTCGTTCGTGTTAGGTTACTTTAGACCCTGCGGACGGAAATAGGAGCCCCGCGCAGCGGGGCTCCGTCGACTATGTTGCGTGGCTACACCTAGTTCTAACCGGCTAAAACTAGGTGTAGCCGCACTAATACTAGGTGTAGCCGCACTTCGGGTATTAGCCGTAACATATGCATCACGTAAACTATACGAACCCAATGTAGATAACTTTTATGGACAAAAACTCCATAGTCGATAGATGGCGTTGTGCATTAGATGTCATTTTCTGAATGGTGGTATTAAGATTATCCGCAATAGAATTACTCTAGAAAAATATTGATAGGTAGGTAGGATAGGTAGGGTAAGTAAGTTAAGGATAGGGTAGGCAGTTGACGGGAGCGGAGCCGCGGGCACAGCTAGTCATTACTACGAGTATTTCTGCAAGTTTGAAGCCAATTGTAAAATTGCCTATGCCATATACCTTACTGGATTCAGTATAGAATTTCCTATTCACAAGTAAAAACAATGCCAGAAATCACACAAAAGGTTATCTAGCATAGAATTCTGTCTCAGAATCAGAGGAACTACTGGATACTTGAATATATTCGGAGATGCCTAGGACCGAGGACGTCAAAATCAGAGAGTTCTCAGTTGTAGTAATATACGTCGAATCAAATCCTGTGGTATTGTGTGTTACCACCATTGATGATTAAATCGTTAACTGAAGATATTGAAACATACTTACGTATTTCTGAAAAAACTTTTGTGACTTTTTTCTCCAAGGTCCAATCAGCAATTATTATTCTTTAAACCCACGTTAGAAAAGCATCGCGTTATATAAGCTCTTGCCTAGCTCATGATGGCTGACAGTCATTCTCAAATTACACAAATTGAGTTGTACAAAGACGACTTCACAGACACAATAAAGTTGTCCCAGTTTTGTTTAACACTCTTTTTTGTAATGTCGGTTAAATTGCGACCCCTCGCGGCTGGAGATGGTAATTAGTTTGAGGGGATAGTTTCGTTACAAACGGCCCTTTGTAGGTGTAAAAATGTTTTGTAGTAAAAATTACTGTGTTTGTTATTGGTAAGAGGTGTACAAATTGGAATCTTTTTATGAACTTTTTATGTACGTAGTGACAAAAAATAGGTCGGTCCCCATCCCATTCTTTTGATAATAGGGATGTTTCCTGGGTAAAAAAATGATAATTTAGTCGATCATTGAGATTATCAAATAATATTGCACTGGTATTTTTTGCTTTATCAAATAAACAAAAATTAACGAAGATAAAGCGCCTCAAATTTCAGGTGCGGCGGTTTGTGACGTCACTTTGTCAGTATAAACTGTAGCACACCTGTGTGTAATATAGATGGTGACCTATCTATCGCCGTGGAACGGAACCGAACGCGATCGATTTACAATAAAATAATCGGTATAATCAGATGAAAAACGCTAGTTACGTCGGCACGGTTTCTTTAAATGGGATGAGGCATCTGTATGCTAGTATTATATTATCTGTGTAATCAGTAACACCAGATATTATTGTAAGCCACACAGTGAGCGTCATAGACTGCTTTGTGTCCAAAAAAATAACGATTACTATAGAATAAGTCCCGAAAGCAAAGCCTTGGCAAAAACTAGCTTGTTTAAAAATAAAGTAAACATTAAGAATATATTTAGCAAAAAAAATCATACATGTTTTCTTAGTAAGTGACTCTAAGGCTATAGACAGAATAGGTTTCTGTTATAGACAGAAACCTGCCTGGATTGGATTTGTAGAAATATTGAAGCCTCTCGATAAACTAGGGCTTTTGGCAAATCAAATGTCTCACATTAGGATTTATATTTTTTGTGACGTTGATTTGATGATATGTTTTGTTATTAGATATTGTTTATTTGAGTGTGAAATAGGTTATTATGTTACTATTATAAAATGAATAAAGTGTATAAATGCATATAAGTCTGATACCATTGAACAAGTACGTTACCTACATGATGATTTTGACTAACAATCATGGTTTATTTTTATCTGAGTTCAAAAAGAAGAGGATGCCGAGTTTGACTTCAAGCGAAACCACTGCCCACTTATTGCTGTTCTATGAAAACCTCACAGTGTTGATTTAAGTAAAGTGACCTCGGAGTGAGCTGTCAATCGGAAGGGTCGGTTGGAATGCCAAACTTAAAATCATTTAGTGATCTCGGAGTGAGCTGTCAATCGCAAGGTTCGGTTGGAATGCCAAACTTAAAATCATTTAGTGACCTCGGAGTGAGCTGTAAATCGCAAGGGTCGGTTGGAATGCCAAACTTAAAATTATTAACTCCAAAAAAAAAAATGAATAAAAAATCCTTTTGATTTTTTTCAAATTACTTTTAAACGTTAACGTGAAATATGTTTTTGTAATCACCTCTTAATATCCTTAATTTTGATACCCAACTCGTTGGGTTTGGCAGAATAAAAATTGTGACCGCGGCACAATATTGCACTGAAAATGTTTGTTTTTATTTAACTTCACCTATCTTGACTTGCGGTAGTGGTTTGAAAAATATGAGGTAATAAAGAACGTTTATACACACTAAATCATTTTGTGTAAACTAGCATGTCTCAGATTCCAAATTCTAAGACATGTGACATCCACCTGCACTGGGAACTTGTCCTGGCCCACTATTTTTCACAAAGCGACACGGCTACGGAGTCTGTGTCTGTGTCTCAGCAATGGGAACAATAAGTTGGTTTCCCATTAATAGTAGCAGTCTTGTTAACCTTAACTGAGAGAAGGCATGTGTCCCACAGTAAGAACAATTAAAATTAAAAATACTTCGATCCAAAAACTTATTTAAACTTTAATACATAATTGATCTAGTATTAAACGCACTTGATCGACAATCCATCGAAACACGTAATTATAACAACGAATATCTTGCGTAAATACTCCGATACAAAGATTCAAATAAGCATAACCTTTGAACGGCTTAGGCCCAGGTTTTAGATCCGTAGTTAACTCAACCAATGCTAACCAATGATTTTAAATTTTGGTCAAACGCGTTTTTTCTTTATTCTAATAAATGATAAAATAATTAACTCGCCAACTTATTTGACTATTTGTGATGCGAATAATTGATGAAATAAGACATTTCATCTTTATTTGAAACCATTGGTTAACTTATTTAACAATTGGTTGAGATAACTACGGATAAAAAACTGGGCCTTAACCGATCTTCATAAAAAAAAGCTAAGAACACTGTCGAAAAATTAACCATTCAAACAAAAAAAACCAAATCAATATCGGTTCATTCATTTAGGAGCTATGATGCCATAAACAGATACACACGTCAAACTTATAACACCTTTCCGTCGTCTTTTTCCGTCGGTGGTAAAAAAATGGGTTTTTCATTGCTGGAACACAATCACTTATTGTTAATAATAATAAAAACTTGTACGAAAAACTTAACTCAAAGGTAGTTGCTAACTTGAGGTTACATTCACAATATTGAATGACAAACTGTCAATCTCATCTCGTGTTAGCAATTATCACTGAGTTAAGATTTTCGTGTAAGTGAGCATAAGGCCTAGTTTTTTTATCCGTAGTTAACTCAAACAATGGTTTAATATGCTAACCAATGTTTTAAAACTTCGGTAAAACGCGTTATTTTATCAATTGTTGTTCTAACAAATGGTCAAATAATTAATTCTCCAACTTGTTTGATCATTTGTTAGACAAACAACCGATGCGTTAACTTTCGGTAAACCGCGTTTATTTGTCAATTGATAGTCTAACAACTGATAATATATTTAACTTTCATTTGACCATTTGTAAGACTAATAACTGAAGAAAAATGATGGTTCACCGAAATTTTAAAACATTTGTTAGCATATTTACCATTGGTCGAGTTAACTACAGATAAAAAAACTGGGCCTTCTTCAAATCTTAGATCTGAAAAAGAATACATTTATCATTCCCAGATACTGTATTCCCAGTACAGATCCTACCCTCAAAATAAAAATCCAAAAAAACAGATAAATAAAAACGTTACCCTACGAAATATGAGCATCATTTAGTAAATATTTATAAGCATGTTCGAGAGGGACAATTTCACACATGACATAAGTGTTCCATTATATCCGACGGTTGAACCAAACCAATTCAATATCATAGACTGGAAAAAGGAAATTGAAGGTCCTTGGGAGAAGGTGGGGTGGCAGTGACAGCTGCTGGACATCGAAGGAGTTTAATCATCCTTTTTGTTTCCACTGCTGGGACACAGGCCTCCTTTCCTTGAGAGCTACAGTCAGTCATATGTTGAGGGAAACAGTTTGTATTTTTGTGTGGTAAATGATCGTCTATGAAGCTGCAATGTCTTAACTCTTAAGATCCTGTAATTAAATCAGAACCCTTCAAACCGGGCTGTTTTGTAAGTTTCCCTTTAATACGTTGTTTTACGCAGTATCTTGCTGTTTTTTACGGCACTGCTAAAAAACAAAAAGAATATTTTTTTCCAAAAAGAACGTAAAAAATATCGTTGGATATAGCCCCAAAATAGGTAAAGCTTGTAAAAGCATTTCGCACTAAAATAGAAATGATTGTGGAATAAGGGCAAACGCGGATGAATGTGTCGCTAGAGGCGCTGGTATAGCGTAAGGTTTCCGATATGTCACACGCCACTGTGTTATGAATGGGCGCCTTTTTTCTAATTATAATATTGTTGTGAACAATTTGAACTACCTCAGATTATTTATGGCAAATATGAGTTACGGGTCAATGAATGTCAGTGCTATAGTTAAATATTATACAAATGTAAATTTGGTTTTTATGCCCGTAGTAGATAAACATAAAAAAAAAAAACGTAACAAACTTTGACAGCTATACTGGACCGTCGTCAACGTTCCAAGTTTAAACCGACGATAATTAGTTCATCCTCATTCATAGTCGTTAAAGCACAAACATGACATTGACAGTTCAAAAAAATATGTAAAAATATAAATCGCTGTTTCGATTTTGTTCCTCACTTTTTTCTGCCAGCCCGCGAATACTGTCACCCTACAAAGAGGCATTTGTTTGTATGAGTCCGGCGGAAATGAAACAGCCAAGCTGACCCGCCAATAGCTTTAGTCCGGCTTGTATGGTGGCATTTAGCGAATCTACATGAAATTGGAATACTTTCGCCCGTATTATGGACCACATCGTTTTAGTGGAAGAAAAATGTTGATAGATTTTTGTTTGGCTGTTTTTGTGTAAAATGTAGCATAGATAAAAAAAATATTAAGCATTGTCTGTCGCGTCATACAAATTAAATAAGCTAGAGAAATGCCGCGCACGTGATGGGCATCGATATATTTAATGAAAGTTACTGATTTAAAGTTACTTATTAGTCATTATTAGAAGTCTTTAAAAAAATAAAATGACTGGTTTTGAAAGTAGATTAAGTAACAGTATTAATTATCCTCTGATAACAGAACAATTGACAAGTATAGTAGTCACAGCGGATCTTTGTCTCTTCTCTAAAGTTCGTTGCAGGAACCTGCGCAGCTGCTATTTTCGTGTCAACGCAGAAGGTGAAGATAGTATTGTATAAATATGATAGTATTGTGTCCTCTTTTACTCGCTTACGTATGTTGTATACTCGATGACAAACTGTTTCTTGCGCAATGGTTCGTAGAGCTAACTTCAGAGACACAAAGATCCACTGTGACTTATAAGTACAGACTTTTTTAATCGGCATCCTTATGCTCGAGAACCGGGCTTTTCAGCCTCGTGACCCTCTGGAAATTCAGACTAATTCATAGAAGATTATGGAACCCTTCTTATTTCTTATTTTCTGTCTAGTAATAAAGAAGTATTTCCCTGGTCAAACGAATTATGAGCGCTTAGTTTTCTTCTATAAAACTGAGTTTATTTTTGGGTAGGTATATTTCATTAATTTCTTGTTGATTGATGTTACGAGTCCTTGTCCTTGAGTCCTTAATAATATTAAATAATTCATAATATCTAAGTGGGCTGAGGAAAAATTTTTCAAAGAAATTTATAAGGTACCTACGACTTGAGAAGTTGAGATTATAATATCTAGGGAAGACTGTTAAGGTTAAGTTGTTGGTATTAGATTTTTAGCAATGTGGAGTAAGAGTACTTCGACGCCTAAGTGTACCTTGTTTTTGTATATGTACCTACGTAGTTAAGTTTAGCAGTTAGTATAATTAGTTAATCACAGGAGACGCCCTGGGCGTCGGGAGTCGCAGGCCGATTCTCGTCTGCAATAGGCGCGGGCTTGCGGATGGCGCGTAATGGGTAGCTCGGTGTCCGAAAATGAGCAGGGGGCTACTGCCTATATCCGTCAACGAAGTTAAGGGCCCCGTCCGAAAGTATGTCGAAACTTCGGTGTGAAAAAAAACAAGTGTTAAGTTAAATTTTTCGGACGGGTGAAAACAGTGGGTAGAAACACATCGGGAGTAAGTATAACAGTCAAAGTGTGGTGCCATTCATTCTTTGCAATCATCCGTCTGTAGGTGAAAGCCGAAACTACGGACTGGGTGCTTAGAGAGTCCCCCAGGCCCGAGTCGACGGCGCGTGCAAATGCAGACGGGGTCCGCGAGGGCCTAGATGCCTGTCTGGGTCGCGGATAAATTTTAAAGAGAGATACCGCGGCCCTGGCATAAGCAACTGAAGGAACACGGGTGGGTTTTAGTCAGTAAAAGTCCGACGCGCCCTCTCACTTCACCCAGAGTGGGAGAAGACATTGGATAACCATCCAAAAAAAAATTACGTTCTCAAAAAGGTTTATTTGGTCTCTATTAGGCTGGCTGACTCCACTGGCCCCCAAACTTTGGTTTTGGTTTGGTTGTCAGTCATTGGATGATTTCCTACAAAAAAAAAACTTAATTACTTATTGTAAATATTCCGTAAAGATAGTTGTAAGTATTGTGAATAAAATTAAGCTTTTAAAGCCTAAATAAATTAGTTTCATATCTATTCAGGTCCTGAATAGATATGAATGTCAATAGGTTTAAAAATCCAATTAATCACGACTCGGCTTAGATATTACTGAATCGTTTCCAATTTGTCTTTTTCTTATAATGTACCTACCAAGAAAATAATACTTAACAACATAGTGTTGTAAGGGCATAACACAAAACCATGTAAAATATTAAGATAAAATTGGTTAAATTAACAGTAATCACAATATCGGATTTTAAAGAAAACTAATAAATAATAGTTAAAAAAACTAAAAAGCGCTCTTTATTAGAAAATCAGACTAAAAGTAGAAAATAATTTTCAATTATTTATATTAAGAATAGTGTGATAAACAAAAAAATGTGGTGCTTTTTAAAATATTTTCAAAATGACTACTTTTTCCAATATCTGTCAATAAAATATTATAACAATTGACATCAAGCACCCCACGCTTTTTTACAATATTTTTTTTTGTTACTCACAATATTCTTAAATTAAATTTATTGTAAATTATTTTCTACTTTTAGTTTGGTTTTCTAATAAAGTGTTTTTTATACTATTATTTATTTTTTATTCTTTAGTTCAATCGCTAATCCTGAAGATAATAAGGATTATGATAGATGAAGAATAAGGATAATGGGACAAATTATTTAAATTATTGCATTGTCATCGGTCCTTGATAAGTGTACAAAGTTTCAAATTAATCCGACGTTTTGAAGGTGGTGAAAATCACGTTCAAAGATTCCGTTACATAAGTACATACACACTAAGCTAATAAAAGCGTGTTAAAACATAGTTCTAGTTTCCAACTCAATCAAGTCTATGAATATTATTTATGGTTTCTCCAAAACTAAAAGAAAAATAGACGCTTTAACACCCCCAAAATAAGTCGAGTTAAGTGCAGTTGCACAGCAATGATATGAAAAAGACACATTTTTAGCAACATCCAATTTACAGTACGACCTTTACAGACCCAAAGTTACACCAGTTATTCTCCACAAAAACCACCGATCGACCCCCAGAGGTTAACCCTAAAATAATAAATATTCACCATAATTAATGTAGCAATAAAAGCCGCGGTAAAATGTATGTATATCGCCGGCGTTGTAAACCAACCGAATGACTTTAATTAAGTTACAGTATAAAAACCTGGTGACAAGGACGGCAATATACAACGTTTCGTATGTGACAGGGACAGCGATACACTGCACGGTATATGGTACTTTTTTAATTTTAATAAAGTTCACTTCAGCGTTCAGTGTTCGAGCGAGGTGATATTTTTTTCGTTGACCAATTAGCTGTACTTTGATACCTTGGTATCATAGTAGTATTTTAGAAGGTTCGGTGCAATAATAAAAGTTGCATTGCATCATCAAATCCAATTTAGTACAGGCTAATTATTACAAAATATTTTGTTTGGATTAAATAGTAAAGTAATAGTATTAAAGGCTTTAGCCAGCGCTCAAAAATCACATCACATTACGTTCAGCCTGAGAAGAGGAATTTTGCCCTCCAGTCCAACTAGGCACTGACATCTTGCCACATTGTGAGTGCATTAATTACCTAGGCTTCCACCGAGATCGCCGCCTTACTTGGAAGCAACGAAGTCAACCTGAAATTCAAAAACTTGTACTGGCTGACGAAACGGAACTCGATTCTTTCCTTTGAAAATAAATTACTGTTGTGGACCATATACGTACATCCAACTTTGGGGTATTGCCAGCGACAGCAATATAACATGTCTGCAAAGAGCACAAAATTCAATTTTGTGGACAACTGTAAACGCTCCCTGGTTTACTCGCAGTGACGAGATACATGAATACCTCAACATACCCACCATAAAGGAGGAAATCAAAGAACACACAAGACGTTACGCCGAACGCTTAGCAATACACCCATATCCCTTGGATATTAATTTACTTGATACCTCCCAAGCCGTTAGACGACCTAAACGGAAGCAAATTTCGCTTATATAATGGTTGGTTGAGGCGATGGCCTCCAAAACCCAAAGTCCTGTTGAAATACAACCGAACTGATTATAGTCGCTACCGAATGATGTCAGTTTCAACCGAAAAAGTTGAAATTTACTTTACTTTCTTCGAGGCAAATATATTGATCGCATCAAGGGTGGCCAATAGATGTAAACCATAGGTAAGACACGATGTATTCCCTTAGGTTAAGACATCATGTGTGGGCAGGTAGGTGGGTACAATCGTGAAAATGAAATCAAACAAGTTATTCGATACACTGCTGTCCCCACCACGCAAGCAGTTAGAAAAAGCGAGCTGATGCGTAGTTGTTCTTGATTTGCCGCCAGGGGGTACTTGTGATTTGCTTTGACATCCGTGCTATTGACTAAACTCGACATCAAATACCTTTACACGAGCAATTCTTGTATATATGTATGTATATATATAATTTGAATCTCGGAAACAACGATTTTCATGAAATTTTGTATGCAGGGGGTTTCTGGGGCGGTAAATCGATCTAGTTAGGTTTCATTTTTAGAAAAAGTCGCTTTCTCTATTTTCACCCGAGCAGAGATCGGTCGCCCAGGTACTAAATTTTAATCTGAAATATCTGATATTAGTCCGTTCGCATGTTTTATATATATATCCCAGTTATACAGGGAAACCTGTAACTGGCCATAAAATGGAACTGAATACGCATATTTTTGAGAAATATTTTTATGTACCGCTGTTTTTTAAAATATACCAAAATAAATAAAATACAGGCGTGTGACAACTTGTCAAAAAGTAGGGAAATTCAAGGTTGTTATTGCCAGTTGAAGTACAGGAATCAAGGCCCAGGGTGAGATTGTGGTCAGACACAAACCTATCATACTTAGAAAAAATATACGATTTATTTATTTTATTTTATTTATTAAGGGGAGCTACAATTCAGAAAACATAAAACGTTAACAATATTAGACCCTACAACTTTAATAAAATACAAATTAAAAAGCCTGTTATTAATTACAAACAAAAAAATATGAGTAAATGCAGTGAACTTAATACATCTATTGTATACATAGTCTATGATTATATATATTCTGTATGTTTATCTATCTACACTTTTTCATAATTTTAATAACTGACCTTATCCACCCTAATTACGTAACACACCTAATTTTGTCATTGTTGAAGGAAATTACTAACACTAGATCAACGTGCAGTATTCTTATAGAAATAATTACATCTTGGTACTAAAGAAATAATAACAATAATATGAAATAATACTACAAGCAGAAAAAAACTATAACAGTCTTCTTTAACTTACTCTTCAAGCCGGAAACCAAAGACAAAGAGAGCGAGTTCAACGAGTAATTTACTTATTTTTCAATTTCTCAATTTTTTAACTTTGTTCTGTAAAACAACACCGGGAGATTTACATCGTAGGAAAGTTTCTTTTAAAAACAACGGAAAAACAAAAGTAGGTTTACCACTTTTGTCAATGGATGGACCTACTTATTATTATTTTTAAACGTCCCGGGAAATAATTACCGTTTTACTGTTATGAGGAAATGCGGTCGCAGACATCCGACTGGATATCCTATGTAAAAAGTCATAATTCGAGGTTCGCCTCTCGCCTATTTCCTCCTCCAGTGTTTTACCAATTTAAAAGATATTCCTGAAACTGAAAAAGAAAGATAATATACTGTGCTCCTATGTTTTCCATCTGCTGCAAGTCATGTAGCGATTCAGCCATTATGACGATGTCATCCGCAAATCTTAAGTGTGAGATGTTAACGCCACGTCCTTCCCAGTCCAGCATCTTAAACACATCCTCTTACGCGTTATTGAACAATTTGGGTAAAATTACAAAGTCAAAGTCAAATATTCAACATATATATTTCAACTAGGCCATTATTCGGCAATTTTGAACGTCAACAATTAAATATTACAAGTAATAACAATTGATTCTACCGTCCATTTGGAAAGTAGCTTGTTATGGAGAAGAACGGACAAGAAACTCCATACTTGGTCTACTACGTTAGAAAAAAATACCTATCCCCTCTGTTGCCAGTAGGGATGAACAACGCATACTTTCCCAGTTCACTGGGCAAGTATGACAACTGGGAATAGACCAGTTAAATGCTATTCATATTCCGTACTTAGTTCTTACTGAAGCTCTATTTAAAAGCATTGAATACCGTGCAAATATATAATACATACGGGGATGTGAGTTGCTATTGTTTATATACAGCGTGTCCCAACTGTATCGTTTGACTAGTGCAACCGAGTGTCTGACGCTTGCCGTAACTTTAGAACTTCATAGATAAAATAGGAATGCGTCATATTTACAAACAGTAACTGTGCATTTTTCGGGATCAAAAAGCTACATTCAGTGATAGTGTATCAGTGAATGACAGAAAACGAATTTCGTAATCATATAAGGTATTCTGGTTACTGGGTTGTGGTGATACTGGTACCCAGCTGCAACCACTTAGGCTGGACGCCGACCCCAAGCATAGTTGGGAAAAGGCTGGGCAGATTCCTTGATCAGGACTTCCAGCGATTACCTCGTACCTAGAAAGAACATAATGTATTTTTTTTAATCTGATTATTGAGTTATTTACGAAATTAACCCTTAGTTTATAAACAACTCAATATTCAGATCAGCAAAGCAAGTTATCTTAAATGAAACTGCAGTGTCTCACTTGGTACTAACTAAATAAAGAAGCAAAATAATGTTATGTACTTACATAATATTTATTAAATAAATCCATATGAAAGTGGTCCAAAAGTTTTGTAACGTAGATCAGTTTTAATTTCTTATGTTAAATAATGTTATCCGAGCCAGTAAAGTTTACTTGATATACCTACTGTTAATTATTGAAAGGTTCCGTTATATCACATTCACATCGGATGTTAAGCGATGATGTGGTGAGGAGCAGTCTTGCCTAGTAGTAGCCTATTCAAGGCTCCATCGTAGAAGTAGCTTATTCACTCTTGTCTTAAATATTAGTCATAGATATTGACACTTCCTATGGGCCATGACCCAAGGGCTGGTTTTTTACTTTGTACAGAGAACAGGAATTACCATATAGATTAATAATAAGAAGGCCGGTAGGCAAGTATTCGCATCTGACCATTTTCAAGAGCCAATTAGGTCTACTTTGTATTTTAGAGCGTATCCTCCTGACGTTTTCAATCATATCCAAAATTACCTAATCTTGATCACACTCAAAATTCTCACTGCCCGCTTCCGCCTATAACCTGTACCATTGCCCACGAACTGTACCGTTATCTCATCGATCATATACCATCCCCCTGTGAATGCGCGCCAATGTACCGAAAATCATCGCCTAATTGTTTTAACACACATATCTATAGCACTTGGCGGCCATTTTCTGATAATTTTGGGTTGTTGATTCGCTGTAATGTTTAATTGAATTATTGATGTTAACGGATTGGCTAAATTAATGGTTTTAATATGTTGTAATGGTTTGAAAAGGTTCTTCTTTATTATATGTTGACAGAAAAGATGTATTACAAATTGATGTTATTATTGAAAGGCTAGCCTTTCTGATGCTAGAGAAGATATTTGAAATGCTAGCATTTGACCACCTTCTCACTTGATTGTAAGCAATGATGTGGTCGACGATGGAGCACGCTTGCCAAGTAGCATCACTGCTTTGACTGAGTTAAGTTTTTTAAGGTTTCGTACCGAAAAGGTAAAAACGGGACCCTATTACTAAGACTCCGCGGTCCGTCTGTCTGTCTGTCACCAGGCTGTATCTCATGAACCGCGATAGCTAGACAGTTGAAATTTCACAGATGATGTATTTATGTTGCCGCTATAACAACAAATACTAATCAGAAATCATTTATTTTGCAATAAAAACTAAAAACAGAATAAAACACATATTTAAGTGGGGCTCCCATACAAAAAACGTGATTTTATGCCGTTTTTTGCGTTGATGGTACGGAACCCTTCGTGCGCGAGTCCGACTCGCACTTGGCCGGTTTTTTTTTGTATTTGTCGTCGCTGGTTACTATTTACTATTGTGATTGTATGCCAATCTCAAGGTAATTTTTTTTGATTTTATATTTTAACTATCTTCATAAACGCCAAACGGATAATACTCTCTTTATTTTTGAACTCAACAATTTCGAACTTATGTTGACTAGTTCATGCAGCGTCTATTCATTTCGTTTTGACGTCGATTTTAGGTATTATGTTGGAGCCGCTTTGTGGCTTCAATGTTCTATCGTGAATTTTGGCTTACAACAAAGCTGGCATATTTTTTGCTTTTGACTGTTTTTAATCATGACAATAGTTGAACGCGGAAGCCTTAGACTCATTGACAACGTTGAGTTCCAGGCTTAAAGGCTTTATGACTGAATGACTAATTATTACATAATTTATTTATTTATGTACACACAAAACACTTAACAGAGAAAAGAAAGAATGCAGATAGAAGAGCACAAAGGTACTGCTTATTTAAATAGAAATTTCTTCCAGCAGACCTGCAATAGGAAAGTTGGATGATAGACGAAGACACAGTGTGTAGAAAGAAATAAGGAAACTTAAAATATACTATTACAACTTAACTAATTATAATTGCATAATTTTTAATTACACATATACCTTAACTACATATAGAGAAGATAATAATTCATACAACATGTAATATATAAAATTACAAGATGGTGGAGAAGTAACGTTCTATGTTCTATAAACTTTTAGAGTCACGGATGATATAACATCATCGCACCTCATCATGGATTGCGTGCCTTTATTCATGCAAGGATCAGACCTGTTAGTAGTACACTCGGTACGCTAGTTATGTTTACGTCTCATTAAGGGCTGATCTTGTTGCCACCAACCGGGTAACTGGGCACTAATCCAGGCTCTGGACTCATCAACATAATCATCAGCCTTTTGATTTTCCCACTGCTGGGACACAGGCCTTCTCTCTCTCTGAGAGAGAATGGGCTGTAATCCAACACGCGGGCCCTGTGCGGGTTGGTAGATGGCACATATCTTCGATTTTTTTATTTCTAGGACATGCCGGTTTTCTCACGGATACGGCCCATTCCCACAGACAGAGAGGAGGCCTGTTTCCCAGCAGTGGGAACATTAAATGGCTGCTGATAAATGCTACGCAGACGAAGTCGCGGGCAACAGCTAGTAATTAATATAAAAAATTATAGATAAACATGTAAAGAATTGAACAAACGCCTGTATTTAAAACAAGTTCAAAAACACACAATTTCCATCTCAAAAATTCGTTCTCTATTACCGGTTTCCGAATATAAATAACTGAGCCGGCTAAGATTCGAGGCACGTCCAAAAATTTATTGTTGCAGCTATAACTTGAAAAGAACCATTGAGATAGCGGCAAAAGCAAAAGTTCTTGCGCAGTTCTGTTTCGTGGGTACTTGTATAAAGCCTTGATAGTGAAGCCGCTCTGGTTGAATTGTTGGCTATCGGGAGTTGAGTTTTTGTTGGTAAATTGTTTTGATAGATGTTGTAAGTACAGGTTGATGATTAAATCACCATTATCTTGCGACCGATCAGATTTGGTGATGATTTTGGGGTTTCCAGGCCCTAAAAGGACACACAAAGACGTTGTTGGTGATGTTATTCAGAGAGGTCTGGTTCGTAGATAAAGTCACCACCAGATTACAAAAAAAATAAAAGCCGTTAACACCTGTCTACCAATATTTAAAAACGACACGAAAAAAATTAAAGGCGGTGTCGCTTATACGATCAAAACTACCGTATCGCGGTAAGGGGCTTCTTTGACCGTTTGGCATTCAGTAATGAGTTAATATCTCAAAAACGCGTAGACCGATTTACATGATTTAAGAAAATGGTTCCTTTCATTTGAAACCAAAATTATCAAAATATAAACAAAAAATCATATTTTCAAGTTAGGAATGTTTCCTGGGTAGTAAAAAGAGGCACCTTTGAACGTCAAAGAATTAAAATTAACAAGTCATAAAAAAAAATTGATTCTACCGTGCATTCGGAAAAGTAGCTTCTTATGGAGAAGAACGCACAAGAAACTCCATGGAGTCTCCTCCGTCAGTGAGATTATCAAATAATATTGGACACGTATTTTTTGCTTTACTAAATCAATAAAAATAACAAAGATAAAGCGCATTGAAGTTCAGAAGTGGGTGCTTGTGACGTCATTATGTCAGTATGTATTAAGTCAGTGTGTACTGTGGGGGGATAGCTCAAGGAGTTCCAATGATAAGCAGATAATTACTTTCATACGTTATATTGAATCAAGAACGTGAATTCCCTCAGGCGGCTTTTATCGAAGTGACAAGCAAAGCTAAACAAAAACATCTTCAATTATTTTCCTAGCGTTCCGATTTCAATCACCTTCCAAAACTAAATAGTTATCTGTTGCCAGTCTTATAATAGGCAAGGAGGTTGCCTCTAAATAGTTGAGGAGTCCTCGCAGTACTAACGGCGTGACGTCACACGATATTTCTACGCATTATATCGTATTCACTTTATCTTTACGTGTTAAAAGAAAAAATACGTGTCTACTATTTCTTATTGATCTAACTAACGGACAAAAAACTTATTTTCAGTTAACATCCCTATTGTACTTTTTGGTACAAGTTGGATCAATGACTTTTTTTTTATTTGAGCGGAGACTGTAGTAATCATAACCGACGCGACGCGTGTATGATTCGAGGGACAATTGACGTACTTTAAGGGGAATTTCGTATTCGCACCTCAGTTGGTTATTATCTCAATTTATCTAATTTCCCTACATTTAACACAGTTATCGAATAAAAAGAGTGTGTAAGGAACGTTTCCTGCTACGGAAACGTTCTGTAGTTTCTGTCTACCCCTGTGGGGAAAAGGCACGAGTTTAAGTCTAGAAACTTATTTTAACCGACTTTCCAAAAATGAGGATGTTCTATTATTATTATTGATTTATTTTCAGGCAACCAAGGCCCATAGATAAAATACACAAATTAAACATACAGAAATAAACTAACACATAATTCGAAACAAAGGAAACACAAATCTATGTCCAACTTCATGTTTGTTTTTTTTGTTTATGTTCACCAATATCTCCGTTAATTGTGGACCAAATTTGAAAACTCTTCTTTTTGATAGTGTATGTTCCGCAATTGGTCCCATTTTAATTTGGTGAAGATCTGATAAAGAACTTCAGATATATACTACAGAACTCTTTAATAAATAACGGATAATCTCTCGGAATTCCTGCAATCGCATGTCTGTTTATTGTTTATGCCATTTCATAACATAACATCACGCCAGTACGCTCTAAAGGGGTACGCAGATGTGTACAGTTCACCTTGGTACACTCTCATTTCACCGGTTATGTTCAAGTTTTATGGTATTCGGGTAATCTATTCCGGCATTATAAGTAGCTTAACAAAGTCAAGTTGCTTAATAGGTACCTACAACTAAAAAGTTAAAAATAAAAAAAACTTTTTTACAAAAAAATATACCAACTTTCAACTAAAAACACTACAAAGTGAAAAATAATTTTCTTTTTCGAAGTCGGTGTCCATAACGAAAAAAAATGGTACCTACCAAGGACACCGACTTGGAAAAAGAAAGTTACTTTGCATTTAGTGTTTTTAGTTGGAAGTCTGTAGTATTTTTTGTCAAAAAGTTATTTTGAATTTATTGATTCATGTGAAAGATGTATCACAGATGCCAATCGCCAAACAATCGAACAGTTGTAAAAACTTTTGCACTTTAAAATTCCATATGGCTTACTTGTCTGGTAATCCTTTCATTAATAAGAAGCGATATAAACAGGTATAATAAAAAGAAACATCACGGTACCGCGGATCCAAAGAAACAATATGCCAGTCGTATATTAATAGAACGTAAATATTTTGGTTTCACCCACTAACAATATCGCCCAACTGGTTTACGGTCAGCAGAGACGTTGGAAAGTTACGTTGTATTTCGATTTAGTTTTTTTTCCTTCAACTGAATTAGAATTTAATTAAAATGTTTTTTGAGTGCTGCTAATTCTAAAAATAATGGTGTACCTACAAATCCTTAATCAAATGCTTATTGTATCTACTTAATACATGTCTCGTATTGACAGTATTTATTTTATTAGTTCTAACAAGTTATTGATATTTAAAAGTTGTAGACTTATTTTTCTTTATAGTTGCTTGCTTGTTTATGTTTTCTCTTACTTCAAAGAAAAATATTTATCAGTATTAGAACACGAAAATAAAATTCGAATTGGATCAAAAAGAAAGAAAAACATCACTATTCTCTCATAAATGGAGCACAGACAAATTAAAAAATAAAACATAATGTTTAGTGTTTTCAAAAGACTATCTACACTCTTTTCAGAAAAGTGTCACAGACGCTGCGCTTGCCGAAAGACAACTTTCCGCTGGAAAAGCCCGGTGTTTATAAAGTAGATTGTAGTTGTGGCAAGTCATACATCGGTCAGACGAAGCGTACGGTTACTTGTTGGAATCTAGATTGAACCACTGGATTGAGTTACATAACCCTCAGGTAATTTCGACAGAACGCCACTATATCCCTAGACTGGTGAGGGAAGCTATCGAGATAAGAATTTCAACCGGGAGGATGGGTTTCAACTGTCGAGAGCTTGGAATCCAGTGGTTCAGCTGTGTAAACCCGAAAAAGTACCGAAAAAAGTTCGCGAGCGGACACAGTGAGTTTCGTGTGTCGGGAACAGAATCGAGTTGTGAGTGACAGTGGTAGCGGTACTGAATGCAAAAAAACGAACAAGAAAGAGGGTAGACCGTTTTGACTCCTCATAAACACCCACCCGCAATAACTTCAGTTTATCCGTGATCATGGTGCTTGCAACAGCACCGAAATATCGGCAACTCGAAACAAACAGTAAACATGGTAAATATCCCGCTTATAATGATAATGTTAGTGTTAGTGACCGTGACAGTTTAAAAACTGATACGTTTAATGTTATCGCAAATGGAGTACACGTATCTCAATCTATAAAAACAACATCAACTCGGATTTTACATTCAACGATAGGATTTATTCGATTAATAACATTTAAATGTTGCCATAAACGAATTATTAATATAATAAATATTTTATTCGACACCACAGCAGGTTTTATTGCGGAAAAATCAACAAATTCATACATATTTTATGCTTTAAACCTTATCGACATTGGTAATAAAATGTTCATATTTTATTGGCGCACTTATATTTATGGTTTCATATCTGTCAGGGAGAAGTTCATTGTTGGAGTTGGTGCTTATATTCTGTCTTGCACATACAGAGAGAGCGAGAGCAGTTACGATTACCAATAAGTCTAAACTCTAAAATGTAATGGTTTCACATGCGTCACCGAAGTGGCACGTGGTTAATTCTATACATTTTGGAGTTTTTACACGACTGCGCAGCTGTTAATCGCTCAACCGTGCGCCCAAAGCCCGCAAATATTTGTATGACCTACAGATAGTTGTTCCGGCTCTGGGTGTTGTGTATGTGAGTTTATATGTTTGTAAACGCACCCACGATTCAGGAAGAAATTCCTAGTGTGGGGCAAAGTTTAAAAAAAATAAAAAACATTTTACAAAAATTACAACCGACTTCCAAACAAAAACACTACAAAGTGAAAAATAACTTCAATTTCGGAAGTCGGTGTTCCTGTTTACGTTTCTTCATTTTTTGACACCGACTTCCGAAATTGAAGTTATTTTTCACTTTGTAGTGTTTTTGTTTGGAAGTCGGTTGTAATTTTTGTAAAAATGTTTTTTATTTTTCACTTTTTAGTTGTGATACATAATGGACCAGTTCTATAGGCTAGGTACCTACGCGTATAGTGCCCAAAGTCAAGCTAGAATAGATTAACCCAATAACATGAAACTTAAACGAAACCAGTGCAATGAGAGTATACCAGGGTGAACTGTTCACACCTGCGTACCCCTTAAGAACGTACCAGTGTGATGTTATGTTATGAAATGGTGTAAACAATAAACAGACATGCGATTGGATCTATCCAGAGTGATTTGCCGTCATTTATTGAAGAGTTCTGATGTATTTCTCCGAAGTTCTTCATCAGATCTTGATGAAAATTAAATGGGACCACATGACAAGCACCCGCTTTCAAATTAAAAAAGAATCATCAAAATCGGTTCGCCCAATAAAAAGTTCTGAGGTAACAAACATAAAAAAAAAAAAAAATACAGTCGAATTGAAAACCTCCTTCTTTTTGCGAAGTCGGTTAAAAAAGAAAAAACTGCTCAAAAAAGGAGTGTTATGGTTTCAGGCTTAATGCATGTTTGTGAGTTTCTTTATTCCATCATAAGTTCTAAATTGTTTAACCGATGTCAATGTTTGTGGTTTCGTCAGAAGCGTTGCGTTGTCCCGGGTAACATGGGCTGGACAAAAATTTAAAATATATATAGGAGAGCCATGGTTCATGAAAAACAACGGAAATATTTTTTTCATGAAAATTTGACTACGTATACTATCATCGTCAAAATATTTGTATTTTTCCTATTCCTCCATTATTCTTTTCTGATTAATTTCGTTGCGGGATCCAATACAGTTAAATTCATTCTCCGGGACTTCGTCGAGCTTCATTGCCTTGGAGCTTTTCTCGTGGTCGCCACTGTTGATTCTGGCTTTCAGGAGTTGCAGTGGTTTGGGAATAAAGCGGTGGAATTGTCCCAAAAAAAATATCATCGTCTAAAGCTTGATAAGTACATAAAAAAAAATATACTTGTAGTATTCAATATGCATTCGTTCGCTAATAACATAATAAAAATTAAAAAAATAAATATTACAGTAGGTACTATTCAATACCCCATAAAAAAATGTGTGCGTTTGCAAAAATATCGTTTTATTACTAAAAAGTATGATATAAAAATAAATAATTAAAAATCTCGCCTGTCTTGTCAAAAAGTAAATTAAAAAATTAAACTTAAAAAATTAAAACAAGCTAAAAGATTTTACATAAATAAATAGCCAAAAACCAATCTTTTCATTGCATTCGGGACGGTTCCTTGGAACTTCTGTAGTTCTTTACAGATCCCCCTCACTTCTCTGAAAATTTTGGTTTTAAGTTTTCCACTTATGCGCACAATGGCAGTTTAATTGCATAGTAAATATTATAATCTATTTAGTACTTACCTTGTGCCCACTCTACACTAAAATCATTTAGCTTGTTTTAATTTTTAGTAAAAAATAATAATTCACTTTTTGACAAGGCAGGCCATTTTATAATATTTTTAAGTTTAGTTTTACATTTCTTCCTTCCGTTCTCAGCTTAAATGGCTGCCTATCCGTCAGAGGAGATCCCTCAGATCCGTCTGCATGCTCTTCAACATCATGAACGATCCTTGTACTCCCGATTATTTAAAACAATATTTTAAAGTGTTGGGCAGTTCTCACGATCTTCACCTTCGAGCTTCCATAAACTTACTTCTCCATATTCCTTATCACCGCACTGGGTTTCTATCTAATTCTTACACTGTCTCTACTATAAAACTCTGGAACGTGCTTCCCCTTGACATCAAAAAAGCTGAGAATAAATTTTCATTTAAGCGTAGAATCCGGAACTATTACTTGTCCTCTCTTACGTAGCTCGGTCTTCGTCATAGTTATTATATTTAAATTTCTGTTTCATTTAAAATAATTATATGGTATTTATTATAATATTTATTAGTCTATTGTTTTAGAAAATATTTATGTATTTTATTAGTTAGATAGTTTATTAATATCAGATTTTAATAATTGTTCTTTTTTATTTTTTATTTTGTACTCCTACCACTGTTGTCCTTTTTAACTTTTAACCCAAAGGTTGACTGGTAGGGAATGCCTTGCTGCATTAAGTCCGCCTATGTATCACCACTGTACATGAAGTTTAAATAAATAAATAAGTATTTATTTTTTGGCAATAGTTATCGCTGATACATAGAAGGACACTTTGTTTAGAACCCAAGTCCTCATGTCCATGTAATGAACTGCTTAGCGAAAGCCCGATGAATCACCATAGGAACGCCTAGATTTTAGATTTTCTTTAGATCGTTCGCGATGCAGAACATCTGTGTAATTCGGTTGTATTTTTTTGTACAAAACTTTTTTACAAAAAATAACAACCGACTTCCAAATAAAATCACTATAAAGTGACGAATAAATTCAATTTTGGAGGTCTGTGTTCTTGCTTTATTATTTTTTTGACACCGACTTCCGAAATTGAAGTTTTTTTCACTTCGTAGTGTTTTTATTTAGAAGTCGGTGTTAAAATATTTTCACTTTTTAGTTGTACATAATGGACAAGTTCTTATTAATGGTCAAAACTATGCCCGAATAGGTTACCCGAAAAACATGAAACTTGATCATAACTGGTGAAATGAGAGTGTATCAGGGTGAACTGTACACGTCTGCGTACCCCTTTAGAGCGTACTGACGTTATGTTATGTTATGAAATGGAGTAAACATTAAACAGACATGCGATTGAATCAATGTCGAGAGATTTGCTATCATAAATTAAAGAGTTCTGTTCCATATCTCCGAAGTTCTTCATCAGATCTTCGCCAAATTTAAATGAGACTAATTCGGAAACATGATCATAAAAAACTAAAAAAAAATGAAAGCCATCCACAATTGATGGAGTAATCGGTGAAGATACAAAAAAAAGCTAATATACAGCCGAACATAGAACCTCTTCCTTTTTGAAAAGTTGGTTAAAACACGGTACGTCCTCTTGTTGCATTATAGACTTCAACTTACTTCTTACAGTTTACATGAAGGAAAGCTTGGAAACAGAAAAAAGCAAAGTAACTGTACTAGGAAAACATACAAATTGAGAACCGCCTCCTGAGAAGTCGGTTAAAAGGACATTTAGGAACATAACGACGTCAGCAAGATCTATGAATTAATTAAACACAACAATTAATTGCCAAAACGAGAACAAAATTTCAAAGATAATACTAATCTCTAAGAAAATAATAACCTTTTGGAAGTTTATTGAGGTAATTACGTAAACATCCAGCCTACGTTTAACCTCCATAAATAAGGATTTCCAATTTCCGAATTTAGTTCGATTCGAGTTTACTTCTAATTTGAATATTCGGTACACGAACTGTGGATATATTTAGTGAGTTTGATCTTACAATGTTTCAGTATTTACGCAACTTCTATATTTTTCTTGTGGTTTTATAGTTTATTTTAAATCATTTTCATCATATCAACCGAAAGACGTCCACTGCTGGACATAGACCTCCCCCAATCGTCGCAACACTGATCGGTCCCGTGCGTCTCGCATCCAGCGGATACTCGCAACCTTCACCAGGTCATCGGTCCACCTGGTGGGAGGCCTTCCAACGCAACGTCTTCCGGTTCGCGGTCGCCACTCCAGAACCATTCTGCCCCATCGGAAATCTGTTCTGCGAGCAATGTGCCCTGCCCACTGCCACTTAAGTTTTGGTAATTCTTCGGGCTGTGTCGGTAACCCTGGTTCTCTTACGGATCTCTACATTTCTGATTCGATCACGCAAGGAAACTCCGAGCATAGCCCTCTTCATTACCCTTTAGGTGAATGTAAGCTTTCTTTTGTGACCTATTTTGAGCGATAACGTGTCAGAGCCATATGTCATCATTGGTTATATACCTTCGTCTTGAGACACTGTGGTAACTTGGACGAGAAGATACCGCGCACCTGCCCGAACGCTGCCCAGCCGAGTCGGATTCGACGGTTAACCTCTTTCTCGAAGGTGACTCTACCCAACTGGTCGTTTGTCCCAGCTCGAAAACTTCGAGTATAAAGCCTTCGACCTTGATAGGAGTGGGTGTAAATGGCCATTCAACATCACCTAGGTCTTTTCCATGTTCATCCTAAGACCCACAGCTCTACTGAGGTAATCGAGCAATGTACTGAGGTCTTCCATGGTCTCAGCCATGACCACTATATAGTCGGTAAACCGAAGGTGAGTGATGTATTCGCCATTGACGTTTTTTAAATATAAGTACAATAATACACTCCCACCTTTTTACAAGCTTTATAAGCCATGTTTTCGTATGTGTGTCCGGCAACTGCTCATCGATTTTTCAACACTTCCTGGCATCGGATTTAGCTGAAACTTGGCGTACTTATGTAACTATGGAAATATTGAAATACTATGGTACTATTTCATTGGTGAAGATACTCTTTTTGAAAGGGTCCAATAATTTTTGGCAATACCTAATTATTTAAAGTGAATTTCTCATACTCTTTCATGGGATCAAACTCTTTGCCTTGACGAATTCAATTACGCAATTCTTTTAAAATCTTTAAAAAAAAACGTTGCCCCACACTAGGAATTTCTTCCTGTATCGTGGGTGCGTTTACAAACATGTAAACTCACATACACAACACCCAGAGACGGAACAACTATGTGTAGGTCATACAAATATTTGTTACGTCCGGGAATCGAACCCGCGACACGCAGTGCTGCAGTCAATCGCTCAACCACTGCGCCAACCGTGCGCCCGAATTAGGCTGCTGGTCTCATTATGGGGCTGGAATGTGGCTGTAACAACTCCTCAAGCAGACAAGATAGCTCTCATCGTGGCTCATTGAATATATGTTGAAAAGCATTATGACATTACTCACTCTTCAGTTAATTAAATGCTTGTTTTAAAAAGCTTTTTACCTTTAATTATTTGTCCATTGGGTTGGTAAGAACTACAGAACGCCAAATACTGTTTTAGTTTCGTTAATATTCATTTATCTGATCATAGACGCGAGGTCTACGATGGAACGGGTGTGCCTAGAAGATGCCTGTTCGTTCTTGCTTTGAAGACTGATAAGTTATATGTGGCATGAGAACATAGACGCTGGCTAGTATAGTACTAAAATTGACTTGTTGCAAAGGTCATCATCTTCCTGCCCTTATCCCATGTTACTTGGGGTCGGCGCAACACGTTTTCTTCTTCCACACCGTCCTGCCCCCCGTCACGCCATCGCTGACTTCCTTTTCTTTCATACCGCTCTTCACACAGTCCATCCATTTTTTCTTTAGCCGCCCCTCCCTCTCCATGCATCCATCCGCATTTATATTAATAACTCTTTTTAACCCCCGACGCAAAAACGACGTGGTGTTATAAGTTTGACGTGTTTATGTGTGTGTATGTCTGTCTGTGGCATCGTAGCTCCCGAACGGATGAACCGATTTTGATTTTGTTTTTTTTTTGTTTGAATGGTTAGATAACTTTTTTGAGAGTGTTCTTAACTATGATTGTTTAAAATCCCGTTCAAAAGTTATTCGCATTTTACTCTTTGAATCTGGGTTTTTCGCAAGATATCATGTCATAATTACGTGTTTCGATAGATTTTTGATTGAAGCGTGTCTACTACTAGGTATATTATATGTAGTTTAAGAATTATGAAATAAAGTTAAATTTAAAATAATAAAAAGCCAAAAATAATCCTTTTTTGCTTTTTAGAGGTTTTTGTGCAGGGAGTTTTTTAAATTTTAAATTTAGTTTTAGTACCTAACATATGTTTCATCCCTTTTCATCACATTAAAAGTGGAACAGAAAAAATAATAGTCTTGCGCAACGACACTGTAATCTATCTCAGGTTTGGCTGTAATCATTACCTTTGCAAACTGTAGTTTTAAGACAGAAAATCATATATAAAAGTAACAAACTTTCATCAGTACTTCTATTTCTGCTATATATTCTTCGGTCACCGGAAATGTAAGCCAAACAACGTGAGCATAAAAGCACAGAAATTCTATTTTCAACCGAAAGTGCTACTTATAAAACTCTATTCCAACAGAATTTTGATCAATTTTCGTCCTCCTTAACAAAAAAAGTAGTTTCGAATCCCTCTTCCCGCAGTCATAACCATTTATTCTAGGTTTCTATTTTGTTTCTATGAATGATTTATTCAGACTTGCAACACTAAAAATCTCTATTGCAATTCATATTTAATTTTGAACGCGGATAACCTTTTTATGCTAACGCTACCTCTATTTACGGTAGCGTCAACAATAAAACTGACTGTCGGAAAATAAACAAAATTTAGTTGTCTCTATACAGAGAAAGCTGCCAGTGTTGCCAGTTTAGATAAATAAGCTATCTAAGATTATTTCTAACGTGTGCAGGGGATCTGTCAATGTTTTGTGTTATTGAAACTTTTTGGTCAAAGAATACCTTTTGTTTAAAAGTTGGTAAACTTTAATGGCTTCCGCATAGTTAGATCAATCGATTCCGAGGTGTGGCAACACAGCTGCTGTCGATTTTCAATAGAGGATTGAATCATATTATGCAAGATCAGAGAGAAATACCAAATTGGTAAACTGGTTCTACTTGATGAATGAAAGGCGACTAAACAAACAGGATGAACGAAGACTGGAAATGTCGGGAGGGGACGCCCTAGAAGAACATTCACAGCTCTTATTAGTGATGTTCTTCGGAAAGGAAAGTGTGTAGTAGGTATTCATAACTAGAGTAAACAGTGTAAGTATATCCTAAGAAGGTAGAAGGTGGCCTACTGTAGTTTCTGCCGACTCTCATGAGACAGAAACATTTATGTAAAAACATTTTCGCAAAAAAATAAACCGACTTCAATAGCGAAAACACTAAAATGTGCAAAATAACTTTAGTTTAAGCAGTCAGTGTCTTTGGTACCTCTTGTTTTTATCATTTTTCGAAAGAGACTGCCGAAACTAAAATTATTTTGCACTTTTTAGTATTTTTCTTTAGTTTTAGTGGTTTTAGTACACCATCACTAAAAATGAGCAAGTTCTATAGTAACTAAGGTACCTAAAGGATTGAACAATAACTCAATTTACACATTTGTGTTGTTTGTTGCTAAGGAGTTCGGTTGTATGCTCCATATTTTGAAAACTGCTGGACCGATTTTGATGGAACTATTCTCTAAGTTGAGAGATACTCATTTCAACACAAATGACCATGATCCGTTATGTAGATTCGTAGAAATGCATAGACAAACATACAAAAATACACTTATGAAGTTTGGCATACGTGTTTAGAAACCCACATAGAGTAACATAATTATGTGAATATTGTGCAGTTCCAAATAATATTACATAGATACGTCTCGAATTGATTACCACCTTTTTTTCTGAAGTCGGTAAACATAAAAATGAAATCAATGGAATATGGAATTCAAAACATACGTAACGACAACGCATTTTCAGTTTGATGCCTTCTCACCTTTACTAAAATACAAAGCAAGCAATCCTAAGCCTTTTATAAGGGTACACAACCCCAAAAACACTTTTCCCTAAGGGTATTTAGTCGTGAACTCGAGAAACAAAAGTACGACAAAAATAGATAAGACCGAAATAGATTTGTGTCCAAAACAATTGGGCGGGGAATAAAGTAATAAATGTATGTTGTATCCTGTGTATCAGATGTTAGTTTTCTTACGAACCGTAAAAATCAACCGAGTTACGGTATCCGGTCGTAAATATGGTACATCGGTTTGTAGAAAGAGTTCGGCTTTAAACACCGTTGTCTCTCTCACTCACACTTCTGTTGTTCAAAGTTCGTTTAACATTATGACTATTAACAGTAGGAACCCGGTGTGTCGTGGTGGCCCAGTGGCTAAGACCACGCCTCTCGTGCTTGAGGTCGTGGGTTCAAATCCGGGCAAGTACCAATGTGACTTTATCAAATTCATATAAGTATATATGAATTTAGTTTATCTTGGAAATCACAGGCAACGGTGAAGGAAAACTTCTTGAGGAAACCTGGACTTATATAGTTAATGTAAGTATGAAATACTTAAGTCAGATACCTGTGGGGTCCCCAGAGGTGGCTTAATTAACTCTGACTCCAGAGGTGGCCACATCCTCACACGAAAATAAAAAGAGCGAGCAGTCCGAAGTATTTGTGCCTACTATATATTTATTTATTTATAATAATATAATTTTTTTTTTACAAAAAAATACTACCGACTTCCAAATAAGAAAACTACAAAGTGAAAAATAACTTTATTTTTGGAAGTGTGGGGGTGTCTTTCGTAGGTACCATTTTTTTGCGTTACGTCCTTACCTTACCTTACGATTACCATTTCGCGGGCATCACTCAAGAACACGTTTACCGTAACATTCATCGGTTCGACGACTTATAGGGCCGGTCCATTGCCACTTCAGCTTGCTTATTCTGTGAGCTATATCCACAACTATTTGTTGGTTCTCTGCCGTATCACTGCTACTGCTGATCTCTGTCGGGTGCCGGTGTAGGTACTTATAATACACCCAAATTTCGCCAGATTAAAGTACCATTCTAGCTTCGATAACGATTAATTGTCAAAAGAATTTAAATGGATTAAATTGACAGTTGACTAGAGCTACTGAACTGTCACGTGGTTACTATTTTTGACAGTTCACATTATGTCGAAGACAAAACACATTTTGTCTTGTTACAATATTTTTTTTACCGAATTAAAAAAAGGAGGTAACCGCAATTCGATACGTATGTATGTAATATTGTTGGAAATGCACAATGTTTACATATGTTACTCTATGTGGGCTTCTAAACATGTGTGCTAAATTTCACAAGTGTATGTTTGTACGTATGTATGTTTGTCCAAGCATTTCACCGAAACTACTTATCAGATCGTGATCATTCTTTTTTATTGGATTAAGTATCTCAACTTAGGGAACAGTGTAAGTTTCATCTAAATCAGTTCAGCAGTTTTCAAGATATGGAACATACAAACGAACTCCTTAGCGACAAACAGCACGAATGTGTAAATTAAGTTATTTTGGATATTTTGTGAATTCTTTAGGTACCTTACTATAGAAATTGCTTACTTTTTAGTGCTAGGGTACTAAAACTTAAAAGCAAGAAATAAAAACTATTTCACAAAAAATAAACCGACTTCTAGATGAAGAAAAACACAAAAAAATGACAAAAATGACTTTCGTTTCGTAAGTCGGTGTTAAAAACGATAAAAAAGAGGTACCAAAGACCGACATCCGAAACGAAAGTTATTTTTTTAGAATATTTTTTATAATAATAATTGTTTCTATAGAAGACTATTTATTTTTGTGAGCAAGTTTTTTTAAACTTTGATTCTGTTTTGTCACAAAACTTCATCACACGTTTCACACAGCATCGTTAATACAATCAATCTTTCGTTTCCTAGGTATTATTGATAATTTAAACTTTTCTCATTATTATTTCCCCATTCCTTCGCATCACATTCCTGTATTATGACAACGGATTTTTGTTCTATTCTACATAACTTTATAGTCACCAGTGCCCGTTTCAGACATTCCTCTTTGCTAACTTCAAATCCATAATAAGTACTTGCCAAACTACACTAAAGACAGTCTTGCTCGACTCAAATCTGCGCATCAAACTATCACAGGTAAGTAATTTTATTCCACAAATAAAATCGAACTTGTATCCTGTGTCCATTCAAGCGCCTTATTTCTCCGTATACATACCTGTTCTAACCTTCAATCAGTGATATGTTTTATTGAAAATTCCGTGGCCGCCGGTCGTAAGGTCCTTTAACCACAAAACAGATAGGTATAGAATGTCGAATACACACAAGGAGCGAAAACAGGCGTGTGAAGGTCAATCTCAAAACTTTGATTTCATTTTTCAACCAACTTCAAAAAAGAGGAGGTTCTCAATTCGACTGTATGTATGTTTGCTACGCAACCGTACCGATATTGATGATTCTTTTTTTTGTTTGAAAGCTGCTGCTTCACATGTGGTCCCATTTAAATTTGATCAAGATCTGACGAGTAGTTTTTAAGTTATCCTTATTAATGCGTATTTTTATGGTAGGTAATATAAGGTACCAAAACTAAAAAGTGAAAAATAAAATTAAAACAACCGATTTTCAAACAAAAAACCTACAAAGTGAAAAATAACTTTAATTTCGGAAGTCGGTGTTCCTGTTTTCGTTCCTTCGATTTTTGACTCCAACTTTCGAGATTGATGTTATTTTTCACTTAGAAGTGTTTTTGTTTGGAAGTCGGTTGTAGATTTTGTAAAATAGTTTTTTATTTTTCACTTTTTAGTTGTGGTACATAGTGGACCAGTTCCATAGGCTAGATACCTGCGCGTATAGTGCCCAAAGTGAAGCCAGAATAGATTAACCCAATAACATGAAACTTAAACAAAACCGGTGCAATGAGAATATACCAGGGTGAACTGTTCACACCTGTGTAGTCCTTTAGAGCGTACCAGTGTGATGTAAAGTTAGGAAATGGAGTAAACAATAAACAGACATGCGGTTGCATCTATCCCGACTTATTTGCCGTCATTTATTGAAGAGTTTTGATGTATTTCTCCGAAGTTCTTCAACAGATCTTGATGAAAATTAAATGGGACCACATGACAAGACAATAAAAAGTTCTGAGGTGACAAACATAAAAAACACGTCGAATTGATAACCTCCTCCATTTTGCGAAGTCGGTTAAAAAACTTCACTTTGTAGTTTTCTTATTTGGAAGTCGGTAGTATTTCTTTGTATTTTTTTTTTTCCCTTTTTTTGTACGAGTACTTACCTAATAGGCAAGTTGTTTGGTAAGGTACCTATAATGCCAGAAAAGATTACCCGAATATCATGAAACATGAACATAAGTCGCTAGTGCGCTTGCACTCGCTGTATGTGAAGCGTTTCTATGTGTGAGTGCTTTTTCGCTCGTTGTATGGAGTTGATCTTCTGTACTTATCTATCTGTTTTGTGCTTTCCGCTTGGCTTGTTCCAAGGCATGTAGTTTCATGGGGTTGACATGGTCCATAAGAGCCGTTAGGCGTAACCTTGTTGACAAAAATGAAGGTAATATGTTTCTGTTTGATGTGTTCGTTTTATGTTTTCGTCTTTGGTAAGAGTGTTAAATATAAATCAGGTGTTTTTACCCGACTGCCGAAGGAGGGTAATGTGTTTATCAGTCCATGTGTAAGTATGTTTGTTCCTATGTGGCGTTCGAGACACCAAACGCTTGGTTCGTTTTGATGATTCTTACAGCAATCGATTCGTCTTAACCTTGCGAGTGCCACTAGCTACATTAAAAATGGCGGGTTTTGGGCGCCATATTTTTGGGACCCTAATATTTTTTTTCTTCCTAACCCATCGTGTGGGGTATCAAAATAAAGGATTTTGCGAGGAGGTGATTTCAAAAATTGATAACACTTATACGTTTAAAAGTAATTCGAAAACAAAATTAGCTCAAAAGTTATAAATAAAAAAAGTTAGTTCGAAAAAAAAGGAGGATACATCTGGTTTTGGTCAGCCAGCTCGCGAATATGTATCCTCCGACTGCACAGCATGATTTTCATCTTGTTTACGTCTTTTTAGTTCGCTTCTTAAACAGTCGGGTTTTTTATTTTTTCAATTAACTTTTTAATTTATAACTTTTTAGATAACATTTTTTTTTCGAATTAGATTTTTTTAATTAAGCTTTTTTATGAAACAACTGGTGAAGGAAATTCTATTTTCTACACCCGTTCCTTTCAAATGACGTTGAAAGTCTTTTACATGTGGGCCACCCTACAGCAATTTATTCGAAAAAAAAATCAATTCAATCAATATATATATATATAGGTATATATTTTATAAATACATAGTACACCAAAGACTACTTTTTTTTAATAAAGATAGAAGAAAGAAGAAGAAAGAAAGATAATAAAGAGTATTCTATTCTATTCTACTATCAAGTATCATTCATGAAAATTTTGTTTAATCAAATACCCAGATTCCTGCAGATTTCTGCAGTCGGATCTTTGGGGATGGTCGCGAGCAGCTGAAGGAATACAGGTGGGTTTTATTCAGCAAAAGCCTGGCACGCCCTCCAGCTTCACCCAGAGCAGGAGAAGTCATTAGACGAATCCCCAAACAAAAAAAAAATGTAACGCCATTTGGGGAATGTATTCCTACTGGCCTGGGGTGACCATAAGCTCTTAGAGTAAGATTATTTTGAGTGTGCGTAAGGGACAGACGAATACAAGACATATACATTTGTCCCTTACAAACACTCAAAATAACCTTACTCTTGGAACTTATGTTCACCCCCTTGATCAGTCTCACCAATTATATGTTCTGCTAAATGGCGTCTTGAAATACTTGTGTGTGTACCCCAAAAAGGTAGTCCCTTTCGGGCTATCTAATAATACTTATCTTGTGAAGGGGCCGAGAAATAACTCGGACACTTCGACCTATTGGGATCTATTGTGGTCAACCTATTAATACTTATAGGCTATATATAATTGTATAAGCTTCTCTCTGTTTCTACTCAATTCTTGATAGCAAAACCAACTTTCCTCCAAGTTCAGCCCACCCCACAAATGACAAGCGTTCTACAATAGAACCCGAAGTCGTCCAACAATTTCTTACATCTAGTAGAAATGGTGTTAAATTAACGTCTCTCGCTCAAAACGGCGAGAATGTACGAGCATTTCATGATAATAACTCTGACTTATTAGTTTTACTCATATTATGTAGATGCTTCGGTGTTCTTTGAAGGTACGATGAATAGAAAACTTTGTTTCTTAAGCGTATTGAATTGTTATGTTCTTAGACTTCAATTCAAGGACGCGAGGGGAATGGAGTTGAAAATTTCGGTTCCTGGTAAAATTTGTGAGTCCTTCAGTGGAAAATTGCGTTCTGCAAAGGCCTGTTGAAATAAAAGCTGTGTAAAAATCAGTCTTAAGAAGTCTGTTAATGATGTTTCAAGTTATTTTATGTCAGTTTCCAAGCGAATTAGGGCATCATATTCTAGTTACCTGCATTCGTATTCACACTCCGTTTTTTGATCTCAACAATCAAACGAAGAAATGGGTCGTAGCGTCCATTCTTGATCTAATGAAGACATGCTGTGCTCGAAAACTAATTAATAGTGTGTTATTTATTAGTGTAATGTTTACTTCTTCTATACTTTCTGTAACTTTTATGGTGTACATAATAAAGAGTACTTATTCTATTCTAATACTGAGAAAGAGTTTACTTAAATATAGGAGTAAAGTTTCTCACATGAATTAACAAAATTCAGCAGACGTGATCTCGAATGACAATGAAATAAACAAAAACGAATTAAACAAATATGTCTCCACTAATATATCTCTGTATATAATGAACATGCAGGCTTTAAAACAAAATAGGTAGAGTCCAACCGAAGGTTGTTGTTTGATTGATTGATATTACCACTGCTGGGATACAGACCTCCTCTGTGAGAGGGAAGCTAATACCGAAGGTTAAATAATCCTTAGAAATTGAGTTCAAGATTGACAATGTTTTTTTAATTTTGTTTTTATGACCCCTGCCCGTTACCTCTTCTATAACTCTCTCGCGCATTAGTAACAGTTTAATTTCGGCACTTGCTAGAAACCTTCGTCTTCGGCCAAAACTTCGGCCTATCTCGGCCCGAGGAGGTATTTTTGGACGAACACAGCCGAAGCCGAAGCGAAAGATTCGGATACTAAAAATAGGTAATACTGTTGTCAGGGGTCCTTGTGAAATTCTGTTACAAGCTACCGAATATTATTCTATAGATTCTTTAATGTTTTCTAGGAATGGATTTCGATATTTCTTAGATGTTTTTGTTCGTTCATGTACGCATGACCTGTTTAGGTACTAACAATAAGCAAGTTGTTATTGAAATAACTGGAAACCTCTTACAGGGGTCTTTATGAGGGGATCATTATTAACAACTTTTATTATATGAACAATACTGAAAAAAACGCAAAAGCTCTGCTGCTCTCAATGAGATTTTGCCAATAGAGACGTAATAAGGTACCCGCGGGTATTAAAGCCTGTCGGGCAATAAAGCCTAAGTAACAAAAAACGTACTAAATATAGTAATTGACAATCAAGGTTACACTCACACAAGCTCAGAGTGTATACAAGTCGCTGCGAAGTGGCGGACGAACGCTTGCACTTCTCCCCCCCGTCAGTGTCGTCGAAATGATTCAGCGGTGCGGTCACGCAATTATAAAAATTGGCTCCAGTAAAACGTAAGTTATTTTGAAAATATCATATTTAAAAACCTGTATTGACTGTCCGTTTATTAATTAATGTATGCTTGTTCCTAGGTTTTCATATTAGAAGACTTGTAGTTGTAAAATTTGTTTTTTTAATTTTTTCTGTAACCACGTGGTTGGCGGATATTAAGGCCTATAAAATTTTACTATAGGCCTTATTATACTCCTATTTTTTTAAACTCATATATAAGTAGGAGCGTGTTTTTAAAATGTTTGTTGGTGGGTAGTATGTACGTAGTTATACATTTTCAATTTATTTATCATTGTTTTCAGTGCTTACGGTACGGTCACGATGCCTCCCAAACGGGCATTGTGGTCAGAAGACGATCTGATCGCAGCTGTTACAGCAGTACAAAGAGGAATTTTGAGAAATTTTCGTATCTGCAAAAAAGTCTACTACCGTCAAAGGTAAATCACAAAAACAAGCGAGTTGGTACTGTCATGCCTGCAAAGAAGATAGAATGGACGATGCAATGAGGCAATGCTCGCGATGCTCCAAGTGGTACCACAAAGAGTGTGTCGGTTTGACTGCAGAAGATACTGATGACTTTCAATGTCCTGATGGATGCGAATAAAGGCAATTTATTTAATTTTTTAAGATCACTATGCCTCCTATTGCTTTATGTTAATGATTATTGATCTCAAGAATACCAATTTACGTAGTATAAGTTGATTTTTTGATAGTTTAAAGTATAGGCCTTTTTACCGTACCCTAGTATAATAAGGCCTACAGACTGCGTTTTTAAAAAAGTAATAAATTGTTTTGGTTTTAAGCTAGAGAAGCTATTTTTTGTTTAAACTCTGTAGTAATTTAAGTACATGACTGATTAATAATAAAATCTGTTGATTATGTTGGATATTTTTCATTTTATTACAAATTTCCCTTAGCTAGGCCTTAATACCCTCAGGTACCTTACTCATTATAAAGATGTAAAAACATGGTGATATTTTACTTTAGCTACCTAAATATGACCTTTGGAATTTGGAACTTTATTTCTATCACCGAGTAGGTTAAAGGATCACAGATATATAAATACGATAACGATACGAAACGATATAATACGTTCGTGTCGCGCCCAGACGCAGGACGGACTGAGCTCACACAAGCTGGTCAGCTTGTGTTTGTATTGCCGCGCAGACGTCTGTAAAACGTGTCTACTTCAGTATATATATAACACCATTGGCTGCTCTATACATTTGTTCTTGTTCGTGATTTTGTGAACTTGAAAATAATCATTATTACACAGGAAAGAGATAAATTTTCGCGATTTCAATATTAGTCTCCTTACTCGTGTGTTAGTAAAATTGATGACATGTGCCGTATCTACTTAGCTACTTTAAAACAATCAATATTGAAGACTGTTTTAATGCAATCTATCTTGCATTTTCCTATATAATAGCTTTTACCAATTTAACAAAGCACAAAATCCATTAACGTCAAACTTAATGGATATTCTTACTTTAGACTTCAGAATTCTGCCGATAACGTTAAAATATCAGGCAAATGTCATTTAATCCCCTAGCTCAAAAAACCACAATATATCTAAAATTCGACCCGAATTTCCATACGTTGACTGCAACCGCGCATCGGGTGACAAGCGTTTGACAGACTATATTTTCTTTTAATTCTCCTTTCCGTGAAAAGGGAGCGGAAAAATTTTGCCACGCTATCTGCTGCGGCCATATTGTTTTTGTTTCGTTCGAAATTTAAAATGCATATAACTTTTACATTGATATTCAGTTGTTTATTTCAACAGCCATTGCTTGTGCTATTGGTTTTGTGCGTTACAAACTTTTCAATGGACTGCGATGGTGTGTTGCCACTATGTTGGTTTGTTACTTCGATTTTTAACCTCCGACGGAAAAAAAGGGGTGTTATAAGTTTAACTTGTGTACCCGTGTATTTGTGTATATGTGTATTTGTCTGGGGCATCATAGCTCCTAAATGGATGAAGCAATTTTAATTTCTTTTTTTTTATAGGTGACTTTATCGAGACTGTTCTTACCTATGTTTGTAGAAAATCGGTTCAACCGTTTTACTGTTTGAATCGGGCTGTTCTCGCAAGATATCATGTCATAATTCCGTGTTCAATAGATTGTCGATCGAAGCGTGTCTGCTACTAGATATATTATGTAGGATGAAATAAAAATGTGTCGGGGATTTTAAAATGATTTAATTTTACTTGTTCGATTTGTTGTTTGTCTTGTTAAAAAAAAAATGCTGGAACATTTGATTGAAACGGATAATACATTTTTAGTAAGTAAATAGATCGCAGACGAACTTCATGTGTTTATTTTTGTTATGCTGTAAGTGTTTAATTTGTGATGAACTAGTCATGTCGAACTCAAGGCAATCTCCTTTCGTGATAAAAACTAACCCCAAAATCAAAGCATTAGAAACTTACCACTTTTTGCTATTAAATGCAAGAACTAATTCCTCCTAGCCCGTTCCATCATCGGACTACAAGACGTACGGCGATGCTTCATCGGTACATAGTGGACATCCCACCCATATGCACCAAACGATTTGGCAAAGGAGTGGAATTTCCTGCCTGAGTTTGTATTTCCTGATAGCTACAACCTGTCTTTAAGTCCAGAGTGAATAGGTTGCCTCCAAGCGAGCTTCATCGTCGACCACATCATCGCTTACCATCAGGTGAGATAATGGTCAAGTGCAAGCCTATCATCAATAAAAAAAATGCAAACAGCTAGGCTTTTGTGTAGTTAGAAAGAAAGAACAAGAAAGAAAGAAAAAGTGTATATGTGTATGTGTTTTGTTGTTTTAGATAGCATCGCTGAAACAATTAAAATGCTGTAATTGCCCTAAGAGCGTTAAAACTTTTCTACAGAAAATGATAAAACTTGTCATAATAAAAAACTGGCTTTTCAGTCTTCAAATGGTACAGATAACTAACATCTTGTAACAAATTTCGCATAGATGATAAAATAATTATTGGGAAAATATTTACATCAGACTCCGTGATGACTTAATGTACTATATCCCCTAGATGGGACAGAGGACGTCCACAGATGACCTCCATCGCGATCGGTCTTGAGCTCCCGTCACGTCATTCAGATGCTCGTCACTTCTGCCTGCATGGTGAGACGCCAGGTTTGACGGTGACGGCCACCTTTTCTTTTCCCTTGGGGATTCAAGTCTAAAGCTTGCTTGGGTATGTGATCGGGACCCCTTAGGAGCGTGTGGCATCTCCACTTGCGACGCTTGATCTCGCGGTCGATCGGGCTCTCGTGGCATTGAATCGATGGTACCGGGACAGTAAATGTCCAGAATATGATGAAGACAGCGTTTGAGAAATTCCCGATGGAGAAACCCAACAACACTTTGCCCGACCAGGGCATCGAACACTCGACCACTAGACAGACGAGGCGGTTCTATTGAAAACATAACAATACATAAACTCACGCCTTTTTCCCAAGGCCACCTGCTACGATATTACTCCTTTTGCTTCACTCACGTTCATACATCTAGTAATAAACGTACGCCGATTATAAGTACTGCCTGCGCACCTGGCCTTTCTGAAGAACATCACCAATAAGGTCTATGTTTGTATTTTTAGGGCGTCCCTTCCCGGCGTTTCCATTCACGTCTGCCTTGTAAATACCTTTCGTTAGTCGCCTTTCATTCATCCTCTCAACATGGCCAAACCATCTTAACATACTCTTTTCAATTCTAGTCACTACATCTTCTTTTAAACCACAACGTTTTCTTATTACCTAATTCTTCACAAGAACGCATTTCTACTGCATTTATCCTACTTTCATGACTTTTTTTGCCATACCCAAACTTCACATCCATACATAAATGAAGGCACCAGCACGCTGTTGTTAACGACGAGTCGAGCCTTCGGAGACATCGAATGGCAGATCTCAACAGCATGTATGCTGTTCACTTTATTCCCTGCATTCACTCTCCTTTCCACATCCTCTTCAATCTTCCCATCTCTCGTGAACATACTTCCCAAATATACTACCACATCTTATCATTTTTGAAAACAATTTTACTTTTCAAACTCACGGCATAAGTAGTGCAGATATCGATCGCGTAACCCGTTTAACATTTCAAAGTAATCCCAAATCCACAAGAGTACCTACTTAGAATGTTCCTCGAACTTCTTTCCGAGCATTTTAAAATAAAATTTATATAGAATGTAAATATTATTGGAGCCCGATGCGAGATGAGGAAGCTTTGGAAATCATATCGTATCCAAACAGATGGTATTTGATGCACTTCTTGGATTTGAAAGGATATCGTAATAGTTACGTTTAAGCTGCTTATAAAAGTAAATATACTACTCGAGTGGTGATACTTAAAGCTTCGACTGTCTATTTGTATAAAAGATGAAAAAACTTTTAAACCAAAAAAATTAAACCGAAGAAAGTTAATTTTTGCTTTGTAGTGTTTTATTTTGGCAGTCGATTTAATTTTTTTTTGTTGAAAAGTGTTTTAATTTTTCTCATTTTAGTTTTGGTACCTTATATTACCACGAAAATACGTATTATTAAAGTTAACTCAAGAACTACTCGTCAGATTTTGATCAAATAAAAATGGGAACCACATGAGAAGGACCAGCTTTCAAATAAAAAAAGAATCATCAAAATCGGTTCACCTAGTAAACAATTCTGAGGTAACATATTATAAAAAAAACAATCGAATTGAAAAACTCCTCCTTTTTGAAGTCGGTTAAAAAAGAAACATATTTTTTCCACACAAGAAAAACGCACATGACAAACGTAAAGTAAGTACAGTACAGTTTGGGGCGCACGGTTGGCGCAGGGGTTGAGCGATTGATTGCTGCGCTGCGTGTCGCGGGTTCGTGCCCGCACGGAACAAATATTTGTATGACCTACAGATAGTTGTTCCGGCTCTGGGTGTTTGTGTATGTGAGTTTATATGTTTGTATACGCACCCACGATACAGGAAGAAATTCCTAGTGTGGGGCAACGTATTTTTTTCTTGAATAATAAAAAATAAAAGTAACTTTGGCCAAAAGCCCTGTATTTGGTATAAAACAAAAAAGGCTTGTGTTTAAACACCGCCCAAAAAAGTACCTATTTTACTACCAAAAAAATTCTAAACGGTTACCAAAATGGATAAATGGTCACCAATTAACGTTTCCTAAAATATTATGAAATAAATCCATTTTTTCGTATTATTGACTGCCAAAAAAATATATGGACGCCTTTAAAGTCGACGGAGCCCCGCTGCGCGGGGCTCCTATTTCCGTCCGCAGGGTCTAAAGTAACCTAACACGAACGAGATGACGGGAGCCGAGTTCGCTCGCTTTGCTCGCTCACTTCGGCTCCCGTCATCTCGTTCGAACCTAACCTGTCCGTGTCGGGGTGCCCTAAGCTCCTGAGCTCGCTTCGCTCGCTCTTGGACTAATTCGTTAAAAACACGAATACACCCGGTATATTAATCTTTGAGTTGGATAGAATTTGGTGACCGTTGATCCATTTTGGGAACCAATTATTTTATTTGGTGCCTAAGCTTAGAGTCTTAAAAATATTTTTGATGACCGTCTAAATTATACCCAACAAAAAATAGTTTTAAAAAATTGTTAAATTATTTTCATTGATTGATGGACCCGATACTAGGGCAGGTCACTTCAGTGCTCTTTGGAGCCGACACCATAGATTTGACACAAAAAAAAAATACTTTAAAATGGAAAATAAGTTATTATTATATTTAAATATTCTATTGTCATATGTGGCATTTTTGATCATTTTATAATAATTATCTAATTTTATATTTGACTCTATTTTTGAGTTTTCAAATGATTGTTAATATTGAAAAAATCAAATTATTTATAAATGATTGTTAATTATTGAGAAACTGTTATTTACTGTATTTTTTATGGTTTCACTCAATTTAATCAATCCTTTTTTAATGGTTCTGTTCTATTTTGATAACTTTTTCTAAACAATGTATGTTGTTAAGAAATAAATTACTTATGACTTTCTTACTATACAATCATACAACAGACCAATAGTAGCAAGGTTCGGCGGACATGGTCTGTAGTCATGCCTCCGGGCATGTTCGTCAGTAAATTCCCCGCGTAAATTTGGCGCATCCAGGTCAGTTAGCCCTATTACTAACTTGGTGCCAGAATATTTTAGCTAACTATGGCAGGTGCTATTCTGTGCTATTGTATTCTAGATCGTGCCGGTAGGAACTAGTAGAGATGGGTCGCGGATAAATTTGAAAGAGAGTTACCGCGGCCCTGGCACAAGCCACTGAAGGACCACGGGTGGGTTTTTAGTCAGTAAAAGTCTGACACGCACTTCCGCTTCACCCAAAGCGGGAGAAGTCATTGGATGGTATCCCACACAAAAAAAAGCAACTAGTAGAGATAAAAGAGTGTAGGTAATTGTAATAAAGACAGTCGACTTAACGATAGACAAAACCGGCCAAGTGCGATTCGGACTCGCGCACGAAGGGTTCCGTACCATTATCGCAAAAAACGGTAAAAAATTTAACGTTTGTTTTACGGGAGCCCCACTGAAATATTTATTTTATTCTGTTTTTAGTATTTGTTGTAATAGCGGCAACAGAAATGCATCATCTGTGAAAATTTCAACTGTCTAGCTTATACGGTTCATGAGATACAGCCTGGTGACAGTGAGACAGGCAGATAGACAGACGGATCGTGCAGTCTTAGTAATAGGGTCCCGTTTTTAGCCTTTGGGTACGGAACCCTAAAAATCTTAGCTAAAAGTTGTAGTTGACTAAATACTCCTAAGTAGAGATGAAATGGATATCCGGTAAATATCCGGCTTATCCGGCCCTAAATAACTATCCACCTTGATACCGAAAAACAAGCGCCTATCTAGACAGATAGCGGAATTATAAAAAATGAAGTAACACATTTAGATGAGTATATACTTTATTTATGCCACTTAACAAAATCAGTAACCATTTTTTTTTTAAATTCTACAGCTAAGAAAATTAATTAGTACTCAAACTGCACTAAGGGCAAATTATGGTGAATGAATAATAATTTCTCAGCATTAAGAAGCAACAAGTGGTTTCGCTTGTTAATCAAGAACAGCTTCGGAAAAAATCTTTCGCTGTACACACTGCACGCTGCAGAGTGCTGAAAGAAAAATTTTGCTAAACTTTGTTAAATTTGGGTGTCGTTTAGCATTAATAATAATATAAGGCTTTTATTCAGACAGGTATAAATAAGTACATTGGTTGGTTATTTTGTATACAATTTAATATAGATATGTTAGTTTACAATTTAAGTTTTTCGTCATTTCCGTCTGTGCGAACAAAGGCCTCTTCCAAATGCTTCCATTTCACTCTATACCTAGCAATTCTTGTCCACGTAGTGCCTGCTACCGTTTTTATGTCTCTGTTATCTGCCCATCTTCTAAATGGCCTACCCCGTTTTTGTTTCATGTAACTTGTATCTATGAATCAGTGCATAATCGTTTTTGTCCTTTTTTCTTTTTCTATGATTGTATATCATTTTCATTTGAGCTTTCTTATAGTTACAGTAACATCCTTTGTTCTGGTGTTTTTCTTTATATCTGCAGTTTTTATTTTATCAGATTGTATCTTGTTTAGCATTAAAGAAAAACAAGTGCTTCTGAGCACTAAAGTTCCCAATTGCACTCAAGGAGTTACAGGCTGACCAAAACCTAATTTTCAGTTAACAGAATCAGCCAGTTTATAATTTCCTCACGATTATACTTTGACTTTGCATTCAACTTATTAAGAATACTATTGGAGAATGAACCGGTAACAAACAAAAATGTTAAAGTAATCTCAAAACGATCAGCTAGCAACGAACTTCTGTCCATCCAAAATAATTTACAAAAACACAAAATACAAATAATACAAAATCGTTTATTATCACAATTAGCATATTACGTGTTTGGAGCCTCTCTTTAAGCAAACAATGCCTGTATTAGGAATCTCTTCCATATCATTGCCGTGTTTAGTAACTGTGAGATACTTAAAAATAATTTACTGTGATGTGACATATATAATTTACTGTTCAGGATAAAATCTGTAATAAACAGTTTGATCGCCAACTAACAAACCTGGCGATTACCGCAAAATGGTTATTGTATCAATCATTGAAAACCACATAGGTTAACAACGTAACATCGAAACTAAACGAGGGTTCGATATCTGCATATCCCATACCATCAAAAAGCTTGTATCTCCACAATGATATCGTTGCATCTGATTTGCGGCGATATCTGCGGTCGTATCGGTAAATGACACTCCTCTAATGATACCCTACATTACGGAAACCATACGGAACCCATGATGGAATCTAATTTCCATCCGTCTGTGTACTAAGCTAGAAAAATTTTTCAAAGTGTGTTTACTCTCCCACCTAACGAGTCTCGGAAAAGTTCCATTTTCAAACACACCTATGTATGTATAACACGACTAATTTGAAAAGTTCTTCCCTGAAGTTGGATGTGACGTCAAGGGTGTGTTTTAAACTCGGTCGGGTAATACTACGGTACAGCACGAAGGTGCAAGCGATTGGTATATTTTATACCAGTGCGCAACGAGTCGTCGGTAGGGGTGGGCGCTTCGCTCTCGAATTTTCCCCGATTTTCCGATCGCGTGTGAACTTTAGTGATTGCAAATTTGTCTGTGAAAGTGTTAAGTTTTATTTTAGTTTTGGCAAAGGGATGTTGTTTGCTGCCTAATATAATATTGGTGTAAGTAGTTTCAGGTTTTTTAAACGTTAAAACTTAGTTCTAATTTCAAATTACGGAATTGAATTCAGAATTCGTAAACTATTTTTATAAAATAAAATAAGTCGTTTAATTATTAATTATTAATTATTATATATAAGTACCTACATTGAAAAGCATGAAAAGTTTGAAAAGAAAATTCTTAGCCGTTTTTCCAGAAATTTTCAATCAAACAAATAAAAGTTATTAGAAATAATCCAGAATACCTACTTAATAAAACTTTCTCGTTTCAATACGTTTCAAGGTAATGTTCGCAGAGATTTTTAAGCCTGCCCATAATCGAGTTTCGAAGAAGCCTTTTACGACTTCTCTTTGGAAATATTTCTTTTAAATCTACTTACTTATAAGCAATTAAGTAATTTTCTGAGTGCTGACTATTTTTGAAGAAAACCAAGTCATTTGAAGATTTATTTGCTTTCGAATTTCTGTTTTCTACCGAATATAAGTAATAATTTTTCTATTCATTCGGGTGGAAGCCTTAGGTACTTATATTTTGAGTTAAACTAATTAATAAGCGTTCTTATTTCTCGAGATCCTTGTATTACAGCTATAAGTTATTAGTCTTATCATAAATAAATAACTAATGAAACTGTTACTGCTCTCGGCTTGTTCGCACACATGAAAGTTGTTTAATATTCATGGATGAAAGTCAAATGGATTGTTATTATAACTTATAAGTTACTAGTTTTTTTATTTTTTTTTATTTGTTATAGGCTCGCGCTTGACCACTATCTCACCTGATGGTAAGCGATGATGTGGTCGACGGTGGAGCTCGCTTGCCTAGATGTAACCTATTCACTCTTGACTTAAAGACCCTAGATTGTAGCTATCGGGAAACACAGACGCTGGCAGGGAATTCCACTCAGTATTAGCTTGGAATTAGTATTTCTCTCAATATTTTTTGTATTACAGCCTATGTCTTATTCTGATGTGTAAGCTGGATGATGCAAGGTTTTAGACGGGCGCTATTCGCAGGCATATTTCTCGACCTGAGATGCATAAGGTCGAATGTCGAGATTGAAGCAACAGAATTTACTATTACTCCAATCTTGACATTTGACCTTATGGGTCTCAGGTCGAGATTTATCTAATTAATACATATAATATAGTGTGAAAAGTTATGGGCCCTGAACGGAAACCACTTTAAATCCTGAAGGCAGATTATTTTTAAAAAGAAACAAAACTGCATTCACAGATTCTCGTCCAGCTTACCTAAACCGAGAATCGAGCTAGCTAAAAAATCAAAAATAAACACTTGTTATTTTATTCTACGAGTATTAATCGATGCGATTATTGTTCAGGATAAAATCTCTAATAAACACTTGGTCTTAGAAATAAAAAAAATATTATGAAATCTAACATTAATTTTCTTTTATCATCAAGTCTAATATTAAGGACACGTAAACATGAAAGAAAATTATTAACCTGGTAAGACTCCTGGTAATCTATAAATATAAATAAAATTGGAGTGTCTGTTTGTAATATTGAAATAACCGTTTTTTACTATATGTATATGAATAATATATATACGGTACATACACCAAAATAACATTTTTTTTTAATTTTTGTCTGTCTGTCTGTCTGTCTGTTTGTTCCGGGTAATCTCTGAAATGGCTGGACGGGACTTTCATTGGCCGGTAGCTGATGTAATAAGGAGTAACTTAGGCTAAGTTTATTTTAGAAAAATTCTTTTATTTTAGAAATTTGTTAGGCGGAACGAAGTTCGCCGGGTCAGCTAGTTCAATATATAATAAAAATTTTAACTTGAACTATTTAATATTACAATTTTATTACACTTTAATAATTTAGGTAACTGAAAAGTTGCTCAAAATGAGACGTGTTTCTTTATCCTCGTTACGGACACAGACATTTTGTCTTTTTAGGGTTCTGTTCCCGAAGGGTCCAAACGGAACCCAATTGCTGTCACTCACGTGTCTGTCGGTCTGTCCGTCGTCTGTCACACAAGTTTTATAGCCAAACGGTTGGAGCTAAAGTCTTCAAATTTCCACAGTATAAGCATCTTGTTGACACAAAGCAATACAAACTGTCAAAAAATAGTTTTACATGTTTTTAAGGAGGGTTCCATACAGCTAAAGCAAAATAAAATAACCTGCCCTATCGAGTGCGGTATCTTTGTTTAGAACTCGTTGAGAAGATTAATACTGTATTTTAACAGACTTTCCAAAAAGGAAGAGGTTCTATGTTCACTTCGTTTTTTTTTTTGAGTATGTTAACCGATATCTCCGTCATTTGAGGACCGATTTAAAAAAATCTTGTTTTGTTTGTTAGAGTTAGTTTCGAAATTGGTCCCATTTTAATTTGGTGAAGATCTGATGAAGAACTTCGGAGATATACAGCAGAACTCTTCAATAAATAAAGGCAAATCTCTCGGGATTGCAGCAATCGCATGTCTGTTTATTGTTTATACCATTTCATAACATAACATTACGCCAGTACGCTCTAAAGGGGTACGCAGGTGTGTACAGTTCGCCTTGGTATATTCTCATTTCACCGGTTATGATCAAGTTTCATGGCATTCGGGTAATCTATTCTGGTATAATAAGTACCTCACTAAAGGCAAGTTGCTTATTAGGTATAACTAAAAAGTGAAAAATAAAAAAACTTTTTTACAAAAAAAAATACTACCGACTTCCAACTAAAATTACTACAAAGTGAAAAATAGTCAGTCTTGTTGAAAAAACATATTATTTCGTTCCTCATAAATAACTATGTTATGTCCTTTTTATAGATGAACTTTTTATTTTATTATTATTGTTATTTAGTTGTAGGGGAAGATGTTGTAGTATATCTGTGGTTACTGTCATGTAGTTTGTGTCTTTGAATAAAGTCAGTTGTCAAAATCTCGAGTTGTTCCATTAATTTATAAAAGTACTTTTTCAAAACATTAAATGATAAATGATTTATTTCTGTAAGTAGGTTTGTACAAACACTTTTACATGTCGATCATATTTTTAAAACTAGATGAAGTCAGCGTTTCCTATCTGACTACTCTGAGAAGAAAGGCCGAAACAAACTCAGAGGTCACAGTCTCTTTTAAAGTCCAGACAAAATCTTGGTTAGATCATGTGAAGACCATGTAGACTGAAGTCTGAAATGGTCTTTTGAGGAAAGAACCAGCCAGATTGAGTGGACCTGTCCAGTCAGTGCACGCATTTGTCAATAACCGTGCAGCTCAACTCGGAAATTAAGGAGCTCAACGATTCGACGAACAATACCAAAGAAAGGACATTCGGGTAGGCCGCACAAACTACTCAAACTGCCAGACCATGATTAAAACTAACTTAGATAAATTAAAAACAAACAAAAAGTATGATCCACATAGTCTTCACATTCACAACAATTAAGAAAAAAAAAAAAAAAGAACTTAAAATAAAATAATACAATACTTTAAAAAGTAAATATTCTTGTCATTGCAAGAAAACAAAAAAAGAAAAAAAAACAAAATTCATGGTGCAAAATATAAAAAAAAAAACAAAATTAATTGGAGCAGCTCAATCCCAAGCCTGTTTGTCCTCAACGTAATCTTTAATTGTATAAAACGCTTTCTGGCACAACTTACGTTTGATGAATGTTTTGAATTTATTAAGACTTAGATCTTGTACGTGGCTTGGAAGCTTATATAAAAGCGCACACATTGACATCTAAACGAGCCACCTATTTTCGTGAGCCTTGTTGCAGGTACTATAAATTTGTGTTTGTGTTTTAATTATTATTTTATATTAAGTATATGAGTATGGCTGCTGCCTACCTCATAGGCTAGCCTGCTAGTACCTTACAGGTAACACTCAAAGTATGGCGAAATGTTTAGATCATAATCGGCCATGTCTAGATTTTGTTCCTGTGGGCGCTCTAAACTATTTGTGAAACTTTCAATATTCACTAAATTTGTCACCATTCGCCAAGAAACTTTTTTACTGTGATTTTTAATTTCGTAGACTAAATTGTCATTTGGGGGGTTGTGACCTTATCGTTACATAAAAAAAGTGTCGTATCCGGACCATCCTGAGTGATCGAAAGTTAATTGAAAATAGAAGTAAATCGAAATTGAAACTATTACACGGCAAAAAAAAATTGTTTAGAAACTAGCGGCCCTTATTTAATTTCTACTCATTTATGTCAGACTTAATTTGATCGATCTCAATTATTTTATTATTTTATTTCATATTTAACACAATAAAAGTTTATGTACTATGTCTAAGAATACTGTAATATTTAAATATATTAAGTATATATTCATAAAACATTTGATTACACCAATTTGTAAAATTAAATTGAAGAGTCATGTCACATCGATTCGATGAATCACATATGATTGAGCCTTACCTATAACATTATGCTCCGCGCTTTTAACATATTTAAAAAATAAGGTGTTGTGGTGTTTAGTCTACGAAATTAAAAATCACAGTGTAGACGGTATTTGTCTGTCAAGGTACCTCTTACCATACATACCATTGTAGAGCTTAATTACAATGCTTGTTGTTTGATAAGTAAGCTTCTAATAAATCGAATTGTTCATGAAACGTCATTATTACACATTACGAAATGGAAGCAAAACAAAATCGATCAAAATGTATGTTCGAATTTAAAATTGCGGTTCCGCACCGCAAACAAAGTTAAACGTTCTATTTTGTTACTTTTTAACCGACTTCCCAAAAAGGTGGAGGTTCTATATTCGACATTATGTATGACTTTTTTTATGTTTGTTCACCGATATATCCGTCAATTGAGGACCGATTTTGAAAATTCTTTTTTGTTTGAAAGTTTATGTTTCGAAATTGGTCCCATTTTAATTTAGTGAAGATCTGATGAAGAACTTCGAAGATATACAACAGAACTCTTCAATAAATAACGGCAAATCTCTCGAGATTGCTGCTTTCGCATGTATTTTTATAGTTTATACCATTTCATAACATAACATCACGTCAACACGTCTTTAATAGGTACCAATTTATTGCGTTATGGACACCGACTTCCAAAAATAAAGTTATTTTTCACTTTGAAGTGTTTTTATATGGGAGTCGGTAGTATTTTTTTGTAAAAAGTTTTTTATCGTCAGAACGCCTCGTCTAATAATAAATGTATCATAAGAAGTAAATGTGCATAGAATTATTTTTACTAATTAAACGATTTTATTATCTTAGTTTTCAACAAAGTACTTAGAGATAAATTAGCAAGCTTTTAGTTCAAATTATAACGCGTATTATACTTGTTGAAAGTAGACAGGTCTAGTCTAGGTAATGTTGATTAAAGCCCTTGTGTACTCACTATTAGATGTGATAAATATCTTGTACGACAGACGAGTGTAAGACCTAATGTTTCTTGGAGAAATCTTTAACATTGACTGCATCGATTAGTGAAATAAATTACCTACCGAGGGTTTATTTTTTGTTGGTTCGATTCTCAGTTTAGATAAGCTTGTCGAGAAATCTGTGAATGCAGTTTTGTTTCTTTTAAAAAATAAAGGAATGTTGACTTTAAGTAAAATAATCTATCTTAAGGATTTAAAGTGGTTTCCCTTCAGGGCCCATTGTTTTTTTCCACCCTGTATATTTATCGGTATGATATACATTATTTATCTTAACACACTAATATTATATAAGCGAAAGTGAGTGTGTGTGTGTGGGTTTGTATGTTTGTTACTTCTTCACGATCAAACGGCTAGACGGATCTGAATAAAATTTGGCTCAGAGATAGATTATAGTCTGGAATAGCACATATGATAATAAGCGCGGGCGAAGCCGTTGGCAGAAGCTAGTTTTTATTTATTTATTTGATACTATCTTCTGCCAGAGGCTTCGCCCGTGTGACAGTCGAAAATAATCTCTTGGGAACATATTTCCGAAATAAAACGTATCCTATGTGCTATTCCCGTATATAATCTATCTCTGTGCCAAATTTCAACCAGATCCATCCAACTGTTTGAGCGTGAAGAATTATCAAATATACAAACACACATATTCACAAACTTTTGCCTTTATAATTTAAAAGTGTGATTCATCCTACTGTTAATAATAATACATAATAATAATGCCAGCCAGCAGTGGTGGCCCAGTGGTATCGGCCGCGACTTACAAGTTGTAGGTCGTGGGTTCGAGCCCAGGCAGGCGGCTTTACTTTGAGTAAATTATTTCATCACCACTGCTCTCAAAACGGTGAAGGAAAACATCGTGAGGAAACCGGCAATGTCCTAGAACTAAAAAATCGAAGATATGTGACATCCACCAACCCGCACTGGGCCCGCGTGGTGGATTACGGCCCATTCCCTCACACAGAGAGGAGGCCTGTGTCCCAGCAGTGGGAACATTAATAGGCTGATGACGTGACGTGACGTGACGAATGCCAGCCAGTAACTGTCCCACTGCTGGGCAAATGCCTCTTCTCATAAAGAGAAGGCACGAGCATTGATCACCACGCTAACAGGTTGGCGATTTCAAACCTATATTAACTACTAGCTGACCCGGCGAACTTCGTTCCGCCTACCTATATATTTTTCTAAAATAAAAGATTTTTCTAAAATAAACGTAGCCTCCTTATTACATCAGCTACCTGCCAATAAAAGTCCCGTCAAAATCGGCCCAGCCATTTCAAAGATAAGCCGAAACAAACAAACAGACAGACAGACAGATAGACAAAAATTGGAAAAATGATATTTTAGTTTATGTATCTTATATTCATATACATGTAGTAAAAAACAGTTATTTCAATATTACAAACAGACACTCCAATTTTATTTATATGTATAGATGTATAGATTATAAGTCCTGGTTACGATGTTTTCTTTCAACGATGTCAGCCATGTCCAAGATAAACTCGAACAAGGATCAAGCTAGCTAGTCTTAGCTAATGGGACTACCACGAAAACTCCTGTAAAAAAAAATCTAGTAGTTTTTGCGTGAAAGAGTAGCAAACATCCATCCATCTTCAAAAACTCTTACGTTTAGTAGTAGGATTTTTATTATGTTAGGGAGGTTTGGTTTCCGCACTTAGTCCCTTAAGTGTACCATTGTGCGTGGGCCATGGCGGCCATATGGTGGTCATTCCAACCAGCCCACCTCCTTCCAGAAGTCAATTAGAGCTCCTGGTTTCATCAAAACATCCGTGTAAGATCTGGGTGACCCGAGGGTTTGTATTCTTATCTGGGTTACACCTGTGCATTCAAAGAGAACGTGCGTAACGGTTTCCTCGGCCTCCATGCATGCCCTGCACAGAGGACTGTCCTTTATGTCTATTCTGTGGAAATGTTTGTTGAGTGAGCAGTGTCCCGTGATGGTCCCCGTCACCAGGCGCAGGCCATTCCTGTCCAGGCGTAGAAGATGCCTGGTAAGCCTACTGTCCAAAGATGGCAGAACTTCTTTGGATTGCCTACAGTCCGGTGCCGAAGTCCACCAGTCCTCCGCCTGTGTCTGGGTGAATTCCTGTAGCCATCTGCGTATTTGGTTGAAGGGGATGGGTACAATAGGCTCGGGTCCGTAGACCACCGAGCTGGATCCGCGTCTCGCAAGCTCGTCAGCCGCGTCGTTGCCCAGTGATCCACTGTGTCCCTTTATCCATTGTGTTACCGTGTTACGGCTGGATACTGTTATTTGTTCTTGTGCTTTGTGACATTCTAGTATTAGTTTTGATGTAATATATTCCTTCCGTAAGGATTGGAGGACTGATGCGCTGTCGGAGAGTATCCGTATGTGGGTTTCCGTAACCCTCCTGGCTTCTAGGGCGTGGACCGCTTGTATGATGCCCACACACTCCGCCTGATAGACGGTGTTGAAACCTCCTAGCGGTCTGGATATATTTATATTGAAATCGTGTGAGAAGACTCCGACTCCGGTACCGGAGTCAGTCTTCGATCCGTCGGTGTATACTTTCATCTCTTTCGGGCTTGATTAGTCACCTCGTTCTTCTGTGAAAATTATGTTGTAGTGCCTATTAAAGTGGTGTGTTTTTGGGGCTTCGTCGCATGGTGATGCTAAGATCGGTTTTCGCTTGATCGCATCTTCCTTTATGCGTGTGTGCTTAATTCTGGAGTCTTTATTTAGGGTACCTGATAGGTGGAGTCTAAAAGTGGCCAGGGCTGCCTCCTCTCGTACAATAAGGTGCAGAGGTGACAGTCCCAGCATTGCCTGTAGGGCAGCAGTGGGTGTGGTTCTCATACTGCTAGTGATTGCAACGCAAGCGAACCGTTGCAGTTTTTCGAGATCTTTTTGGGCTGTGCTGAGGTCTGTTCTGGGCCACCAGACCAACAAGCCGTATGTGATGATTGGTCGGATAACTGTGGTGTATAGCCAGTGGGTAATCATAGGGCTAATCCCCCAATTCCTACCTAGCAGTCGCTTGCACTGCCACAGTGATATGCTGGCTTTTGTGATGATATAGTTCACATGTTTTGCCCAGTTCAGTTGTTTGTCCAAAAAGATGCCCAGGTACTTGGTTTCGGTTGAAAGGCTTAGGGTTGCTCCGAAGAAACGCCGTAGTTGCACTGTCTTCGGTTTCCTCTTCTTGGTGAAGAGAATTAGTTCAGTTTTTGTGGGGTTCACTGAGAATTGGTGCCCGCTGCTCCATTCCTCTACTATTTTCAGGGCTTGACGCATTAGATTGCATAGAGTGTTTTCGTGGATCCCGTTAATTATGATTGTTATGTCATCCGCGTAGCCAACGGTGAAATAACCTTTGTCATTGAGTGTTTTGATGAGGCTGTCAGCTACCAGGTTCCACAGTAGTGGCGAAAGGACGCCCCCCTGTGGACAGCCCTTCGCGACGATAGCCCTTGTAGTATCGTTAACCGTGACTTGAACCGCTCTCAGTTTGAGCATATTGGTGACCCAGCCCCCTAGGGTCGGGTCTATGCTGTGTCTGTCAAGGGCCGTGTTTATGCTGTTGAACATGGTCTTATCGAAGGCGCCCTCGATGTCAATGAAGGCAGCCAGTGCTGAGCATTTGTGGTCCACTGCGCATTCTATTTTAGATACTACGTTGTGCAACGCGGATTCTGTACATCAGACTGAAACTCGTCAAAAAGGCAGTACTATATTTTATCTTAGAATATGTTTTCCAGTATTTTATTTATACCTTACTTGTTTTAGCGTCAGGAAAAGTTTTTGTATTAGAGTATTGTAACTGGTTTAAAAAAAAAAAAACATTTTCCAAAAAAAAATACAAGCGACTTCCAAATAAAAAAGTACAAAGTGAAACATTGACTTCTGAAAATTGAAGTTATTTTACACTTTGCAATGTTTTATTTTATTTGGAAGTCGCTTGTATTTTTTACTTTTTAGTTGTAGTACCTCGTAAAAGTACAATTTCTATAGTTATGTACACTAAACAGGCATGCAGTTCATTTATTGAAGAGTTTCATTGAATATCTCCGAAGTTCTTCTCTAGATCTTCACCAAATTTGAACGGGACCACTTCGGGATCATACTCTTCCAAACAAAAAGTGTTTTCAAAATCGGTCCACAATTGACGGAGAAATCGGTGAACATACATAAAAAAAATATATATACAGTTAAACATAGAACCTCCTCCCTTTTGGAAAGTCGGTTAAAAATGTATGTGTGTGTTTTATGCCAATCGATCCTAAGGTTTGGGTATTATAAAAGCCACAAATTAGAAAATTTCCTGTATACGTATCTTTTACATTTCATCACTATTATTATCCACCTCTAAATATCTAATAAATATAGGGTCCACGGCTATAATTAACGGTTATAAAGACATATTATATCATTCCATAATGAGTAAGTTGTTCTCATTGATGGGACAAGTGCTAATGGAATTTATACATATTATGGTGGCACATGTGTTGGATCATTCGGTTCCCTTCATGATGGTTGAGCTGAGTGGTGCCAATCCATGCGTCATGTTCGTGAACGGGCGCCATCAGTTGGGATGAGTCATGACTTGGTTGTTTCGGCCTGTTTTTAATTAATTATTGTTGTTTGAGGTTGTTTATTTTACTCTAGACGCTTTTACGTGCACTTCTTTTTAAATCGTTCTCACATATATGTAATTTTCAACAAGAATAATGTAACCGAATACTTGCAATAAAAAATTATTGATGGAAAAGAGCATTCATGGACATTCATGCACATTCTTCTCCATAGAGACCTACTGACTCTTGCGAATGTGCAACCAGATTCCACTTTTTTTTGTTTGACAATTCAAAGTACCTATAAGATTTACTTTAAAATAAACTATTTTCATTTTCGTTTTCATTATATACAGCGTCACTTGCGACATATTCTTACACACACATTTCACATAGGTATGTGAGAAAAACTCCGGCTGTGATAAAATTGTAAGCCAGTCAGCAAGTTAGCTCGAGGCGAAGAGCTCTTATTGCATCAGACATAGAAATATTCATTTATATTTGTTCCACATTCGCTTCAATTTTTCTTTATTTTCTGAAAGTGGGTCGAAAAACTGCGCCCCGCCCCGGGTTTAACAATTATGATATATAGCTTTCCGGATGTAATGATAATGTTGTTGATAGCCTATGTCCATCAGGAATAATGCACCTTTTCAATGGTGATTTTTTTCGAATGGGATCAGGGGCCCGAAAATTACCCTCTCTTTATAATATTAATACCTTTCTGGGTCGCGGATAAATTTGAAAGAAAGTTACCGCGGCCCTGGTACAAGCAACTGAAGGAACACGGGCGGGTTTTAGTCAGTAAAAGTCTGACACGCCCGAGAAGTCATTGGATGATGTCCCACGCAAAAAGAAAAGATATATATCTGGCCCTAGCAAAAAGGGGTATCTGATTTTGTCGAAAATAACTGTATACCAAAGATATCAGAAAAATATCTTTATCGTTTGGTGAAAACGGATCTAAGCTATCTCTAAAATAAAGAAGTTACTTTGTGTAAAAGGATCCAACTGACACCAAAATAACTACAAAAGTCGGTTTATGTTGTAAACGGAAACGCATTTTTTTTTTGTTTTTTTTTTTTAAATTTTATATTATCCATTTTTTATTTGGTTGATGTTTATCAATACAACAACACCTGGTCTTTAAAAACGGTTTAGTTTTTTTTCCTTTTCTAGTGCTCATCAATAGGATGGACCCTAATTTTATTACAATCTAGCCTTATAAATAGATTAATAAGTAATTTAATTATAACCTAAACTACAACATTGTCTTTGCTAAGAATGTGTCCATAGCACTTTTCGTATTGTCTCTATTAAGGCGAATACACTTCGTTCTTGTGTTTGTTTGGTAGCACTTTTGTACGTTAAACTATTCACATTCACTAATACTAAACACTAACTCGAACGGTTTTGTTCTTTTTAGTCTTACGGTTTAGTGAGTAATGATATTACTAGTTATAAATGCGTATACCTTTTCTCTTGTGTGTATTAATATTTAACTTAAGGGCGAAGGGGTAAAACTTATTTTATACCTTCAAGGAATTCATTTTGACATCAGTCTCTATCTTAAAAACTATTAACTTTACATACAAAATAACTCAAATATAATAAAGAGCATAAATCGTTTACCTATAAAAAAATAAAACATGTATTTCTTTTGGTAGCTGTTTAAATGCCATCCGAGTTCAAACACGCAATTTGAAGCGCGCGGGGTGTTTTTTGCGTCTCCTGTAAAGTTGCCTTTTTGGACTTAGATTCCTTTTCACTAGGGCCACAGATATAGAATAGAAGTATCAATACAAAATAGAACATTTTGAGTTCAAATATACTAAGTGCTTACTTATTTCTTCCAGTAGAGATAAAATTATATTACAAACGAGGTTTTTTATGCAGATTCGCTTCTGAAGCCAACGGATCAACATGAACCGTGCAGTGTTTCGAAGTTTAAAATAGTCTATGACACTCAGCAATAGTGTAAATTCCTTTTAGTGAAAGAATTTTCGTAATAGGATTATCAGATTACCATTTACAAACAAACGAACAATTTTACCTTTCTATTTTTATTGTATATAGCTGAGCCCCGCGGCTTCGCTCCCGTCAACTGGCTACCTACCTCCTGCCTATTTAACCTACCTACATACCCACCCATTCACCTACCCACCCTATACTACCCTACCCTACCTACCAATTTGTTAAAATATTTATTTGAATAAGAATTAATACTAAAATAACAATGTCACCAACTTTAGTTTCTATCAGCGATCTAATAAAATTTTTGAACACAAAAGCTGCTATTGTGACTTAGCTATGATAGTAAGATATATTCTCTCGCAGGCTTTTTTATTAGTTAGTAATGAGTACTTTATTCAAGTAGTAAAAAATTGTTATGTATCATCAATAGTTTTCTCAGCGCACACCAAAAATTGAATTTTATAGGCAAAATTTTGCTACTTTGAGTTACATTATTTTCATAAGGATCTCCAATTTTTATGAAAATAGTTTATAGCCTATGTTACTTGGAAATAATGTAGCTTGCCATAGGTGAAAGAATGTTTAAAATCGGTTCAGTAGTTTCAGAGCATATTCGGTACAAACAAATAAAAAAAACTTTCCTCTTTATTGGTATAGATAGGCTCACGCTTGACCACTATCTCACCTGATGGTAGGCGATGATGTGGTCGACAGTGAAGCACGCTTGCCTAGAAATAACCAATTCACTCTTGACTTAAAGACCGCTAGGTTGTAGCTATCAAGAAACTCAGACTCCGGCAGGGAATTCCCCTCCTTTGCTGTACGCATAATAAAAGTATTCCCAAAACGTATAGTGCGTATGGGTGGGAAGTCCACCATGTACTGATGGCGCTTCACCGCACGTCTTAAAGTCCGATGATGGAACGGGCTAGGTGGCATTAGATCATCCTGCGGAGGAACTCTTTCTAATGCTTTTTATTTATACTTTGGACTACTACACAAAAATTGGAAAATCCTCGGTCACAGCAGATTTTTTAACAATCCTTAATCCTTCTTAAAATTAAGTGAATTAAGAGTTTCACTCACAATGGAACACATCCTAAGTTCAGAGTTTTATTCGCCTCCAAACAGACAATTGATTCCATCTTGTGTACGAAGCAAAACAATACAAATAAAGTGTATTATACGATTGTTCCGAGTCGAGAGATCCGATACAGGTTGCTAAGCTATTGAGAACAAAAGGGAGCTTGTCAATACTAATTGTGGAATACACAGGCTATTTTTTAGGGTTGCGTACCCAAAGGGTAAAAACGCGTCCCTATTACTAAGACTCCAATGTCTGTCTGTCATCAGGCTGTATCTCATGAACCGTGATAGCTAGACAGTTGAAATTTTCACAGAATCGCACGCTTATTATTATAGTGACCGAACTCAAAAAAACAGTTTTTTGGCAAAACGCAAAAAACGTTTCGCAATTGAGGACTTCAATCGTTTATTTGGACATTATGACTTATTAGAGGGCGTTAGTTGTATCGTTAGTTGTTTTAAACGAAAGAGTATGAACCACTCATTAGATTGAAATTCAAATTTAAATTGAATACTGCTTATTTTATTCATCATAGGCTGTCAAAATTATTTTTGTAGTTTTAGGTCCATTTAATACTAATTAGCAGTTAGTCTGCTAAAAATAATAAATACCTAATTAGTTTTAGGTTAGTTTATTATTAAATTGAAATATTACTGGGCTGCATATTTAAGGTTTAAGTCACATTATTACTAAAAATAAAAATACATATTTGTAGTTAGGTTTTTAATAAAAAAAACTGGAATCAACAATCATACATGTACAGATTAAAAGTATAAAAAAAATAACAATGTTGTATTAATCAATCAGTCTCATTATATTATAAGTAGGTAGGTAGGTAGAGAAGTGCTTTTTGTGAAGTGATGTAGTTCACAAAAAGAACCTTTCTATCTTCACTTTGACTTCCTAAATCACAAGTCTTAATTATTTTGAGTAACATAATTAAAAAAACAAAAACAAACATTTTCGTATACAATTAAAAAACGAAAATAAGTATAGGTATATTAATATAAAGTAGTATCTTCTAGACAAAACAATATGGTTACTATCAAAAGCAAATCTCTCTATTGCGTATATCACATAACATCTGTAATTAAATATAAAAAGTAAATAAGATACAAATTTAAATTATAGTGCGACTTGATCACTAGAACCTGTAGAAAACTAGTACATAGTAGTTAATTAGTAATTTTACGTACCTGGACATCAGCACTTGTATCTGTATCAGCTGTATCAGCTGTATTTTTACATATTGATATCTCCTTCTAATAACAATAAAAGTTGTGGTAGTCAGAAAATTGCAAATAGTCCGAAAATACATAAAGTATCCTAAGGATAGTAACAATTATTTATACATACCTGGACATCAAAACTTTGTGCAGGAATAATATTATTTGAATTGTCTTCCGTTTGAACAAGATCTAGAATTTTTCTAGATCTCGAAGTTGATGCCATATTCTAAAAAAAAGAAATTATAATTATAGGTCAACATTAAGTGAATTATAGGTCAACAAGTGAATATTCTTCCTTTGTTCTATATTTGGAATTAGGGTGACCCAATCCTGCACTTAAATCACGTAGCAAATTCTTAACAAAATTAAGCATTTCTTTTAGTAACGCACAGACCAAATACTGAATGTAACTTGAAACCCATCAACATTATTTATAATAAACAGGCTTAACACAAAATCCTACAGAACGTATAAATAAATTTACAAAGTTTTTATTAATAAATAGACCTAATCAATAATGTGTTATAAAATCATCCTAAAGTCTTAGTCTTAAACAGTCTTAAAACTTAATAAATCGTACAATATCGTAACAAATATAATATTAAATAGACTTATTACGTATTGGGTCAAAATATAACAAAATTGATCACTAAAACTTACCTTCAATTTCACTATTACACAGTTTTAAATATTAATAGGTCACTTTTAATATAAACGAGGGGATGTTTTTACTGCACCGGTTGAACGAATAATAAATGTGACAAGTTTATGTCAAAATGACGTCTTCAAACTCATAAGTGTGAAAGAGACCGAAATCTTGTCAGAGCAGTATAACACTACTTTTTCCACAGTTTCATAAGCGTATGTCATAGAGGGCGTTGTATTAAGGATTACAGTGTATCTAACTCATTTTAGACAGATTTTGAATTAGGTCACTATAATAATAAAGGTTTATAATATATCATCTGATGATGTATTTCTCAACAAATACTAAAAGCAGAATAAAATAAATATTTGAGTGGGACTCCCATACAACAGACGTGACTTTTTCCATTTTTTACGAAAATGTTACGGAACCCTGGGTTCGCGAGTCCGACTCGCACTTGGCCGGTTTTTTGTTTGCATGTTTTCTTTATCTAGAGTGTCCTTAGCTATATTTCATGAAAATCGGTTCTGCCTTTCTAAAGTTATGGGCTTTACTTTTACTGTTTGAATCGGGGAGTTTTCGCAAAATATGGTGTCATAATTTACATGTTCAATAGATTGTCGATCGATGCGTGTCTACTAATAGATAAATTATGTAGCATGAAATACTTTGTCGAAGAGTTTTTTTTTTAATTTTAATTGTTTTGATGTCTGTCCAAAATTGGTCGCAAGCGTGACTGATGAGCGTGTTAAAGTTCGATTCCTGGATTGGGTTAAGTATTATTGAAGTTTTCTATTAGAAGATTCTCAGTGGCAGCCCGTAGACTGGATTCATGACCGGTTAATGACAGTGGGGTCGCCCTCTTTTACATGAGACTTATTTTTAAACATTACTGGTGTAATGTGGGTTTGTTAATAGGGTATTTTGGTCTGTTTTTTAGAGTTCCGTAACCAAAGGGCAAAAACGGGACCCTAATACTAAGACTCCACGATTAGTGTTGGGCAATGATAATAATCCGGTTAATATCATTTGGCTAATAATCGAATAAAAGTCAGTTAGTAGCCATTAATAGCAATTATGGATGATGTTAATGTTATTTTAGTGATTGAAAATTTCCCTTCATGGTTTTCAGGCTTAGGACTGTCAGATTAGACTTCATTTTCATCATCTTTCTTTGTTGTAAATAAATGTGTTATTTAAAACTAATCTGGCCCATTTAAAAATTTTCAATCAGCTATTTACATTGATTTTTGATAATTAGATTTTTATGTACTTAGTTTTTTTTTTATTCTTAATCAGTCATTTATTTGGGATATTTTTTTGGGTTGTTTTTTTTTTTTTTTTTTTTAGTTGTTTTTTTTATATTTGTTGCTCAAAAATAATTTTCAGCCTAATTATTGCTAGAAACACTGGAATCTTCAAAATCTCCTAAGTTTGTTACATCGATTGGATCGGACGCTAATGCATCTCTTTCTGGCACGAATAAATATTAGCACGAGAAACGGGGGTGCGGGGATGCATGTTACCTACTACTAATAATAATATGTCGTATGTAATTTACCTATGTCGTATTCACAGAAAAGAGCTAATAAGTAACTTACTTATTGTACCTTACATTTTTACGTATCGGTTAAATTTATTTGTAGCTATACATACACTTACATATTTAGCTCGCTTTGTTAAATCAAGTAATTAATTAGGTATATGGTTAAATCACAAAGCGAAGTGTCAATAGTAATTATGGTTTTTATAGTATTGAATCTCTAAATTAACAAAACTGAATTTCCCAAAAAATGTGTATTTATTTTATTATTAACACTTTTTCACATACAAAAAGTGAAAATAAATATAAAGAATTACAATACATTGAATCACACTGCGTACACGCACCCAATTTATGTTCACACCCACAGATTTTACACTAAACAAAAAAAAAGCATTTATTTTTTTAACAATACATTAATAGCAGGGTTATCATCCATTGCAAGGCTATTAATGGACACTTATGGATTATAATCGATAATAACTCAAAGCATCCGGCTATTTACCCAATACTATCCACGATCCATCTGTCTGTCTGCCTGTCTTTATGTCACCAGGCTGTATCTCATAAACCGTCTTTGCTTGACAGTTGAAATTTTCACAGATGATGATGATATTTCTCCAACAAATACTAAAAACAGAATAAAATAAATATTTAGGTGGGGCACCCATACAACAAACATTTTTTTGCGATAATGGTACGGAACCCTTCGTGCGCGAGTCTGATTCGCAAATGGCCAGTTTTTTTTTTAATTAGTTTTCTCACATCCAAGGAGAAAACTAATAATATTTTTTTAATCTCAAAAAATGTTGTGAAAGAGACATCCGATGTATGACGTCACAGGCGAGTAACATCATAGTGTCTTCGTGCCATTCAGTACAAACGACGTGACGCGTGATAAGGATAGTCAACATCATCATCAGTCTATTTTTTTAATGTTCCCACTGCTGGGACACAGGCCACGTCTCTGTGAGAGAGAATGGGACGTAATCCACTACGCAGACCCAGTGCGGGTTGGTTTTCACATGTCTTCGAATTTTTGCTTCTAGGGCATGCCGGTTTCCTCACGATGTTTTCCTTCGCCGTTTTGAAAGCAGTGGGATAACATAATTTATTTACACAAAGTAAAGCGCTTGCCTGGGTTCGAACCCACAACCTACAACTTGTAAAACCCGACAGTTACCAGTGGGCTACCACTGCACTGTTTACAAGGCTCAAGGATAGTAATTACTCCGAATGCCGATTTCAGTAACGATTATAAATTTAATTAGTAAGGATACGGCCATCCGCGTCCGAATGTTTGCAGAAACCGTTTTAACCATACAAGAAATACGATATTTTTAATTTGTTGCACACGCTACCTCTCCAGAAGATAGCTAACCGCGTGACCAGTTTGCTTCGAATAGAATCATCTATCTATTACAGAGAAATGAGCGATTCTAATTAATACTTATAATGAATCTGTTGAAAAATCGTTTCTGTACATCAAAAATATTTCCAAAAAAATAGCCAGGGTGTTAAAGGATAACAAACAGAACCCATTTCCAGCGTTTTTGGAATTTTTGTCTGTTTATTTGTGCACGTATCACGTAAAATGTACGAAACCAATGTATATAACTTTTATACATATTGTGCGTATCTTGACGTATTACATAGTTTTTGTTTCATCGCAATCGGTTGACTCTATCAAAAGTTAGATGAATTTAAAATGTTCAAGAACTAAAATATCACAACACACGCAATTCAGATACTCGGACAGTTGAACTCCATATTCGATAGATGGCATTGTGCATGTCATTTTCTGAATGGCGGTGATAAGATTCACCGCGGAAGAATGACCCTAGAAAACAAAATTGGTAGGTAGGTGGAGTAGGTAGCAAGGTAAATAGGGTACCGCGGGCACACTTAGTCCTTACTATATAAGTTAATATTCACGTATGATAGATATCAAGTACTCTATTGTGCTTACCTCTGCATTACTCATCGAGATATAAGCCTATTTCAAATAGAGCCAGTTATCGATGTTGGCGTGGAAAGACCCTATCAATCCAATGTTCGACGTCGTGTCGGCTGTGGTCTGTTTTTCGCGTGCATGCGTCGGATAAAATTACCACATAGACCCGTCTATGTTGATCGACATTGTTGTTGTGAAATGCTTGCATTGTGAATAGTATTTGCAACGTTATCCATGGCTTTGTTTCACCTTATATTTATTTATTTATTATATGCTTTATTGTACACCTTAAAATACAATTATAAGAAGAAACTTAAAATTAATACATATACAATGTGCGGCCTTATCGCAATCCGCGATCTCTTCCAGGCAACCTGGTATGGACAGTAATAGTCTGGACATGAAGTGGGGTTGTCATCGGTGTGACAATAATTTTTCAAAATACTATATTATAATAGATACACAGATAAATATATATGCTATGTAATATATACATAAATACATACATACTAAATATAATGGCAATAAAAATAAATTATGAATGACTCTATTGATAACCACAATCACAGTGTCAGCTTGAAATCAACACGCTAAGACGAAGACAGCGACAGGTAATGTTCCTTTACAAGTCTTTTGAACACAGGCAATAGTATAGTAGTAGTAGTTAAGTTATAGTGATTATTTAAGTACCAGTATTTTTGAGAGCAGTGGTGGGGCAGTTGTAACGGCCACGACTTACCAGTTGTAGGTCATGGGTTCGAACCCAGGCAGCCGCTTTACTTTGTGTAAATTATTTCATCACCACTGCTCTCAAAACGGTGAAAGAGAACATTGTCAGGAAACTGTCATGTCTTAGAACCAAAAATTCGAAGACATGTGACATCCATCAACCCACACTGGCCCCGAGTGGTGGATTGCGGCGCATTCCCTCTCACAGATAGGAGGCCTGTGTCCCAGCAGTGGGATAATTAAAAAGCTTATGATGATGATGACCAGTATTTTAGATGGAGCGACTGCCTATCTGATCTCCAAAACCCAGTAACTGGGAAACACGATAATTCTTGGCAAGACAGGTGTTAAATTTTATGGCTCCTGACTACCGTAAGGAGTCTCAAACATCTTTATATGACAGCCAGAGCCAACGGCTTAACGTGTAGAGATGTTCACCCATCCAAGGACCGACCTCGGCAACGTTGCTTAACCTTGAGGATCGACCAGTAATAATATAGGTATAATCGTCGGTGGTATCTATGCGTGTTGGCTTCGGTCCCTGACACGCCTTTCAAAGGTCCCAGAGTCCTGAGATAGTTAAATACATATAAAATAATAATAATACCAGCCTGTAACTATCCCACTGCAGAGCAAAGGCCTCTTCTCATACAGAGAAGACACCAGCATTGACATCATAGACCAGTGTGATTGATGAATTCTTATCATAAATCACCAAGTTAGGTTTTGGGCTCCAGAGAAAGTGGAATTTATCTGCAGCGATAGCAATTGTGGCAAGTCCAAAACTGGGATTAACCATATGAATTTCGGTAAAGCATGTTATTGCCTCAATTGTGTGCTTTGAGAGAATCGTTATTCCTTATGTCAGTTTGTCTAAGCTTGAATCATACGACAACCATATACGCAACAATCCTAAAGCTTTTACAGAAAGGTTCACATCGTACTAGTCGTAGAAACACTACACACATCACACACATGTAAATATGTATGTATGTAAGTATGTTTTCCGGAACAAGCAATTTGCATGTATTTCACGTTAACGTACGCAGACATAAATCTAACTAGATGACGCGAATGTATGTACTTCGCGTGTCAAATGAGAGCAAACTGCTCATGCTCTGTCTTATTTAGCGTTATCGGTACCGAAATCTAAAAATTGTATATTAATTGTGCCGTATTTAGCTGTAAAGCAGTGGAGGCCCAGTGCTATCGGCCGCGACTTAGAAGTTTAGGTCGTGGGTTTGAAACCTGATAGTCGCTTTACTTCATGTCGTTTAGTTCATCACCACTGCTCTCAAAATGGTGTAGGAAAACATATTGAGGAAACCGGCATTTCCTCAACAAAAAAAAACGAAGACATGTGGTATCCACCAACCCGCACTAGGCCCGCATTGTGAATTACGGCCCATACCCTCTTGCAGAGAGGAGGCCTGTGTCCCAGCAGTGGGAACATTAAAAGGCTGTGATGATGATGGAATGTAAAAATTCTACAAAAAAATCAACCCGACCGAATCCCTGTGAATCAGGCCGGGACAGTGGAAATATTTTCTTTCACCGGTAAGTAAATTTTCTAAAATTGAGTGTGAAAAACTGGCACGCTTGGTTTTCATACAGATGGAGGAACTTGCGATATCTAGTTAGATGTATATCTGTGTTAACGTAGGTATTACGTAGTGTTCTCTAGTTTAGCGCGCAAACACACTCTTATTGCGAATTCTTGACAAGTACTTAGTATAGTAGTTCACAATATGTACTGTTTAGCCTGTGTAGGTACTACATTATGTGTACAGTCGGAGAATGAAAAGGTTACCTTATGGGTAGGGTCAAGCCTTAAGTTAGGGTTCTTTCATTGTGCGTACTGTTAAGGAGTAGAATTCCTTGCCGGAGTCTGTGTTTCCTGATGGCTATAATTGGGGCTCTTTAAGTCAAGAGAGAAAAGATTACTTCTAGGCAAGCGTGCACCATCCTCGACCTCTTCACCACTATCATGTTGGATAGTGGTCAAGCGCGAGCCTATCAATAAAAAAAAAATAAGGCGATATATACGCTCCAATGTTAAGGCAGTACTGGCCGTGCGCCCGCTCGGAGCCAAAATATCAATATTGAACCTCCTTTTGAACAGTTGTGTTTGCTAAAGTATTATTTGATTTACATTTATGCTATTTCAATTATGAAGAAAATCCAGCCATAAATTTTTTTGTGTAATTCTTTTTTTAAATCCTAGTTGTTTTGGAGGAATATTCAAAAGTTGCGAAAAAATATCGGGTTGTTAATTATTTTTTTAAAGCAAAACTATTAGTTACACGAAAAAACCTTTATATACATTTCTTTAAAAGCTTTTAAACTAGCCGATACTAAGGAGTATGCTTTAGAAAGTAACCGTTTTACAGCACTAAAGCGGTGGAAGGCCCTTAATTTAAAAATCAAAAACCCGACTGTTTAAGAAGGTTACTAAAAAGATGTAATCAAGAAGAAAATCATGCTGTGCAGTCGGAGGATACATATTCATGAGCTGGCTGACCACCTGAATATCCGACTTGCTCCGTATTTGAGATTTCTTTCTAAATACTACTGAGTGAGATGATGAAAATGCGGCAAATGTGTTTGGCCGTTTCATTCTTTCTAAAGCAAGTTTTTTGGATAGTGCCCAGAGCTTGATGGCTCAGTATCATATTAGCCTAACTTCAGAGAAAATACTAGTTAGTACATAAAATTGTTAATCTTGTACGAAAAAACAGTGTACCAAGGAACCTAATATATTTTCCCTTAAAGTTACTATTCGATGTAAATTATAAACCGTGTCTTTGCCTTCAGAGAAATATGAACGAAAGTTTTCCGTTCAAATGACAAGTTTCAAGAATTTGCTGAACCGCTGCCATTCTGTGGGGTATCTAACTAGCTTTCAGAGAATTACGTTATGATAGTGACTAAGACCTCTTTCTCGAAGTTAGACCTACCTAACTGGACCTTTTGTCCCAGGTAGCCATCCACTGTCGAATCCGTCTCGGCTGGGCAGCGTTTAGGAAGTTGAGCGGTATCTTTTCTTCCAACTTACCGCAGTGTCTCAAGACGAAAGTATGTGTTGCCAGTGATGATATATGAAACCGAAACGTGGTCGCTCATAATGGGCCTCATCAGAAGGCTTAAAGTCACCCAATGAGCAATGGAGAGAGCTATGCACGGAGTTTACTTGCGTGATCGAATCAGGAATGAAGAAATTCGCAAGAAAACCATGGTTGCTGACATAGCCCGAAGAATTGCCAAACGTAAGTGGCAGTGGGCAGAGCACATTGCTCGCAGGACAGATACTCGATGGGGCCGAAAAGTTCTGGAATGGCGACCGCGTACCGGAAGACGTAGCGTTGGAAGGCCTCCCTCTAGGTGGAGCGGTGACCTGTAGCCTTATTGCTTAATTAATTCGGAAAGATCAAAGGGCAAAGAGTATGAAAAATCGGCCAATCATGTGAGATATGAAAGACACGATGTGACTTTCCGTCTAAATGATTGCTCGATTTTTCATACTCTTTGCCATTTGCTCTTTCCGAATTCATTACGCAATAAGGCTGCTGGTCAAGGCTGTGGGAAACCGGTGGATTCAAAACGCACAATACCGATCAGTGTGGCGACAATTAGGGAAGCTTATGTCCAACAGTGGACGTCTTTTGGCTGAAATGATGATAATGAGTGACTGCACGGGTCGATCTTTTAGGTTAAACAACGCTTAGTGAGGTTGGTGTGTGGTCGGGTGACCATTCATTACATACCGAGACCACTCGTTCGAGCACCGACTTCCAAATACTCGTAAAAAAACTACAAAGTAAAAAATAACTTTCTGGTCGTCAGTGTTCCTGTTTATTTTTCTTCGTTTTGAGACATCAGCTTCCGAAAAGTTATTTTTCACCTTATTGTGTTTTTATTTGGAAGTCAGTTGTATTTTTTTGTAAAAACGTTTTCAATTTTCACTTTTTAGTTGTGGTACCTAATTGGCAAGTTCTATAGTAAGGTATCAATAACGCCAGAATAGATTATCAGCAGACTTATTTCGATTCTTGCAAGAACAAAACGAAAGCGGAAAAATCGCTATCGTATCCATATGCACCTTGAACATAACCGATGAAATAAGAGTGTACCAAGGTGAACTGTACACATCTGCGTACCCCTTTTAAGCGTACTGGCGTTGATGTTATGTTATGAAATGGTATAAAGAGACATGCTATTGCAGCAACCTCGAGAGATTTGCTGTAAAAAATAATTTTCAATCTCGGTCCACAATTGACGGAGAAATCGAACATAAAACCTCCTTATTTTTGGAAAGTCGGTTAACAATAAGAATACGTGGCTTTCAAACTCAAAGCATTTATTTCAACTAATTCCCATTGAACAGCCAAGGGGTAAGTCGGTTAGTCAAAAAGTTGAAGCTATATATTTGCACGTTCCTAAACGTCTCTATGAAGAAGAAGATTGTAAGAATGGAGTTTCTTGTGCGTTCTTCTTCATAACAAGCTACTTTTCCGAATGGACGGAAGAATCAATTATTATTGCTTATAAATTAAAATTTATCACGTTCAAAAGTGCCGCTTAATGGCCTAAATGAAATAAAGAAATTTGACTTTGAAGATACTCCATGGACACCCTTTTAAATGAAATTATTAATAATTAGATTCTAAACAATAATAAATAGAAAGGAGCCTCCCCGAGCAGTGTTATAAGTATTGAGTAAACATATATTTTTTTAAACAATGTTTTTGAACTGAAATGTATCAAAAGTAATATCGCTTGTCAAATAATCCAATGAACTCAAACACGACGGCGCTATCTTTTCTGGTTGAGGAGTTGCTATTGCCACCTTCCAGCTCCATCATGAGAACAACTCCATAATTTCAAAGTTACCAAAGTTGCATAATTACGCCAAGTCGGATGCAAGGACGCGCTTGAAAAATGGATTACCTACTTATTGCCGGACACAAATACGAAGGCAAATTCAAATTAAATTGATTGCATCCATACAGGTTGCAAATATAAGTTAGATACAGAAACAAATTATGGACCCTGTCAGCCACAACAACATGCCAGGTACAGGTAGTATCTTTCCCGGCCACCGTAGGCGCGGGCTTGCGGACGGCGAGTAATGGGTAGCTCGCCGTCCAATAAGGACCAGGCCCGAGTCGACGGCGCGTAGTGTTCCGCGCGCGCCTCAAAAAATATCAACATAAACTGACGGGGTCCACTAGGGCCGATTCCTGTCTCGGTCGCGGATTAATTTGAAAGAGAGTTACCGCGGCCCTGGGACAAGCAACTGAAGGAACACGGGTGGGTTTTAGTCAGTAAAAGTCTGACTCGCCCTTCCGCTTCACCCAGAGCGGGAGAAGTCATTGGATGATTTCCCACCCAAAAAAAACATACGGTCAGTGTCTAGGAGAGACGATTTTCCTTATTAATTAACATAAAGGCAAAGTTAATATATAGCATGAAAAATATCGTACTAAGATTCTAAATGTCCGGTGCTCCCTGTACATCTAACACTCGGTAACGCAGAGTCTAGCATAATAATCATTTCACCGCGATGCAGCGATGGATGGATGTTTGTTAAAATGCTATTTAAAGTTGATTCCGACTGTGATATTTTGATTTTGTTTTCTTAATGATTTTGATTATTTTTATTTTGACTTTATTTTGAATTTTGGTTATTGACATCATAATTTTGATTCTTGACTACTTTTTTTTTAATTTTTGACTATTAAAATTTAATTTAACACATTGTATTTTTTTTATCAGTCTATTTTAGTTATTATACTGATTTTGACTTATTTGGAATTGTTCCTAATTTTTTTTTTAAATTGTATTGTGACTATGTTATTATTTAGGGGCGCATGTGTTTTAAATAAATAAGACGAATATTCCAGTAGAAATCTAAGTTCAGGTCGGTACCCATTTTTCTGAAATTGTCTGCCACACTTATGTAGGTACTTATTTCAAATATTTACCAACCAATTATTCACAAGAAGATATCTCGTAGTAAAAATGGCCGAAAAGATCGGAGCAGCTCCATTTGGCGAGCGCATGTATTATTAGAGTCGCCCCACTGCACTCTGCTGCCAAATAACACCCGCTTGCAAACTGCTGCTTGAAACGCAATTTAGATAACTTTTGTATTTCCATATACAGAACTGGGAATGAAAACGAAATATGGAAAAGTTATAGCTAATGTAACAACATCAGCTTTGTTATTACACTATTCGTCCGCTGCTGGACTTGGCCTTCCTCAATATAGCCACACACGACCGGTCCTGTGCTTCTCGCGTTTAGCGGACGCCAGTGGTCCACACCAGTTTCTAGGTCAACCTTGTAGGTCTATCAACGCTGTGTCTTCCGGTTTGCGGTAACCTGTCCAAAAACCTTTCGGTCTCATCAGCCATCCATCTATACTATAATATTATAAAGCTGAAGAGCTTGTTTGTTTGTTTGAATGCGCTAATCTCAGGAACTACTGTTTGAAATTGAAAAATTATTTTGTGTTGGATAGTCCATTTATCGAGGAAGGTTAGGCTAAATAAAATCACGCTACGACTAATAGGAGCGGAGCATAAATGAGAAATGTTGCAAAAACGGGCAAAATTGTTCCTTTTTGAGAGCTTCCGTTGCGTGCGCTACGGAAGTGTTCAATGTTACGCAGTAATCATGTATGTAGGGTAGGTCGGGTAAATGGGTAGGTAGGTAGTCAGTTGACGGGAGCGAAGCCGCGTGGGACAGCTAGTAATATTATGAAGCTGAAAAGTTTTGTTTGAACGCGCTAAACTCAGGAACTACTGTTTGGAATTGAAAAAATATTTTTGTGTTGGATAGTTCATTTATCAAGGAAGGTTATAGGCTATATAACATCACACCAGGACCAATAGGAGCGGAGCATCAGTGAAAAATGTTGCAAAAACGGGAATAATATTCCTTTTTTTTGAGAGCTTCCGTTGCGCACGCTGCGTAAACGGTTTAACTTACACAAAGATCATGTATGATGGAATTGTTCCTCTTTAAAAGTTCTAAAAAAAAGTCCGCGACAGCATAATTATGTCTATCTTTTAAGATTGACTCACCTTTTTTTATGGTAATCAAATTTGTTCATTTGCGAAGGAGTTTTATCAACATCTATACTGATATTATAAAGCTGAAGAGTTTGTTAGTGGGTTAGGTAGGGTAGGGAGACAGATAGCCAGTTGTCGGGAGCGAAGCCGCGGGGGTCAGCTATTACTAGATAAAGCCGTATTGTGTATTGTCACTGCAGAATAAGAGACTTTGAGCGTAAAGAGAAGGAACTTTGAGTATCATGCTAGCTCCATGCGTATTGGTAATTCGCAAGGATTTTAAAACCGTCATCATCATAATAATATCTGAAAGCCACAACTAAATTAATTATTTATTGACTACTGTGAGTTACATAATAAATGTAAATTAACCCCTTGAGCTTTGCTCGGAGTTTTCTTGCGTGATCGAATCAGAAATGAGGATATCCGCAGGAGAACCAAAGTCACGACATAGGTCGAAGAATTGCGAAAGGTTGCAGGATTGCGCTGGATGCGAGACGCACGGGATCGGTCAATGTGGCGACGCCTGGGGGAGGCCTATGTCCAACAGTGGACGTCTTTCGGCTGAAATCATGATGATGATGATTAGCCCGTAGAGTGCCTAAACGTGGAACTACGCAAGACAAAATGGCTTTTAATTGTTTCGGTAATTACGGCATTCAACCGGTTAAAGGAATCAATGCTTTCCTTGTAGTCTAACATACAATTTAGCTAGCAAATACATATATTCTTTGCCTGTCAGCTTTATAACTGTGAAAGATGTCCCACAAAAACTTTTTCCCCTTTCCTGTGCAATTTTCCTGGCGTACAAAGAACACGCATCTTTTACATTTACCAAAGGTCCCATCCAAATCAAACATTCACTTATTCACACCCGAAAACCTCCTTTTAGCACACAAAAGGCCAATTGTACCGGAAGTTTGACCTGAAAACTGAAAAGGCATCGCCGTACATAAAGCGAGACGAACACTATCACATACAAACTTGTGATGACCATAAATATGAAAAGAAAAACCGCATATATGCAAACTGGAACTAACCCGGACGAATGGACTCATAAAGGATTGCCTGATAAGACTGGGGTGTTGCTGAGAGCGGGGAGCGAGACGGATAAATTATAATTAAGTTTGCTTTTATTCAATTTGATTTGTTGAGGTAGAAGTAAAGATACCGTTTTTCTTACAAATATTATTAGTTCTAGAATTTGATCCGAATCAGTGAATTTATTAACATATAAACAATTTGAATATTCTAAAATAAAAACAAACCTATATACAAATACAAAAGGGAGACGGAAAAGAGCTCATGGTGCATCAAAAAATTCATCCACATCGATGTCATTGGAAAACGTGCCCAGAACGCTAGCGGCATTGCCACGTTGGATGGCAATGCTGTTTCTCTGGCCGAAGAAAAGGCCAGCCCTCTGGTCACGTGAAGAGTCGACGAGCTTTGTGCTAATTTTTCGAAAAACTCGATGCGCACTCGGAGCCCATGGACCTAATGTTTCAACCCCAAACGGCTCAAACATATAACTTTCAATAAGGTTGTTATATTTGCGCCGTTTGAGGTTTTCTGCACCGGTAGGCAAGATGGGATGGCGCAAGGGTGTCGACACATGTTGCATCCCACACCAAAGGCCTACCCACCTTCCAAGGCAATAAGAAGAATTTGATTAATTCTTCTTAATTTTCTCTATTGTTAACTTAGACTAGACAAGCCATTATTGGTTATTATTTTGATGTATTAAACAATTACACATGAATACAGTTTCGAGACTGTACAAATTAATCAAGCCTTGTTCATAACTCACTAATAATGTTCTTTTTTACTTTTGAGATATATAATAATAACGTTTTTACTTACAAAAGTAAAGGTCATTAATCTCAAATTAATTCTCAAGTTACAAGTTAAAATAGGTACACAATTTTGGGTTTCGAAACACCACCTCGCTATTACAGATTTTATAAATCAAACTATTAATCCCATAAAAACGTTTTGACATGTTTACATTTAGAAGTTAACGACAGTTTATAAGTTTACGGGCTCCAATCAAATATTTTATGTCCAGCTTATAAGCTGAAACTATTCCTGCTTACACAATCTATATTTTACGACGTATCATAAACAGTATCGGAAAATTTGGAGTGCATAGTTGTAAGTTTTCTATAAGCAAACCAATTTGTACTAGTTAAAGTACCCACAAAACTGTAATTTGGTGACTTAAAGTTTTACCATTATACTAAGTATTAATTCACTTAAGCACCTAGTTCCATTTCATTTCTGCTTTCCTGGTAGTTTTAATAAATAAAGAATTAGGACAGTTGAATTTTAAAACACCTATCGATATCATTTATTGCGAATCCTTCATGCTCTTCTCTATGTTTCATCGTTGGTGCGTTTCGAGGAACACTTTTGGTGCGCTTCGAGGAATGCCCGGAAATCATATCATTTGTTTAATTGAAAGGCTTCATTTGAAAAAGTTTTCACCAAACCCAATTTTAACTGAATAAGCACAACCAATACTTAAAAAAAAAAACACACAATAATTCATCTCTATTTATTCATTCACCAAAAAATCCGCTTTAAACCACTTCCACCCCGCTATCAGTCGCACCACAGCCTTACCCCCCAGATTCCCCGGCGTATTCGATACAATGCAAATAACACTTCGCTGTCGGACAGTGATAGGGAGCATTAACATACATTGCGGGGTATGTTACCCTAGTTAATCTGACCATGAATGGGCCGTCGCAAAAATCTATGAAAACGGGTCAACTGTTTTTACAGCTCACTACGTGTTTGTGATACGGTTTTTATGCACGTCAGTGTATAATGGATTCATTTGGAAGTTCTTTCTGGTTGTTAAGTAGTGCATGTCGGTGCAAAAAAGGCGTGTGCTTTGTATTCTGTTTTTTTTTGCTACTTGAAATGGAAGTTGTTTATTCTGTCTAGACTTGGATATTGTTGGACATTAATGTTGGTAAACTGACTGAATTAACCATAGTGTGTTGCTTGCTGCTATTTTTACCCGACTGCCGGAGGAGGGTAATTTATTTATCAGTGTATGTATGTATGTTTGTTCCTATGTGACGTTCTAGAGACCAAACGTGTTGGCCGGTCTTTATGATTCTTACGTTAATCGATTCGTCGTAACCTTGCGAGTATCACTGGCTAGATTAAAATTGGAAAATGGCGGCTTATGAGTGCCATATTGTAGGGACAGTTTCTTTTTTCTTCCGAACCCATCGTATCTGGTATCAAAATAATGGGATTTTAGAGATAAAAATGTTAACTAAAAAGTTATAAATAAAAAAAGTTAATTCAAAAAATCAAAAAGCCCGACTACTTGAGAAGCGAACTAAAAAGACGTAACTTAGAAGAAAATCATGCTGTGTAGCCGGAGGGTACATTTGGTTTTGGTTAGCCATCTCGCGAATTTGTATGCTCCGATTGCATATAATAATTTTCATCATGTTTACGTTTTTTTAGTTCGCTTCATAAATAAGCAGTCGGGATTATTGATTTTTTGAATTAACTTTTGGAAAATGTGTCTTGGGTTTCGACCAAAGGAACCATGGGCGGATTATGTGAAAGATGATAAATGGCTGCAAAACAGATGTCTATTGAGATGAGGGAAAATAAAGATGTGTGAAAGGTTACGGTAATATCGTTTGCTATTTGCTGACGCAGTTATTAGGTCTTCTTAAAGGAAAGTAACCATGGTATGTGGAGAGACGCCACATGAACACTAAAGATCCCCCCCATTTGAGGCGATTCACTTTTCTGCAGCCGACTGAGTGTGCAGGCTGTTTACAGTGTTCCAGACCTGTTGGATGGCTCTCTGATGGTTTGATGAAATAGTTTAGTTGTTTGAAATTTCACTTTCAAGAGGATGATGAAGAATTTCACGTACTGGGATGAAAGTCAGAAAAAAAGTACTCATAACCTCATCTATCCAAAGCAGGCTGGAGTTTAAAGACCTTCAGAAGATACTAAAATACTATGTTCACAAGTACGCACCTAACTCAAAAGTTATTCCAACTTGTGTACCATTAATTAAACTTCTTGTAACTGACTTCTGACGTCACGAACTTAGTTTTTCATTACTTGACTGTTTGTTCGTTTGTAATTTTCTAAGAAGGTGTTTGCTGGATTTTATTCGGATGGATAATCCTTCTGTGTGATTCGGGAATCGTGTGTAAGGTGAAGTTAATTAATGTCGTTTAGAGTCACGAGAGTAATAGCAGTGGTAACTGCCCCGACTTAGTTCCCGTAGGTCGTGGGTTCGAACCCAGGCAGTCGCATTACTATGGGTAAATTATTTCATCACCACTGTTCTAAAAACGGTGAAGGAAAACATCGTGAGGAAACCGGCATGTTCTAGGACCAGAAATATGAAGACATGAACAACCACCAACCACAGAAAGGAAGTCTGTGTCCCAGCAGTGAAGCAGCGAATTATTAAGATGTTAACATACATACAGAAACTCACGCCGTTTTCCCATAAGGATAGGCAGAAACTACAGAATGCTACCTGTTACGATCCTTACATACTTCTTTTGCTTCACTCACGTTCATACATCTAGTCATACACGCACGCCGGTTATGAGTACTGCGCACCTGGCTTTTCTGAAGAACATCACCGTTAAGGTCTATGTGTAGAAGTCTTAATAATAACCAATATTCTGCTGTATTAGAGCATATTCTCATAAGATACAATCTCATTTAATGACCAGTTCCCGTTTCTAATCTTCTACATCATAAGAAACCTAACATATTATTAATATCTAATTACTGTATGTGAGTCGTTTTCTATAGGATGTGACGTCAGACAAACGGTTACCAGTAAGTACCTAAGTTATTCAACAACGCTGTAGAATAGTTAACTATTTGACGTACCTACGGCATATTCGATTAACTTTTTAACCTTGAGTTTATTCAAGTAACTTAATTAGGAACGAAGTTATGTTCCGAAATTACATTGTTACTTATGAAGTCGCCTACCTAATTGAGTTTCTAATAAAACTTGTTTCATATTACGGTGTAAAGCTACCTTTCCATTGGAGTTTAGACGAGCGGGGAAATTAGAAGCCCAAAAGTCCGACAAAAGGTGAATCGTGGGTGTGAATGGGGGCTACCGCGTGTGATTTCGCCGCTAGAGGCGCTGGTGTAACGTAAGGTCTCCGAAATTCTGTTGAGAGTGGGCGGATTTTTCTTAATTATATTTTTGTTGTGAATATTTTGCGATACCTCAGATTAATTATGGCAAATATGAGATACGGGTCAATGAATGTCAGTGCTTTAAGGTATTAAATATGATTTAAATGTGAACTTGGTTAACAAACTTTGACAGCTATACTTTTGGACCTTAGGCAACGTTCCAAGTTTAAAGTGGTGTTAATTAGTTAATTCTCATTGGATTTCTGTTTCCACTTTGTTCAGCTTCAGTGGACACGGCTAAACAGGAGAGAAGGTATTTTCTTCATCTTCTCTCGTGTTTGCTTAAGTTACAGGTAGGAAATAAATGACTCATGTTTTGCAAAATTACTCAGTTTTATGCACCATTTTGTTGTATATTTACATTACAACTGCGGAGTATGTGCAAAATCGATTCCACTCATTGTTTCTGCTTCAAACGCCTTGTCTTTTTGGACTTTAGGCTGCTTTGTCTCCAAAGAACTGAGCGAGTAAGCAGAGATTAGGCAGTTATTACTCTATGCCTCTTTTCCGCAAACTTTGCTACATACTCACAAGCATTGATCCACCTTCTGCGTTTATATTATTTTGTTTGTAATTAAATATTCTATTTAATTTTTTAAGTATTTTCCGTTCCCGTAAATGTGTCCGTGGCAACAACAGGGGCCTTATCAGATTATCAGCGCAGCTTTATTTTCTTTTTGGATTTCGCTGCATATGCTGAGATAGGAACCTTTTTGGTCTAGCATGGGGTTTTATTTTTATTATTGTAATTTGGTTATTTCTCGTGTCTCCTGTGCGGGTCACAAATAAATATTTTTCTTTCTTTTCTCTCGAAGTAGATTGTCTCTGGCCACTGTCACACATTAAATTTGGCGGATTTCTATTAGTTGCTAATGTTTTCCTCGACATGTAACTTGCCGCTTTTTTCAATCCTCACCAATTCTCACAACTCCTCTTCGCTCCAGTTGAGAAGCAGCCTAAACCATTAGTTTTGCCATTCGGTCATGTCAGCGCTAGTTTGAAAAGATCGTATCTTGATTTCATGTAAGAAAGGGTGATTTATTTCGGACAGCGATGTTATTACATATTGTAGTTTCGAGAAAATTATGATGAAAACATTGTTATGGTATGAAATATAGTTAATTTGATTTTGAAGGGGTTATTTTATGTAATGGCTTTGACTTATGGCTCTACGCTTTTGTAGTAATAAAATGTATAATACAAGCCTGTAATTGTTCCATTGCAGATTAATGGTCTTCTCATACAGGGAAGGTACGAGCATACATTTTATTATCACGCTTGTTCAGAGCTGGTTGATGATATCAAACTTATTCTAATATATAAACAAAGTAAATACAAAAAATAAAAAACCCGACTGCATAAGAAGCGAACTTAAAAGACGTAAACAAGAAGAAAATCATGCTGTGCAGTCGGAGGATACATATTCGCGAGCTACCTGACCAAAACCAGACCGATATAGATATTTATAACTTTTATGTAAAGTTTTTTTTTCGAATTTGGTACATTTAATCATATAATTGTGTGTGTATTTTTGGAATCACCCTTAATTTTGATACCCCACACGATGGGTTTGGAAGAAAGAAACAAAAAATTGGGCCTCCACAATATGGCGCCCAAAATCCGCCGTATTTTATTTTCCAATTTTAATGTAGCCAGTGACACTCTAATTTTTAAATTTTAATGTAGCCAATCTTAGCCACTCGCAAGGTTAAGACGAATTGATTGTTGTAAGAATCATCAAAATCGGCCAACGCGTTTGGTCTCTAGAACGCCACATAGGAACAAACGTACATATATACATAGACTAATAAACACCATTAGCCTCCTTCCGCCGTCAGGTAATAAAACACAAATTGTTTTACCTATGTCCACTATAGAGTTTGAATCCATCCAACCGATGAGCCCCAAACCGTTTCGTTAAAAAGGAAATAATGCGAAGATGGTTTATAGCGTAGTCGTACACGGCGGGTATCCACTAGTAGTAACTATATAAGTCCAGTAGCCTTATTGTGTTTTGAATTCGGCAAGGCAAACGGCAAAGAGTATGAATATTCGACCTATCACATAGTTGGAAATCCACATCGCGTCTTTCATCTCGCATGTGATTGGTCGAATGATGTATTGAATTAATTTTGAATTCACTTCCGTAATTAGACTGCAAGTTTCCTTAAGATTGTTTCATTTACCGATATCAGTTATGTGCATGATAAATACATACATTAGAATTTAGGTACAAAGATTTGAAACCACGACCTCAAGCACGATAGAGAAGGTCTTCAGCACTGGGCTCTTGTAGAGTTTATAACTTTAGAGGTTGATATGACAGACGTTTTCGACATGTGAGATATCTTTAGTCAACCTACATAACACAGACTATGTTTATTATTTATATCGGTTATTGCTTATCAATAATTTATCATCTAAAGGGAAGTATTAATAGTTGTGTGGGTTGCTGGTAACAAGGTAGTTTGCTTGTTTAATCTTTAAGTAAATAGGTATATTAATCCTTCTGTCCTAAGAAAAGTTTATCGAAATAGAAAACATTTATTTGACACAACATGATGAATAAAATTGCGCTGTACCGGTTTGCCTCCAAAAAAGTACTACACATGCATTTACAGACAAATTTTACGTGTTCTTCGTACCACTACTCTACAACAGACTAAATGCAACAACAAACATTTATTCCCTAGCCTTAAAACATTGTTACGACAGATTTTTTTCTTTCCAGTATGTATCATCAATGTATATGTTACACACACATGCAGTTTAAATAAATAAATAAAATTGTCAAAGAAGTTGTTTCCTGTACTAAATAGATATTGTCCGTATTTTGATATTTTAGAAACTAAGATGTTTTTAATATAAATAAGATTATTTAAATATTATTTACAACCTTAAAAACCTGCGATGACTACCTTATATTTGATTAACTGTGATTATTTAAAAAAATAAATTTGTCAGTATATAAATTCTCGTCTAAAACACAGGATTTTCTAGTTCAGACACATAGCACGTGTGAACTTGACTTAGATTTAAGCAAAAATTGTACTTATTGTTTTAACTCATGATTTAAAAAAATAAAAATGAACTTATTATTTATCAAACCATTTGTTTATCGCTTGAACAGACACTGGCCAGCACACTTTACAGACTCATTTGCATATCCCAGCTATAAGGCTTAAATCAGGAAGTCTAATAAAAAAAAAACACAACAACAGCACCATAGACGGGTTTGAACACGACCTCTTGCTAGCCAGTCCGCGTCTCTAACCCTTCGGAAAATTGCCTATACATTAGGGTTTTCTTCATAGCAAAAAATAAGCCAACTGATCATTTCTTGCTGAGCGAAGTCGTGAGTAAATCATAGTACTAACTACCCAAGTTACAATAGAAATCACGCCAAAATATTTTAATTTTCCTTTTGTTTCTCGCTAACACATTATTATAACACGGCAGGCCAAGGACGCGTTATTTTTATGTTAACGGCCATATTAACCTTTACGTAAGGTTATGGCTCTGCATGTTAAGTTACATTTAGACTTTCAAGTTCAGGGGTTGGTTTTTGACCTGGGGTTGAAACTTGATTAAGTCAGTTATTAGGAATGAGTGGTGATTATGACCCCCATCATGTAAAGGATTGTTCTTATTTTGGTGATTAGACGTACGATTTATTATGGAATTTAGTATCGTCAAAAATGAAGGACAAGAAAAAAATAACAAGCAATGGTTCGCGCTGGCCCTGATCTGACAGCTGGAATGAGCCTTCACTGGGCGTTTGCCCAGCAGAAGAATCTATACCAATATTATAAAGAGGATATGCTTGGAAACTACTGGACCGATTTTGAAAATTCTTTCACCTATGAAAGCCCGAGTTTTCCCGAGTAACAATCAATCTGCCTAGCCTTTTTCCAACTATATTGGGGTCGGCCTCCAGCCTTACCGGATTCAGCTGAGCACTATTCACTTATTCCCGAGTAACCTAGGCTATAATTATATTAATAAAAATACAGTTCCTTATGAAAATTGCGATAGTGTAATCCAAAGTAGCAAAATTTTGCCAACAAAATTTATTATTTGGTCAAATATAAGGTAGTCATCTACCTTATATTTGATTAACTGTGATTATTTAAAAAAATAAATTTGTCAGTATATAAATTCTCGTCTAAAACACAGGATTTTCTAGTTCAGACACATAGCACGTGTGAACTTGACTTAGATTTAAGCAAAAATTGTACTTATTGTTTTAACTCATGATTTAAAAAAATAAAAATGAACTTATTATTTATCAAACCATTTGTTTATCGCTTGAACAGACACTGGCCAGCACACTTTACAGACTCATTTGCATATCCCAGCTATAAGGCTTAAATCAGGAAGTCTAATAAAAAAAAAACACAACAACAGCACCATAGACGGGTTTGAACACGACCTCTTGCTAGCCAGTCCGCGTCTCTAACCCTTCGGAAAATTGCCTATACATTAGGGTTTTCTTCATAGCAAAAAATAAGCCAACTGATCATTTCTTGCTGAGCGAAGTCGTGAGTAAATCATAGTACTAACTACCCAAGTTACAATAGAAATCACGCCAAAATATTTTAATTTTCCTTTTGTTTCTCGCTAACACATTATTATAACACGGCAGGCCAAGGACGCGTTATTTTTATGTTAACGGCCATATTAACCTTTACGTAAGGTTATGGCTCTGCATGTTAAGTTACATTTAGACTTTCAAGTTCAGGGGTTGGTTTTTGACCTGGGGTTGAAACTTGATTAAGTCAGTTATTAGGAATGAGTGGTGATTATGACCCCCATCATGTAAAGGATTGTTCTTATTTTGGTGATTAGACGTACGATTTATTATGGAATTTAGTATCGTCAAAAATGAAGGACAAGAAAAAAATAACAAGCAATGGTTCGCGCTGGCCCTGATCTGACAGCTGGAATGGGCCTTCACTGGGCGTTTGCCCAGCAGAAGAATCTATACCAATATTATAAAGAGGATATGCTTGGAAACTACTGGACCGATTTTGAAAATTCTTTCACCTATGAAAGCCCGAGTTTTCCCGAGTAACAATCAATCTGCCTAGCCTTTTTCCAACTATATTGGGGTCGGCCTCCAGCCTTACCGGATTCAGCTGAGCACTATTCACTTATTCCCGAGTAACCTAGGCTATAATTATATTAATAAAAATACAGTTCCTTATGAAAATTGCGATAGTGTAATCCAAAGTAGCAAAATTTTGCCAACAAAATTTATTATTTGGTGTGCGCTGAGAAAACTATTGATGATACATAGAAAATACTATGATTATTAAGTCACAATAGCAGCTTTTGTATTCTAAAATTTAATAAGATCGCTGGTAGAAACCAAAGTTGGTTACATTCGTATTGTAGTATTAATTCTTATTCAAATAAATAGTTTAAAAAATTAGTAGGAAGGTAGGTAGAGTGGATGGGAGGTAGGTAGTTAGGTAGTGTAGGTGGGTAAGTAGGGTAAACAGGGTATATAGGATAGGGTAGGTAGGCTGATCGGTAGGTTAGGTGAGTAGGTTGTGGTAGGTAGGAAAGGTAGGTGGGTAGGTTGGTAGGTAGGTAGATAGCCAGTTGACGGGAGCGAATTCGCGGGGGTCAGCTAGTAATTTATACAGGTTAACAGTAACAGTAGAAATGACGAACTTTCACACAAAGTTGTATCTTCTTTTTTACTATTTAAGGGGTGAATTTGCAGACATTCGTATCCATCAAAAGGACGTCCGTAAGGTGCTGAGCAGCCTCGACGTGAACAAGGCTAGCGGCCCTGACGGAATACCAGCAATAGTTCTTAGAGCCTGTGCGCCTGAACTGTCGCGATCTTGACACACCTATTCCGCTTTTCATATGAGGCTGAAAAGTACCGAATGCTTTTAAGCAAGCTGACGTACAGCCCGTGCCCAAGAAGGGCAGTCGGGCTGACCCGGCCAACTAAAGACCCATATCTGTAACTCAATATTAAGCTCCTGGTATACCTAGAAGGTAACGATATCCTTAGCGACCACCAGTACGGCTTCCGCCGAAATCGGTCTACTGGGGATCTTCTAGCGTATGCCATTCACATCTGGAGAGAGGCACGGGGAAGCGCTTGCCGTGTCCCTCGACATCTCAAAGGCTTTTTAGGGTCTGGCACGAAAGCCTTATTGGTAAGCTTCCTTAATTCGGTCTGCCCGGTGGTCTGTGTGATTGGATTGCAGACTTCCTGAGAGATCAGTCCATTCGAGTGATTATGATGGCTGCTCGTTGGGCCAATTAGATATTAATGCCGGGGTCCCTCAAGGGGTCGGTACTCTCAGCAATTTTATTCTTGCTGCACATCAACGATCTGCTAGAACACCTCTCCCGCCGCGGCCTCTAACACTCAGCCGTGATATCGTATTGGTTTGGGAGGCCCCATGCGACATCGCGGCCTGCCTCAGTTGCGATGTTAATCAGGCAGCACCGCAACCTGCATGTTGGCTGCTACGTCGTCGGCTAATCGGCAAAAGCCCTGACGAGCGGCCGCTCCTTGCGACTTTCCTCGGGTGCCTCTTCGCTTCACCGTGGGTGACCAAGCCATGGTTACTGTACCGGGGAGGTTGTGAACACACGGCCTCGACAATGCTGGAACCCACTGGGGGGCACACTGCCCGACCTGGGAATAGAAACCAGAACCTCCTGCTATGCAGTAGGCGACAACTAGACCTACGAGGCAGTTAAACTGTTTTTAAATCACTATAATCTCCTTTAAGTCCCAAAAGTTCGTTAGATCAACAATTTTCGTGTATTACCAACTTTAATGTTTTTCTGGTACCTATTATTAACTGCACAGTACATGTGTAATACTTGTTTTAATACTTTATACCTGTACGTAATATAGTGTCTGGTGCTATTCTGGGTGCATCGTCCTCACATGTATGAATTTATAAATGTATGTATTTATGTACTCGTAAATATTGTAAAACATTTATTTTTTTTAAAGAGCATATATAGTGATTCTTGTGTGTTCTTCACCATTACAAGCTACTTTTCCGAATGCACGGTAGAATCAATTTTTATTACTCGTAAATTTTAATTTTTAATTGTTTGACGTTCAAAAGTGCCGCTTATTGGCCTAGTTGGAGTAACTATATTTGACTTTATTTGACTTTGACTTTAATTTACAAGTTACGATTATTAATATACATAATTTACTTACATCAAAATGTAAGTATTTTAAGTGCACTCCAACTTAAGTTTTCTGAGAGTTTATATTTTAGCTTAATTGTTCTATAGATATTGAAATTTCGAACTTAGTACCTACTTATTTAGTACCTATTTTAAAAATTAAACTTTTGTTTAGTGATTACTGAACCCTTTTTTTGAAAACTTTATTACTTTGAAAGCTTTTTTCTTTAGATATTGTATACATAAATAAGCAAAGTTAAATAATTATGGATAAAAGCTAGGGCAATATTTGGGTTTTACCGCTAAGTAAATAAGTTTCAATTTAGGAGCATATTTATGTTTGTTTCTATTTGGTACAGAAATATGATTAAACTCTTTGAACAGAATAATATAAATAATTCAGGATGATTGCTTATTCGGAACATTTCAAAAGCGAATTTAATTTGTTTTGTATAATTTGACAGCTCAACTACTACCTAAACAAATAATGAATTTATCCTGATATGGTCATTGCTTTGTTGCCGGAAAATTCTCTACAAACAGCAAACGCAAAAAATTAATAAATTTATTTTTCCTTCCAGGTACAAATCTTCATACAGTGACAAAAGACAATGTAGAACGTTACGTCAAAATGACTGTCCGCCATTGAACACAATATGGCGGGTGGAATTGGCGCGAAAGTAGCGTGGTGCGCGCTGCTTTTTGCCGTGTTTCTGGACAACGTGATTTGTCAAGTAGGCTGGACTGAAACAACAAATGAGGATTTGGGTGAGTTCGCTTTTTTGTAGTGCTAGATTTAATTTGACCTAAATATAGGTTTGTCAAAACTTCTGTCTCCATAACCAGAGGAAGTTTGGGTAAATCTGGCCTTCGATTTTTCGTTAAAGAGTCAGTTGGTAACCCTACTCAGGTTACCAACTGACAGGAATTCGCCGCATTTGACAGGCATTTGACAGTTTAGACAGTCGTGCGGCCGGCGCTGAGCTGAGACAGGCATTTTTGAATTTTGCGGTCGCAAGGCCGCCAGGTTGAAACTGACTATAAAAGCGCACATCACAAAACTAATTAAAATCAGTCAATTTGTAATTTCTATATTCGCACACACAATGCAAATGTGGCGAAAATGTTTTCCCTAATTAATGCACAGTGGAGTAAAGAAAGTAATCTTTTTTCCGGCGAAATCTATACATATAAATAAAATTGGAGTGTCTGTTTGTAATATTGAAATAACCGTTTTTACTACAAAAACTGACTATAAAAGCGCACATCACAAAACTAATTAAAATCAGTCAATTTGTAATTTCTATATTCGCACACACAATGCAAATGTGGCGAAAATGTTTTCCCTAATTAATGCACAGTGGAGTAAAGAAAGTAATCTTTTTTCCGGCGAAATCTATACATATAAATAAAATTGGAGTGTCTGTTTGTAATATTGAAATAACCGTTTTTACTACATGTATATGAATATATATACGGTACATACACCAAAATAACATTTTTTTAAATTTTTGTCTGTCTGTCTGTCTGTTTGTTCCGGCTTATTTCTGAAATGGCTGGACCGATTTTGACAGGACTTTTATTGGCAGGTAGCTGATGTAAGAAGGAGTAACTAAGGCTAAATGTATTTTTGAAAAATTCTTTTATTTTAGAAATTTGTTAGGCGGAAGAAGTTCGCCAGGTCAGCTAGTACAAAATATAAATCGTAAATTCTTCATTGTTTTCATTTTTAATAAATGTTAGTCTTTTACGCTGTCTGTTGCGTATTATTTATTTTATGAATAACGGTTATTTTCACAATGGACAGGCATTTTTCTGATAAATCAGGCATTTTGTATATCCTAGACAGGCATCCTCCCTTACATAGATGGTAACCCTGGAGAGTGTCAACGATTTTTCTTTTTTTTTAATATAGCATACTATTATAATAAATCCTAGTAATAGTAGCATAAAGTACCTACTGTTGAAACCACTAACACGTTGAAATGGAAGAAAATAAACTACATACTGGAGTAACTCCTACCAGACCATTCCATTATTGATGAATAGTAGGCGTTATATTGTTTAAAACAAGAATTGCGTTCGTGTTTAATGTGCTCATGCTAAATATATGCTTTGGTAAAGATAATAAGCTAAGAAGTGACCTTTACCAACGATTATTGATCGAGTATCACAGAAAATTTAAGAAGGAAACGTAAACATTACGGGTACAGTCTATGTTGTAAAACTAAATGAAGGCGAACTTATTTGGAGTACCAGAAGACCGAAGGTCAATATCAACCATTATAGGGAAGCATTATAAGACCGCGTGGAGGTATATGGAACAGGGTGTAAAGTCAGGATCCGCCGAAAAGACGAGCGTTACTACAACCGTTGTATTACCCTTTTTTGTATAGCCTCTTGAACTACGTGATGTGTTACCATTTTACTAACACACCTTCAAAAGCCTTTCAGTCCATTCAAACCCAAAAAATAAAATAGGGAAATGTTCAATCATTGAAGTATTTCGAAACATACAAAGTATGGGAATAAACCGATCTGTAGCTTTAAAAGTCGTCCCAATATAAAGCAATCATCGCGTGAATACTCGTACACGACTGTCGGCAATCTGAATGCTTCGTCGCGCCGACAGAGGACACAGAGTTCGCGAAGATCCTGATAGCCTGAAGGTCTTTAAGTCAAGAGTAAAAAGGTAGGCAAGCATGTTTCATCGTTCACCACATCATTACTTACCATCAGGTGAAATAGTGGTCAAACCGTGCCTATCAACAATAAAAAAGATAGCTTTCCAAAAAAAATATGCCATCGGTCAATATTTATAAATAGTTCATTAACTTTATCCAAAAATGTGTTCATTGAGACCTTTATTAGTACCTATTTATAATTAGATTGTGTTCAATACAGATACTTACGGCCATAACGACAATAAGTGTATTTCGGAGGACCTGCGAAAAGGTCACGTGAAAAATATTAAATTATATCCATAAGGTGACCTTTATGTTTAGACTTGCTATAAGTGAAGCTGGTCGCGATACCGCGTCTGTTGCTAAGGGATCTATTCATATTTAGGTGTTAACACTATACTTGAATGAATGGGGTGATATTATGTTGTCCCTGGTCTTGTTATAGGTTAAAACCCACGCTTGTACAGTTTTTTTTTATCCTTGCAATGGAACGCCTTACAGCAATTATACCAATGTAGTATAAAGTTATACCCTTATACTAATTCCAGGTTTCCTTACAATGTTTTGCTTCACTGTTGACAGCGATGTCAAAGATAAACTTAAAGTAACTACATATTATGAATTCAAAAAGTCTTTCCCGGTTTTGATACCACGACCTCAAGCACGAGAGTCGAGGTCTTAGCCACTGTGCTTGCATGACATAAGCACAAAGAGAAGACTTGTGACATAAAACTGGGAAGATTGGGAACATCATTAGTTGATAATGCCCATGATTCCTGCATGTGCATTATCGTTGCATCGTTGTATGAATTACGGTGAAAGAAAACATAGTGAGGAAACCGGCATGTCTAAGAACCAAAACTTTGAAGACATGTGACACTCACCAACCCGTACTGGGCCCACGCTCTCACAGAAAGGACGCCTGTGTCCCAGCAGTGGGAACATTGAAAGGTTGATGATGATGATGATGATGACTCTGCACATGCAGTAACGCATAAAGGATTTCTTCAAATTTGAACACATTGGGCTAAAATGTTTTTTTGGCCTATTCAATATTCCTAATGACATTTTATGATTGGGCTAACTTTTTATTTCCACACACACTAACTACCAGCAGAAAAGAGAGCCATTACTATCAATATTTACATCGAATCGGCACAGTAATATAAAAGTACCATTGAACAAAAAGTACAGAACCAATACACTTTACACACGCCTACATTCCGTACCATTTATCAGACTCAATCAATTCGCAAAGCTGACTGGCTGAAAAAGTTCAATAAGTCAAGTACTTCGAATAATTCTATTACTAAAAAGGTAGGCAAATACTTAGTAGATTTACTTTCTGCTGATTTTTTATTGATAGAACAGATACAATGTTTTCATAGTCAATTATCTTTATGTGTGTTTTAAGAAAGGCTTTATTTTTTTAAGGGGTTATATTCGTAAGTTCCAAGTGTATTTTATAAAGGGCTTGATTTTTAGAAGGGGTTATAATGGTAAAGTGCAATCAGCCTAGCCTTTTCATATTTTATTTTATTTAAAGCTTGTTGCCTCGCTTTTATGTCGATATTCTACATCTGACTGCGAATATGTACAATTTGCACATCAAATCTTAACGGAGTGTATTCTTTGGCAGAATCAACGCAATTATGTTGGATAATTTACAGGCTGATATTAACTATACGCACCTTGTGGAAACTAAATCAAATTTCCGTGCGATCTAGCGTTTTTGCCATAACTGTTATTGGAATGAAATATAACAGCTCATAATGTTAGGAGCCATTAATATTAATGATAACTTTTATCCGTGGTGCTAGGCAACTGGGCTTATCCCAGTTGTAAACGGCCCTTTGTGTCTATTAGCCTTGTTAGTTCGGTCTCCTGCTTGATAAGGAGGGAAGTGGAAATTATGTTTCTTTTCCTACTCCTCCGTTATTCTTTTTTGATTAATTTCGTTGCGGGATGCAAGACAGTTAAATTCATTCGCCAGGACTTCGTCTAGCTTCATTGCCTTTTTTGGTGGTCGCCACTATTGATTTTGGCTTTTAGGAGTTGCAGTAGTTTGGGAATAGTGCGGTGGGATTGTACGAATAAAAATTAAAGAAAAAAGTGATAACTTCCAAAAATGTATCAATAACTGGCGGGAGTACGGAGGAATCTCGTATAGGTGGTCGGTCATCCATCCACGGAGCGACCGAGGCAAACGTTGCTTAACCATGAAGGTCGACCCGCGACTGTTATTATTTAGTCACGAGCTATATTGGAAGTTGTGTAACTCTAAAACGTTGATATTTTACACAGCCTTAAAATATTTTCGCTTTCTTCATCAAGCAATTAAAGCGAGAGATTAATGAATTATATTTAAACGTTTGGGTAAAAAGACGTCTACAAAATTAATAGGCTTCGCTTTTGACCGTTCTTGAACCTATTATTATTATTGTTGAACATTTCCGCCTGTAATTAGTACCATTTTATACTTAGCAAACTTGTAGCTCGTCGTACTAAAAGAGCACACAATAGAGACGTTTCCTGATTAGAAAAATGTTAATTCTATTCAGTCTGTCAGTGAGATTACCAAATAATATTGCACCCGTATTTTTTTGCGATATCAAATAAATAAAAACTGACAAAGATCAAGCGCATCAAAGTTCAGGAGTGGGGGCTTGTGACGTCACTTTGTCAGTATAAAGTGTAGCACACCGTGACGTCAGACGATATTCCAACGTTATGTATCTTCGTATATTTTGTTTACGTGGCTAAAGAAAAAATACTTGTCTAATATTTTTAGTTTATCTAACTGACGGACAAAATAGAGATTTTTTGTCAATTACCATATTCATTACCCATATTTTCTAAGTAGGTAAATATCCTCCACTCGACTCGATCCAATTGACAATTGATTATTTATGGATATCAGTCGAGAATTTTAAAGTTGTCTTAGCGACTGAGTCTATTGGAGTGGAGAAAGTTTCCTTCAAAAGGACTTAGACTATTGATATGCCTGGGGCCTTACTCTGACGTGTATAAATTATCATGGTTCCACGGTGAGATAGGGATGGAGCTATACAAGACAAAGAGCAGTAACACAGCGAAATCATGATGGCAATGACACGTTAAGCTAAACTAAAAGATACCTTTTTTTCTCATTGTATATAGGCTCGCGCTTGACCACTGTGTCACCTGATGATAAATGATAATGTTGTCGACAGTGAAGCACGCCTACCTCGAAGTAACCTATTCACTCTTGATATAAAGACCCCGAGGTTGTAGCTATCGGGAAACACAGACTCCGGCAGGGAATTCACACTCTTCAGAAAACTGCTATAATCACCCAACTTGGCTAAATTATGGATCATCGCAATTATTATTAAGATTTAAAAAGAAGGTGTTGTGTATCTTCTTGATATTATTATAATGCCTTAATAACTCAGAAAAGGATAGTCAATTGATGTCATTTTCCTATTCAAGGACAAACATAGATCGACCCACATTATACCTGCTACAACAATATTCACCGAACTCCGAAACACATTACTAAATCAATGGTATTATATTTACTTTACGAGCACAATCCGCCGCAAATATTAATTTATTGACGGCAGTTTCGTAATTATTAACATTTTCATTAGGGGTGCTCGCAAATTGTACCGATTTCAACGCTTTTGTCGATTTGTTGTATTTTGTTTATTTAACACTAGCTACTGCCAGCGGCTTCACCCGCATGAAAAGTGTTTTTTTATCCCAAGGGAATTACCGGGATAATAATACCGGGATGACAACAGACTATAATCTATCTCTGTGCCAAATTTCATCCAGATCCATTCTCTTAAGATTAGATTTAGCGTGATTGAGTAACAAACATACACACATCCATCCGCAACTATATTATTACTAGCTTCTTCCAGCTGCTTCGCCCGCAAGCTGGAAGTCGAAATTTATCCGGATGGAATATACTCCCGGGTTAAAAAGTGCAAAATTTCATCCAGATCCGTTCAGCAGTTTTAGCGTGGTTGAGTAACAAACATACACATAATCATCATCAGCCTAATAGCAGTCCACTGCTAGCCATAGCCTGGACATAGGCCTCTCCAATTGCATGAAAAATGATTTGATCTTCGGCAACTCTCATCCAGCTGCTACCAGCCACCCTGCGAAGGTCGTCGCTCCACCTAGCCTGAGGGCGTCCTACCTTACGTTTACCAGTTCGCGGTCTCCACTCAAGAACACGTTTACCCCAACAGTCATCGGTTCTACAGCTAATATGGCCGGCCCTAACACGTCAGCTTGCTTACTCTCTGAGCTATGTCGAAAACTTTGGTTCTCTGCCGGATCAGCTCGTTCCGAATTCGACCCCTCAGAGAGACGCACACACACATGTCCATGCAAAGTTTCAAATTTATAATATTAGTAAGATAACATAAATCATCACGTCTGTATTCTCGGAGAGGTTATGCTGAAGGGCACATAATATAGTATACCCTCATTTCACCAGTTACATTTAAGTCCCATGTAGCAGACTCTGGTCTGCTACTGAGAAATTCCAGGTGGAAAAACCCAATAACACTTTGCCTGACACGGGAATCGAACCTAGGACTTCATACTTGTCTGTAGCACTTGCAACTACTGAGCCAACGAGGCAGTCTAGACCAGTATCAGTTTTCTTGTATTTGAGTTCAAAACGGGACGAGGTTCTCAATTCGACTGTCTGTTTTGACATGGAAAACTTGTATTGTTTTAATTGAATGTTTTAATAATAATTATATTAAATGGGTCTTTATTATGATAGCTGTTTGCATTCCTTAGTTAAGGTAGTTAGTATAATAATCATTTATATTTAAATTAACAGCTGTAACTTGTAGCTATTGTGCAAATAAAGGGTTTACTAATGATAAGCATAAAATGTATTCCCATAATTTACGTTGGCATAACGAAATTAATTAAAGTGATCATTAGGCATAATATTATTAAGCATAAATGGTTTACCATAAAGTATATTGGCATAAATATTGTTAGCATAATAATAATAATATATAATTTTATAAACGCATAATGATATTTACACATAATGTTCTTTGGAATAAAACAAACATGTTCGCGGCTCAAGGGTGGCCCAAAGGCCAACCCGCCGCACCTCAACCTAATTCATTTGAGTTCTTATATCAAACATATGTAATTAGACATTTGAAGTTTAGGTAAAACAATTTTTAATCGATACAAACCAATATTAAAAAGTTTGATTTTGAAAATTGACATTTTACCTGTAGTTACTTTAATTTTCGACGTTAAAATATGTGCCCATAAAATTATTATGACGAATAAATCTTATGCCTTAAATATTTATGCAACTCCAAATTATGGCAAAACAAATAAGACCAAATGACAGTTATGCTAACCTTACTATTATGCCAAATTATTATTATGCCGCAGTATTACTATGCTGATAAAAGTTATACGAAATCGTTATGCCAAACAACATTTAAAAAAATATGCCGATAGGGTGATTCCCTAAATAAAGTACTATTCTATTCTATTCTTTGTCTTTTTTAATATGTTTATCACTTGATTACTCCGCCAATAATTGTGGACAGATTTCGAAAATACTTTTTGGGTATACTCCCGAGGTGGTCCCATTGTCACCAATTTAGAATCTGATGATGTTATCTCATGAAAATTGAGGGAACTCCTCACATTTTATAGGCATATATATAGCGAATGCAATCATTTGCGCTCAAAATGTATCATTTTGTGAAGTGGCACTGATGAAGAAGACCGCAGATGGCCACTGCAACTTCTTAATGATAAGTATGTCACGGGTATAAGATATCTCGAACAGTTAACCGACTATTATAAAGTGAATACTTATGAATAATTGGTACTGATGAAAATGATACCATCAAACTGATCGGATGATGATGATGCCGGAGGTAGGCACTGGAACTCTGAAATAAAACAAATGTATACTAGTCGTGTTTTTGGTTTTTTAGAATCATCATGAGATGTACTGTGGCTATAAATGATTTGCATGGTAATTTGATCTGCCAAAACTAAAACAAAAATGAGTTTAAAAAAAAAAAACACTTCTTAATAACGCGAAAAATAATTTTCTTTTCCGAAGTCGGTGTCGAAAAACGAAAAAACAATAGGTACCAAAGAAACCTACTTCGGAAAAGAAAGATATTTTTAGTTATTTTTTTTAAGTTTTTTGTTTATTTGAAAGGATTTGTATTAATATGTTATTTAGTGTGTACCTAATGAAGCTCTTAACAATTGCTTGTGATGGCTTTTTGCATTTTTTATTAACTGACGATGAAAAACCGCGAAAAGTTTTAATTTTTTGGGATGAAACGTGTGTAGTGTCGTTCGGTGGCTGCATGTGTTATAAATTGTTTACTCACACTCACATATACACATGATACATACATATTTATGTATCTGAAATAGAGTTTGTTTGTTTTTAAAAAAAAACGTTTCCCCACACTAGGAATTTCTTCCTGTACCGTGGGAGCGTTTACAAACATATAAACTCATATACACAAACACCCAGAGCCGGAACAACTATCTGTAGATCGTACAAATATTTGTTCCGTGCAGGAATCGAACCCGCGACACGCAGTGCAGCAGTCAATCGCTCAACCACTGCGCCAACCGTGCGCCCGTGTGTGTTACTGTTACAGGTGATCGTTGACCTATTTACTAAAATCATTGCCAGGCTTTCGTATTACAAATACTTTTGTTCGCTTTATTCTCTATCTCTAAATATAGTATGCAAATAAACTATAAAAATTTAAGAAACCCCCGTCACATTTTTATTTCATGCAACTTAATTTATCTAGTAGTAGACATGTTTCGATCGGCAATCTATTGAACACGTAATTATGACACGATATCTTGCGAAAACACCCCGAATGAAACAGTAAAACGTCTATAACTTTAGAACGGCTGAACCGATTTTTATCAAAAATAGCTAAGAACACTCTCCCTGTAACACAGGAATTTCCTAGTATGACCCCCATGCCAGGTAATTGATCGTGTATTTTGTACCACACCAATTGTATCCTGAGTTAAGTATCAATGTAATTCTGTTATTTTGTCACATAAATTATTACACAAATCAAAATCAAATCAAATTATATTTATTCAACGAAGAAAATTACACACATATTACAAAAAAAAATTAAAATGTACGGCTAGGAGTTTGTTCATATAAGAGTTTCTGCATCCGAACTAGGCGGCAGCCTGTATCTCGGATTGTGGTACAATACCCTTCTTTAAATAGTGGTCCCCTGGTAGCCTTCCATAATAAAATAATTCGATGTGATACCATTTCATGTGTGTTGTGTGTGACTATTACTATATTATTACTCTCGATAAAGTCCTTCAAACAAAAAAAAAAAACGAAATCAAAATCGATCCATCCGTTTAGGAGGTATGCTGCCACAGACAGCACAGCTACACAACTCTTTTTCGGTCGGGGGTTAAAAACCCTGTCTGTTTCTCCGTTTACTTCTCCTAAACAACAAAACTAGTTTTGATACGGTTTTCACTAAAAGAACAAGCGATAAACGAAGAAGGTTTTTGTATATGATTAGTGCCGTGCCAAGTCTGAGTGGGTCGCTATAGAGTTACTTTCTTGCTGTTTGTACTTGTTCACGTCATAACGGCTAAACGAATTATGATATAACTTGTCTCACGGGCATTTGGAGGTATGCGGAACAGGTCGTACATTCCTACAAACCTCCATTGAAAAGGGAGGGTCCTCCGACCAGACGGGCGTTGTGTCTGGTCCGGGCAACTGCCCAACGGGTATTGTCGCACTGTTGTGTGTGTTCAAATCCCGCCGAAAACTTTGCTTGCGCGATGCAGAAATTGTGTGACGTCATGTCATTAGTTCGTAGGTGGCGGCGTTGATGCCGCTCACATCGTGTCCTAAATTAAGGAATAGAATACAAAAAAAAAAAAAAAAAACCAAAATCCTTCAGCTTTCACGCGTCCGAAGCCTCTGACCGAAACCGTAATAAAATAAACGCCTACACAGGTGAAAAACGGTACCATCTTCAAGAAAAACTGCCTGTCAACCGAAAGTCTTACTCAAACGTGTTTACTCTGCAGCCCTAATTCAAAAAGGATCTCCGAAAACAAAACAAATCATAGTAAAACACAAGTGGGCTCTATAAAGTAGAATACGGGCCTACATTGTTTGTTCACACATCAGGGAAGATTGAACGTGTTCCCTTATAAGCCGGGTAGGGTGCTGATCAGGGACTGCATAATGTTAACAGGATTCTTTTTCGTGTTGTTTAAATTTAGAAGCGGATGTGTTACATCACGTGTGTTTTTTGCCAAAGGGTCAGTTCAGACATGTACCTACAATTTACTAAATTTACTAATTATGTTAAAACCCATGATTATAGGGGTTGAACCTGTTGCCATCAAGTGGCCACAATTCCAAAACTCCGAGTTACTTCTGGGCAGTTCCTGATGGGAAAACTTAATGACACTGCTAGACCCAGGCATCGAACCTGTGATAAAAAAAGAAAAGAAAGAAAAAGTGTTTAACTGTCACAAAACGACATACAATATAAATACATGCTTATGCTAAACCCGTAACAGTAGTATTAGTAGTACTTAAAGTAAATTAATAAAGACGAAAAATAAATAAAATAATAATACCATTTATTACCTACATTTTGCATAAAACAGAAAAGAAATAGGGTGAAGAAGATGCCAGGCAGATTCATGTCTTGATTGTGGCAAAAAGGCTTCCACTCAGCATAATGCTGTGCCGTGGGGGATCCACAGCACGGCGCTGATTTTCAGTGGTCGCCTAGGACATGACGTACGGAAACCAAATTCGTTGTGTATGTAAAAATAGGTACAAAGAACATAAAATAAATACAGTAAGATATAAATACAGTAAGATAAAAATAAACCACCCAAAATTATAATGTGACCAAAACCAAAAGCGCGAGTATCTTAAATTCTTATCGAAAACATAAAACTAATACCCGCAAAACACAGGCACATTCATTGTTTGTCTCGCTCCCACACCGCACTCGCGTGGCACTGTTTATTGTATAGTAGCAGCCTGTTGTCTAGAATTAACAATTATTTCATCATAACCAGCAAAGTGTTAATACCCCTTTACTTACAAACATAAGCTCACGTCTTTTTCCCATGGTGGTAGGCAGAAACTATAGAACGCCACCTGTTAACGATCTTTACACACTTTTACACTATATATAGTAACTTACCTTACACTTCTTTCCAAATAAATATATATATATATATATATATACATACATATATATAGTAGTTCGGTAGTTCATAATATTACATTCATAAGCATTACATAAAAATTTATCCATTCGAAATTAAAATAAAATGTCATTCATTGGCATTAGACTATAAAAAATACTGAAATCATTAAAATTAAATCCATACAAGCTAAAATTTAAATTTTTAGCAACACTGTCATAATAATATTAATTACCATTAATATAACTACCTTATACCGGAAAATGTCTACAAAAAGAACGATAAAGATTTGACAGAGATTGTGAACCTTATTGATTGACTATTTTGTCTATTTTTAAATCAACACTCTTGTTTCTGGGCAGTTTGTTCATTGAAAAGAAAGCAACACTCTGATTTAAGCCCGACTGACAAACAAGCTCACACTCCATTGATGTTTTATTTTGCTAAAATTGCAAAGGCCCATTGAATGGAAACAATTGAAAATCAATTTCCATCCCCTTTTACATAGAGCAAAGAAGAGCCTTAGCGGCCATTGCTAGAGATGGTATTGTCAAAAATTCCCATTCAATTCAAGCGCCGCTGAGTGCTACAGTTTACAAGAAATTGACAGTAAGTGACGATTCTGACTAGGGCTGAGAGAATCGATTTGTGCTTAGCGCATATTGCGAAGGCACGAATACTATTTGATATGGCGCTGACGGTTTCTGGCTAAACACTAACATCAACACGATATGAAGACCCTTTCGTACCTCAGAAAACATGTAAAGCTCTTGGTCTCGGCTCTCGTGTATAGACATTGGACTATCTTGATAGGTAATCTGTAGCCCGACAAATTGATAACCAATCTTAGCAATGGGTTTTGCGTTACCCAGCTACTGGGTTGTGGCTGTCGGGTGAGCACGGCCTCTGTGATAGGCTTAGGTCACACATTGTATCACGATTTCAAAAACCGTGATAAAAATGTGTGTCTCAAGCCTGTCACAGAAGGCTGTGCTCGCCCCGCAGGCAGTCGCTGCATGTAAAATACTCGCTTAGACAGGAAGCCGCCATAATAGTTGGGAAAATGCTAGGCAGATTTGTTTTTAACCCTCGATGGAATGGATGGGTATTATAGGTTTGACATGTGTATCTTTGTGTATCTGTCTTTGGCATCATAGCTCCTAAACGGATGAACTGATTTAGATTTTTTTATTATTTATTTGCTATATTTGATAAAAATAGGTTAAGCCGTTCAATAGTTATGCGCATTTAACTCTTTGATTCGGGCTATATTCGCAAGACATCGTGTTATTTTTACGTGTTTCAATGAATTGTCGATTAAAGCGAAGCGTGTTTACAACTAGATAAATCATGTAGAAAAAAAAAGTATTTGTTTCAGGATTTTTTTTTAATGTTTCTGTTATATAAAGTATAATATTAATATTAAGTGGTTTAATAATCCTATTTATTACACTTCCTATAACATTACAATTCGTTTCTAATCGTTGCCGCGCACGGCGATTCCTTGCTCTGTGCCCTATTCCAAGACCCAGGAAGGTCAAGAGCCAAGGTTAATTCACAGTCATAACCACAGGCCCGAAACTTAGCCAATCTTATGGAGCATTGAAGATTTGCGACGTGCCCTTGGAGGCCTAGGGCTCCATTGAGTCCATAATCGATATTTCTATTAGTTTGTCGGTAGTAAACTGTGAAAGGATTTTGTGGCTATCGACTTATTTGCTTTGAAATTTATCAAAAGGGAAAAACTTAATTTAGTTACAAATTAGTTTTCTGTTTGAGTGTGTACTGTCCTACTTTTATTACAAGTGTGAAAGTTTTTTAATGATAATAAATCACGCTTCAAAATGTAAAAGAAATTTGGAAGAAAATTGGTACACGTGCGGGCTATGATCTAAGTTAGCAACCAGCCCCCCTAGCCAAGTTACAAACGTTTCGTATCGAATCTCTTTCTACAATCATTAACGCCTTCTATGTGTATAGTCTGACCACGAGACTTAACGTTCAAATGTGTCATTCCCATACATTGATTCGTTTTCTACTACCGTTATCGATTGTAGATTGTCAACTTGGCTACAAGTGCGACTTTTTATTATCCCGGGACTACGTTTCCTTCTCAAGTGGTTGTCACGGGCAGAAGTAGTATTCAAAAAAAGATTAAATAGAAGACTGTGGTATATCGAGTTTATGGAAATGTATTTCTATTAAGTCGATAATTATCCTTAAATTAAGAATTCCATTTAGATAGATGTGATGTGAAATTACTTTGAATTTTTGGCTCTAATGATAAGTGTCTTGGGCTGCCGGGGTTATTAAATGTTAATGATAGCATGGTGTTATAAGTAATATCGAATAATTATACAATTGACAGCGTTGATCTTATGGCGGAAGGGTTTATCAAATAAAAACCTTGTTATTTGATACTCGTAGAATGAAAAAAAATTGTCGGTAAAAAGAAGTCTGAAATCTGGTGTCTCACCAATGACGGAGAAGTTGTGTGGAAACCAGCCATGGAATGCGCTTACGATACAAAGGAACATAGGACTACTTTAAAGTATGAATATGAATGCTGAATCTGACTTGAATGTGTCCTGGCTTATAAGAGTGTGTCATGCCCTCTCAATGTCTCTCTGATGGTGACACTCATGACACTTGTGTTGGATTAACCGGTTCCCTTCATGATGGTTGAGCTGAGTGGTGCCAATCCATGCGTCATGTTCGTGAACGGGTGCCATCAGTTGGGATTGGTCATAACTTGTTTGCCTCGGCCTGTTTTTAATTAATTATTGTATTTTGTTGTTATTTATTTTACACTAGACGCTTTTGCGTGCACCTCTTTTTACATTGTTTTCACATATATATAATGATCCAAACACTATTCCCTAAGTTGAGAGATACTCAATCCAACACAAAAAGAATGATCACGATCCGATAAGTAGTTTCTGAGAAATGCATGGACAAACATACATACATACAAACAGACACTAAAACATACAAACACTTCTGAAATTTGGCACACGTGTTTTAGAAGCCCATATAACAGTAACATATGTGAATATTGTGCAGTTCCAACAATATTACATACATACGTGTCGAATTGATTACCATCTTTTTTTTTGAAGTCGGTAAAAACAACCTCAATTTAAACCCTAAGTTATCGAGCAAGTTTCAATGCACTGAATTGCTAATTAACCTGTATACACCTATGATCTTAGTCCGTTAACCTATTTTGTAAAAGCACCCATGAGGGAAAATTTCAGGCTCTTCTTTGGTTAAAAAAACAAATGATATGCGCCACACAATTTTCAAAGGATGTAAGCTTATTGCAAAGAAGATGTCCCTTTTATATAAAAACGTTGCACAAATGGGAAAAAACTGTGTAGTAACACACTTTGGAATTTTCTTCATTTTATGCCTTTGTGTAGAGTTAATTCACTGTGTTTTGTAGAGAAAATATAACCTGCCTTTTTATCTGACTGCGCGACAGCACAGAGAGTGTAATGTCCAGTGGTCTGATACCTACTTCTGGTGGGCAGAAGTCCAATTATGGTCAAGAAGTGAAAATATAATACAATTTTCAAACACACTTCTTTCTTGCATATCGGGCATTTTTCACCTATTGGAATTGTCACTAAAGCTGTAATGTGTTAGGTCTGTGGTCTGATTAAAATGAAAATTTGCTAAAACGTTTGTTGCTCGTAACAACGCATTTTTACAAGCTTTTATTTAACTTGCAATGTATTTATGTGTGTTCGGTTCAAATCTACAACTGAATTTTAAAGCAGTTATCCTCAACCGATTAAGATGAAATTTGGCATACACGTTTAGTTTGGGTGGCAATATGTGGTAAAATAAGTAACGTCATAATAAATCCAAGATGGCGGACTTGTTATTTTTTGTGCACTGCCATGATATGCGTATCAAATGAAAGGGTTTGCTGAGAATAATACGAAAAAAGCTTGATGTGAAAGTCTTTTTTTTGGATTTTAAAATGTATTTTTCTTATTATGAGTTTATAGATAGATTGATATTTACACATAAAACTTTGTTGATCGAAACACAAAACTTCGAATGTAAAGTTGAAATATCACAATAAATTGCCCGTTTTTATGATATCCATTGCTGGAAGATATTTCCGCTACAATGCCGGATATTTTTATTATTTGTGTTTTTGCTACATTTTTGTGTTTTTTTGTTTCATTGGTGTAAAGGTTGGTATTTAGGTATTGTGTGAAGAGCAGTGGTGACCCAGTGGTAACGGCCCCGACTTACGTGTAGTAGGTCGTGAGTTCGAACCCAGGCAGGCTTTACTTTGTGTAAATTATTTCATCAGCACTGCTCTTAAAACGGTGAAGGAAAACATCGTGAGGAGACCGGTATGTCCTAGAACCAAAAATTCGAAGACATGTGAAAATTCTCAGTAGCCGCTCATCACAATTTGAGCCTGGTTGAAGGCAATAGGCTCGTCCCCTTTTTTATTTTTTTGGTTTGTAAATCATTTAATGACTTCTCCCGCTCTGGGTGAAGCGGGAGGGCGTGTCAGACTTTTACTGATTAAAACCCACCCGTGTTCCTTCAGTTGCTTGTGTCAGGGCTGCGGTAACTCTCTTTCAAATTTAGCCGCGACAATAGATATATTCACGCCTTTTTGCCACGGGGGTAGGCAGAATCAACAGCATGTCACCTGCTACCATCCTCCTACACTCATTTTGCCCCTTATTCGAATTAAATGACCAAATGTGGGTATGCAAATTCACCTCTGTCTAACCCTGGGTGAATTACTGCCGTGATATTACGAAAGTACCTACGTTTTTGACTCACATTTATTTTAATCGTGATAACACAAGGCTATAACAAAACGTGTTTAAAATAACATTTATCAGTAGTGGGACGTGTTCAGGATGGCAAGCACGGTGGACCCAGGGGATCTGTTACACCTAATCACTTGTGAACCCGTTTTCATCCTCCTCATCCCCTGGTCGAGTGGGATGAATTTTGACAAGAGCTTACTAATGTTTTTTGTTTGGTGGTGAAATAATGTTATTTTGTTTGTAAGCCAGAAAAAATAGATAAAACGGTATTTTATCAGAAATTAGGATTGTCGAAAAGTTCATAATGCATTCATACATGAAATGTCTTGTGCCCTATTTTGGACTCTTCGAGAATCGTTATTGCTGGCAGAACCCTTTGACTTTGACCCTAGGTCTTTGCCCGGATAAAGAACTTTGGAAAGCAATGATATAATTTTTGAAAGGATTTGGGCAGTCCTTTGCCCAGTAGTGGGAAATTATAGGCAATAAATCTTGTATCAAATGTAAGCTTCTGTAATAAATTGATTGAAATATCAGTTAATAATATAACCTGCACGTGTGACTTAAAACTTATATACCTTTACCTACACAACAGTGGGTGGAACAAGCTTGCCAATGATAATGATGATGAAGCTTCTGATAAAGCAGAGATATATTATTGGGACAATCCCACCGCACCATTACCAAACCACGACAACTCCTGAAAGCCAGAATCCACAGTGGCGACGACCAGAAAAGCGCCGAGGCAATGAAGCCGGAGAATGAATTTAATTATCTTGGATCCCGCAACGAAATTAATCAGAAAAGAATAAACATAATTGATAAGCCAAGGATCGTTTAGACAAGAACAAGCCTGAAAATAAATGTATAAGCCTAAAACAGAAGCTTTTAGTAAGCCAGGTATTGTGGAGAACTGTAGACCAAGTTTAAATCATTGTTCGAACTAAAACAGACCAATCAGTTATTTGAATGCTCAAACATAAAGACTAGCATTTCAGTTCTCTATCTCCATTAACCCGACGAACCGATAAAATGAATAAAAACATTAGAAACAGAAAACGAATGAAGAAACCCATTAATCCTTCCGATTCGGTCTGCAATAAATATCGCTAAGAGCTAAAAAAAACTTCACTTGCATATTAATTAGTTTAAAAGCCTTCTTTGATTTCAATTTTATGTTTTTTGTGAGGCAGTAAACAAAACGTTGAATAGCTATTAACTTTTATTGTGGACATACAGGTTGAATAGACGGCAAACAATCACAAAAAAATTACAGAAGGTTAAAGGCTCAAACACACAGTTGTAATACGACAATGCGATAGCCTTGCGACTACTAATCCCCATAGAAGTCAATATAAAACTGCTTTAAAGATAGAACAACTTCTATGAAAACGCGTTGTCGCATTGCCAATCGTTTTATCATTTTAGACCGTATAAATCTACTGCTGAAGCTTAAGTTAAAAAAAGTGATGTCGTCTTATTATTGCAACTTCGTAACTTTATTTTTAATTTTTATTTTTGATCGCTCTGGGAAAGAATGCATTACGCATACCCGCCCATTGGGGGAATGGGGGGCTATGTGGGACTCCCCGGATGAACCGGTATACCCACTAAAACAACCCAGCGGCACTCCCGCATCGCAGGCTTTACCTAACTGTGTATGTTTACAAATAAATTATAAAATCAGAATTATTCCAGAGCAACCTTGCCCTTATTGGAACTTCCGTATATGTTTGTTTGTTCACAAACTCAATAAATTACGCACAATTGCGATAAAAAGCATCGCAAATTGTATTGTGGATGCTTGTTTTCCATGTAAAATATCAAAGGATGATTAAAATGATAAAGTGGAAAGGTTAATTTTCCTTTCTTTTCCGCAAGCGACGTTGTTGAATCTTTGGTTCAATTAATTGGAAAGACAAATAAAATGCAGAATGGATTATGAGAGCAAAATAACAATTCAAGGGTTTTCGCTGGCAGTTTGGACACCACTACTGTGTATATTTTTACTATTGATGGGTTCGAGATTAATCACTATCTCACCTGACGGTAAGCGATAATGTGGCCGACGATGAAGCACGCATGTTCGAGCGGCCTATGTTGGAATAGCCCACGGAAGCACATGCCCAAGACAAAGTAGTATGTTTTTCTCCATAATCTAATATTTTTCTATGCCAATATCCATCAAAATTGGTTCAGTGGCCTTAGCATTTACAATATTAGTATTAGTATGGATCCTGCCTCAAAGCTAAACAGTTCTCATAAAAGTAGAACTAGATTTCATAATCCGTACTATCGAGTCAAAAAGTAAAGGAATCCTATGTTTCATCGGCTATTTGTATCCCGGTAGTACGTTCTCGAGGAAAGTGACATGTCCTAAAACCAAAAGTACTGAGACAAGTGGCATTCACCAACCAGATCCAGATCTCCTGTTGGATGCGAGACAAGTATGCCAGACATTCGCATTCATCAAAAGGACGTAGGGTGCTGCGCAACCTCGACGTGAATAAGGTGAGCGGTCCCGACGGTACACCAGCAATTGTTCTTTGAACCTGTGCGCCTAAATTGTCTCCGAACATGACACGCCTATTTCACCATTTCTATGAGACTGGAATAGTGCCGAATGCTTGGAAGCAAGCCAACGTACAGCCCGTGCCCAAGAAGGGCAGTCGAGCCGACCCGGCCAACTACAGACCCATCTCTGTAACGTCCATACTCTGTAAGAGTATGGTACGCGTGCTTAAAAGCAAGCTCCTGGCATACCTAAAAGCTAACGACAACCTAAGTGACCGCCAATACGGCTTCCGCCGAAATCGGTCTACTGGGGTCTTCTAGCGTATGCCATTCACATATGGAGTGAGGCCATCGATAGACTCGAGGAAGCGCTTGCCGTCTCCCACGACATCTCGAAGGCTTTTGATAGGGTCAGGCATGAAAGCCTTATTAGTAAGCTTCCTTCATTCGGTCTGCCCGGTGTCTGTGTGATTGGATTGCAGACTTCCTGAGGGATCGGTTTAGTCGAATAGTAATAGATGGCTGCTCATCGGACCAATTGGATATTAATGCCGGGGTCCCTCAGGGGTCGGTACTATCACTGAAATTATTCTTGCTGCACATAAATGAGCTGCTTAAACCTTTGGGTATGCAGATGACAGCACTGTTGCTGAGAGATATTTTTCCAACGCACGGGCTACTGGGCCTGACATCCAGTCTCTTCGCGAGGCCATGGTAGAGCGTTTGAGCTTGTCCTTTGAGGCAGTTTTCGAATGGGGCGATGCCAATCTGGTCAAGTTCAATGCAACTAAAACAAAGGCGTGTCTTTTATCCGCTAAAAAGAGCCAATTTCACCCGGTTCCATCTTTCCGAGGTGTAACCGTGCCGATAACAGACCATCTTGAGCGTCTTGGCGTAACGTTGACATCGACACTTAATTTTGGCCCATACATTGAGGCAAAGGCTGAAAAGTGCTGGCTGCTAAAAAGTTGGGGATCCTTGCGAGGGTGAGACGGAACTTCACGCCAGAACAGCTGCTTAAGTTGTATCAAGCGCAAGCTCGATCTTCCATGGAGTACTGTTCTCACCTCTAGCTCTGGGAAGGATCTGCCAAATTTCAGCTTGTTGCACTTGAGTCGATCGAAAACCGGTCAAGAGGCTCTTTGGCAATGAGGCACTGGTTGAATCAAGGCTCCAGAGCCTTGAACATCGTCGCCGAGTTGCCAGCTTGTCGGTTTTTTATCGGTTGCATTTCGGGGAATCTTTGATGGAATTGCATGATCTAATTCCGCCAAGGCCGTTTCATCATCGGACTACAAGACGTACGGCGATGTGCCATCGGTACATGGTGGACATCCCACCCATACGCACTAAACGTTTTGGAAATACTTTAATTATGCGTACAGCTAAGGAGTGGAATTCCCTGCCGGAGTCTGTGTTTCCCGATAGCTACAATCTCGCGGTCTTTAAGTTAAGAGTGAATAGGTTACTTCTAGGCAAGCGTGCTACACCTTCGAACACATCATCACTTACCATAGGTGAGATAGTGGTCAAGCGCAAGCCTATCTACAAAAAAAAAAAAAAAAAAAATAGTACTCGGCCCGCGTGATAGAAGGCGGTCCACTCCCTCTTACAGAGAGGAGGCATGTGTCCCAGCAGTGGGCAATAGACTGATTATTGTTAAATTAATATAATATTCGGTAAAATGTATATTTATTACAAACTGATTCATTAGACAAGAAATGATGGATTGACACACAGCTAACATATAACCAAATAAATGTTTATAAATACATTTCAACTTAGATCAACAATATCTACTATTGAAAATCCATTACAAAACCTATACATTTCCGGTACTTAATGACGTAGACAAGTAATTTATGTAAGTGACGTATATTTTGGGACCATAAGGCTGCCTGTCCACTTCGCGCGGAGAAAAGAGGTGCGGAGCCAACCAATGGAATTGCATAAAAACTCCGCTCCGCTTTAGTGGACAGGGATTTGAAGACTAGTTTCAGAATTCATATATATTTACGCGAAGCGGGGCCGCAGAGATGAGAAACGGAGCGGGGGAGCGGGGCGGGGAAGCGGAGCACGGAAGCGGAGCGGGGAAACGGAGAGGAGAAACGAGTGCAACGGAGCCCCGCGTTGGGAAAAACACTGTCCGATACTCCGCTCCGCTACTCCGCTCCACTACTCCGCTCCGTTACTCTGCTCTGCTACTCCGCTCCGCTACTCCGCTCCGCATTTCTTTCTTTCCGCTCCACTGCCTAGCTCCGCGTTTATGGACAGATACAGTACGCAACTCCGTTCCACATCTCCGCTACGCTGCCTCGCTCCGCTCGAGTGGACAGGCAGCCTAATGTTAAAATATTACATCCATTACCATTACCATCACTCGAACGTGGACATATTATAAATATAATTGTACTTCAATAAAAATATCATAACGTGGGTATTATGATATTTTTATTGGAGTACAATTTAGTACACATTATTTTATGAATTTGTGTACAGCAGAAGAAAAAATACAGACAGCTATTATCACCCTTGTAACGCAGAATTGTAGGTTTTCCTAAAAGGCCAGTATTTTCTACTTTTATGTAACGATAAAGTACGGTCAACCCGTCAAATGTCATTATAGTCTACGAAATTAAAAATCAGAGATTAACATTTTTTTATCATTCGAAGAAAATTTGAATTAAGAACAAGGAGTCATCGTCACGAAAAGGAAGAAGAATATAATTATCATTCATTTTTACAAACTTTAATTTATTTTCACCTTTCCTGCAGCCTACTTGCGTAAGTGATTTTGGCAAAGAACACGTATTGGGTAAGGGTGACGACACCTTTTATATAACGAACTTTGTTTTGCGTAATATACTTGAAATAGGTCATGGAAAGGCTAATGTGAATTCAACTCAAAGGCTGGAGGAAGTACCCCTTTCTAAATTATTAACGCAATAGCGAAATCATTTAAAGGTAATGTGTCATACTATTTCGTGGAGTTGTTCCCTTTGCCCTGCCAAAATCAATTGCGCAATCAGGCTGCCGGTGTCTGTAATCAAATTCTGCAAGTTACGTTTGACCCACACCCAATGCCCAATTGAGCTGAAAGGCACACGTTTCTTTCTTGTGACAATGCAATTTATACATGTTCATATCCTTTATTGCACAAAAACCAAAGATATACAAATACAGAAATATTAGGTCCTTACCTATGAAATTGGCGTTTTGTCGTACTGGCCACTTTGATCTCAAATATCTCCTCTTTAGTTTGGAATTCCAATTTTAAATTTATACAGCTATTTACTCATGTTTTGGTGTTTGGAAATCCGTAATTCATTTGTTTTTTCCTCTTTTGATTTTTCTTTGCGCCAGTTAGTTTAAAAAATGGAAATCTTGAAATATCGCGTTATTTACGAGTACGAGTTCCATCGTGGCACCAGTGCTGCAGAAACGGCTCGAAGGATTAATGATGTGTATGGCGACGGTGTCGCAAAAGAAAACTCAGTGCGTTTTTGGTTCCAACGTTTTCGTTCTGGAAATTTCGACCCGCAGAACAAGCCCCGTGGACGGCCGGAGACCAAAGTTGATAATGAAGAATTGAAGGCTATTGTGGAAGCGGATCCATCGCAAACCACGTCAGAGTTAGTTGCAGGCTGCGGTGTTAGTGATAAAACTATTTTAATCCACTTAAGGCAAATTGGGAAGTAGAAAAAGCAAAGGTACCTCATGAATTGAGTGCAGCAAACCGACAAACGCGCGTCGACTGCTGTGTTACATTACTCAACCGACAAAATAATGAAGGGATGTTAAATCGAATCATTACCTGTGATGAAAAGTGGATCCTGAACAATAATCGGAAATGCTCATCGCAATGGCTGCACCCTGGCGAACCAGCCAAATCCTGCCCCAAGCGAAAATTGACTCAAAAAAAATTACTTGTGAGCGTTTGGTGGACTAGTGCCGCTGTCGTTCACTACAGCTTTCTTAAATCTGGCCTGACGACTACGGCGGATGTCTATTGTCAGCAACTGCAAACCATGATGGAAAAGCTAGCCGCTAAACAGCCGAGGGCTATTCAATCGCTCTAGGCCACTGCTGCTTCAGGACAACGCTAGACCACACACTGCACAACAGACGGCTACCAAATTAGAGGAGCTTCAATTGGAATGTCTAAGACATTCACCGTACTCCATGGACCTTGCTCCAACAGATTACCATTTTTTTCGAAATTTGGATAACTTCTTGCAAGGGACAAATTCAACTCCGATGGGGCAGTCCAAAGCGCTTCAAAGATTTTATTGATTCTCGTCCGAATGGTTTTTTTATTAAAGGGATCAATGAACTACCTTTGAGATGGCAAAAGTGCATAAATAGCAATGGTACATACTTTGATTAAATAAATATATTATATTAAAAATGAAACGACTTTATTTTCCTCCCTTACAAAACGCCAATTTCATATGTAATGACCTAATATAAGCTTATTTTTTGTTTAATGATTTTAGAATCTACTACCCGTTTTTTTGTCGTAGTTAATCTCGACAAAAAGACCTAGTGACAAAACACCACACAAATCTTACTATTATTATAAATGCGTATGTTTGGATGTATTTTTGTTACTCAATCACGCCAGAACAGATCTGGGTGAAATTTGGCACAGAGACAGATTATTGTCTGGAATAGCACATAGGTTACCTTTTATCCCGGTAGTATGTTTTCGTGGGCAATTCCTGAAATCGACGCGAGTAAAGTTTGGATGTATGTTTGATACTCAATGACGCCAGAACGGCTAAACGGATCGGGATAAAATTTGGCACAGATATAAATTATGGTCTGGAATAGCACATAAGCTACATTTCATACCGGTATAATGTTCCCTTGCGATAAGAAAACACTTTTCACGCGAGCGAAGCCACTAGCAGAAGCTAGTCTGAAATATTTAGAAAATACCTAATGAAGGAAATAGACGGTAGACATGTAGGTACGACACGTATCTCCTGTGCGGGCCACAATTTTTCTTTCTTTTTCTTTGATGGCGCTACGCAATGTAAATTGCGTCTATAGGCGATATCGCACAAGTATTTTTATAAGAATATTTTGAGTGTTAAACGGTCGAATTCCATCGCATTGCATCTGTGTGAACACTTCCAATTTCGCTCAGTGAAAATCGCTAGTCGGTGAGATAAGAATCGAATCGTGTAGAGCTATCAGAACGATCGTTTATAGTTTCCAAAACCTTTTTCATTATAATGATTATGATGACTCACATCATAAAGGCACCGAGAGAGATTCGAATTCTTGACAAGTCAGCCCAGTTATTGGTATCGTGAGAAAATCGGCAAATTCTAGAAACAAAAATCTTTATTAATCAGACAACCATCAACCCGCTCTTTGCGCTTGTGATAGAATAGAACAGAAAACATTTATTCGACACAGACACAACAGAACATAAAGGCAACAAAAAGTAACAAAGAAGAACAGTAAAACAGTACAAACAAGGTTCGAGAATTGTACCGTGCGTGCCCATACCGTAAGGGATATCAACTCAACATGTTTTGCTGGGTGTACCTGACTCCCAGCGCTGATTTCCGCAGCTCCGCTCTCGCGTAACGCGACTGCTCGACATGCTCCTACAGCCTTTTTTTTTTGGGTGGGAAGTCATCCAATGACTTCTCCCGCTCTGGGTGAAGCGGGAGGGCGTGTCAGACTTTTACTGACTAAAACCCACCCGTGTTCCTTCAATTGCTTGCCAGGGCCGAGGTAACTCTCTTTCAAATTTATCCGTGACCCACACAGGCATCGGCCCTAGCGGTCCCCATCATTTTTTTGCTGACATTTCTTTAAGGCGCGCGTGGAACACTACGCGCCGTCGACTCGGGCCTGGTCCTTACCGGACGGCGAGCTACCCATTATTCGCCGTCCGCAAGCCCGCGCCTACAGTATGCTCCTACAGCCTAGGCGCTTGATTTGCTGAACGACTTAATTGCTCAGGAACCTGGCGTTGTCATATTTATGCTCACTGACAAAACTATGATAAATGTTTGTATAGTGTTTTAGTTTAAAAGTTGTATATGTGTAGTGTTGGCTTACGCGTTTGCGCTTTGGTGTAAACTGTAAGTATAGCAAGTAACTGTTATAAAATAAATCGGTAAAAATAAAGAGGCTCCAGCAGTGGGAGCGACATTCTGTTCATACTCATATTAGCCACTAAATAGTTCGACTATAGTACGGTAGTATTATATTATCTGTGAATATAACAACATATCTACATTACTGGACAGAAGTACATCACTACCTATTCCCTATAAGCAATATAACACATGCATATTCTATGGAACAAGACCAGCCGAAGCATGAATTCATGGATCCAACACAATGCCACCGAATCAATAGGATATCCGGCCATTCCATTTCGCAAACGGTCCAGACTTAATATTTAAATTATCCAGTTTCTTCTTGGATCTTAGAAAGTATTTATTCCAATTTTAATAGTTTCTTAATAATGATTTTTATGAAGTGGTGTGTTTTTCATTGAGTTTTTGGTAGGTAGAGCAATCATCATACCGCAGTCCACTGCTGAACATATTCATGAAAGTAGAGGAAATAAACTGCTTTAATGACAGACTTTTTTCGTTTTCAAACTTTTTTGTTAGATCAGTTTTAAGGCCTGCGGACAAAAGTCCATCGTCTGCGCAGGCCTTTATGCTGTCGCCTCTTTCATAGATAATCCGATGGTCTAGTGAGTGGTGAGGGCCGCGGGATTCTGCTGTATGTGAGAATAACAGGCCCGGTCGATATCTCTGTTTGGCGTCGCTTGGGAGGCCTATCTCCAACAGTGGACGTTTTTCATCAAAATTGACGATGCATCAGTCCATTTAAAATAAATCCGGCAAGAAAACATTGGTTTATCTTTGGTATAGGTACTTAGACTATGCCTATAGTGCTTAGGATAAACACGTTTTTTGGTACACAAAATTTTACGCAACGTCTTTCCAGAGGCTCTAGACAAGTGGAATTTGATGTCAGCGAAGGTGATAGTCAAAATGTAAGGCATTGATCACGTAATTTTTCGATATCCTTTGTCAATCCCATACAATAGGGTAGTTGACAAAACATATCTATTTAGTCCGTCAGATAGATAACCTAAAAATATTCGACACGTATTTTTTTCTTTTGCCACGTAAACAAAAAATTACGGCAATACAGTGCGTTGAAATATCGTGTGACGTCACGGTGTGCTACAATTTATACTGACAAAATGACGTCACAAGCCCCCACTCCTGAACTTTGATGCGATTTATCTTTGTCAGTTTTTACATCTATACTATATATAATATTATAAAGCTGAAGAGTTTGTTTGTTTGAACGCGCTAATCTCAGGAACTCCTGGTTAGAATTGATAAATTCTTTTTGTGTTGGATAGTCCATTAATCGAGGAAGGTTATAGGCTATATAACATCACGCTACGACCAATAGGAGCGGAGAATAAATGAAAAATGTTTCAAAATTATTCCTTTTTGAGGGCTTTCGTTGCGTGCGCTGCGTAAGCGTTTAAAGCTACGCAACATTCATGTATGTAGGGTAGGTAGGTAGCCAGTTGACGGGAGCGAAGCCGCGTCGGACAGCTAGTATTTGATAAAGCAAAACGTACGGGTCCAATATTATTTGATAATCTCACTGACGGACTAAATAGAATTATCATGTGTCTACCCAGGAAACATACCTATTCTGCCTATTTGACAATCGCTATCGCCAAGCTTTCGATGATAGAATGCCACTTGTCTAGTGCCATTGTTGTTTTTTTTTTAATGCCAATTTCTATCTCATAAATAAATTTCACACTTTTGTTCATTTCCACATATAACCTACAGGTAATAATGTTCTCTGCGCTACAAACAAATTTTAACAAATTTTGCTTACAAAATCAGCTTCAAAGAAACAAAAAGTTTACGTGTTTGTATTGTAACAATTCTGGCAAATAAGACGGATTTATTACTTAGTTAGTACAACTTTATTACGTTCAAATGTATTGTTGTCTGTCTGTAGTAGGTTGTACTATTTATTAGTGCTTTCTTTGCAACAGAATTGTGAGGTTGAAGAACTCATCAAAAATGTCCTTAATATTGAAAATAATATGGCTTAGGGCAGGGCTCACCAAATGGTGGGCCGCGGTCCGGATCCGGACCTACGACCTGTTTTTTGTGGACCCGACAATATAATTTACTTGTGTTACTTGAGTACGTAATTTAATATTACTGCCTTAAAATCTTTATATTGTATCTATATATCCAATTATTTAAGTGTATTATTTCAATTTCAACGAAGTAAATACACGTGACGATGTAAAGGCCGGGGAGGTGGTGTCTTTAAACCATACGGACCGCGACGGTCTTATTAAAAAAAAAAACGGACCCAAAATTAAAGTAATTGACCTCATCTTGGTGTAACCTTAAACCTTAATTAGACTTACCTACTTTACTTAATGTCCTTCTTCAGATTTTAAGGTTTCTAAGCTTAGAAATGGATCACACAAACATACTTAATAGTTTCTCTCTTTTCGCACAGCAACAATATTTTTGACAAATCAATTGTTTTTTTTCCCAAATTGAGTCGATTCTCATTGTATATGTGAAGCATAAGATTCAGGCGTATCTTCGTGGGATGAAAAGTGTTAGGATTATTATATAGTATAGTGTTAGGATTTTTTTTTAAAGATGGTTAGTCTACCAGATATCGAACGTAAAAGGAGCAAAAGGAGTGCGTATGGATCATAGTGAGTGGAATTCTGTAGATTCTGCCTACCCCTATTGACAAAAGGCATGAATTTATGTCTATATGTTAGGCTAGGAAGGGATACGGTGCTGTTTAATAGATATGCAGGATCTACATATATTATACTAACACTTCACCCGCGAATTCGTTCGCGTGATCCGTATTTTATCCGACAGATGACTTTTTAGTTCACCCCCTTAAAGGTTGAATTACCAAAAATCCCGTCTTAGTGCTCCCCTACATCATAAAAAGAAGCTCTGTACAGTAAAATTCTTCAAAAATCTGTAACACCCCTTCAATCGTATTTTAGGAGTAGTTTTGAAAAATCATTATTAAAACCTTTACTATTTACCTAGATTAGGATTTATAACAAGTATCAAATATATAAGCCCAACAAATTTCCACCTTTTCACCTCCTTAAGGGTAGAATTTCCAAAAACCAATACATACATGAATTCTTTTTATCAACCACCAGCATAAATCTAAAATTTCATGTGTCCAACTTACAAGCAGTAGAAATTTCATACAAATTTCACCCTTAGGGGTGGAATTTCCAAAAATCCTTTCTTAATGCGCACTTACGTCACTTGAGGAACCTGCCTGCCAAATTTAATTTTTATTCGTCAAGCGGTTTTCGATATTTCGTGATGAGTGAGTGAGTGACCTTTCGCTTTTATATATATAGATTGTAGGTTTGGAAGAAAACGACGCACTGCGCCGACCTCAAATAAATTAAGGTAAAACCGGAAAGATGATGATTTGTTTCCCAAATCAGTGCTATAAAACAATAACCTACAACAATTCAAAGGATTACCTCGCCAAAATTAAATTAGATTCGATACAAATCCTTATATCTGCATGTGCGATCATAACTACCAATTTAACTGGCTGGCTGGCCGTTTTGTCCAGCCGTGTGTATCGGGCGTAAAACTCGTAAACAGTTAACAATATGGCGGCCACCAATTATATCGAAATATTGTTCCCACTAGGTTAATTTCATAAAGTATGGCGGATTATTTCAACTTTGCCGGCTTAATAATTAGTATGAATTGTGTTTTTACATGTTAATTTAGTATGGTGTGTTTTTGTTTTAATTGGGCATTTGTGTACTGGAAATTATTATAATTATATCCTACTAGCTTTTACTCGCGGCTTCGCTGGCAGTGAAGCCATTAGAAAATTTTTTTTTTTTTTTGTAAAAAGTGTCCTATGTTACTTCTAATACCTCCAAGAATATATGTTTCATGACGATCGGTTCAGTAGTTTTTGCGTGAAAGCGTAACAAACAAACATACATTCACATTTATAATATTAGTATAGATGTAATTTTAGACAGAAATCGCCAACTCGCTATGAGCAAGTACGGTGATGGGGATTAATCCTCGTGCCTTTCCTGTAGGCTTATACCTTAGGAGTGGAATTCCCTGCCAGAGTCTGTGGTTTTAGTTAGCTACAACCTGGAGGTTTTGAGTTAAGAGTGAATATTGAAGAGGTTGCTTCTAGGCAAGCGTTATTCACTGTCGACCACCTCATCGCTTACCATCAGGTGAGATAATGGTTAAACGTGAGGAGCTGAATAATAATAAAAAATAGAAGAGGCTTTTATCCTGCATTCGAACAGTTAGAGGCTGGTATTATAATGTAATGTACCTACCCATGTGGACATGAAATTGTGAGATTTCTCCAAAACAAAAAAAAAAAACTAAAAATATCTGGAATTCGTATGATATGAAAGATAGAAACAAATGACAAGCTGCTATGTAAACATTTCGAAATTCAAAAATTTGGAAGTATAAATTCGCAATGATCGTCAGTTTTAAAAACAAATGAGTTCACATTCGAATTTTGTTGAGTTGACAAACAAATGTACTTTATTGGGGTATTTTATTTTAATCCTGTCATATTCGTGATTTCGGTCACGTGGTTTATCTCATACCGTGCTTTTCTGGAATAATAAGTCTACAACACTCAGCTATATAGCGATATGAGCTTTATATATATATATATATTAGACATAATTCCAGTTCATATTTATACATACATCAAATTATAAACAGATAAAAACCCAAAATAAAACTAATTAATAACTAAATTTTAATAGTAAAAAACTCATTAAAAGAAAGAAGAAGAAGAAGAGATAGAAGAGAAAGAATGTTCGTAATTGAATCTGTACTTTTAGATATCACCTTTTACAAACATATGAATAAGCAATTTTACAATATGTTAGCTGTTCCCGCACCTTCGCCCGCGTGGCATATCTCAACGGAATCGCGTATTTTCAACCAACATCAAGAAGGAGGAGGTTCTCAATTCGACCGTATGTTCGCGTAACAAAAATACAAAATTTTTGTTTTCCGATTACTCCGCCAATTATGAACCGATTTTGATGATTCTTTTTTTATTTGAAAGCTTGGTGCTTCTCGTGATCCAATTAGTTCAAGATTTGACAAGTAGTTTTTAAGTTAAACTTAATAATGTATATTTTCATGGAAATATAAGGTACCAAAACTCTCTCTCTGCCTAGCCTTTTCCCAACTATATTGCGGTCGGCTTCTAGTCTTACCGTATTCAGCTGAGTACTAGTGTTTCACGTGGAGCGACTGCCTATCTGACCTCCACAACCCAGTAACTGGGTAACACGGTACCCCTTGGCAAGACTGGTGTCAGATCTCAAGCTTCTGACTACCCGTAACGACTGTCAAAGATCTTCAAATTTAACGTGCTTTCCGAGGCACGGAGGAAACTCGGTATGTTGAAAATGGTCACCCATCCACGGACCGACCTCGTCAAGCGTTGCTTATCCTTGAAGATCGACCCGTGCGGCTAATATTATTAAGCCACGAGCCCCTCAAAAGTACCAAAACTAAAAAGAGAAAAAAATAAAACCATTTTAACATAAAAAATATTAAGTCAGAAACGAAAAAAGTACCAAAGACAGCGACTACCGAAAAGAAAGTAATTTTTCGCTTTGTAGTGTTTTGTTTTGGAATACAGTTTAAATTTTTGTTAAGTTTTTTTGAGATTAAATTACGATCCTACGGCATTCACCGAAAGTGTAGAAGTTTCTATCCGTGAAAGAAATTTATATAATTGGCTGTCCTAGAGACCTTTAACCAAACAAAAGAAACAATTTACCCTTTTTATAATATGAGTTTAGAAGGTTAGACGATCATTCATTCCTGTTAAGATTTCCTGCACCGAAACTATAATATTACACTACTTATAACTTATCAAAGGACAATAATAGTAGGTAACTGCAAATACTTCAACCAATCCCTAAGTCGGGTAGTGCAATTGTGTGTTTATCTCCCGGGCCGAATTGTCCCACATAAGCAGATAGCTATAGACTTAAACCCTTTTACATGGCACGGAATACCGCCATTGGCGAATTGCGTGTGTATGACAACACACCCCATAAACATACACCTTTGTAAAATCATGCATTTACTGTGTCATACCCTTTGCCCTTAAGGTTTCATTGTTTCGGCGTCAGCCAGTCGACGCCGGCTATCTCTGAAAACCAGCGTTGTGGCTCTGTCTTGCACGCGAGTCCCAACATTATGCTGAGCGATGACCGTTTGGCGTGGTTGTGACGCATACTCTGTATTTGTATTTAAGTTTTCCTTGTTTTTTTTTTTTATGGTATGCGTCGTGCCTGGCGCAAATAAACGTTTTTTCTTTCTTTCTTCGGGGTAATATTTTTGTTACTGCGGTCCAAAAGCTTAAAGGTGCTTTTCTACTAGCTGGACGGTTACTGACAAATGCATGCACTGACTGGACAGGTCCACTCAATCTGGTTGGTTCTTTCCTCAAAAGACCATTTCAGACAGACCAATCTACATGATCTATCCAAGATTATGTCTGAACTTTAAAAGAGATTGTGACCTCTGAGTTTGTTTCGGCCTATCCGACTAGCAATCGACGCGGGAAATATTATATAGGAGGATGTGTGCGAACACAGGTGTATTCTTATAGTCCGATGGGCCGGCAATCAGACACGACCGGAGAGAGATCAGGGTAGGACCAACAATGGCTTAACATGCTTGGTACGACTTCTTTACATGCTTCCGAGGCGCCCATTATGCACCAGATTTTGGTCGACCTGGTAAACGAACCCGGGATCTCACGCTCAGCAGTCGCACTTGCGACCGCGAGACCTTCGAGGCAGTTAGTTTAAGCATAACTCGTATATCTGAGGTAGTTTTTGATACTTTTGTGCAGACCGCAAAATAACAAGTATGAAAGAGTGTCTTAGCTATGCGATCTAAGCTAAATTGACTTAGCTTAGCTCCTGGTCTGCAATTGGATTAACAGGTCGGTTTGTTCAAATCCCAACCTATGCATAAATTGTTAAAGAAATAAACGTAACTTGTGATATTGTCTTGAATTTACAAGAGCTCAGAGTGTGGGGACTCGTTTTTTTATGTACCAGGGTTGCCTGGCAAAGACAGGCTGGCTTGAATCTACCGTAGCTACACATTTCAGTAGTAATATCTTTGAAATTTCAAACTACAGAGATATTACTGTAGTTTGAATTTGTCTCAATGTGAGGCGTTCGTTTTTTAATAGAAACATAGTTTATTCATTACCAGGTTTCATAGGTGTAAGCTACTAACTATTAGGGCGCGAACACACGAGCGTTTTTGCCGCGATATTCGACGCGCGTCGACCTGCCTTTCCTCAGAGGCGTCTTGTCACAACGTAAAATGTTATGTAATCAAGCTCGCAGCACACGCTCAGCGCACAAAAACCACCGCGTCGTTATAGCGTCGCAGTTCTAGCTTCCGGTGATAGCGATCTCAACGCGTGAGCTTGATCATGTACGTTATGACAAAAGAAATAAAGGCGACTGCAAGACATCAAAAAACTTTTTTACAAAAATTACAACCGACTTCCAAACAAAAAACCTACGTTTTTGTTTGGAAGTCGGTTGTAATTTTTGTAAAAAAGTTTTTATTTTTCACTTTTTAGTTGTGGTACATAATGAACCACTTCTATAGGCTAGGTACCAACGCGAATACACGAATAGATTGACCCAATAACATGAAACTTAAAAAAAAAACAGTGAAATAAGAATACCGGGGAGAACTGTTCACACCTGTGTACCCCTTTAGAGTGTACAAGTGTGATGTTATGTTATGAAATGGTGTAAACAATAAACAGACATGCGATTGCATCGATCCCGAGTGATTTGCCGTCATTTATTGAAGAGTTCTGATGTATTTCTCCATAATTCTTCATCAGAACTTGATGAAAATTAAATGGGAAACATGACAAGCACCAGCTTTCAAATAAAAAAAGAATCATCAAAATCGGTTCACCCAATAAAAGTTCTGAGGTAACAGACACAAAAAAAAAAAAATACAGTCGAGTTGGTAACCTCCTCCTTTTTGCGAAGTCGATTAAAAACTGCTGAATCTGCGCGTGATAAAATTCTTGTCATATGAGCGCACCCTTAAGAATGAGGAAGAAACAAAAACACAAATTGGAAATATTCAAACCTTAATACACTGTTACTTACATTGTTACCTAACAAAAAAGAACCTTTGAGCATAATCAACACCCTACCAAACAAATGCGCAGAAACTTCGCGAAACACTCAATAACTAACACAAATATTGTTATCGCTCTACATAATAATTGCCGGCTGAGCCTATAGGCACGTCTCCAAACTTTTCTCCTCTGATATATCAATACAAAACGTGCAGACATCGGTTTAATCTGTATCAGTATTCTTTCAAAGCCGTTGTTAGTATTCATTGCGGGCTGTGGGAACATACTGCGAATTTCTAACACCCCTTGAGATTTGGGTACGCGAGCGACTGTAAAGCTGCAGGAGGCGATGAAAAAGTTGCTTAATTTAAGGAGTACCTAAAGCAGTGATAAATTTGTTGGGAAATTGTCATATGCAGTCAATTTGTTGTGTAACGTAAAATAAAAAACAAAACATAAAATTTACTATGTTTGTAACCCAAACATAAGTTCGAATAAAAAAATATTGAAACGACATATCACCGATATCATACTAGTATTTTGTCATATCACTAAACATTTTTAGTAAGAAGACGTAATAAACAAGAATATTCGACATCTTCCGTGATTTCGTGGTATCCCTAGGGATTTCATGAAATCCCTGACATCTTCATTTTCCAGCGACATTACAAATAGAATAAGATCATTTACAAACAAAAATGTAAAAACCTATTTGTTAATAAAGACTGCAGACTGAATCAATCAATAGGCAGTCAATACATAATATGAAAAAGTTTATTTATCAATCCAAGACAACAAAGTTCAAGTTCGATCCGGAACTTACACTATAAGGATGTAAAACAATAGCACAGCAAAGTTGGTAGCATGTTCGAATGAGCAGTATAGTGTTGTTAGCCACTATATTGACAGTACTGTGACACGTGGATACTACACAGGTGGTACATAATACTCTAGAAACTTTAATTATCGAGATTCCATTGATAAGATAAGATATTGTTTAGCAAAAATTTCAGAAATAAAGTTGCCATAATTATAATAAATGTGGAAAACAACATGTTGTTATTTGAGAATTCGAGCTTTGAGCAAACGAGTGACTTATGTAACACAGGCGGGTGTGCAAAAGTTGCTGTAATAATTGCATCGATTATGATAATGCGAAAGTTGATTGTCTAGTAAGTCTGTGATGTCTAAACTTCCTCAAACTTTTGGAAAACCCGTTATTTTGGAAATCATTAATTAAGTAAAAGCCTAGAGACATAACATTAATTTCTACAAAAAATTTGTTTATTGTCACTCTAGCTAGCAGTTTTTATTATCCTTATCTTCATCAGGAATCATTACAAAAGCAGTAAATATTTCCCGATTAATATTCGTCCAAACTATAACGAACCTGACCAAAACTATTATTCTTACTTTTGTATTTTCAAAAGTTTGCGGGGACAATTAATTCCAGGTACCGTGTCTAGTTATTAAAATTACGATATATGAGCAAACTTTGTTTGTGCAGCAGTTTCCGTATCGAAATTGCAATATAACGTAACTTCGGCAACACTGAATATTTAATTAAACTAGGGACAGCTTGTGAATAAAATACTGCACATTTAAAACTTTTGTGGACAATAGGTTTTCAATAAATGAGTACCTATCGAGTACGGTACAGCATAGGAAATATATTATTTAAATTTTTTGAACACCGGAAACTGATTCGATTTTCCGGCGGTTTAATAATGACTACAAATCGAATTACTTATTAATTATAAAAGTTGAATTAAAATTCTCGGAGTTATAATAATTGTGGTTTTGTTATTAACAATAAATTCCTCTAACTCGATTCCACCTCAAGTCATCAAATTGAGAAATATGTGTAGCTTGTTAATTATTGAAATTATAGTGGGGATTGTTAAGACGACATCCTCGAGCGGAGGTCCTTCAAACTGAAATAGAATAGGCGCCATAGTTTTTCTTGCTAATCGCAATGTACGTTAAGATTCTGAATCCAAAGTAGCTCGTCTGCACAAACCCGAAACTCCGAAGCCTCAACGAATAATACGGTACACACGATTCGTCGAATTATTCTATTGGCATTCAATGTCTGCTGTATGCGGCTAGGGAGCCAAAGAATTTGTCTGACGACTCCCCAAATGTCCAGTTTGTGCTATATTTTTTCTGCCCGTGACGAAGGTAGGGACATTTCTTTTTTGATTACAGTTTTTTTTTCGGGTTACTGAGGCCCGTTTTTCCTAATCTCTAGGTGTTTTATCACTTGGGGTAAGCTTTGTATTGCCTACGCTCGCAGACAGCTAGTATTTGTGATAATGTAATAAATAGGAATGTATTATGGGATATTTCTTTGCGATTCTTTTTCTTAAGTGTGCTGTATCTTACGTCTTATTTTTTTGGCAGTCGGTTGTGGTAAAGTGTCGTAGAAGGTCGATGATATATTTCATTTCTAGATTTATTTATTTGAGATTGCTTCTTTGGATTAGTGGTTACAATTGTACTGTTTAGCGTGGAGTCCTGGGTTTGTAATCCGAGTCAGGCAGAAAGTTATTGCGTCTTTTGGGCATAGCCTTGCGCCTTTAAACAAAAGATTAAGATAGGTGTACTAAGCTATTTAGCCTGATCCTTCATGGAATATCTTTATATTTTAACACTAAAATATTCTACATGCTACTTTGTACATATCAATCTCAACAGACATACAAATACAACAAAAAACCTCAACACTCAGAATTAAAGCCTGAACGCTTGAAATCCCCTAATGAGCTGCCAAGTGGCTCCTAGGTATCTTTTACCAACATTTGGAAAGGCGGTATTATGTAAATGAAGCTTTGTCCGTCCGTCCGTCCGTCCGGACACACGAATATTATCTCCACGGCGCTGTATGGCGAGTTTGCATAAATTTCAACCCCTCTTAGCGGATTTGTTGTTTTGCCAATAGTGTCCGCTGATGAGGCGTGTTTTGCTGGTACCCTCTTGTTTGTAAGTAAATTGGTTATGATAACTTGATAGTTTGGGTTCCTGTTTCTTAAAAAACTCGTTATTGGTTGTTAAGTGGAAGAGCTACACTTAAAGACTAATTCTCTTGAATTTAAAACAATATCAAATCTAGGCGACAATCTAAGTATGTCAAAAACATGTCCAAATTGTAGGTAAATCAGAGGTTCTTTTGGCGGATTGACAATTAGTTCGATCGTTCTCAAAAATATGGAAACCGTCTCTCAGATTGTTATTTTCGAGTTTGAAAGCAATAAACAAGTGTAAAAGATAGTTCCCCGATGCTGAATGTTTCCCGATGCTATCGGTTAGTCTCGGTATGCTCGACTCGAAAAATACCTACAAAAAAATGCCGCTATGCACGAAATTCGTCGATTCTACGTAAACTGGAAGGTACAGCTGAAGAAAAGTGTTTGAATTCAATCAAATTGAGCAGGAAGCTGAAAAATATTGAAGTTAAACCAAATACATACACAACCTTAGTTCGAAATATTTTTTGGTAAAGTTTCTCTTTCACGGCAAGACGTTTTTCGCAGTTCTATGGATTGGATGGACACTTTGTTTTTAAAATGAATGACGCGACGTGTTGAGTGGGGGCGAGGCAAGTGTGCGTTAGTATGATGAAACGGAACGATCTTTAATTTTTTTTCGCGAAAGTAACGGAATCTACATACTAGGTTTTCTTAATTTACTTTTTGAATGGTTAAATAAAATATTACACTGCAACACTTTTCTTCATCACGTGTATGTGATTTTGGTCATAGCGGAACTTTTTAGTAGATATTTTTCGCTTCGAGCATAGCGGGACTAACCAGATACTACAACCTAGGGGTCTTTAAGTCAAGAGTGAATAGGTAACTTCTAGGCAAGCGTGCTACACCTTCGACAACATCATCGCTTACCATCAGGTGAGATAGTGGTCAAGCGCGAGCCTAACTAAAATAAAAATTATAAATGACCACAAATGTCACTACAATATGCGTTAAATGACATGAAACAGTCTTAGATTGAACTAGAGAAAAATCTTTATATTAACTCCGTCATCATCATCGTCATCATTGGCCTTTTCAATGTTCCTCCACCAACTGCTGGGACACGGACCTCCTCTATGTGAGAGAGAGAATGGCCCACCAAGCGGGCCCAGTACGGGTTGGTGGATGTCACGTGTCTTGGATTTTTTGGTTCTAGGAGATGCCGGTTTCCTTACGATGTTTTCCTTCACCGTTCGTTTTTAGAGCATACATTATTTATGTTAAGCTATGCACCTTTTTTTTTTTTGCAAGCTATGCACCTGCCACCTGTCTCTTCACCACCCGTGGTTAACTGGTAGAGAATGCCTAAGGCATTAAGTCCACCATTGTACCTTTGTGCATGAAGTTTAAATAAATAAATAAATATTTTCTGCTTATCCCTGCAAAATCACCCAATTGATATTTTCTAACTATTCCTTCCAACCTACCTCAATCGATATTTTCTACATACTTACCAAGTTATGTTTCGTACTTTAAAAAATCGAAACTCAAATCACCCAATCGTGAAAAAAAAAACGTTTCAAACAAACACAAAGCCTAGTTTTCTGATACACAAAGGCGTTTTTACGTTTAAAACCAATTTCATTTTTCGCAATCGGCACGATAGGTACAGGAAACTCCGTATTTACATACAACCACTGAACCCATTTCTGTTCAAAGGATTTTTGCTCTTTAATACAGGAATAACGCTGAATGATCGTAATGTTTGATCGAACCGGTATCAGCCGATACCAGGAATTTTCGGTATCGCCCAAATTGGGAAAAGTTTCGGCTTTGTTTTTTTTGCTTATTGATAATCTGATTTATAAAGTAAAATTGTTAAGGAATTAAGTATTACAAGTCCGTAATTAGACCTGTCGTACTGTATGGATCAGAATGTTGGGCTGTGAAAAAGATGGATGAAAAGAGATTGCATGTAGCAGAGATGAGAATATTGATATAGATGTGCGGAGTGACGAGAATGGATAAAGTGAGAAATGAGTATACTAGAAGAAATTTGAAAATGGTGCCAGTGAGAGAAAAGTTGAAAGGAAACCGTTTGTCCTGTTAAGGTCACGTGATGAAGGGGGGATGAAACGCATGTTACTAAAAGAGTTATGAATATAAATGTGGATGGATGGAGAGGGAGGTGACGGCCAAGGAAAAGATGGACGGACTGTGTGAGGAGTGATATGAAAGAAAAGGGCGTCAGTGATGGCGTGACGGTATGGAAGAAGAAAACGTGTTGCGCCGACCCCAAGTAACATGAGACAAGGGCAGGAAGATGATGATAATGTTAAGGGATAAAATTTATAAAAGTATTAAATTAGTAAAGTTGATACAACAGTACTCATCCGATTATGATAATTATGACAGAAAGGTACAATATCGCTGAGTTAAGGTACCTACATAACTTTCACGGTTCCTGTGGCATAAACCACAAAAAAAAGGACAGGGAAAATTATATATAGTCTCACGTATATAAAATGCGATTATAACGCCCACAAAACACAGCCAGTACCAATAGCGTACCTTTCTTCTTTAAAGTTGGTTAAAAACATTACAAAAACACTATTCCCCAAGAGTTAAGCAGAGGTGCACCCACATGTCGCCAGTAACTTTTAAGTCCCATGTAATGGTGGTGGGGGAGGGCTATTGCCATCAATATATATGCCGGATGGAAAAACCTAATAACACTGCCCGACCAGAGAATTAAACCCAGTTGATCACGTGCTGCCGTGCACAGCTCAGGGGAGGCGCTTCTTTCAGCCTCCCCAGGGATGTGCCCTAACAGGCGTTTCACAGAGGGGGTTCCGGGGTGCTCTTTTAAGAGGTGACGGGGCCCTTTCCAGGTGCTGATGGTGATCACCGGGGTGGTTTTATTGAGTTAAAATTCCAGACCCCCTGTTCTTTTCCCAAAAAGTCCAGGCGCCTTTTAAATGTTTCACCCCGTAAACAAAAAAAGGACCTCATGATCAGTTACCGCGGTCTAGGCACAAGCAACTGAAAGATCACGGGTGGGTTATAGACAGTAAAAGTCTGAAACGCCCTCTTGCTTCACTCAGAGCGGGCGAAGTCATTGGATAACATAAAAACAAAAAGAAAAGATCAACATTCGACCACTTAAATGAGGAGGCAGTCTTGGCGGTTAAAAAGTAGGAAGGTATTTCTGTACAAAATAAACTAGCTAACTTGTTCAGACAATAAATATCAATTTTAAAACATCCACATAATTTACAATTGCTTGAATTTTCCGAGTTATGGTTACATAAAAGTGTTGTGTAACTTGCTTAACCTAGGTCATCTTGGAAAATTGCTTCAATGGACGCAATCTCACTTTGTTGTTTCATTTTCTTCTACAATGCAAGTACGGTTCTGTTACAGACTTTATCCGCTTTGTGAGTGAATTCGTACAATTTGGTCTGATTTATATTGCCTGTTTGGAAACTGTTGCAATGGAAGAAGTCGAGTGAATAGATTTGTAGTAAATACTTACAATATAGGTATACATCTAAACTAATTCAATAAAAACCCACACTGCAGACACGAGTGATAAGCAAAAAATAAATAAAGACAATAATAAGTATTGAGAACCTTGGCGACAACCTTGTGAAGGCTGAGAGAGACAAGAAAAGTAAGTATCTTGATCTGGCTTGCGAGGTTGTGCTAATAGTCGTGACGGCCAATAGGTTAATAGCCAAGAGCCTCGACGAACATCTGAGGCGGCTCTCGTTGGGCAGCTTGATCAAGGGCTTGATCCAGAAAGCGGTACTCCTGAACATGGCGCATATCGTTAGGAGGTTCCTCCCTCAGGAACTCTGAGCATCGGAAGCTTGGACCCTGTTCTCGATACCGGTGCGCCTCTATTTTTTAAATCTTAAATGTTTTATTTTTATTTATTGTGTAAAAATATTTAAAAATGTAGATAGTAAGAAATGTAATTAATAAAGGACATAATAATTAAAAAACCCATTGCGGGACCAAAAAGGTTCTTATCTCAGAATGTGCAGCGATACCTAAAAAAAAAACGCTGCATTGGTATGGCTAACGTAAACTTTTATCACCAGACGGCGCTTATTGGGTTTTAATACAAATTGACGTTTACGATAACGCGATCGAGTATGTAAAAAAGCTCGCACTGAGGTCAAGAATTACGAATGTTCTGTGATTGATAGAAAACTACACTATCGCTTAGTGTCTTTATATCTTTTAGGCTTTTTTGTCCCGGAAAAATTCACAGTTCCTCTGAGATAGTTCGCGAGAGCAAAGCCACGAGTTGTTGTTAATGTAGGTATACAGAAGCAAACGAACTACACATACTCGAGAGCTGGCTTACCAAAACCAGATGTATCCTCCGACTGCACAGCATGATTTTCTTCTTATTTACGTCTTTTTAGTTCGCTTTTGAAGCAGCCTGGTTTTTTCATATATATCCTATTTATATTTTTGAAATCACCTCTTTACCCACACGATAGGTTTGGAGATTTTTTTTTTCACTTGTTGTTAGTGACACTAGCAAAGTTAAGACGAATCGATTGATGTAAGAATCATTAAAATCGGCTTACGCGTTTGGTCGGAACAAACATACATACATAGACTGATAAATTTCCCTTCTTTGCATCGCGCAGTCGGGCAAATAATCCCTTTCCCACCAATCCGATAAACCACCCATCGCGTCACGAAAGTCCCACGCCCCACAATAAAAAACTGATATCAAAATACCGAGACCAATTTCAAAAACTCTAATAGCCGAAACCAATATCGTGCGTCGTCCATCACTATTACGTTGGTACTACTGATCCCAAGAATCCAAGGAAATTACTTCGAATAAAATTTCCTGTGGAGACCATTCCGTATCCAATTCTATACTTCAAAAGGCTTGTTGGTTCGGAGATAGTCCATCTCTTGAAATTAGTTGTAAAACACATTATATTACTAGTTCTCTTGGTCTCTGAATTGCTGTGGAACAGTGATGTCTTGGAATATGCTTGGCATTAAAACATGGCGAATTTTGATGTTAATTTTGACATTAATTTTCGCCGTTTTCCTCATTTCATCAGAGAAGCTAACAGCTGTGTATGTTAATGTATTTCTGTAGCAACTGATACAAAAGCCAGTCCAAAGAATGTTATTAATTTCAACCGACTTCAAAATGGAGGAGGTTCTCAATTCGACTGTACCTATGTTTTTGATTTGTACGGGATTACTTCGCCAGTTTTTTTTTTATTTGGTAGCTTGTGCTTCTCATGTGGTCCCATTTAAATTTGAACAAGATCTGGCGTGTAGTTTTTAAGCTATTCTTAATAATGCATATTTTCATGGTAATTTATGGTATCAAAACTAGTGTCCACTAGAAACTGAACTGATAAAAACTTTTTAACAAAAAAAACACCGACTTCCAAAACAAAATACTACAAAGCGAAAAATAACTTTCTTTTCGGAAGTAGGTTTCAAGAACGAAAAGAAATTGTTACCAAAGACACCGACTTCTGAAAAGAAAGTAATTTTTCATTTTTGCGGTGTTTTGTTTTGGAAGGCGGTTTAATTTTTCTGTTAAAAGTTTTATCAGTTCAGTTTCTAGGGGACGCTCTAGAAGGAGATCATCATTTCAGCCGAAATACGTCTACTACTGCACATAGGTCTCCCCCAAGCGTCGCTTCATTGATTGGTCCTGAAAGAAGATGATAGTTACACACGGATCTTATTGGTGATGTTCATCAAAAAGGCTAGGCGCGCAGTAGGTGTAGGGAGCGGGGAGGGGGGAAGGTGTGTTATTTTTTTTCTTTTCTTTCTTTTTTTATTGATTACCAGCGTGTGTGTATTGCTAGATATATGAACGTAAATGAAGCAAAAGGAATGTGTAAATCAAATCAAATCATTTTTATTTTCTACAAACATAACAATTTGTCAGCATGAAAAGATGTTAGGATACAAAATGATAGAACGTCATGTTTACATTGGATAATGGCATGCAAATATTAATAAAAATACAAATCAAAATACTCAATAGAATGTCATATTTAGTAATAATAAAAAATTAAAGATATTAAAGTATTAAATCAATTCAAAATAATCATTCTAGAATGTCTACGCAAAATGATATGAAAAATGTCAAGATATTAAAATTTTGAATGTGTAAAACGCAACAGTCGTGAAAAATCGTACAGATTTCAATAAATAATTAGTACCTAAGTATATTATTGATATAGGAATACGTAGTAGGTGTCAGTCAGTAGTTCCTGCCGCCCCCTATGGGAAAAAGCCGTGAATTTATGTATGTAGGTTAGGTTCTTTTATTTGTTTTTTTTTTGTTGTATTTTTTATAAAATTCGTTGCCCCACACTAGGAATTTCTTCTTGTATCGTGGGCGTGGGTGCGTTTACAAACATATAAAGTCACATACACAACACCCAGAGTCGGAACAAGTATCTTTAGATCATACAAATATTTGTTCCGTGCGGGAATCGAAACCGCGACACGCAGCGCAGCAGTCAATCGCTTAACCACTGCGCCAACCGTGCGCTCAAACAACAAAAGTATGATAATAGCAAACCAAATCAAAAAACTTTTATTAACTCTGAAGCTAAATTTACTAAAGATAACCTAAAAGGTACAGAAGAAACTGATTTATTCGTTAACCTATCATATAAATAAAAACTACATTTACCGATATCAACTGTTATAATAAAGGCTATCTTCACGTTACTCTAAAAACAAGTTTCCGAAACCAATCGCTGGACTATTTGTAAATGATTTCTGCACTAGTGAACTGCGAAATTTGTACTGATAAAGACGGATATTTTTACTTTACCGAAAGTATTTTCTGTATGCCGAAAAAATATAGCTGTTTATATTTATTTTCATCTTAGTTATAAATTGGATTTGCTGGTATAAGTTAAGCTTGAGTTTTTTACGCACTAGTTTCGAAATGGAGGAAAAAATGTTGTGGGAGATAAAACCGTTTTGATGTTTTTACTTTTATCAGAGCTGTTCTATCTTATCGTCGTGCGGTATAAGAAAATAATGGCTTTTGACGTGGTGAGGATATTATAAATTATAGACAGGAAAGTTCAAATCGGCCTCGTTTTTTGTAGTCGCAAGCACTACCTGCTAGAGAATAGGTTGATTACCGTGTTGGTCAAGTGTTATTGAGTTTTTCCATCACTAATTTCTCAGTAGTAGTACGAAGTCTTAATTTCTACCCGATTTAAGGAAATCGATTAAACTCAAAATCTTCGGGTCCAATGTCAAATCCGTGCTGCTCTACGGGTGCGAAACGTGGAAGGTAACAAAGGAACTCTCAAGCCAAATCCAGGTCTTCGTCAACCGATGTCTTCGTCGCATCTTCGGAATTTACTGGCCCGAGATCATCTCTAATTTAGAGCAGTTGGAGATGCTACGAGACCCAGACCGCCAGATCAAGCGGCGTGAATGATTTTGGATTGGTCACACGATCCGGAGGACAATCCTAAACAGGCATTGGATTGGAATACTCAAGGAGAAAGGAAGCGAGGCCTTCCCCGTCAAACCTGGCGATGCATCGTATTGGCTGAAGCGACGAGTATTGGAATGACGTCGAGCGAGGTGAAGCGCGAGGCTCAAGACCGGTCTCGATGGAGGACTACTATGGAAGCCCTCTGCCCCAGGTAGGGGCCATAGGATCTTAAGTCGAGTTATGGCATTAAGGGTCGCCCTCTGTTTCAAGAGACTTAACCAGAACTGGCGAAATGGGAGTGTACCTAATATAATTACATGCATGATGTATTCTTATGTAGTAAGGAAAGTTAATAGCATTGTTTACGAGTTCAAAATCTCTACATATGTAGTTTTCAACCGACTTCAAAAAGGAGAAGATTCTTAATTCGACTCTATGTTTTTGGATGTTTGTTACGCAATACGCTGCCAATTTTGAACCGATTTTGATGATTCTTTTTTTATTTGAAAGCTGTTGCTTCATATGTGGTCCCATTTAAATTTTATCAAGATCTGACGAGTAGTTTTTAAGTTATTCTTAATAATGCGTTTTTGATGGTAATATAAGGTACCAAAACAAAAAAAAATACATTTAAAACTTTTTAATAAAAAAAATAAACCGACTTCCAAAACAAAACACAACAAAGCGAAAAATAACTTTATTTTCGGAAGTCGGTGTCTTTGGTGCCTATTTATTTCGTTTTTGACAGTGACTATATTTTTTTCGTTTTTTTTCGTTTTTATTATATGTACTTACCCTGTTTCTGTTTTACGATTTTCCAGTTCACATTCAACAGATAGATTTATCATAAAAAAATAAAACGAATACCTGAAGCATGACTTGAAATGAAAATAAGATAAAAAATTAAAACATCGTGCACTTTCAACTCTGTTGTAAAAAGGTAGGGAATGAACCCGTTAAATTAATTTGACCGCGCATTATAAGGGTTAACAGACTTTATGATGTAATGGCTTCCACGCGACACTGCTTACTTTCGAGATCCTTATTATTAATTTGTGTGTGTAGTCCGTGACATGGTTTTCATGTTAAAATTCATGAATGATTGGCAGTGTCAGAAAAAGGCGAATTTAGGTCTAACGCCTTTTATGAAATACAGTTTATATGAAAGATTTTGCCGGATTTTTTGTCGTAAGGGAAGACATTTTTGTAGCTATAACAAACTATACTTCTACACTTAAGGGCCTACATCCGCTTTAGTGCCGTAAAACGGTAACTTTCTTAAGCACACTCCTTAGTAGGTAACGGCTAGGTTAAAAGGTTTATTAGGAACATTATTTTTAAAACATGGTTTTTTCGTATAACAAATAGTTTTGCTTTAATAAAATAATTAGCAACACGACATTTTTCGAAACTTAACAGAGTTCTTTAAGGTCGTAGCTCATTTACTCGACCCTGCTCCAACACCACTCCTACACAACAGCTCCTCAAACGGAGATGACCATAGCTGCTTGCTGTCCATTCGCCGACTGCTAATAGGCAAACAGCTATCCCCGCGCTAACAGCTAGTACCTAGTCATTTACACTGTCCTCATGCCGACCGCTTTCGCTTAAGGCGATATATACGCCCCAATGTTAAAAAATGACATTGGGGCGTATATATCTACAGGGTGTTTGGAAGGGAGCTGTACATACGCCTAGGGTAGAAACTAGGGATAGTCTGCTACCTACCCCCGCCCATTATATTGACCTTGGCCTCAAGGTTTTTTTTTAATTTATTATTATTTTTTATTTGACTTTTTTATGATTTTTTGACTAAAACTACCTGTAGCTCAAAATCTATCCATGGGACCGGTCGGCTAATGGTCTTGTTTTAATCGTTAGAGTCTTAGGGTCCTGCAAAAAATTATTTTACACCAGAAAATTGTGGAGAAGAAAAGTTATGGGGCCTGAAGTACCGTAGTAAGGTAAAGAAATAATTTTAAGGGCAACTTTCTATGGGGTTTAAAAAAAAACTAACAGGGTTGGAGTTCTTCTGATTTTTTTAAAACATCCTCAGTCCATGCCCTTTCTAACGATATGCTAAAAGTGTAATTATCACTTTTAGTTTTAAAGTTATTAATTAATTTCCGCAACTAGGGCACTTCAAGCAAAAATTTCAACTAATGAAAATTAAATGTGTTCGATCGTAAAAGGATGGCAAATGAAACAAAAAATTTGGTAATGACTAATGTCATTAAATTACAAATTTTAATTAATTACTAATTTTAATTAATTACAAATTTTGTTCAAATTGATGACCATTGACCTGTAAACATGCTCGGCACCTCTTCCTCATCTCCACGGTCACCGTTCTAAGCAGCAGTTCCTCGCGCATTGTATCGAATGCGGCGTGGATCCTGTTAATTAGAACCTCCCTTGTTGGTACTTCTTCTGCGTACACCAACTCTTTCGCCCTTCCCCAGACGTAGAAGTCGAGTGGGGTAAGGTCAGGCGACCTTGGGGGCCAGGGAATTGGCCCACCCCGACCAATCCAAGAATTAGGAAAGCAGTTGTCCAGAAGCTCCCTCACTGCTAGGCTCCAATGAGCAGGACAGCCGTCGTGCTGGAAGACTATGGGCCGATCTTCGTCAAACACTTCTTCCGCTAAATCAGGCAAATCGTTTTCGAGGAAATTGAAATCTGTTCACGGCTGGTTCCCGGAAATTTAAATTTCCGGTTTCTCGCAGACGCCGATAAGTTGAGCCAAACGTTTGGTGGTTAGGCACTCGCCGGTTAGGATACCGTTCTTGATAAATCCTCCGTGCCTCGCGCCCATTGCAATCAGCCATTCCATACACCACCAGCATGTCGGTGTACTCTTCACTGGTAAATCCAGCCATTTTGCCAACAACAAGGTAACAAATAACAAAACTTAACAAAAACGAAGTAATAACAAACTCAACAAAATTAACGAAAACAGTGGAGCGTCGTAACGGCAAGTACGTAAGTTAGCTAAGATGGGTAAATCTCGACTGACTAACAAAGACCCCAACGAGTTACCTGCCCGGCCCCGTCGACCCAAGAGCGAAAGAGACATGACATGACATGTTTTGTCTCTTACATGTTGCTCTCGTGTAAGAGTGAGACAACAAATTTGCCAACTGTAGGCCAAACTGGTTTAAATTCTGGAAATTACATTTGTCTTACAAATGTCGACTCGTGGTGGTAAAAGTGCCCTAGTTGCGGAAATTAATTAATAACTTTAAAACTAAAAGTGATAAATACACTTTTAGCATATCGTTAGAAAGGGCATGGACTGAGGATGTTTTAAAAAAATCAGAAGAACTCCAACCCTGTTAGTTTTTTTTTAAACCCCATAGAAAGTTGCCCTTAAAATTATTTCTTTACCTTACTACGGTACTTCAGGCCCCATAACTTTTCTTCTCCACAATTTTCTGGTGTAAAATAATTTTTTGCAGGACCCTAAGACTCTAACGATTAAAACAAGACCATTAGCCGACCGGTCCCATGGATAGATTTTGAGGTACAGGTAGTTTTAGTCAAAAAATCATAAAAAAGTCAAATAAAAAATAATAATAAATTAAAAAAAAACCTTGAGGCCAAGGTCAATATAATGGGCGGTTGTAGGTAGCAGACTATCCCTAGTTTCTACCCTAGGCGTATGTACAGCTCCCTTCCAAACACCCTGTATATTGAACCTCCTTTTGAATAGTTTTGTTTGCAAAATATGATTTGCTTTACATATGCTATTTCATTTATGAAAAAATTCCAGCCATCATTTTTTCTGTGTAAAAATATTTTTAAACATCCAAGTCGTTTTGGAGGAGTATCCAAAAGTTGCGAAAAAATATCGTTGTTAATATTGTATGTTGTTAATATTTTTTTTAAAGCAAAACTATCAGTTACACGAAAAAACCTTGTTTCAAAAAGAATGTACATGAATCAAAAATAAATATACATTTTTTTCAAACCTTTTAACCTAGCCGTTACTAAGGAGAAAAGAAAGTAACCGTTTTACGGCACTAAAGCGGTGGAAGGCTCTTAAGCTAGCACGCAGTCTGCTCCAGGGAGTCGGTTGCTGGGAGCAGACTGCGTGCGTAAACCGCGCGGGCCGCCCGCTTGAAACGCGTGGTAAGCATGCGGTAAGCGAGATTACTGCCATATCAAGTGGTACGATGGCAGTAATCTCGCTCACAGCGAGCCGTCTGCTACTTTGTGTTGTAAATTTAAAGTATTTCTACAGAGAACGCCCTGAAGCTCACATTTCAAGGAATATTATTTTTCCGGTTGGGAGCGGTGTTGTGTAAGTCGGCTAAGACCCTAAGAGGTGATTGTACCATGCCCTTTTCAATATCGGACTTGGAAAAATGTAACCGAATATGGAAGTGGCCAAGTTTTGGGGCTAACTTTGAATGGCTGTCGTGCTACCGACAAGAAGAAGAGGAACTACCTGACTAACTGAAGGGTATCAACTGCACTTGGTAGATATCCCGAGTAGTTAAAGCGCTTCTCGACTACACTTTTTATGCCAATTGCTGAACTATGGCATTCTCTGCCAGCGTTTGTATTCCGTTCCACCTACAACTTACCAGCCATCAAAGTATGAACAGATGTCTCATGAGCTCGCTCATCTCATCGTAGACCTAGGCATCGATGGCTTTACATCAGATGTGATCGAAGTCAAGGGCGGAAAATGCGAAATTCAATCTGATTTTTCATCTACTTCGACCTAGTAGATATCATTCTAATTTTGCAAATAATCATATCCTCATAACGCAATAGCAATTTCAAAACATTATCGAAACGACACGATAACGGTAACTGCACTAAATTGTTGGATGTACGTGCCGAACGCTTCAGCATTTCATTGCACTGCATACGCTTAAAATTTCCAGAAATTCCTCCAGCTTTTGGATATGTTAATAAAAAGCAAATAAAATATGAAATTCGATTCAATATATTCAGATTAAAACATCAACCATTATGTAAGAATGTACAATGTATATATGTAATAACAGTTCTGGAATGGCGACCGCGAACGGGAAGACAATGCGTTAGAAGGCCTCCCACTAGGCGGACCTATGACATGTTTAAGGTTGCGGGAAGGCGCTGGATGCAAGACGCACAGGTTCGGTGAATGTGGCGACGCCTGGGGGAGGCCTATGTCCAGCAGTGGACGTCTTTCGGCTGAAATGATGATGATATGATTGAATTTTTCTCAGATGATGTATTTCTGTTGCCGCTATAACAACAAATACTAAAAACAGAATAAAATAAAAATCTAAGTTGGGCTCCCATACAATAAACGAGATTTTTTGCCGTTTTTGCGACAGTGGTAAGGAACCCCTCGTACGCGGGTCCGCCTCGCACTTGACCGTTTTTTTTTTAATTTTCCCTTTCTACACCCACAGACATTCATGCAAACTTTCCTCACAAAATTTGCCACAACAAACAACAAATATTGTACAAGATGTCGGGTCGTAGTATCTTCCGGGCACCAAACTACTAAAACAATCACTTTTTCTAAGAACACTCTAGTCTATTCCAAAATTTGTCAGCATTTTTTTCTTTAAACATTTTCAAAGAGAGAGTTCCTAACTTTTGTAAATGTAAAATCTAAGGCGATTATAGACTTTCATTCGGTCTAGACGCTTCTAATTACCGGTTCGAAGCAATTAAAACCAGATTTCACTGGATAGTACTGGACGTTTTCGGCGTTTTTTACGTAAATTATAAGTTTTTCGTTCTTTTATTGAAGAGCTAAGTTTTAAAGTACTGTTACGTTGGATTGTGATGGTTTATCGAGTCTTTAAAAGTTAGTTTTATTGGAATAGTGAGAGTTATTTGTTAAAGCTTAAAAAAAAAAACAAGTTTTGCAGTTAAAGTAAGTTCTGTAGTATCCAAAAAGACAGTTAAAAAAGTTTTGTCTTCTGTTAAAGTAGGATTTTTAACAACTTTTTGTTTTGATTTGATTTCATTAGATTTGACGTTTTGATTTTTAATTGAATAGTTTTGTTGAGAATGTGGGTGTTTTATTAGTTACAAATCGTGTGCCAGAAGGTAAATTCCCATCGACAAAAATGACGAAATTTCTTTTAATTTTCATCACATATTTAATGTTTTTTAGGGAATGAATTTCAAAAATGCTTACTATTGCTTACATTTATTATTTATGGAACTCTTGTGGCAAAAGTTTGTGCTTTTTCCCTTGGTTTAGGCTAAGCGTTTGTCGTGAATGATTGAATTTAAGAATCTTATTAATTAAGATAAGACGGACACGACAATCTTGACTCAGTGTGTGCACATAAAAGCAAAGGTAGTCTTAATGACTATGGCCTTTTAATAGCTGCTATTAAGTATGCGTGACAGTAGTTAATTTCTTATCACCTCAACACAGAATAGCCCATTAAACTATTTATTATTCATTAAATTTGCCCACAAAAGACTTATGGGCTACAGATTCCCTCTAACCTTGGTCTATCAAAAGTAAGAAACTAGACAAAACAACATTTGCAAAGGAAAATGTATTATATTTTGTACAAATTCCAAAAAAGAACTGTTTTTACAAAAAAATACAATCGACTTCCAAAATACAAACATAAAGGCGAACTTAGAACCTCGTCCTTTTTGGAAAGTGGGTTTAAATGGAGGAGGTTCTAAATTTATGTGTTTTTTTTTGTCATCAATTACATGATTTTAAGCAAAATAATTATGCGATTGGCAGGTAGATGGAGAGGCAGAAAGAGAGGAGATTAAAAAAAAGATGGATAAATTTTGTGGGGAATGATCATGATAACGTAGCGGTTGGAAACATTACCACGCTTTCTTCGTCAATAATTTTTAGGGAGAATATGAATATCTTGGGAGTTTACCGAATGTTAAGGAAGAAAACGTGTGAATATGGCAAAGAAGGAGATGATGTCACTTAAAGACGTGACAATCTAAGAAGTTGGATTTGACAGCTATAATAGTACGTTATATAAGTTAAACTTGATGCTTACGAATGATACTCGTTGTTACAGTGTGTGGGTAATATAGTAATTAAGTAGGATTATGAGTTTTATATTGTATGGGTAACATAGGAATTAAGTAGGATTATAAGTTCGATTTTTCGTAGACATTCATACAAAGTTATCGCGGCATTTGAAATGTTAATACTTAGATTGTCACGATTATAGCGGAGTTAGATGGTAATTCATTGGAATGTAATTATCACAAAATTATGAATACAGAGAAATAAATCGTTTTTTGGGCCTCGCACATACAAAATTTATACCTAAACAAAACTTAGAACAAAGCTTTTTCGTATTCTTCTCAGCAAATCCTTTAATTTGATTTTCCCATTTCATGGCCGTGCACAAAAAAAAACTAGTACGCCATCTTGGGCCGCCGCCTTATTGGATTAGAATGACGTCACATCCACTGCTGGACATAAGCCTCTCCAATTGCACGCCATTTGCTTCGATTTTCTGCAACTGTCATCCAGCTGTTACCAGCCACCCTACTAAGGTCGTCGCTCCACCTAGCCTGAGGACGTCCTACCTTACGTTTACCAGTTCGCGTTCTCCACTCAAGAACACTTTTACCCCGACGGTTATCGGTTCTACGACTTATATGGCCGGTCCATTGCCACATCAGATTACTTATTCTGTGAGCTATGTCGATAACTTTGGTTATCTGCCGGATCACCTCGTTTCGGATTCGATCCCTTAGAGAGACTCCGAGCATAGCCCTTTCCATAGCTCGCTGAGCAACTTTGAACGGATGAACCAGCCGTATTGTGAATGTCCACGTTTCGGCACCGTTGGTCATAACAGGTCGGTTCCCTATCCATTTGCATAAAATTTTAAGACCTATTATATCTTAGCATAATTTTGTTTGGCATAATTATATTTTCGCATAATATAATTACGCATAACAGCTTACGCATAATTTTTTTAAGCATAGTTTCTCTAACCATAATAATGATTAAGCAGAATATTCTAAAGCATAAATTTATTAAGCATAAAGTTCTAAAGCATAACTTTTTTAAGCATAATATCCTAAAGCATAAATTTATTTACACATACAGCATGCAAGCAAGCATGCAGCAAACAAGCAAGCATGCAGCATGCAAGCAAGCATGCAGCATTCAAGCGAGCAGGCAACATGCTGCAGGCAGGGTTTCTGTCTCGGCTCCGGCGCTGCAGGCTTCCGGCGGCCCCACGCGTGCTAATCGTCGCAGACGGCTTTCGCTCACCACCGCAGCTTCGGCTTGTTGGCCGGCTTTGCCGGCCAGCCTCAGCCGCGGCGCCTCGCTCGCAGCCGCCTGCTCCACAGCCCGTGGGCCGCCTTGCCCCTACGCGCCTACGCGATTTTAAATTACACTCTAGGGGTAGGACAAACAAGACTATGTAGAGTCGGTTTTGCAGCAATTCGGTTCTGTCACTAACTTTTGTTGCACATCATATTAAATTTTTAACCAACAATATTATTTAATTGTTACAGAAACTATAGCAAATTGGTTTGATCAGAATTATTTATGGGGCACTACAAGTTCACCACCACCATTTCCACCCAAAGTCTGGAGTACGTATCTACTAGAAAAGGAAAATAGACCTAGGACACAAAATCATGCAGAGGCATGGCAAAATAGATTTGCACATTTTGTGGGAAAACACCATCCTAGATTTAACTTTTTGGCAAAAAAGATCGTTCAAGAAATAAAACATCAAACCATTGAAATATATAAACTGTATGTCGGAACATCACTTTTACCAAAAAAAAAGAAAAATACACGGACAAAACCAAAAGAATTGAAAAGATTATTAGTAAAAAGATGAGTATACTTCTAAACTAGCATATTTACAAACAATTGCTAAAAATATACACCTAAAATAAATAATTATACATAATTAATTATGTATAATTATTTATTTTACCACTGCTTCAATCAGTTAACTTCTATCTGAGGAATAACCGCCATATTTATTTCTCATAATAGAAGTTAACTGATTGACATATTTTTTTATACAAAAATTGTCAAAAATCGTTTAAGTTACATAATGTTATGTATAATAAATCATTTGCATGAAAATTGTTTTTGTTATTTATATTAATTGTATGCCTAAATATTATTATTCTAATAGTCTAATAGAGGCCTAATGCCTACTAACGTTATGCTAATAGTCATTAGGCCTACTAACGTTATGCGAATTAAATTTATGCCAAAACAAATTAGTCTTTAAGATGATTATGCCAACATAAAATGTATGCCTAAAAAAATTATGCCGGAGTATTATTATGCCAAAACAAATTGTGCCAAAATCGTTATGCCGAAGTATATTAGGATAAAGAACATTATGCGAAAAGAAGGGATCCCTAACAGGTCATAACAGGTAGGATGCACTGGTTGAAAACTTTAGTCTTTAGGCTTTTTGGGATACGCGACGAGAACACTCGGCGAAACTTTCCAAACGCCGCCCAGCCCAGCTGTATTCTTCTGCTAGCCTCCTTCTCAAAAGGCAAACTCTGCAGTTTGGTACATACATATACTGCAAGTTCAATAAAAGCTTGTAAAAAAACCCTTGCGTGACCAAAAAGGTTCCTATCCTAGGCGATATGCAAAACAGGCAGACGTGAATGGTAAATTTTTCACTGTATTAATATTTACGTTGGTACTAGAAACTTAATTATCTTCTTACATATTATTACATTTATTACGTCTTAGGAGAGACCTAATAATTTATTTTGGCCATCCAATACCTAATTATTCTTACCCAAAATATCTCTCCATTTAGCCCAGAACATAAACGTATACACAACATCTATGTACAAAATAAAATTAGTCTTGGCCAAACTCGAAACGGGACTTGGCGAAATTCGTTTTCTTATCCCAATACGGAACGCTAATAAAATAAATAAGGCAATTCGTTCTCACATGGTCGTTACTTTAGCTGTCTGTTCGCACTGAATACTGATACGCTGTGGCTTGTATTCGTACGTTGTTGTACTGGATCGCTGGGGTTCTGGGTATTTTACACTATGTCTCTGGTAATTTTGATGTGTAATACTGATGAAAATATGGATTAGGATTTTTCTCAGTATATTTGCTTAAAATTACTTCAGAAGTCAAAATAGCTTTTGCGTGCGGATTCGCATAAGTAAAGGTCATAAAAAAGTAAAGTATCCCCTTAGTGAGATAATCCATTTCATGGTCTACCTGCGTAAAAAATTTCCTTAAATTCATTCAGTCATTGAGGCGTGACTCATCAACAACTTCCAAACATACAGGCTTTCATATCTATACTATATAATACTCTAAAGCTAAAGAGTTTGTTAGTTTGTTTGTTTGAACGCGCTAATCTCAGGAACTACTGGTTGGAATTGAAAAATTCTTTTTGTGTTGGATATTTCATTTATCGAGGAAGGTTAGGCTATATAACAACACGCTACGACCAATAGGAGCGGGGCAGAAAAATATTCCTTTTTGAGAGCTTTCGTTGCGTGCGCTGCGTAAGTGGTTAAAGTTACGCAACATTCATGTATTTAGGGTAGGTAGGGTGGGGCAGGTAGCCAGATGACGGGAGCGAAGCCGCGTGAGACAGCTAGTTTATAATAATAGTCGGATAGAATTGCAATCTCTCGGTTGCATAATTTCGGCAGATATTATTAACACATGAAAACTCTTAAATGGAATAAATAGGTTAAAATTTACCAAACCTTGTTTCAGAAAATGTCCAGCGCAAACTTTCAGTGTCCGTTATTTTAAAAATACTCTAGAGATAAAGAAAACGGTGACGTTTAATATATCAGATGGTTATTCTCGCGGGAATTGCAACTGTTTACCTACTTTTAGAAATGCAGTATTGTGCTGCTTTGTAGAAATATTCGTTTTGCTGTACTTTTTATTATAAAAATACTATGCTTATCTTAACTGTACGCGGATGAAGCAGAAGGCGAATGTTTTAATTATTGATAGGCTATCAGGTGAGCCTGATGGTAAGATGTAGTCGTCAGTAAGGCACGGTTGCATAGAAGTAACCTATTCACTCTTGACTTAAATACCCCCAGGTTGTAGCTATCAGGAAACGCAAACTCCGCCAGGGAATTCCACTCCTTAGCTGTACGCACAATGAAAGTATTTCCCAAAACGTTTTGTGCATTTGTTTCCATTACCATATTGGACATAGGTCCCTAGCGTCTCACATCCAGCGGACTCTCGCCACTCTCACCAGGTAATTTTTCCACCTGGTGGGAGAACTTCCAACGCAGTGTCTACTGGTTCTTGGTCACCACTCCAGAATTTTTCGGCCCCATCGAACTTACGTTTTGCGAGCAATGTGCCCTGCTCACTGCCACTTAAGTTGGGCAGTTCTTCTGGCTATATTGGTAACCTAGTTCTCTTGCGGATCTCTACATTTCTGATTCGATCACGAAAGGAAACTCCGAACTAGCCGTCTCCATTTCTCTTTAGGTGACTGTAAGCTTTCTGATGAGGCCTATTGTGAGCAACCACGTCTCAGAGCCGTAGGTCATCGCTGGGAATACACACTGGTGGTGGGACTTTCGCCTTGAGACACTGTGGTTGAAGTTGAACGAGAAGATACCGCGCAACTGCCCGAACGCTGTCCAACCGAGTCGGATTACCGCATATGGTGGTCCATTACTACGAGTACATATATTCTTATCCCTTGTTATATGTGGTCAGCACATGTCTCCTTCTTCTGTATTTTTGTATTCTGCCAAACTTCCCGGTAGTCACTCTTTTTAACCGACTTCGCAAAAAGGAGGAGGTTCTCAATTCGACTGTATTTTTTTTTTTTTTTTATGTTTGTTACCTCAGAACTTTTCATTGGGTGAACCGATTTTGATGATTCTTTTTTTAATTGAAAGCTGGTGCTTGTCGTGTGGTCCCATTTAATTTTCATCAAGATCTGATGAAGAACTTCGGAGAAATACATCAGAACTCTTCAATAAATGACGGCAAATCACTCGGGATAGATCTAATCGCATGTCTGTTTATTGTTTACACCATTTCATAACATAACATCACACTGATACGCTCTAAAGGGGTACGCAGGTGTGAACAGTTCACCCTGGTATACTTTCATTGCACCGATTTTGTATAAGTTTCATGTCTTGGGTTAATCTATTCTAGCTTCACTTTGGGCACTATACGCGTAGGTACCTAGCCTATAGAACTGGTCTATTATGTACCACAACTAAAAAGTGGAAAATAAAAAACTTTTCTACAAAAATTACAACCGACTTCCAAACAAAAACACTACAAAGTAAAAAATAACTTCAATTTCGGAAGTCGGTGTCAAAAAACGAAGAAACGAAAACAGAAACACCGACTTCCGAAATTGAAGTTATTTTTTACTTTGTAGTGTTTTTGTTTGGAAGTCGGTTGTAATTTTTGTAGAAAAGTTTTTTATCTAGCAATATATTTTTGCGCAAAGTTGATCCATAATTTCTTTGGTCTTGCCTTCTTTTTTAGCATGTCGATAGCAAATAAACGCTGACGTAGCCATAAGGTCCTCACATGCACAGGTAGATAAGGTACAGTGGGCTTAGTCTGAATTTTTACTCTCGCTCATTCGCGTTAACGTCAAATTGTATCGAAACTAGATAAGCACCGTTTGGCGGCAGTAAAGAAAAACTTATTTTTAACAGACCTCCCAAAAAGAAAGAGGTTTCTCAATTCGACCCTATATTTTTTTATGCGGGTAAATTCGTCTTTTATGAACTGATTTTGATGATTCTTTTTTTGTTGAAAAGCAGATATCCTAAAGGCGGTACCATGGTAAGGAAACCAGGATCTGATGATGGCATCTCAGAGAAATCGAGGGAACTCCTCAAATATTATAGGTATACATATATCGATTTTGGTATTTATATAAAAAAAGCAATCATTTACAATCAGAAAGTGTCATTTGGTGAAATGAAGCTGATGAAGACAGATAGCTACTGGAACTCCTTAATGCTAAGTATGTCACGAGTTTAAGATATATCGACTAGTTAACCAACTATGATGAAGCAAATACTTATAACAAATGGTACTAATGAAAATAGTAACATCGAACTGATCGTATGATGAAGCCGGAAGGCACTGGAACTCCGAAGTAAAACAATGGATCCTAGTCGTGTTTGGGCTTATTGGAATCATAATGAGATTTACTTTGGCTATAAATGATTTTCATGGTATTTGGAGGTACTTACCAAAACTAAAAAAAAAAATAAATAAAAAACTTTTTAACAAAAAAATTAAACTGACTTCCAAAACAAAACTCTACAAAGCGAATAATGACTTTCTTTTTCGAAGTTGGTATCGAAAAACGGAAAACAATAGGTATCAAAGACTCCGACTTCGGAAAAGAAAGTTATTTATTGCTTTGTAGTTTTTTGTTTTAGAAGTTGGTTTGATTTTTTTTTTGTATACAATGTGACATAAGATCGTTTACGTTATCACGATCGAGTACGGTAAAAAACTCGGCATAAGCACACAGAACGAAAGGAGGGCTATGTTCTGCGTAGAGACGCTGCACAAACACTGGACTTCGGAACCATCCGGGAACCGAAAACTTTTCTTGCATGCGTGGATCCATCTCATGGTAACACCACCTCGGAGAAATGCAATCTTTGGCGAAATAAGCTCAAGGTTACTATTTCATCGAGCCTTCTACCTGCGCCCTTCTTATAGCCCAGCATTATATTTAACAATTACTGTTTTACGCGGATGTGCCCAATCCATAATTTCAGAAAAGGTACCGAACACTCAGTACAAATATGTCTACAATAGGGCAATCGATCCCAGAATTAGTAGTGCAGAAGCCAGCCACTTAGCTGTAGCTCCAATTAACCTACTTATCAACTCAAGTTACACATTATGAAGGGTACAGACTTTCCTAGCGTTCCCATTTAACCGCGTACACTTTGTTACCATACAAATATACAGTCAAGTAATAAAAGGGCAGATAAGGTAAGATACGTGAAGGAAGTACAAAATAAACAGGCATCTTTTGGGTCCAATCGTTACATCCTAGGCCATCCATTGCATTCCATCAGGTGAGATCGAAATCAAGAGCTGGCTTATAACGAAATATTAAAATGTGGAACTCACAAACAAGAATAATAATTAAATGAATAAATAAAATTAAATAAATTGATAAAATAATTATTAGTATTCGATTATTAATCAAATTATTATTTAATTGTTTTATTTATATTTCTATTTTTTTTACCTTTACCTGCCATATTTCATCACTGCACCACCCTAAGGTCGACTGGTAAGAAATATCTAAGGCATTTAGTCCGCCTTTGTACTTGTGCCTAAAGTTTTAATAAATAAATAATTACTTATGGTCTTATAATTATGTTGACCCGACCCCAAATAAATCGGGACAAAGCCAAGATAATTATGAGAACCAGCTACTGGATTATTGAGATCAGATAGGCAGTCGCTCCATGTAGACATCCGGTTGTAAGCATCCGGTTTGACAAGAAGCCAACCCCAACATGGTTGGGTAAAAGTTAGACAGCTGATGATTCCTCCACTTCTCATAGAATCAGTCTATCAAATCTAGCCTAATAAAAGCCCTACTAGGCTAGATTTGATAGACTTGCCCGAAAATCTTAATTCAGAGTAAGTTGCTAACACGAGGTTAAATTGGTAGTATGTCATACAAAATTGTAAGCTTTAACAGAGTTCCAGTGCTGGACATCGTCTTCCTTTTTCACACACTTTGCCTCTTTCTGCCTTTGAGAAACAGTAGAAGTCAAGTTCTTGCTTCCATCTTTCATCTAGTCAAAGTTAAGGCTAAGTAGTACCCCGGTTCAAACCATGACTTATTCGAATAAAAAATGAACAATATCGATCTCCAAAATATAATCAGAGAGTCCATGGCGAAGTTCGGAGCGGAAGCACTTGCATATGAAGCGTGTAACGTGTAGCGTATAACATGTAGCATGTAACGTATATGCCAGAAGATAAAACAACTGCCGCGCGCTGTGTGCCGCTGGCAATTATTTATTTGGGGGGTGTGGTACAAGTCATAAGTGGTGGCGGTGTGAGAAAAGAAAAAGGTTGGTGGTAGTTTGGCCAGAAGAAACGGGACGTGGCAGTACTCTAGTAAAAAGAATCAAATGTAGTGAAGGCTCCGTCCTCTAGCACCTGGAAATGATTGGTTCTAAGCCTGACCAAAACACAGTAGAGTGCCAATATGTTGCATCCGAGTGGTGCTTTTAATATTGAGAGAAAACCATCAATAAATAAAGCACAAACCGGGTATATGCCAAACTCACTTTTTCTCAAACTATCTCTGTACGCAAAGAAGCCGTAGGGTAAGTAAAGACTTAAGCATTTCTTTGTGACAGAACATCGACCATTCGCTGTTTTTAAATTTACTCGAACCGCACTTCGAACATGATGCTCGATGTTTTGTTACAACCTGATTTTAAAAACCAATGAGCGTTTTGGTGTAACAGACATGTGCGCGGGTGACGTGGAGTGAGGTAAATAATGAACGCAGAGTAAATGCTCACTCGCCGTGATCATTTCGTCGAATACAATGTCGAACATTCGAAAGAATGTTACATTCCATTGTAATGCTCGTGAAAATGCGCTAGAAAATAACATTATGTTAAGCGCCCTTGAGAGGAAAACTAATTAAAAGGTCTTAAAAATTACTTATTAAAATCATCGAAGAAACTATTTTAAAAGTTGTGTATTTTTCCGGAAAGATCACATTCAGGAAAGCAAAACGCCATCCGCTCCTAACTCACTCCTATGCAAGGGTCGCGGAAAAAGGCAAGCGCTGAATTCGGGGTAATAAATAATATGACATCCTTATCTATGACAGGTATTGTTTACTTGCGCCTGACCTGATTTACACTTGTTAAAATGTAATAACACGGCTCGCTTGTTTGATGGCCGCTATGTCCTCGACTATTAAGTGCTTAGAGATTGTTTATCGATCTCTTATCATTAATCTGCCTGGCTTTTAACCCGGCTGCCGAAGGAAGTATTTATCAGTGTATATATGTGACCAAATTCTCACAAGAAAAAAACAAGAAGAAGAGTGTATGTATGTTTGTTCCTATGTGGTGTTGTAGAGACCAAACGCGTTGGCCGATTGTAATGATTCTTACGTCAATCGATTCGTATTAACCTAGCAAATATCACTGGCTATATTAAAATAAGAAAATAGAAAAATGGCGGCTTTTGTGTGCCATATTGTGAGGCTCCAATTTTTTCTTTTTCCAAGCCCATCGTGTGGGTATCAAAATAAAGGATTTTAAGAGGTGATTTCAAAAATATATAACACTTATATGTTTAAATGTACTTAAAAAAAATATTAACTAAAAAGTTATAAATCCTCATCATCTTCCTGCCCTTATCCCATGTTACTTGGGGTCGGCGCAACAGATTTTCTTCTTCCATACCGTCCTATCCCCCTTTTTTTATCATATCACTCCTGGTTTTGGTCAGCCAGCTTGCGAATATGTATCCTCCAACTGCACATCATGAGTTTCTCCTTGTTTACGTCTTTTTGATTTTTTAAACTGTTTGACTCAATGCAGCTGAATGTTCTTTTCATGGAGCTATTGTCCTCCACAATCGTTTTAGGTAGTGGGTAACATGTTAAACCTTGCAAAGACTGGTTGTCCGGTTTACAGGACTCGTGATTGGAATGTCAAAGACTTCCGAATGACAGCCGGGACCAACGGAACAGAAGAATCTTAAAAATGCCCGACGGATGGTCACTCATCCACGAACCGACCTCATCCTGCTTTGTTTAACATTGATGATTAAGCCCTGCAGCTGTTATTATGTGTTGGAGCTCGTAATTTAGTAATAAGTACTGGAACAGTCACAAATATATTCTTAGCTATCAGACCGGACAGACGTTGTCCTGCCTGGGTTCGAAAACGATTGCAGTGCCACCTACCGGGTCCAATTGTTTATCTAAACTGTCCAGAGACACACTCGATCACAAAAATGGTTGATCAAGATCGGTCCAATTTTTTTCGAGTTTCTCCTCGCAAAAACCAATGGAGCACAAACTAATAATAACTAAAAGACCAGCACCTGTAGCTAAGTTGACAATCTACAATCGGTAATGCTAGTAGAAAATGAATCAATGTATTGGAATGACACATCTGAACATTAAGTCACGTGGTCAGACCATACACATAGAAGACGTAAACGATTATAGAAAGAGATTCGATACGAAAAGTTTGTAACTTGGCTAAGGTGAATTCGGCAAGACAAAAGGTTTGAACGCCATCAGTCGACCTACAACATAGAAGATGAAAGACGCGATGTAGATTTCCGTCTATGTGATTGATCGATTGATGGCGATCAAACACTTTGCCTTGCCGAATTCACTTGCGCAATCAGGCTGCAAGTTTCCTCACGATGGTTTTCTTCACCGTTTTCAGCGATACTAAGCAATTTATTTAGCCATTCAATTTATTAAGGTATACCTACAAACATATACTCATCGATTGTGATATAACTAACTTAACAATGATTTCACAAGTATTAGACTTTAACTTTTTAGGGTTGCGTAACCAAAAGGTAAAAACGGGACCCTATTACTAAGACACTATCTGTGTGTCTGTCACCAGGCTGAATCTCATGAACCGTGATAGTTAGACAGTTGAAATTTTCACAAATGATGTATTTCTGTTGCCGCTATAAAAACAAATACCAAGAACAGAATAAAACAAATATTTAATTGGGGCTCCCATACAACAAACGTGATTTTCTTGCCGTCTTTTGCGATAATGGCACGGACCCCTTCGTGCGCAGTCCGACTTGCACTTGGCCAGTTTCTTTGTTTAGGTAAACCTACACATATACTCGTCGATTGTGCTACACCTATCAAAACACTGATTTCACAAGCCTTAGAATTTAACTTTTTTTCTACACTTTCGTTACTCAGATTGTAATCTAAATAGCCTTTCAAAGCCAAGTCAAAGTAAGTTTTATTTCCCCAACACACACCCTGTGCGTGTCTATAGGGTGTTACTCACACACTATTAACTTCCTGGTTCTTCTATCTTTTCGGATTATACAGGGTGCGTGAGAAATGGCGGATAATCTGCTTTTGGAAGGCTTAATTGGGCAGTCTGTTTTAATTATTTTGTTATTTAGAAAAGGTGGGTTGTAAGTTGACTTTTAGTTTGTGTGTGACTTTTGAGTTTTGGTTAATATATTGTAATAAAGTTGTGTCAGGTGGTTTTTGGTGAAGGCATATTTTTACTTGACTACAACATGGAGTTTTGAAAACTAAATTATAATAATTGGAAATGTTTGTTCTATATCATCTATCTATATTACATAAAATTATCTATACACAAAGTTATGTATCATATGATCGTATCTAAACTAAGTACCTGGGCGACCGAGCTCTGCTCGGGTGAAAATAGAGAAAACGACGTTTTCTAAAAATGAAACCTACCTAGATCGATTTATCGCCCCCGAAACCTCCGCATACTAAATTTCGTGAAAATTGTTGGAGCCGTTTCCGAGATTCAGATTATATATGTGTATTTACAAGAATTGCTCGTTTAAAGGTATTACATAGATATTAAAAAGTGTTAAAGCAGGTGTTTTGTCGGAAGTAGTTCTAAAAAAATACTGCTCAAATTATTATTTTTTAAGGATTTCTGTACAATATCGCCGATTTCAGGCAAATTTTTATCCCCAATATGCAAATTTCTTGTGAAATAGGCTACAGTAGTGAAGCTGCAAGCAAAATCTGCTGTGTAATAAAATACGTAATCAAAGTTACCAGGAAAATAAACAAAATCATATGAACCATTTCCATTCAATTCATATACTCGGAACAAACAACCCAGTAACAGTGGGCTAAACCAATATTTGCCACGAACGGAAATCGAACACACGACCTTCATCGCAATCAGAATTCGCGAAAATATAATTTCCATAAATGTTTACTCAATCGCTACAAATAACTTGCAAACATCCTGTATAGAGGCGAAGTTAAATTGGTTGAAAGCAATCTTATCTAGGCTGAATAATGTATCAGAGACCAATAATAGTAATCATAATGTCACGCCTGTTTTCAATCAACTTCAAAAATGGAGGAGGTTCTCAATTCGACTATGTTTTTTTTTGTATGTTTGTTACGACATTACTCCAACAATTGTGGACCGATTTTGAAAATTCTTGTTGTGTTTGAAAGCGTATACTCCCAAAGCAGTTCCACTGTCACCAAGTTAGAATCTGATGTTGGAATCCTATGGAAATCGAGGGCACTCCTCAAATATTATAGGCATACCGCGATTGTGGTATTTCCATCATTTTGTGAAAAGGAACTGATGAAGAAGCCCACAGATGGCCACTGCAATTCCTTAATGATTAAGTATGTCACGGGTATAAGATATCTCGAATAGTTAACTAACTATGATGAAGCATATACTTATAAATAAATGGTACTGATGAAAATGATGCCGGAAGATATAGACACTGGAACTTCAAAATAAAACAATGAATCGTAGTCGTGTTTGGGCTTATTGAAATGGTCATAAGATGTACTTTGGGTATGATTTTCAGGCACCAAAACTAAAAAGAGATAAATAATAATGGTTTAACAAAAAAATTAAACGGACTTCCAAAAAAACACTAGGAAGCGAAAAATAACTTGCTTCTCCGAAGCCGGTTTCGAAAAACAAAAAACAATAGGTACAAAAGATACGTAATGAATAACTAACCTATATATTCGTTACGTGTATAATAGGTACAAAAGTATTTATTCGTAAAAAAGGCAAAAACCGCTGGAATATTCTAAAAGGTTATTTCAAATTGGTGTTTTTGTAACACATAAGCGGTTTTATACTCGTTAAATATACTGAAAATACTGGAACCATTAATTAACATAAACGCCCTGTTACATTCAAAGCGTACACTTAAATTCAATCGTTTACATTGTGGTTGGTACAGTTGACGACAAAAATGTGTCATCGTTTTTATCCTCATTTATTTATTAGTTTATCGTTGCACTGGAACGCCTTGCAGCAATTACACCAATGGAGCACAATCTTATAATAAACTCACTGTAAGTTTAGGTTTCCTCACGATGTTTTCCTTCACCGTCGGCGAGGCGAGGTCTTAGCCACTGGGCCATCACGCTCATATTTCCTTACAACAAATGCCTATTTTAAAATAAGGCTCATCGTTGAATTCATATATAATAATTATTATAGGACAAAGCGATAATATTAACTTGTATCACGTACGTATTGTCTAACGGTGTTAACACAAAAATCGATCGATTCTTGATCGATCGCGGATCGAAGACATTGATCGATATCGGTTTTAGAATAGTAAGAACTGTCAATCGACATTGACTAATCCATTCTACCGTCGATCGAAATGCCATCTATTTTTGTGATAGCACCCTTACAACGCTCTCTCATACCTATGCTATATTAAGGCAGATGTGAGAGAAAATTCCGGAATGCCGCTTTAGAAGAATCAAGGGTCGTAATAGAAAAAAAAAGAAAGAAAACGTCTTTAAACGGCAGAAACCACTATATCAAACGCTTGATCTGTTTGCTAAATTATCTCAAAAATACTTAGTTATCCCCTTGACTCCAATTGGGAACTTTGGCTCCCAGAAACAATTGTCTTTCTATAGTGTCTGCTAATTAGCACTCAAGGGATTATAAAACTAAAAATATCGCTGATTGTACCGAAATAAAAAAATCAACAACAAACAACACCGACAGTTTCAATTACAAATGGCGGCGTTACTAAAATTATTTGTGTAGCTCTAAATTACTAGTGAGATTTACTTGAACACCTGTAGTTAAACAGGCCTTGTTTTCCCATTCAATGGAACTGGTTGGAATTACACTTTAAGCCTATAATTTTAATAATATATTGAACGTACGGACACTGAAATTAATGACAGGCATTGCGATGCATATCTTTTGGTTTGGCTGTTGTATTTATGTAACGTAACATAACTACTGTATTCCCCGAAGGGAATCCTCCTCTTAGCATAAAATAATTGGTCGTTTTCGCATAACTTATATTATAGTAATAATACTGTGGCATAATAGTACTTTGACATAATGCAAAGGTTAGCATAACTGTCATTAGGTCTAATTTATTTTGGCATAATTTCGAGTTGCATACATTTTTAAGGCTTAAAATTTTTTGAATCTGAAAATTAAAATAGGTATTATGTACTTATATAATTTATTAAAAATTTGGTAATTATATTATATTGGATTAGTCCTTGGGCCACCCTTGAGCCGCCATTGAGCCGCGAACATATTTGTTTTTATATGAGTTATATCGTAAATATCATTATGCGTTTATAAAATTATGTTTCATTATTATTATACCAACAGTATTTATAGCAATAAACATTATGGCAAAACATTTATGCCAAATAATATTATGCGTAGTGATCATCATGCTTAATTTCGTTTTGCCAATGTAAATTTATTTATTTAAACTTCGTGTACAATGTTGATACTTTTGAATATTATTTTATGTTTATCATTAGTAAACCTTCCCCGAAGGGTTATGGTTAGGCTGGCGAAATGTGAATGCACCTTTATTTTCAAGTCCCATCAAATAGTGGGCTAGCCTATAGCCATCAATCGAGCATAAATCCAGAATCCAGAGCGTAAGTTCACTTTGTAGTTTTCTTACTTGGAAGTCGGTAGTGTTTTTTATGAAAAAGTTTTTTATTTTTCACTTTTTAGTTGTACCTACCTAATAGACAAGTTGTTTAGTAATTAACCTTAATGCCAGAATAGATAACCCAAATATCAAGAAACTTGAATATAACCGGTGAAGTGAGAGTAGCACGCCAGCGCCGGAAAAGAGCGTACTGGCGTGATGTTATGTTATGAAGGGTATAATCAATAAACAGACTTGCGATTGCAGCAATCCCGAGAGATTTACCTTTATTTACTGAAGAGTTGTGTCGTATATCTTCGAAGTCCTTCATCAGATCTTCACCAAATTACAATGGGACCAATTTCGAGACATACTCTTTCAAACAAAAAAGCATTTTCTAAATAGGAATATAACTGACGGGATATCGGTGAACAAACACAAAAAAAAAGCAAACATGAAGTTGAACATAGAACCTCCTCTTTTTTGGTAAGTCGGTTAAAAATAAGATCTTTTGCAAACTTACCAAAACAATGTCTAATTACACAAATAACTATTTCTAATTTTCGGATCTTGATCTTATGCTTAGGTACCTATGTTCAGTTGAGATAATGATGATGAAGATGAGAATATAATGAACGCTTAGGTAAAGACAGACTTTTATGAAATAAATAGTTTTACCTGTACCGGTGTCTTTGTGTATGCAATGTAATAAAAGAGTTAAAAACTTCCCGGTGTTCAACTCTGCTAGAATTTTGCAATCAAATTTGTTTTCATGACAATACAATTGTTAAAAAAATGCTTGTTAAAAATTTATAGAGTTTTACACAGAAAACGAAAGTTGCTAATAGTAGGTACATCTTTCTCTATGTAATACCTTACCGTGTCCCGTACTCTTAAAGAAGGCTTGAGGAAAAACGCAGAGGTTTGAGTTACTTCGATTTAAGGACATAATAATTCCTCACCCCCTCTAAGAACAACTCTCGAGTCGAGGACGATAACGTCAAATTATAACTACCACTTTGATGAGTCTGAGTTGAAATTGCTGAGAATAACTTAAGGCGATACATATGCCCCATTGTAAACGTAGTACTGGCCGTGTCCGCTCGATGCAAAATATCAATATGGTACCTCCTTTTCAACAGTTTTGTTTGCAAAATATTATTTGATTTACATATGCTATGTCTGTTATGAAGTAATTCCAGTCATCAGTTTTTCTGTGTAAAAATATTTTTAAATATCCAAGTCGTTTTGGAGGAGTATCCAAAAGTTGCGAAAAATATCGTGTTGCTAATTATTTTTTTAAAGCAAAACTATTTGTTATTCGAAAAAAACATATTTTAAAAATAATGTACATGAAACAATAATAAATATTTTTTTTTTAAACCCTTTCACTTAGCCGTTACTAAGGAGTATGATTCAGAAAGCTACCGTTTTATTTTACTAAAGCGTATGAAGGCCCTTAACGGGAGAAGCACCCTTTTTATCATTGTGATTTCTGTGCTTCCTTTATTGGAGAACAAAATAAATAAAAAAATACATTGAAATCAAACTTTTTAACCTTCAAATTCCCACTTTATTATCACCACATCACAAACCTTTTACAACAGGAAACGAACAGAAACAACGACATTCATTCCACTATTGATTTCCGAATTCAAACATGGAACAAGCGAGGATCGAATCAACCGGAAGTCGGTCGGTTCACGCTCGACTTCTGAATGGAAGTCCATCGTATTAACTGGAAGTCCCTTGGGCTATCTGCTGAATGGTATTTACATTTTATTGGTAATGTATTTGGTCTTCTTTTAGTACTGAATGAAGCTTTTTCTAGATTGTTTTTTTGAAGTGATTTGGTTATATATATGTAAGTTTGTAAGTTAGTATGAAACTATTACAAGTTAATCGACTTGGTTTTACATTCAATCTCACAACTTTGTACAGTAGAAGAACTGCGATGCGAAACTTATATTTTTGTCCATGTTATGTGTTCGTTGTGTAATTTTTTGCCCGACACGTTCCTACCACTGGTAGTAGGCAATGGGAAGATTCCTTAATCTATATTAATACTAGCTTTTACCCATTTTTTTTTTATAAAAAGTATCCTATGTTACTTCTAATACCTCCAAGAATATATGTACAAAGTTTCATTATGATCGGTTCAGTAGTTTTTGCGTGAAAGCGTAACAAACAAACTTACATTCACATTTATAATATTAGTAATAGTATAGATAAAGAGGTAAAATTTGTGAGTTTGTGAGGTTGTAGGGGGTTATCTCTGGATCTACTGAACCAATTTAGATGAAATTTGGCAACTGGGAAGGAAATAGGATAGTTTGTATACTCTTCCTATTTACGAGGGCGAAGCCGTGGGCAGAAGCTAGTTGGTAAATATTTATGATAGATTCTTATCCTGGACATCCAACACTGTAACTCTCAACTATAATCCAGAACCTGCAACTCTCCTATTGCCTAGTACGTTACATAATTACCCTCATGTCAATGTATCCGCACCGGTAATAAATTGTCCGGGATGTCAATGACGTCACTCAATACGTCACTATATTGCAACGTGTCACTGTATTCGGTACAGGGGATTACATGCTGTAAGTAATTAGGTATGAAGTACTAGTACTAATCAGTGGCCTAGAACAATATAGTAGGTATGTCAGGAGTACGTCACGATGCACTGTTTGCCTCAAACCTCCAGAGTCTTGAACATCGACGCCGAATTGCCAGCCTGTCAATTTCCTGCCGGAGTCTTTGTTTCCTGATAGCTACAACCTTGAGGTCTTTAAGTCAAAAGTGAATAGGTTACTTCTAGGCAAGCGTGCTTCACCGTCGACCACATCTTCGCTTACCATCAAGCGAGATAGTGATCAAACGCGAGCCTATCGATAAATAAATAATAAAAATAAACGTCACGGTGGTTTCATGTGCTGATGATAATCACTGCGGTGATTTTAGTGATTTGAGAATCCCTTAATCCCGGGTCTCATCATTATGATCTTCCAACCCTTGTTCCATGTCACTTGAGCAAAAGACAAAAAATCTAAATAAAAAGTAATGTTTTCAAATTAGACTGCGAGCCAGCACTTTTTGTACGTCAAAGTTCTAAGCCTACCGGTCACACCCAAAGCTATGTCTATTATCTCCTGTACAGCAAGAATGAAAAAAAATAGTTTGCGTTCACTATGAAGAAATTTTGTAGTCATTTACATCCCACTGCTGGACAAAGGGCTCCCCCAAGTCCACTACTCGGCATAAAAAGCTAAAAAAATTGTTTGTTTGCGTTTACTATGAAGAAATTTTTTAGTCATTAACATCCCACTGCTGGACAAAGGGCTCCTCCAAATCCACTACTCAGCAAAAAAAGTCTGTATGATTATATATTACAAAAATCCTGGTTACATTATTCTTGTTGCTTGTATTTGAGAAGAAAAAATAAATAAAAATTCAAAACAAAATATAGATCACAACCAATTTACACGACGCGGCGACTCTCATATTTTATTTACATATCCAAAGACAAAACAACGTATTTTAGTATACTCCCCATCAAATATCACGCAGCCTTCCTCTCGCCAATCAATGCAGTATCACCCTTTCACACAAACACATTATTTTGGTGTACAGAATAAAAAAGAACGTGTCACAAAAATATATCCGCTGTTAAATTCGGCTCGTTATATCAAAAACGTAATAACGGACAGAAAGCCGACGAAGCTTTAGTTTTAACAAGGTCTGTGACATGATACTGACATTAGGAAGGTATACCATATTTTGTAAGTTGTGTTTGTATGTTAACTTTTTTTTTGTAAAGTTTTGTGAACCAAGGCTGGCATTTATACCTTGGGTAGTGGATAAACATTGCGATGTAGCGTTGCAATGCCTCTAGTTTTTTGAGCACATCACCAGATTAGGAAGCGTATATTTTTTTTTTATACTCATCCTGTTCTCTTGTTTTCTCATTCTAATCTAATCGTTTTATATGCAACGCATCCTATTCTCTTATATGTGGTTTTAGTAGGTATTTCGACGCATTTTAATTTTTTAACCGACTTACCAAAAAGGAGGAGGTTCTATGTTCTACATCATGTTTTTTTTTTTCATCGGTTTCTCCGTCAATTGTGGATCGATGTTCAAAATTATGTTTGAAAGAGTATGTTTCGAAATTGGTCCCATTTTAATTTGGTGAAGATCTGATGAAGAGCTTCGATGATATACGACAGAACTCTTCAATAAATAACGGCAAATCTCTCGGGATTGCTGCAATCGCATGTCTGTTTATTGATTATACCATTCCATAACATGACATCACGCCAGTACGCTCTTAAGTGGTACGCAGATCTCTCATTTCACAGGTTATGTTCAAGTTTCATGATATTCGGGTTATCTATTCTGGCGTTAAGGTACAACTTGCCTATTAGGTAGGGTACAACTAAAAAGTGAAAAATAAAAAACTTCTTCATAAAAAAAATACTACCGACTTCCAAATAAGAAAACTACAAAGTGAAAAATAACTTTATTTTTGGAAGTCGGTGTCCATAATGCAGAAAAATTTTACCTACGAAAGACACAATAGACACACAAGACATCCAATAGTAAAGTTATTTTTCACTTTGTAGTTTTTTTATTTGGAAGTCGGTAGTATTTTTTTGCAAAACGTTTTTTATTTTAGCATATAATTAGTTATAGTTTTGACGGTACGGTTGGCGCTTAGCGATTGGCTGCTGAGCTGTGTGTTGCGGGTTCGATAGCCGCGTTTTGTCTCACCGCTAATCTGCCGTTGGGTGAAAGCATCCCCCAAGTCCTCTCAGAAATTCTTTTCCCGAGCCGTCTCTAACAAGCCTACATGATACGCATCCAAATCATTTCATCCCCTTTTTTTGGGTCGGCCTCAAAGGCGACTTACATCTTCAGGAACCCACTGCGTAAAGACTTTTTGCCCAGCGGTTGCGCATGCGACTAACTTGACCTGCCCAATCCCAAAATGAGCCACTTAATAACATTCTACTTTAAAACTGCTAATTGAATAGCCTTGTTGCTCATTGCAAATGAGTCCTAGGGATACTTCGAGTTACCAATAAACCTGCATATTTTGTATTTGTTCACAATGTATTTAAGACAAAATCTCTCGACATCAAAGCGCACCTCCCCATGTACCTCTATTCCTCAAATGCGACTAAACATTTTACATCATCCACGTTCATACATAGTATAGTCATACACGTGCATCAGTTACAAATATGCATTAACTTCCCAACTAAGAACAGGGTTATTAAAGTCCTTCTAGGAAATAGATACGTAGGTACATGTATACACAAATTTACACATTGATTCCACGGAGATGGCAAAAACTATAAAAAAGATACGTGCTATATTCTTCATAATTACAATCGGACTAATTTAAATGTGAATATTTTTGAGGATGTATGGATGAATATTTGTTAGATACTTTCACTCAAACACTACTGCATCTGTAGCGAAGTTCACAATCTACAATCGATAACGGTAGTAGAAAACGATCAATGTATGGGAATGACACATCTGAACGTTAAGTCACGTGGTCAGATCATACGAATAGAATGCGTTAACGATTGTAGAAAGATATTACGTTAAACGTTTGTATCTTGGATGGGGTGGCTAAACGGATTTTAATGAAACTTTTCAGAAGTTTATACATCAGAATTACACATAGGCTTATAATTCATAAAGATATTAAGTTTTTACTAATTCCGCGTGGCTGAAGCAGCGGGCGGCGGCTAGTGAATTTATATTTTGACTTCGTCAAACTTCATACAACTTGTCACAGAAGTGCACCGGTTGCTATGATAAAACATATGACCTTGCTGAAGAACCATTTAAATCAACGTTATTATACCCTTCTAAGAAAATAATAATAATCAAAAACCTTTTGCCCAGGAATTTGTATTATATTTATGACTTAACGGTGGCAGTTTAATAAATTAAAAAAAAAGGAAAAGTTTTCTTAAATGATGCTACAGATTTTTTCAGTTGTGGGTGTTGCCAAAACCTTTCATTTTCAATTTTTGACAATCGTTTTTCTGATAGAGTTTCTTTAAGGAACGCGCACCTAGACACACCGCAGGAGCCGAACGCGCCGCTGTCAATGTTCTCACTGCTGGGCACAGGCATCCTCTCTGTGAGAGAGGTAATGGGCCGTAATCCACCACGCGAGCCCAGTGCGGGTTGGTGAATGTCACATGTCTTAAAATTTTGGTTCTAGGACATACTGGTTTCCTTCGCCGTTTTAAGAGCAGTGGTTATTAAATAATTTACACAAAGTAAAGCGCCTGCCTTGGTTCGAACTCACTACCCACGTAAGTCAGGGCCGCTACCACTGGGCCACCACTGCTGCATCTGAGACTCATAACTACAAAAACACGAAAAACACACTCCCTATTGATTTTACATTGCATAATAAATAATATTTTAGATCCGAATCTGACGTTTGTATAACGAGCTATTTAACCATTCACCAACAAACCATATTCCAATGACACAGAGTTCAAATTCGTTTGCCATCGATATTTCCGATAAGTATATTGGTAATGAGAAAGTGGGGGAGGCAATTTTCCGCTTTAACCGCTACAAATATGTTTATGTATCCAATCGTTATGTATTAGCGGATTTGGTATCTTATTGGGATATATTTTTGTTTATTTAGTTATTGTATTAACTTTGATTGCGTATTAACTGGGGTATGAATTTTTGTATGTCTTAGCTATGTTTCTGGAGGCCAAGTTCGTGAGTGGTTTGCAATATTATTTCAATTAGTATTAGCACGGATAATATAATACTAGCATACAGATGCCTCATCCCATACAAAGAAACCGCGCCGACGTAACTAGCGTTTTTCGTCTGATTAAACCGATTATCTTTTGTACATCGTGGCGAGGCGTGGCGATAGATGTGTGGCGATAGTCGCTGCTAACACCATCTGTGTTAGCAGCGACTTACAAGTAAAAGGGTTTATTCGTTTATTCGGTGCATGAATATTTTTTTCTTTAAACACAGTGAAGATTTGTTTTATAGTATTTTTTTGCACGTTTTCACAGTTTCATTGCACGAAAATGTGTTACAATACAAATTTTAACAATCGAGTGGAACGCCTCAGACATTTAAAACCGCGCCACCAATTGGCATTAATTTTAAATAGTCTTCGAAATGTGAATTAAGAGCTTAATTTCCATAATTTTGTGCCCCTAGGAGAGTTGATTAAACAAGAACATGTAATTTTTATGTTTATTTTTTTATGTTAATTTTACACACAACTCTTTGCACGTCGCGCCATCTAGTGAGATTTATTTAAAGGTATAAGTGATAAGTAGAAGAGAACTGCCTCGTTGATCTACTGCTGAGCATGATGTCCTAGGTTCAATTCTCGGGTTGGGCAGTGTTATTGTGTTTTTTCCAGCTGGTGCGGGTTGATGGATGTTATGTCTTCGAATTTTTCGTTCTAGGACATGCCGCTCTCCTCGAGATGTTTTCCTTCACCGTTTTCTGAGCAGTGATGATGAAATAATTTAGACAAAGTAAAGCGCCTGTCTGGGTTCAAACCCACGACCTGCAACTTGTAAGACGCGGCAATTATTACTGGGCTACCATTGCTACCAATTATTACTCAGTACCTGGGTGACCGAGCTCTGCTCGGGTGAAAATAGAGAAAACGACGTTTTATAAAATGAAACCTAGCTTGATCAATCTATAGCAGTAACAGTCTCCCAAAGCAAAGGAGTCGATACTCCTTTGCTTTGGGAGACTGTTACTGCACTTTTAACTTCGGCCTGTAGAAACTTCAGAACCAACAAACATTTATTTCAAATTGCCAGTTACGTAACTGATTTAATTGTAATAAATGGTTTGAGTTTAAGTCAAAGTTGAAATAACTTTGTTTCAGCGTTGGCAATGTATATTTTTTAAGCCGATCACTATAGACAGCTGTGATCCTAACATAAGAAAACATACAAATGAAGAAATATTATGTAATGTTCCTCTTTAAAACAGGAAAAAAGTGACGCAGCATGATGGTTGAAAAACCACACTCCTTAAAACGCTGTTCCATCACCTTGCCCATACATAAATAAACGCACGCCTTTTTGTTTATGTTAATTAACATAATATTCCCGCGGTCGTTTTCAATTACAACACCGTAATTATATTCAAGGACAAACAAAACGTACTTTACGACACAAACAACCCTTTAATAATATCAAATATCGTCACCCAGTGGTGACTCTCATCCCCGGAAGGATAAATTCGCACTTCAAATATGAAAGGAGCAAATTTAGGGGTTAGGGTGCGTATACACGGGTAATTTTAAATTTGCTCGATTTTGATCATCACATCATCAAAAAGTTTGATTGTTGCTAGATACCATGTTGAGACATATGGATCAAATTATATCAAGCTGTATTTCGATACGCAGAATTTGGTATTGTCTTTTCAATCGAATTGTTTGTCTCTCACAATGGACCTCATCAGAAAGCTTACAGTCACCCAAAGGGCAGAGAGGGCAGGAAAGGGCTATGCTCGGAGTTTCCTTACGTGATCGAATCAGAACTGTAGAGATCTGCAAAAGATCCAGGGTTAAGAATTGCCAAACTTAAGTGGCAGTGGGCAGGGCACATTGCTCGCAGAACGGATGGCCGATTGGGACAGAAAAGTTCTGGAGTGGCGACCGCGAACCGGAAAACGTGGCAGGACTCCGACCAGGTGGACCGATGACCTGGTGAAGGTTGTGGGGATCCGCTGGATGCGAGACACATGGGACTGGTCAATGTGGCGACGCTTGGAGGCCTGTGTCCGGCAGTGGACTGCTTTTGGCTGATATGATGATGTTGAATCGAATTGACCCTCTGCCTGATCCTTTGGGCAACACAATCATGTTAGTTACCATCATTTGAGACCCACAGTTGGATGCTACCTATGTGCTATAGGTCCCAGTGCTTTGCGTCTCTCGCCCAACTGTTCCCTGAGACTTTGATTATTATTTATTTATTCGTTTATCCTCGCACTGGAACGGCAGAAATTACACTAATGGAGCACACACTTCTATTAACTATAAGTCCAGGTATTGTAACATTGGGTCGCAGAAATTTGAAAAACAGTTTCCGTGGTCTTGGCTCAAGCAACTGAAGGAACACGGGAGGGTTTTAGTCAGTAAAAGTCTGACACGCCCCGCTTTACCCAGAGTGGGCGAAATCATTGGATGATTTTCTAGCCCAAAGACAAATAAATAAGGGTATTATAACATCAATCATGATGTGGTTATAATATAGAGGCACTTCTACTTAATGTTTCGAGCCATACCCCCGAAGGGTTAAGTCGAGGTGCACCTATACAGGGCTACAGGTAATGTCGACCTAGTTTCTTTTTGTAAATTCCATAATTCGTGACTGATTCGACTAAAACACCGTACCCCAAACTTAACCGTACTGATGTTCCTGAACTACACGACGAGCTATCCCATCTTTTGCCCCGGTCAATTATAGACGTAGTAGGAGGCACAGATTGTTCGCCGCACCGGGGAGTCGAACCGTCGCTCGAGCCCAGTCTCCCATCACTCGTACACTCGCCACGCTCAACACTCTCTTGGATGCTAAGCTCGATTAGGTTGTATTCGCGGACGAATGGAAGAAGATTTTGTCTGTGTGTCTGGAGTAGTGTGAGATGAGCGTATGACTGCCGTGTAATTATAGATATTATCATTGTTGTTTGTTTTTGTTTTATTTTTAATGCTTTTTTACAAACGACATGTTTGTAAAAAAGCATTAAAATTAATGTAATTTAATTAATGTAATTGGCCTTTGGCCGTATTATGTTAAAGTAAATAAATGAATAACCGTTTTCAAGATATTGCAATTTGAAGTTTTCTTTTGTCTATTGGCCTCTTTTTTGGTGTTTGCGATTTTCGTACATATAGTAGATAAGTTGCAAGTATTTTTTTCTTTCAGAAATATTTAAAAAAATGTCTATGATAGTCATGCTGCAGATGTGCTTAAAAATATTTACGTTTCACTAGCTATCCAACAAGGTACAAAGGGTATTAACATATGTCTTACAAAAAAAAAATACTGAAGGCATCCCAAGTAGTAGTAAAAATAAAGAAATAAGTCAGACATGATGGAAACAATAACCTCTTTACTACAATAACCTACATTTGCTTTAATGCCGTAAAACGGTTACTTTCTAAAGCATACTCCTTAGTAACTGCAAGGTTAAAAGGTTTGAAAAAAATATATATTTATTTTTGATTCACGGACATTAATTTCTGAAACAAGGTTTTTTCGTGTAAATAATAGTTTTGCTTTAAAAAATAATTAAGAACACGATATTTTTTCGCAACTTTTAGATACTCCTCCAAAACGACTTGGATGTTTAAAAATATTTTTACACAGAAAAATTGAAGTCTGGTATTTCTTCATAACTGAAATAGCATATGTAAAAGAAATTACATTTTGCAAACAAAACTGTTCAAAAGGAAGTTCAAGCTCCCAGCGGGCGCACGGCCAGTGCTGCGTTAACATTAGGGCGTATATATCGCATTAAGACAACGATTGTCACCAACGACCTTGAGGGAACAAAACGCGCACTCGTTTCACACCCGCGCGATCCTTAATTTAGTACTTTTTGTACTATCCTTATTATTCTATGAATTAAAAAAAGCCTCTGATCAAAATGTAGATAATTAAATTGTCTTTGAGATGGTGTCGATTTGATTAAAATACGCTCAGCGGTTTTGGTGCGATTGTTGTGTTTTTGTCCGTTTTAGACATAACTTTAAAAATTAATTATACTATGTTATACGAATTTTCTTTGATGAAATTATTAAGAAAATGGTCTAATGTAACATTTTTTGTTCAAATTTTTCGACTAGCCGTTTAGACGTGATTCTCATTTTAAAATCAGCTACTCAGAGGTATCTGCGCCTTAAAGGATCTAGGTTTATCTCGCGTTTTTTGAGTTCTCTTCTTTTCTTCTCAATTACTATATTTTCTGCCAAAAAAATTAGGCGGTGTAAGACCACCCTTAGAAAACTGACACCCCTTCGGTGGGGTAGATTAACGGACGAATATTATTAAATAATAAAGTAGTCTGATTCAGGGTCGCTGCCGGAGTCTGAATAATTCTGTCTGGTTACGTCCCTGTCTGGTATTGATGAACTCCTGGCTGAATGGAATTTTCTGGAATGGTGATTGCTGCGGGCTAAATGAAGGGAAGGAAACTGAATATTTGAGGTTCTGTTAGCATGTTTTTGAACATACTGAAATGTATTTTCTCTTGAAATATGTATAGGTTTCAAGTCGCATTTGATATGCATGGCTAGCCCAGAAAATTCATCGTTTTTTATAGTTATTTAAAAGCTTACAACAACATTTTTTTACACATGGTGTCTCATTAAAAACAAGTCTTTTGCCGTGGTCTCGGTCCCGTGGCTAATACCACGATTTACAATGCACTTTTTCAAGATAAACTTAGCCTTTGGCATTTAACGATAGTGTAGCTTTATACCACTAACATGAATGTTGCAATCAAATCAGCACTCCCAGAAATTCTACTCAAAGTATTTATTTCAATTTAACAATTTATAGGCACTTGTGAGTTGTCAAGGAGTCGGTCAATTAGTAAGATAAATCTACGAATAGTATATACAGGGTGTTTGGAAGGGAGCTGTACATACGCCTAGGGTAGAAACTAGGGATAGTCTGCTACCTACCCCCGCCCATTATATTGACCTTGGCCTCAAGGTTTTTTTTTAATTTATTATTATTTTTTATTTGACTTTTTTATGATTTTTTGACTAAAACTACCTGTAGCTCAAAATCTATCCATGGGACCGGTCGGCTAATGGTCTTGTTTTAATCGTTAGAGTCTTAGGGTCCTGCAAAAAATTATTTTACACCAGAAAATTGTGGAGAAGAAAAGTTATGGGGCCTGAAGTACCGTAGTAAGGTAAAGAAATAATTTTAAGGGCAACTTTCTATGGGGTTTAAAAAAAAACTAACAGGGTTGGAGTTCTTCTGATTTTTTTAAAACATCCTCAGTCCATGCCCTTTCTAACGATATGCTAAAAGTGTAATTATCACTATTAGTTTTAAAGTTATTAATTAATTTCCGCAACTAGGGCACTTCAAGCAAAAATTTCAACTAATGAAAATTAAATGTGTTCGATCGTAAAAGGATGGCAAATGAAACAAAAAATTTGGTAATGACTAATGTCATTAAATTACAAATTTTAATTAATTACTAATTTTAATTAATTAATTAGTAATTAATTAGGAAAGCAGTTGTCCAGAAGCTCCCTCACTGCTAGGCTCCATTAGGATTCTTCTTCTAGGATTGGTCGGGGTGGGCCAATTCCCTGGCCCCCAAGGTCGCCTGACCTTACCCCACTCGACTTCTACGTCTGGGGAAGGGCGAAAGAGTTGGTGTACGCAGAAGAAGTACCAACAAGGGAGGTTCTAATTAACAGGATCCACGCCGCATTCGATACAATGCGCGAGGAACTGCTGCTTAGAACGGTGACCGTGGAGATGAGGAAGAGGTGCCGAGCATGTTTACAGGTCAATGGTCATCAATTTGAACAAAATTTGTAATTAATTAAAATTAGTAATTAATTAAAATTTGTAATTTAATGACATTAGTCATTACCAAATTTTTTGTTTCATTTGCCATCCTTTTACGATCGAACACATTTAATTTTCATTAGTTGAAATTTTTGCTTGAAGTGCCCTAGTTGCGGAAATCAATTAATAACTTTAACACTAAAAGTGATAATTACACTTTTAGCATATCGTTAGAAAGGGCATGGACTGAGGATGTTTTAAAAAAATCAGAAGAACTCCAACCCTGTTAGTTTTTTTTTAAACCCCATAGAAAGTTGCCCTTAAAATTATTTCTTTACCTTACTACGGTACTTCAGGCCCCATAACTTTTCTTCTCCACAATTTTCTGGTGTAAAATAATTTTTTGCAGGACCCTAAGACTCTAACGATTAAAACAAGACCATTAGCCGACCGGTCCCATGGATAGATTTTGAGCTACAGGTAGTTTTAGTCAAAAAATCACAAAAAAGTCAAATAAAAAATAAAAATAAATTAAAAAAAAACCTTGAGGCCAAGGTCAATATAATGGGCGGGGGTAGGTAGCAGACTATCCCTAGTTTCTACCCTAGGCGTATGTACAGCTCCCTTCCAAACACCCTGTATATATGTACATATACACGTCTCAAAGTGTAGATGTAAGTATGTAGAATAGAAAGGTACGTCAATAAAATCCACGGACAGATATTTAAATCAATCAATAGTTATGAAATAATCACTCATGTCAAACTTTAATCTACACCAATATTATAAATAGGAAATATATATTTTTTGTTTGTTTGTTTGTATCGAATAGGCTCCGAAAGTACTAAATCGATTTTAAAAATTCTTTCACCTATGGAAAGCTTAATTATTCCCAAGTAATACAGGCTATAATTTATTCTGAAAAAAAATTTTAAATCCTTTTGAAAATGGCAATAATGTAACCCAAAGTAGCAAAATTTTGTCAACAAAATTCATTATTTGGTGTGCGCTAAGAAAACTATTGATGATTCTTAAAAAATATGTACTACATGATTAAAGTACTCATTAATTACTACAGAAAAGTCTAGCAGAGAATATTTTTCACTATCATAGTTAAGTCGCAACAGCAGCTTTTGTATTCTAAAATTTAATTAGATCGCTGGTAGAAACAAAAGTTAGTTACATTTGTATTTCAAATTAATAGTTTAACAATTTGTTAGATAGGTAGGTAGGGTAAGTAGGATTTGTAGGATAGGGTAGGATAGGGTTGGATAGGGTAGGGTAGGGTAGGGTAGGGTAGGGTAGGGTAGGGTAGGTAGGTTGATCTGTAGGGCAGGTGAGTAGATAAGTGGGGTAGATAGCTACCTTATCTGTGGTAGTTAAGTAGATAAACAGTTGACGGGAGCGAAGCCGTGGGTGTCAGCTAGTTAATTACAATATTAGTTTATATGCATAAGACTCCATAGTCATACTTACCATGTAGCTGCCAAACAATCCACAAATAAGATGTCGATAAACATGTTTGGATGTGATGATTTTTCGAAACTCATCCCCGGCCCAATCGACGAACAGCTAGTTACTCCATAAAATTAATAGGCATAATGAAAGTGTTCACAATTTGCCAACGTATTTTATACGAAGCCCAACAAAAGGATTTACGCACCGCTTGTTATTACACAGCGCGAACAAAACGATGTTAATTACGTTTTAATTAAAAGTAGGTATGTTTTAATGATAAAATCTATATTTTATAGTAGGCGTGTATGTGTTTAAGTGAAGTTTGACCGCTGTGACCGTGGTATGGTTATGAAAGTTGAAGTCGTTAAGTTTAGGGTTATTATAGGAAAAGGTAACATTTACTTCTACAAGGTTACAGACTGTTTATTATAGACAGACGAGCTTCTACCAGAAATGTAAAAAAAAAACAGTCCTTAGCAAATTTTGGCGATTAGAAGCTGCGGAGATCATCTTGAGTTGAGGGCAATGATTTCCAACATTTACTACAAAACTACATAACTATGTACCTTTCTAGCATTAATTTAAATAATTCATTGATATTTGTAGAGTATCAACCTGCAATTCATTGATATTTGTAGAGTATCAACCTGCAATTCATTGATATTTGAAGAGTATCAACCTGCAATTCAGGATCTAAACAATATGGCATTTTATCAGCGGAAACGATTGTCTAAAGTCCAAGATATTTGGGATTAATCTCGTGATATTTCGGACTCTTGACAAATGTAATCGTTGATATGATGTCTAGACCCTAAGCTCCAGGCAAGTGTACCAGGGGGTGAACCTACTCCCTAAGGATGAAGTCCGTAGTTTCGGCCTTCGTTACTGGCGTTTTCTATTCCGTATCACATACGGACGCATGAATCGTTCGGGGTCCGAACCACTTATGAACGAAAACACAATTTGATAGTTGTACCTATTCCCGATGAGTTTTACCAGTCTGAAAAATTTAATCATTACGGAGTAGAGTTAACGCCGATGTACGCCGATGTACGAGTACCTACTTTCGGACGTGCCCGTAACTTCGTTGACGGAGTTAGACACCCCTTAAACACATTGCACGTCGTGACCGTCATATCGTACACCCCAGAGGAGGGTCCGGTGACGGACAGCCCCAGGTTCGCGGTGAGTGCGCGTGCCCGAGTTCCCGCCATAAGCGGCCGGGGAGGACACTGTGGAGTTTTAGTGGGTTGGAGTCCCAGATAACTGCGCTATCTCCCCGTGGTAGCATGCATGAGCATTTCTATACGATAAAAAAAGGCCCTAGACAAGTGACATTCTATCATCGAAAGCATGGCGATGGCGATTGTCAAAATGGCAAAATTGTATGGGATTGACAAGCGATTTCGAAAAATCACGTGATCAATCTCTTACATTTTGACATTTTAATTACAGCTGACATCGAATGCCACTTGTGTAGAGCCTCAGGTCGTCTTCAGAATCTAAAACCATCGCGTCATTAAAATATTATCTATCATAAATTAGTTCATGCCTTTTTCCCATTAGGGTAGGTAGAAACTACAGAACGCCACCTGCTACGATCCTAACTACTTCTTTTGCTTCACACACATTCATACATCTAGTCATACACGCACGCCGGTTATGAGTATTGCGCACCTGGCCTTTTCGAAGAACATCACCAATAAAAATCATGTATGTCTTTTTATTATCTAAATGTCTCTCTCTTGGCCGGATCCTTATGTCTTAAAATTAATAATTACAGCACACATATAATTTTACTCTAAACAATTCCACTGTCAAGCACACGCTGTTCATTAAAATAATAATGACTTTCCAATTAATTTTGAACCCACCTCTATTATATAGTTTGACCGAAGTTAGTTAGTTTTCAACAGGTACAATAAATCTCGTCCGACAGAACAATTACACAGTTTTTTATTTAATTAAATATGTCAGTTATGTGTTTGTTTAAACCTCTATGGAAAGCTTTGCTAATTAGAACTAGTTCGGAACGTTTCATTTAAAATAGATTTTTGATTCAAATTGAATTAATTATTGACAAATTTCATGGAAAAGCTTTTTCGTTATAGTTTCAATTTAGTAATAATCATAAAAAAGCCTTATTTATAAAAGTCTCTGAGCTTTTCAACAACTGACTAGCACATTCTTAAAACGCCCGATTTTAGAACTTAAAATTTGAAGTTAAGTCTATCAAATTCCGACTAGCCTGAGAACCAGTCAAACGTCCTGCTAAGTAGTTAAGAGATTTTATGAATTAAGGTTGCTCTAGTCGACGGCACGAACTATTTTGTGCGCGGGATTAAAATGCATGCTATATCATCCGAAAACACGTGCTAAAGAGATAGATGCTGTGATGACCAGTAAAAAGCTAGTTCGCGTACGAATACACACTTTTTCAAATTACTAGTGAAATTGATGATGATTTAGGACGAAAACGATCGCGCGAAACGTTATAAACAGACCTTTGGGAGTATGGTTATCATGAAAAAACGACTACATGTATCTGTTAAAAATAAAATTATTTGCATTGTTGAATTTCCAATCTATCCCTGTATGGTGACCGTTTTGCAATTTTCCTTCCTTTTATGGTATTTATTTGCGCCCAAAAATGCGTTAAAATTAGTTTTTAAATTTGGATCTTTCGACGCTCATAACTTTCAAATATATTTAGTTTTACTTTTTTGTTTCCCTACAGGGCTAGATAATGATGAGAAAAATTGATATGTTTTAATTTTTATTTTGAACGTACAACGTCAAACAGTCCAGTAATCGCCAGACTACATTTGTACCGAAGGATGATCGACTAGGGCAACCTTAAAGAACTTAAATGAGCTGAGCAACGGTCAGACTGATCTAATTACTTATTTTTTGAGTCATTGGATTGTGGAAGCCACATGACAGCTAAGGGCCGTACAAAAATATTAATATTCAAGTTAATAACAATAAAAGTAAAAGGATGTTCCGATAAGCTGGCAATCAAAAGATAGTATGAACCGATAGCCGTGTGCTACGGCGTAGAGGACAGAACGGTGTCATGGCTACGATTGCTACGCCGTAGCAGGTTGCTACAAGTTAATGGATTTGTTCTTATACTATGATTATTTATTTATTTTATATTAAAAACGTAAAAATGTTAAAATATTGAAGCAGCGGTTTTAAGCAGTATATTATTTTGAAGACTAATGCAACAACTCATTTATTTTTTCGTTCATCCTCGCACTGGAATGCCTTGTAGCTATTATACCAATGGAGCACAGTCTTATAATAAACTCCAGATTTGCTCACAATTTTTTTCCTTCACCTTTATCGTCACATTGGTACTTCCCCGGATTTGAACCTACGACCACTGGGCCGCCACGGCTAGTCATGATTTGTCATGCTATTTATACTCGTTTCTGAGTAAGGCAGATCATACAAAAAAATGCAAAGGTATGAGAGAGACTTCTATCCAGCAGTGGGATAAAGTAGGTGTAAAAAAAAACAAAAGAACCCTTTAAGAGCCCTTCTCTGGAGGTCTTCAAGAGGAGGATCAAAGAGCATTTCCTTGCGCAATGACATAATATTATATATATATAAAATATGTATTTACGTAAGTATATATAATTTGTCTTAAGTTATTTTAAAATTGTATTCTGGATCCTGCCCTCTATAATGTCTTCTTTCTCTGTCACTCTAGGGTTTGCTGTAAGAGAACTCAACATTGAGTTAAGCTCGCCTTTGTTCATGTACTTTATTATCACACTGTATGTAATGTTGTTTTTTGTGTACAATAAAGAAATGAAATCAGCCTAAATTCTATCTTGAGTTCGGTTACCAGTCTAACCGCAAGTACCAGTATTTTTCATGGAGCAACTTGCCTAACTTACGTTCATAACGCATCAACGTGGTAACATAATACCTCGGCGAGTCCGGTATTAGAATTCCATACTTTAAAATGCTCTCTCGATATTAACTTTTAATAACGTATCGAGACCGAAAATTTTTACATCCATAACAAGAATATAAACTACCTACGTGGAAAATTTAATGCCATAATATTTACACATGCTTTTAACGTAAACGAGAAGTGATACATCGTAAACTTTAAAATACGTTCATTTAATTTTCCGTGCATTATTGTTCAACAGTATTCATGGAACGTAAATTATTTCATTTATTTATGTACATTAGCTATTTGCAGTTACAAACCTGTGGCAGTGTGCAGGACACATGGCTCGTAGAACGGATGGTAGATGGGGAGGTGAGATTGTCGAGGTGGGGTCCTCAGTAGCCGTGACTTGGTCACCCACGATGAAGCGAAGAGGAACCCGAAGAGGGGCCGCTCGTCATGGCTAATTCCGATAAGACGACGGTATAGCGGCCAATAGGTTGCGGAGCTTTGCAATCGCAACTGAGGCGGGCCGCGATGTTGTATGGGAGGCATCGTGGCTGAGGATAGGAGGCCGCAGCGAGAGAGGAGTGCCAGTATTGCGGTGCGCCGCTCTCCCTATCTTCCGCGGCCGTTTGATGGCGGACGCGGTGGAGCCGCAAGGGAGGAGGAAGTGTCGTTATAGTGTTAGGCCCTCCCCCTATCTCCTGCTACCGAAAATTGGCAATTATATGATGGTTTGGTCCCTGGGGTTGTCACGGCGTACAATGCGTACTGGTGCGCCGGTGATGGGGGTACACCCAGAGTATGGTCCGGTGATGGACAGCCGCGGCGGGTTAGCGATGAGTGCTAAGCGTTCCCGTCATAAGCGGCACAGAAGTGGAGTTGGAGTCCCACATAACTGCACTATCTCGCCGTGGTAGTGCAGTACCTATGCATGAGCACTTCGCCCAGGAAAAAAATAGATGGGCCCAAGTTCTGTAGTGGTGACAACGTACTGGTAGGCTCAGCGTTGGAAGGCCTCCCACAAGATGAAATGAATGACCTGGTGAGGGCCGCAGGAATCCACTGGATGCGCGATGCTCAGGACCGGTCGGCCTAATGATGTCAGGGAGAGGATTTTATCGAGCAGCGTCTTTCAGCTGAAATTGTGATGATAAAGACTTTGCCCAATTTGTCTAGTGAATGCAAGTGTCACTGTTCAGGGAATAAGTCCTAAATTCAATCAGTAGGTCGGGCAGTGTACGTATATAAAAGCAAAATGTCACTCACTCATCACGAAATATTAAAAACCGCTTGACATATAAAGATGAAATGTAGCAGGGTGTTCTCAAGTGACGTAAGTGCGGACTAAGAATGGATTTATGGAAATGCCACCCCTAAGGAGTAAAATAAGGGTTGAACGATTGTAAGAAATTTTTACCGTTTGTAAATTGGAGACATGAAATTTTTGATTTACACTCTTGGTTGATAAAAAAAAATGTATTTGTTGATTTTTGGAAATTTCATCCCTAAAGGGATAAAATAAGGCTTGAAAGTTTGTATGAAATTTTCACACTGTTAGTTGATTAAAAAAATGTATGTACCTATTTATTGGTTTGTGGAAATTCTACTCATAAGGCGATAAAATACAGGTTGAAACTTTATGTGAAATTTCTTCGGTTTGGCAGGTTAAACATCTGAAATTGTTGGTTACGCTCGTGATAAGTTTGGATATTCTACCTCTAAGGGCGTAACATGGGGGTTGAACGTTTGTATAAAATTTCTATAGTTTGTAAATTGTACACCTGATGATTTCCCTTAAGAGGTAAAAAAGGGGTTGAAAGTTTGTTTGAAATTTCTATGCTTTTAAGTGTGACACGTGAAATTAAATATTTACGCTTTTGGTTGATAAAAAGAATGCATGTATTTATTGGGTTTTTTACCCCTAAGGAGGTGAAAAGGTGGACATTTGTTGGGCTTATTATATTTGTAACTTGGCATAAATACTAACCTCAATAAATAGTAAAGGTTATCGTTATTAGTTTTCAAAACTACTCCTAAAAGTCGATTTAGGAGGTGTTAAAATTTTACAGGGCTTCTTTTTATGATGTAGTTGAGCACTGAAAAGGGATTTTTAGAAATTCAACCTTTAAGATACCTACAATCTATCGATGTATGTCAGCCGTGCTTCAGCCCTTCATAGAGACAAGTGACATCCTATCATCGAAAGCATGGCAATGTATGGGATCACATCACATCACATCATCAGCCTATTAATGTTCCCACTGCTGGGACACAGGCCTCCTCTCTGTGAGAGGGAATGGGCCGTAGTCCACCACGCCAGCCCAGTGCGGGTCGGTGGATGTCACATGTCTTCGAATTTTTGGTTCTAGGATATGCCGGTTTCTTCACGATGTTTTCGTTCACCGTTTTGAGAGTAGTGGTGATGAAATAATTTACACAAAGTAAAGCGCCTGCCTGGGATCGAACCCACAACCTACAACTTGTATGTCGCGGCCGATACCACTGGGCCAACACTGCTCTCCATGTATGGGATTGACAAGCGATATCGAAAAATTACCTGATCAATTCCTTACATTTTGACATTTTGACTATTGCCTTCGTTGACATCGAATGCCACTTGTCTATAGCTTCAGGTCGTTGTCTCAATCTAAAACCATCGAGTCATTAAAATATTTTGTTTGACAATTCAAAAGTACCTACCCGTAAGGTTTATTTGAAATAAACTATTTGATTTTTATATTACCTGTTATAAATAAGTGCACGCCTTATTAATTTAATCAACCTGCCTAGCCTTTTCCCAACTATATTGGGGTCGGCTTCCAGTCTTACCGGATTCAGCTGACTACCAGTGCTTTACGTGGAGCGACGGCCTATCTGACCTCCACAACCCAGTAACTGGGTAACACGATACCCCTTGGCAAGACTGGTGTCAGATCTCAAGCTTCTGACTTCCCGTAACGACTGTCAAAGATCTTCAAATTACAGCCGGGACCAACGGCTTAACGTGCTTTCTGAGGCACGGAGGAAACTCGGTATGCTGAAAATGGTCACCCATCCACCGACCGACCTCGTCAAGCGTTGCTTAACCTTGAAGATCGACCCGTGCGGCTGTTATTATATATTTTATGATAATTATAATAGCAAAACTGTAACTGACCTGTATGTGCCTCTTCCCAATGAAATAAAACCGGGTCATCACACAGGTAAACAATGGATTATTTTATTAAAGGTCCACACCGCGGATATCGCGAGTAATGTGCATTTAACAACGAGCATTTAAACAGTTACGTGACGTTGAATCGAGCGTTATGAAGACCACATGTGAGCATGAAGTTTATTAATCGAGTACTCGGTTTTCAATACAGTATTTTATACTTTCGCAAACAAATGATACGCTGCTATCTGCTCATCACTAGTGACTATGCTGGAAATTAATGCAATCTTTACAAGCACGTGATTGCTCGTTTCCAAGTGATCGCTGGTAAATGTTTGCAGCAGTATGGGCACACCTTCATATTTACTTTGTCCGTGCTGCAAAGCCGAACACCCCGGTGTACATCTCCCGCCTACACTACACCACTAAGGCGGAGGACATTGTGGAGTACGTGTGTCAGAAGCTGAAGTACGCCCCGAGAGTGCAGCTACTGGAGTCACGCCATAATGTCAACTTCAAGGCGTTCGTGGTGCGAGTGCCAACGTGTTTTCTGCATCTCGTATTGGACGAGAACTTCTGGCCACAGGACGTGGTGTTCCGTCTCTTCCGCGGACAAGTGCCACGCGACTGCACAGTGACGTAGTGCATAGGAAGTGATACTAACATAGATTTAAGTTTTTATTTACTAACAAGTTTTGTATATAATAATATATATGTTAGTCTGTAAGGTATATATCTGTGGGCCAATGTAGCCTGAAAATAAAGGTATTTGATTTGATTTGATTTTTTGATAAACTGTGTTCAGAAGAACCACAAAATAGATAGATACAGAAGTTCGGCTCTGTAATACGAGCGAAAATGCACTCACACAGAGAAGCTTCACGTAACGATTGGCATTTGTTTGATATCGACTTCGATCAATATTGTTGGTCGAAGGAGGTCGCCGTGCGCGTCTGTGTTCCTATTTTCGCTCGTTTCATGGAATTGGCCGTCCGTACCTAACTGTGTTGTGGCAGAACTATGTATTACCTGTGAAGAAGAGAAATTGCATTGTAGTAGAAAAATATGCATTGTTTTGTAACTTACAATCATGTCTGATTTCCCCAAAGAGAGCTGGTTTGTAGTATTGGTACTAACCTATACTTTGATAATTTCTTCATAAGGAGATGGCTAGATTTATTTCTTTTAGTTTGGAGAAATGCTTGTGCATACTGCACTACCACGGGGATATAGCGCAGTTATGTGGGCCTCCAAATCACTCCACGGTGACCTCCTGTGCCGCTTATGGCGGGAACACGGGCACGCGTTACTCGTTCGTGAACCCGCCGCGGCTGTCCATCACCAGTCCCGCCTCTGGGGAGTAACCCCCATCACCGTAGCACCAGAACACATTGCACGCCGTGACCACCCCATTGACTAAAACCAGCACATAGGCGCCAGACGACCCCGTGTACCCTTGTTCCCCTGTGACGGGTCAGGTCTGTGGCCTCGTCATCTACCACTCTTCGGTAGCAGGGAATAGGGACCTACCCTGCAGTCCAACCGCGTTCGCCATCAGTCGGTAGTGACCCTGTGCAGTTCGCGGAAGGCCGCAATACCGGCACTCCTCTCCCGCCCTGGCTTCCAACCCTCAGCTGCGCTCATCATGGCCCGCCTCAGTTACAATATCGCCTTTGTTACCAAGTGGCACCGCACCTACTTGCGCTACGTCGTCGGCTTAGTCAGCAAAAGCTTGAGCTCGAGCGGTTCCTCTTCGCTTTACCGTGGGTGACCAAGCCACGGCTAATGAGCCCCCCGCCTCGACAATTCGGGAGCAAACAGGGGGGATGAAGATGGCTAGCCTACTGTACTTTAAATAGGAACAAATACATACTTTCCGCTGCTTTTAAGAAAACCCAAATGCACTAGTGCTACTTGGGGAATGAACACGAGATTCCAAGTTTTGCGACCTATGTAATACAGGCACATTCTTTTTGAACATTTCAAAACTCTAAATGGAACACCATATTGTAAGGATCGTTGCATGAATATAGAATAGTAAAAAATATAGGCATTGATAAGGGGTAGGGATCGTAAAACATCGCTCCCTTGAATAATGATTCTGATGCAACAGCCACATTGTTAATGGTAGTTTACTACAGGATGTAAGCACAACCTCAAATACTTCTTTTTGTGTGAGAATCGAGCAATTTAATGATGTTTTTTTACATTAATTTTTGCAAATGGCAGTCATGTTTGAAAAAAATCAAAATAATTATTTCAATTAAACCTTTTACATGCTTTTTTTGAGTTGTGAAAATCATGCTTTTTAAATATTACTCAGTATTTGGCTTATGAAGCTCAGATAGACAACTCGGCACTGACACACGACATGTCAGCCACTGGAACTAGGCTTCATCCGGTTACACTGGACGCCATCACAAACATTTTGAGAAAACCAAAGGTAATGATGCCTGCGTCTTAGCCCGCGTGAATAGAGTTTTATTATGCTGAGGGAGTCTCTGTACTATTCCAGTCTAAAATCTATATCTGTGCCTTTTATCCAGATCTGTTTATAAACCTTTGAAAGTTTTTTACCCGACTGCCGAAGGAGGGTAATGTGTTTATCGGTATATGTATGTATGTATGTTTGTTCCTATGTGGCGTTTTAGTGACCAAACGTGTTAGCCGATGTTGATGATTCTCACGTCAATCGATTCGTCTTAACCTTGCGAGTGTCATTGGCTACATTAAAATTGAAAATAGAAAAATAGCCGCTTTTGGCCGCCATATCGTGGGGGACCAAATTTTATTTTTCTTCCAAACCCATCGTGTACCCCACATGGGTTTGGAAGGACCAAAATAAAGGATTTTAAGAGGTGATTACAAAAATATACAACACTTTTAAGTTGAAATGTACCATATTCTAAAAAAAAAAAGATGAAAAAAAAAATACTAATAACAAAAAACCCGACTGCTTAAAAAGCGTACTAAAAAGACGGAAAAAAGAAGAAAATCATGCTGTGCAGTCGGAGGATACATCTGGTTTTGGTCAGCCAGTTTAGTGAGTGTTTAACTTAGTAGCGAATCCGATCAGGTACCACATAGGTCGCGCCCCTAAATTTTGGTCCTTCGAGCCGGATAGGCATTCACATAAACCAACAATTCAACAACCCTACCAGATCCAGACCTTCCCACGCAGTATTATCATCCCCTAAATAAGCTAAGCGACATATTCTTATATCGTTTTATAAATGGCCGTCGTTCATTCGCCCTAAGCGTCGCATTACTTCAGCGGCGATTGCCCACCGCAGATGTTCTTAATACTTATCATCTTGTCTGAGAAAATGGGGATGGCAAATGGGTACATGGATTTACAAGTATATGAGGGAATGGTGGTATGGTCATCTCCATTTGTCGGTTTTGTTGATAAATTTTAAGTTGAGTTTGCACTTATTATTTGAAGGACTAGTCTTGAAATAGGCGCATCAGCTGTTACTGTACTGAATAGATATTTACTGTTTTTCTTTCTTTACCGACTTCAAAAAAAAGTGAGTAATCAATTCGACTCGTATGTTTGTAGTATTGTTGGAATTGTACAATATTCACATAAATTACTCTTTGTGGGCTTCGAAACACGTAGGTATGCCATATTTCATAAATGTATTTATGTAGTTATGTTTGTTTGTCCACGAACTTCTCCAAAACTTCTTATCGGATCGTGATCATTCTGATGTTGGATTGAGTATCTCTCAACTTAGGGAATAGTGCAATTTTCATAAAAATCGGTCCAGCAGTTTTCAAGATATGGAGCATATAACCGAACTCCTTAGCGACCAATAGCATGAATGTGTATCTTACTATAGAGCTTGCTCATTTTTAATGATGGTGTACTAAAACTAATAAAAAAGACAGAAATAAAAACTTTTTCAAAAAACAATTAACCGACTTCAAAAGCAAAACACTAAAAAGTGCAAAATAAAATTACATGAATCTTCACCAAAAAACTACATCAAAATCAGCTCAGCAATTCCATAGCACAAACCTACATTCATTTACCATCATTAAACCAACAAGATCGTTACCAACGTATACACTTTACGCCAGTCGTGAAACAGTGTTTTTTCCTTTTAAAAATATATATTAGGGCGCATCTACACTGGCGTTTTATCGAGTGCTGGAGTCGTTATGAAATCATTACATTTTATGAGGCAAGCAAATGGACCGCTTGCTGTTCGAAGCGTATTTTAGTAGTATGGTGTGTGTACTAAGTTTTAGTGATCTGAGTGAAGGAATCTGTTTAAGTCTATGATATTTTTAATATATTTTCGAGGAGGTTTGTTTCAAAAGCGTTATTTTCTACACAGATTTTTTCCGAAACTAGAAGTACAAGTTTTCTATCAATGAAAATATTTTCGTAATATAAAAATATTTTCGTATTAAAAAAAAATGTCTTTAAAATGCCTGATGGCATATGCATGGGGCATATGGCATCAGACATTTTAAAGACATTTTTCTTTTTTTTTAATCTATGTCCCACACTGGGAATTTCTTTATGTATCGTGGGTGCCTTTACAAACATATAATCTCACATACACAATCACCCAGAGCCGGAACAACTATCTGTAGGTCATACAAATATTTGTTCCGTGCGGGAATCGAACCCGCGACACGCAGCGCAGCAGTCAATCGCTCAACCACTGCACCAACCGTGCGCCCCTATAACCTCTATCAAACATAACAAACAATTAACCAATTAATGTAGATGATTGTTGTTGAATTCTAATTAATTTAACACATTCATCCTAGCCACATATATGTTACAAAATTTATGGCTTAAAGAATTGACGCGTTGCTGTTTCGGCTGCTGCTAGCTACAACAGTGTAAGCGATGAAGTTTGCTGCAGCGTAACTCGTAGCAACAACATAAACGCGTAACAACATAAAATAACATCAACATTGTACACTTAATTCGCAATAAAATTTTGACTTTGACTTTGACTTTAGTTGATGATACCCTTTTCACTTTCTGGAGATCAGATGCATATCTAATATCATAGTTTTCTGAATGCATCAATATAAATTAATGTGTACTATATATACATTTATCTACAATATTTCATTTTATATATCACATTTAATCACAATTATCATGTTATACATTACATTATATTATTATATTTTATCTACATATTACCCACAATACTTAGAAATCCTTTATATTAATAAATATGTTAATACATGCAAAATTGTTATTCAACAAAATTATATATCCCTTAACTATTCACACCCACACACACACAAACACACACTACCACACGCAGAGATACTAAAACCTGCTCCCGCTTACTCATTCAGTACACTCACGTTCGCATCTCACATGTTGACAATCTATCTCTCCAGACTCCAGATCTTCCACAAATTACAAACTTGTAAAAAAAAATATAATGTCAGCTGTAAAATGTATGTACTTGATGTAATTTGTGGAGATAAAATAAACATTTTTACTATTATTATTATTTTTTTATTATCATCTGCCTAGACGAGACTGCATAGTCTAAGCTAGAAAGATCATGTGATCAGTGAACTAAATCGCCAAAATGGAATAGATTTAGATCATCGCAATTAAGTCATAGTTTGATTTTGTTTCGAGTGTGGTGACTCTGTTCAGACTATGACCCATTTGCTGGATTGCCCTGGCTGTCCATTCACTTGTGCATCCTGGACGACCTGTAAAATGCTTCTGACGCTGCAATAAGCGTGGCCACCTACTGGGGCTAGACAATCTAATTAGATATGCCATCGAATCGAAAAGTAGAAGAAGTTTGAATTTACATTTATACCCAAGTGTATATTGGCCAGAACTTTATAAAAACGGCAGTATATACTAAATAAATAATAAACCATCGCATTTTATTCAAAAGAAAATTGTCATGAAAACATTGCGCATACCATGAATACAGTCCATACACGTTTCTTTGCTCATAATTTTGCGGCCGAACCGTTTTGCGGCCGTTCCGGGCCGTGTGAATAAACATGAGCCGTATGCGAATCGGAAATGGAACGGACACTATCTAGTTACGGGCCGGATGAAGTGCCGTTCAGTTTTTACTTATGAGGCCGTACTGCTAAGTGATTCTGGCCTGGAGGTTACTTTTCTTTGGGCAGGACCGTAGGATTTGACCTTGACATTTTGTAATTCTTTTTTTTATGAGATTGGTTTGCTCTTAAGAAAAAAATATGGCCAAGTGCGAGTCGGACTCGTGCACTGAGGGTTCCGTACAAACAGCTACATTCACCAAAATAATTAAATAACATTACTGAAGTTTATAAACTATCAGGGCACCGAACATTGCTCTAACGATAAGATAAACAAATTGAGGGACAAAATTAATTTTGCCGTTGGAAAACTGTAGTCCCCATACATTGACACAAGTTGTGGTCAATAGCCAACCAACTGCAAATAAGTTAATAATCTTTTTTTATGTAGGTACAAGTTTACGGTTTTCGGTTTTTTTTCCTTTACTTGGGCTATTAGACATTGCTTCTTGCCAAATTTCATGATTCTAGGTCAACGGGAAGTACTCGGTGGATTTTGATTCCCTTGCGAGTGTAAAATATGCGTCTTTAATGACTGTATCTCTTAATTGCGTTGATCTAGAAGTTTGAATTTTTCATAGCTGCAAGGGGTTGCAAACTTGTGCATACGATATTAATTTCAACCCAATAACTCTACGCGTTCCCGAAATAAAGGGTCTTGACAGACAGACGGACAAACAAACAGACAGACGAACGACTTAGTGATACTATAATGGTTCGGTTTTTTTACATTTGTGGTACGGAACCCTAAACACAAAGTAGTGATGACTCTGGATTTTTTTAAAGAAGATAATAGTAAATAGTAAAAAAATATTCATTAATAATCCTTTTTTAAAACAAGCTTTTTTCGTATTCTTCTCAGCAAACCCTTTCATTTGATACCCATATCATGGCAGTGCACGAAAAATAACTAGTCCGCCATCTTGGGCCGTCCGCTATATTGGATTTGGAATGACGTCACTTAGCTAACCATGCATTGTCATCCAAACGTATATATATCAGTGGCGGATAACTGCTATAAAATTCGGTTGCAAGGTTTGCCCGAACACACTTACATACATACATTGCAAGTTAAATAGAAGCTTGTAATAAATTATTTCAGATACCCAAAAGTTTAAAAATAAAATAGAGTCCTAAAAACACTGGACTTGATTTTGTTATCGAAACTAAAAACGGAAGCAAAGCATCACCATTAAATTTCACCAATATACCTATGAGAAATACCTACATCTCAGTATCAACATTATGTCATCCATTATATATCAGAAAGCTTCCAAGTCAGAATAACAAGCCAAAACAGTGCCAAGACCGATACCAAATACATCACAAAACATATCTGTGAATATGTAATGCGGTATCTGTAGCGCTACCAGTATTTAGAGACCGGTACCGGTACTCGGACACAGACGGCGAGGTTTTGTCTTGTCTTGTAAGGCTAGACGAGTAATGTCAACTGATAGAGGGTTTTTGCAAGACGGTATTTAGTGGATTTGGTTTTTAAGGTTTTGTAGCTTAAAGGATGGAACATACGCACCAAACGTTTTGGGAATACTTTTATTATGCATAGAACAAAGGAGTGGCATTTCCTGCCGGAGGCTGTATTTCCTGGTAGCTACAACCTGGGAGTCTTCAAGTCAAGAGTGAATAGGTTTCTTCTAGGCAAGCATGCTTCATCGTCGACCACATCATCGCTTACCATCAAGTGAGATAGTGATCAAGCGCAAGCCTATAAATAATAAAAATAAATAAAACATAGTATAACAGTAAAAAGTAATATAATAAAAAAGAAGCCCCTTATTTACCTCGCACAATTACACGTTGTTACTAATGATTGTAATGACGTGTAAACAATATTTAAAACTTACAATGACATTGACAGGTTAACAATGAATCCCAAACTAGTGACAGCCTATGACTTGATGACCCAGACGTAGACGTAAAACAGAAAGAATTTAAAGGGTCCTGTTGCGCAAAGTGGCGATTTATGACAATGTCTATAAACAAAATTCATAGAGAGGAACGAGACTTGTTATAATGAAATTAAAGGGGCCTCCAGGGGGGTTGGATGTCTTATTCCCGCGGCTTCGCTCCCGTAACCCATTCTACAACAGGTTCTGTGCGTTTTATCGCGATAAAAAGAAGCGTATACAAACATATATAACACTCGCAAAATTTGAACTTTGTATCAAGAAAAAATTAATTGACATCGAATCTGGACTTATAGAGATAACAATTACAAAAAAAAATATTGGAATAATGTTACGGAATGCGATTTTGCTTATGGTATGGCGACCGTTAGCCAAGATAAATAAAAAAATGGTGTGAAAGTACTCGTGAATACAAACAACTTTTACAATGGCATTCATTCTGAAAAATATACAAAAAAAATGCTGTTTCGTGCATAAATAAAATTAATATGTGAAACAGATGGGAGTAGGTAGTGGTGACAGTGCTAGATTTTGTTATTACATACATACATAGACTCACATCTATTTTCCATGAGTGTAGGCAGAAACTTCAAAACATCACCTGCCACAATCCTTTCGTACTCCTTTTATTAAAGACTTGTTCCTAGAATAAAAGAGATTCATATTCACAAAGTACTACCAACCTGAGAAAGGTTGCCACGGTAATCAGAACTAATTCTGCCTGTAAAATTGGCATCTCTTTGCCATGAAAACTCCTTAAACAAAATGAGAATGTTATATTGAATGCTTTAATTAAAGGATTATTGGAAACACATCACAATATCCGGTCTGCCAATTAAATTAATAAATTTTTAACCCTTTAATAACTACATAATCAGAAAAAAAAAACTATCTTTCAGTCTAAGCAACGTATTTCTTCTAAATTATCTATAGATGCCGAGATAAATTAATTAAAAATGCCATTAAGTTTCCTTTCTGTTACGTTTACACAGCTAAATCGTAATTAAGCCATAAACCAGCGAATCTAAAAAGTGACAAAGGGTTTATAACTTAAATTTAAATTTTTGGCCTTAAGTCAAAATATGATTTTGTCAGATAGTGAACCTCTAAATAAAGGACGGCAGCTTTCCTTAAATTATTTAATGACATAACATCACGCCAGTTTTCCTCGAATGGTTGCGCAGAGGTGCACCTTATAGTACACGAGTTATGTTTAAGTCGACGATCTAATTCCACCTAGCCCGTTTTATCATTGGTCTACCAGACCTAAAGCGATGCGCCACCGGTACATGGTGGACATCCCATCCACGCAGAATACGTTCTGGGAACACTTTTATTATGGAAGGAGTGGAATTCCTCGTGGTCGATCTTCATGGTTAAGCAACCTCGGCAAGCGTTGCTTAACCATGAAGATCGACCACGAGCTCTTCAAGAGACAGCAAAAAAATGTCCCATGTAGTGAAGGTTTAGTCTATTGTCATCAACCAGGCACAAATCCAGTCTCCGGGCTGCTACTGAAAAATTTCAGATAGAAAACTTTTGCCCGACCCAGGAATCGATTCCAAGACCTATTACTCAGCAGTATCGACCAGAAGTCCCAAAAAAGTAACATTCTATCAACAAAGGCGTCGCGATAGCAATTGAAATAAATAATAGTTTAAAGAAGACTAGAAAAACACGCTTTAATAGAAAACCAAACACAAAAGGAGAAAATAATTTTCAGTGAATTTTAATTATGAACAGTGTGATAAACAAAAAGTAAAATATATTATAAAAAGCGTGGGGTTTTAAGATATTTTTAAAATGACTCTACTTTTACCAATATAAGTCAATAAAATATTATAACAATTGACATCAAGCACTCCACGCTTTTTTACATTTTTTTTTGTTCATCACACTGTTCTTCATAAAAAATTATTGAAAATTATTTTAGTTTTTTTTTTTAACTGTTATTTATTTTTTACTTTTAAGTTCAATCTCTAATCCTGAATATATTGGTAAGTATAATGAGACAAACTATTTAAATTATTGCATTGTCATCGGTCCTTGATAAGTGTGCAAATTTTCAAATTATTCCGACGTTTTGAAGGAGATGAAAGTCATGTTCAAAGATTCCGTTACATTGTTACATAGATACATATATACCAAGCTAATAAACACGTATTGAAAATGTCATAAATGTATGGAAATGACAGCTATCGAAATGTCACGTGATCAATCCCTTACGGCATTTCAGCCATTGTCATCGCTGGCATCGAATGAAACTTTTCTAGGGCCTCAGTGGATCAAAGAGGCAGTACTTAAGTAAAGCTTCCTTGAAAACTCCTTAGACATAAAAAAGCTCCTTAGACACAAAAAAATACTACCGACTTTGAAAATAACTTTATTTTTGGAAGTCAGTGTCGACACCGACTTCCAAAATAAAGTTATTTTTCACTTTATAGTTTTTTTATTAGGAAGTCGGTAGTATTTTTTATGTAAAAATGTTTTTTTTGTTTTCACTTTTTAGTTGTACCTATTAAGCAACACACATACTATATTACAATATATAAAATTCTCGTGTCACAGTTTTCGTTGCCATACTCCTCCGAAACGGCTTGACCGATTTTGATGAAATTTTTTGTGCTTATCCGGTATCTATGAGAATCGGCCAACATATATTTTTCATACCCCTAGGGTAGGGTAGGGTAGGATAGGGTAGGTAGGGTAGGGTAGGGTAGGGTAGGGTAGGGTAGGGTAGGTAGGGTAGGGTAGGGTAGGTAGGGTAGGGTAGGGTAGGGTAGGGTAGGGTAGGTAGGGTAGGGTAGGGTAGGGTAGGTAGGGTAGGGTAGGGAGGGTAGGTAGGGTAGGGTAGGGTAGGGTAGGATAGGTAGGGTAGGTAGGGTAGGGTAGGTAGTGTAGGTAGGTAAGTAGCCAATTGACGGGAGCGAAGCACCGGGGGTCAGCTAGTATTACAATAAACTTGAGGACGATGCAACCAGAATAACACTACATACTATACATCGTATAGGTATAAATTATTAAAAGATTTAACAGGTAAATTCATTTCAGTTGATAAATAAATAGGAACATGGTTCTCAAATACTTACAAGTATTGCAATCATAGGTAAAATACCTAATTCAACAAAAACGGAAACTGTTCCATTGTTGACAATTTCTTAAACAAAAAAACGGTATCTTTGGTACCTATTGTTTTCCATGTTTCGACACCGACTTCGGAAAAGAAAGTTATTTTTCACTTTTGTAATGCTTTTTTTTGAAGGCGGTTTGTTTATTTTTTGTTAAAAAGCTTTTTCAATATTTTTAAAGTTTTTTTATTTTAATTTTTTAGTTGTAACTATCTAATAGGCAAGTTGTTTAGTAAGGTACATATAACGCCAGAATAGATTACCCGAATATCATGAATTTTGAACATAACCGTTGAAATGAGAGATCTGCGTACCCCTTAAGAGCGTACTGGCGTGATGTTACGTTATGAACTGGTATAAACAATAAACAGACATGCGATTGCAGCAATCCCGAGAGATTTTCCGTCATTTATTGAAGAGTTCTGTTGTATATCTTCGAAGATATTCATCAGATCTTCACCAAATTAAAATGCGACCAATTTCGGAACATATTATAAAAAAAAAAAAGAATTTTCAAAATCGGTCCACAATTTTCGGAGACATCGGCGAACAAAAAAAAAAAACATAGGTACATAATGTCGAACATAGAACCTCCTCCTTTTTGGGAAGTCAGTTAAAAATGAGGATGTGTAATGAATGCTTCAACTGAAGGATTATATTAAACACACGACAATTTCCGTTCCTGAAATTACTTCATGTTTAATTTATTAACAAATTGGCAAGAGACGTATTAAGTAACTTTCAAGAGCACTTTATTGAAGACGTGTTATACAGATAAAGTTTAGTCGTGAGTTAAAATGTATGTGCTTGGCGTTAAATTGTATTTTTGTTGCTGAGTTACTAGTTAGAAATTATCCGAACAAATATCTTCAAACATAATATACTACAATATATGGGGAAATTTATGAGAAAAAGTACTTTTGAACTTTGTCTTTATTGTATTCAATTATCCGTTCTTATTTACAAGCTTTTATTTAACTTTCAATGTATGTATGTAAGTGTGTTCGGGTCAAATCTTGGAACTGAATTTTTAAGCAGTTATCCTCCACTGATGAAGATGAAATTTTGCATACAAATTAAGTTTGGATGACAATGCATGGTTAGCTAAAGTGACTTCATTCTAAATCCATTATGTCAGAAGGGCCAAGATGGTGGACTGGTTATTTTTTGTGCACTGCCATGATATGGGTATCAAATGAAAGGGTTTACTGAGAAGAATACGAAAAGTTAAGATTTATTAAAGAACAAAATATTTTCTTTAACTATGCTGACCACAGACATAAATCTAAATAGATAACGCAAGTCCCTCCATCCTTATAAAAACCAAGCGTGCCACTTTTCCACACAAAAACACTTAAAAACAAATTTACTTACCAATGAAAGAAAACATTTCCGATGCCTCGGCCAACTTTTTCTATACATTCTTTACAGCTCAATATGGCATTAAAGGCATTTTTTCTAGATTTCGGTGGATTTCCGGTGCCGATAATGCTAAATGAAAAGCTCAGATTACGACCATTTGTCGTAACTTTAGCCCGTTTTTTGGCACGCGAAGTACATACAAGCGCGTCATCTAGTTAGATTTATGTCTGTTATGCTGACCTTTTAGAAAATATGCATAGAGGTAACTTGAATTTGGACCAAAAAGTCGCAGTCTTAGATCTTCAATAAGGATCGAGTAAGCATGGTGATCGATGCTATTTTTCTTCTCTGTATGAGAAGAGGCTTTTGCAATGGTAGTTTAAGTATATTCGTGTACTTAGTTTATTTGTTTGAGTATCTATTGCATGTTTTTATATTATATATGTATATATAATATTTAAAAAACCTACCTTAGGTTTCGTGATTTACTTTCAATATTGCGCCTACCACTATGTGTCTCTGCATCACCCAAAGGTCGACTGGTGGAAAATGCATAAGGCATTAAGCCCGGCTCTGTACGTTTGTATGCATGAAGTATTATATAAATGAATGATAGGAATTTCTCAGCCTGGAATTTGGATGAATCGTACCCGGTAGTTTGTAATAGACTTGCATTTTATTACATGGGACCCAAGAATATGTAGCGAAATATGTTTTAGGTAGGTACTAAAACTCTGCCGACCTCTCTGGAAAAAACAGGTGTGATGTTATATTTAAACTTAAACATACACCCAAAATGAGTCACTATACAATTCCGATACTCAAATATTAAAGGCAGGACCTTTCACAGTTGAAATCAGTACTTATTTAACCTACATACTGCGTTAATGACGCCTGACGGGTAACGAAGTGGTACAATTATATTCAAAGTTAGAAATTTGAATATCGTTTCGGTGTACTGGTATCGGTTACATGTAGTCAGCGAGCGTGGTGATTGAACTGGGTCAATTTAATTTTAGAATCTCTCTAATATTACAGAGGCGAAAGTTTGTGAGTGTGTGTGTGTTTCTATGTTTGTTACTTCTTCAAGCTCAAGCCACTGGACGGATCTGGATGAAATTCGGCATAGAGAATTCGAATTTTAAATACTTTTTTACTAGAATTTAGCCACGTCAACAGCGTTGTCATTTGCCTCACAAAGGCCTTTTACGGTGCAGGTGTTGTTACACAGAGAGCACGACAAAATGTGAGGCATTGTTTGGGACGTGACTCCGCAATCGCACTGTGGGTCATTGGAGTACCCCTATCTAACAAGGTTGTGCCTGAAGCGACCCACCTGGCTTCGTAGTCGGTTTAGAGATTTCCAGGCAGGCCAAGGCAGTTGGTGGCCCGCAGGGAGGTTTTCTGCAGGCTCAATATAGTCAGCTGGAGATAGATTATAGTCTGAAACAGCACATGCGGTACTTTTTATCCCGGGAATATGTTCCCTTGAGTAAATTTTTGACATTTACGCGGGCGAAGCCGCTGGCAGAAGCTAGTTCATATTAAGACCCGTTTATTTTTAACCAGGATGTGCAAAAGAAGTATTGTTAGTCAAACATCTCGTTTGCCTAGTCTTATCTCAACTATGTATGTTGGTTATTGGGGTCCGTTTTGAATCTCACCGGATGCAAATGAATACAATATACGAGTAGTAAGAAGGTAAATAAAATACTACAGAATTTCCCATGAAAATGAATAAAGCGCACTTTTTCAACTCGCGCACTGTATTCGACGCCCCCATGATTTTTGCCCGACTGCCGAAAGAGGATAATGTGTTAATCAGTCTACATATGTATGTTTGTTCCTATGTGGCGTTTTAGAGTTATTTTTACGTCAATCTTTTCGGCGTAACCTTGCAAGTGTTATTGGCTACATTAAAATTTTAAAATAGAAAAATGGCGGCTTTTTGATTTCAGTTTGAGTGTGCGATGGAATTGCATGATTTAATTCCACCCAGCCCGTTCCAACATCGGACAACCAGACGCACGGCGATGCGTCATCGGTACATGGTGGACATCCCACCCATACAAACAAAACGTTTAGGGGACACTTTTATTATACGTACAGCTAAGGAGTGGAATTCCCTGCCGGAGTCTGTGTTTCCCGATAGCTACAATCTAGGGGTCTTTAAGTCAAGAGTGAATGTGTTTTTTCAAGGCAAGCGTGCTTCACCGTCGACCACATCAACGCTTACCATCACGTGAGATAGTGGTCAAGCGCGAGCCTATAGATAATAAAAAAGAAAGACCAATTTTTTTTTTCTTCCTTACCCATCATGTGGGTATCAAAATGAACGGATTTAAGAGGTGATTTCAAAAATGTTTAAATGCAAATAATTTGAAAAAGAAATGTTAACTCTAAAGTTGTAAATAAAAAAGTAAATTAAAAAAAAATACCATACTGCTTAAGAAGCGAACTAAAAAAACGTAAACAAGAAGGGAAATCATGCTGTGTAGTCGGAGGATGCATCTGGTTTTGGTCAGCCAGCTCGCGAATACATATCCTCCGACTGCACAGCATGATTTTCTTCTTGTTTACTTATTTTTAGTTCGCTTCTTAATCAGTCGGGTTCTTTGATATTTTTATCTTTATCTTACGCCTACGATCTGTACGTAATTAAAAAAAAAAATAAAAAAAAAAAAAAAAAAAAAAAAAAATAAAAAAAAAAAAAAAAAAAAAAATAAAAAAAAAAAAAAAAATTAATAAAAAAAAAAAAAAAAAAAAAAAAAAAAAAAAAAAAAATAAAAAATAAAAAATTAATAAAAAATTTATTTTTTTTTTTTGTTTTTTTTATGTTTGTACTAGCGTGTCTACTGCTATTACACTCGTGTTTTGTTATTTCAATAGTTCTTTCGTTTCGATGATAATAAACTAGATCTCGATGTTTTCTTTTTAACTTGGCAGAACCACCGAACTTTACTTTCTCTTCTAACCAATTTGTACGCCACGACATGCGGCTGAACATGTTAGAACTTTGCTGTATCCCATTATTACCTTGCATGCAATATTTCATGTACACCATGTTTCAACAAATAAAATTTACTTACTTACTTACTTACTTTAGTCTGCTCAAATTTATTGCCATTACAAAAAAAATCTTACTTGCCTTCATTTACCTACATGTGATTTCTTTAGGTTGTCTCTGACAGCACAATTGTGCCTACTCCCGTAGACAGATTCACTTACTGGCTAACCGGATGCTGATCAATACTTGTATTTTACATTATTTGTAAGTATGTGAGAACCATGTTCCTATTTATCAAATGAATTAATTCAACTGTTAGTACTTGTAATACTTTATATCTAAATGTACGTGAATTAATGTATGTATGTAAATATTGTAAAACACTTTTTTTTTAAAGAGTAATGTACCTAGTAATGTAGTAAAATTTAAAAGAGTTCTTATCCGTTCTTCTCTATAACAAGCTACTTTTTTGAATGGACGGTAGTATCAATTATTATTACTTTTAAATTTAAATTGACGTTCAAAAGTAGCGGTTAATGACCTAATTGAATTAAAGAGTTTGACTTTGGAGGCGACTGTCTATCTGTCTATCAACGGCTACATCCCGGTATACCTAAGATATCCCGTTTCTTCTTAATGGCCAATTTATATTTTTGCATTTGTGCGTCCAACTTAATGTCTTTCTAGTGGTTACTTGTGACCAATGAATTGGATAGTCTTAATGATGTTTTTTTTTTAAGTCCAACCAAGTGCCCTCTTGTAGATATTATTTTACTTGGGATCAGCACAACACGTTTAGGTATTCCGTTCCCTCTTGTCAACCATCATGCTAATAATGACTCTCTTTCCTCCAATATCATTCCTCACACAATCAAATACATCACAAACATATTTTTTTTATTTAACCTATATTGCCCCACTGCTGTAAGATTGGAAGACGTCCCCAATATAGTTGGGAAAAGGCTAGACAGATTGATTTTTTTTGTCCCACTGCTGCGCAAGGATCCCAAACCTTCCAATCTTCGTCTTCTACATAGTTACATAATGTAGCATTTTTTTCAACTCTGATAATGATTAAATTATATTACATTACGTAATGTTTACGTAATTTACGATACCATCAATTCCTCTTTTCAACTTCCTCAATAACATAACTCACCAAATTCTTCAAGTTCATTCAAAATATTTAAGCTTTTCTTACAAATGTGTTGGCTCACGCCGCAGCCGTTCAATCGGCGCCGCAAAGAGAACTGCGTCGATACCTTTCCGATTGAGATAACATTACCAACGGAGATACGAACTTGTACTGCGTCGAGGTTGTTGGGAGATTCCGTTACAGGTTTAAAATCTCAAGGAGAAGCTGTCCTTAGAGGTACTTAAAACCAATGTTTCCATATTGGTGCAAAAAAAAGGAAGAAAATAAATTCATTTACTACAAAATAGAGGCACATACAAATTTTCTGGACAATAAAAATAAATAAAAAATAAAACAAAAACATGAATGAAAGTTTGTCTCATGGCTGCGCTCAATAGGTCCACTCCAGCAAAATGCTAGATAACTAGTAATTAAATACTTGTCTGACGCTAGTGTTCAACTGAACATTACGTTGCGTGTACGCCGTACGGATAAAACCAACAAAAGCATGAGCAAAAAAATTGTCCACATCGATGTCCATGGGCAAAGTATAAATAAACATATATATCGTGGAAATACACAGTCGAATTGAGAACCTAAGTCTTTTTGAAGTCGGTTGAATACAGCGGTGACTAAAAAAAACAGCAAGATAATGGAACTCGAATTTTGGTGAATTGATTTAAGTGTGACTTTCGATAAGAATTGATATTAGTTAATGCGTTCCTTGCAAACCAAAATAAAAAGCGTTATTATAGAGCGAAAGAAATATTATTTATTTGCCATAAAACGACATACAAACATTAGAAGAACAGTGGTAGTTAAATAAAAAATGCTGTCCCTCATTATGAGAACCTCGTGAAGGCTGAGAGAGATAAGAAAAGCAAGTATCTTGATCTGGCTCGTGAGATTCTCGAAATGTGGGATGTGAATGCAGCAGTCATTGTGCCGATAGTTGTGACGGTCAATGGCTTTCTAGCCAAGAGCCCCGATGAACATCTGAGGAGACTCGGCGCGTATAGTCAGGAGGTTTCTCTCTCAGGAGCCCTGACCACCGGTAGCTTGGACTATTTTTTTTTTTCTTTTTTTTAATAATATTTAAAAATGTAAAAGTGTACAAAAGTGTAAAATGTATACATAATAAATAAATGGAATAATAATAATAAATTATATGTACAATTTTTTCTTATTGATGTTGATAAAATAACATGGTAATGGTTTTGCCCATTCGGATACGAAAAACTTGACGGTAAATTTTGGATTAACTGAAGTCAATCTTTACCAGTCATTTTTATTAATTTATGAATCAATGTTCAACACTTAGTCAAACGTGACAAAATCCACAACAACAGTCTAGATTAGTGCCAGTAATTGCCACATGATCCTTTACCAGTTTAATTGACTAGGAAATCGTGACAAAGCACTAATTATGTCTTTGTTTGGCATAGATACCTACATTACCTACCAGTGGTTCAGAATAGATCGCAGTAGTGCTGTAGTAGGTACTATATAAATGATAAGATAGTGCCATAGTCTTGCTACATATCCTTTGTTGTTCGGGAGTAAATAGGCAATATCTTCATCATTTCAGTCTAAGGACGTCGATTGCTGGACACAAAAAAATATAGTTATAGTTTCGAAAATTGACAAGATGTTAGGTAGTCTGATGGTTATAAATTTTAATTTTATAGTGTAAGATATTTTCGGTATCATTTAATGCCATTTTTTTACATAATTAAGTTGTTTCTGAATGTTTGTTCAATATTTTTGCATATGTGGTGCTTACCTGTAAAAAATTGTGACACTCAACTAGTTTTAAATGAATGATTACTGTAACATTCTTAGTGTTAACAATTGTTGGTGAGCCTAATAAATAAATAAACCGCCCCCAAACATCAACATATTGGTTAGTATTTGATGTGGCGGATCCAGCATTAAGTCCGCCACTGTGCTTTTGTGCATGAAGTTATAAATAAATAAATATTGCGCTCTCCCTATATTTTATTTTTTTCATAATCTGTTGTCTCGCCACTATATCACCTGACGGCGATGCTGTGGTCGACGGTGAAGCATGCTTGCCTAGAAAAAATCTATTCACTTTTGACTTAAATATCCCTAGATTGTAATCGGGAAACACAGTCTGCGGCAAGAAATTCCACTCCTTAGCTGTGTGCATTATAAAAGCGTCCTTAAAATGTTTTGTGCGTATGGGTGGGATGTCCTCCATGTACCGATGAGGCATCGTCATACGTCTGGTAATCCAATGTTGGAATTGATAAAAATTTGGGAATAATAAAGAGTGGCATATGAGTTGCTAGATATCCGTTGTAGATATTGGGTAGCTAATCTGCAGTCTCTGATCGTAGGTGGTCTTCTTTGCCTCTTCATTATCATCATATTTTGCCCTTATCCTATTTATGCAATTCAATTCAAAAAAGCTATCGAAGATTATGCTATTTTTGATGTTGGCCAAAACATATATTAATATATTTCTAGTGATTCAAGTGTTGCATCGCCAAAAGTTCTGAAAATAGCCCAATGCACCTGGTTTGTTAATGCACTGTGTTGTACATTCAGCGAGAGACGCTCTCCGGTACGAAAAATTACCTCGAAAGTCACTCTGCGCGACCAAAAAATTAGCTATTCATAAATTCTCAAAGACAAAGGTTACATGACTTATTTATGCGTCGTCGTGTGCATATTGACGTACTTTCAGAAATTTTCACACGAAAATACAAAGAAAAGAATACAGCAATTTGTTATGGTAGTAGTAAGTACTTCATCTGAAGAGCTTCTTCACAAAGAACTCAACTCCCACCAGAAAATGTAGACCAAAGATATCCACGTAAAATGAAATTCTAAAAGCACTCAATAAAACCGAGTTTGCATAATACCGAATTCAAACGAGCGAATTAAACTTTCTACACTAAAAAAGTCGTCGTGCGACTACATACTATGGAGCGACTAGCCAAATTAAAAGTCTGTGTGTCCCGGCACTTACAAATTGTTCTAACCTCCATATTGGCAGGATCTTTTCCTGGAAAACGGTAGAGGGAAAACAAACCCAGTACGCTAAAAAATAAGTCTGAAGTTTCATTACACGGGTTGTAAAAATAAATTTGCATCAATGTGTCTGGAAAGGAATGGGATACGTCTGTGGTTCTCCTTTCTTAGATTTCCGTGTTGAAATTTTACCAAGGTAAGCTTGCTACGGTTAATTCCGGTTACGGTGCGTACAGGAGGATTTAATTCCAAGTTAGGTGGTGATTTCCTAGGGTGAAATAACGAAGGGATTTCATAATTGCCGAGACACAGGTCTGGTTTTCTGTGTTTTTTTGTAGAGTTGTTACAGTTGGATGAAGATTGTGGTGTGTTTGTGCTGTGTAAGAATGTTTTATGGGGTTTCTGCATTTAGAAGTGAATGGATATATGTGATGATAAACCGAGTAATCGACACCAATAGCCCTTTTTAGAGAATATTCGACTCGGGCCGTATGATGAAAAAGAAATAAACTGACATATCTATACAAATAAAAAAAAATTATCTTAACCCTTAATGAATGAATAGTAGTGTGTAACTTGCTTAGCTTAGTAATTTTTTTATTTGAAACGTTTGTTGCTAATAGAGTCTTGATAATACATTGCGCATTTTTAAAATACATACATAAACTCACGCCTTTTCTCATGGGGGTAGACAGAAACAACAGAACGCCACCTGCTACGATCCTTACATACTTCTTTTTCTTCACTCACGTTCATACATCTAGTCATACACGCCGGTTATGAGTACTGCGCTCCTGGCCTTTCTGAAGAACATCACCAATGGTCTATGTATGACTTTCTAGGGCGTCCCGTCCCGGGCTTTCCATTTACATCTGTCTTCTAGATTTGTTTATCGTCTTTCATCCATCCTCTCAACATGGCAAAACCATCTTAGCATTATATTTTAATTTTTTGTCACTATATCTTCTTTTAAACCAGAACGTTGTCTTATTACATAATTCCTCAATCTATCATTCAAAGTTACACTACACATACTTCGCAAGGAACGCATTTATACTGTATTAATCCTAATTTCATGTCTTTTTTGCCATACCCAACCTTCACTACCATACATAAGAATAGAATAGAATATACTTTATTGTACACCAAAAAATAAAGTTACACATCTCTTTTACAATAATACTTATAACTACGGGTACAAAGGCGGCCTTATCGCTGACAGCGATATCTACCAGACAACCCTTGGATGGACATAATTATCTAAGAATAAAACAGGGGGTAGTTTGTGGTGTAATGCTACATTAAAATATAAATAAATAAATATATTACTATATTAAATACTATACTACATAAGCTCATATATAAATATACATAAATAATATTACTTGTCACATACATTCATAGATAGAAAAAAAAAATGAAAAAGGATTGAATAATAATGGACTAAATTAGATCTAAATAGATAAGTGCAGGCACCAGCACGCTGCTGTTGTGAACAGTGAGTTTAGCCTGTTTAGACATTGACTGGCTGGTCACAACCGCATGTAGAACACCATAGAGATTTAAGTGCACGTACCAAGCGCCAGTCCACACCGTAACCCCCTGTTTTTATTTAACAATTGGTAATATATATATTTAGTAAGACATACTTCAAAAATCACATAATTTAGAACGTAATACTTATAATGGGCATACGACCAAGTAGTGGGACCGTTAACGAGGTAAAAGAAGTGTGTAAGGATCGTAATAGACGACGTTCTGTAGTTCCTGCTTAACCCCAAGGGATTCAAGGCGTGAGTTTATCTATGATTTAACATGGATTTTCAGGTTAATCAAGCGAATATTCCCAATATCCTGTTTCCTTGTATACTAGCGATCGCATCCCATGTTGTGTATCCCCCTGATAACATGTGAGCCGCAGAACTCTCATGGGGATCCATGAGGTAATTCTATCTTAGATTGAAAACCGCAAGGTTTAATACTACACGCTGAAATAGAGATATCTTTTACACTGAAATCGCATTTCCCTGTTATGTTTAAATATGCAATGTGAAACGAAATAATTGTAAGTTTTGAAAGATATAACGTGTTGAATTGTTAAATAGATAAGTTGAACATAGAGTTATTTATTGCATTTAGATTTCTGGATAAATTACAGGGTTTGATTATTTTTGTGAGAGGGTGAAAGTACTGAATTAAAAAAAAAATATTTTTGGTAGCTACGTTGCTTAGATCATGATTCGGCTGGCTATTTTGCAAGTCATAAATCATCTTGCATTTTTGTATGAATTTAGAGCAGTGGTGGCCCAGTGGTAACGGCCCCGACTTACGTGAGTTCGAACTCAGGCAGGTGCTTTACTTTGTGGAAATTATTTCATCACCACTGCTCTTAAATCGGGCAGGAAAACTACCTATGAGATGGCAAAAGTGCATAAATAGCAATGGTACATAATTTGATTAAATAAATATATTATATTTTAAAAAAAACGACTTTATGTTCCCCCCTTACAAAATTTCATATGGTATATGTAACGACCTAATATTAGTATTTGTTAGTCAAATATATATAAAAATAAACATTATCACCAAACGTCAAGTTCATAGGTCAATGGGAAGTTAAAAAAAAACTCGCTGACTGGTGGCTTCTCAATCCTTTATTTTCTAAAACAAACAAATACAGTATTTATTAAATATTCGAGTTCTAAACAATGATAACCCCGCGATGCGATAGGTCAATTGGGCTCCGTTTATTTATTTATTTAAACTTCATGTACAATAGTGGTACATAGGTGGACTTATTGCAACAAGGCATTCTCTACCAGTCAAATTTTGGGTTAAAAAAGACAACGTTGTCAAGCGGGTACAAAATAATATCTAAAAATAACAACTTTTATACGAAAATACATAAACGTACATACATATTTATAAAACACATATACAAATAAAATAGACTAATAAATACCAATAAAAAAAAAACGAATAACCTATTAATAATTATTATGACTAGACTTCTGCCTCTAGATGAGAGCTATTATGTCTGACTCAAATAGTGGTCACGAACCTTACTTTTAAAAGTGAATTTGCTTTCAGCCTTTCGTTTGGACCCTTCGGGTATGGAACCCTAAAAATGAAAACCTGGGGCTACTGATCCTACTATTTAATATTTATTTATACTTATTAAATCTATATCTGAGAAAAAGGCCATACGGTCAGACAACAAAGTCACATTAAGTTTGAGCATATATTTCGGGTTTTCCAAAAATATAATCTTTAGACTAAGTATTAATACTCTAAGTAGGTACCTAACAGCTTAGGCGTCATTTTGGTGTAATTACTCCAAAATCCTGGTTCAGACAGATTATGTGGTCACAGTACAAACTAGACGCAACACATTCGTTCGTTGCTGTAACCACAAATGTTACACTATTACGAGTTGTAACACTCAAATCTTTAATACTGAATTTGTAATTGGGAAACAGATGGCGAACAAAGGTATTTGGTTACAGGTATTCGTAATAGTATGAGATCCCACTGTAAAAATCTGCAGGTAAATTTTATACTGATGAAACTGGTTTTTATGAACGATTCTTGATTGTAGAATTGATTAATGCAAAAAGAAGTGCTTGGCCGCATCTGGCCGCAAACAGTTTCCTATTTGTTTTTTTTTTTTTAATTTGCCCTACACTAAGAATTTCTCCAGTATTGTGGGTGTGTATGGAATATCACCTAGCCCTTGGCTAGCTGCTATTTATATGTTGCCAGGTTTAGCAGATACCCGGTTAGCCACAGATTGCGGCTAACTGAGAGCTGGCAACCTTATATTTTCCTATTTTCTTATTGTGATTCACTTGAAAGTCTTATTATATATTTACAGGCTATGAAACTTAAATTTCAATGTATGTAATTAAAAGAAAAAGAAAAAAGAAAGAAAAAGTGTTTATTTGTGACCCGCACAGGAGTTACGAGTTAAGCAAAATCACAAATAAAAAACAATAATAAAAAAAGCTCCGACCGAAACCAAAAAGGCTCCTATCTAAGCATGTGCAGCGATATCTAAGGTAATTGCTGCTATACTTTCAAGTATCATTCGTGAAAATAAAGTTTAATAAAAAACAAATATACCTGTAGATTTCTGCAGTGGGTTCTTAGGCTATAACGAAATTAGGCTATTCATAATTTCTCTGTTCGAGTTATAAATTCGTAAATTATTCTGTTTTAAAGATGGCGGCATATTTTTGGAAGGGATGAGTTATTTTAGAGTGCTTGCGTCGACATAACATGAATTATTTTAGGCTTGAGAGACGATTTTGTTGGGCTGATATACCAGATTTGCTTGTAAAATAGCTCTGAGTAGTTTTTTGTTTGTTTGGCAAGAAATTGAAGATAAAACATTACTAACTAGCGAAACTCCTTAGACGTGACGACACCATCTTTTTTTAAGTATTATCAGGTTCACGGTCCAAATAGTAAAACAATAGTAACCATAAATGGAGGGAAACAGAACTATCATGTTTGACAACTATGTCTCCTGATGGTAAGCGATGATGTTGTCGGTAATTACAAAAAAAAAAACTCATAGTGTCTCCTTTTTCAGCGGACATTGGACCCTATTTCAGCTGAAGTTGCTTTTTCTTATGAGTTTAGAAAAATAAAATTAATATTGTACGTCATTAGTTTTCGATGCCAGCCCAACCTGTCTTTGAAGTTTCTCTAACTTATTTTATTTGAGCGGTTTTATTTTGATGATATTGATGTGCTAAGTTAGTGATACAAATATCTTTAAAAAATCTTCTTTTAAGTTATCCATATGCTGTTTTACCCATGTGTTACTAATCTAGACCAAGCTGCATTTAGTCAGAGGCTGAATCAGTAATAATTGCAAAACCCGGTTACAATGCAAAAGGCTTCTACAGTTTTTGGAAATCAGAACCGCCAGTAATCAAGGGGCAAAGATCAATTAACAATCAAGGAAGGAAAAAGCTAGATAGCTGAATAACAATTTATTAATTCAATGAATTGGGTCACCCAATTACCTTTTGCTACAGGTGTTGTCGAATTATTCGATGCTAAAAGAAAAAAAAGACATGGCCTTTAATCAAACAAATTAAATTTGCTGACAAAATTTACTGGCAAATCTGGCAGCACTTTAAAAAGTTTAGTTAGTTCGAGTTCGCGTTCATGCACCGTGTATTAAATTTCATCAATTATACATCGAAAACTTCACAAAAATGCAATATCTGTGTTACAGATTCTGTGATACAAATAAGATGAACGTAAAAAGAAAATTTAACCTATTAGAGGTGAGTTACTAACATTTTCGAGCTCACTTCACTCTGTCTTGTATCTTTAGTTCTGTCGCTTTTATGCTGGAATCGACTGCTATATATGACGGTATGAATCGTAAAAGAAAATCTTAGCTACCCGAGGCGAGGTTATTAATTTTCAAGCTCGCTTCGTGCAAATATTCAAAGTTAGCGTAGGATGGTCAGAACTTAAGATCAGGTTCTTGCTGATGATAAAGTTGCTCTGCATCTTTAAATTATTTTGAAATAATCAAACTTTAACAGTTCAGCTAGAGCCTAGTTTTTTTTTGCACCAGAGTCTTTGGTTACCTAGCTACGCCTCTTGTCCCTATTACCACGTCACGACGTCCTAAGCGTGGCAAGGTGCGGTACGGCGCGGCACGTTGACGTGAAGTGCCAATATACGTTACCGTGTCCTAAAAACGCACGTCACGAACCTGTGCAATATCAGTCTATTTCTAGAGGTTCCTCATCAATTGTTATCAATAAATAATTTCTGAAATTATTTTTGCACTCGCTTATACAATTAAACATCAAATGAGCGAGCGCATCGCCACGTACCGCTTCCGATGACGTCCGACGCGGCGTTCCACGGCGACTGTGTACCGTCCGTTACCACATCACGATAAAGTGCCGTGGCATCGCACGTGCCACGATGACGACGCCGTGACGTGGTGATGAGGACAAGCCCTTATTGGGACTTAAATATAACTGACAGAATTTGAGTGTATCATAGGTGTACCTCTGCCTAACCCTTCGGGCAACACAAGCGTGATTTTACGTTCATACCTGTAAACTAAACGTTTTCAGAATACTTTTATTATGCGTACAGCTAAGGAGTGGAATTCCCTGCCGGAGTCTGTATTTCCCGATAGCTACAATCTAGGGGTCTTTAAGTCAAGAGTGAATAGGTTACTTATAGACAAGCGTGCTTAACCATCGACCACATCATCGCTTACCATCAGGTGAGATAGAGGTCAAGCGAGAGCCAATTAAAAAAAAAAACACATTATCATTAAAAGCTCTATACTTAATTCTCTTCTCTTAACATTTGGTTGATTGATTTTGAAAGGTTTTTATTTATACTTAGGCTTAGGTTATACAGTGTTGTTTACAAATGATCTTATTATACTACTATTTGTAGACAAATCGTAATTTATTTTGTTACACACACAAACGTGTTTTTCTATGACAATACTTTGCGTTGGAGTAACTAACTTATAAAAAGAATCAATATAAACTACTGTGTATGTGGAGGACTTTGAATGGACCCACATAATATTTACAATGTTTAGGTTACAAGATGTAAACTTTATTATAGTTTTATATAATAACAGAAAAATAGTGGGTAATTGGTGCAAAAATTATGAGTAAACATGTCTACATTACTCCACTAGATTCTAGCCTGTGCCGTAGGTCCGATAACCCAATTCTGTCTTAAGTTTCTTACAAATTGCAGTAGCTGACAAGTTGCCAGGATTAATCGAGGGGAATGGCATACATGACGCATTGCCACGCTGCTGCCGGTGGAATCAAACATGAATTATGTGGAATATGGAGTTAGATGTTACTTATGTAGTTTTTCTTGTTAGGTAGATATTTTTTTTAAGTCGTGACAGCCATGGACTCATGTTCTTTATATAATAACAAGCTTTTGTCCGGGTCTTCGTCCGCGAAGCATTTGTACTTCGACTAGCCTATTTTTTATATTGCACAATAATATTGTAGATGTGTGTGTGGGCTGACTTTCTTGAGAAATTAATGTTTCACTATACAATCTTGCACCTGCTGAACCGATTTTGATGAAATTTGGAATGGAGATAGTTTGAGATCCTGGGAAAAACATAGGATAGTTTTTATCCCGGAAATCATTCTTAAGGGGGTGAAAATGGTACCTACAATATTATTGCACGATGTGATAAATAGGCTATTGGAAGTACTAATGCTACGTAGACGAACTCGCGGGCAACAGGTAGTTACCTATAAGTTTAGGTTTCCTCACGATGTTTTCCTTCGCCGTTGTCAAGAATGTCTAAGATAAACTCAATTTAATAAACTAAATTACATATGAATTGAAAAACTTACATTGGTACTTACCCGGATTCGAACCACATGACCTTCAGCACGAGAGGCGAGGTCTTAGCCACTGGGCCACGTACTTTAATAAATAAAAAATGTTCAATACGCAAGGGAGACCGAGATTAAATAAAATACCGAGATTTTATTTTTTCTTCTGAATTAGCTCTCATCTGGAGTACTTAGATTCATTTACTAGATAAAATTATTAGCTTCATCTTGATAAAATTTTATCTAAAAAACATTACTTAACAATATGAGTAATTTGAACCTTACTTGAATGGAACTTATGACACTAACATTAACATTATAAGCGGGATATTTACCATGTTTACTGTTTGTTTCGAGTTTCCGATATTTCTGTGCTGTTGCAAGCATCATTATCACGGATAAACTGAAGTTATTGCGGATGGGTGTTTATGAGGAGATAAAAAGGTCTACTCTCTTTCTTGTTCGACCGGTCGATCTTTTCGACCCGAAAAAGTGCCGAAAAAAGTTCGCGAGCGGACACAGTGAGTTTCGTGTGTCGGCAACAGAATCGAGTTGTGAGTGACAGTGGTCCGTAGCGGTGCTGAACTGACTGACTGTAAAAAAACGAACAAGAAAGAGGGTAGACCGTTTTGAACTTCAGTTTATCCGTGATCATGGTGCTTGCAACAGCACCGAAATATCGGAAACTCGAAACAAACAGTAAACATGGTAAATATCCCGCTTATAATGTTAATGTTAGTGACCATGACAGTTTGGAACTTATGTCTTTAATTTAGTGAAGTAATTACGAAGAAGAAAATTGAAAGGAGATATTAAATAAGAAAATAACGACTATCATAGTTCTGTACTTAAAAAACTAAGGGACCGTATTAAATGCAACATAAAAGTTCACAAGTAAAATTTAGAAAACCCCCGAAACATTTTTATTTCATGCTACATAGTTTATGTAGAACATAGTAGATACGCTTCGATCGGCAATCTATTGAACACGTAATATGACACGATATCTTGCGAAAACACCCCGATTCAAACAGTAAAACGCCCATAACTTTTAAACGGCTGAACCGATTTTATTCAAACATAGCTAATAACACTTTCAACAAAAACACCTTTAAAAAAAAACAGTAAATCAAAATCGGTTCATCTGTTTAGGAGCTATGATGCCACAGACAGACACACGGATACACAACAACACACGTCAAACTTATAACACCCCTCTTTTTCCGTCGGGGGTTGAAAATATGCATGCAAATTGGCATGTAAAATGCGTAAAATATTAAAGTTTTAGAAAAAGTGGCAGGATTTATTTTTATTTCTAAATCAGCATACAATTAGTGATTTATTCAATCATGAATTATCAATACCAAAATGTAACAACTTTTTAGACAATAATAATGCAATAAAAAGAAAAAATATTTAACATTTTTGTAAATGTAATCATCATCAATACACAATCTGGTAGGTACGTATACTAAATGTATAGTATTTAATGGATCAAAATATTTTTATAAGCAATAATAATTATTAGTGTAAATGGGTGAAATTTTGGTTATAGAGTCTATTATTTCAATTGACGGAAAACTAATAAATGTAGAGGAAATATGCATCATCACTAGATTTAAGTTATAATATGCAATTGCATATGTAAATGCATAATATCCGGTCTCTAATTATAACTATAATTTTGTATTGAGACATCTTTTCTTATTCGTATTCTTCATTTCTGAAGGTATACATCTAACACACACAGATATAAATCTAACTAGATGACGCGTTTGTATGTATTTCGCGTGCCAAAAAACTGACTAAAGTTACGATTAATGATCGTAATCTGAGCTTGACATTTAGCATTATCGGCACCCGAAATCCGCCGAAATCTAGAAAAATGCATTTTTATGCCATATTGAGCTGTAAAAAATGTATAGGAAAAGTTGGCCGAGGCATTGGAAATGTTTTCTTTCATTGGTAAGTAAATTTGTTTTTAATTTTTTTGTGAAAAAAGGCACGCTTGGATTTCATACAGATGGAGGGACTTGCGTTGTCTAGTTAGATTTATGTCTGTGGTCGTGACCGACCAGAAAAGGTTTGACTTTTTGATTGACGAGCGACTTCCAGGCCTCTCTGTTTTCGGCTGTTCTCAGGGCAATGGTCACCGTGAGTCCTGTTATCGCCTAGATCTGATCTGACCTATGTGTAGGTAAACCGCCACACGGTCTTTCCCCATCCATTTTGCCCACTATCAATAGATTTTCAATGTTGTCTCCGGGCGATATTACAAAAGTAATTTTAAGACATACCAACCTCGTTTCAGCATAGAAACAACATGTAGACAGTCCCATCCAAACGAAAAATAAAACAGTCATTACATTTATAATAATATAAAAACATAGTTAACTTATGATAAAATAACAACGTCAATTCCTTCTAACATACCTTAGTAAATATTAATACATCTTAAAGAAAACATATTATGATATCTATGCGATGTTGTTTTGGGCTCGAACCCGTTCTGAAAATATACCTATTACATCTATATGGTATCATTTCTCTGTTAGGTATGTATTATACATTTATTTCGTAAGAACAGGTGGAATCGTTTGTTTTGACATTTCGTTCATCATTCGGTATCTAAGTGACGGTAAAAATAGGTACATCGCCGAGTCTGTTTTTGTTTCGTCTGTTGGCGATATAATCTTCATCACTATTTTACCAATTTAGTATTGTGATTCTTTCACTATGATACCCAGTTGCTTCCTTGTTGCTTTTTAATGTCACAAAATGACACCCAGCTGCTTATTAAAAAACCGGCCAAGTGCGTGTGGGGACACGAGCAGTAATAGGGTTCCGTAGTTGCATAATAATGCGGACTAATAAGAGGGTTTTTGTTGTTACATGAACATTAAAACGGTTTTAGCGGCTCACAACGTCTAAAAACGGGGGCATTTGTACATTTTTTTACTGTTCCAAGTACATTTTACAAGTTGGTCGACTATTACTCGTAAACTTGTAACGCCTACTTAGCTGTGCTAGTTTTCCTTTTAATTTCGTTATATATACTACTGCCGTAAATTTTTTCACGTAACCAAAAGCAACTATTTCGCTGGCGGGGGGACACTTGACTCTAACAAAAATTAGCAATTCAAAGCTTAATTATACGCAAACGGATCTCTGAATCGAAAAATGGTTTGAACAAACCCGTATTATTTCTGAATGGCCTATCCAACGATACCCCATACCATGGAATAAACGAAAAAAAAACACCTTCCCCCCAAAAATCCCCACTTTACTTCTATAGGAGGTACCTGAAATTTTGTTTTCGTGATTTCTTTTTTGCCACTTAATCGGAATTATTAATCTATTTGCATGCCAAATTATAGCTTTCTAGTACTAAGAGTCTCTGAGCTAAGCTGCGGACAGACGGACATAGCGAAACTATGAGGGTTCCTTGTTGACTTCGGAACCCTAAGAAGTGCCACTGATAATTAAACAGTTTATGATCAAGTCTTGAGTTCTGTCATGTTAAAGCATAGAATTTCAAAACGGACGAAGAAATGAATAAACCAATCGAGTGCACAGTCGCTTGCTTTGTGCAAAAATTATTTCGTAAACAGGTGAAAAGCTCGACTGGAAATCAGATATAATTATGTTAGGTACCAAACTAGAACCTGTTATAAAAATCTTTGTGAAAGTAATACCGTCTATAAATGAACTTAAAAAAAGATTTTTCTAAGAAGCAAGGTTTAATAACAAAAACATGTGTTGTTTGTAGAAAAACATATTTAAAAGAAATGGGTGTCATGGCGTCAAAACAAAACTGAAATAACAAACGATACTTAGAAAACTGAAGGTGTATAATGAAAGACGATGAACGCCTTCATTGCCTTTGAAAAAAATTCTTTAACATATTTATTTAAATAAAAATTTAATTTATTTGATAGTTTATGGGGGATAAACTATTGAATAAATAAACGAAGCTCAAGGATACTGGAACGCCATACAAGAATTACATCTACCAACATTAATTCTTCAGGTGCTTTTGGTCATCCTATGCGTGGTGAAGGAGTATTTATTTATTTTTACAGGGAAAACAAACAGTAGTATGCTAAAAATATACAAAGTGTCTTAATCATATATATGGCTTAACAAATATACTACCGATTAAATTTTCCACAAATTACTACTTACACTAAGACAAACCGATTAGCAAACGTTATTGTAGTCAGGGTATGTAGAAACATTAGAAGCTACTGCTCATCCTTCAAATTTTTTTGAAACAATATAAATTTCAATAGCCCAATAAAGCATCGTTATTGAAAACAAAAGACGTTGAGAGTTGAATCGTATTCATTTCTATTATGTTTTGTAACTAAGTGCGAAAATTTTTTCTCGGAAAGCACATTAGGACATTACTCATTACAGGTAATCATAAGCTAGAAAATTTGCACCTACCACTGCTGTTGTAAAAATACCTGAGTAATTTTTTCAACATGCAACAGACTAGTTAGCATTTTGTAATTACTGGAAAGCTTTGCTAAATTACTACTTTCCTACATTTAACTGTATAAGACATACACTTTACTAAAGAATGGAGGAACAGAGGAAGATTAAGTTTATTCTAGAATTTAAGAAATTTTCTTTGCCTACTATCCCATCTCAAGATTGAAATATTGCTGTGTTGTGCTCCTCATGATCTATCAAATAATCTGGATACTTATTGGTTTATTTCAATCATTTTTTTTTATTTTTGTTATGTGCTTCCTGTGATTTGCGGCGTAATTTGGGCCTTAAATCTATATTATTCTAAGTCTTTTGGATAGTTCTCGAGTCGACACAAATAGCCATGATAACGGGAAAAAAACCCCTCACTTAAAAAGAACTGTCAATTTGATTGATTCGAGTGGAGATAATGACATAGGGCTAATTTCTGAGTTGAGTAGTCGAGGTTAAGAACGAGTTGGGTATTTGTCAATCTATTGTTTTGTTAGTCTGAAAACCTGCCAAAATTGGGCTCTAAAGTAGGGTTTGATTCGTTCTTAAGGCCATATATACGCCCCAATGTAAACGCAGTACTGGACGTGCGATGCCAAAATATCAATATTGAACCTCCTTTTGAACAGTTTTGCTTGCAAAATATTATTTGATTTACATATGCTATGTCAGTTATGAAGAAATTCCAGCTACAATATTTTTCTGTGTAAAAATGTTTTTAAACATCCAAGTCGTTTTGGAGGAGTATCCAAAAGTTGCAAAAAATCATGTTTAAAAAATAATGTACATGAAACAATAATAAATATATATTTTTTTCAAACCTTTTAACCTAGCCGTTACTAAGGAGTATGCTTTAGAAAGTTACTAACCTTAAATACTCAATTCACAAATCGGCCCTCAGCCAAACATACTATTATGGACCTTAAGCCAAATTATTTCTTTTTGTCTCTTAAGCCAAGGTTAGTCCACCCCCAACCTTCTCACAAAAAGATCAAGTCTATTGAAAGACAGTCGATTTTGTTCCAGTGTCGACGATGGAAGTCGAAGCCGTGGTGGGGCGGACGGCTTCCCTTCCGTGCGACATCGAGCCGGATTCGAACGAGGACCGCGTGTATATGGTACTGTGGTTCCGACATGCTGGTGGGAAGCCGTTGTACAGGTCAGTGGAGTTATTTTTTTTAATGTGTTAGAGAATAATTGAAAAGAATGAAAAGGTTGTCAAAGACACGTAATTATTATTAATTTACGTTACTTTACTTAATAAGTACTTAAAAAAACTGCTTAACCAAGGTTAAAGTCGACCGTTCACCGCTACATAGGATGTCCGGAATGGTTTGGCACGTAATGGTTAGACACGCATCCTTGAGTAGCCTAGCCGTAAGTCGCAGTGTGCGAACCGCGTTATATCTCTATGCAAAGTGGAGATACACGTGCGTAACGGCGGCGCTTTAATAATAGTGTTGAGGAACTCATTCGCGACCGTTCTCTTCCAAAAAGTTTAGGTGAAAAACGTCAAAACGAAAACATCCTTCTTAGGGTTCCGTACCCGAAGGTTCCAAACGCAGCAACGTCGGTTTTACAACCAAACGGTTGGAGCTACAGTCTTTAAGGTTTCACAATATAACCATCTTGTTGATCAAAAGCCATACAAATCGTTAATATTTTTTTTTTATAATCTTTATAAGCTAAAGGGAGGAGTGAAAAAAAATTTGACGTACCCCATCGAGTGGTGTATCGTTGCGTAGGACTCGTTAAATTCTGTATTTTATTTTAAAAATATTGGAAAACAAAGGAATGAGAAGCCACACATGTTTATTATTACGTATATTTTACCATGTACGTATAAATACCAATGTACTGATAAATCAGATATTTTCTTCGAAATTCCTTAATTTTTCCTATTACAACCAACATGATTTTGCGGTTTGGTACGGAACCCTACATGTGCGAAGTCCGACACGCACTTGACCGGTTTTTTCTGTCCGTAGAATTTCGGTTCGAATGGTGCAAGGGCTTACGTTATTTTTTTTATTTAAAATATGTTCGCGCTTGACCACTATCTCACCTGATGGTAAGCGATGATGTGGTCGACGGTGAATCACGCTTGCCTAGAAGTAACCTTTTCACTATTGAATTAAAGACCCTTAGATATGATGGAACACGCCACTGAAAAATATTGGTGTCTTCTACAAAGTAAATTTTACCCCATTTCGGCGAAGCCTAAAATGTGTTTGTTGTTATGTTTTTGTATTCGTAAACTCACATAATGAAAAAAATTGCGGGTCAATGGTCTGCCTTCCTATAGAGGCCTTTGACCCGCAGTGATATTTTTCCCTTTTTAAGTATTTTTCAGTAAAATTATTAAGTTTCAAACATCGTGTGCACACCATGTGTGCGCAAGCTATTGTTGTTTTATTTTGTCTGCTAATTAGACGTTCAATGTGTTAAAGTACTTATCACCGGTGTTCAAAAACTGCTTAGGTGATCGATCTCAATATATTTCTAGTCTGTAGGTATACACGCCACATTACCCCTCCAACCGAACCATCTCTTCCTCTTTTTAATCGCCCTGTGTTTCATATCGTCTGAGTACAGTTCCAGTTCGCTAGCTCGCTGTGTAAGGACAGTGCCCCACTTCTAGAGTCGCTCATGCAAGTAATGGATAAAGTATACAGAATAATGTTGACTGTTTTCTTTCGATTTCTTATCTGTTATTATTTGTTATGTGATATTGTTGGCAGTATTGATTTTATGAGGTTTATGGGTCATAGTTACTTGAATGACCTGCTTTAAGGATTGTAATCCAACATTAATTTTAAAGCCTGAGATCATTTCTTTGCTTGAGTGTTATTCTGATGTATAAGCTGTATCACTTGTAAAATTGTTGTGAGATGTCGTGGTGGCCTCGCCTCTCGTGCTTGAGGTTCAAATCCGGGCAAGTATTTCAGTGACTTTTTCAAATTCGTGTGTGCTTTCGAAGTTTATCTTGGACTTCACAGGCAATGATGAAGGAGGGTCTGTGGGGTTCCCGAAGGCGGCTTAATTAACTTTGATATCAGAGCTGGCCACATCCTATGCCACATCCTCACACGAAAAGATGAAGAAGTCTGTAAAATTTTAAATTCGTTTAGAAACTTTTGCGTGAAACAGTTTTAAAAACCCATCCATTCTCACAAACTTTCGCGTTTATACGTATTAGTGTATAGTATTATGTTGGGAATATGCATGTTGAGGGATTCATTGGTCGTGTTTACTGATATGACTTGCTTTGAGAATTATTTATATGATGGAAATAGTACATTACTCCAGCGGCCAGCAAAAGAGGCATTGATGGACGGGCACACATACGTAAGTCCATCAATAGGTTGTGGCCAAAATTGTATAGTATTTTTCTCAAATAATGCGCGGTAATGAAAAGTAAGTAGTGCCTAGGCAGAACTTTTTAATTGAAAATACAGTTGTTGAATGTACAATTTTTGTAATTTAAAGTGGGCTTTCCGGGGATTATGGTGGTTTGGGATAATTCTAACGAGGTCGTTGTTGGTTGTATAGTAGTCTCTTCAGTGTGTTTCTGTATTTGAGATTGGATACTTTCGTTGATTTTACGTGTAATGCTATCTTTATTTTCAATCAATTCTTCTATGTAGCTTTCAGCTATCTGATCAAACTTCCATCCGCCATGTCTTATAAGTGTAATTAAATTCGCACCTGTGTCAGCAAGAAGAGTCGCTGAAGATTGACGAAAGCTATGCCCAGTATAATATTCCGGATTTAGCAAGTTTAAATAGGGAGCATTTGCCTTTGGCATTGCGGCAATTTTGTGTCTTGAGATTACTTGTTTTGTGAATTTGTTATATTAGTAATTTAGAAAAAATAGGTCTGAGTTTACATTTGTGGGACGTAGTGCTATGTATACGATTATACGATTTCAGTTGATTCATCCCTGATAACAAATGTGCTATCGATCTTGGTTTTAGTATCACGTAGAGTTAAAATTATCACACCGTCGTGATTTCTACGTCTTTGTAATTTCGTTACATCGGCATGCACCAAAAATGCCAAAAATAAGAATAACCTGCCTCAAAAACAAAATACGATAGCTTACGTTCACATAGCTAATTTTCCAAAAAAAGAGGTTATTACTATCAAGAGTAAAATTTACTTTGAGGTCCAGATACACACTGTCAATTGCTTCAAAAACATTTTACGTTTATGCAGTGAACACTTCCATCCGACTGTCTTTTGAGCATTGAAGTCATATTTGGATACTGTTTTAAATTCACGTTATGTTTCATTAAAACTGTGCATTTTAGCATTTAATTGATGACCTATAATGTTGTTGGCTTAACTCACTTGACGAGTTCACCGAAATAAGCCAAAAAAACTTTTTCGGATAAGAATTTCGATTTTATTTCATTCTTCCATTGAACAAAATTTTCATAGGTTTTCAAATATTTTTCTTTCGATTTTGGCGGTAAATAGTTTTCTATTACTGCTCTTACCGCCTTGTGAATTTCAAGTGACTTTAAAGTAAGTTCATCACAATCATTGTCTTTACTTGAACTCACTTTGTCAAATACAATTACTTTTCAAAATCAATGACGAACAACAATAATTTCCCGCGTTAAAGTGTTCATTTGTTTTTGATTTCAATAAACAGCTTTCTATTTGCAAGCCAGTTCGAAATTTAAATAAAACCTTTGATAAGTCACCTCCTTGGTTGCCATGTTTCGGAGTAAAAGATCGTTCCATTTTTAAATTACACGCCAGATATGAGTTTACTATGTAATTTATTTGGCCGCTAAACCACGACAGATATGGATTTTTATACAACTTTTGCCGGCCGCTGCTCGCATGTATTTGGCCAGTACCGCAATTTCGATTTATCTCGAAGAAGGTTGTCAAATTAATGCTCAAATTGCCAAGCATTTTTAAGAAAATACTTTATTGTACACAAAAACCGTAGCCCAGCTCGAACGGTAGCGAGACAGTGGCGAGACAGTGCCGATCTTAACGCTGATATCGATATTATCAGACAACTTTTTATAGCTTAACTTATAAAATCCTTAAAAAACTTCATTTAAATGATTCCATCCATTTTTCAGAGCAACTCCAGATTTAGTACTAAATACACAATCTAAAATAGATACCTGTGGTTCCCTGAAGCTGCTTAATTAACTCACACCAGAGGTAGCCACATCCTCACACAAAAAAAAAGTCTAAAATAAAGTAATATTATTCAATTTGTTATTAATAAAACGTCACGCAATACTGTCACAAATTGCCAATACAGCTAGCAATACTTGCGGTCACTGCAAGTGATATCACAATACCTACGAGCGTCATCGATCGCCCAGGAAGCGGCCGCATATTTTATTTATCAACAGGCTTATTAAACTGCCGCGAAACGACATTTTTACGACACAAATTCAAGAGGGGCCAAATAATAACAGTCGCACGGATCGATCTTTCAAGGTTAAGCATCGCTTGCCGAGGTCGGCCAGTAGATTGGTGACTATATTCATTACTTACTGAGAACTCTTCGTGCCTCAGATGGCAAGGTGAGCCGTCGTACTCGGCCGTCGTTTGCAGCTTGTTGACAGTCGTTACAGGTAGTCACAAGTCCGAAAACTTGACGACCAATCAAAGGGAGGGGGGAAAGAAGGGGGGGTTATTATCCAGTCTTTGGTTCGTGAAGGTTAGACAGGCAGGACAGAATGGAAGACCGACAAAGTAAGCTAGACAGATTGATTCAGCCAAAAGACGTCCACTGCTGGACATAGGGGTCTCTTAAGTGTCGCCACATCGATCCCGCAGCCCTAAAAAAGTCATAGGTCCACCTAAAAGAGGGATTAATATTAGTTTAAAAACATTATGCCACACTATCACAGCGCGGTATCATCTCGTCCAACTTACCACAGTGTCTCAAGACCAAAGTCTATGATCAGTGTGTGTTGCCAGGGATGACCTATGGCTCTAAGACGTGGTCGCTCACAATGGGCCTTATCAGAAAGCTTACAGTCACCCAAAGGGCAATGGAGAGGGCTATGCTCGGAGTGTCCTTGCGTGATCGAATCAGAAATGTAGAGATCCGCAAGAGAACCATGGTTACCGACATAGTCCGAAGAAATGCCAAACTTAAGTGGGCAGTGCACATTGCTCGCAGAATGGATGGCCGATGGGGCAGAAAAGTTCTGGAGTGGCGACCGCGAACCGGAAAACGTTGCGTTGGAAGGCCTCCCACCAGGTGGACCGATGTCCTGGTGAAGGTTACGTGGATCCGCAGGATGCGGGACGCACGGGACCGGTCAATATGGCGACGCTTGGTGGAGGCCTGTGTCCAACAGTGGACGTCTTTCGGCTGATATGATGATGACACTATCAAAAATTGCTAAATGGTAATGAAAATCTATGCAAGCTTCAGCAATCACCCGGGAAATTTTATTTATACTATTATAAACTGTTTGGAAACGACACTTTCGTTTAACGCAACTTTGTTTATGCGGCCATTTATTAATTGAGATAAAATCGACTTTATGGGGCAGTGTCGCCATCCCAAGTGACTGGGGAGTTTCTGGTGGGCACAGAGACGGCTAATACTGTCGGGTTGCTTTTTTAAGTTATTTTATTAACTTTACTTACTAAATTATTATTAGCCATATTTTCAGTGTTTTTTTTTTATATACAGGGTCTGACACCGACGCAAAAAAAATATGAATGGATTCAGTTCATGATTCAGGACCCCATAGTGTTAGAATTTTTCGTAAATAAGATTTTATTTCAAAAATTAGGAAAAAGCCGACGAAAAATTCCGACACCAGGGGGTCCAGCTTCATATCATTGGCATTTTTTTTCGCGTCGGTCAGACACAAAACCTGTATATTCACCCGCATGAAAAATAGGTATCCTATATGTTAATCCAGGTTAAGAACTATAGGATCTTTATGCAAAATGTTATCCAAATCCGTACAGTCGTTTCTGCGTGATTGGAACACAAACATACAAACTTGTCCATTTGTAATATAACTTGGATTGTAAACTGTCCTTGACCGCGAAGGTTAGTCTCTTACTCGTATTTTAATTAACCGACTTCCCAAAAAGAAGGAGGTTCTCAATCCGGATGTTTTTTTTTTATTTGGGGCGGCGCAATTCTTCTTCCATATTTTTCTGTAGTCGTCTTATCAGTAATCACCAATTTTCTTGAAATACTTATATTTCGTCATCAATTCATCGTTTAATTAGTTTTCCCCTTCTCTTGTAGGCATTCACATTCGTGCTCAGAACTCTTCTAACGACATTTTTCTCAATCATATTTTTGAAATAAATTCAATCTTTTTTTTCGTTTTTTCAAGCTTTATTTAATTACTAGCTGTCCACCGCGGCTTCGCTCCCGTCAACTGGCTACCTACCTACCTACCCGACCCTACCTACTCTATCCTACCATCCCTATCCTACGTACAAAAAAAATGTAGATACAATTTTTTTTATACAAAAGATAGCCTATGTCCTTTCTCAGGATGCCATCTACCTCTTTGCTAAATTCCATTGAATTCCGTTCAGTGGTTTAGTCGTGAAAAGGTAACAGACAGACAGACAGAAAGAGTTACTTTCAAATTTATAATATTAATTGTATAGTAATCTAAGCATGTACCTAAGTTAAATTGGACTCACTTCCAATGATGAAATGAAAAAAGTGAACGGACAATTCAACTCAGTTTCCAAAGATTTTAAAGCACAAAATTTCACAAAACTCGCTTTTCTGTTGAAAGTTAAAAACGTAACAGTTGCTAAAGACAGCCAAACAATTAAACAATAAACGGCAAATGACCTAATTTTGTTCACTCTGTGATTATGAAGCCTGAATCGTCTCACGGCTCATTATCTCGTAATAAGATAATATGAGAGAGAATAATGTCCCATGTTTGTGTGTTAACAAAGAAGAAAAATACAAAAGTCCCATTCAAAGTTAGTTGGAGACCAATTGAGAAAGATAGATGCCTTTTGCTTGGGTTATGTGTATGTAGGTTGGCTGATGGATTTATCATCATCACTTCAGCCAAAACACGTCCACTGCTGGATATAGGCCTCCCTCAAGCTTTACTCTATAGTCCGATCCTGTGCTTTCCCACCTAGCGGAAACTTTTGGATTTTTTAGGAGATTTGGTATAAGCCCGTGACACGAACTAATGCTGGGCAAAGTAAATTTGCTTTTTGTAATGATTTAAACAATCATGAAAGGGTAAGCATGATCCTCTCGAAAGATGGAGAAACAATCTTCACAGGGTGGCTGGTAGCAGCTAGATAAGGTTAACCAAAGGCAGAGTTAAGTGGTATGCAATTGGAGAGGATTATATACAGCAGTGGACCGCTAAAAGGCAATGATGATGAAAAACTAAGGCAAACAACATCACTTAGATAGTCGCTTCATAAAAAAATCTAAAAACCCGACTGCTTAAAAAGCGAAATAAAAAGACGTAAACAAGATGAAAATCTTGCTGTGCAGTCCGAAGATACATATTCACGATCTGGCTGACCAAAACCAGATGTATCCTCCGACTGCACAGCAAGATTTTCATCTTGTTTACGTCTTTTTAGTTCGCTTTTTAAGCAGTCGGGTTTTTGGTTTTTTGTTTTTTTTTTTTTATTTACAACTTTCTAGTTCTTTTTTTTGGAAGTAGGTACATTTAAACATATAAGTGTTATACATTTTTGAAATCACCTCTTAAAACTCTTTACTTTGATACCCCACACGATAGGTTTGAATCCAAAATCCGCTATTTTTGTATTATCCAATCTGAATGCAGCCAGCGACACTCGCAGGGTTAAGACGAATCGATTGACATCAGTATCATCAAAATCGGCCAACGCGTTTGGTCTCTAGAACGCCACATAAGAACAAACATACAGACATACATAGACTGATAAACACATTACCCTCCTTCGGCATTCGGTTAAAAAATAATGACATTCATCTGCAGGAAATTATACAGAAAACTGGCACCAACGCAGTTTGGAAAAGGCTATGCAGTTGATGATAATACTTGTACATGCGATCACTTGAGAGGAACAGTAGAAGGCAGTAAAGCTGCAATCTCTACGTAAATAAGTTCAAATTGTTATTTTAATGACTTCATTATTAACTTGCTTTATGGCGCTTCGTAAAGACTTATTCTTCTAACTTTTCTGTTTATTGCCTTTTTTATATGGCACTTGCTGGAATGATAATGGAGTGTTTTCTCAGATTTAAGAGCCATTGTGTAGACGCGTGGTTTAGATGTTACCATCATGGTTGCAATTTTTTTATCCAACATGTAGGGTATCCCCTCAACTGTCGCGGCCATTTTGGCGCGTAAAGCGCAACTGACACGCTACTTTTGGGTGGTCTCTTGCGGTAAAGGCGCGTGCCATTAAGGGCCTACATCCGTTTTAGTGCTGTAAAAAGGTAACTTTCTAAAGTATACTCCTTAGTAACGGCTAGGTTAAAAGGTTTGAAAAAAATATATATTTATTATTGTTTCATGTACATTATTTTTTAAACATGATTTTTCGCAACTTTTGGATACTCCTCCAAAACGACTTGGATGTTTAAAAACATTTTTATACAGAAAAATTGATGGCTGGAATTTCTTCATAACTGACATAGCATATGTAAATCAACTAATATTTTGCAAACAAAACTGTTCAAAAGGAGGTTAAATATTGATATTTTGGCTCCGAGCGGGCGCACGGCCAGTACTGCATTAACATTGGGGCATATATATATACATATATCGCCTTAATTTGTTTAGTGGAGCTGTTTAAAAGTAATGTCGTTGGAATTGTTATTAAATAATCTAACACATTACGAATGGATTAGGTCAGTTTTGTCTTCTATTATGTTATCAATTGTAGTTTGATAACAGGGTTAGGATTTTTTTCTGGTCCCAGGGTCAGATAAAAGTTATGGATTATTCCATTTATAGTATAATGTCCCTTTACGATATTTCCATTTCTCAGTATCTATCAGTTGAATACTTATGTCTTTAATATAATTTTAACAATACCAACAAGCATAGGTTAAAATTTGCAGACATTTCATTTATTTATGTTCATAAAATACAAAAATATAAGTCGAAACTTCACATAACTTTTCTTTACGGACGTTAAACTATGATCCATTATTATTTTAAAGTTATTTTTATTTTCTTTTATACGATTTAAAGTTAATCACCTCTTTATGCCATAACTGTCAACAATATGGCAGTATTTATAATAATATTTATATTGTAATTAACTAGCACTTTGCCTGCGACCTCTTGTATGCGAAAATTGTAGGTAACTATATCCAAGGTTTGGGTTGGTGTGATCAGAAGCAAGTGAGTGAGTCAGAACTGACTTTTTATAAGAAAAATACAATTCAAAAATAAAAAAATCATTTTTCCAAAAAAATACTACCGACTTCCAAAAATAAAGTTATTTTTCACTTTGTTCGTTATTTTTTTTTTATTTGGAAGTCGGTAGTATTTTTTTGTAAAAAAGTTTTTTATTTTTCACTTATTAGTTGTACCTACCTAATAGGCAAGTTGTTTAGTAAGTTGCCTTAACGCCAGAATAGATAACCCGAATATCATGAAAATTTAACATAACCGGAGAAATGAGTGATCTGCGGGGTACGCAGATCACTCATTTCTCCGGTTAAGAGCGTACTGGCTTGATGTCATGTTATGAAATGGTATAATCAATAAACAGACATGCGATTGCAGCAATCCCGAGAGATTTACTGTTATTTATTGAAGACTTCTGTCGTATATCTTAGGAGTTCTTTATCAGATCTTCACCAAAGTAAAATGAGACCAATTTCGAAACATACTCTTTTAAACAAAAAAAGAATCTTCAAAATCGGTCCACTATTGACGGAGATATCGGTAAAAAAACACAAAAAAAAGAAAAACATACAAGAAGTCGAACATAGAACCTCCTCCTTTTTGGTAAGTCGGTTAAAAAGTACTGGCTCTCAGCCTAATTTGAATCAGTGAATCTTGATTATGAGTTAAAAATCTGCCGATGCCTTCAAGGTTTTAGGTAGGTATGCCAGAAACTCTAGGCAAGTGATATTCTAAGTTCCGTTCAAAGAGTCAAAGCCTCACGCTTTTGATCACATATTTCGGTTCATAAATGTATCTTCCTTTTTGACAAAAATTATCGAAACGTTACAATTTCGCTTTACATAAAGCCTTTTTGTCTCAAAAAACCAGAAAACCTATATTTTCAACGACATTTCAGACAAACAGCAACGATTCTAAGCAGATCGTTAATCAGTGTACAATTGTTGCTGTGTGCACATCAATCATACAGAAGTCGCTCAGCTTGTATCCGCCAGTGCTTGCACACCGGTCAATGTGACAGATGATGTCTCAAGCGAGACGTATATGGACAATACAGTTGTGTACGATTATAGTGTCGCCTTACTCGGGAATATAGAATGAGAGAACAGGATAAGATATACATAATTATAAGGTCCTTCGTATGCAGAATTGTCTGAATTAAGAAAACATATTGTCAACGAGCCTTTGAAACAATTTTTCTTGTTTTAGAAAGTCCAATGACCTTTATTTTCAAACCTCTTCTCTTCTGAGACATACCACAGACACACAGCAACATTCTAAGCTGATTATTGTTATGTCAGTCATTCAAGAGATCGTCGGCTTGTATCCGCTAGTACTTGCACACCGGTCAATGTGACAGATGATGTCTCAAGCGTGACGTACGTGGACGATAATACTCGTAGTTGTTAGAGCGAGTAAGTTATAGGCTATCTAGTGTTGCCTTGCTCAATAAAATAGTGGATTAAACGAAACAGGGCGATATTTGGGGTTATTTGCAGTAGGTGCTAAAGTCACAAAAAAAATTTTTTTTTTTACTGCCTGTCTCCCCAACTATCGCCCAATTTCGTTTGATCCACGATTTTTTACCCACCCTGTATGATGTTAGAGCGAGTAAGTTATAGGCGATCGAGTATTGACTCAAGAATGTATAGGAGATTTGATTCATCATCATCAGCCTTTTAAAGTTCACACTGCTGGGACACAGGCCTCCTCTCTATGAGAGGGAGTGGGCCGTAATCCACCACGCGGGCTTAGTGCGCGTTGGTGGACATGTGGTGGTCTTCGAAATTTTGGTTCGGTTTCCTCACGATGTTTTCCTTTACTGTTTTTAGAGCAGTGGTGATGGAATAATTTACACAAAATAGCTGCCTGGTTTCAAAACTACGGCCTACGAAACGAACTACGGAGATTTGATTAAAGTATAATGAATTTTAACGGTTTAACCCTCACAGGCATCAGGCATCGTTGTTTTTTTCGTGAAAACGACACTCTGAAGTTTTTATACCATTCAATCAGTAAAAAAATTATTGCAATCAAATCTGTACTTATAGATTACATTTTATAAACGAGCAAAAAACTATTTTCTCTCCTGCTATGAATATTAGCGGTCTACACCGGCTTTGCACGGCTGCAATTTAATTTCCGATTACATACATTCCAAAAATGAACAAAAAATCGTCGAACCGGTGAAGCTGTTTTAAGTGATGAACTATCATCATTTGCACCATCATCTTCAGTTTACACCAGTCCTCTGTCATTTGTTGCCCTTTGAAGATCGTCGCTCCACCTACAATACGTTTACCCATTTGTGGTCTACACTCAAGAACACATTTACACCAACGGTCATCGGTTCTACGGCTAATTTGGCCGGCCCATTGCCAATTCTGCTTGCTTTTTCTGTGGGCTATGTAGAATAGAATAGAAAACGTTTATTCAACATAGTCACAACACAACAACAATAACATATAAGGTTTATAAAAAATGTAAAAGCAAGGTTTAAGAATTGCGCCGGCTGTGTTCATAACGAAAGGGTTCCCAACTCAGCATTTGCTGGGTGTCAGACACCCAGCGCTGATTTTCAGTTGGCACCCCGCTAGTGACACATGGATGTGGGTCAATAGTGGGACTATGTCGACTACTTTGGTTCCCTGCCGGATCTATACTAATATTATAAAGCTGAAGAGTTTGTTTGTTTGAACGCACTAATCTCAGGAACAACTGGTTGGAATTAAAAAAATATTTTTGTGTTGGATAGTTCATTTATCGGAGAAGGTTATAGGCTATATAACATCACGCTACAGCCAATAAGAGCGGAGCATAAACGAAAAATGTTGCGAAAACGGTTTTTTTTTTCCTTTTTGAGAGCTTTCGTTGCGTGCGCTGTGTATGTGGTTAAAGTTACGCAACATTCATGTATGTAGGGTAGGTAGGTAGCCAGTTGACGGAAGCGAAGCCGCGTGGGACAGCCATTATTAAATAAAAGTTATACCTTTCTTGAAAGTATTCATTAAAAAAATATAGTCGCAAGCCCCAGTTTACAAAAAGCCTGATCAATCAACCAATAGCCATTTTATTACGGAATGTTCTAAACAGTATATTATTTACTTTGATTTGATCTTCAATAGGAATATCAATCTCATAAAACTCATATTTTATTCTGTAAGTACCTTTTGAGTTATCCAAAACCAGACTTGAAACATTGTACTACGTACTTCATTATTATTCAAATAGACATTCAACATTAAATTCACTATCATACCACTAAATATTACCCTCAAATGAGTACAAAATTCAAACCGTAGACGTAGATGAGTAGAATTTACCTATAACACGAACGATAATATTAATGTACGTGGGCCATTCTGCTTATCGACTATTTGAAAGAACTGAATATAATTTGCTTTACGAAAGAAAAACGGTTTTACCAATGATGTTATATATATACTGAAGTAGATACGTTTTACCGACGTCTGCGCGGCATAACAAACACAAGCTGACTAGCTTGAGTGAACTCAGTCCGTTCCGCGTCTGGCCGCGATACGAACGTAGGTCTGAACAGTATGTTTATCTCTGCCTGACAACGGGGTCCTATTAATATATCTGTGATCTCTTAACCTACTCAAACTTACCTACTAAAGTGATATAAATAAAGTTCCAAGTTCCATAAGTCCTATGTAGATAGCTAAATTAAAATATCGCCATGTTTTTATTTCTTTATAATGAGTATGACGTCTCTATTGGTAAAATCTCATTGGTAATTCAACAAATCTTTTCATTAAATTAAATAATTGGCTCGTAATTTGTACTAAAATATATTAATCAATTAAATGATTTAACGCATCGTGATTTAAATACATAGTTTAAGTTTTACATAAAAATAAAAACCTAATAAAGGTAACACAGGGGTCACATTAAAAACATTATGTATGGGTTGAATTTGTATTCAAATAAATATTAAATTCAAGGTAGATGAGAATTTACCTATCACGCTAGTGATAGCTCATACGAGTATAAGGTGCTATTCTGCTTTTCGACGGTCAAAAACGCTTGAGAAAGTAAGAAAGAACTATGGCAGGTGCATCTGATCTTGGTCAGCCAGCTCGCGAATATAAATCTTCCGACTGCACAGAATGATTTTCTTCATGTTTATATCTTTTTAGTTCGCTTCATAAGCAGTCGGGTTTTTTTAATTAACTTTATTTTTATTTATTATGATTTTTTATCCGTTTTGAACCAGGCCAATTATACTTTAAAACACTTAGACATTTAATAGAATGTCTTTCGTATATGCTAGCTTCGTATGGCGAAATCATAGCGTATAGCTATGATTTCGCACGTTCGTATCATAATAAGTTAACCATTTATTTATTTTCAGTAGCCATTGTAAAAATGTCTGTTAATTAATAAGTATAAATGTATATGTGTGATCTTCTTTCAAAACTCATTTATTCAAATTAGGCTGAGAGCCAGCACTTCTTTGAACGTTAAAGTTTTACTCAAAGACAGTCCCCCAAAATGTCTGCCCGTCACCTTTTAAACGGGAAGAAGATTTGGTAACAAATTCGTTTTCCACTACTTGCAAATCGTCTCTCAACTCAAATAGTAGAATGGCCCACGAGTAAGCCCGGAACGATTGTCAATCGATTGTCGTTCCGATATGGCGGGGCATCGATATAATCCGGTTTGCGGAGCGCGCCCTCGTTAGGGTACATCACTAACGAGAATGGGTGCCACCATAGCTGTTCTAATTTTGAAATATGCACAAATATTTTGTTGACACGTGATGTAGAAGGTTCGTTGTTTTTGAAATAATTTTTCTTTTGACTTCAAAAGATTCTCAATTCGACTGTATTTTTTTTGATGTGTTTTACCTCAGAACTTTATACTAGGTGAACCGAATTTGATTATTCTTTTTTTATTTGAAAGCTGGTATGTTCCGAAAGCAGCCTTTTATGTGGTCCCATTTAAATTTGATCAAAATCTGATGAAGAACTTCGGAGATATTATACAACAAAACTCTTCAATGAATGATGGCAAATTTTTCGGGATTGCTGCAATCGCATGTCTGTCTATTGTTTACACCATTTCATAAAATAACATCATGGCGGTAAGCTCTAACGGGGTATACAAATGTGTACAGTCCACCCTGGTACACTCTAATTTCACCGTTTGCGTTCAAGTATCATTTTATTCGGCTAATTTATTCTGTCATAACGGTTGGCATTATAGATATGTACTACAACAAAAAAGTGAAGAATAAAAGTATTTACAAAAATACGACTTCCATATAAAACACTACATAGTGAAAAATTCAACTGTCCTAATTGTTTATTTATTAAAACTACCAGGAAAGCAGAAGTGAACTGGAACTTGGTACTTAAGCGAATTTACGATTTGGTTCAATAATGGAATAAATACAGGTTTTGAAATTAAATCATTTGTTGTTTTGAAAAGTACCAGGATAACAGATATGAACAGAAAGTAGGCACCTAAACAATCTCACAAAGCCTACTTTATGGTTCTGTTTTAAGTGCCGCGTCTGTGGGTTACAGCACTATGCTTGCAAGCAAAGAGAATAATTGAAAATAAAAAAGTTGAAGTCATCGTGTCACACACGATGACTTCAACTTTTTTATTTTCAATTACATTACAATGTCAGTGTGAAGTTTGTTGAATTTTAAGACTTCTATCGATATATTATTGTTGTTAATTTAATTATTTAAAATAGGTTCGCGCTTGACCACTATCTCGCCTGATGGTAAGCGATGATGTGATCGACGGTGAAGCTCGCTTGCCTAGAAGTAACCTATTCACTCTCGACTTAGAGACCCCTAAATTGTAGCTATCGGGAAACACAGATTCCGGCAGGGAATTCCACTCCATAGCTATACGCATAATAAAAGTATTCTCAAAACGTATACTAACGAACGTAATAATAACGAATGCTTAACGCGTGCGCTTCGAGGAATATCCTGGATGCGTTGTGGTCAATCATACCTACAATGGATTTAGAATGTAAATACCAAAAAAAAAACTAATGATGACGTAGAGTTTGAAAAAAAAAATTGTGTACTATTACACAATCCTTACCTTCAGCCATATTTATCTAAGAAGAAACTTCATAACAATAACAGAAAGCGAACAAAAATAGACTGACTGGTTACTCTACTAACAAACAAAGGAAAATTATATCAGCATAAAATACCTAGTTTGCTATTTGACGTGTTTGTTTTATCTATTCCAACAGAAAGAAAAAATGAGATTGAAACAGAGAAAGACAAGACAAAGGGTGGGTTATTTATACCCCGCGCGACTCGTAAACATTTACTGTACTGAGAATTGGGACAGCTACCTTAAAAAACTGTTTTATACTTGTTATATAACCTGGCTTCGTTCGGTGGAGATTCAATAAGAATCAATACGTGTGCATTGCTATAAAATGGTGGTTGGTTTTGTGCAGTTTGCAAAGAACAGTTCGTTAATGGGTGACCGTTTTTGACCAATGGATTTCAGTTTTCTGCATTGCGTTTTGTCGTACGACCATTATGGCGATGTTTCATAGTTCAACCAAATTGATTCACTTTGAACGAGAGGCATCGAAGCCATCAAATTATAACTATACACGAGTAACATATAGGATACATTTCGTCCCAAAATAACCCTTGAAATAATAACACTTATTTCACGGGGAAGAAGCCGCGGGTAGAAGATAGTTGTCTAATAAACTTTCTTTACTCTTTTCTTTAGTCAATAGTATACAATGTAACTAATAATCTTCTTCCCTATTTCTTTATTTCCTAAAAGACTACATCATCATCATTTTAACCGAAAGATGTCCACTGCTGGACATAGATCTCCCCCAAACGTCGCCACACGGATCGGTCCTGTGCGTTTCTCATTCACCGGACTCCCGCAGCCTTGACCAGGTCGTCGCTCCACCTAGAAAGAGGCCTTCCGATGCTGCGCCATCCGGTACTCGGTCGTCACTCCAGAATTTAACGGCTCCAACGGTGTTGTGGAATGTTCCCTGCCCACTGCCACTTAAGTTGGAAATTTTTCGGACTATGTCGGTAACCTTGGATCTCTAGCTTATTCGATCACGCAAGGAAACTCCGAGCAGAGCTCTCCCCTTTGCCCTTTGGGTGACTTTAAGCCTTCTGATGAGGCCCATAGTGAGCGACCACGTCTCTGTTCTGTAAGTAATCACTGGAAACACACACTGGTCATAGACTTTCGTCTTGAGACACCGTGGTAAGTTGGACGAGAAGATACCGCGCAACTTCCCGAACCAGCCGAGTCCATAAGACTTGACACTTCACAAAACCACAAACTCCAAAAACTTAAAACAAAACACAAGTGTCAGAAAACTCAAAAACAGTAAAGTGAAAAAAAATATAAAAGAAATATACAAACAATCTGAAAGTATCCTCTCACCATTTAATAATAATTCCTCGACAGCAAGCCTATCTTCAAAACGACAGTTGTTATAACATTTTAACTTCGGAACGGTTCCCGGGACGTGGAAACTTGGGCACGCTTTATACACGCAGTTTATCGGTAAAACCAGGATTTTATTTATAGCTCGGTTTATTTAAAAATGTGAAAAAGATACGGTGTACTTCGAAAAATTTATCGATTGCTCGATACCTTGAGTTTTGATTTATTAACTAGGTTATTCCGGGTATTGATTTATTTATGGTGCATCATACATCATAAGGGCGCATGGTGCATGAGCTCGTGGGTAAGTAATAACAGCTGGATGGGTTCATATGTCAGATCGAGACTCCATGCGAGAGACATGCTCGCCAGGTGATTCATTAGGCTCTAGAGCTTAGAGCCTAGCGAGCGAGGCTAGAGTTAAGCAAGCCGCAAGCCAAAGAGGTGTAGCCATAATATCCCTAGCTTTATCGCCAATGCGTGTCGCCACATTGACCCGTTCCGCTTCCAGCGGATCCCCGCAACTTTCACCAGATCATCGGTCATCGGTACACCTAGTGGGAGGCCTTCCAATGCAACGTCTTCCGGTTCCATCCGTTCTGCGAGCAATGTACCCTGCCCACTGCCACTTAAGTGGCAATTCTTCGGGCTATGTCGGTAACCTTGGTTCTCTTGCGGATGTCTTCATTTCTGATTCGATCACGCAAGGAAACCTACAGGTTGCTTTTTTAAAATTAATGTCAATTACGAGTATACTATCTTATTCCTCGATCTGTAACAACCAAAAATTATACTGTTAGCAAAATGGTAAATCAGTTTGTCAACAAATATATTTGCATGAGCAACCTATCTAACCACCACAAACCCGTAAAAGAAAAAATAGGCAATGTTTTTTTTTTTTTGTATCTTTGTATATCGACACCTCTAAGGAAGACTGGTTATCAGATTCAACGTGCTTTCTGAGGCATGGAACATATCAAGACCCCAATGGTATGTAATGGACGGTCATCTATCCACGAACCGAATGAATAGATGACAAAAAATAACTTTAAAACTAAAACCCGACTACAAAAGAATCGCGATCTGAAAGATATGAATCAGAGAAAAAAAAATCTAGTAGTCGACACGCTTCGATCCACAATCTATCGAACACGTAATTATGACAAGATACTCGTATCTTGCGAAAACACCCCGTTTCAAACAGTAAAACGCCCATAATTTAAGTACGGCTGGACCGATTTTCATCAAACATAGCTAAGAACACTCTCGATAAAGTCACCATTCAAACATAAAAAAACGAAATCGGTTCATCCGTTTAGGAGCTATGATGCCACAGACAGATACAGAAATAAACATATTCCCAAATACACATATACACAAACACACAGCTACACAAGTCAAACCTATACTTGTCTTATTCCGTTGGGGGCTAAATATATTCTTAGAGGATAATCGTGGTCGTACCACACGAATGTTTTAAAACCTAATTAAGTATGTGCCATTTCATTGACTACTTTATTTCATCTCATCAAAAACACAATTTAAAATATCCTAAACACAGGATAATTTTGTCCTGATCACTCCATTAAATTATATCAACCTCTTTGCAGCTAATATCCTTCAAAGTAACCGATACTCCTTCACCAAAGTATCTAAGTACCCATGTAAAAGTTTCGGTAAACACCGTTACATAAGGAAGACGTGTGATAAATTGAATGTACTGAAGTATGTCGAAATTACGTGCATAAGTTCGGGAATGCAGTTACGGAGTCGGGCGAAGTATGTCGGCATTGTGTCGGGGAACTCTGCCGATCGACTAAACGTCTTGTTAGCGTGATGGTTGACAGGAGCACGACAGGTTTTGGCTCGAGGAACGTTTCGGAGTTTTTAATGGGAGACTGTATCAGGGGCAGCAATTTTGGGAAGATTTTTGTTGTTATTTTAAGCAAAGGGTAGGTAAATGTTAGGTATCCACTTCTTGTTAGCGTAATGTTTGACAGGAGCACGACAGGTTTTCGCTTGTTTCAGGAACGTGAAAGAGAATTTTTAATGGCGTACATGTTATATAAATACACAGCACAGGTGTGAGTACTATGTACCAACTGTAAATCTACCATTTACTGTGCCTATGTGTCGATCGTTGATTTGAGTGTGTGCTCTCTAATGTCTATCTGATGGTGGCACATGTATTGGATTATTCGGTCTCCTTCATGATGGTTGAGCTGAGTGGTGACGATCCATGCGTCATGTTCGTGAACGGGCGACATCAGTTGGAATTGGTCATAACTTAAATGCCTCGGCCTACTTTTATTTACGTAGTTCTGTTTACGTAGTTATTTACGTAGTCTGAGTCTAGGCGCTTTTACGTGCACGTCTTTTTACACCGTTCTCACATATGTATTTTTCCAACAATTGTAATTAAAAGTGATGGAATAGAGTGTCCGTGGAGTTTCATGAACATTCTTCTCTATAGAAACCTACTGACGCTTGCGAATGTGCAACCAGATTCATATTTTGTTTGACAATTCAAAAGTAGCTAGGTTTAGTTAAATTTAAAATACTTTGAGTTTGATCTCAAAGTAACATACGTGTAATACGAAACTAACGAGCAATTCGGGGCGCATGGTTGGCGCAGTGGTTGAGCGATTGACTGCTGCGCTGTGTGTCGCGCTTTCGATTCCCGCACGGAACAAATGTTTGTATGATCTACAGATAGTTGTGGCGGTTCCGGGTGTTGTGTATGTGAGTATATATTTTTGTAAACGCACCCACGATACAGGAATAAATTCCTAGTGTGGAGCAAAGTTTTTTTTTTTTAATTTAAACAAAAAAAATATCACTTGGCCGGGTTATATTCGATCGATATAAAGCGCTATTGTTTACGGTTTTGTGGTACTGGAATGTTCCATGAGTCAGACGCGTGGTCGCACCTTTTCTATATGAGCCTTCAGTGGGAGAGGTAAAAGGTTTTCTTTTAAAATGAAAAGTAATTTTGTTAATTTTCTTATATTATTATGAACGCGAAAGTTTGTGGGGACTGGGTGGGTGGATATCTGTTAGTCTTTCAGGCAAAAACTACTGCACGGATTTGAATCAAATTTGGAACGCGGATATTTTATAACCTGGATTAATACATATAATACTTTTTATTAGTTCCTTGCGAAGTATGTGTGGTGTAACTTTAAATGATAGATTGAGGAATGAGGTAATAAGACAACGTTGTGGTTTAAAAGAAGATGTAGTGACTGAAATTGAAAAGAGTATGTTAAGATGGTTTAGCCATGTTGAGAGGATGAATGAAAGGCGACTAACGAAAGGTATTTACAAGGCAGACGTGAATGGAAACGCCGGGAGGTGACGCATTAGAAAGACATACATAGACATTATTGACGATGTTCTTCAGAAAGGCCAGGTGCGCAGTACTCATAACCGGCGTGTGTGTATGACTAGATGTATGAATGTGAGTGAAGCAAAAGAAGTATGTAAGGATCGTAGCAGGTGGCGTTCTGTAGTTTCTGCCTACCGCCATGGGAGAAAGGCATGAGTTTATGTATGTATGTAATACTTTTTATCCGGGTACAATATTATCCCGAAGGCACATGGGATAATTTTCAACATATACGCGAGCGAAGCCGCTGCCGATAAAAACTGTTATATGTAAATAGATTTTTTTAATATACATTTACATAGGCGACGTTAACCTACACACGCACGCTTCGCTACTTGGCTCTTCAAAGTAACACAATTATAGACAATATTGTTTCACATCAATCGAAATTCGCCCTACAATTCCTCCACGATATTTTCTCTACAAATTATTCTATACACATTCCGCAAAACAAAATAAAGTTATTCCCGGTAGCGAGTTCATTGAAGCAGCAACGCAAAAACACATTATTATTGACAGAAATCACGTTTTAGTAAAACGGGACGTTTTTCCGAATAGTTGACGGGGAAACATCCTGTATTAAAAGGTCGCATCCTCTAAAGAATTCTCAATTCTGTGACATGGAAGTTAGGGTATATTTTTCAGTGGAGAGTGGAGATAGGGTGTGTATATTGAAATTTCACCGAAGGAAAGTCTGGTAGACAAGTGACGGGGTACCCTCACGCCTCGTTACCTACCTATCGGAATGTTTGGTACAAGTTATAGCAAGCATCGGTGTTTACCCCCCTTTGACTTTTCAAAGGAAAATGTACTGAATTTATTTGCTTCCTGATATTTTTCTTTGGTTTGGTACGTGAACGCTCTAGTTATTATAGGTAGGAAGGTAGGTTTTTCTTTAAGTTTTGATTTATTGAAGTGAAAACTTGTTTAGCCGCGTTGCGCGATTTTCGGTAGAGGAAAACTTATGGGTTCGCGTCAGCGACATGCCAATGTGACAGCAACATTGACATGCTTATATGACGTGTGAACGAAATAACGGAGTTTTTGTGTTATTCCAAAGTTTTAAGTTTTCGCTTCTGTTGACAGTCCCCATGAACGCTTATTTTTATGTCTGAATTATTATTCGGGCAAAATCAAAATCAAAATCAAAAACGTTTATTTCAAATAGACCAATTACAGGCACTTTTGAATTGTCAAAATGTCGGTCAGTCAAACAAACAAGTGAAGCTAAGTTGCACGTTCCAAGGAGTAGATCTCTATGGAGAAGAACGTGCAAGAAACTCCATGGACACTCTTGGACACGCAACCTATGGTATGCTCTGTAAAGGGAGGATTCAATTATAAATATAGATATACATAATAAACTTTATTAGACACCAAAATTACTCTATTATTACGAATTTTCATACGCTTTTCAGAGTGAATAGGTTTCTTCTAGGCAAGCGTGCTTCATCATCGACCACATCATCGCTTACCATCAGGTGAGATAGTAGTCAAGCATAAGCCTATCATCAACAAAAATAAAATAAAAACGCTTTTACAAGTCAGGTTCCTTACTCGAAATTTTTGGAAATTTTTTATTGACTTGAATCTAATGACCGATTGAAACTATGGAGGCTGGATTGAAAATGGTGCGGCTATTGTAAAAAAAAACCTTAAAGCAATATGATAAGATTAGAATTCATTGCTAGTCAAAAGGTCTCCACCAAATCCTTTCTATAAAATATTGATTTATTTATTTCGGATCTCTAATACAAAGGCCAACAAACGTTATCGTTACAGACATTTGTATCTTTTATGCCCCCGGAAACCACACTTTTTTCGAGATTAATAACTGCCTATGTGCTATTCCAGACTATAATCTATCTCTGTGCCAAATTGCATCCAGATTTGTTCTGGCGTGATTGAGTAGCAAACATCCAACCGTCCATTTATCCAAACTTTGACTTTCATAATAGTTATTAGTAAGATAAGGTAAAATAATTAATTAATCGCACCGCGTTAATCTGCAATTTTTCTATTTTAATTATTTGTTTTAGGTGATTGCGTCTTGATATTGCCAGAAAACCCTGCAGTAATCAATTCAATTATCAAGTATAATTTTTAAAAACAAATATTATTTGTGTACTCTTTTATATTAGGTAACACGCGTGAAAAAGTTTTTATAGTCCCAAGGGAACAAACTACCGGAATAAAATTGTCCTTCCCATCAGGGTCTCAAATTATCTCTATACTAAATATCATTTAAATCGGTTCAGAGGTTTTATCGTGAAAAGTTAACTTACAGACAGAAGAGTTACTTTAGTATTTATAATATTAGTATGGACTATACAACTGCGTGTCAAGATATACTAGGCACTTTCTAGTTCTACCCCGTTTCAAAGAGGATCCCTACATCCACACGCTCCATAACTCTCAGTTGACTCCATCTCCTAGAGCGGAATGATAAGATTAGTATATGTTTTATTTCATCCAAATTTAAAAAAATTCTAAATAGGTAAAATGATTTGTATAGTTTTATGAAAGAAATAAAGAAAGAAAGAAAAAATGTCACAGAAAATGGCATGCCAACACATTATTTTATTATACTAGCATAACCTACTTAAATTATTTTAGTAAAGACAAAATTAACTAAACTTCGCTGGTATACTGTCTTCTGTGTAGTTATATGCAGAGCTGGGCAAAATACATGTTTAGCTTTAATTAAAATAAAATGACAAAATACTATCTCGCATGTATTTGAAAGATACGAAGTATAAAATATTTGTAAGACGTGTTTTTTAAATATAAAATACAAAACACAGTCGATCATCCATCGTACTAATAAACATGATTTAATAAATAGAAGTTTCGTGAAAAGAACCGTTTGAAACGAAAATCACAATTGACAAGATACTCGAAAATTTGACGTAAGCGGTCGCCATTTTGCTTACGAAAGCTATCGAACGCTGTTTTCCGCAGAACGAACCCATTAATAAAATCGATATATTATGTATTTATGTTAGTTGTTGAAGCCATAATAAGTATTTTAAATATTAACTACAAAACACCTCAGCGTCAGGTATTTGAAATGTAGTCATACAGGAGTATTCATGGAGTTATACAGGAGTCAAGTCCACCAATTTGACTTCTCCCCGGATCATCAAATTGAAGTTATATTTTATTGATGTCCTTCAAACCGACTGGAATATGGACCTTTGAACACTTGGTTTACTAACATCACCCTTGGGTAATAAAGGTCTTAAAGCAAAGTCCAAAGTCAAAGCCATTTATTTGCATTACTATTTATTACTTATAATATTTTTTTGTTTTTCTTCGGCACCTCAGTTAGAAAAGGAACCAATAAAGGATTATTTTTATGTCAGTCGGCCTTTTTCCTTGTTTTTGGATGGAGGTATATAAGTCAACAAGATTTTTTTTTTATATTAACGAAATGTCATACCGTTTTTTGCCTGTAAATCAGTTTATAACTTGAGAACTATTGAAATGATTGAAGTGTTTTTAAGGGTCCCGTTACTCATAAGGAATTAAGAAGCCTTGTGAGATCACTTTGTTTACTGTCTGTCTGTACATTCAATGATTTGTGTACTATTAAGTTACGTAAACTTAAGCTTGTAGTCTCTGAAGGCAGTAGGCAGAGATGGTCTAGTAAGTACTAGGCGTACATTCTCCCTATGTTAAAGCTTCATGTCAGATTATTCCTACCGATGATTTTATATCGATTAATTTATGGAAAACCTACCAACTCCTTTTTAGGATTCCGTACCTCAAAAGGTAAAAAAAGAAACCCTTATAAGATTACACTCTTGTCCGTCTGTCTGTCCTTGTGTCACCACCGATTACCGATTACCCTGAAACGGTAGGACCTAGCAAGTTGTAATTTATACCAGATACTGAAGTCCCTATTAGGTGTATAAAAATCAAAGTCCTGAGTCAACACGATAAAAAGATATTTTCGCGAGAACTTGTAAGTACCAAAATTTATCTTTTCCTTTTTTTCCCTTAACTTGTGCTGTAAGCACTTACTTGCTTTTAACCAAAATTGACAATTCTAGGTCAACCGGAAGTACCCTATAGATTTTAGGTTGAAAACCTATATGGTAGTTCCTGTTGACCTAGAACCACAAAATTTAGCAAAAAGTAAGGCAGCACAAATAAATGAAAAATACCAAAAATAAAAAAGGTTGAAAATTAAAGCGTGTCCCCGTACATCTATAATTGACGCCACTCTGGGTACGGAACCCTTCGTGCGCGAGTCCGACTTGCGCTTGGCCACTTTTTTAACATGAAAATCGACGGATTAGTACGGTCAGAATATTTCATCAGTCAGTTCAGTTTCGAATTTCTCAGTAGCAGTCTGGATGAATGCCCGGGTGAAGTATAGAATATGTTCATCCTCTGCTTTACACATCAACAACGCCATGCCCGAACTGGGAATCAAACCTACAATGACCTGCACCCGCTTGTGTCAGAAAACAGGATCAGTAAACAAATAGGGTCAATTTTATTAGTGTCGACACGGATATCGATAATATAAAATTATCCTGATTTAAATAAGAGTACAATTCACCGATATCAAGTCCATATGAAGCCCTGGTACAATCGTGCGGTAAGACAGTCGGTTGTCAAAGCAGTCCTCAAATGGCTTGGAATCGACGATGCCTTTGTGAATGTATTGGCAGTTAGACTTGCCTTGAGAACAAACGAGGTGTATTCCACTTACATACGGTCTCAATTGTAGAGGGGAATGCCATGATACAGTTTGAATGTGTAGTGTCTCTTCGGATTGAGCAATAATTTGTAAAATGTCTCTGCTTTATTTACTTTTGAAAATAGCTTCGGCAGTTTCAGATTGCTAAAGGTATAAAAAGCGAAAAATAACTTTCTTTTCCGAAGTCGATGTCTTTGGTACCTATTGTTTTCCGTGTTTCGACACCGACTTCGGCAAAGAAAGTTATTTTTCACTTCGCAGTTTTATTTTGGAAGTCGGTTTGTTTTTTTGTTTAAAAGTTTTTTTGTTTATCTCTTTTTAGTTTTGTTAGGTACCTCCAATTGCCATAAAAAATATATATAGCCAAAGTACATCTCATGACGATTCCGATAAGTCTAAACACGAAAAGGATACATTGTTTTATTTCGGAGTTCCAGTGACTACCTGCCAGCTTCATCATCAGTTCAGTTCGATGGTACCATTTTCATCAGTAATAAGTATTTATAAGTATCTGCTTCATCATAGTCGTTTAACTATTCGAGATATCTTATAACCATGACATATTTAGCATTAAGGAATTCCATTCGCCGTCTGTGGTCTTCTTCACCAGTTCCACTTCACCAAATGATACTTTTTGAGGATGAAAATACCAAAATCGCTTTAAGTATGCCTATAATATTTGGGGAATTCCCTCGATTTCTCCAAGATCCCATCATCAGATCCTGACCTTATGACTAGGGAACCAACTGGCTTCTTTCAAACAAAAGAAGAATTTTCCAAATCGTACGTACGTAGGCGTCTTTGAGTAATCGAGGAACATACATAAAAAAAAGAAAAGATTCCGACGAATTGATAACCTCCTACTTTTTTTGAAATCGGTTAAAAATGGAAAGAGGATAGGAATGGTGTTGCCCTGTAGTGAGACACTAAGGGTACAGATAATATAATACTAGCACACAGATGCCGCATCCCATAAAAACAAACCGAGCCGACGTAACTAGCGATTTTCGTCTGAGCTAACTGATTATTTTTATAAATACATCGATTGCGTACGGTTCCGTTCCACGGCGATTGATGGTGTTATCAGCGACTTGCAAGTAAAAGAGGTTTCTCGGTTCGTGAATATTTTTTTCTTTAAATACAGTGACGATTTGTTTTATTGTATTTTTTTGCACGTTTTTACAGTTTCATTGTACCAAAATGTTTTCCTACTAATTTACCGTTACTGCAAGCAGTACTTAAGTATTAAAAATCTTTAGGTTATTTTCCGTCTTAGTATGTATCTGGGTACACAGTTTGTATAAAAATTATAGATATTGAACTGTTGATATTAGTATTCCGACATAAATAAATGTATGTGATCTCATAAACAGCTCAATACCATCGACAACTTAATTTGGTCGGCGTATACGTAGAGATTTTGTATGAAAAAGTAATAAAAGCAGATTTTTTTTTAAATACAACACTTAGGAATCTAAATTTTTGGTCGCTATAAATTCTTTGGGAGAAGTAATTTTTGTATAAATTTGGGAAAAATCACAGAGTTTTTAATAGGGCAATCTTGAAATAAAAAAGATAACACCGTGACTACCGCCACCCCACCTATGGCATGTTATATCTCGAAAAATAATGTAGTACCTGTTTTAAATTTTGGGTACTCATTTTATCTAGCAGGGTAGTAATTTTCTATGTAGGTTTGAGGAAAGCGACAAGCTCCTCAAACTTGGAATCAACATTTAAAGTTGTGGTCCTGCTGAACGAACGCAAAGTTATCATCGTTGATTTCTCGGTAAATACAAATGTTTCAGTTCTGTTTTTTTGACGCAATGAATCACATACAAGGGAAGTAATTATTTGTTTACTTAGAATAGCTGTTGCCTTCATCGGCGCTCATCGTGGTCCTGCTGAAGGGAGCGTGACCACCTTCAAAGTCGATTTTCTCGAAAACTACTAAGGTACCAATTTTGTTGTTCAAGTACTAATTGGTACCAATTGAGTAGTAATTATTTACCAAATATGGAATTGATTGGCGTTCGGGTCCGGCGGTAGTCACGGACATAAAAGTATGTCATAAAAGAGCTATGTCCTGTTTAGGTCATGGTCTATCCGTATGACAAGTTTCACCCGAACTCATTCAGCCGCTGAGGATGGTTGATTAAAATATCAAAACATATACATACATACATATTTTCACAATAGTTATATTAGTATGAAGATATGGTAAGGTATATTTTTATAATTAATATTTTAGTTTTTTTTTAAATCCGTTGAGAAATTAAAAGAATACTTAAACATTTTTATATTAACAAATTTCATTTCTTAAAAGCTCAGGCAAGTGTTTTAAACTCCCGCAGTATTTTCTCATAAATATTTCCCTATCTCAAGATAACTGTCGATCGGGCATCCATTGAATCTGCAGTTGTCGAGATCGTTCGCTCTTTTAACAATCATATTCATCCCGATGGACAGTGAACAAAAAATACTGTACTTACTGAAAAATATGTGCTAACATTGTCATGGTGATTTTTTGTGGATTCTACTCGAGAAGGATGTGTACATTTTGGAATATGGTAAAAAATATGCGGTGTTCTTTTTTTGAACTGTCAATCGAATAATCGTGTTTCGTTTTAAATCGGTTCAATCTTGAAGATTTTAATATGCATTAGTATGATTATTCCATATACATGCGTAGTTATTAATTTGTTTTACTAATTTTATGCACAACTACTTAGGCGGTCTTAATGCTTAAGGCATTTTCTACCAGTTAAAATTTAAAGCGTTTAGTGAGTATATTTCACGACATTGGCAAACTTGTTAATATCGAAATTCATCGTCATTACAGTCGAAAGTCGTCCACTGCTGGACATAGGCCTCCACCAAGGGCCGTCATACTGATCGGTCCTTTGCGTCTCACATCCACATGAAGATCGGAATGGCTTTCCTTAAATTGCATATCAAGAAATCAAATAGAATCAAGACGATGCTCTAAAAAACAAAACACAAAAAACCCGTACCTACTTAGTCAATCTCTTTCATATTTTACACCATAAAATCCTTCAGCATCTAGAGACTACCTGAGACCTCTTCCAGGTCGTCAGTATATCAAGTCCTATGAAATATTAAGTAGGTATACAAAATTATTCTTCGTAGACACCCCCGAGCCACGACCTAGTCTCGTTTCGGTTTCGCCATAATATTATGAATAAAAAATATCTCAGCTTATTTTCATAAAGGGAAGGTGACTGACAAGTCACGTCAAGTCCAGGCAGTGATGTTTATTATTAAAAATATTAAATTAAGTACCTACGTGTACGGTTTTTTATACGTGATTAAAATGTTTTGCTCCAAATTCTAACATCAAAGATAGACTTATTTTACCCTGATTTCCTAAAAAAAATCATAGACGTTAATTCTTGTAAATGTATTTACGGCTCGCGAAAACATTCTGACATTTTCGCAATTCGAAATCATTTTCAATTCCACAAATTAATTTATATCGGAATAATCTCCTTATTCCCAAATGAGGAGCATAAATAACAATATGCGCCGCGTATCACACCGAGGCGTAACAAATTTCGCGTGTATCGATATAAATTTTCAATTACTAGACGTGTGTCAGAGCGGGACGCGTCGCGCCGTCACGCCTCGTTACCCTCGCTACAACTGTGTTTGGTGTAAGTGTGGGACTACAGGCGATATTACGTTCGAAATTCAAAAATGTTTTGCTTTTAATTTTAGTTCCAGATGGCGGCTTTATAAGTTCACAAGTTGACTCCGCGGCTTCGCTCCCGTCAACTGTCTATCTACGTACCTGCCATACCTACCCTACCCTACCTACCCTACCCACCTACCCTACCCTACCTACCCGTTCAGTAGATCCAAATATTACCCTCCACAAACTCACAAACCGAGATCATCAGAACATCACAAACTCACAAAACCATACCTCTTTATAATATTAGTATAGATTATTACCGCAACACACAATGATATACTGAATAGAAATCCAACGAGACTTTTTATAACTGTGATTTCGTATCAAGAGAGAATTCGGTATAAAATAGAATATTATGCAACTAGTGAATAAAGGACGGATTTAAAGCGAGGGCCATTGATGAATCACGAACAAGTGAAGGATTCTAAAAACTGAATCACGACCGTAGGGAGTGATTCAAGTGTTAGAATCCTGAGCGACGTGAGTGATTCATGGTCCTCGATATAAATCCGTTTTATTCAAGAGTTGCATACTATATGTTATACCATTACTACGAGAAAAAGAAAGATTTAAGCAAAAAGCTCAAGGGATAATAATAAATAAATAAATGGTTAATTACCATAATATTTTAGAAAAAATGAGGAACATCAGGGTTCCACATTTTTTGTAAATTAAAGCTGAGCTAGTGTGTTTCAGACGCCAGTGACCACCTCCGTTACGTTACATAATTATAATTAATTAAGCACCAATGCAATTAATATTAGAATTACAATCTAAATAAGTATTCACTAAATATCCTAGACCAAAATCAACATCATTATTAAAATCCTAAATATAAACACACTCAAAATTAAATCGACAAAGGAGTTTGAAAATCGAATATTCTTTGCACAAGAAGTTTGCACCGAGTATTTAATGCGCAAGGAGGTTGTATAGCATTGAGTTGGAGGTAGAATATGTATTGGTGTGTTCTAAATTCAAACACCAAAACAGTGATTAAAAGTGCTTTTTATTCACTGTTTTCAGTGAATAAAATAAGCTTTTTAGAGGGGGAATGGTATAAACTAACTTGTTCACTTGTTGGTGTTATTAGAGGCGAATTTCGTCAAAAATAATATATATATTTTTTTTTTCTCTTTTGGAAATGCCTGAGGCATATGTGCGCCTTTGCACATGTGATTATTACCTGTGCATAAAGTATTAATAAATAATCATTTAAAAGGTTTTCTAAAATGATGGTGATACCGGATACACTTGCTGTGCTAGATAATGTCTCAAATCGATTGATCTTATTGGCCGCTGTGCTGAAACTTGGCAAGCTAGGTGACCTCATTACCTCCATCATTATTAATGTTCAAGAAGATTTAGATGCACACCCTCGTGGACATTATCCAACGCTTACTGCCGAGATAGAGTCATAAACAGAATTATATTATAGAATGTACTTTAAACATCAAGACTTGGAACGAACAAAGGGAACTTCATAGTGTCCATCTCAAGATGGACATTGTTTAGTAAAGGCCTGCAGACCACAGCCAACAGCTGAACACTGGGGCCCATGCAATGTTGCGCCTCTTGGATCTATCAGGTCTATACCCGTGAAACCGCGATACGCGGCAGCGGCTGCTAGGGATTTGTCTTTGAGATACTGGTTGCCGTCAACCAGGTGGAAGGTGGTACAATGGTGCACAACTTACCTTTGTCCTCGTGGTGGTCCCTGGACTCGTTCCATCTCATGGCCGGTTGAGGGTTTGGTAGGGGGAAAATATACATAATATTAAGGAAATAAGGGACAGCCGACGTGTTCCGGGCCGAATCTCCAGCAAACAACCAGACATGTTGTCGACACAAAGTACCTCGCCGCGCGCGAAATACACATACCAATAAATGCACGGGCGATCCACAATACTACTCGCGATTCGAGAACGTAATTTCGAGCAGTGATGGGTTGATTATTTTACAATTACCTACCACAAAATCAAAGCACGACCATCGCATTATGTCTCGCGCTTTCAATCACATTTTTACGAGTCTAGTGTCAACTGCCAACCCAACCAAAACTGTCAAATCTCGATGACAGCGAGTTGACACAGAGTTGCAACAAAATAACAAAAAAAGGAACGAAACGTTTGGTTCCAACAGACATCAAATATCTACACTAATATTATAAAGAGGAAAGATTATTTCTATTCCTAATATATTTTTATCCAGTTCTAGTTTGTCATTATGAGAAATAGAAGAAAAATCAATGAAGTTACAATATATAACGAATTAAAGTCTATTGTAGTGGCGCCCACTTCGAAGTAAATATTTAAAGGCTTGTGTTTAAACACCGCCCAAAAAAGTACCTATTTTACTACCAAAAAAATTCTAAACGGTTACCAAAATGGATAAATGGTCACCAAATAACGTTTCCTAAAATATTATGAAATAAATCCATTTTTTCGTATTATTGACTGCCAAAAAAATATATGGACGCCTTTAAAGTCGACGGAGCCCCGCTGCGCGGGGCTCCTATTTCCGTCCGCAGGGTCTAAAGTAACCTAACACGAACGAGATGACGGGAGCCGAGTTCGCTCGCTTTGCTCGCTCACTTCGGCTCCCGTCATCTCGTTCGAACCTAACCTGTCCGTGTCGGGGTGCCCTAAGCTCCTGAGCTCGCTTCGCTCGCTCTTGGACTAATTCGTTAAAAACACGAATACACCCGGTATATTAATCTTTGAGTTGGATAGAATTTGGTGACCGTTGATCCATTTTGGGAACCAATTATTTTATTTGGTGCCTAAGCTTAGAGTCTTAAAAATATTTTTGATGACCGTCTAAATTATACCCATATTTAAATATATTTTTATGAACAGTTAATGCATAAACTATTTTTTCTGCATGCACATGCAGATGCCGCATGGCATGCCCCTTTTCGTGTGATCTTGCTCCGGCGTTTTGTGACCACGGCTACCACGATATAGCATATTCATATGAATAAATAATACCAGTTTGTTAATGTCCAAGTGCTGGACAAAGAGAGAGGTACGAGAATTAATTACTATGGTTGCTCAGGGTTGGTTGATAATTTAAGACTTTGATTACTAACTAATATCTAGCTCGATATCCGTACAAATATTATAAACGCTAACGTAACTCTTTCTGTTTGTTTGATACGATTTGTCCTTAACCGCTCTACCAATTTTGATAAGTTTTAGTACAGTGATAGATTGGACCTTCGAGAGACTCCTTATCTCGGGAATACGTTGCCTTGGGATATTTTTTTACTTTTACAGGGCAACGGTTGGCAGAATAAAGTTTAAACGTCAAGAATCATGGCGCACAAAACGAGGGAGTAACAGAGACACCTCAAGTACGTACAGGATTCTTAAAAGTTCCATACTTAGTGTCGAGCCACATTTTATGAAAATAAGATATTAGGTGTGCCATTTAATAACTTAGAATCAAATTGCATATTGCTTAATAATTGGGTTGCAGAGCGTACATAGCAGTCGCTCCCTGCAAATTTCTGACATTTAACCGCACCTCGTTAGAGTGGATGTCGAACTCAACCTCGTTTGGATAAGACCAGACGGATCAATGGGCTTCTTTTAACATAACATCACGTTTGGCAGGTATGTATTTTTAGTGCACCCATATGACAGTAGGTGTTATCAGATAACTACACGGTTTAGAAGTACTAAAATAGCTCATGAAATGGTAAAAATAATAATCAGGCACTTTCCTGATGGGGCAGACGTTAAATTGCGTCGTGCTTTAAAGGAAGGATTTTAACCAACTTCAAAAATTAGGAGGTTCTCAATTCAACTGTATGTTTGTTACGCGATTACATCGCCGATTATGAAGTCATTTTGATTATTCTTTTTTAATTAAAACTTCTCATGTCATTTCATTTAAGTTTGATCAAGATCTGACGAGTAGTTTTTAAGTTATTCTTAATATTGCGTATTTTGCTGTTAATATCAGGTGAACTGAAGATAATACCAAGACTAAAATGAGAAAATAAAAAAAAAATATAACAAAATATTATTATTAAAAAAAAACCGACTTCCAAAAACAAAACACTACAAAGTGAAAAATAACTTTTAGTTTCTTCCGAAACGTACGTGTCAAAAACTTAAGAAAATAGGTACCAAAGACACCTATTTACCTTAGATAGTGTTTTGTTTTTCTAAGAAAATTTCAAGTGCCAATTGGTCGAATTGCAACGCATTTCGTTCGTACTTGCTTTTTTGCTTAGTAGTGCGAAACGCCGAGAGCCAACTGTGGGGTCGAGCAGTCAGTCTACTTGGTAGTAAGCTTAGTGTTACAGTGGTAGCCAAGCAGACTTCAAACTTAGGATATCTTGGATGCAGGTCATCATAATAATTTCAGCCGGAAGATGTCTACTACTGGACATAAGCCTCTCCAATCATCGTCAATTCGAACAGACGTACGATATATAGTTAAAAACGGCACGGTTGGCGTAGTGGTTGAGCGATCGGCCACTACGCGGGTTCGATTCCCGCACGGAACAAATATTTGTATGGGCTACAGATAGTTGTTCCGGATCTGTGTGTCTTGTGTATGTGAGTTAAAATGTTTGTTAACGCACCCATGAAAATAATAAAAATGTTAAGGATATTTTTTTCTTGTACTTTTTTATTTTCCGACTACGTATATCCCAACACTTTAAATAAAAATTACAATTCGATAAGTAGAAATGCGCCCGCTAAGTGTGAAAGGAATGTCCTTGACAATAATTTAAAAATAAACACATGGCAAATGAAAAAATTTGCTTCTGAAACGTTTAGAAAGTTGTGACTTTTTATTATGCCAAGAACACCATTTTGAAGCTTGTCGCTTCATCAAGGTCAAAAGTCAAAGTCAAATGTTTTTATTTCGACTAGGCCATTAAGCGGCACTATATGGTTCTACCGTATCGTCATCATCATCATCAGCATTTTAATGTTGCCACTGCTGGGACATAGGCCTCCACTCTGTGAGAGGGAACGGGCCGTAATCCACCACACGGGCCCAGTACGGGTTGGTGGATGTCACATGTATTCTATTTTTTGGTTCTAGGACATGCCAGTTTCCTCACGACGTTTTCCTTCACCGTTTTGAGAGCAGTGGTGATGAAATAATTTACACAAAGTACGCGCCTGCCTGGGTTCGACCTACAACTTGTAAGTCGCGGCCGCTACCACTGGGCCACCACTGCTCTTGTCGCTTGAATTTACCCAAAAGCAAAGTGTATGTAACTTAACAGTGACTTATGATAACGAATTATAGACTTTGTAGATCACTGTCTCATTAACTTACACCTGTAAGACATTCTCTTTCTCAATCAGGTTATTTCCCATACCAAATAAATTAGTAATTTACTACCCACTCTATCATAATTCATAAATTACGACCGACTAATGCTAAGCGATCATCGCGGCGTTGACGTCACGTACCCAGTAATTAACTAGAACTGAAATAGCGGGCGAATAGCGACTAATATTGGCGGTATATTCGACACCTCAGTCACGTAGTTATGTGTTAAATCGTATTGTTTGATTCATGATTTTCGGACCCAATAATGAATAGATATCTGTACTGTGCCGTGTTTTGAAAGGTGTACATGAAGACGAAACGGTTGGCGCATTGGTTGAGCGATCGACTACTGCACCCAGTGTGGGTGTCGCGGGTTCGATGCCCGCACGGAATAAATATGTTTATGACCTACAGATAGTTGTTCCGGTTCTGGGTGTTGTGTATGTGAGTTTAAATATTTGTAAACGCATCTACGATTCAGGAGTGTGGTTCAACGTCAAAAAAAGATCATTATTGGTCGTGGCCACATTATACTAACTTTTCAATCGATATTTCATTTCTGTTTATCCGACTTTCCAAAACGGATTCTATATTTGATTTTATGTTTGTATTTTATTTTTTCTTTGTTTATATTTAGTGATTTCTCCGTGTATTGAGGACCGATTTTTTTTTTTTTTTTTGTCTATCTTCAACTGCCAACGATGACAATGTTTGAATTACAGTTTTTACATAAGTCGATCGTGCCTGACATATTTGGAATGAATCATTGGCAACGCATTGGTAAACCACATATTTGCTGCTGCATGTGTCAATAGTAAAGTTTTCTCGGCGATAACTTTTAATGTTAAAAACCTTCGCTTTACATTGTGACGCAGTCAATCAAAGAATTTCGTCCAATACATAATATCATTTTATTGCCGTGTAAATGTGGATAACAGGTGCACCTCTACCTAGCACTTGAAAGGCGACATGTTATGTGTTCCGTGTTCAATTTTTCAAGTTTAATTTAATTCATGTTTTTAAGTTTGTGTTTTTTGTAAGTGTTTTCATTCTAAGAACTAGCAGTCCGCCATCGTAACAGCTCATATATTTGAAAAGCCTTAATAATGAAAGAATGAACTCGCATCTGACTATTGGTTTCTGAAAATATCAATCACATTGCAATGAGAAGATGGATAAGAACAAATCTATCCAGATTGTAACATTCTTTGAATTGTATCTATTGAGTAAATTCTTGCAACTAAACAAACATATTTTCTATTCTCATCGGCTTAGACTTTTCATATTTTATCCTCGAAATCCTTGTATGGGAACAATGACAAAGATATTGGCTTTTTCCATCTGGGACAAGGGACTTAAACATATCTGGCGAAATGTGATTTGCCTGACGTTCGAGGAATTTTAGACTTTATGTTATGTTATACTAGTTATAAAAAAGATATCTCCCCAAGATATTGTATAACCACTATTTACGAACAGGAATTAAACACGTGACCTTTGCGAACCTACCGCTTCAACCACTGAATCACCGTGTACAATCAGTCTTATTTTAAGCCCCAATTAAGTGGTCACTTAATTAGTCCAAGTTACGTCAAATAAAAATTAAAAGGCTCTCATTAAAATAAATATTTAAAGAAACTTTCTTTTTACCCGACTCCGATGAGGCCCCATAGCAGAAATAATGATTTAAAACTGTAGAAACTTTTGATATTTTCGTTTATATATATTAGGTACTCGTAATAAACAAAAGAGATTGCAAGCTTGCAGGTGTTAGAATCATGAATGGAACTCTATATAAAAGTATTAATATCTACCAAGATAGCATTCTTTGAATGTCAAGATGGTTTTGGTTATTTACTGTGTATCAGAGTTCTATGGTTTTGGTTATTTACTGTGTATCAAAGTATGTGGTGTGTAAGGGTAAGGTTTTATGAATACAAGCACAGAAAGACAAGTCAATTAATTCATATTGAGAAGGCCCAGTGAGCTTACCACCCTTTCGATAAACTAGTTCTCGGGGAGAAGAATAACTTTTAATACCACATAAAGTATTCACAATATTCAAGAATCAAAATAACAAGGATAAGGCCTCTATTCCTAATATGTAAAGGCCCTTAACATATTAGGAATAGACGCCATAATGTGACATAGATACAGTTTCAAGACAACCATTAGCAATAATAAAGTTATAATGTCAAATATTTTACGTTAGTCTTGTGTAGTCGATCTTACACAAAGTATCAAGACTTCTTAATAAAAATATCTGGCCTGTATTGGCTTGTAGTTCACAAAAAAGTAAGTCAGCTTATCAATTACACAATGTTTTATAATAACGGGTTTATCTGTGTCTCAATCGTCCAACAAGAGAAAATGGCGCGGTATCCCGCCATTTTTTACTTTGTATAAAGTTTTTATACGGGAAATCACAACCATTTTTATCGCTTTTCATCGTGTTTTTCATAAATGTTTCGCACAGTTTATTAACTATTAGGTAACACTAATAAAGTTACAAAAATATTCTACGTTTAGTTTTTAGTGGTGAAAGACGAGTCATCATATCCCCACAGATAATACCTCTGTTTTCTTTAGGGTTTCGTAGCCAAAGGGTAAAAACGGGACCCAATTAATAAGACTCCACGCGGTCCGTCTGTCTGTCTTCTATCACCAGGCTGTATCTCATGAACCGTTATAGCTAGATAGTTGACATTTCCACAGATGATGTAAAATTTCAATTTCTGTTGCCGCTGTAACAACAAATAAAATTAATATTTAAGTGGGGCTCCTTATACAACAAATTTGATTATTTTGCCGTTTTTTGCGGTCTTGGTACGTAACCCTTCGTGCTCGAGTCCGACGCGCACTTGGCCAGTTTTTTCAATAAACTTCTTAACTTTTTGATACAATTTCTGAAAAGAATGCGGTAGTAATGGTCTAAAAATGGTCGTTATTATATTTTTCTACTTATTAAATAATAATTATTGATGAATAATATTTACGAGAACCTAATACCACTGAGTTGGCCACCCTATATAACTGGATAGTCTATCTACCGGTTGCGTCAATAGTTGATATTCTGTCGGAGTTTGAACGCTGTCTGTTGTCTTAATAGGCCAGCAACGGGAATTACTGCAGTACTGTTACGATACTCCGCAGTGTTGCTGAGATGTCGGCGATGCTTTCCGAAGTCTAAATTGTCCAATTTCTTAATTCTTCATATTCTTATTTTTCCGAATTCTTATTTTTACATATTCCGAATATTTCATATTCATTTATTTACACTTTCTCATTATTACATATTCCATTTTATTCCACATTCTGTATTTTCCACATTTAAGTACAATCACAATAAAAACTTTGTAACAGATTTTGTTACACACACAATTTAACTTATGGATGACCAAAATCTACTTTGATTTGTGGAGTTGTTCTAGTGAACGCCATGGGACAACCAACGCTTTAGAAGATTGGCTCTTCCGATTAAATAAAAAGGTAGGAAGAATTAATATATATTTTTCATACATTTTCTGAAAAAAGTGGCATCATATTTTTTTTATTAGCCTTTACTGTCTTACTGCTGGGCAAAGGCCTTTATATTATGAAAAGATAATTAAAAATTGCCAAATACATACGGAGCAAAGTCATTGATGATTTATAAAAAAGCGCAAAATCACCTGAAGAATATTTAAAGAAATTATAACATGTTGGTTCAAGTAACAGTATTGATATGTGAACCATAACACTTCTTTAAAACCAAAAACATGTTTCCTTTTTATTTCAGAAAATATTTGAAAGGGAATGAATTGTTTTCACCCATCTTTTTATACACATACATATGTAGTATATAGTTTATATTTTGCTCTAGACCTTTTTCTTTTTCTTTCTTTGATTTATTTGCTGAAATAAATGGTTTTGATTTAAAGTTTGATTATCAGATGAAAAAAATGTATGACAATCGGTTTATTTTCCTTTTTGTATCGTACTGTACTCATTCGGAAAATTTTGGTATTAGGACAATAAACAATGAAGAAACCTAAGAATTCGGAAATATAAGAATTTGAAAAAATAATACTTAGGAAAAATAATATTTCGTATTTTAAAGAATTCGTAAAATAAATAATATGGAGAATCGCGAATTTGGATTTTGGCGCTTACACCGTTGCTGATGTACTGGTAAATAAATAAAATCTATTTCATATCTATAAATCCTGTAATTATTTGAAACATTTATTGAAAAATGTTGAAGTTAGCAAAGGTAGATAAAAAAAAACGAAGTATGGACTTATAAAGTAACAAAATGTGCTAGGCCCTTTTTTGCATTAAAAAACAAAAATATGTTTAGTAATTAATTTTATTAAAAATACTGTAAGTTAATTTAAGTAAAACAAGTTTTGCGTGAATTGTCATCCAAACTAAACGTAAGAGCATAATGCAAAATTTCAGCTCAATCCGTGGGGTATCACTGTTTTAAATTTCAATTGCATGTTTTGACCCGTACATACTAACTAAGTAACAAGGCAAGTTAAATAAAAGCTTGTCAGGCCCACTTGCACGAAAAACTTAACTCAGAGTTAGTTGGTAACACGAGGTTAAATTGATAAAATTGTAAAAAGGGGGCCTTAAATAGTCAAAATGATCACGTTAGTGCCTCCAGCAAGACGCGCCAAAGGATCTGTTATTCCGGTTACAATCTATAGAACAAACTTTTTGATAGAAATAATCAATGACAAACTTTTTAAACAGTTTCTTTTAGACTGAGTTTATAGAACCAGGTCAAGGTTCTATTACACCTTGAGTTCAGTAATAAATTTACGGACAACGTTTTCTAGAATATTGCACTAGAAACCCAAAATAACGGCAATGAGTGAATCGTCCACCGAGGGTTCTGTACCTTGGAAGAAAAACACTTTTACTGTTTTGTTTAGTTTACAGTCTTTGAGAAGATTTACATAATATTGATCGTAGCTTTTCAATTTTAATTACTAATTAAAATTGATGATTGTTTATTTTTGATGATATTTTTGTTTCTTGTAAATGTTTTTGCTGATGACTAAAATCACTGCGTTAATTAGAGATATCCTTTTATTTTTCGTGTAATAATTACATGAGTCGCTTTTTCTTCGAAACTTCAGACTTGTTTATTCGATATATAATAATAGCAGCCTGCTTCTATCCCACTGCAAGCCAAGGGTCTCTTCTCAAATATTGAAGGCATTTACTTTAAACGCTACACTAGCTCAAGACGGGTTGACGATTCTAAACTTATATTAAATACTAGCCGTTCCACGCGGCTTCGCTTTCGCTTTCGCGCTTCAACTGGCTACCTACCTACCCTATAAACATGACTGTTGCGTAACTTTAACCACTGTGCAGCGCACGCAATCGAAATTCTCAAAAAGGAATCATTTTTCCTGTTTTTGCAACAAAAAACATTGATGCTCCTCTCCTATTGGTCGTAGCGTGATGTTATATAGCCTATAACCTTGCCCGTTAAATAGACTATCCAACAAAAAAAAATCTTTCAATTCCAACCAGTAATTCCTGAGATTAGCGCGTTCAAACAAACAAACTCTTCAGCTTTATAATATTAGTATAGATAAGTTCAGGTTTCCTCACGATGTTTTCCTTCATTGTTGTGAGCGAGGTCCAAGATAAACTTAAAAAGTACATATGAGCTGAAAAAGTTACATTGTTACTTGCCCAGATTTGAACCCACGACTTCAAACACGAGAGTCGAGGTCTTAGGCAATGGGATACCATGACATTTTTCAAATGTCGTGATATTAGTTTTATTTTTAACTAAATCGCACCAAAAGGTTTCCTTTGTATAATTTTGGTACGCAATCCTTAAAATGGACACGTTTTTATATTAACAATGGTACAATGTATCTTTATTGTTACAAGCAATTTTGTACAACCTTTGAATGGGTTCGGATAAATTGGATGAATGAGTCTAGTCTTACTGTATTATATTTAAATGGAGGTACACTTTGAGATCTGTCACAGGTTTTTAAGAGTTGTGTCTAGCTAAAAGGGATGAATCTTCCATCGTTTTATAATATTTTGAAGACTGAAATGAAACATCATACGTACTACCAGATTAGACGTGGGCGGCATGTAACGGGAAAATTACCAAAGTGGATCCTTTCATGAGTACAAAATAAAGGTTTAAAAATTCGTTACAAAGATTATATCGTTTGATTTAGTAATATTTAGGTTTAATTCAGACTTGGGAGTAACGCTTTTTAAAAGTTTATGATTCTCTGATGTATATAAGGTCTTTGCAGAAGACTACCTAAGGCTGACAAACCTACAATGGATACATATTAGTTTGCAGTTTTATCAGTCAAGAAACGATGCTTTTAAAGCAAAAATACCGACAGCACTTGTTTAAAAATCGGCCAAGTGCGAGTTGGAATCGCGCACGAAGGGTTCCGTACTTGGTGAATTGCGGTTTACGATTTATAAAACCTATTAAAAAACCTACTTACTAGATCTCGTTAATAACTTATAAGAGGGAGGGGGGGGGACACGTTTTACCACTTTGGAAGTGTCTCTCGCGCAAGCTATTCAGTTTAGAAAAAAATTATATTAGAAACCTCAATACCATTTTTGAAGACCTACCCACACGTAAGGGTTTGATAAAAAATATTTTTGAGTTTCAGTTCTAAGTAGGTATGGGAAACCCCCAAAATTTATTGCTTTTTTTTTTCTATTTTTGTGAGAAAATCTTAATGCGGTTCAGGGAATACATCTACTTACCAAGTTTCAACAGCATAGTTCTTATAGTTTCGGAAAAAAAGTGGCTGTGACATACGGACGGACAGACAGACAGACATGACGAATCCTTAAGGTTTCCGTTTTTTGCCATTTGGCTACGGAACCCTAAAAATCACAAAACAGGATGACCCTCACCTGCCTGGCTTAAGCAACTGAAGGAACACGGGTGGGTTTTAGACAGTTAAAGTCTGACACAACCAAGTCGGCTAATTTATTCAATAGGTGTCTTGGTAATTAGTTTAAAAAAATTAACCAACTTGGGTTTTACATTAGAGGAACACAATAATATCGACCCCATATGTAAAAGGAAAACAAAGTCAGGGGAAAATTTAACTTTTTTTTTAAATTTTCTGATTATTTTTGGTAGGCAGCAGCAGTTTATAAAATATGACTACACCTTTGCGTAACACCGTGTTCAGTAGGTGCCATCTATATTTATCTTCATACTAGCTTTTACTCGCGCCTCGCTCGCAGTGAAGCCACATTTTTTTTTATTAAAATTTATCCTATGTTACTTCTAATACCTCCAAGAATATATGTACAAAGTTTCATGATGATCGGTTACATTCACATTTGTAATATTAGTAAGGATGATTTACTTAATAAGGACACACTTAGTTAATCCCACAATCACAAAAAGCTTAGGCGCCGTCGCGTGAATGTCAGGAATGGTTTAGACGGGAGAGTCTAATTCAATTCGCAGAACGTCGGAATGAAATTAGTTACTCGTTACAACTGGCTGGTTTATTTAGTTTGTGGTTTATTTTGGTACGCACTAATAATGGATGAAAAGAAAGGTAGACGTGAATGAAAAAGCCGGCAGGGGACGCTCTAGGAAGACATACATAGATCTTATAGGTGATGTTCTTCAGAAAGGCCAGGAGCGCAGTACTAACCGACGTGCATGTATGACTAGATGTATGAATGTTAGTGAAGCAAAATAATTCTGTAGTTTCTGCCATGGGAAAAAGGCGTCAGTTTATATATGTATGTTTGTAATAATGAATAGAGAGGTAGACAAAATACATACATACACAAATAAACTAAACACGCCTTTCTCATCATGAGGGTAGACAGAAAATACAGAACGCCACCTGTTACGATCCTTAGATACTCTTTTTGGTGATCCTGAAACATTTCTCCGACATTCGTTTCGCCGTTGAACTGTTCACCGACAGAATCGAAGAGAAATGATTGATTGATTTGAAATTTATGTTATGTTATACTCGTCATCTATACATACACGCACGCCAGTTTTGAGTACTGCGCATCTGGCCTTTCTGAAAAACGTCACCAATAGGATCTGTGTATATCCTTCTATGGCGTCCCCTCACTACAGAATAAATAATATTACAAATACCCTCACGCTTCAAGTCAATGTAAAGGAAAAACATTTTTATTACAAAAAGTACAAATACCAAGGGCATGATCATCATCATCATTTCAGCCGAAAGACGTCCACTGCTGGTCATAGGTCTCCGCCAGGCGTCGCCACATTGACCGATCCCGTGCGTCTTGCATCCAGCGGATTCCCGCAACCTTAACCAGGTCATCGGTCCACCTAGTGGTAGATGCGTTGGAAGGCCTCCAACGCATCTTCATCCGGTTTTAGTCGCCATTCCAGAACTTTTCGGCCCCATCGGCCACCCGTTCTGCGAGCAATGTGCCCTGCCCAATGGCACTTAAGTTTCGCAATTCTTCTGGCTATCGCTAACTTTGTAACAGGGTTTATCCGCACTTAGTATTTCTTAGGTGGACCACTGTGCGTGGGCCATGACGGCCGTAAGGTTTGGTCACCCATTCACAGACCGACCTCGGTAAATGTAGATAATTTTAAAGAGAAGTCTTTATTCTTCAACTGTTAAAACACGAAAATGTAACAAATAGACAGACAGGGTTACATAGTATAGCATGAACAGGTGAAATAGTTATCGTTATGAATTCAATCAAAATGTTTTGAATAGGGCCTTTAATTTGAACAGAAATGATTGGCATATTTTACATATACATATGAAGTGACAACTCTGTTTGAAATCATGACTTCATTAATGTATGGACTGATGTATAACAGCAGCAAGGTGTGGATGTAAAGCTAAGTCCGCTGCACATGCTGAGAAATGAGCCTTTTTGATCTCGCACGGGGTGTATTTATTTATTTATTTTATTTAGTATTGTTGTTTTTTGTGTGTTTGTTCCTGTGCGGTCACAAATAAAAATTTTTCTTTCTTTCTTAAACCACGTTCCACCTCTTATCCTGCCCTCTGTGCCTTAAAAAATGCAGCCAAAGCCTCATTCAATCGACCAAACTTACAGCGATTAATGCCTACACTTTCGCACGGTCCAGGCACCGCTCCGCCAGTCGGTTGTCACCGCTCGCACGCAGAGCTCGCGCATGCGAGAAGAGTGCGTGGTTGGTGGGTGTGGGGGTCTTAGTTCGTCAGCGTGGCAAGAAACGAGCCGTCACGGATCAACTGAACCGTCACGGATATTGAGCTGAAAATTATGTATTTGATCTCGGAGAGTGAAATATCTGTTACGTAGTAACTTTTAAATCTGTGGTTTTTGGCCACACAAAATATAAATTATTGACAGTGTCAGCGAAAAACAAGAAGGGTATAAGATTATGATCACAAGAGCTACTGCTTGTTAGCCTTTTTTTTGCTACTGCGCTACCACGGGGAGATAGCGCAGTTATGTGGGACTCCAACCCCATCAATGGCGCACTAGATCACATGAACACACATGGGTGCCAGACAGCCCCGTGTATGGCTCCCTTGGTCCTCTTGTGAAGCGTCAAGGTCAATGGCCCCGTCACCTACCATTTTTCTGCCGCAGGGGATAGGTAAAGTGGCAAACGCTATACCGACACTCCTCCTCCCCTGCGGCCCACCGCGTCCGCCATCAGACGATGGCGACCACTTCCAGGCCGCGGAAGATAGAGAGAGCGGCGCACCACTACACCGGCACTCCTCTCCCACCGTGGCCTCAAACCCTCAGCGGCGATATCGTATGGAACTTGAGACGCTCTATAAGACATCGCGGCTCGCCTCAGTTGCGATGTCGCCAACGTCAACCTACTTGTTGGCCGCTACGTCATCGGCTTAGACAGCAAAAGCCCTGACAAGCGCCCCATCTCGGGTTCCTCTTCGCTTCACCGTGGGTGACCAAACCACGGCTACTGAACCCCCCTACCTCGACAATGCGTAAACCCACCGGGGGGGTACTGCTTAGTAGCCTGGGCCCTGGGTTCGTATCCCAGGTTAGGCAAAGCGTCCATCCGGCAATTTTAAATGGCGGCCCGGAGTTTATTTTTTTTAGGTTTCCGTAGTCATCAAGAAAACCTTAACGTTTCGCGATATTCGTTTGTCCGTTTGTCCGTAGCTTAGCTCAGAGACTCTTAGTCTTACTCTTATCTTTTAACACGCCGACAATGTGTTAAATTAAATTATGATATTTTTTGTTTTTAGTTTACCTTCTGTACACGTAAAGCGGGGATTTTTTCTCGTAAAACTCTTGTTGTGGAATATCGTTGAATAACCAATTCAAAAATATTACGTCCGTTTGCGTAAAACTAAGCTTAAAATTGCATGTATTTGTTAAAGTCAAGTGTCCTCCCTCCCGGCCAGCTAAACGGTTGCTATTGAATAAGTGAAAAACTCGCTCAGTAATATATATGTTACGGCTAATACCCGAAGTGCGGCTACACCTAGTATTAGCCGAAGCTTATGGCACCCCGACACGTGGAGGTTACTTTAGACCCTGCGGACGAAAATACTATGTTGCGTGGCTACACCTAGTTCTAACCGGCTAAAGCTAGGTGTAGCCGCACTAATACTAGGTGTAGCCGCACTTCGGGTATTAGCCGTAACATGTATAACGAAATTAAAAGGAAAACTATCACACCTCAGTAGGCTTTACAAGTTTACGAGTAATAGTCGACCAACTTATAAAATGTACATGGAAAAGTAAAAAAAAACTGCAGAGCAATGGTCGGTGCTTTCATTGTTCACTTGAACCTCAGTATTTTTGCCTAATTATGTTGATGAATGTAGCTATTTGTACAGAAACCTCGGTGCGCGAGTTCAACTCGAACTTGGCCGGTTATTATCGGTTGTTAACAATAGGCTCTACAATTTGGATGTGACTTAGCACAAGAGTAAACTGTATACCGAATTTCACGCGGGCGAAGCCACTGTTAGAAGCTAGTTATGCATATAAACAATTTTATAAGCTGCCTGTATATTCTAGCCTGTACTAGATGCGTTTGTATTATTTCTGTTAGAACTGTTGAAACTGTTGTAAGTGTCGCCGTTGGTTTAGTCGACGTCTAATTCAATTCGTAGTCGCGAGGAGTGAAACAACTTGCAAGTAGTTGGATTAGGTTCACTGTGTTTTGGGGACCGAAATTCGAGATAAATGTATGAAAAATTCGTAATAGGGTTGATGAATAAACAGACATGTCCGACAGATAGACTACTAAAAATATAGGACAAATATTTTTTTTCGTCACGTAAATTAAAAAGTGACGACGATACAGTGTTTTGAAATTCCGTGTGAGGTCACATGTTGTGTTGGGTGTTGAGGTCACGTTGACAGTGACGTCACCAGCCCCTACCCCTGAACTTTGATGCGCTTTATCTTTGTCAGTTTTTATTGATTTGATATAACAAAAAATACGTGTCCAATGTTATTTGATAATGTCATTGACGGACCAAATAGCTTATCATTTTTCAACCCAGGAGTTATCCCTATTAAAATTGTAATACTAGGGAATAGGGCGTATGTAATGATCGTAAGGTATCCTTTAGTTTTTGCTCACGACAAGTGAAAAAGGAGTTACGAAGAGATATTTGTGAATGACATGTTTCCAAGAGCAAGGTTATAATAATTAGTTTAAATTGTTGGGATTCGGTAATCTTTGTATGAATGAGCGGACCGTAATATACCACGCAGGCACAGTGCAGATCTTGAGAAGTATCACCGTCACTTTATTAGTCTTTAACCGGTTGTGTGCCGTAATTATCGAAACAAAAAAAAGCTATTGTGTCTCGCGTGGATCCTAGTTTTAGGCAGACAAGGGGTTCATCCTATTTGCACGGTATGGGAGCAGATACTTGACACATTTCAGATAGGTCTTTGGTTTTTCAGATACGAACAGTTCGATCATGTTAGCTTGATTTTGATATAAGCTTGACATAGAAACGCCCGATTCGATATCCACCAACAAAAAATGTTTCAGTTTTTTGACCGCTTTTGTGTCGGTTCACTCGTCATCGTCCAACAATACAAATTGTGCCAATCCTTCTTTTTTTGAAAACTGTACTCGAAATCCTATGGAAATCAGTTTTACGAAGAGGAACGATTTGTTGACGACTTTATCGGATTATTTCTACAAGTAAAACAAGGAACCTAACTAACAAATTTGAGGGTTCTATAGATGGACCTCCGCCTGGGTGAGGTGGAGGAATACAGCCGTGATGTTACGATAAATAAAAAATACTTTATTTCTTTCTTTATGTAAAAACAAGAAAAACGAATTTTATAATTATTTATCTCAATTTATTTGGAGTCTTCTTCTCCTATTGGTCTTCATTTCAGTAATCTTCAATTTCGGGCCATACATTGAGGCAAAGGCTCAGCTGGCTGCCAAAACGTTGGAGATCTTTGCAAAAGTGAGAAGTTGCTAAATGCCAGAACAGCTGCTCATCTTTTATCAAGCGCAAGTTTGATCATGCATAGAGTACTGTTCTCATCTCTGGGACTGATCTGCCAAACACCAGCTTGACGCACTAGAGTCGATTGAACAGCGGGCCAAGAAGCTCATCGGCGAAGAGGCATTGGTCAAGTCAAGGTAGAGCCTTGCATATTGTCGCCGAGTTTCCAGCTTGTCGAATTATTATCGGTTAGTATAGAATTAAAAGAACCTTTTAATAAAACAAGATTTTTTCGTATTCTTCTCAGCAAACCCTTTCATTTGATACCCATATCATGGCAGTGCACAAAAAAAGCTAGTCCGCCATCTTGGGCCGTCCGCCATATTGGATTTAGAATAATGTCACTTAGTTAATGATGCATTGTCATCTAAGTTAAACGTGTACGCAAAATTTCATCTTAATCGGTGGAGGATAACTGCTTTACAATTCAGTTGCAAGATTTGACCCGAACACACTTACACACATACACTGCAAGTTAAATAAATGCTTGTAAAAAGTTTTTTTTTTTGTAAAATCTGGCGAAATGATGATCTACAAAAGCTGTGCCTCTGTCTTACTATTCTGAAAGCATAGGCGTAATGATATGTTATGTGTTTTCCTCACAATATCTTCTTCTCCATCTGCATCACATACTTTCAATATTAATGTTATTTTTTTAATAAAAATACAAAGCAGCAAGAAGACAAGCAGGTAGGTAACTGTCCCTCTTAATCCCCGTAGTATGGCAACCACAACACTGAACTAGCACAGCAGCATGCATAATGTTGGCAACACTTTAGAGCAACGCTTCTAATTATGTTTTTACTACTGTGACGTGTGTCTTGTAACGTTAGTTGTTAACATGTAATTAATTTTGTGCTTGTTAGTTAAGTAAATTGGGACTAATAAGTGTTTTGGTTGCGTGATAAAATTAATGTTAGTTAAATAAACTAAAACTTTAACTCAATAAAATATTATTTTTATATACATACATAATTTCACGCCTTTTTTGCCATGGGGGTAGGCAGAAACTACAGAACGCCACCTACTACGACCCTTACATACTTCTTTTGCTTCACTGACGATCATACACCTAGTCATACATACACGCTGGTTCACGCCTGCGCACCTGGCCTTTCTGAAGAACATCATCAATCTAAGGCGTCCTGTTAAGTAAAGATTCATTGCATTCGATTCAACAGCAAAATAAGAATAAGTACATGGCATTCACATCGGCTTCATACATATCATATGAAGTGTATGTACCTCAAACAGCTCGCAGTCCAATCAGGCTTAATATAATTTACATTAGATACGATCAACAAACATGCCTACAAGTGTATATGTACATAATACGTGTGTCTCTATCGTGTGGGTACTCTCAAGCAAACTCAGACGAATAAACTATGTGGTTTATTTACACTAAGTTCCTTTCTTAACACGATCTCATATACAGGTTGGATTAATTCTTCGTTATGGTTAAATGTACTGTTTTGCCTTTTTTGTATTGTGAAAGTTAAAATAAAACAAGTTGACAAGAATCATTTTATTTATTTTTTATATAAAATTTATTGTACACCGGAATATACAAGAAAAATGAAAATTACAATTAAAAAAAAAAACATACAACGGGCGGCCTCATCGCATTCCTCGATCTCTTTCAAGAAACCTGGAATGGACAGAGATTACCTGGACATGACATGGGGTTGTTAGTGGTGCGACAATACCAAAACTATTTTTTTTTGAATAATAAAAAATAATAAATGTATTTAATGGTTTCGGTTACTTTGCATCATTATCAATGGTATTTTTGTTGTTTAACCTTTAATGACCCACTGCTAGGCAAAGACCTCTCCAAATTCCAGATTTTTTTCTTGCACTACCTCAAACTACCCCAAAATCAACTAAAAATAAAACAAAACCATAACAACTTACTAGTAACATTTCGAGGTGTATGTCTTCTTGATTTTTCTGTAGCTGATAGATGCTCGAAGAAAGTTAGGAGTGCCCTTATAGAATTCCTATTTTTAATCTACGAGTAGCATTTCCTAATTTATTATTAAACAAAAACCATTTCAATATCCGCTACACTATCCACTCACCTAAAGGTAAACCCACGAACCTTCACAAGACATCAATGCATTTGTACGGCAATCTACAGAAACATAATCCTTCGTAAATTGAGAACACTCTGTATACCTGCTCAGAAATTAAAGTATTATTTGCTGTTCGCTTCATTAATCCGATCTTGGCTTCGCTGTAGTCTCGTAGCACCGTGGAGGAGCTACGCCGTAGCCTCGTAGCATCGTAGAGGCGCTACGCCGTAGCTGTGTAATAGTGATTACTAAGATCTTGGAGTGTTTAAATTATTTGTATTGAATGTTGATTTTTTAGATATGTACTGTTTTATATCATGTTGAGTAAATAGAATGAATTAACTGTCTTTTTGGTCTAGTGTTCGCTAGCGCTACTGCTGAGCGTGAGGTCCTGCTTTCGATTCCCGAGTCGTGTTATTAGGTTTTTCCATCTGGATTTGGGTTTATGGCAATGTTTTATAATGAGTAGAGGTATATAGCCCATATATCATTCGAATTTGATATAAGTGGGTGTAATATAGGCAAACCATTTTCAGGGAACACAGGAGAGGTATTATCACTAAATTGTTTTATATGAAAACTAGCGACCCGCCCCGGCTTCGCCCTTGATAATTTATTGGTAACAACCGCATGAAAATCCGTTCAGTAGTTTTTGAGTTTATCGCGTGCAAGCGTGGTGGTGGACTTTATTTAATAATATGTAGTGATTATGGTAACAGAAATTTATTAATTGAAGACCCAAGAACAAAGGCGTACTTCATGCTTTAGGCATTTTCTATAACATAAGCATTTTCAAGATCAATCAGATTTTTGTTTTGCACTAGCTGTTGCCTGCGACTTCGTCTGCGTAGCATTGACACTGCGAATTGCTTATTTTTTATATCACGCTATAATATTGTAGGTTTTTCATAAAAACTTCTACCCCTCTTTTCCACTCCCTTAAGAATTATTTACGGAATTAAACTATTCTATGTCCTTCCTAGGGTCTCAAACTGTTCCCATACCAAATTTCATCTAAATTGGTTCAGCCGTTTAAGCGTGAACAGTTAACAGACAGACAGAGACACAGAGAGAGTTACTTTCGCATTTATTATATTAGATAGGATATCAATTCGGATTTCTGGGAAGGGTGTCTCAGAATAATGTGCAAGGCTCACTTTAAATTTATTGAAATAAATATAACCGTTTATTATTAGATATTAGTTCAAAAGGAATTTGGCTAAAAGACGATTAAAAATTTATGTTGTAATACAAAAGCCCATATAATTACTGATCTTTCAAATCAAATCAAACCAAAATATTTATTTGCTAGAAATACATTGTTCAGAAGGGAAGATCTTAAAGCCTATAAGTAATTGTATTCTGCCTGCAAGCAAGCATGCAAATTATTTATAATATAAATTGTAAGACATTATTAATAAACTCATAAAAAAAAGAAAAATGATGCATTTCAATAAATTAATTAAATTGCAACTATCCATAAATCAATATAGAAATGTCATCAATTCACACAAAGGAAATAAAAAATTAAAAAAATGTCAAAAATTAGAAAGGTCAAAAAAAAAAAAAAAACAAAAATCAAAATGTCAATAAAATAAAAAATAAATGTCACAAATTAAATTAAAATGTGTAAATTAATAAGAAAAATAATAATAGTAATAACCAATTAATACATCATACACTGTCAACAATTTCATTCATAAAGTCCATTTTTAAGGTCTAAAAATTCCCCAACGCTATAGAAACAACACTTTTGTAGCCACTCTGTCAATTTTGTCTTAAATACATTACCATGTAACGATTTAAATTCACTTGGTAAGTGATTATAGATCAATATAGACATATTAAATACATTTTTCTTATAGATGTCTTTATGACAAGGTGGATGATACAATAGGTTTCGAAACTTTGCCCTTTTCTGTCTTGGTATAACCTCAGTATGCTGCTTAAAATAATACATGTGAGCCTTTGTAAAAGTGCAGATATCTCTAATATATAAACAGGGCAGTGGAAGAATTTTGCATTTTTGAAACAGCGGCTTACAACTATCCAAGAACCATGCCTTGTTAATAACTCTGACGCAACGTTTCTGGAGCTTGAAAACTCTGTCGGTATTGGTTGAGTTGCCCCACATGATTAGTCCATAGCTTAGGACAGATGGTACGTAACCATGGTAAGCCGAAAGAGCAGCTTCTACAGACACGCTTTGTCTCAGCTTTTTCAAAGCAAACACAAATCTATTAAGTTTTTGACAAATATCTTCGACATGGATTTTCCAATTTAGATTTTTATCTACGTTTAGTCCTAGAAAATTAAATTCCTCTACTTGTTGTACTTTTTCGCAAAGAAGGACATTTGTTGTCTTTGTTGTTGATATTTAAAATTTATAACACAGAAATGTAATTGACAAAAACGTCATACGTTATTGTCAAATGTATTGTGTAATTAACAAAAACGTTTCAACACAAAACATCCTACTACCTTATTATACCGTTTCCCAATACCATTCCCCAATTCCATTCCCAAACTACTGCAACTCAACCAGAATTCCTGAAAGCCAGAATCAACAGTGGCGACCACCAGAAAAGCGCCGTGGCAATGAAGCTCGACGAAGTCCCGGAGAATGAATTTAAACATCTTGGATCCCGCAACGAAATTAATCAGAAAAAAATAAAGGAGGAATAAGAAAACAAAAATATAATTTCCACTTCCTATCTGACTTATATTAAAATGTGAAGGCCTGTATAATTAGATGTTTGTTAATTAATCAAGTCTCAACTTAGACTTGTCACACGGGTAGACCATCATCACCTTAACCAGGTCATCGGTCCACCTAGTGGGAGGCCTTCCAACGTATCGTCTTCCGGTTCGCGGTTGCCATTCCAGAACTTTTCCGCCGCATCGGCCATCCGTTCTGCGAGCAATGTGCCCTGCCCACTACCACTTCAGTTTGGCAATTCTTCGGGCTATGTACTTTGGTTCTCCTGAGGATATCCTCATTTCTGACGTGATCACGCGAGGAAACTCCCAGCATAGCCCTCTCCATTGCCCTTGGGGTGACTTCAAGCTCTCTGATAAGGCCCATTGTGAGCGACCACGTCTCGGTCCAATAGATGATCACTGGCAACACACACTGGTCATAGACTTTTGTATTGAGACACTGCGGTAAATTGGACGAGAAGATACCACGCAACTGCCCGATCACCGCCGGATTCGACGGTTGACCTCTTTCTCGATGTTAGACCTACCCATCTGGACCATTTGTCCCAGGTAGACATATTCGTCTACAACTTCGAGGGAAGACCATGACCTGGATTAAAACATGTTTGTAACAACCACTTTATCATTATCAGCCTATTAATGTTCCCACTGCTGGGACACAAGCCTCCTCTCTGTAAGAGGGTATGGGCCGTAGTCCACCGCGCGGGCCCAGTGCGGGTTGGACGATGTTCCGAATTTTTGGTTCTAGGACATGCCGGTTTCCTCACGATGTTTTCCTTCACCGTTCTAAGAGCAGTGGTGATGAAATAATTAACAAAAAGTAAAGCTCCTGCCTGTGCTCGAACTCACGACCTACAATTTGTAAGTCGCGGCCGTGAACAACAACCACTTATAACTACCTAATATTGAGAAATTTAGACCTTCGATACTTAATATAACTGACAATGTGACATGTTTTGACAATAAATTAATTGTCACATATTTTCGACAGAAGCAGGTAACTTATGGAAGCAAATAACTAAAGTGTTGGTTTGTTGTGTTAATGTGTTGGTTTGTGGACCTGCCTGTTGTTGTTATATAAAATGGGCTTCTGATTTTAACTGTAAGTATTTTGTCTATTTTCTTCGAAAGTAGAAAGGCGTGTAATATAACAGTTCTACAATTTAGGTTTGTATTAATAAATGGGATGTATGATCATTTGCAATAGGGATTTACAGAATAAACTTTTATTTAAGAAAACGTCAAAAAATAAAAAAAGCTGGCCAAGTACATCTCGGACTTCGCATATTTAGAGCCGCGTACAGACATTGCGAATCATGCACCGCGCATGCCTCGCAACGCACGCCTTTTGCTTGCAACGCACGCATTTTGCTTTGATTTGAGTTGTCTTAACATGCCTCACCACGAATATGAAAGTCCACACATTGCGAAGCATGCGGTGAGCGTCGTGCGCTGCGTATGCCTCGCAATGTCTGTACGCGGCTTTAGCTTCCGTACCGAAGAAAAAAATTATTGATTTATCAATATATTGGTATTTATTAGTAAAATATACGTAATAATAAACAGTATCACTAAATTTCAAGTTTGTAGGTCAATGGAAAGTTAAAAAACTCTTTGGAACAAATTTGTGTAACAGACAACGGTAGATAGATGGACAGACGGACACGTGAGTGACAACAAAAGGGCTCCGTTTGGACCCTTCGGTTACTGAAACCTAAAAACGAACAAAAACACAATAAGAAAACGATTGTCGAACTTAAAACATAGCGCTCAGTTTAAAAACTACACCATAGGGTAGTTGACAAAAAATATGTATTTAGTCCATCAGTTAGCCCTAAAAATATTGGACACGTATTTTTCTTTTGCCACATAAACTAAAAATTACGACGTTACAGTGCGTTGCGTGTGACGTCACGGTGTGCTACACTTTATACTGACAAAGTAACGTCACAAGCCCCCACTCCTGAAGTTTGATGCGAAAAGTAAATATCTTTGTCAGTTTTTATTTATTTGATAAAGCAAAAAATACGGGTCCAATACTGTTTGATAATCTCACTGATAGACATAATAGAATTATCATTTTTCTACCCCGGAAACATCCTTATTGTGTACTTTTTGAGACTATTACGTCAGTCCTTCGTCAAACTATAACAGTTACAACAGTACATAAAACTAAAAACAAAATGACGTGTCCGACCTCATAATGACCAGATTCTTGCCCCCTCGTGTGCCATTGAACCAAAGTGGACTTACTAACGACTACTGCGTAGACTAGGTTTCAGGCTAAAACTTGTGAAAGAGGCTAAAAGTTGAGCTAGAATCCAGGCCTTAGGCCCACTTTTTTAATCCGGAGTTAACTTAACCAATGGTTAAGTAGTTAGTTAAATATGCTTATAAATGATTACAAATTTCGGTGAAACACCATTTTTTTTCAGAAGTTAGCCTCAAAATTGGTCAAATAAGTTGGAGAGTTAATAATTTGAGTTTACTCAAGCAATGTTTAAATATTTTATCTTTTCTTTCAAATTTTGGTAAAACGCGTTTATTTATCAATTGTTAGTCTAAGAAATGGTCAAATAATTATCAATTCTCCAATTTATTTTACTATATGTATGAGTATATCAAAAACGAAGCCTATCTATTAAGTCCGTCAGCGAGATTATCAAATAATATTGGACGCATATTTTTCCTTTAACAAATCTATTAAAATTACAAAATTAAAGCGCATCAAAGTTCAGGAGTGGGGGCTTGTGACGTCGCTAAGGTAGTATAAAGTGTACTAGCGGTGTGACGTTTCATTATATTTCAACGCAGTATACCATCGTCACTTTATGTTTACGTGTCAAAGAAAAAATACGTGTCCAATATTATAATATAATAATTATATAATATAATAATTATATATTTAAAATAATTTTATTATTCTATCTGGTGGACAAAAAATGAATTGTAAGTAAACTACCCTGTTGATAAAAAAACGGTTTTTATCAAAATATTAAACTATTGGTTAGCTAATTTAAGCATTGGTTGAGTTAACCACAGATGAAAAAACTGGGCCTTGGTTAAGTTCTAAAGATAATATTCGTGCTTCTAAAAGTGTAGTGGAACATTTTATACATTAAGAGATTGGAATGCAAACTTTCTTATAAAATACGGTAATTGTACCTCTGTCATTGTATCCAAGAAATTGTGCACTCAAATGAGGTCATAACCAAAATGGCCTCAGAAATAGTCCAGCACCGAAATCTACAAAAATATAAGAACGTTTAATAATTTTAATTATCATCTCATCCAATCAACGGCGACAGAAGTTAATTAGATTAGATAAAATTCAATTAAAACACAACTTATGGGTCAATAATTCGTTAAATTAATAATATTATTCTGTTTAATATCTACAGGATGTGTTCGCTTGAGAATTGATGAAAATTTGAAGTAGAGATTTTTTAATGACGATAGTCCTTGTCTCTTCTTCTCTCCGTCTCTCTCTTTTCTTGAACCCCTTATGTAATCAATGCTGAAGTAGAAGAAAGTTACTTTTAACGTCTTGGGCCTCTCATATTCAACCCTTGCCTTCTTCTTTGAGCAGATCCTCTCATGAAAGTGACATTATTTTAATGATTGTCAAAATGGGACTGACGTCCCATACATTAGTCGCATGTGATACAAATGTCACGTCTTTAACATTTTGAGCTTTCTACAATCGCTTTTGTCGATAGAATGCCACTTTGTTTAGAGCCCCAAAGGCTTTAGAAAAGTTACATTCAGTGACGTTAAAATCACATTTGGTCCTTGTATTCTGTCAAAGTTGTTTCAGAGAGTACCTCCTCTGCGGCCCCACCGCATCTGCCATCAGACGGTGGCGACCCCGTCGAGGCCACGGAAGGTAGGGAGAGCGGCGCACCGTTATACCGGAACTCCTCTCCCGCCGCGGCCTCCAATCCTCAGCAGCGATGTCGTATGGGACCTGGGACGCTCCATACAACATCGCGGCCCGCTTCAGTTGCAATTTCACCTCTGTTACCAAGCGGCACCGCAACCTATTTGTTGGGCGCTACGTTGTCGGCTTAATCAGACGTCCCTGACGAGCGGCCCTTCCTCGGGTTTCTCTTCACTTCACCGTGTGTGACCAAGCCACGGCTACTGAGGCACCCAGCCTCGACAATGCGGGAACCCACCGGGGGGGAATTAATGATACCTCCTGCCCTTACGGCAGAAGGATGATGATCTCTCTATCTCTCTTAAAATCAAACATAAATATCAAACACTCTGTAAGACGACGGCCATTTTAATTATTGTAACGCTGCCGGTATTAATTATAGGAAATCGTCGTTTTCAGACATTTTCAGTGACAAAGGCGGAAGAGGGTGTCCTCTTCGCTTCGGTAATTCCGATTTATAAGCGTGTTTAATTTATTTCAGGGAAGAAAAGAGACTCATGTAGTAATATCGAAAACTTACTAAACTAGAAGGTATTTTCAAAAGATATGATTAAACGAACTGCGATGTAGTTATTATTAAAGGAACTGCGATCTTAACTCTACATTTTTAACCGACTTCCCAAAAAGGAGGCGGTTTGTCAATTCGACCATATATATTTTTTTATGTGTGTTCGTGGATAGCTTCCTCGTTTATGAACCGATTTCGATTATTCTTTTTACGTTGGAAAGGCGAAATCCCAAGGGTGGTACTGTACGGGGCGTAGCCAAGAAGCATCGTATTAAAACGCAGAAATTACTTTTACCTGATATATTTAACAACAATGTGCCTGTCCTAAGGCGGCTTCTCTAGAATTGACAATCAAAGCATAGCAAAAACATAGTCTTCATTTATTTTTATAAGTTCGAATTTCGATTGCTTTTCAAAACATAGTTTACTGTTGCCAGTTTTAGTATAGGCAAGGAGTTTCCCATTACCTAGGCAGAGTCCTCTCAGTACCATGATTAGGTAAACAGGATCTGATTATGGGATCCTAGAGAAATCGAGGGAACTCTTCAGATATTATAGGCATGCAATCATTTGTACTCAGAGAGTGTCATTTGTTGAAGTGGAACTGATGACGAAGACCACAATGGCCACTGGAACTCTGAAATAAAACAATGTATCCTAGTCGTGTTTGGGCTTATTTGAATCGTTATAAGATGTAATTTGGCTAAAAACGATTTTCATGTTAGTTGGAGGTTCCCACCAAAACTAAAAAGAGGAAAATAAAAACTTTTTAACAAAAAATTAAACCGATTTCCAAAACAAAACACTACAAAGCGAAAAATACCTTTTTTTCCGAAGTCGGTGTCGAATAACGGAAAACATTGGGCACAAAAGACACCGACTTCGGAAAAGAAAAATATGTTTCGCTTTGTAGTGTTTTGTTTTGAAAGTCGGTTTGATTATTTTGTTAAATAGTTTTTTTAATATGCACCGACACACTTTACATATACATCACACAGCCACACGCACATGTATTATTTTAATAGTTTTTGTTTATTTACCTTTTTTTCTACCATTAGTTAATAAGTTACCAAATTGTAAAGTTCCCTGTAAGCACACTCCTACATACTATTGTACTAGTTTTAAAACAGATATATTGCAGAAGTTGAAAAGTTACTGAAAATAAATTTGTTTATAATATTTCATTTAATTTCATTTATTCATTACAAAAAGTATTAAAAACAACCTTAAATCAATTTTTAACTAAGGACCAACACAATATCACCATTACACTTATAAAATTAATCAAATTTAAGTAAATCCATAGTCACAATTTAAAACATTTCGCATAAAATTCCTAAAAATAATAGAGAATAACAATACTAATAATCTAGACATGTCATTTACAAAAATTGATTACTTAATTCAATATAATATATAAAATACATGTCAAAATCCTTCTCATTATAAATGTGAATGTAAGTTTGTTTGTTACGCTTTCACGCAAAGCTACAGAACCGATCATCATGATCATTATTACATATATTCTTGGAGGTATTAGAAGTAATAGGATACTTTTTATAAAAGAAAAAAAAATGGCCTCACTGCGAGCGAAGCCGCGGGTAAAAGCTAGTAAATAATAAATACTCCAAAAATGTCATAGCCAACTTCATAATTATAATAATCTAAAAATGTCGAAACCACAACAAAACAAACTAATCCGATACATCAAAATAAATACCCATCCGATACATGATAAATAAATCTCATATCAGCTTATAGCTGATATCAGGACAGCAGTGGTGGCCCATGAATTTCTTGGATGCAATGACAGAGGTACAATACCCGTTTTTTTTATGAACGTTTGCTTTCGAATCTCAGCCCCGATTTCAAAATTAAGAATAAAAGATTAAGTAATTGTCAAACTCGAGCCTGCAAAATTGTCAAACTTTAGCATTAAAGTAGGGTTTGTTGATAAGTTCTAAACTCAAAATATTAAATTCAGAATCTGTACTACATTATCAATATGTCAGAAACATCTCAAAACATACATTTTCTTTTTTTTACATTGCTAGTTGCCGAGAAGAGATTGTGACTTGAATTTTAACATAACATAACATCAGGCCTGTTTACACCGAAGGTTTGGGCAGACGTGTAACTAAAGTACAACCACATTTTGCTATGTTCATAGGTGCCCCCCATTTAATAGGTTTTATCATCTGGGCACAAACCCAGACTCCTACTAAGAACAGAAAAGTAACAATAAATAGGTATCGTAATAAATAAATATTAAGAAGCAAATTGTATCAGATATTATTTATTATACAATAGGGATTCATCTCGTTAAAATGCCAAGGACGGCTACTAATAAATCCTACTATCATAATAATCCCTACTTTATATCATAAATGTGAAAGTTTAAAAGTTTCTGAGATGGGTATTTCTTAATCCTTAATTTTACATAGGATACCTTTGATCCGGGAGCAGTAGTAGTTCAGTGCAACGGCCGCTACTTACAAGTTGTAGCTCGTGGGTTTCCCAGGCAGGCGCTTTAGTTTGTGTAAATTATTTCATCACCAATGCTCTAAGAACGGTGAAGGAAAACATCATGAGGAAACCGGCAACTCCTAGAACAAAAATTCGAAGACTTGTGACATCCACCAAACTGCACTGGGCCTGCGTGGTGGACTAAGGCCCATGCCCTCTCAAAGAAAGGAGGCCTGTGTCCCAGCAGTGGGAACATTAAACGGCTGATGATGATACCAGGTTTGCCAACCGGGTATCGTATTTGTTTCGTAGTTCAGGGGGTGGGGTGAAGGTTAGATATGCACTTGTTCTATGAAAAAAATACAGCTCAGCGGTATCCGGTTAGGCTGGAAGCCGCTCTGAACATTTTTGGGTAAAAGATTGATTGATTTTTAAATGGTTTAATTTATTAAAACAACATGTTATACCGTTTTAAAAATGAACTATTTACAAGTCCAATTCGCTTGCGCTTGATCACTATTCGTTTGACTAACTAGATACCTCAAATAAATTGTAAATAATATTTTTATTATTAAATTCATATTTTTTTATATTGTAAAAATGACTTTCTTTTATGTACGAATTTTTTGTAACACATCCTTTCTCTGACCTTGGACAGAATTTGAGTAAAGTCATTCTCTTTTGTGCTTAGAACTACACATTGCATTCATCAATCTATTACCAAGCATCAAATATTGATTCATCATCATATCATAAGAATAATCAGCCATTTAACGTTCCCCCTGCTGGGACACAGGTCTGCTCTCTGTGAGAGAGACCACTATTGATTACAGCAAATCCTGCAACCGCCAATACCGGAAATTCGGAAGCAAGCTAACCTCTTAAATAAAACTTTGATTAAAAAACTTACAAGTCACAGAAACAACAAACATTGCAAATATATCATCACGCAGTTTCCCCACCAGTACAAACAGAACTCTCGAATACAAATACGAAATCCGTACATCAACATTGAAACTCGTTTGCAATAACTTATTGGGTTTTAAGATAGCAAAAGTTATATTTGCAAGGAACGATAAATCGGTCGAGATTAATCGTAATGGGATCTTAGATTAAAGGGTTCCGCTTAACGCGAGGAGACGCGATTTAGTCGAGGAGTTCGGTAGGTGTGACGGCAGGAAAAGGAATACTCGCTTGACTATATATGGATTTAGGTGAAGGTGAGAGATCGGTGGGTAAATGTAACGAGGGAGTATGTGAATTGTTAGATTCAGAATATCTTTATAAAACAAGTCTATAAACAAGACTTTTATAACGTCTAAATTAACGTTAAAAACGTATCTTTGTGACAGTTAAAAAAATATTTTGTCTTCTAGTTGTGATGAAACATTTGTCTTTTCTTTCTCCTCCACTGTTCTTTTCTGATTAATTTCGTTGTTATTTTTTGAAAGTAGAATGGTTTCTCTGGGACTCGTCGAACTTCAAGCTTTTCTGTAAGTTGCAACTATTAATTCTAGCTTTGAGAAGATGAGAATTAGAGCTGCTGATGTTATTAGACCTATCCTGTCACACAATATGGCAATATATGTGTCGGGTTTAGTCAATAGTACGGACGTCAAAATAAATCACGAGCACGCCACCTGTCGGCAAATCAGGGACAACTACGCTGTGGCGCGCTTTCTCTAACGACTTACGTGGTGGGGACAGCAGAATATGGCAGTTTAGTACTGACCGCCTTGGAGCTAAGACGTCGTAGAATCAGTATCGATCCGTAATATTAGTAAGCAAGATTGTAACTGAATATTTGAATAAACCCAGTGTATTGGATATTTTGTGTGATTTCATTTTCACGACGGATCCATCTACCTGCCCACACACGATGTCTTAACCTAAGGGAATACATCCTGACTTTCCGATGGTTTGCATCTATCGGCCAGCCTTGATGCGACATATGTATTAAATATTTATTACTTAAAATACATTTACAAAATTTCCGTGTAACTCTAAGATACACGGAAACACTCAAAAAAACTTCTCCTTACCATCAACAAATACAGCCATTAAAACGTTAAACTAAAATGTTAAACCATTCTCCTCCACGCGGCAATAGTATAATAAATATCTGAGATTTACACAAGCGACTTGAACACATAACTCCAACTATATTGAGGACTATAAAAATGATATAAAATCAATGTAATGACTCTATCTGTCACGGTTTAATGTTATCACATAGATATTGGCCGGTAATAGGGTTTGGGACTGTCTTGTGTGGTTCCGTGGTGTTAAGGGTCAGCTTATATCCGGATGAGGGATTTTTGAACCTTTTTCTTAAAATCACTATTCAAGATTATGGTTTTTGTAAACCCAGTGATAATAAATATTTTATCTGAGGAATATAAGTTTTTGTACAGAAAACATGTCATATTATATTTAACATTTCGATAAAAGTTATCTGATCATTGTAAATAATATTAATAGTAAAAAAATATTTTTTTAAAACAAGTTTTTTTCGTATTCTTCTCAGCAAAACCTTTCATTTGATACCCATATCAGGGCAGTGCACAAAAATAACTAGTCCGCCATCTTAGGCGGTCCGCCATATTAGATTTAGAATGACGTCACTTAGCTAACCATACATTGTCATCCGAACTAACCGTGTATGCAAAATTTGATTTTAATCGGTGGAGGGTAACTGCTTTAAAAATCAGTTGCAAGATTTGATCCGAACACACTAACATACATACACACATACATTGCAAGTTAAATAAATGTTTGCAAAATCAATTCATACATACAAACTAAGCTGATGATAATAACTTTTTGTGTTGCCTGCATTTCACACCTTTTGGCCCCCGACTGATGACACTCAATAACTAACGCCGTTCCTACCAATATCGCTGTCAAGATAGTTTATTCCAAGCCCATGGTCTTTTCTTGTAGATCGTAAGTTCTCATTTGTCTACGATAGATTCACCTGTGCTGGCACTTTTTATATGACACACCCACATATCGTAACTAAGAAGTGTGCTATTGACAGTAAGAATATTAGCTAGCTTGACTATCCAGGAGGCTTATTTAAAGTGAGATTCTAACAACGATAACCATGACAGAAAAAACTATTTATATGTAATGTCATAAGCTACCGAAAGCTTAAGGGAATTCCACTGAAAAACGTTGTAGAAATATGAAACGCTCTGAAAGCTCCTTTCGTATCAGTCTTGAGATTACTGGACATATTAAGATAAAACCCAGCAAGTGGAGGTTTGTGAAGTCACTATTAGTTAAAAATTGTGCCAAGACATCACGCGAAATTTCAGCGCAATTTTTTGTCGCCATTTTGGAACTTGAAAAAAAATCGAATACCGCCATTTAACTGACGGAACAAATATAAATTTAACTATTCTAGAAGAAATGATAGCAAGCATTTGTCCGACAGGTAGACCAAATACTGTACCTCTACATCAACAATTATCTACTGGCCAGTTCAGCACGCACAATTTTCCAGAAGCTCGAACACCATCTGCCATCCAGCACCCAAGACGGTTCGTTAGCCGCGAGTTAACGAAGCGTCACGAGTACGTGAGCTATGGCGCTGTATTTAACTAAATGTAATGCTTGTTCCATTGATCACAAGGCAGAATGAGGAAGGGCTAATTTTAGGAGACTTTACTCGTAGGAAAAATAAAATGATTTGGGTAAAGAGTATTGGCCAAATGACTACTTTGTTTAAGGAAATCCCACTTCCTAAGGCAAATACCTCTTATTATTTAATTAATTTAAAACTTCACGCACAAAAAAGCACAGAGGTGGACTGCATGCTTTAGGTATTTTCTACCAGGGGGAATAACCATAAGCTCTTACAGTAATGTTATCATGAGTAAGGTAAAGATGTTTACATGTCATATACATCTGTCCCTTACACACACTCAAAATAACCTTATTCAAAGAGCTTATGGTCACCCCCAGTCAGCCATTGGATGATGCAGAGACAAATAGTGGTAGGTGCAATACTAAGAGAGAAAAAAAAAATCAAAATCGGTTTGCACAGAGAGATACACAGATACACAAATACAGATAATCAGGTGAAGCTTACAACACCGCTCGTGTCGGGTGTTAAAATGATTTTTTCCCTTCTTGCAAAGACAACGCATAAGAATTGGTCACTGTTCAGACATTTATTTAACCATCAGCTCCTTCCCATGGCTTCTGATTGGATTTATCCGAAATGAAAAGTAGCTATTTAAGAATTATAAATCGGATCAGATCTCGTAGAGATTACTCCTGCAAACAAAAAAAATATCAATAAGAGTACATACATAAACTGACACCGTTTCTCATAGGGATTGGTAGAAGAAACAGAACGCCAACTGCTTATTTTATTTATTGAAAAAAAAAACACCTCTTTATAACAATAGTTTAGTTAATCACCAAGGTTGGAACACGGATATAAATCATGGCGGACAGAGTATTGCCATAAGCTACAAAGAGCACAATACTGGCCCATTTTGAAGGCAACTATTTTCCAAATAGCTTTGCTGTTTTTCGCTAAAAACAATACATTTTACACCTCATGAGTAACTTGATTAAGAACCTTTCAACTTAAAATGCCGATAAATGCGTCCACAATCCATCAGGCGTATAAAATAAAATTTATGAACGTCATAAACCGTAAATAAAGGGACTTTATAATTAAGAAAAATATCCAAAATTAACAAACTAATTAAATATACATAATTTCCAGTCAATTTAGTATTCATAAAGACCGTTTTGCCCGGTTACTTTGGCATCTTTACACCTGAACATTATGAATAATTTAATTATTTTTACGCTAATTTCGCCCTTCGGGGAATGGGTTGGATCTCAAGTAGTGAGTAACGATTTTCAGCCGACTGTATATTTAGGAAAATCTTTTGTAAAAGACAAGTAAGAGCTTCGTATTTTATGATAGAGCAATAAGATTACTTTGTTGCGTAATATGGCAAAAAATAATCTAGATAGACTCACTATATCGTGCTTGAATAATGTTAAATTCTATAAAAAAATAGCTTGTGAGATATTAAAACTAAATGAAAGAAAATTTAAAACAATAGTTTAAAGTACACTTTGTAAACAAGCATATTACAAATTAGATGATTATATTCAGGATAAGAATGCTTGGAAACATGCTGGTCCTGTTCCATAGAGCAATCTTTAGTGTGGACAAAGTCAAACTGGTTGATTTGTATTATATTCATAATTATACTAACGCTTTATTTTATATTTATCTACTCTTTTTGTTTTAAAAAAAATATGACTCGCACACTTTTCGTTGTTGGTGTTGAATTAGATAATTTACCTATGTTTGCAATATTTGTATGTGAGAACTATGTTCAAATGAAGGAATTTACCCGTTAGTGCTTGTAATACTTATATGTAGTATAGTAGAGCTAGGTGCATCGTCCTCACGTATATGAATTTATTGATGTATGTACTTCAATATTGTAAAAGCTTATTTTTTTTAAAAGAGTAAGTATGGAGTTTTTTGTGCATTCTTCTCCATAACAATCTACTGTTTCGAATGCATGGTAGAATCAATTTCTATTACTTGTTAATTTTAATTGTGAACGTTCGAAAGTGCCGCTTAATGGCCTAGTCGAAATAAAAACAGTTGACTTTGACTTGAACGCCTGGCAGGGCTCGGCCGAAGTGCACGTATAGTATACCCACTTTGTATCGTTTATGTTTAAGTACCATCTTATAAGAGTCTAGCCTGTCGCCGTCAACCTTGAACAAATCTGACGACACGGTTGGCTTAGTAGTTGATCGAACGGCTGCTGCACTGCGAGTCACGGATTCGATTCCCGCACGGAACAAATATTTGTATGGCCTACAGATTGTTGTCCCAGATCTGGATGTCATGTGTGCGTAAAAAAACGAAAAACTCACCTTAAGACTGCTTCAGGGAAATTCCAGAAAGAAGAACCCAACATGATGACGTGTGCTACTTTGACTTGATCGCGGTCTTGCTGGATAAACTAGAAAGGGTCTTGAACAACTGTATCAGATTTATATTTAACATCAGAGAACATGAGCTTGCGTCGAACTACAGATTTGAGTTAAAATGGCTGCCCATTCGCCAGAGGAGATGTTTACGCGCTTTGACCACACTTTTCTCCCTACTCAATTCTGGGAGAATTCCCCTCCTTCCTATCTTATGTCTAACTTTCAATATATTATATGTTCTTCACATGCTCGGAATCTACGTCCTTCAAATAATCGCCTCTTAGTCTGTCCTTCTCATACTACTAGTTTATTGTCGCTTCCTTTCATATTCAGTCCATTCTTCTTTGGAATGCGCTTCATCAGGACGGCCACCAGTCGATATGCATTCAAGCGGCAATTGCGGGTTTACTTTTAGAACAACTAAGCAGAGTCATCTCACTTTATTTCTGTAACTTATAATATATATGTTTTTTTCAATATATATGTACGAATATTTTACCTATTTTAGTATGTTAATAACTAGTTTTATTTTTAAACAATGCACCTGCCATGATATAAATATCTTCATCACCCGTGGTTGACTGGTATAGAATGCCTTAGGCATTAAGTCCGCCTTTGTACATTTTGTGCATGAAGTCTAAATAAATAACACTTACTCGAAACGAGAATCCAACCCAGGACGTCATGACGTATAGTGCTGAGCATGTAGCGTTTGCAACCATTAGACAAACAACAATACATTTTGTGTTTGTACGTTATGTATTCATGGTTATTTATTGTCAAAATTCAAATTGCCAACGTATATTTAATAACTGCATATTAATTAACCAATAACTTAACAATATTCAAGCAACGGTTCCAAAAATACGAGTAGCCTCTCCAACCTGAATTATAACACAATTTATAGGTTTACCAGTATTAAGTACCTATACATTATATAAATCACCTTGTATGTATGTACATAATAGACTAGGTGTACATCGAATCAGTTATTTATTGCTCGAGATTATCGAGTACCTATCGCCGGGTGGAGGCTTAGTGCGATGTAGTCGACGCTCGCTAACGAGGCCTAGTGTGTATCTACCTAGGTACATGTTCGACGTGGCTGTCAATTAGGTATGGGCTTTAACGTACGGCGAATTTTATGAAAATTTAATTAGCATTTTCAAACTCAAAAATTTGTCAAAGTTGACACAAATTAAAAGTGTTTTGGACAGATTGCTACTAACTTACGAATGTCCTAACATCTAAATCGTTACGGAAAACTGTCGGGATCTCTTCTTCTCTTCGTGTGAGGATGTGGGCACTTCTGGTGTCAGAGTTAATGAAGCCACCTCTGAGAACCCTACAGGCTTCTGGCTTGGCTATTTCAGACTTACATCTATACTAATATTATAAAGAGGAAAGATTTGATTGCTTGTTTGTTTGTTTGCATTGAATAGGCTCCGAAACTACTCAACCGATTTGAAAAATTCTTTCACTGTTGGGAAGCTATACTATCTCCGAGTGACATAGGCTATATTACATTTTAAAAAAAATTAGAGATCCTAACTAAAACTCCAATAATGTAACCCAATGTGTAAAAAAATACCTAAAAGATTCCTAAAATCGCGTGTGCTGCGAAAACTATTGATGATAGAATAAAATAATGTTCTATGACTTTGCAGAACACATCATGATTTACAAAAAGTGTAGCGAAAGCATATGTCTAATTAATATAGTTATGCCACAAAAAGTGTTCTTATATTTTAAAATATTAATTGAAATGACGTCGCTAGAAAAGGCTCTTTATTTGTACGTATCTTGGTATTAAACCTTATCAAAAAATTACTTCATATTCAAGACTGCTTCAATACCTTTAAATTTATGCATTTATTTATGGTTTTGGAAATTCTATCACTAAAGGGGTAAAAAAAGGGTTCAAAGTTTATAAGAAATTTTTATAGTTTGTAAATAGGACACATGAAATTTTTGATTTACGCTCTTGGTTGATAAAAAGAATTCATGTATTTATAGGGTTTTGAAAATTCTAATCATAGGGGATAAAATAGGGATTGAAACTTTATGTGAAATTTCTTCGATTTGGAAGGTAAAACAGCAGAAATTGTTGTTTTACGCTCTTGGTTAGTAAAACAACAATGGGTTTTTTTTTTCGGATGTTCTACCCCTAAGGGAGTAAAAAGTCGGTTTAAAGTTTGTGTGAAACTTCTACGCTTTAAAGTGTGACACGTGAAATTAATTGTTGAAATTAATTAATTACGCTTTTGGTTGATAAATCTTTTTATCAACCAAAAGCGTAATTCTTTAATTTGGGTATTTATTGGTTTTTGGCAATTGTACCACTAAGGAGGTGAAAAGGTGAAAATTTGTTGGGCTTATATAATTGAAACTTGGCATAAATACTAAATAGTAAAGGTTTTCATTATTAGTTTTTCAAAAGTACTCCTAAAAGACGATGTTAAAGTGGTGTTAAAGATTTTTGATGAATTTTACTGTACAGGGCTTCTTTTTATAATGTAGGGGAGCACTAAGAAGGGATTTTTGGAAATTCAATCTTTAAGGGGGTAAAACTAAAAAGTCATCTATAGGATAAAACATGGATCACGCGAACGAAGTCGCGGGCGAAGTGCTAGTTCACTATATAAGTACAGGTTTCCTCACGATGCAGATGTTATCCTTCACCGTTGCCTGTGATGTCCAAGACAAAATTTGATAAAGTCACATTAGTACTTGCACGACTTACTTACTTACTTAAGCACGTGAGGCGAGGTCTCAGCCACCGGGACATCCCGATTGTTGGGGATAAAAACGACCATTCCACCGAAAATTCTCCCTATTTTTCTCCCTTCACTGAATTTGGTCTTGGATTGGAGTTCGATCTCGAGATCTCTCGCTGTTCGATTTTTATTAGAAGCCTATCAAGGGACCAGTGGCTAAATTGTAATAGTCGCACGGGTTAATCTTCAAGGTGAAGCAAGGATTACCGAGCTCGTTTCGTAGATGGATGACCATCAATTAAATACCGATGCCCCTCCATGCCTCAGAAAGCACCTTAAGCCATTGGTCCCTTCTGTCATTTTGAACATCTTTGAAAGTCGTTACGTGTAGTTAAAAGGCAGAAAATATGAGACTGGGCTTGATTTTGGCTAGGCAGGTTGGAATAAGAGCATTTCTTTATGCTGGTTACATTAAGACGGTTAACATTAATTACACGTTAGGTTATTCACTGGTTTCTAGTAATACTAGCAACCCGCCCCAGCTTTGCTCGTGACGAATTATACACACCTTTAAGTTAAAAACCTTCCTCGTTTCGCTCTCTTTCTATTGGTTAAAACCGCATGAAAATCCGTTCAGTAGTTTTAGAGTTTATCGCGAGCAAACGCGGCGGGAAACTTTATTTTACAACTAGCTGTCCCACGCGGCGTCGCTCCCGTAAACTGGCTTCCTACCTTACCTACACTACATATATGATTTTTGCGATACTTTAACCGCTTACGCAGCGCACGCGACGGAAGCTCTCAAAAAGGAATAATTTTGCCCGTTTTTGCAACATTTTTCATTTGTGCTCTGCTGCTATTGTTCGTGGCGTGATGTTATATAGCCTTTAACCTTCTTTGATAAATAGGCTATCCAACAAAAAAAAGAATTTTTCAATTCCAACCAGTAGTTTCTGAGATTAGCGCGATCAAACAAACAAACAAACTCTCCAGCTTTATAATATTAGTATAGAAGTATAGATACATAGTGATTAAACAAAACCACGCGATAATGTAACCTTCTCGGACCATGGAAGAGTGATGTCTTAGTAGTTGCGACGCCCGCCGCTAACAAGTTATTAATTATCTACTAGTTACACATAATTTCTTTAGTACTCACATCTTATTGAAAGAGACAAAAAATGTCTCGACCATTACCTATCTTAAAACGTAACTTTATAACTAAAACTTCTCAGGTTTCTACCTTTTTTCCCGACTACGGAAAAGCAAAAACATAACCCTCCCGGTTATGTTTTTGACCGGTATGTGTATATGTATGATTTTTTGTTCATCTGTTCCCTCATAACTTCTAAATTACGTATCATAGTTGACAAATTAGGTGTCATTGCAAGCTTCTTATTTGACCGCTCGTTTATAGGCTATGTGGCGTCACATTAAATTGAATATGGCACCCTCTAGGGGACACAAAGTCAAGAAAAATATTTTTTTTTGCAGAGTGCAACTTGCTACTTTGCAGAATGTATTGTTTTGTTACGGTGTGTGGCATACGGTTGCGTTTGACCACTATGAATATGTATCAAATACAACAAAATATTGATTACATGTAAGTTGTTTATTTAATACCCGATACATATCGAATAGTTTGTACATAACAATTTTAGATGAGAATATTTTCTTGTTTCATTTTTAGAGCGTGATTTAACAGTAATCAGTTTGTTCTATTCTGCCCATTTTAAGTAGGTAACAACATCGATTAAAAACTCATCTATGTTTGCCGAGATCCGTTCCGATTCGTGCATCGAAAAGCAAGTTAAGCTGTTCGTCCCGACTGTCGCTCATTTGTCGTCCTAGTATTTACTAAAATTAATACTTTAATGATACAGAGAAGATCTTTTTTTTATGATGGAAGAGAGTTTCGTCAGTTACTCGTTGGACTGTACACCAGTTTGTAGACTTTGTAGTAACATTAAACAGAACCACGTGATAATGTAACCTGCTCGGACCATGGAGGAGTGATGTCTTGGTACATTGTTCTCGACGCCGCTAACGAGTGATCGTGTGCACCGTGTTTATGTGCTACACAGCGGTGTAATTTACGTGGGGGCTACACAGGCAGCGGTGGTAGAGAAAGTACACAATTTTCGCTTTTTTATTCTAGTCTAAACAAATATTAAAAGGAAGTATAATTATTTGCTCTGTTTCTGATATTTTACTGTTACATATCTACACTATTGTTGATTATTTTTATACAAGTAATGGGACCGAAGTCTAAAAAATCTATTAAAATAAAATACCAAAAGTGCTTTACTATTAACTAAAAATAAAAGATTTGAAAGAAAACTTTCCGGTAATTTCGGTTCTATCTACATTGTTTTTTTTTAATTATATTAAGCAGGCAATTCATAGACCCACCCCGGCTATTCTATAACTAATTAAAAGCAGGTCTAGTCTATGCGCACAAAAAAAACATCTTCTTGTGAGCAAGAAGATGTTTTTTTAATAACAAATTACTACAACGATCCTGAAAAAATAAAACTTGCCTCAAAGAGCAGAATTCATGTGAAATCCGACAGAACAGCTATTAACACCGCTGCTTAGTGTCAAAATACACAAAAACACTTCATTAAATAAAAGGCAGGCAAAACACACTTCAAAAAAAGGTGCTTGTAAATAAATAAAGCACTGTTTTTTACTAAATATCACTTTCAAAAGCCTTCGTGTTACTGTTCGTGAAAAGATAAACGTTATACCTATTTAAGTAGTCAAAAGGCTATAAATTGTTAGCCTTGTTCTTTGAACAAGGATTTCCATTTTTTTTAGGCCTTTAACCCGGCGAGCGTACAGTTGATGACCCGCTGTGTGACTTGCAGCATTTTGAAACACTTGCATTTTGTAAAATATTGAGTGACGTTTCTGTACTTCTCAGTAGCTGGAGATAACAAACCCTGCTTCTGGTTTCATGCCATAAAGAGTAAACCCATAGACCAGGCCAAAGAGAAATTGAGATAAAAAAATGTACAGCTTGAAAGGGTTTTCTTAAATTGTTTTGTATTTTTTCGTGATTACAATAAAGTCGTATTTAAAAATATGATTACTAGGTTTTTTAAGTAAATTCATATTTTGTTAACATTTTTTTGCCGTAAGACAGAAAGTGTATTTCGTATTCATTTATGAAACTTGATTTTTAAAAGCATATTTTGTGATAATTTAGAACCTTTTTTTTTTTTTTTTTTTTTTTACTTTTGATGGGTTTGCTCTTGACTCTAGTCTAAGTCAATGACAGAGACAGAGTCGACGATGGAGCGAGCTTACCCAGAAGAAGCCTGTTCACTCTAACTTTGAAGAGATTCGGGTTAAATGCGTTCGGAAACACAGACGCAGGTAGTGAGTTCCATTCCTTCGCTGTGCGCATTATAAAGGATGTTTGGAAGCGCTTGGTGCGAATTGGTGGAATGGCAACAAGGTAAGGATGGTAACTTGCAGTGCGTCTAGATGTCCGATGGTAGAAGGGGGCTGCTGGGATAAGATCGTGGAGTTCTTGAGCACACTCACCGAAGTACAGTCTGTAGAAGACCGACAAGCAGGCAACCTTGCGGCGATGAGCCAAGCTGTGAAGCTTGGCATTTACCAGTTTAACGTCGCCGATGAGCCTCTTGGCTCTGCGTTCCACCGAGTCAAGCGCGGCAAGCTGATACTTAGCTGAGCCATCCCAAAGGTGGCTGCAATACTCCATGCAGGATCGGACTTGCGCTTTGTATAAGGTAAAAAGCTGTCCAGGCGTAAAGTATCGCTTCACTCTATTAAGGATGCCCAGTTTTTTGACCGCAATTTGGGCTTTGTACTCAATGGAGGTGCCGAAGTTGAGACTGGATGTCAACTCCATGCCTAGGAGCTCGAGCCGATCAGTCACAGGAACAGACGCACCCCGAAAAGTAGGCGATTGTTCGAAAATACTCCTTTTAGCGGTAAAAAGACACGCTTGTGTTTTGGTGGCGTTAAAGGAGACCAGATTGTCATCTCCCCACTGGGAGACAAGTCTTAAGGTCAAATCTGTCCGCTCCACCATAGCCTCTCTCAAGGAACGAACTTCTTCCACGCTGGTTTTTGCGCTGGACAAGTATCTCTCTGACACAGTACTGTCATCTGCGTACCCAACAATACCGGGCTGAAGTAGGTCATTGATGTGCAGCAGGAAAAGAGTTGCAGAGAGAACAGACCCCTGAGGAACTCCGGCATCAATAGCCATAAGGTCAGAGGAGCAGCCATCAATGACTACTCGGATCGACCGCTCGCTAAGGAAGTCCGATATCCAGCTACAAAAACCGGCGGGGATGCCATAAGCAGGAAGCTTACTGAGTAGACTTGCGTGCCAGACCCTGTCAAAAGCCTTCGAGATATCAAGAGATACAGCAAGTGCTTCGCCGTGTCTCTCGACGGCCTCGCCCCAGCAGTGCGTGACATACACAAGAAGATCGCCAGTTGACCGTCCGCGGCGAAAGCCATATTGACGGTCACTGAGGAGATTATTGTCTTCAAGGTAGGTCAGCAGCTTACTGTTCAGTACCCTTTCCATAACTTTGCACAGAATGGAGGTAATGGCGATCGGACGGTAATTGGCAGGGTCTGCACGGTTGCCTTTTTTGGGCACTGGTTGCACATTTGCAAGCTTCCAGGACTTCGGCACCGTTCTTTTTACAAGAGAGAGGCGGAACAAGCGTGTCAACACAGGAGACAGTTCAGGCGCACACAGCCTCAGCACTCTCGCTGGAATGCCGTCAGGCCCGCTGGCCTTGTTCACGTCTAGACTGCACAATACTCTCCGGACCTCTTTAGTGTGCACAGCGACCTTCGGCATCGAAGAGTCACAACCTCCTCCCAAAATCCCTTATATAATAATACATTATTTTAATCAAAGCAGAAAGTTTTTAATAATCCCTTTAAATATTGCCATTAATTATTTTTTAAATACTGGGTCATCCCGACCCAACCGTGCACTTGATGTTACACATTTTCACTGTGCTGTCAGCGGGTTAAAACCGCTACAATTACGATTACAAAACATGCGTAGACTTCCCTTTCGTGTCTGGCGAAGAATGCTACAATTTTTTTCAATTGTCAGTTTCTCTAGATTCTAGACAAAGGGTCATGTCATATGTGATGGTGAGGGTTAAAATGCCAAAAAGTAAGGCATTAACGACGAGATATATATAATTTTGTCATTTTTCCGATCGCTGTCGCCACAAACTGAAACACATCGATTCGATTTTATCAGCGGTAACGATTGTCGAATAGTCCAAAATACTGAAAAAACGCGTGATGAAACTTATCTTACTAATACTATAAATGCGAAAGTAATGTGTATATGTCTGTTACTCAATCACGCCAGAATTACAGAACGGATCATGATAAAATTTAGCACAGAGATAGATTATAGTCTGGAATAGCACATAAGCTACTTTGCATGCTTGTATAATGTACCCTTGGGATAAGAAAACACTCCTCACGCGGGCGATTTGTTGGAAGAAAACAATTTTACAGTTTGCCTGTGTTACTTCTGATTACCAATCCGTTTGTCAAGCGTGGTGATTTAATCCCATTTTAACTTTAAAAGTTTATTGAAAGGGTAGGTTAAGTAGTGGCCTTAATAACCTACCTAACCTGCCTTGTCACTATAACCTCCAATTTTCAAACAGTTAGAAATATCACAATTTTACCATCAGTCGGATCGGGATGCATTAAGATATCCTTGGTGATAAAAATGTACTCTAAATTTTCAGTCTAGCTAACAGTTCATTGACTAGCTACACACCTATTTATTCTTACATTCGGCTGAAACTATTCCTGTCAATACGAAAGAAATACGAAATAAATTATCGTGTGGAAAATAATTTGCTTCCACAAACGCTCACGAAAACGAATGAACTGAATCCACCTGGGTACAAACATAACTCGCTCAAGACAGTCTAATAAACAGCGAACAAAAACCAGTACAGTTTTTCCTTTCCTTTAACCGAACAAAGGCGATACTTACAACACATACAGACGAACAGCAATAAATCTAGGCCCATTGTTCCGTTACACTACAATTACTAGGTATATCTACTACTAGTCGCAAACAACCGGAAACTTGGCGTGACTACACTAACGGAAAGCGCAAACTGAATCGCTGTCGCCCGCTCAGCGGCAGACTTAATGGCCCAACACCCATTGTGTACCACCCCACTGAAATTTCCACCTTAACATTTAAGGTAGAAGATTCAATTTTGAAAGTTGATGAGCTATGTTACGGTGCAACGTAGACAGAACATTGATAAATACACAGCGTTTAGATAAGGCGTTTTAAAAAAGGGTTTTCTTTTGTGGGTTTTGATGAAAAATGTGGCGGTTAAAGGGTGAAGGGTCTGTTCTAGAGGATATTTTAATTGGGGTATCGATCGTGGTGTCATTCAGTGTTCGATGTAAATAATAACGGCCGCACAGGTCAATCTTCAAGGTTAAGCAAAGCTTCCCGAGGTTGGTCGTTGGATGGGTGACCATTGATGACATACCGAGATTCCTCTGTGCCTTGGAAAGTACGTTAAGCTGTTGGTCCCGATTATAATTTTTGTACATCTTTGTCAGGTCATCGATACATATGTATCGTTAGATTTGGCGATCCGAACACTCACTCTGCTCGACTGAACTGTACTGCAATCCCTACACCTTATTTTTACACTATGTCGAACGAAACACGTAATCGTCATGAATTTCATGGCGCTTACGACATTTTGATCGCTAGTAAACTAAACTCTTGCAATCTCGCACTGCATGTTTTAATAGTTTGATTAGAAAACATAAATATTTTAGCGCCGCAGCACACTGCAGTCTCACTCACCAGTATTTGAACATTTTTATTTTTTTATAAATGTTCTTGTCTATCGGTCAAATGTATGTCAATGATACAGGTAGTCAGAAGCCAGAAATGTAATACTAGTATTGAGTTGTGTCAGTTATTAACCTACTTCAAAAACGGAGGAGGTTCTCAATTCGACTGTATGTTTATTTGTGTATTTGTTATGCGATTACTACGCTAATCGTGGACCGATTTCGCAAATTATTTTGTGTTTGAAAGGGTATATTCCCATGGAAATCGAGGGAACTCCTCAAATATTGTAGGCATACATACAGTGATTTTGGTATTCGATATCTTTAATAGTTAACCGACTATGAAGAAGCATTTACTTATAAATAAATGTTAAAAATGGTGCCATCCATTTTGATGAGAATTACTTTGGCAATAAACGATTATCACGATAAATTGAGGTAAGTACCAAAATTAAAAAGAGAAAAATAAAAATCTTTTAACAAAAAAATTAAACGGATTCACAAAAAAATTTGGATGCTTGTCTGTTTGTCTATTAACTATAATAATATTAATAGTGAAAAAGCAAAAAACTAAAAAGTGTAAAAATAACTTTCGTTTCGGAAGTCGGTGTATTTGATACCTCTTGTTTTTATCGCTTTCCAACACCGACTTCCAAAAAGAAACTTATTTTAGCAATTTTTAGTGTTTTGCTTTAGAATTCGGTTTATTTTTTATGAATAACTTTATATTTTTCTCTTTAGTTTAAGTAGTTGCTCACTGAAAAGTGAGCAAAGTCTATAAATAAGGTAACTAAATGTTTGAAAAAATACCCATAATAACTTAATGTACACATTCGAACTGTTTTTCGCTAAGAAGTATGGTTGTATGTTCTATATCTTAAAACTGCTGAACCGATTTTAATGAAACTTGCACTGTGCCCTAAGTTGAGAGATATTTAATGCAATAAAAAACTCTCAAGAATGATCACGATCCGATAAGTAGTTCGGAGAAATGCGTGGACAAACATAAATACACTTATGAAATTTGGCACACGTGTTTAGATGCCCATTCAGAGTAACTATGTGGACATTGTGCAATTCCAAAAATATTATATACATCATACGTGTCGAATTGATTACCTACTTTTTTTTGAAGTCGGTTAAAAATTAATTCTGTCTGTATGCTTGCTACATTTTCACACCTAAACTATTGAATTAATTTTGATAAATTTTAGAATATTAATAGATAGGAACAAGGACATAAGTTTACTTTTTATGCCGGAAGTAAATTGGGATAATTTTCGAATTTCTCGCCGGCGTACATGCTGGCAGAAGCTAGATTGGAATAAAAGAAAAACAAACTGCAGTCAACTTAAATACTACTTATTACTATTACTTCAATTATAATTTAAAATTATATATTTAATTTTCATATGATCTATTTTAAGTATTTTTCAATTCATATACTTACATATTTATTAACATTATATTAAGTAAGTATCTATTTTATTTGCCTACGTCCGCGTCCGTGTGTCACTTGCGGAGTGCCACCTTAATATCATCGCTGGGCGTGTGACACCCAGCAAACGCTGAGTTGGTAACTCTTTCGGTATGGGCACGCCCGGCGTAATTCTTAAACCTTGTTTATATTTTTTTTACTATTCTTCCCTGTTACTATGTGATTGTTGCTGTTGTGTCTGTGTCGAATGAATGTTATCTATTCTATTCTTTTTAGGGTTCCGTACCTCAAAAAGAAAAAACGGGTCCTTTATAGGATCACTTTGTTGTCCGTCTGTCTGTCAAGACTCTTTATATCGGGAACACGTAGAGGTATCGAGTTGAAATTAATATCGTATACTCAAATTTGCAAACTTCTAGATCTACGCAATCAAGAGATACATCCGTTAATGACGCATATTTTACACTCGCAAGGGAATCAAAATCTACAGAGAACTTCACGTTTACCTAGAGACATGAAATTTGGCAAGAAGTTATATCTCATAGCACAAGTTAAGGACAAAAGCCGAAAACCGTAAATTTGTACCAATATAAGAAAGATGATTTTAATATTTGCAGTAGGTAAACTGACCGCGACTTATGTCGATGTATAAATAAAGTTTTCCAACGGCTAAGTTAATTTTATACCTCAATTCATTTACCTTATTGTTAGCGCAATGATCGGTGCCCTCATAGTTTATAAAATTCAGTAGTGTTGTTTAACTATTTTGAATGAATGCAGCTGTTTGTACGGACCCTCAGTGCGCGAGTCCAACTCGCACTTGGACAGTTCTTTTAACTTGAATCTAACCTATCTCCTCTTTTGTCCCCAGTTTCGATGTCCGCGGCCGCAGCTTCAACAAGGCCCTCCACTGGTCAGACCCCCTCGCCTTTGGACGAAGAGCCTACTTCGTGACCATGTCGAGACCCTCGGCGCTCACGGTGGATGCTGTGCAGCTGGATGATGAGGGTGTCTACCGCTGTAGAGTGGACTTCAAGAACTCCCCGACTAGGAACTTCCAGATTAAACTGAATGTTGTTGGTGAGTGTGGTTTAATATATTTTATATAGTAAATGTTAGGTCTATTTAACAACTTTACTTAAAGTTAAGAGACGTTAAACGTCAAAAGATATTATAAAGACATTTATCATTAATTATTATCATATAACGTTTGTTAATAAACCCTATTGTATTTTGACAGTGTTGTTGAAGGTAAGTTAAACGTAACTTCATCATCATCATCAGCCTTATAATGTTCCCACTGCTGGGACACAGGCATCCTCTACCACGCGGGTTGGTGAATGTCACATGTTTTAGAATTTTTTGGTTCTAGGACATGCCGGTTTCCTCACGATGTTTTCCTTCACCGTTTTAAGAGCAGTGGTGAAGAAATAATTTACACAAAGTAAAGTGCCTGTCTGGGTTCGAACTCACGGCCTACGACACGTAAGTCGGACCGTTACCACTGGGCCACCACTGCTCTCAAATCTAACTTAAATTGCCTTTTTAATACAATAATTCTGATGCTAACAATTCGCAAATGGAAAGGCACGTCCTTTCGAAGTCGCCTCAGGTTGAAAACTTCTTTGAACTAAAAAAAATATAGTTGCCTTCACAGTTGACCCCAACCCCTAGTGGTTTTTGGAAAAACATCTCGCTTACATTCTAAGTTACTCAAAGAGATTTTAGAAACGTCCTCTCATCCTAGAGAAGATTTTTGACACTTTAATTAATACTTAATTAAAACGACTGTATAGGTACAGTTAACTTCTTTGTATAATATTTACTAAATATTATAATATTTTCTTTACTTTACAACAGTTCCACCACATCAGCTGCTCCTGTACGATGAACAAGGGCGTGATGTCGCCGGTGTGGTCGGGCCTTTAGAAGAGGGAGGCAACTTCACGCTACTCTGCGAGTTAAGAGGAGGTAAGCTTAAGCACATATTTTTTGAAGAGAAAACTTCTTTAGCAGCGTTGAATGATTTTCGGTAGGGGCAAAATTTATGGGAAACATGCAGTTTTATTGTGTATTGATTTCGGCAAGGCAAAGGGCAAAGAGTATGAAAAATCGACCAATCACATGCGAGATGAAAGATGCGATGTGGTCTATCTGATTGGTCCATTTTCCTTTTTGACTGCAGGCCTTATAGTTGTATAAGTTTGTCCTCCATTCGTGTAATAACTGCAAGGCATGCCAGTGCGAGGCTAAATGAATCTTAATAATAATTATTGATATGAAAGTTTGGATGTATGTGTGTGTAGTGTATGTTTCTTATCCAATCACGCCAGAACGGCTAAACGGATCTGAATGTAATTTGGCACAGAGATAGATTATAGTCTGGAATATATACTTTTTATTTCTCATAAACACTTTTCACGAGGGCGAAGCCGCTGGCAGAAGCTAGTTAATAAATAAATGGGTTCGCATCAGCGGCATGCTAATGTGACAGCATAATCGACATCGTTTTGACTTTTCACTTCTGACGGCAGTTCCCAAGACAGCCATTTTTTTTTGTAGACTTTAGCCCTCTTTAAGAATTTCTCCTGTATCGTAGGTGCATTTACAAACATTTAAATTAACTTAAACAGACAGCCAGACCCGGAACAACTATTTATAGGTTATACAAATATTTGTTCCATGGGAGAATAAAACCCGCGGCCGCAGCGCAGCAGTCAATTGCTCAGCTACTGCGCCAATCGGACCGTCAAAAGATAATGCAATCTAGTTTTTAAAGACAAAACTGGATGAAGTTCATACTCAGTGGTTGAAACATGGAACTAGGTCAAATCCTAAGTAAAACTCAGGATTTTTTTCTCTGATACTCTATTGACAAATAATTGTAGAAGGCCTAGATATCCTTGGTCGCCGGATATCCTTCTAGGAAAAGGCAGAATCGAGATTATAACGTTTCCTAGTTTTGACATTAATATATTTTTATTTATTAATTTGAAGAAGACAGAAGGAAGATTTATCAACTCGAGTAAGTACCTACAACTAAGAACAATGTCGTGGCGGCCCAGTGGCAAAGACCTCGCCTCTCGTGCTTGAGGTCGTGGGTTCGGGCAAGTAACAATGTGACTTTTTCAAATTCATATTTATTTTCTAAGTTTATCATGGGCTTATGATAAGCAACGGTGAAGGAAAACATTGTGAGGAAACCTGGACTTATGAAGTTAATGTAAGTCTGAAATAGCCAAGCCAGAGGCCTGTGTGGTTCTCAGAGGCGGCTTAATTAACTCTGACACCAGAGTTGGCCACATCCAAACACGAAAAGAAGAAGACTAACAACATTTCTGACAATTTCTGAAAAAACTTAAAAAAAATCCGGCCAAGTGAGTGTCGGGCTTCGCACATTTTGGGTTTCGTACCAATTTAACAATATATGGGTATTTTTTTTTGTAAAATATATGTCAATGGCAAGTTAAAAAATTCTTCGGAACATAATGTGTGACAGACGACAGACATACAGCAATAGAGCTCCGTTTCGACCCTTCGGGTACACAACCCTAAAAACTTTGTTTAAAAAAACAGCTGATATCTTAATTTTTTACTTCATTTTTATTTACCATGTACATACATAAATTTTCGCCTTTTTCTAATGGGGAAGTACAAAAAGCCACCTGCTACGATCTTTACATACTCCTTTTTACGATATACATAGAATTTGACACAGAAATTGTCATTTAATATTATACAATAAAATGTTTCTAAAAATGGAAGACAACTGTAAAGTTTAACGTCCCCTAACCTTATTTGCGCAACAGTACAAGATTGCCTCTTCTAACTCTGAACAGCTTGCTTAGCGCGGCACAGCTTAACTTTTGTTTAAAGTTTACAATTGTCAAGCGATGTGTTTAGCTGACTTTAGACGTTCTTTGAGCAAGATTGTGTGTTTATAGAATACTAACTTTGGCTAGTGGCTTTCCGTGTGAAAGTCTGAAATTATCCAACGGGAACGTACTAGCGGATATAAAGTATCTTATGTCAAGCCTGGGTCTGCCTGTATACAAAATTCGCTGCGCTTTTAAAGCGTGGTTGATTTATAAACATCCAAATATCATAATTCAAACATACACACAAACATTATTTTTGAGATTATTAGCAAGTATTATATATTTTAATAATTTTAAGCAGTGGTGGCCCAGTGGTATCGGCCGTGACTTACAAGTTGTAGGTCGTGGGTTCGAACCCAGGCAGGCGCTTTACTTTGTGTAAATTATTTCATCACCACTGCTCACAAAACGGTGAAGGAAAACATCGTGAGGAAACCGGCATGTCCAAAAATTCGAAGACATGTGACATCCACCAACCCGCACTGGGCCCGCGTGGTGGATTACGGCCCATTCCCTCTCACAGAGAGGAGGCCTGTGTCCCAGCAGTGGGAACATTAATAGGCTGATGATGTGATGTGATGTGATGTGTAGCAAGTATAGGATAAAAACATGCAAATTGAAAAACAAAAAATAAAGTAAAGAAAGAAAAGAAAGAAAGGAAAGAAATAAAGAAAATAAAGACAAGAAAGAAAGGAAAGAAAGGAAAGAAAGGAAAGAAAGGAAAGAAAGGAAAGAAAGGAAAGAAAGGAAAGAAAGGAAAGAAAGGAAAGAAAGGAAAGAAAGGAAAGAAAGGAAAGAAAGGAAAGAAAGTAAAGAAAGGAAAGAAAGAAAAGAAAGGAAAGAAAGGAAAGAAAGGAAAGAAAGGAAAGAAAGGAAAGAAAGGAAAGAAAGGAAAGAAAGGAAAGAAAGGAAAGAAAGGAAAGAAAGGAAAGAAAGGAAAGAAAGGAAAGAAAGGAAAGAAAGGAAAGAAAGGAAAGAAAGGAAATAATGTTTCCCGCGGCTGTACCAAAATGGTCCAATTCAGCAAAATGCCAGACAAATAGGAGTTGCCTGACGCTGGTTTTCAACTGAACCTTACGTTGAAGTGTACGGAAGTGAATCAGTTTTTACGGTGTTAAATATGACACCCGACTCCAGTCTTGCCAAGGGGTATCATGTGTGGGGTTTGTGGAAGTCAGATATGCATCTAAAGTCGTCTTTTGCTTCATCCGGTTAGATCGGCAGACTCAAACATAGCTGAGAAAAGATTAGGAACCGCAGATTATCTAAACCAGATCCAACATTATACCTACATTTCCAAATAGAGCATTCACCCTTTAAAAACACGCTCAAACTGCACATTTACCATCACAAATGAAACAAGAACAGTTTACGCCAGCAATTTTGCTGAACAAATGGCTAAAGAAAATTCAAACATTAATAATGAAATCTAAATGCGAGTAATGCTACATTCGATGTGGTGTAGGTACCTTAGTAGCTAGGGAGCGCATTGCAGATATTTTTACTGCCAACCATGACCAGTAACTGACATTTGGATATAAGTAAGTCTTACCTGTTCTTGGCAAGGATTGATTATGTGTTTTTTAACCGACTTACCAAAAAGGAGGAAGTTCTATATTCGACTTCTTGTTTGTTTTTTTTTTTTTGTGTACGTTCACCAATATCTCCGTCAATTGTGGACCGATTTTGAAAATTATTTTTTTTTGTTTTAAAGAGTGTGTTTCGAAATTGGTCCCATTTTAATTTTTGGAAGTCGGGGTCCATAGCGCAAAAAAAATTATACCTACGAAAGACACCGACTTCCAAAAATAAAGTTATTTTTAACTCTATAAGTAGTTTTTTTTTTTGGAAGTCGTTAGGATTTTATTGTTGCATTTTTTTCAGTTTAAATGCTGAAGAAATTGTAAATAGATGTGTTTATTTTATTGATATTTGTTCATATTATTATTCACAGGTTTTTTCCAGCGAAGTTGAGTGTTTTGGTGTTGAGTATTCACCAAATGTGTTCAATTTTAGCGTTAAAGTAAGGTTTTATACTTTCATTTAACTCGAAATATTTAAGCCCCAAGAATTCGAAAGTTCAAAGGTCTTATAACGGTCATACATGAACATCAGGTGCTAAAACAACATTTAATGCTAAGTCTTAGTAAACAGCTTATTTAAGTAGGTAACTAGATACCTACTTTAATCAAGTACTAACTTAGGTAATTGTTTGAAATTTATACGATTTTGAGTAAAGTTATTCAAATACGTAAGTTAAATCTAGTTTTAATAATTTTAAACAAATAAACTGAACAAGTACTAGAATTCGTTCAGGTATGTAAACAGATTTTTTGTCAAATAACACAATGGATCACTACATGACATATTCTGATATCAGAATTTGAAGTTGAGTAGGTATTTGTGGAACTCTTTACGACCCACTGACCCTTTTTTAGCCTGGAATCCTATCACACAATAGAAAAGAATAGAGTAGAATATATTTTATTGTACACCAAAAAAATACACATATATTTTACAACAACTTAATAATATGGGTACAAAGGCGGTCTTATCGCTGACAGCGATATCTACCAGACAACCTTTGGATAGACTTAAAAAACTTACAATAAAACAGAGTGTAGTCTATGGTGTACTGCTACATTAAAAATATTAATACATAAAAATTATATAACTATATAAAATATTAAACATAAACTTACAAATAAACATAATTATTACATATTACAAAATTTTAAAGTTTTCAAGTTTCTCACTTTTACATTAAAGTGGGGTTAGAATGTGTCAAACCCCACTTTAATGTAAATGTGAGAAACTTGAACAAATTCTTAAATTGAGAATTCGGCCATAAGTTGTATGTTCATGAAGAGAGTTCTATATTTTATCGACTCTTAATTTTACCTACAACTTCTAAAACCTACACTTAGTTTCAATGAAACTTGAAATTAATAACTAAGAACACTTAAGACTCAACTCTTTCAACAACCTTCTAAGCACGTAACGTGTTTTTATTCGTCTCAACTTTTATGTGAATCCACTCGTAATAACGATTTTAAGCTTAAAAGCTTTACTAACTAAAAGTTAAAAATAACAAAGATTATCATATTATTACGATAATGCCTTTAAACATGCTGAAAACATTTTTCTTCTTTCGGCATCAAAGTAAGAATTTTCTTCTGACTAAACTTCGGTCACGGTTGCTAATCTCAACGGAGATTAACCAAGTACCTACACAGAAGATATTACCATACATAAGTGTGTGAGCAAGCGCAGGTGCACTCGCCGAATCTTTATTCTTATTTCGATGGAAATCGCACACGAAATGACAGACATCAAGCGCAGGACAAACGGGTTACTGTACATTCTGAGGCACCGGAGATATTACACCCCCAACTTCCAAACACCAGGGTGTTTCTGTGAGATTCCTATTAGAAAATCCTAATAAAACTTTGCTTAACCTAGAAATGGAACCCACGACCCACGCTCTAAATTTCGTTTGCTTCCACCAATGCAAACCAGTGCAACCAGCGCTGTGGCTCTGTCTCGCACACGAGTCCCAGCATTATGCTGAACGATGACCGTTTTGCGTAGTTGTGACGCATGCTTTGTGATGATTGTATTTAAGATTAATTGTAATTTTTATGGTATGCTTCGTGCCTGGCGCAATAAACATTTTTATTTCTTTTTCTTTCTTTCTTTCTTTCTTTCAATCCAAATAAGGCTTCACCATAGTCGGGAAAAAGCTATACAGCCTATTAAGGCTGTATTTTTTTAACTTCTGTAATTGCCTTTAATTTGCCTGCACAGGTAAGCTGGCAATACTTTAATTGGCCAATTACATAAGCTCTTAGGGCTTAATTATCGACTTTAATGAGGCAATTCAATTTCTAGTTCTTATTTGCATTCAAAATTACAGTTTGGAACTAGAAAATAAACGGCTGATTGCTGCATAAAATAATAGGTATATGGCTTTTAAATAGAAGGTTTGTGTTTTTAACACGCTTTTATTAGCTTGTCATGTATGTATCTATGTAACGAAATCTTTTTTACTTTAACTGCAGGTTCTTGGAGTCTAAGTCAAGAGTGAATAGGTTAATTCTAGGCAAGCGTGTTTCACCTTCGACCACATCATCGCTTACCATCAGCCCCCCTAGCCAAGTTACAACGTTTCGTATCGAATTTCTTTCTACAATCGTTAACGCCTTCTATTTGGTATGGTCTGACCACGTGACTTAACGTTCAGATGTGTCATTCCCATACATTGATTCGATTTCTACTAGCGTTATCGATTGTAGATTGTCAATTTGGCTACAGGTGCAGGTGAGATAGAAAATGTTAAATGGCGGGGCTATTGACCTTGACCCACATGACCTTGACAACACACAAGGGGACTAAGGGTACCATACACGGGGTCGTCTGGCGCCCATGTGCTGGTTTGGTCCCTGGAGTGGGCACGGCGTACAGTGTGTTCTGGTGCGCCGGTGATGGGGGGAACTCCCCAGAGGAGGGTCCGGTGACGGACAGCCGCGGCGGGTTCGCGGTGAGTGCTAACGCGTATCCGTGTTCCCGCCATAAGCGGCCCAGGAGGACACAGTGGAGTTTTAGTGGGTTAGAGTCCCACATAACTGCGCTATCTCCCCGTGGTAGCGCAGTATGCATGAGCATTACTCCAAGCAAAAAAAAAAAGGTGAGAAGGTGAATACAAAAAAGCAATATTTGTTTTATTTTAGTATGGTATCATATTCGCTGGCCCCGGGCAATATGGCGGTAAACGCCGGTTACGCCCTTTTTAATGTTATTGGATTTTTGGCTTCTCTGAGTGTCAATGTATCACTCTTATTTTTTTCAATTTTTTTAAATTAATATTTCTTTAGAATAAATGACAATAACAGCTTTATTGCATGGAAAATTCTCTTACGACTAAAAATGTATTATTGCGTTACTCTATGAAACATAACACAAAAAACCGGTGAACATGTTTACACTACATTTCTAAACAAAGAGTATGAGTAATAAATTTAACCGCGTTTTTGGAAATAAACGTATTGTATCAATAAACTGTAAACATTTAATACGAAGTAATCACAAGAGATTTTATTCGGTACAAGCTATTACGCCTTTCTTCCCGGAAATGTATTGTAACCTCGGCGCCGCACTATGGGAAAGCCCCATACAAGGCCGTCTCAAAACCGTTTCACGTGAAAGTCGTTGTTATGGAGTAAAACTAATTAATTAATTTATTCTTATAAATAAGCTTTCTTTTCTATATTTTTTTAAAAAGGCATCAAAGCTAACTCATGTTCAATGATGTGATTTTGGCACAATACATTACTACAATTCAACGCCACATTACTCAAAAGTTTTTGATATAAATGTATAAGTACCTATTACACGTTTTTGAAATGCTTATAATCTCCTCATAACGTTTCTTAAATAATAGTATGTATAATAAATAAATAAATTAAAATTAACCAATATAGTTTAAGATGGTATAATTTTCGGGTTACTTTTATTTTAACGAGACTGTTACCCGTTGCCGCTGTTTGCCGATGTCGAGATATTTGTTGTATTACGATCTTTATACATTAGTTTACACAAGGAGAAAAAAAAAAGTTGCGCATACTTGCGCCTTTTCTGACACGGTGCCAAAACATATCGCGAGATAAATAAATTATTTTTTCCAATATCTTTTTACTTCTCACATATCATCTGTTATCTATTAAGGTCAAATTGATAAAGTGGTCATTACAGTGATGAGTATTATTAATAGTTATTTGTGGTTTTGATATAGTTTTGACCACCTTATTTGATAAAATATGGTCACTTTATCTATTAGGGTCAAATTAAAAACAGGTTGGTTATGGGAAGAGTGCAAATATTAGTTTCTTATCTTTTTGCACATAGCACTATTTCATTGGCCTATAAAAGAAAGGCGAACCCTGAAACATCCACAGTTGTTCGTCAGAAATTCAGTTGCATTAAAAAAGCATACCTATTTTCAAATATTCACAGAAGTTATCTGATTTGAAAATAATGGGTGAATTTGTTTGTAGTAAACTTTTCAATTTGTCACCAGAGGATATGGCTACTGTGGTCTCCTACATTCAAAGAAACTTGGTATCTAAATCTAACGAACGCTGAAAAAATGGATCCCGAAAAAAAGAACGCTTTGAAAGTAAGAACGTCGACTGGTTAAATGGTGAATTTCGTGTTCCACTGGAGTGTCGAGTCACAGTTAATGACCCTAATACGTCTGGAAGCAGTGCAGGTGGCAGACCATCAAAACCATACGAAGCATCTTCAGAAAAAACGAAGAAACGAAAAAACATGGAATTAATACAAGAGGACGGATTGGACTGTGTGCTCAATGCATATGCTCAGGAGTTGCGGTCTATGGGTGAGACGGAGGAGGCCACAATTGTTAATATTATACGAACTGCGTCAAAAAATGATAAGAAAAAGTTTCTTAATTCATAACTGAGAACCCTGAAGACGTTACACCTTTTACAAAGGAAGAAGCACTATTTATTGACTTAGACCTTAACAAAGAACAGTATGGGAAACTTCGAATTTGTTAGGCGGACAAAAACTGCTCAGTGTTTCCTTCTTATCCAACTTTAGCCGAAGCGAAGAAGATGTGTAACCCACCAGATTCGGGCATAACCATTACTAACATAAGTGCAAAAGTCAATCCGCAGGACTTATTGGATCATACTATGGCACGTATATTACTAATTGAAAATTTCATCTTAAGGAAATGGAACAACATAATTTCTTCGATTTAAAGGAGATAATGGGCAAAAGACACTGGTTGCGGGCAGACCAAACTAATGAAAAAGTTATATGGACAAAGATTCACGAAATCAAGATTACTCGAGCGCATCCAGATGTTATTTATTTAAAGTATAACTTTGATGATAAATATATTTCTTTAAATACTGCATCAAACACTAGATTTTCCAGAGGAAGGCCCAAAAAGACGCCAGTGACTGATGTTTCAGGAGATGAACTGAGAAATCTGTACAGAGAGCCAATCGCCTTACCAAAACCACTTTACGATGATTTGATGAGTCTCTGAAAAACTGAAGCAATCCCGAAACATTATCATACATTTTATAACAATTTGCATTGTGTTGGGAACTCTGAAGAAGAAATCGATATTGAAAGCGAAGATCCGAATTAAAGTGGCATAACTTTTTTTTCTTTTTAAGGTTTTGACTATTTTAATTTTGTTTCCAAAGTATTACAGCTTATTAAAATTGTGTGATTTTATTCAAATTAAAGTAGAATAGTATTTTTTTCTTTTTTAAGTGTTTTTTTTCCAAAGTTTAACATTTAATAAAAAAATATGTGTTTTGAAAGGTTTTTTTTTAAACAAACTCATTATCATTTTTTAAAATGTAATTAAACAAAAATTAGGTAGTAGTAACACTAAAAAAAAATGATTAATTTAATAAAATACTGTCTATAAAATTTAAAAATAAAAATAAATCACATTATAAAGTCGGTCTGTTACAATGGTTACATAAAAAAATGATTCATTGATAGGATTCTAAAATAGCGATTAGTGAATGTTACAGCCAAGCTTAGGCAATAAAATTGCCCTGAAGAAGGTGGTATTCGTCTGGTACGCTCGAGATCTAAAGCGGAAAATACGTCGTATTATAATCTTACAGTCCTGAATCTCAGTGGTAGGTGTGTTTATAAAGTCATTAATGATGTAACAATTGAAACAATATCGTATATAATTTGTATTATACATTTTTTCAATTATTTCATTAAATATTTATACCATTACAATTATTTTTTGAAGGTTAAATTGGTAAAAAAATTAGCTTTCATTTGACATTTTGAACGCCTGTTTTGGATCACTGTACGCTGCACTATAAACAAATTAGCTTCTTTTATTTCTCCTGTAAAAAACGATTTTTGATATTACCGCTTTATTGCCCGGGGCCAGCGATATGATCACGTAAGATCAATAAAGTATAGCTCTATTTCAGTTTTGCAGTTTTTCATAAGAATACGAATGCCAATAAATTTACCAACGTTATTCATCGACCACCTGGATCAATGACCGTTATCTTCGCCATTGTAAAACGCAACAACTAGTTATACAACAGAGAGAAACTAAATTTAGTAAGGGCCACAGTTTTATTAACCAAATAAAAATGCTGCGAAAGTACTTACGAAAATAGTTTTTAATGTTGTTTATTCCATTTCAAAAATATCCAGTCAGTAGGTAATGTACACAAAGCAAATAAGATAGGTTTGCAGGGCACACCAACATAGATGTTTCGGGTGCGTAAAATCAACGAGTGCATTACTTCGCCTATTTATTAGTGTTTGCTTCACAATATATAAGAAGGAAAGAATATGAAGCATAAATTTAACTATGTAACTAACTGGTCCCGTGGCATGAGTGTATAAGCAATCGTCGGGTAAATGAAAGGTATTGGGATCGAATCTCACCAAAGCGTTAAATTTTTCGTCTTTTTTCATTTTCGTAAAAAAAATATTTTTGTAATTTACCTGATAATAAGAACATTATTGGCGAAAAATATATTGCATTAAAAATTAAACAATTTTTAATAAGAAATCAACAATATTTATTGACTAGGTTTTTTTAAAATTAAAATTACAAATTATAAGGTTTTTTGCAAGACAAATATTCGAAGTCGGGCAAGAATTTACGTTATTTTTAATACTCAAGTGAATGAATAAGCATGTTAGTAAGTTAGTTTTTAAGATACAGGTATCCTTAGTTATTGTAATCTCACTAACAATAACATACTCACATAAACAAATTTAATCACCCCCTGATATTTTTATAAATAGCCGATTGGTGCACGACTTTTTGATAGCCATTCAATCACAGTAAAATATTTTGGACGTTTAACCAGCTTTGCACAAGTCTCGCACGATGCACAGCGCAGTTATCATGCTCAAAGTAAATGTGTTTTTGCGGGTATGCGATGCGCACAGTTGGTAGCATCATGTTTTCTAAATCGTCAATACTTGGACCAACATCATACTCATGTCATACTTGGCAATACCAGTCAAGGTTACAACCTTGACTGGTATTATGACCCCTTATTGCACTAATTTACCGGGACCTGTTGATGGCATCCATCCGCAATATCCCTAAGTAATGCGGGCATTAGACCTGCATTGAAGCTTTTTATTTGTTTTATTAATCCCTCATCATCTTTTCGCCACAATATTTTGTGACCTTGACCTTCGTGACTTAAAACATTTTTCATCGCTAAATATATTATTAAACCAATCGAATTCCTAATATTCTATTGCGAAGCGTACCCGGTTTTGTCTGTGAATATCTGTAAAATTTACTTGTTTTCTTGCCTGGCCTACAACATTTCACACCAGGTGCACGCAAGTGGTTCCGTACAGTTTATAATGTCACGTCATGTTTAGTCGCCCTGGAACGAGTAGTGAACAAGTGAGGAAGGGCTCAGTCATATGCCAAGCAACTATATCACGGTGCCACACTTTGGCATCTGTGTATGCAAATCCAGCCTTTGGTCCCGGTTGGCGAGGATCAATGCTTCCCGAATTTGCATAATGATGGAACCACAATTGTACATTTCTTCTCTGTGAACAATAATAAAATATTATTACAAAAAAACAACAATCAATAACATGTGAATTATTTAAACATATTAAACTTCTAAACATAATTAAAATATTTTGTTACTCACCGATGGCGATATCATTAAACGCCCCGTAATTTCACTAATTGAAACGTTTTTGCTCATGCAAAATAATTATCTCAGCTCTTAAGTATCGTAAAGTAATTCACAAATAAAGGCACTCCTGAAAACTTGCAGGGTATAATGTCTATAAACGTAACGAAAGCCCGATAGTCAAAAGCATTATGACGATGAACAACCACTAACTTGTATATGATTTGTCATTATTTCAGTGTCATTTTACAGTTCATAGTGGGTAGACAATTAATATATTCCAATTCAAATATGAATAAGACTTGCTAATAGTTTAGCAATGAATTGAAGAAACAAATGTAAAATATTTTAATAAAACAAACAAAACATTATTTGTCGGCTTTCGGATTCGATCTAATACCGCACGCTCGACTAATGCGCCACGAAGATGATTGTTATATAAGCTAAATTTATGCTTCATATGGCCACAACATTAAAATGACAAGAAATTGCAAGTGTGTGCGTGGACAACGGATTATTGCGAAGCAAACACTAATATCTATGTTGGTGTGCCCTACAAACCTATCTGATTTGCTTTGTGTTCTAGAGACTATTTCATTTGTTCCCCAAAAAAGAACACAACTATTACAGATATAATCTCAAAAAACCGTCAGCAAACAAAACAAACACTCTAGCACACAATCCTAATCTGAACAGCCATCCGATAGCAGAACAATCAAACTACTTCCCGAAACGTTCACAAAGACTAGTTATGACATCACTCACGCAGACAGGCGGACAAAGAACACACTCTACCAAGAAATAACCTGAAAATAACCGAAGAATAACCGCCGGCTCCCAAGACGAAGGGGGATCGGAAAACACGAACTATTAGTAATACAAATTACGTTTCGGTTACAAAGCGCGGGCATTTTTCTTGCTCGACGCAACTTTGCGGAGATGTATAAGTTTTTGCTATTTGTTTGAAATCGTTTTGAATGGATGGCTTTGTTGTAAGAAGTTCGTTTGATTGAGTGTGATTAGTGTGGGTTGAAATAGATTTTGTGGCGCTATTTTTAGATTTGTTTGCGGTTAGTTTTAGAATTGATGAGGTAAAACATATTGTTATACATATAGGAATAGTGTTCCCTGCCGGTGCAGGAAACACAATTTTCTGATAGCTAGAACCTACGGGTATTTATGTCAAGAGTGAATTAGTTAATTCTAGGTAAGCGTGCATCACCGTCGACCACATCATCGCTTACGATCAGGTGAAAAAGTGGTCACACGAGAGCCTATCAATAATATAAAAAATAGGATCTAATTTACCTTAATTATAACCGGTCAATATTATCATCATCATCATTACAGGTTAGAGACGTCCACTGCTGGGCATAGGCCACTCCTTAGCGTTGCCACATTGACCGTCTCGTTTCCAGCGGATCCCCACAACCTTCACCAGGTTATCGGTCCACCTAGTGGGAGGCCTTCAAACACAACGTCTTCCGGTTCGCGGTCAGCACTCCAGAACTTTTCTGCCCTATCGGCTATCCGTTCTGCGAGCAATGTGCCCTGCCCAATGCCACTTAAGTTTGGCAATTCTTCGGGCTATGTCGAAACAGTTTTCTGGCGCATCTCAAAATTTCTGATTCGATCACGTAAGGAAACTCCGAGCATATCCGTCTCCATTGCCGTTTGGGCCGGTTTTACCGGTCGATATACATTTTTTTATTTATTTTATGTTTTGATTAAATATATCTACTGTTGGAAGAAAGATTTTGACTTTGATAATCATTATTAATTTAAATCTAAAAATTAGAAATGTTTATTTGACACAAAGGTAACTCATAACATGATGATGCTAACTCCCAAACAAGGCTTGGACCAGAATTTTGGGCGCTGGTGATTCAGCCATGGGCCTTTGTGCATGGCAATGTGCAAAAATACAAAAAAAATGAGGTGTTTCTACATTGCTTAGTGCTAAGATTAATTAAGTTAAACCAAATCTATTAAAAATAGAATCAAATTAAACCCAAATTGAAATCAAGTTAAAATAAAAACCAAAATTAAATTAAATAAATATAATTAAATTAAAACCAAATTGAAATCAAATAAAATACAAATTAAAAACCAAACAAAAAAAATAATGAAATTAAAATATTCTCTATTCTATCTATTAGTTGGCTACTCTTTCATACATAATTAATCAATTAATCTGGCTTACCTTTGCCCAACTATTTTGGGATCGGGTTCTTGTCTTATCTGAATGCTGCTGAGTACCAATAACTGACCTTTAGTACACTGTAGCTGAGTAACACGGTAGCTCGTGGTAAGATTGCTGTCAGAGATTCAGGCTTTTGACTAGATAGGGTAGATACCGGCAGCTTAACGGCCGTCAAATATCTGCAATAGACAGCAGGGATCAACGGCTTAACTTGCATTCGAAGGCAAGGAGCTTTAATTCATAATAATAATATAAATTCGAAAGTAACTCTGTCGGTTGTAAAATTTGGCGAGTTGATAGATGGCATCCTGGGGAAGGACATAGGTAACATTTTGGCAAAAAAAAGGATTAGGTAGGGTAGGTAGGGTAGGATAGGTGGGGTAGGTAGGTAGATAGGAACAGCTAGTACATAATAATTGTGTTATTTTTTTATAACATTTTTTTTCTTTTTTTTTTAATAACTTTGCCCCACACTAGGAATTTCTTCCTGTATCGTGGGTGCGTTTACAAACATATAAACTCACATACACAACACCCAGAGCCGGAACAACTATCTGTAGGTCATACAAATATTTGTTCCATGTGGGAATCGAACCCGCGACTCGCAGCGCAGCAGTCAATTGCTCAACCACTGCGCCAACCGTGTGCAACTGTATTTTTTTTGTGCTCACTAAAGATAATTTTTGTCTTACCATCTTACTTACGAGCTAATAAATAACCTTGGTTTCGTATGTGTGTCCGGCAACTAGTACATAATGCATTTTTCTAGCCCTTTCTGACATTCTATTAAGCTGAAACTTGGCTTACTTACGAGTATATAACGTAAAAATGTTTCCCACATTGAAATAATATGGTACTATGGAGCTGGAGGATGACCATAAGCTCTAAGAGTAAGGTTATTTTGAGATCACGTAAGTGACAGATATATACAAGTCATATACATCTGTCCCATACACACACTCAAAATAATCTAACTCTAAGAGCTTATGGTCACCCCCCTGGTCTCATGATGGTGCCGGCAGTGGCCATATTATAGCAACTCCTAAACCAGACAACATAGCACTATCGTATTTGGGCTCATTATAATTATGTGTAAGGACAAGTGAAATTGCATTTAGTACAGAAAACACAGCTTGATTTAAATATATTTATTTTTACTCTATACTTATTTCGTCCTAAAATTCTTTATTCAAGACCCAATTCTGGTCTCAATTCAGTCTATAAAAGATAAACCTAAATAATACTCCAATACTTCCGAGATCTTAGGAAAAGCCTTGGAGACAATAAATAAAGTGCTTAATACTTTTAAAGGGATTTGCAGGGCCTTAAGCTAAATATTTGTGTCAACACTGTGAGTTAGATCGCCATGATATCGGTTGTTCTTATTGCTCTGTCTATAAATTTATTTAAGACCGTTAAGGAATAACATTTAGGATTTTTTTAAGGAAGTTAAGGAAGTTTAAAGGTATCAAACGAAGAATCTCCGACTTGTTGAGGGCCACCTCCAGGTTAGACGCCGAATGCGGCTCACCACCTGTGAGACCGCAGCAGTCGCCAGCAACGTTGCCTCCCTGTACGAACTCCCTCGGGTGGTGACCAGCTAACATGTCAGGTCTACGCCCGGTTGAAGTTCGCCCCTCAGCACCCAGTTGTAACCGATGTTCCACGGGGGCGGGCCCAGGACCGAGCCCTATGGAACACCGCACGACATGCGGTGCTGGTTATCGACGCCATCACGTCTCATGTAGGTGACACACCTCTCCGCCAAATAAGCCCCGACGATGCGGGGGACGTAGGGAGGCAATCGATGATACCGCAGTGCCTCCCGACCACAACTCCAGGGCAAGGTGTTGAGGGCGTTGGAAATGTCCAAGGACACCGCTTACATCACCTCACCCTGGGACACCGCTTCCTCCGCCAGGACTCTCACCCGCGATATCGCTTGAATGGTGGAGTGACCATGCCGAAAGCCGAACTGGCTTTCGTCCAGGTCCGGTCCCTCTTCGCACGACCAGATTTCAACAGAGTGGGAAACTGGTCCCGCTTAAGGCACGCTGTGAAGGTTCCTCTCAGTCAGGGCTCTAGCTCCTTCAGAGCGAGGGCTAGCACTTGGTCGGGGATCCCGTCGGGCCTCGGAGCCACGTTTTTAGCCCGGAGCCGCATCACGGCCGACCCCATCTCTGCCTGTGTCACCTCTGGGACGCTGATGGCGTCTTCCTCTTTAGACTCTGCAGCCGTGGGAAAAGCTATCAGGGGGTGGGATAAGCTCCGCTTTCGCCTGGACGGAAGGAAGTAGTCACCTCCTCCAGCAGCGTGTTGGTTGGTGGCAGATTTTCTGGCATAACGGTCAAGGTCTACAAATTACAACCAAGACTAATGTGGTCTCCGCGGCATGAAGGAATTTCGGTACCTATGTAGTGGATGGCCCACTATCCCCGGCAAGCGTTGCATAACCACGAAGAACTGTGGCTTTTATTATTTAGCCCCATGCTCCTCTTCAAATGTTAAGTACATGTAGATCTTATCTTGTGGATGGCCCGAGAAATAACTCAGTCACCTCGACCCATAGGGATCTTTTGTGGTCCCCTAGATCACTTACTCCTTCCCAATCTCGTTAAAAACCTTATTCATGAGTTTTACAACGAGATTAGGAGATATGAGCTTATAGTCTTCTGGTCTTGGATATCCTACCTTTAGAAGACTCATTTGCTTACTAACCTATCGTATGTGCACAGGAGGCAAGCATAGCTAAATAGTAAATGGGTTAAATCCTGAAATAGCCAGTCAATGTTTTGAGGAAAGGTATCTTTCCAAACATTGTATTTCTAAACCTCGACAGTCTTATAAAAGTTCTTTCAATTCCCCAACTCTAACTGAAAGATATATCATCTTCATTTTGTATCAGAGCCCCATTTATTTAAAAGTTTGTTCTGTAAAGATTTCAGGGAGGGTCCTAAAACAAGAGAGCTATGCCTGAAACTTTCACGGTGACACGGAAAAAGATTAGTGGACGACTTAATGTGACTAAATACTTTGTAGATTAAGATAAGTTATGAGCATTTTTTTTTGGGCATGGCTTGTAATTGGAGTAAGCTTACAGTAAGTTTGGCTCTCAAGGTAATAATACCAAGTTCTAGCTAAAGGTTTACGTTTAGCTTCTGCTCGCGGCTTCGCCCGCATAAAAGTTTGTTTTCATCCCAAGGGAACAAAACTAACGAAATAAAAGCTATCCTATGCCCTTCCCAGGGTCTCGAACTATCTCCGCACTGAATTTCATCTAAATCGGTTCAACCGTTTAATCTTGAAAAGGTATCAAACGAAGAATCAAATCTATTTTTATAAAATAAAAGAAAATATATTTAATTTAATTATCGTCACCTTGCAGTATAAAACTGATTTACATCCGTCATCCGTCAGGACATCAGGTCCAGTTGAAAACCTGCATCAGGCACTAGTTGTCTGGCAAATTTTGCTGAACTGGGCATTTTTGCGCAGCCGTGAGGCACACTTTCCTGTTAAATTCTTACATCAGACATAACACTTATTTTATTTATTTGTATTTTATATGTATAATATTATGTTGTGTGTCTTTTAGTCTGTGCTAAATAAATGTATTTTCTTTCTCTTTAGGATTCCGTACCCAAAGGATAAAAACGGGACCCTATTACTAAGACTCCACTGTAGGTCTGTCTGTTTGTCACCAGGCTGTGTCTCATGAAACGTGATAGCTAGACAGTTGAAATTTTCATAGATGATGTATTTCTGTTATGCTATAACAACAAATAATTAAAAGATAATAAAATAAAAATTTAAGTGGAACGGGAGCTCCACTTAGATATTTTAAGTGGAACTTAGCAAGAATTAGGTACATTTAAACATATAAGTGTTATATATTTTTGTAATCACCTCTTAAAACCTTTTATTTTGATACTCCACACGAAGGATATGGAAGAAAAAAAATTGGGCTCCTACAATATGGTGCCCAAAAGCCGCCATTTTTCTATTTTCCAATTTTAATGAAGCCAGTATCACTCGCAGGATTAAGACGAATCGATTGACGTAAGTCAAAATCGGCAAACGCGTTTGGTCTCTAGAAAGCCACATAGGATCAAACATACATACAGACACAGACTGATAAACACATTACCCGCCTTCGGCAGTCGGGTAAAAAGGCAAAATTGTATGGGATTGACAAGCGATATCGAAAAATCACGTGATAAATCCCTTGCAGTTTGACATTTCGACTATCGCCTTCGCTGATATCGAAGCCCACTTGTCTAGAGGCTCCTGGATGAAATTTGGCACACAGATATAGTCTGTGTGCCAAATGTGTGAATAGCACATAGGCAATTTTTTTAAACTTTTTTTTTATATTCCCTTGTGATAAAAAAAACACTTTTGAAGCAGGCGAAGCCGCTGGCAGAAGCTAATAAGTTATAAAGATAAAACCTAACTTACTAGTAAATTCATTTTCAAATAACAGAAATACTCAGAAACTTTACCAGTAAACTCTTCCTCCATTAAAATAAAACATTAGTTCATATTTTTCACCCTAATTACAGTAGGAAACTCATCCAATATCATCTCATTAGCTAGTAATTTAATAACAGCTTGTTACGTCATGCAACGGTCATGAAATCGTGGATGTTTGAAATAGGTTCATTTGTAAAATTGTACATCAACTTTCAATGGCTTTCGTGTATGACCTCAGGTTATATAGGGCGACGGCAGGAAGATAATGTTAATACATAAATAAATAAAAAATAACATATCCACTATTCAGTACTCTACATAACTAAATACTTACAAACTTTAACTTAACAAATTGTCAAGTAATTTTAATCTTTTGCTTAAGTTGTATGCATACAGTCAATCAACATAAACTTAAAAACCAGCATTATTTTATTCAGATTTAGTCAATCTTGTACGGAATCTCTAATGGTTATGAATAAACCTTCGGCTCTGGATTCGCCCTAAGATTGTGATTGTAGCTGATTAATCGGTTTCGGATTTGACCCCGGCCTGCAATTTACCTTCGGTCGGACACTGCTTACACACAATCCATCCGTCGTTCATTTGGTCTTCCTCTGCCCACAAATCGTGGCGGCTTCAGTGGCTAAGACCTGTCCTCTCACACTCGATGTCGGCTTCAAAACTGGGCAAGTAAAATGTAAATTTTTCATTTCAATTCATAATGTTATTTATAAGTTTATCTTGTATATATATCTGAAATCAGCAGCCCGCTTTGAGCAAGCGTGGTGATCAATACACGTGCGTTCTCTGTATGAGAAGACGTCCTTGCCCTGCAGAGGCACATTTACAGACTGGTATTATTATATTGATTTACTAACACTTCACCTGCGACTTCGTTCGCGTGATCCCTTCAGATGAATTTTTAATTTCACCCCCTTAAAGGTTGAATTTCCAAAAATCCCTTCTTAGTGCTCCCCTTCATCATAAAAAGAAGACCTGTACAGTAAAATACAAAAATCTGTAACGCCCCCCTAAGTCGTCTTTTAGAAGAGTTACGAAAAAAATAATAATGAAAACCTTTACCATTTACTTAGGTTAGTATTTATGCTAAGTTTCAAATATATAAACCCAACAAACAAATTTGCCCTTTTCACCTCCTTAGGGATAGAATTTACAAAAACCAATACATACATGAATTCTTTTTATCAAACAAAAGCGTAAATCTTTAATTTCACGTGTCATACTTATAAGCGTAGAAGTTTCCCACAAACTTCCAATACCCTATTTACCTCCTTAGGGGTGGAATTTCCAAAAATCCTTTCTTAGTGCGTACTTACGTCACTCGAGGAACCTCCTTGCCAAATTTCATCTTTATACGTCAAGTGGTTTTCGATATTTCGTGATGAGTGAGTGAGTGACCTTTCGCTTTTATATATACCTATAGACTTTTATATAATACTAGGTTTTACCCGCGGCTTCGCTCGCAGTGAAGCCATTTTTTTTTTTTTTTTAATAAAAAGTATCCTATGTTACTTCCAATACCTCCAAGAATATATGTACAAAGTTTCATGATAATCGGTTCAGTAGTTTTTGCGTGAAAGCGTAACAAACAAACTTACGTTCACATTTATAATGTTAGTATAGATAGACTTATTTATATCAACAAAGGTATTCTGAACGCAAGTTATAATAACTGTAAGTTACGTTGAGCAGAAAACATGAAAGGTTTTCACAGTGGGGTTCTAGTTGCAGCGGATTGTTATTATTATTATTATTAGATAAAAAGAGAGATATAAAAACTTTTTTACAAAAAAAATCAACCGAATAAAAAAAACCAAAACACTAAATAGTGCAAAATAACTTTCGTTTTGGAAGTCGGTGTCTTTGGTACCTCTTGTTTTTATCATTTTTCTACACTGACTTCCGAAACGAAGGTTATTTTGCGCTTTTTAGTGTTTTGCTTTAGAAGTCGGTATTTTTTTGTGGAAATGTTTTTATTCATCTCTTTTTAGTTTTAGTATACCATCTCTAAAAATGAGCAATTAATATATAACGGTACCTAAAAGGTTGGCAAAATACCCATAATAACTTAATTTACACATTCGTGCTGTTTGTCGCTAAGGAGTTCGGTTGTATACTCCATATCTTGAAAATACCTCTATCATGTGCTGGACCGGTTTTGATGAAACTTAAAATAAGCCCTAAGTTGAGAGATACTTGATCCAACACAATAAGAATGATCACGATCCGATAAGTAATTTCAGAGAAATACGTGGACAAACATACATACAAACAAACACACATACATACACTTGTGAAATTTGGCACACGTGTTTAGAAACCCATACACAGTATCATATGTGAATATTGTGCAATTCCAACAATATAACAGACACGTGTCGAATTTTTTTGAAGTGGGTAAAAACTCAACCTGGTGAATATGTTGTAACATCAGATAACACCATGCCTGTATATGCCGAATGGTTTAACACAGAGGCCTCTTATTGTATCCATCACTAAAACAAAAATGCGCTTCCTCTCGATATCAGGACAGCTACCAGTCAAAATGCATTTAAGCGGAACATGCGGCATTATTTTCTACACCAATAGCATTCGTCTCAATAAAACGCCTCCTATTAATATATAGGTATTTATTATAGTAAATATATATGTATGTTTATTTTAACTATACGTATATTTTTACCAATTTTATTTTAACATATATTTTACTTTTTTATGCACCGCCATGTAATCTCTCCACCATCCTTGGTTGACTGGTATAGAATACCTCAGGCATTAAGTCCAACTATGTAGCTGTATGTTGCATTAGGATTAAATAAATAAATGAAAATAACACCAGAACTAATAAGTAACACCATACCCCAACAATATCTCCTTGAAAAATTGTCCGGATGAGACAACGGACTCGCAAATGAATATATACGCTCGCAGGCTCAAAGAGTAACAATGTATATCACTTTATACCATTAAACTTAGCCGTCACAGCTTTGCACACTAATCTGGACAAACGACTTTGAAACTTTATAAAAAATCCGACACTTTTTGATGGAAAGCTTTTCGGAAAAACGAGCGGTTTACTAATTGCAGTTTTTGAGGTGGATGTTGCATGATTGCTGGTCTCATGACTGATTTGACGGAATAAGTAGGTCGTTGGTCACCAATTAATTTCATTTGAGGTCCGTTTTTTTTAATAATCTGACCGTCGCGGTCCGTGATGGTTAAAGCCACCAACCCCCCCTTTATATCGTCACGTGTACACAATTGAAATAATAAACTTTATTTTTGGAAGTCGGTGTCTTTTATATGTACCATTTTTTTGCGTTACGGACACCGACTTCCAAAAATAAAGTTATTTTTCACTTTGGAATTTTCTTATTTGGAAGTCGGTAGTATTTTTTTGTAAAAAAGTTTTTTAGTTGTACCTACCTAATAGGCAAGTTGTTTAGTAAGTTACCTTAACGCCAGAATAGATAACCCGAATATCATGAAACTTGAACATAAAGGGTGAAATGAGAGATCTGCGTACCCCTCAAGAGCGTACTGGCGTGATGTTATGTTATGAAATGGTATAAACAATAAACAGACATGCGATTGCAACAATCTCGAGAGATTTGCCTTTATTTATTGAAGAGTTCTGTTGTATATCTTCGTAGATCTTCATGTGATCTTCACCAAATTAAAATGGGACCAATTTCGAAACATACTCTTTCATTCAAAAAAGAATTTTTAAAATCGGTCCACAATTGACGGAGATATCGGTGAAGACACATAAAAAAAAAACATACAAGAAGTCTTACATAGAACCTCCTCCTTTTTGGTAAGTCGGTTAAAAATATAGGTTCAATATCAGTGAAGATTTTGATGCGATATGATTCGCCTGTTGTCGAATCAACGGTAGTAAAGACAAAGCGCGGGATAATTTATTCAATTACGTACTCAAGTAACAAAGTAAACAAACTATATTGTACTGTTTACTTAAAGGCCACACAAAATAAGTCAGCAGTCCGCCATTTGGTGACCCCTGATCTGTTGCTTGAAAACGTGAATGCTGTGTGTGGAGTTCATGGGGTCGATCTCTGGGTTGGGGAAAGTGCTAGGTTGTTCAGTTGGAAAGAACCCTCAAGTTTTGCCAAGGAATTTGGACTTGTGCCCAGGCCTAAGGTCTATGCTTACCTCTTGCAGATATAGGGAAGAAAGCATGTTTTAGTCCAATCCATGTTAAAACTGATAAACTTTTCTCGGACGCGTGGGTCCATCTGGTGGCAGTGCCACCTCGGCTAAATGCGACTTTTGGCAAGCGAAGCTTAATTCTCCTAACTATTTCAAAAAAATAATGAAAAAGAGATTTGCGCCTGGCACTTCGCATACCATAAAAAACAAAAAGAATAAGTAACTTAAAAACGGATACAACAAAGTATGCGTTACAACCACGCAAAACGGTCATCGCTCAGCATAATGCTGGGGCTCACGTGCAAGGCAGATCCACAGCGCTGGTTTTCAAAGATAGCCGGTGGCAAATGGATGACGCTGAACGCGAACTAATGAAACCTTAAATACAAGTGACGGAACGAAAAGTTTTGTTTGTAAATAAAAAAGTAAACATAAATAGGAAAATATGTGTCATAACACAATATAATTATAAATAGGTGAATAAGGTTTAATATAAAATATTTTTTTTTTAATTAGCTTGTTTTGTATTCTTCTTATCAAACCCTTTCATTTGATAGCCATATCATAGCAGTGCACAAAAAATAACTAGTACACCATCTTAGGCCGTCCGCCATATTGGATTTACGATGACGTCATTTAGCTACCCATGCATTGTTGTCCAAACTAAACGTGTATGCAAAATTTCATCTTAATCAGTGCAGGATAACTTCTTTAAAATTCAGTTGCACGATTTGACCCGAACACACTTCCATACATACATATATACATTGCAAGTTTAATTAAAACTTGTAAAAACAAATTGTTTGGTTTCAATATTATGTGTTGGTGCGGTGTCTGCCCGCAGACTATGGCCCACATTTCGTCTTAAGCCGCGTATCTTGTAACCTGTGCTTGTGGGGACGTTTACACCGGTGCATTAGCGAATGGTGTTACTTAGCTACAGTAAGCTGAATATTGGAACGAACGTTATATTTAGAACCATTTTGGTTATTAACATGCTAAGAAAAAGACTGACACTCTTTTATCTTCACGAATATTCAAACTAGCAGATGAGAATAAAAATAAATAACATTTTCCATACACGATGGAAATTACGGGACTCTGCTTTTCCCCAATTAGTCCCACAACAATTTATCGACCATTCAAATTCTCCTTCATAGTTCCAACAAAACTAAATAAGAGGGGGCAGGGGTGTCGCATACTTAAGAAGGCAGTGCCTTGGCCCAGTTAATCCCAGTTCCGGATTACGGCAGTGTGTCGATATTTATCGCCCGTTAAAATTTATACAATTTTACCGTCGACTGTTTCCGAATAGGGACGTGGGTCGTAGTGTTGTGACTAAGTTTCTGGATTAAAGAGGATAGTCCTCTTTCGTTTAATGAAAGAGGATAGCACATTTTGATTGCCCACAGTTTTTAGTTTTGTCTTTTACAAAAGATAAAAGTGGGCAAACTCTCGGCTCTATAAAGTTAACCACGCCACTACAGCAAAGATCAGGTGAATCGAACAACATTTTTCAACACACGGAGAAATGTATAAAATATGTTTATTTACATATAAGTATTTTAATACTTAATTTTACCGTGTCCTACCAAATTGAAATAGAACATTTATTCTAAGTAAAAAATTACGATAATTAAACTTGATAGAAAGCTCTTGAAGTGAAAGAACTTTCATAATTAGATAAGTGCTTCTACAGGTTGCTTACACAGTTAAACAGCATGCAGTTGTATTCAATATTTTATTTCAAGATAAAATAAATAGTAGTTAAAAAAAAAACTAAAAACCCGCATGAATAGAAAAGCAAACTAAAAAGTAAAAAACAAATTTCAATAAATTTAAATTCAGAATAGTGTGATTAACAAAAAAAAAATTTCGATATAAAAAAGCGTGGGTGGTTTTTAAGATATTTTCAAAAGGACTCTAATTTTATCAACATCTGTCAATAAATTATTATGACAATTGACATCAAGCACTTTTTACAATGAAATATTTTTTTTGTTAATTAAAGTATACTATTCTTAATTTAAATTTATTGAATAATGTTTTCCACTTTTTAGTTTGGTTTTTCTACTATAGCGTGTTTTTTTAGATTTTAAACTATAATTTACTTTTTGTTTAATCGTTAATCCTAAAAATACTGGTAAGAATAATGGGACAAACTATTTAAATTATTTCATTATCATCGGTCCTTGATAAATGAGCAAAGTTTCAATTTAACCCGACGTTTTGAAGGGGGTGAGAATCACGTTCAAAGATTCCTTTACATAAATACATACATTATACATTGTATTTTTTGTCACAGAACTGAAATGTCTATTTCGATAAACTTTACAAAAAAAGACATTGTATTTACTAAATATTTTAAGTTAATAAATGCCAAACAATCTCACCAGTCCTACCCTAAGCTACCCGATACTATCACATACATTATGCAGTCGCTTATTCTTGTTAGTAAACAAACTTTGCCCGCTCAGGCCGAAGTTCTTTCGAAGAAAAACCTAGAACTATGCGTAACAACGTTCTTATTGAAATAAAAACTTGTGATTGTCCTGCAACTTGATTCAACATTTGAATAAGTATGCCTTTTGTTAGTTTCCTCGTTGCTTATAAATAAGATGGTTACAATATAAAAATATAAAAAAGTTTAAAGAATAAATTGACAGCATTCCGCAGTGTCTCTTAATTGCGTTGATCATTAGAAATAGTTAATTAATGGTCGCTTGATACCGGGCAAAGTACTAAGGCAAACCCAGGTACTCTCCGTGACATAGTAAGACCATTCATTGCTGGCCTTCCCTAAGTAGCTGGGGTGGATCCACTGACTAATTTAACCCACTACGCGCTTAGACGAGGAGTTGCGGACATCAGCCCGACATACAAATAATATTTGCTCCATCCTCCTTGACATATTATATCATTTATCGGTAAGAGCAACCTTAGGTACTGTTCATCAAGATCAAATTAACTTTCCCAACATACCGATGTGGCTGTTCGTGGTTAAGATACAATAACCATCCCCTCAATTGTCACGACGCCTTTAAAATGCGTCTGTCTATTGTTTCACTAATTATGATAGAGTGCAAAGAAAAGCTTATTAAATTAATCGTGCCACCATTCTGCATAGAGGATACCTTTTTTGTACACCCAAACTCAGCACTCAAGAGAACAAAACAAAAGCATGGAAACTGCACCGCATAGAACCCAATGTAATATCAAAATAATTTATTCAATACATTGTCACTATACCCCAAAACCAATAACCACATCCGAACAAACTAACTAAATCAATATTTTATAATTTTTCCGTTTCACACCAATAATTTTTCGAGATCAAATCCTATAAATAACAAAAAAGTTGGGTCACTTTATGGTATCTACAATTTCCAGTATTTATGCTTTCACGCTGGAATAAATGGAAATCCAATTAATACGCGGCCAATTCCTGTTTTTTTGTCAGCCATTTTGTGTTTATTTTGAACAGTATTAGTATCAGTTATTGGTTTCCTAAAACCATTTTTTTGTATCTGCGAACATTTTTTGCATGAATATTTAGATACACTATTTTTCTACTTGAATATCATTTTGGCCCGGGGCGGATAGTTTTGTACTGTTTTTCCTGGCAATACCACGGAAAAATAGCAACTCAAATTTCTGAATTTGTGTGTTGACTTAGTAAAAAATCATACAACCAGTATTTCTCTAGCTTTCCACTACGTATACTTTGGTGGATTAAAAAAGTACAGGTTTTTGAAAACCTACATTTTCTTTAAAATTGTGTCGTTTGAAAAAATTGCTTGATATGCTGCTGAATTTTGCACAATATGTCTTATATTGTAACACGAAGGTGGTCGCTATAGTTACTGACTTTCCTTCACAGACTTGGATTTGCAACTGTATTCTCCTCAAAGTAGACTTTTGCAAACATGGTCCACCGTTGAATATACTCACCCAATTTGCATCACTGACATAATAAACTTTCTGAACGCACACAAAACTTTTGAACCATTTAACATCTCCAGAAAGTCAACTCAGGTCACTATAGGTGGCACAAAAGTGTCTAAACTCCAGTCAGATAAGGGATGGTTGAAAAGTTCAACTTACGACTGTACCTAACCTCGTTGGTCTCGCTCCCTTGTTTACGCTGCAGCGCTGTAGAAACTCCCGTGAAAGTTCCACTGCAGCGCAAAATTTGCTAAATTTACAAGCGCCCGAGTTCTTCGACCTAGTCTAATTGTTTGATAGTTTTCCTAGACCTTTTTGTTTGTTCTTAAGTTGGGAACATGTTAAAGTTGTAATTTCCGAGGTTCTCTGAGGGTACATAATTGTTTGCTGGATTATAATTTAAAGTTCCTTGAAGTTTGGCTTTAAGAGCTTTGCTAATTATGGAATTTTAATTGGGTTTCTGTTTGAAGATAAGTCTGTTTTGTGAAGTAGGAAATGGAAAATTATTCAGTCTCGAAACATTTTTCCAAGCGGATGCAAACCAAATAATTTTGGAATGAGACTTCCAATTCATGGATAAAGGCCCCAAAGGGTTCAAAACTCTCAGATTATAACATTATTAATGAATAAGTATAGTAGATAGTAAATGGGTAGGTGGAGGATAATTTATAAACGACTCGACGGTATGTATAATATAAAAAATTCAAATTATTCATTCGGGTGATTTTTGTTAGTTTACAATAGTTTTAATATCACACTTAATATTAAGGCGAATGCTTGTGAATGTGTTTGTATGTTTGTTACTTCTTCGCGCTGAAACGGCTGGACGAATCTGGATGAAATTTGGCGCAGAGATAGATTACATTCGGGAATAGCACATAGGATACTTCCTGTCCCGGGAATATGCTCCCTCGGTATAATTTTCGACATTCACGCGGTCGAAGCCGCTGGCAGAAGATAGTAAGACTATATCATGCGGATAGATGGATGTTTATAACTCTTTCTCGCAAAAACTACTGAATGGATTTTGATGAAAATTTACGGAAATATAGCTTATACATCAAAATAATACATAGGCTATAATTTATATAAATATTGGGAGCGGCAACAAGTTTAAAATAGTTTTAATGTAAGACTGTATTAAAATATAATGACGCGCAAAAATCTTCTTAAAAATCAATTCAATAAAAACACAAATATTCAAAAATTTGCTGTCAAAATAATGAAAAAAGCCAAAAATCATCGTCGACGTACAGTGTGGCCAGTTCAGGGGGGGCAACTTAATTTATAAATTTTCTTTTACATAAAATGGAAATTACAAGGTAATGTTTCAAAAATATTATATTCAAGTTTGGAAATTACGTATGGAAAATAACTTTAACTGCCAAATGTCCACCTCTAGCAGCACGACAAATGTGAGCTCTTTTTATCGCGTTTCTCATCATATTTTCGCGCTACCCAACTGACTGCGTCTCGAATATTCTGTTTTAAATGTTGAATATTGTTGAAAATTTCTCGGCTTGCTAGCATAAAAAACATCCCTTTATATAGCCCCACAGAAAAAAGTCAGGAGCTGTCAAATCCGGTGATCTTGGGGGCCAATCAGTAATTGACATGAAAACATTCTTGTTGGAAACACATATTTTCTAAGCCCAACTGATTCATTTGATGTAACAAATAAATGTTGATCATCTCACGGTAACGATCTCCATTCACTGTTACGGCAGCGCCCGAAGAATCTTCAAAGAAGTAGGGTCCAATTACTCCTCCTACAACACGTTGTTCAATCGAAAAACGCTCCATATCCAATTTGCCGTATCTACACGAAATAATTGTTATCAAATAACTGTCAAATATGGCGTCAAAACAAAATGGCGGCAAAAAATGTTGTATACCTCTAAGTTGGCCACCCTGTAGAAGACAATCAGAATCATGATTGATACATAGAGAAGTTATTAAATGAGGGTTTTTAAGAAAATTCACGACACTAGTTGGCGCCACATTGGTGAGAGGTCTTTTACTTGGAAAATTTAACTTATGACATCAACTTGCTTGACGTCAATTTGACTAATGTCAAAAAACATAAGCATTTGACAGCAGCTTGGACCTCACGTCTCAGTGATGCCACCTAGTGTACATGATTTCAGAATACCCTCATTATGAAGGTAATTAGGAGTATCTAAGTCAAGAGTGAATAGGTCACTTCTAGGCAAGCGTGTCCCATCGTCAACCACGTCATCGCTTGAGATAGTGGTCAAAAGCGGGCCTATCAATAATAATAAAAAATATACCATCAGCTCCAGTATTCATTTTTGATTATCTTTTTTTTCCCAGGTCGACCACAACCGACCCTAACCTGGCTGATCAACAATAAGCAGATTGATGACCACACAATTCTCAAGAATGATGGAAAGGTCATCGTCAGCAAGATTAGCATAGGAGGGGCTGAGAGGAGTTGGTTGAACACCAGCATACGGTGTCAGGCTACTAACACTCCTCTACTAAGTCCCCATGAAAGGACTGCTAGGGTGGAGATGCATTGTAAGTACCTCCTTTTCTTCATTCAGCATAGCATAAATAGATAGGTAGGTAAATAAAACATTAATTTAGTGCACACAAAAGGCACATCACAACACACAAAATCACAATTAAATTTTCAAGTTACACGAGGTGTATAAAAACAAGGTGCCAACATACAAAAAAAAAGAAAACAAAAACATACAAGATATAAAAATGTGACATCGTCACATACCTGAAATAGTAGGTATAAAGATTAAAACACAGTGCGGTGTGCGTCTCAAGGTTGCGCCAAATGGGAGTCCAGCTCAGCACGTGTCAGGCAAATATATCTGACGCTGATATTCTGCTGGATCCCTGCATAGACATATGGTCGCTAAGCGTCGTTGCACTGCAGTGCATAAGCATGAACATACCTGTTATGTTTCTACTGCTGGTGCACAAGCCTCCTCTTTGGCCTTACCAGCCATTGACGTTCCCACTATTGGGACACAGGCCACGTCTTTGTGAGAGGTAGATAATCCACCAGTTGGAGACTGTCACTTCTCTTAGAATTTTGATTGTTTTTCTTCACCGTTTTAGGAACCCCTGTGCCCATGACTTATGACTTATGTAAATATTTGCTTAAGGTAAATTCATTGATCCGACTTGTACTGAATGTCAAGTGAAAGGGTCACGGACGCCTCTTACCGCGATGCGTTTGTTTTGTTTGTGTTAGCGACATGGACTTTACATTCTTTTCGTATCGTTTTGAAATATTGGAATACATTGGTACGTGTTAACAACTTTTATTTTTTTTGTTATCTGGCGGTGACTTTAGTGGTACTATTAGCAAGTTTTTCTTCCATGTATTTCTACAAGCCGTCATATAAGAATCCAGTTCGTTTTTAGCTCTCATCTATATTATATTACACATTATCCATCAGAGATCCATCTATCTTATATTTGGTTTGCAACATCCGATTTTATAAGTGGGTAGGTATGTTTTTTTATATTTTACATGTTTTCCAATTCTGTGCAATATGGTTCTTCAAGTTGAACATTAAAATCCTTTTGTCTCAAAACCTAGGAAATTACAAAATATTAAAAGAAAAAGTAGTTAAATTTAGATGAACTTTATTAAAAAAAAACGAACTAAACATCAAAAGATAAATATTGGTGATCTTCATCGAAAATTCAAAAAACAACAATATATTCTGAGACGAAACACCTTGTATAATATTATCCTCTCCACCCACAGTGCGTCCAACCTCAGTGATGATCACCAACAAACCTGGCCAGATGTCAGCTGACTCGGAGATCACCATCATCTGCGTGACCCATGGCAGCAGGCCAGCGGCCCAGGTGACCTGGTTCAGGGAGAACCGAAAATATACTAGAGGAAAGGTAAGATGTTTATACGGTACCATCAGTATCTAGAATATAGTATTGAAGAAGCTATGTACCAAACCTTATATGAAAATAGTCATGTGTGGGGACTTCAATATAGATACGCTTAAAAGAAACAAATTGACACTGGAGTTTGAATACTTCCTTTTGGGCTACAATCTTCAATAAGAATTACGACAGCCTACCAGGCTGGTCAGTAATACTTGTTTAGATAATTTTGCATGCAACTCTAAAACAAAAATAAATCCGAAGTATTGGACTTTGCATTGTCTGACAACCCTGCTCAGCTATTAAAAGTTAGGGTTATTAAATCATATAAAATAAATTCATGGCGCATTAAAAAAACGCGATCTATCTTGTGAAAATATGACTCGATTCAAAAATTTGGTTTGGTAGACCAAACCGAAAATGCTAATAAAGCATATGATTATTATCTAAACATTTTCGCATGCTGTACGATCTTTGCTTTCCTTAAAAGTTAATAACAGTTAAGTCTAATAAGAATATTAAATAGGTTTCAAATGGTATCCGAGTGTGTAGTAGGAAAAAAAGACAATTACTATGGAAATAAAGACGCGAACCATCAAATTGTTATAAAAATATCTTAGAAATTACTCGCGCAAATTCGAAAGGTTATTAAATTAACGTAAAGAGCACAAAATAATTGTTTCATTAACACTTCAAGCAATACATCGAAAACGAATGGCAGGTTATAGATAACAAAACCCGAATCACTGAGCCTATTTCCCAAATAAAAGGCCAGAATACTACCATTACTAATCCAACAGACATTGCAAATGCCTTTAAAAACTATTTTGTTGGCCAGTCACATGATAATATGACGTAACCAACAGACACTACGAACTTGACAAGTAATCCTAACTCACTTTTTATGTATCCAATAGTACCGCAAGAGATTATGATACATACATAAAAAAATAAAAGTAACACTGGATATGATGGCATATCAACAAAATTTGTATCAGGCGATATCGCCTTGCATTCGAGTCATATACTAAACGTATGTATCAGGACTGGAGTATTCCCAGATGGTTTAAAAACAATTATAGTAAAGCCACTTTAAAAAAAACAATAAAGATCATGCAAATTATAGACCAATTGCTTTAATAGCCATTTTTTCCAAGGTTATAGAAAGAATAATTTATGACTCAGTTAATAACTTCTTATCCAAATGTAATATTTTAAGTGCGGATCAAAAAGGTTTCAGAAAAAATAAAGGTATAAATACGGCCGTTTACGATTTGTTAAATTTAATATTGCAGAATGTAGATAAAAAAAGTAACAGTCTGCGCAATTTTTACAGACATGACGAGGGCATTTGATTGTGTTGATCATGATCTTCTAAGAAAGCTAGACATCATAGGCATCAGAGGTAATTTACATAATCTCATAAAGTCAACACACAGAAATATCTAGAATTAGTCTAAAAACTAAGCGCGAAGAATAGATATTGAATTATTAGGTATGGCGTACCACAGGGTAGTATGCTGGGCCCTTTATTATTTTTGGTGTAATAACATTATTAACCTCGGCACATTGAACATCCTATGGTCTTATTCGTTGACAATAGTACTGCCAGTAGGTAACTGCACAATTAGGGTGTTTACTGTCAATTAACTCTTGGCAAGAGTGGTTTCAGCTTTCTGGCTTATGAATACCAGTAACAACTGTCAACGATGACATGAAATGACAGTTGGGGCCAACAGCTTAACGCGCTTTCCAGGACGCGGAGGACTTGGAACCGACTTAAAAATAACCATTCATGTTATAATCGGTATTATCGTTTATTTTGTGCCGAGTCTAAACATTAAAAGAGCGTCATTGAAAACTCTAAGAAACCAAAAATAATAATAAACCGGTTAAGGCAGGGCGAGCGCCTAAAACTGAATCGTTTTTGTACTTCAGCACGGTTACGCATTGAAGGTAGGCGACAAATATTGTTAATAACTGGTTAGTACCACACAACCTATTTACGAACTTTTCTCGCCTAAAACCGTTTAATTGTGGTTAAAGGTAGAACAAAACCGAAAGAAAAAGTTCCCTATGTTCTAAGACGTTACCCGGTTCGAATCTTTTTTCGGTTTCCAAGCCTTGTGTAATGGATGGACACCACTCATGGACTGACCTTGCCCGGCATTGTTTAAGATCGACCCATGCGGTTATTAATCTACTGCCAAATGTGTGTTGAAATGTTCTTTCAATCGAAAGGCCACCTTGAATTCAACTTGACAAGTAGCTCATCAGCTATGAGGCACATCAAGCCGAGTAGCCAGTTTGTCGGTTTTTTATCTGTTGCATTTCGGGGAGTGTGCGATGGAATTACATGATCTAATTCCGCCTAGCCCGTTCCATCATAGGACTACAAGACGTACGGCGATGCGCCATCGGTACATGGTAGACATCCCACCCATACGCTGTAAACGTTTTGGAAATTCATTGTGCGTACGGCTAAGGAGTGGCATTCCCTGCCGGAGTTTGTGTTCCCCGATAGCTACAACCTTGGGATCTTAAATTCAAGAGTGCTTACTTCTAGGCAAGCGTGCATCACCGTCAACCACATCTTCGCTTACCATCAGGCGAGATAGTTGTCAAGCCCGAGTCAATCGATAATAAAAATAAAAAAAACTTCCGTCGCTAAAACATGGTAAAAATTGCCATAATCAGGTTCATTAAAATCGACATCTCTTCGTTATGAGTGAAAAAAACATAATTTTAATGCTTGAGATAATTATGTAAGGATAATGAGTACCATTGCGTAATTTCCGTTTAATAGGGAAATCTGTAAAACGAATGATTATTTCCAGATCTAATTAATGAGCTTCTCATCAGATGTTTGCTTTAATTATCGGCTTACGTAAAAACTTCAAGGCCTCTTTTATTTGAATTGTCTCTTAGATAATAAATTAATAACAGCTTTGTTTACAACAATATTGTGTTGTTGTCATCACATGATGGTTGGATGGCCAAGCAAAAACGATATAAAAAAAATAAGTAGACTTTGAAAATTATGATATTACGATTTCAGGATTCACACTTGAACATTTTAATAAAAATACGGTTTTAGGATCACGGTGTCCACTTTTTGTAATTGCAAGTCATCTTTGAGACACTTAATTTTTTTTGGCAACGACTTCTCTGTTTTATTTACAAAAAAGTCAAAACTGAAATTCTCAACAGACAATTCACAATTTAGATTTTTGGTAGACTCGCCTTTTATTTATTAACATCAGCTTCAGCCGGTTTCTTAATTTTGAATTTGTTCTTAACAACTTTTCAAACTCTACTTGAGCCTAACGGTTTAAAGTTTTATTTATATTTTTACTAACGATAGGTTTGCGTTTGACCGCTAGCATTATCTAACTTGAGTCTCTAGACAAATGGTATTCGATATAAGCGATGACGATGGTCAAATGCCAAAATGTAAGCAATTGATAACGTGACATTTCCGTAGTGACATTCCTATACATTTTCCGCAGGAGAACCAAAGTTACCGACATAGCCTGAATAATTGGGAAACTTAAGTGGTAGTGGGCATTGCTCGCAGAACAAATGGCCGATGGAGCCAAAAAGCTCTGGAATGGCGACCGCAAATCGGAAGACGATGCGTTGGAAGGCCTCCCACTAGGTGGACCGATGACCTGGTTAAGGTTGCGGGAATGCGCTGGGTTAGGAATAAAAAAATGGTCCTCCACAATAAGGCACCCAAAATCCGCCATTTTTCTAGTTTCCAATTTTAATGTAGTCAGTGATACTCGCAAGGTTTAGACAAATCGATTGAGTAGCCTATGTGCTATTCCAGACTTATTCTATTTCTGTGCAGGTTGGTTAGAACATACGGAACGCATGGAGTGCATTCTGTGCACATGCGATACACTGGCTGGTAAGCGAATCAGTCTCCTAGGGGTAGAATATACAAGACCAGAAGACTATAGGCTCATATCTCCTAGTCTCTTTGGAAAACTCAGTTTTAGTTTTCAGTCAGAAGAAAGTTTTCAACGAGATTGGGGAGGAGTAAGGTATCTAGAGGACTACAAAAGATCCCAATGGGTCGAAGTGTCCGAGTTATTTCTCAGCCCCTCCACAAGCTAGGATAAGATAAGATCTATGTGCCAAATTTCATCCAGATTAGTTAAGCAGTTCTAACGTGATTGAGCAGCAAACATACAACCATCCAAACTTTCACATTTACAATATAAGTAAAATTAATTTTACCGCCCCCAAAGGAAGCTACCAAACTTCTTATCTTACGAGAACAAAAAAACTGTAACAAAAAGTAGTCACAGTCCCAAGTTTGTATGATAGCGCCTTGTTTACCCAGTTTCTAGGTTAGATTGTGTAACAGATTAGCAAACACCTAAGTTTACCTACGGAATTAGCTTGGTTTCCTCGCAGGAGACAGGGCAACGAAAATTAATGATGCTCAGTTATCAAGGCTTTAGTTTAGTGCCACAGTTTGTTAGATTTAGAGCACGTTCAGATAGAGCGATTTGTTAGACATTAGTTCGTTTTCTTATGGAATGTTCTATTTTCGGAGCGTCTCGTTTTGGTTCTTATTACATCTTCTTATATAAAAGTAACATTGTGTGTCCCATGGCTGCGCCAAATAGGACAGGTTCAGCAAAATGTCGGGCGACTAGTGCCCGACGCTAGTTTTCAACTGGACCTGTGACCGATGACGTGACGGACGTAAAACAGTTTCATAGTTACTAAATGTATATGTGTTTATTCCTTATAGTTATGACCCAATAGGAGCAGTGGTGGCCCAGTGGCATCGGCCACGGCTTACAAGTTGTAGGTCGTGGGTTCGAGCCCAGGCAGGCGCTTTACTTTGTGTAAATTATTTCATCACCACTGCTCTCAAAACGGTGAAGGAAAACATCGTGAGGAAACCGGCATGTCCTAGAACCGAAAATTCGAAGACATGTGACATCCACCAACCCGCACTGGGCCCGCTTGGTGGATTACGGCCCATTCCCTCTCACAGAGAAGAGGCCTGTGTCCCAGCAGTGGGAACATATTAATAGGCTGATGATGATGATGATGATGAGGTGGCCATGATAATTCCAGCGTCTGTTGCATTCATTTATTGATTTCGGTCGTGTTCTTATTTGATAGCAAAAACTTTGTTTAGATATATCTACTTTTTAACCCCCGACGGAAAAAGAGGAAGTGTAGTACAGTTTGTGTATTTCTGTATCTGTCTGTGGCATCATAGTTCCTAAACGGATGAACCGATTTGATTTCGTTTCTTATTTGTTTGTAAGGTGACTTTATCGAGGGTTTTCTTAGCTATGTTTGATGAAATTTGGTTCAGCCGTTTAAAAGTTATGGGTGATTTACTGTTTGAATCGGGGTGTACCATTCGTTTCATAATTATGTGTTCAATTTATTGTCGATCGAAGCGTGTCTACTACTAGATAAATTATGTAGCACGAAATAAAAATGCCATGCCATTTTGGAGAACGCAGGGGTTCTTGGCTATTTAATAATAGTCGCATGGATCGATCTTCAAGCTTAACAATGTTTGGCAAGGTTGGTCCGTGGATCGGGGGAAAATCTATTAGATACATACCGGGGCCCCACCATCCCGGCTGACATTTTTAGATTTTTTTAAATAATTTTAGGTAGTCAGGAGTCGAAAACTCTGACAGTATCAGTCTTACCAATGGATATTAAGTGTACCCTAACTGAATTGCCCCGTAGAGAAAGGTCAAAATGATGCTTTAAAGCTTACCTACTCTGAAAACTCACACGGCCGTTCTTCAATTATTACACACAGAAAACGCGACCCAAAACCGCCAACGGCTCGCAAGTAAATCGCTGCATCTGAACCAGCTCTTAGTTGTGCAAAGTTTAGGTCCCAAGTTGGTATTAAAGTCTAACGAAGATTGCGCTAGAACTTTATCTAGTTATTTTTACTTATGTTTTTTTTTTCGGTGAGGGGGTGAGGTGGGAGGTGTAAGTAGGTTAGTACTAATTGCGTTGGGATTACTTGAAGGAATAGTTGGCGGGTATTGGGCCGCAGTGGCCCGTTCATTTATACTGAAATCTCGTCACTATTAAGGAAAATTGCAGATGAGAAGCAATTTTCTTGGATGAAGCGAATTATTCCATTGCAGAACTCGATCCTTACTAGCACTAGTTGATAGAATTGCCTTCATCAAATCCTGCAAAGGCGGAGTGGCTTAAATAAATGTTTAATGTATGTAAACGTAGTACATTTAAATATAACTGTATTAATACACATAGTCAATAAACTTTTATTATAATAAATAAAAAATCAACAATAAAATAAATGCGGCCGATAGAATGAAGTTTGACATAAATGAGAAGAAATTAAATAAGGGCCACTAGTTTCTTAACAAATGAATTTTTTGCCGTGAAATAGTTCCATTTTCGATCAACTTTCGATCACTTAGGATACGACACTATTTTATGTAACGATAAAGTGACAATCCCCCAATTGTCAGTTTAGTCTACGAAATTAAAAATCTATTATTTAACTACAAATTGACAAATTGCTGTGTTTGATCTAGAAATAACAAAAGAAAATCAATTGACTAAAAAAGAACTCATTCAAAAGATTAAATTGAACTGTTACTGTTTTGGAACTCATTCAAGAATTTTTAACTTTACAAATATTTTTCAATTTGAACTCAAAGCATTACAACAAAAGTACAATTTTCGCCTGACCCATCTCAACAGTTTCTGTATAATTCACTCCAATATCAACCTTGAACGTATATATTAAATTACATTTTTCAACAACAGCACAACATCAATATAATCTGAAGTTGTATGTTAGAGGTATTGTGTCGTCCAGATTTTGGGTTATGAAGGTCAGATTGGAAGGTGTCTTCATGGTAAACTGCCTCTGTTGAGACTGGTAGCCGAACCAAAGCACAGTTTAAAAAAAAAGGTTAAAGAAAAAGGGTAAAGGTTGTCTGTAAGAGTTTGCCCTGTGCGATAAGACCGCCCATTGTACACTTGATTTTATGATTGTTTGTCCAGTAAGTATATATATTTTGTGGTGTACATTAAAGAATATAATAAATAAATAAATAAATTTTTAAAGAAAAAATAATGTCTTTTGTACCTATTGTTTTCCGTTTTTCGACACCGACTTCGGCAAATAAAGTTTAATTTTCTCTTTGTAGTGTTTTGTTTCGGAAGTCTGTTTGATTTTTTGTTAAGAAGTTTTTTATTTTTGTCTTTTTAGTTTTGATAAAAAAAGTACCTACATCTCATGAAAATTCAAATAAGCCCATGCGTGAATAGGATACATTGTTTTATTTCGGAGTTCCAGTGCCTACCTTCCGGCTTCATCATCAGATCAGTTCAATGGTCCCGTTTTCTTCAGCGCCATTTATTTATAAGTATTTGCTTCATCATAGTCGGTTAAATATTCGAAATAATTTCTTATTCCCGTGACAAACTTAGCATTGAAGAGTTCCAGTGGCCACCTGTGGTCTTCTTTAACAGTTCCATTTTATTTGTTGATGAAAATACCAAAATCGCTTTATGTATGCCTATATTTATATACATAATATTTGAGGAGATCCCTCGATTTTTCCAAAATCCCATCATCAGATCCTGACTAGGTGACTATAGAACCACCTGTGAAGTATACACTTTCAAAGTAAAGAAGATTTTTCCAAATCGGTCCAGGCATCCTTGAGTAATCGGATAACATACATAAAAAAAAGATTCCGACGAATTGAGAACCTCCTCCTTTTTTGAAGTCGGTTAAAAAGACTGGGTAGATGATGATCATGCATATAACCTATTCCAAAATTAAACTTGGCGGTCTCAAAAAAAAAATTCGTCTACAACAGCACATCCGAAATAACTCATTCCAAAATCAACCTAACAATCTAAAAATAAAGTAAATTTTATCAACAGCACAGCGAGTTCACAAACGAGACGACCACGGTCAGCAAACTGACTATGCTGCCTCAACCAGAAGATGATGGAGCCATGATCAGGTGCCGGGCTGACAATCCAGTACTGAGGGTCGCTTTGGAAGATGCCTTCAGGATGAGCGTTGTTTGTAAGTACACTTAAATAATTATCTATATACCTACTAATTATTATAATATGATAAAGCTTAAAGTTTGTTTGTTTTTTTGTTTGAACGCGCTAATCTCAGGAACTACTAGTTGGAATTGAAAAATTCTTTTTGTGTTGGGTGTTCCATTTATCGAGGAAGGTTATAGGCTATATAACATCACGCTAAGACCAATAAGAGCGGAGCATTAATGAAAAATATTAAAAAAACGGCAAAATTATTCCTTTTGAGAGATTCCGTTGCGTGCGCTGCGTAAGCGGTTAAAGTTACGCAACAATCATGTATGCAGTGTAGGTAGGGTAGGTAGGATAGATGGATAGGTAGGTAGCCAGTTGACGGGAGCGAACCCGCGTGGGACAGCTAGTAACAAATAAAACATTTATTTTCAATTTACTATACTCACATTTTTAGCAATAATAAGAAGAAAGACAAGGAAATAATAAGAAGGAAAGACAGAAAAAAGAGGGGTTTTCAATTTTTTAGCCTTTGAAAGACTACTAGTCCACCCCCGATTAAGTTATAAGAAGAGTTTTACCATGGAAAAAATCGTTGCTGTAAGCCATAGAAACAGCTATGGAGTTTTCCCGACCAAAACCCTATAAGGTGGTGATTTATTAACCAAATAACGTAATATTTCATTCTCACAAACGAAACGCAGAGGCGAAGATTGTGGCTATATTGTATTTTAGTGATAGAAAGAAAAAGTATTTAATTGCCACAAAATGACGTACAAACATTACATTACAAGAACAGTAGTAGCGGATTTTGCAAACTAAACCCTTAACGATAGTGCTATAAGAATATAACAATGCTTCACAAAAATCATGTAAAACAGCTGACCCCTCCTTACAATCAGTAGGGCTCATCATAATTAAATGAACACCAGCTGTTAGTGCAGTGCACAGAGCTGGCTGTGTCGCTGTCATCTGATCGGATTGTCGGCGTCACGTCGGACAGACGGCACGGATACCCCACAGAGCGCGGAACCGACTATACGCCGTTAATAAATAGTAGTGCTCATCATAACTAAATTAACACCAGCTGGTAGTGCATTGCACAGCGCTGGCTGTGTCGCTGTCACCTGTTCAAATTGTCGGCGTCACCCGGATAGAGGGCACGGATACGACAGAGCACGGAATCAGGTCGGCAGCTACAAAAGACATATACAATAAAATGCTAGGAAATACTGTAACAACACAATGCCGCGGAAGACCACGAATGAGATGGCGGGATGAACTGGAACTTGAGGGTTGGAAAGTGCCTAACGCAGAATTGTGAATAATGGAAGGAATACACGAAAGCCTTTGCTCAACTATGGGGTTATTCGGGCAAGTAATGTGTATATTTACTAAGTAGTAATATAGTCTAGTGCAAGTGCTACAACTGAACACAAGGTCAGCGGGGTTTGATTCTCGGGTCGGTCGGTCAAATTGTTATTGGTTTTTTCGTCTGGAATGACACGGGCCATTAGTTTTAGTAAAAATAAATATATATAATCAGCAGGGGATCAGATCCGACCGTAATAAATCGTGTAAACGTGCTTTGAGAAAACACTTCTTGTTTTCATGTCGATTTAACTCAAATTTACCTTGCCGAATTCACTTACGCAATTAAACTGCTTGATAGCCCTATCGATGAAAAAACACTGACATACACGGTTTGTAAGAAAAGTGTTGACAATGCTGGCAGCGGCCGCCGAAACGTATCCGTGGTCTGTGGAATACGCTTTGTTAAAATTTCAACTCGCTGGCCATGTTCAGAGGGGAGTAATTTAGGATGATAAGGGCCGAATAATTATTATTGCAATGCTTGTAAAAGGCTGCTAAGTCATAATTACTAACATAACATAACACCAACATTATACACGAATGATTGACTAGTGCAACCTTAACTGTCAACTTGATTGAGTCTAGTGGAAGAATTATTTTATTTTATTTATTAGGTCTACCAACAATTGTTTACACTAATCTACAAACAAACATAAAACATGTGTTCAACAAACTCTATAGTGCAACAATTACTTAAAGGTAAACACCTCATAAACAAAAAAAGAAACATAATAAGTAATTATGTTTGTTGTAAGCTACATTTTTTTTTTACAAGTAAAATTAGTAAAATACATAACTACAAATATATACCTAACTATATTAGTAACATATGCGATATTAAATATTACATACATACTCTGAAATTAATAATTTAAAAACTTTATTTCCTCAAAAAGTTACATACATACTCTGAAAAATAACGTCCAAAAACATTTACAACAAATTTGTTAAACAGTTCAGTAATTAAATTGTTTGCTTATTGAGAGAAACAAAGTGAAAATCAACCATATCACTATAATTATTCAAAATCCTTCAAAACTTAGCACATGGAGAGTTAGATCCCAACACCGTTCTTCTCATTGGAGGACAAAACAGAATAATAGACGGATTGACTTCGAATAAAGAGCAAGATTACTCCCAATCCTTTCAAAAAAACATGGAACTAAAAAAACAACATCAGATAAGCAACACACAGCTGCGGTCACAGACCACGAACCATATACTAAGCCTACGATACACTAGGCACACTGTATAGTAAGCCCACCGTATACTAGGGACACACTATAAGCACTCCGTATTGACGGACCACATCTCTGTAATTAGGCCACAGGCAGCGGGCACCGCTTCCTGTCCGATGGTTGGTGAAATTAAGAGTGGATAGTGTGGGGTAATGATATACATGGATGTGTGGAATGTTATAGGTGGGTGTTTAGGAGACAGAAGTTTGACAACATAGAGTGATACTATCAGCGAGACCGAGGGTCAAAAAGAAGTAAAGGATGGTTTTTTTAGAGGTTTGGTTTTTAAAATGAAATAAAACACGTAAAACGTTTACATATCCCCAAAGAAAGTAATCCATTGGTGTGAGATCACACGATCGTAGGGGCCAGTTTACAGGTCCGCGAAATGATGCGCTCATCAAATATTTCCCGCAATAAATTGATGGTGTCGCGCGCTGTGTGGCATGTTGCACCAACTTGTTGAAACCGAAGCTCTTTCATATCAATACCATTCAAATGAGGAACTAAGAAGTCGGCGATCATTGTTCTATAGCTCACTCAATTGCCGGTAACAATCTGGCAAATAAAAATAAAACAAATATCGGCCAATGATTCCGCCTGCCCATAAAGCGTACCAAACAGTTAAGGGATGTAAAGGGCGTCTCAACAAAGGCTTCTGGGTATTCTCCACTCCAAATTCGGCAATTCTGCTTATTGACTTAGGAGTTCAACCAAAAATGAGTCTCACCGCTGCTCGATAAAGTGGTCGAAAATTGGGTTTCCCGATTACCCTTCATTCGAGCCAGCCGTGTCACCCATATGCCCGAAATCATGTTTAAACACTAATGGCACTAAATTCAATTAAAAATAATAACAACAATTAACTCGTTAAGTGAAATGACATTAATAAATAATTGACTCAAAATATAATATGGACATTTTAAATTTTATTATGTATTAATTTTATTAAATATAAACTTTCTAAATCAAATATACTTATTGTAATATAAAGACTTAAACGAATAATTAGTATTTAAGAATAATATTTAATTTGACATGCGAATAGAAAGGAATACGTATAAGTGCATTAAATCAAATAAAAACAGATAGAAAGAGAGTAGATTACTAAAATGTTAATAGATAAGGCAAATATTGAACGCTATCCCTCTCTCCTAGACACTGACTGTACCTAGAACGTTGCTGTGCCCGACAGGGTCCATAATTGTTTCTGTAACTCATATTTACCACCTGTATGTACATTATGGATGCAATAAATTTAATTTGATTTTGAATATATTTTAAACAAAGCCAATTGCTATGCCAATTAAACGTGTTTTATTTCATTTTAAATACCAAACCTCTAAAAAAACACACTTTATATGAGTTTGACATACTGAGATGTCACTTCAATCCCAAACATTTCGAACTTTTGACAACCGTTTCTTCTCAAAAAAAAAACACTTTGTGTGACATAAGAAATATCATTTATTCAGATTTTATTTCACTATTTTAAATTATGGTCTAAAAGTGCGACCACGATTGCATTTACGAAAATATGGCTGTCTTATCGCATATCTTTTAGCTAGCTTTTTATCCAACTACAGAAAAGATAATTGTCGTTCTAGAAACCTGATGTCTACTTACGTAACCAATAACTACACAAACTAGTGTAGAAAAAGCACAATGTCCAATTTCTATAACGCACAAGAAAGCCAACAAAATGCGACATTTTAATTCCCCTGCTAACGAGAACTCAAAGCCAATGAAATGAATGACCTGAAGAATCTATTTCCGAACTCATTGCGAACTTGTGTAACTTTGTCGTAGCAATCCGATTGCTAAGAAATTTAGCTGCTTCAACAAACTAGCAAATTAGTCAACATGTTCTTTTAGAGTTCCGTACCTAACATAATAACTAAAGCCCATACCGCCGCCGTCTGTCTTTCGCACGGCTGATCTTTTTAGCCCTAGACTATGTTGTCCAACTAATATTATACCTTGAATATTTAACCCTCCCATAATATTTAACGATATGGGAGAATTACAATCGTATACTTGTTTTGTTTTTGTCGATTTTCATAGGAGTCTGAAGCCTCTGTTGGAAATGAAAAAATAAACAAATATATAAATTTAAGCGTCAAGCAAATGCGAGACACACGAGACCGGTCTCAATGTAGCGACACTTACGGGAGGCCTACGTTCAGCAGAGGACGTCTTTCGCCTGAAATGATAATGAAGATGAAGTAGATAAGATGTTAGCAAACAATTACTCCTATTGCGGAAAATAATAAGTAAGACGTAAACTTAATAATGTTTGTTGTGCGAGAAACTGTGTAAGTTAGTCTTGAACTTGCTTGGTAAAACTTAATAGAAAGATTAGCAAACATACTTGATGTAAAGTGTCTACATAAGGAAGTAACATAACATAACAAAGCAAAGCATAGCATAACATAACGTAACGCAACATAACATAACATAATATAACATAGCATAGCATAACACAGCATAGCATAGCATAGCGTAGCATAGCATATCATAGCAGAGCATAGCCTAGCATAGCATAGCTTAGCATAACATAACATCACGGATGTAGTCCCCGAAGGTTTTGGCAGAGGTTCACCTATGCACCACCCACTTTCATCAGTTATTTTTAAGTCCCATGTAATAGAGCTTTTTGCCATCAACTGGGCATAGATCGAGACCCGGACTACCAAAGAAAAACTTAATCACACTTAGCCCGGCTTGGTAATCTAACCAAGGACCTTATTATACTAAGCAGTAGCACTTGCTACTATAGGTCAACGTTTGAATAAAACTCCGAAAGTCTCATGTATGTATACAAACACTAGCTTCTGCAAGCGGCTTCGCCCGCGTGAACATCGATAATTATCCCGAGGGAACATATGCCCGAGATAACAAGCGCCATTATGGGCTTTGCCTGACTATAATATATCTCTGTGCCGAATTTCATCCGTATCCGTGCAGCCGTTTGAGCGTGAAGTGTTTGGGGTGGGCAGCTTATACGGAACGCCACCTGCTACGATCCGTACATACTTATTTTGCTGCTCATGTATTTATGTACCTAAAAAAAGGTTTATAAGCTTCAAGCATTGCACCACTTCTTAACACTATTTAACCCATAATGTTCTTCAACAGACAGACCAGTCCTGGCCATGTCGCTGGGCAGCACGCTGAACCCCAATGACATCAAGGAAGGCGATGACGTGTACTTCGAGTGTAACATCAAGGCCAATCCCAAAGAGCATCGCATATCCTGGTATCATAACGTGAGTGAGTCGTGGCCTTACAGTAATGTACCTTTTGTTATAAATATATACATCAATCAATATTTTCTATACAAATAAATAAGGAAGGCGATGACGTGTACTTCGAGTGTAACATCAAGGTCAATCCCATGAAGCACCGCATCTCCTGGTATCATAAAGTGAGTGAGTCGTGGCCTTTCAGTAATGTACCTTTTGTTATAAATCTATACATCAATCAATGTTTTCTATACAAATAAATAAGGAAGGCGATGACGTGTACTTCGAGTGTAACATCTCGGCCAATCCCATGGAGCACCGCATCTCCTGGTATCATAAAGTGAGTGAGTTGTGGCCTTACAGTAATGTACCTTTTGTTATAAATCTATACATCAATCAATGTTTTCTATACAAATAAATAAGGAAGGCGATGACGTGTACTTTGAGTGTAACATCAAGGCCAATCCCATGGAGCTCCGCATCTCCTGGTATCATAAAGTGAGTGAGTCGTGGCCTTACAGTAATGTACCTTTTGTTATAAATCTATACATCAATCAATATTTTCTATACAAATAAATTAGGAAGGCGATGTACGGCGAGTGTACCAGAATGAATTGTACACATCTGCGTACCCGTTTAGAGCATACTAGTACACTAGCGTGATGGTATGTTATGAAATTGTGTAAACAATACATGATAAATAATATAGATATGATTGCAGCAACCCCAAGAGATTTGCCGTCATTTACTGAAGAGTTCTGTTGTATATCTCCCAAGTTCTTCATCAGTTCTTTACCAAATTTAAATGGGACCATAGGAGGAGCTCGTGGCTAAAGAGGAGCTCGTGGCTAAATAATAACAGCCGCAAGGTTCGATCTTCAAGGTTAAGCAACGCTTGACGAGGTCGGTCCGTGGATGGGTGACCATTTTCAACATACCGAGATTCCTCCGTGCCTCGGAAAGCACGTTAAGCCGTTGGTCCCGGCTGTCATTTGAAGATCTTTGACAGTCGTTTCGGGTAGTCAGAAGCCTGATATCTGACACCAGTCTTGCCAAGGGGTACCGTGTTACCCAGTTATTGGGTTGTGGAGGTCAGATAGGCAGTCGCTCCACGTAAAACACTAGTGCTCAGCTGAATCCGGTAAGACTGCAAGCCGATCCCAATATAGTTGGCAAAAGGCTAGGCAGATTGCAGATTGAAATGGGACCATTTCGGAAAAAAACTTCTTTCGAACAAAGAAAAAATTGCAAAAATACATAAAATAAATAATAAAAACATCCGAATTGAGAATCTCCTCCTTTTTGGGAAGTCGGTTAGAAACTGTTTCCGCTATGGGTGACGATGCGAAAGCATAGAAATCCCTCCATGCCTCGGAGAACACGCTAATTCAAAGCGAAGCTTTGTTTTTGGTTGTCTATCAGATGTTCGAAAATTTACATCCGACCTAATATTACAAATTTGGTGTTACTACGAGTACTTAATTGGGTCGTGGAGGTCATGTGATATGATGATTCACTGCAACCGGAAAAGCAAGCAACTAACATGAGCATTAATACTAATGCAATGATTGAGTTAAAATTGAGTCCAAATCTTAAGATTGTACTGGCATGAAATGCTTCTGTTTTTAAAATGTTTTTCATATTTCGAACAGGAAGAATTTATTGACTTAGTTTAGAACGGGATTCTTGTAATGGCATTCTGAGGCAACGCATATAATTCAATATACAGGGTGGGCGAAAATCGTGGATCATACGAAACGGGGCGATATTTCTCCCAAATATCGCCCCGTTTGCAGTAGGTCATAAAAGTACCAAAACTTTTTTTACGGTTTTACTGTAGGTTTTATTAAATAATATAGCTACGCTATCACAGTAAGTAAATGGGTAGTTAGGTAGATAATAACTTCAGCAAATCGTATATTGAATTCAAAACCCCAAAAGAAAAAGTGAAGGCTCTTAGAACAGTCGAGGAGCTCGATTAAGGTAATTTAGGAGCTGAGTTCTCTTGACGAAGCTCTTCGAGGGTATGGGTCAAAGTGAAGGGCCTTCGGAGTCGAGCTCGAGTATTTACGTTGCGATTCATTCAAAGGTTTCTTCAAAGTTTTTTTCTTCAACTGCCATCAGGAATGAAGTGATCATGGCTGTTGAGTTGATTCTTTGTTGAATTTAGGAAGTTTCAATTTCTGGTTCAAGTTAAGCTAATAAGTATACACTATAATATAATTTTATCGTCAACAGGTATTGCAAAAACATAATACAGTCGAATATAGAAAATCCTCCTTTTTTGAAAGACGGTTGAAAATGCTGCTAATCTTCGTTTTATACCAAGCATGTTAAGGAGCTCCGTAACCGTAACCGAAACTATCGGTTAACCAAAATAAATATCTACCCGTAACCGAACCCGATCTAAAAGTTTCGGATAGTTTCGGAGCCCAAATGAGATACGTTATGCCTGGTTTTTCTGCCCTGCCGAGCCGACACACCAGGTGCGCGCTTCATTTACATTTTGGTTTATTATTTTTTATTGCTTAGTCATAACTAGTCTTGTTTCAAACTTTTACAAAAACCTAAAAATCAAAAACCTGTAACCGAAACTAACAGATAATCCGAAATATTTTTACATATTCGTAACCGTATCCGAAGTCGGTATAATATTATTTCTATAGGTATCCGTATCCGTATCCAGATCCGTATTTTCATATCCATAAAATCCCTGTTTTATATGCACAAAGATTCATCCAAAAAGAAAAATGAAACAGTTGCCAAACAGAGCATGGATGTAGTGATCCCACCAATTATTATCGTAGGAGCTCTAAAGGATCAGCTTAAAAGATAAGAATGGGTTCACTTTTGCAATAATCAGATACCGTGGTAGTCAACATTTACCAGGCATACCATATTAATGCATTTAGTATTGTAACCAGCACAAAATGTTACTATTTACATCATTTTAGGTGAAAGACGTCCGCTGCTGAACACAGCCCTCCCACAAGTGTCCGAATTCGCGATTTCAAAGATTCGCGCAACCTTAACCAGATCTCCGGTTCACAAAATGTTAATCTTATTATATTTTTTCTAGGACGTACAAGTAAGTCAGAACATGTCATCAGGCGTCTTCATTAGCACCAAGTCGCTGGTGCTACAGAGGGTGACCAAGAGAGACGGTGGTCTCTATACCTGCAGGGCAGCCAACCAGATGGGGGAATCTAGCAGTCAGGCGGTATATCTGAGAGTGCAGTGTGAGTGCTTAATCTTCACATCCTTATTAACAATAGGGAAGGGCAGACTTCTGATCATGGCGACAATATTGTAAAACTGACAGGTAACAAGCCACTTTTAAAATGATTTTTTTTTTAAATTGATAAGCTCGCTTTTGGCGAACTATTCGACAGTTCGAGTCAGGTATGTTTTGCCAGTAAATATTTTTAGTCCAGTAGAAATGAACATTAAAATTGCAAAGCTTGATGTAATTTTGGGCGTGTAGTATGTTGTATGGGCCAGTTAGGGTTGTGTTAAGCCAAGTTTGCAAATACGTGTGCAAGCAGGAATGATCTTTAGAAAAGTACTGAATTTTATTTGTTGAAAACGCTTAGTTTATCAAGTAAAAAAGTCACAAAATTTCGCAGTTTTTCGCCTGGTGCGCAGCGAGTACAAGTTTTACGAAGTTGCAAATTTGGATACACATTACCATAACTGGTCCATACAGAATATCAGTAAATCATACTACAACTTTGGGATTTTAGCCCATTTTGGTGTAGATTTCCAAAGGGTTATTTTAAAGATATGTGAATAATTTCTCTTCTTATTAAACGCAGCCCAGATTGTATTGTATGTAATAGACTACTTGCAAGTTTGCATGCCTAATAATATCATGCAAGTTTTAAAGATTCGATGGTTCTAACTTATAGGCCCAAAACAGTCTTCCGAATTGGATGGGAAGATAGTAAGAATAAAAACATAAGCATATTTTTTTTTTAAACCGGGTTTCAAAAGAAAGTGAACTATTGTTTCGGTTGTTTTTAAATTCTTGTCCTGCCACACAGACGCACCAGTATGCGCACAACCGTCTCCCCTCCTCATCGGCGCACGACTGGACGAGCCACTGCGCGTGCGCTGCACAGTGAACGCGGACCCCGCTGACGTCACGTTCTACTGGCAGTTCAACAACAGCGGCGAGAGCTTCCAGGTCTCACCGGCTAGATATGGTGAGTCAATCTTCCTAGTCCTGCCCCGACTATAGAAAGCCTCAATCTGTGTTGTATAGCTACAATGGCTGTGTTGTAGTAAATTTCGTACTAAAGTCACCACCACTAAAAAACTAAAAGCCGTTAACACTTGTCTACCAATGTATTCCAATATTTCAAAACGATACCAAAAAAACAAACGTATCGAGGTAAGACCATTCCACTTGGCATTAATAGTTAATATCTCATAAACGTGTGGACCGATTTACATGATTTAAACGGATAAATGATTCTACGCAGCTTTCATTTGAGACGGAAATTATCAAAATATCTTAATGAACATAAAATTCTGTTTTCAAGTTACGTAATCATACTTTATCTACACTCAAAACGTAATATTCCAAATATGATTTAAAATAATAATGTATAAACACGTACTTTATACTCGTGTATAGATAAAATTAAAAAAAAAAACATTACAGTGTAACATTTTCCTTCGATTTTAAAACAACTGCATCATAAAATAACTTTTTAATTTTTATAGCATACTTTTACTTTTTAATTTATTGGTGCGTATGGGCTCATTGAGGTAATGTAGAAAAGAGATGTCATTGTCTATGGATACGCGCGCTGCGCAGTCATGCGCAATGAGAATCTAAATTGCCCGCCATACCACATATTTTTCCGTTTCCACTTTTGTTTAATTTCAACTGTATGAGTGAAGATAAAATAGTGTATGCAACGGTATATGACTAGATATTAAATCACTCGCCTGTTATTATTATCACATTCGGCTTCGCCTCATGTGATAAACCCACGCTCGTGTTTTAATAACCCCTATTATATGTCCATTGCATAAATTATTACCATTATGGTTCTAGTCGAATTGATATGAAATGACTAAATTTTTTTTTGTTATCCGGTCGACACTTTAAACAGCAGTGCACCATGTCATGCGCATCGGAAAGCCTTCGTTCAGCCTGGCCAAACAGCTTAGAGATTACGGTTACTGGGATCAACAGCTTAACGTGACCTTCAGCATCTTTAAAAAAAATAAAAAATAAACTGGCCAAGTGCATGTCGCGCCACGCGCAGTTCTAGGGTTCCGTAGTTGTACAATAATGCGGACTTTTGTTGTTTCATGAACATTTAAACGATTTCGCCGGCTCACACATACATTTTATAATTTGGTCGACTATTACTCTAAAACTTGCTAATTGTACTTAGCTGTTATAGTTTTCTTTTAATTTTGTTACTGCCCTGTTTTTTTTTACATATCCTAAAGCAACCATTTAGCTGGCAGGACCTTTGACTCTAACAAAAAAATTGCAATCTCAAGCTTTATTTTACGCAAACAGATCCCTGAATCGAAAAATGGTTTTCACAGACCCATAATATATTTGATTGGCTTATCCAACGATATCCCAGAAACATCCCCACTTGACGTGTACAGGAAATAACCAAATATTTTTTTTAATGTTTTATTTTTACAACCTTGTTGGTGATTAATATGTTCATCCATGCCAAGTTATAACTTTCTAATATTAAGAGTCTCTGAGCTAAGCTGCGGACAGACGGACATGGCGAAACTATAAGGGTTCCTTGTTGACTACGGAACCCTAAAAAGTCATTTCCCATCATGTTTTTTTATCATTTTATCCACTTAGATAAATAACCTTATTTTGTACTTTACTTGTTTAGTATCAACGGGCGGGACTTCGAGTGAGCTCCGCTACCGAGCAGCCAGTGAGAGGGACTACGGGGCGCTGCTCTGTCGAGCTACCAACGCGGTGGGTAGGCAGAAGAGGCCGTGTGTCTTCCAGATTGTGCCTGCCGGTAAGTTGTAGGAAAATAGCCTTTATTATAATGATCATTATATTTGAAATTGGCATTTTTTGAAACGGTCACAATGAACTGTGATAATTAGGGTTTGAGTTAGAATTATAAGTTCAAAAAAAAAATATTTTCATTCTTTCTTTTTCGTGTTATGCCACCGATGGTGTCAGAGTTTATTAATCCGCCTCTGGACCCCACAGACCTCTGACATAGCTATTTCAGACTGACATTAACAATACAAGTTCAAGCTCAGGATGTCTTCCTTCGCCGTTGCCTGTGATGTCCATGATAAACTTAGAAAATATTTATGAATTTGAAAAAGCCACATTTGTACTTGCCCGCGTATCTTACCTACAACGACAAATACCAAGTGAGCAGGCTGGTTTTGTAAAGGGTCGAGGCACAAGAGAGCAAATTGTGAACATGAGGCAAATGATAGAGAAGAGCCGCGAGTTTAATGTTCCAATGCTCTTGTGCTTTATAGACTATTCCAAGGCGTTTGATTATGTGAGGTGGGACTGCTTGTGGAGAATACTCAAGGAAATGGGAGTACCCTCGCACTTGACATCATTGATTGCAAACCTGTACGAAGATGGAGAGTCGATGGTTAGAGTCAATAATGTGGTGTCGGGACTTTTTAAGCCTGAAAAAGGAGTGCGGCAAGGATGTATACTGTCCCCTCTTCTTTTCAACATATATGGCGAATACATCATGAGGAGAGCTTTAGAAGAGTGGGAGGGAGGCATCGCGGTAGGTGGCAACAAAATCAGCAATCTCCGGTACGCAGATGACACTACTTTGTTTGCATCCTCAGAGCGCGAACTCGCGGAACTATTTGCGAGAGTTGAGCGTGAAAGCGAGATGGTAGGATTATCGATTAACAGATCAAAGACCAAAGTGATGATCATCGACCGAGCTGGACTAATCGCACGCACGGGAGAACTTGTGGATCTGGAGTTTGTGAGTGAATTTGTGTACCTGGGATCCTTAATCAGTGATCAGGGAGGCTGCGACGGGGAGATTCGGAGGCGTACGCAGATGGCCAAGGCTGCTATGAGCAAGATGTCGAGGATATGGCAGAACAGAAATGTCTCCAATAACACAAAGAAGAGACTCGTGAGAACTTTGGTATTCTCGATATTTCTTTACGGCTCGGAATCTTGGGCAATTCGCACGGTAGATCGGAAAAAGATAGAGGCTTTTGAGATGTGGTGCTGGAGAAGAATGTTGCGTATACCATGGACAGCCAAGCGCACGAATAAGTCCATTCTCGACCAGTTGAACATCAAAACCAGACTCTCCACGATCTGCTACCAACGAGTCCTGAGTTACTTTGGTCACATCGCTCGGAGACAGCCAGACAACCTGGAAAAACTGGTTGTAGTGGGAAAGGTGGATGGAAAAAGACCACGCGGACGTTCACCTACTCGCTGGTCTGACCAGGTCAGGGCCATTACGGGGCTCAATGTGACGACTGCTATGAGAAGAGCTGAAGATAGGGTGGCTTGGAAGCAGCTCGTCGTTGACTCCATCAAAGCTTTTCAGGACGGGCACGACCTTCAGAAATGAAGACAACGAATGAGAAGAGAGTACTTGCCCGGATTTGAAACCTCAAGTACGGTAGGCGAGGTCTTAGCCAATGGGCCACCACGACATCTAAAGTTTATGTTTGAGGCATATTATTCTTTTGAAAAAATCTGTCATTAATTTGTTTCTCATGATTTCGTTTTTTTCTGAAATGTCACATAAAGTTTATTTGAACTTATAATTCCTAGTCAAACCGTAGTTATCACAGTTTAAAATGACCCGTTTTATTAAACGCCTGTTTCATAATAGGGAACATCCCTGTCCTGGGTAGAAAACTGATAATTCCATTTAGACCGTCAGTGAGATTAACAAATTATATTCAACCCGTATTTTTTGCTTTATCAAATAAATAAAAATTGATGAAGATAAAGCGCGTTAAAGTTCAGAAGTGGGGGCTTGTGACGTCACTTTGTCAGTATAAAGTGTAGCACTCCCTGACTTCACAAGATATTTCAACGCACTGTATCGTCGTTTTATTTTGTTCACGTGGCAAAAGTAAAAATGTGTCCAATATTTTTAGGTTATCTAACTGACGGACTAAAGAGATATTTTTTTATCATCTACCCTATCATGTAGGTACCTAACATGAGCAGATAACGTAGCCAAAAATATTAAAAAAAAATACATCGATTAATTCGGTACGACAACTTATTGCTCCCTCACCTACTAAATAAGATAACACGAGAGGAGGTCTAACTAACTACCTATTTAACATACCTTCTAATTAACTTAACTACATTAAAACACCTTGGCCTTCCCATCTCTCACGAAGCCATGTCCATAAAACCCATGGTCAGAACACCATCAAGTCAGCGCCCAACCGGAACAGTTTAGAAAGAGGGTAAGAAAATTAGATGCGGCAAAAGAATGTCTTGTACATATTGGTATTTTCTTGAACTTGAGTTAAAACCTGCATTGAATTAACAATACAAACAACAAACAACAACAACAACAACAATTCAATATTTTAAATCATACTATGCCTATACTATACCTATGTTTGCAATATTTGTAAGTATGTGAGAACCATGTTCCTATTTATCAAATGAATGAATTTACCTGTTTGGGTACCGGCTTTGTAATACTTTATATCTATACGTAGTATAGTAGTGTTAGTCTGGATGCATCGTAGTCACGTATATGAATTAATGTATCTATGTAAATGTTGTAAAACACTTTTTTTTTCAAAGAGTATGTATGTCCTTTATATAACTGGCGAATAGAATCATTCAATAATTTGATATACCTAGATTTAATTAGCCATCAGCATGCTTATTTTATAGATTCGAATTCAGATTTAACAGCAGATTTCAATATGTTTTATAAGCACTCGGGTAGAGTAAATAACAGAGGTATAAAATCAATTTTTGAAAATGTAATATTGTTGATGAAAGATATTGACTATAATGTAGAATTAACACCATGTAATATACATAGGGATCGATACACAAAGGATCAGTCCACAAATAAAGAATATTGTCTTAGTTCTAATCCACAATATACTCCTACGAATAATAGTAATGATTCTCAGTCAACGTATCGTGTAAAAGTTGATAACAAACATAAAGATTTTTTTCGTGTATAAGCACATATTTATCTTACACCAGAACATTAATGGGCTGATAGGAAAATCAGGCCAATTGAGCATTCACCTTAATGAACTCCTACAACAAGGAAAGGTGGTTGATCTCATCTGTATCACAGAGCACAATATGAAAGCAGACGACACCACACAACTAAATTTACCTAACTATAAAATAGCAACATTTTCGTCACGAAGCACAAGAAACGGGGGTACGTGTATATTAATTAATCCTATCCATGAATATAAAATCATATGTCAAAAAATTCTGTGTCTCAGATGTCATAGAATGTTGTGCCGTTGAACTAACAGATCATCGGCTGGTGGTTATTTGTATTTATAGACCTCCAAAACATAGTAAAGATGTAACAGCAGTTTTCTTTGAAAAACTAGATCGTATATTAACACTATTTCGACATGGTGATAAAAAAATTGTAATATGCGGTGATTTTAACATCGATATTCTTCAAAACACGAGATTGGCTACAGAGTTCGAATATTTGCTTCTAAATTATAATATTAGACCGAGTATAAAGCAGCCTACTCGTATATCTAGTGGCACATGTATTGATAATATTATGCACAATGTCAAAGGTAGCCGTGGTGAAGTTCTTGACTTTGATTTGTCTGATCATACGGCTCAGCTCTTCAGATGCCCGGTAAAAAAGACGTGTTCCATTAAATACTGGTATGTAAGAAATCGTGATTACTGTGCCGAAAACAAAGCTAAGTTTCTAGACTGCATGCGTAATCTTAGTTTTGACGAAATCTACAAAAGTACAGAGCCTGAGACAGCTTTCAATTTATTTCACGATACGTTCCAATTATTCTATGATCTATGTTTTCCTTTTTTAAGAAAAAAGATTTCTATTAAAAAAACCCCCAAGTGGCTGTCTAAAGGTATCCGAACCTGCAGTAAGCGAAAAAGAGATATACTTTGGCATTATAGGCGATCTCCGACACATGATAATAAGTTATTACTAAAACAATATACAAAACGACTAAAAAAAATTATATACTTAACTCAAAAAGCACAAAATAATTATCAAATAAATAATGCTGAAAATAAAAGTAAAGCTACGTGGAACGTTATCAATAATTGCAAAACAAACTTTCCTTCAGAACCTTTGAATAAAATAAATATTAATGGTAAAATAGCTCATGATCCCTCAGAAATCACTACGACTTTTAATGACTACTATATAGATTCAGTAAAGCAAACGTCTTGTAATAAAAATAGCAATAGCTTCCCAAGCCAAACCTATTACCCTAAATCGTTGTTTATGGCACCTACGGATCCTCGAGAATTATATGAAATTATAAATTCATTAAAAAACACGAATAGTACGGGTTACGACGGTATTTGTACAAAAATATTAAAACTAGTATCAAATATTATAGCACCCGTACTGAATCATATAATTAACTTGTGTATAGAAAACGGCCACTTTCCAAGTAAGTTAAAATTGACAATAATAAAACCGTTGCATAAAAAAGGTGATAAAACAGCTATTCAAAATTACCGTCCCATAGCTCTAATCCCAGTACTGTCTAAAGTATTCGAAAAAGTCATAAACAAGTCTTTATATTCTTTCTTTGAATCACAAAATATACTAACTAAAGAGCAATATGGTTTTCGTAAAAATAAAACAATAAATATGGCAGTCTTTGAATTACTCTCAAAAATCATAGTCAATGTTGACAAAAAAACACCGATCGCAGCCATACTAATGGATATGTCAAAGGCATTTGATCATGTAGATCATGAATTATTACTACGTAAGTTAGAAGGTTATGGCGTAAGGGGCAATGTATTAAAATTAATTAAATCCTACTTATCTGACAGGAAGCAAGTCACTGTCTTAAAAAAGGTTTGCCCCAAAACAAAAGTAGAATATACCTATACGTCGTCGACTAGATATGTTACATGCGGAGTTCCCCAAGGAAGTGTCCTCGGGCCCTTGCTATTCATTGTATACATAAATGATTTACCAAAATGTATTAAACATCAAACCGTTCTTTTTGCAGATGATAGCACTGTCATAGTCCCATGTGAAAACATACATACTTTCGAAAATGATATAAATAGTTCCCTTCAATCCATAATAAACTGGTTAGAAATAAATAAATTGAAAGTAAACTTAGAAAAAACCAAAATAATGTTATTTTATCAGCGAAAAAATCAAGTGCAACTTAATATTACTTACGATAATAAAAGGATCGCTGAAACTAATACTGCTACTTTTCTAGGATTACATTTAGACAATCACCTATCATGGAAATCCCATATTGAAACCGTTGCCAAAAAGTTAAATCAATATGCATATGCCCTATACAATTTATCAAAAATGGTAAATGAGTCTGCCGTTCTAGTAGCGTACAATGCATATGTAGTTTCTACACTACGGTTCGGCATTATGGACTGGGGAAATTCCACTGATAGACTCGTCGCTTTCAAAGCGCAAAAAAAATGCCTTAGATCAATTTTTAAATTAAAATCAACTGACAGCTGCCTACCATATTTTAGAAAATTTAATTTACTTACCATGCCTTACTTATATATTTATGAGATAGCTTTGTTCGTAAAAACTAATTCGGAAACATTCAAAGCTGTAAAATCTAAACGCCGTAATATGGACATTTGCTCCTACTCACACAAGACTGCCCTTTATCAAAAAAGCATTGTAGGTATGGCACCCAAAATATACAATAAAATACCCAGGTGCATCAGAGAAAAAAATGAGTTAAATGAATTTAAAAAAACGCTGCTGAAATTCCTGACACAGAAGGCATATTACTCAGTACAAGAATACCTAACCGATGATAATTTAAATAAATATTCAAATAAATTGTAGATAAATATGTGCTTTAACAATATTTAACAATATTAATAATATTAGTAATATTTTAACATTTTCGACTTAGTAATAATGTAATTATGTGCATGTAAATCATTTAATATTGTGATACTTATTCTTTAATTTAGTTGTAAGGACATTATATATAATTAATATTTGTATGCCGCTATCGGCTAGACATGGCGAACTTATATTTTATTATGTACACCTTGTATATTACCTATGCTCTACAAATAAACATTTGATTTGATTTGATTTGGAGTTTCTGGTCCGCTCTTCTCCGTAAGAATAAAAAAAAACAAGCTACTTCTACGAATGGACGGTAAAATCAATCATTACTACTTTTAAATTTAAATTTTTGACGTTCAAAAGTGCCGCATAATGGCCTTATTGAAATAAAGAATTTTGATTTTGACTTTGACATACGAACGTGTTGCCATATATATTATATTATTTGGGTAAATTATAATAAAAAAAAATAACTCTAGTTTAATGACAATTTAAAAACACACATATTATCTATGTCTAGCCATGACTACATTATTTATCGAAATAACAAAGAAAAGTTCAGCATCTTATTTACAACCATTCTGATTAATAATCCTTCAGTTTATTAATGCCAATTTATTTGAGAAAATTATTAATTACTTTTTATCTTATCAAATATCATCATCACCAGAATACAGCTTGGTCCACTGCTGGACGTAAGCCTTTTAATTCAACTCATCATTAGCTTATTAATGTTCCCACTGCTGGGACACAGGCCTTCTCTCTGCGAGAGGTAATGGGCCGTAATTCACCATGCGGGCCCAGTTCGGGTTGGTGGATGGCACATGTCTTCGAATTTTTGGTTCTAAGACATGCCGGTTTCCTCACGTTTTTTCTTCACCGTTTTGAGAGTAGTGGTGATGAAATAATTTACACAAAATAAAGCGCCTGCCTGGGTTAGAACCCACAACCTAAAACTTGTAAGTCGCAGCCGATACCACTGGGCCATCACTGCACTCCACTTCAATCATCTCACTACAGCAAAACTATGAGAATTAAAATCTTAGACCGTTTATCACTTTAAAAGAAAAGAGGTTCTCTTCGATTTCAACTTATTTTTAATAAATTCTATTCAGATTCCTATACCAATAATATCCTGAGAAGAAACCAATGTTTTCTTACAAAATGTTCTCCAAACAAAAAATAAACAACTGGTTTTCCAAGCTCCATGGTTCCATCGTCCCTTTTAATTTTTTTCGGCCATTACGAAGAGGGACGCTAATAGAGCCTTGTTTTTGTGAGGAAAAGAATTATCCTAAAACAATATATTGAACTCCGACCGTCCCGTGCTTTGGCTGAGTTAATTCAAAAATAACCTCCTCCATTTTCTATGAAAACAACATTCTAATTGGATGAAAATTGCGTTTAGATTTTTTATTCTCGTGATTTTATTTACGTGTATTAGTACTGCAGAATCTTAATTCTTACTAATGTTCTGGAAGTACAGCAGAATCTTACTAATATTATAAATGTGAAAGTTTGGATGGATGTGTGCGTGGAAGTTTGGATGTATGTTTGTTACTCAATCAAGTCAGAACGGCTAAACGGATTTGGATGAAATTTGGCACAGAGATAGATTATAGTCTGGAATAGCACATCGGCTACTTTTCATCCCAGTACCTATAATTACGTTGGGATAAGAAACACGCGGGCTAAGCCGCTGGTAGAAGCTAGTATTTAAATTAATTGTTTCAAACTTTAGATTATTCAAAGCGCCACACTCTAACTGCGTGTTCTGCTATCACAGATAATAATCCACTGCTTCATATCCTTGGATAATTCGTCTCCTCTTGTCGGAAGTATTGTGCTAAGAGATGAGCTCGACGATACCACAATTCCAATGTTTCCAGAGTTTAACAGGCCCCACGGTGTTACTTAATACTCTTTTTGTGAAACTAAATGCTAGCCAACTAAATCAGACTTATTCATATAAAACTTTTTTTACAAATATACAACCGACTCTCAAATAAAACACTACAAAACGAAAAATAACTTCAATTTCGGAAGTCGGTGTTCTTGTTTTTGTTTCCTTGTTTTTTGACACTGACTGACCGAAATTGAAGTTATTTTATCACTTCGTATTTTTTTGTAATAATATTTGAATATTTCACTTTTTAATTTTGGTACGTATATCTATAATGCTCACAGTTATGTCAGAATAGATGACCCGAATAACAAGAAACATGAACACAACCGGTGACATTAGAGTGAACCAGGGTAAACCGTCTACATCTGCGTACCCCTTTAGAGCGTACCGGCGTGATATTATGTTATGAAATGGTGTAAACAATAAACAGACATGCGATTGCAGCAATCCCGAGAGATTTGCCGTCATTTATTGAAGAGATCTGTTGTATATCAACGACATTCTTCATCAGATCAAATTAAAATGGGATGAGAACACACCAGCTTTCAAATAAGAATTCAAAGAATTGGTTCACCAAGTAAAACGTTCTGAGGTAACAAACATTAAAAAAAATACAGTCGAATTGATAATCTCCTCCTTTTTGGTGTCGGTTACAAAAGTAGATGATTTGAATTAAGAATATTTTTAATAGGCGCTACAAAAATCACAGATTTCTATAAATAAAGACACAAATTTACAGTAATAACGATCATCACCACATTAACACCAACTGCAGCCAAAAACAAAAGATACTCTTTAAAAAAGCTTTCAGATTCTCATACTTGACTCAAACTCAAAATTGGCCAAACCTACCAATCAACTGCCACCCAAGTGACACAACTGGAGTTTGGCCTATGATTCTTCAGCTTGACGGGACTTGATTTCTTTACTCAATAATTTACAAGAGTCCAGACGTCCTAGAAGTTAGTGAATTCTTTTTAAACAAAATGTGTATTGAATGAAAATGAGAGGTCAAGTTAGCAAATACGAGTATGTGCCAAGTACATGCTAACATTACTCAATCCCACTGATTTCGTGCTAAAAGAGTTCAGTAAACGTTTGGGGGTCTAGGATCTTGAATGTCAAAAATAACAAGCCAAGCAATCACAAATATCCATTTCCAGTTTGAGTTGAGTTGAGCGTGAGCGTCTGGATTACCGACCAAAATCCTCACACAATGCACCCTCCACGAAAAACAGCTGCAATTTTATACTAACCGTCGACAAAAATGCAGTTATTTTCATCAAGAATACGACACGAAGGAATGCCCGAGACAGCACTAGTGGAGTCGCACGTGCCCGCTCGTAAAATAGAGAATTTAATCGACTTTATAGCGGGCTGAGGAAATTACTAATTTTATAGCCATCGGATGCTCGCACGGCGTACTGCTAAAATGGAGTATTGGGTATTTAAATCTTGTACCTAGTTTAGTGCTAGGTGTTTTGGGTTAATTAATGCATAGTTACACTCACGCGTGGATACTCACAATACGGCTGGTTCATCAGTTCAAAGTTGCTCAGCGAGCTAAGGAAAGGGCCGTTGCTCGGAGCCTCCGTAAGGGATCGAATCCGAAACGAGGTGATCCGGCAGAGAACCAAAGTTATCGACATAGCTCACAGAATAAGTAAGCTGAAGTGGCAATGGGCCGGCCATATAAGTCGTAGAACCGATGACCGTTGGAGTAAACGTGTTCTTGAGTGGAGACCGCGAACTGGTAAACGTAAGGTAGGACGTCAGGCTAGGTGAAGCGACGATCTTTGGAGGGTGGCTGGTAGCAGCTGAATGGCAGTTGCCGAAAATCGAACCAAACGGCTTGCAATTGGAGATGCCTATGTTCAGCAGTGGACTGCTATAGGCTGATGATGAAAGCAAAGTTTATTATGCACTAAATTATATATTCTATGAGTAACTTCACGAAATAACTCATCAAGACACTGGTGTCAGGGATCTTGCCAAGAGGTATCGTGTTGCCCAGTTACTGGGTTGTGGAGATCAGATAGGCAGTCGCTCCATGTAAAATACTGGTACTCAACTGTAGCAGGTTAGATTGGAAGCCGATCCCAACATAACCGGCCAAGTGCTTGTCGGACATCGCCCGTTTAGATCGTTTTCAGATTTTTCAATATATTGATATTTGCTAGTAAAATAAACGTAATGATAAACATTATCCCCTAATTTCCAATTCAAAGGTCAATGGGATGTTAAAAAAATTCTTCGGAACAAAATTATGTGACAGACGACGTACAGACGGACACGTGAGTGACAGCAATAGGGCTCCGTTTGGACGCTTCGGGTACGAAACCCTAAAACGGCTAGGCATTTATTGAGTATTATCTCCATTCTTAAGTTTGTAGTATTATAACATTCTGGGAATGTACATCATCATCATCATATCAGCCGAAAGACGTCCACTGCTGGACATAGGCCTCCCCCATGCGCCGCCAGATTGATCGGTCCCGTGCGTCCCGCATCCAGCGGATCCCCGCAACTTTCACCACGTCATCGGTCCACCTGGTGGGAGGCCTTCCAACACAACGACGTCCGGTTCACGCTCACCACTCCAGAACCTTTCTGCCCCATCGGCCATCCGTTCTGCGGGCAATGTGCCCTGCCCACTACCACTTAAGTTTGGCAATGTACACTTAAGCAATTTTCTAACAGCTTTACACATAATATAAATCATCACGCATTTAATCCACGAAGGTACGAGCAGAGTGGTATCTATAGTCTATATCATTATCCCAGTTATGTTAAATATAACATAGCATAAGATGTATTCCCCCGAAGGGTTGGGCAACCTTTGCTCACTATATACACGACACACAGAGTTACACAGTTACGTTTAAGTCCAATTTTATTGGGAGTGAGCCTGTTGCCATTAAGCGGGCCATAGTCCGAGTTACTACTGATAAATCCCAGATGGAAAAACCGTCTTTGAAATATATTTTCTTCGCCGAAACTATCCTCCACACCGACTATTACCGATAGAAAGTCACTTCTCTAAGGAAATTGTCCTATCGCCGTCGATCAGCGAGCAGCGAGTAGAGCTAGAACCTAGATACGAGTTGGCGAACAGCGAGTGTTTCGTGCCGATAGTTTTACCGCTCGGCTATGAGCGAGGTTTATTTGTGCGACGGGCGATTTCTCACACCGCTCGCTCCTGATCGCGTTGGTTGGTTGGTCTCTCGGCGTGAGTTCTGATTGCCAAGCGAGGACTGCCGACCGTGTATTATCTTTGATAGCACTTGTCACTGCGACAAACTTGTGATTAGAGAGAACTCGCCGCCAGTGTGAACAGCCAGCGATCAACTATTAACTTTTATGGACCCGGGATCTGTATCTTTTGTTCTTTTTTTCAGCGAGAAAATAGTCAATAGCTAATCACTTCGTCGTAGGTCGAGGGTTCAAACTCAGGCAGGCACATTACTTTATGTAAATTATTTCATCACCACTGCTCTCAAAACGGTGAAGGAAAACATCGCGAGGAAACCGGCATGTCCTAGAACCAAAAATTTGAAAACATGTGACATCCACCAACCAGCACTGAGCCGGCGTGGTGGATAATAACCCATTCCCTCTTACAGAGTCCTCTCTGTAAGAGGGAATGGGTTAAAAGTCTGTATCCCAGCAGTGGGCACATTAAAAGGCTGATTATGAATCGCTTCGTCACCGGGCGCCGGTGTGACAAGTGCCTAAGACCTCTAAAAGTGGTTGACTATTTAATTTATCACCAGTCCATACGTCATTATGTCCAAAGTTGTCGACTTCAATTAGGCCAATAGCCCATTTTTCGAGCCATGACAGCAAGAATTGCTCATTCATAGATAAAATAACTAACAAAAGTGTCCTGTCGAAAATTGGCAATCAATACAAAGTGAATTCAATAAATATACTCCCATTTCATTAGTTCCACTGGTTCACATAAATGCTCAAACAGTGTCACGTCGGCCATTTTGTCGTCCATTTTGTTTTTCGATCGGCTTACCAATTATCTGTACATTTGATTTCATCATTATATTTTAATTGTTTTAGGTATTCATATCAACAAATTCTATGCAGTCGATACAGTGTTTTCAAAATCTGTATAATTGATATCAGCGATTATTGAGACATAATTATGTGTAATGATCGTAAACAAATTAATTGGACACTAATTTTTCAGATAATATTTTATTTTAATTAATTGAAATAACTCATTTTACGCCTGAATATGTTTACAAGTATCGTACAAAGAGTTTGAATACAATTTATGGAAACTCGTTTTTTCAACACGTGAATGTAATTTTCTACATAAGTAGGTATGTAAACTAGGAACAGAATAATCATAATTATAGGAGGAATGTGTATTTTCATACCGACAGCGTAATGTAAGGAAAACATCAGATTCTGGGTTTCGTCTGTGTAAGGATACGTCAATATAGCGAAGTGGGTCTGTGAAGGCACTTCTTAGTTAGGTAGTGACTGTTTTATATGTATTGTTGACATCTAAATGTATGGTTTATTTTTTGACTTCGGTATACGTTTAAAAGGCGCCTGAACTTTTGGGGCAAATACCACGGCGTGTGGAATTTTTACCTCACTAAAACCTCCCCAGTGATCACCATCAGCACTTGGATGAGGCTCCGTTACCGTTCTTAAAAGACCACTCCGGAACCGCCTCTGTGCAACGCCTGTTAGGGCACGTCCTTGGCCTTGAGGAGATAGAAAAGCGTCTCCACTTAGCCTCGCTGTGCACATCAGCACGTGATCACTGGGCCACCGTCCTTCCTGGAGTCAGTTGGTGGGCGGACAGAATCCCCATTCCGACCACCCGCGACCCCGGAGTTCCACCTGCCCATGTTGCTGACGTGGATCTAAATGTATGCCTACACTGTTATTCATTGTAAAATTTGCAGCGCTCGTTTTAATTATTTTTTTTAGCCTGGAGAAATGCTCAAGCATACTGCGCTACCAAGGTGACACAGCGCAGTTATGCGGGACTCGAACCTACTAAATCTCCAGGGTGTCCACCTGTGCCGCTTATGGCGGGAACATGGGCACTCACCGCGAACTCGCTGTGGCTGACTGTCACCGGACCCTCCTCGGGAGGATACCCCCCGTCACCGGCGCACCAGAACACACTGTAGGTACGCCGTGACCACCCCAGGGACCAAACCAGCACTTGGGTGCCAGACGATCCGTGTATGGCACCCTTGGTCTCCATGTGACGGGTCAGGTCAGTGGCCCCACTACCTACCACTTGTCGGCCTCAGGGGATAGGGACCTCCCCTGAGGCCCACCGTGTCCGCCATCAGACGGTGACGACCCCGTCTAGGCCACGGAAGGTAGTGAGAGCGGCGCACCGTAATACCGGCACTCTTCGCCCACCGCGGCCTCCAACCCTCAGCCACGATATCGTATGGCACCTGGGACGCTCCATACGACATCGCAGCCCGCCTCAGTTGCGATGTCGCCTCTGTTACCAAGCGGCACCGCAACCTACTAGTTGGCCGCTACGTCGTCGGCTTAATCGGCAAAAGCCCTGACGAGCGGCCCCTCCTCGGGTTCCACTTCGCTTCACCGTGGCCTGGGAATGACCAGACCACGGCTACTGAGCCCCCCCACCTCGACAAAGCGGTAACCCACCGGGGAGGCCCGTCAATAGCCTCCTTTTTTATTTAGATGGTTTCATAGTTTTAGTATAAATAGAATATTATTATTGATCAGGTGCATAGTGCTTGCAACCTTGTATGACAAGATGTATGAACGTTATCAAAACATGGAATATGTAAGGGACGGCATGGCACGGAAAAGAATGCTTTCGTGGACAAATGATTTTCGACCTTGCCGTGGCTCGGCTCGGCACTTTTCAGGAAACCAAATCATTCTGCCGCAGCATGCCGCGGCATTCGTGTAAACATAAAGGAATTTCAGCACTAAAGTTATTGCTATAAGGTCAAAAATCATTTGTGCAAGAAAAAATCCTTTGCCGTGCCATGCCGTCAGTGAGCGCCGGCCCTAAGAATGTGGCGTCGTGAAGTTTTTCAATTCCAATCACATCTATCTCTAAAGGCTGACTTGTTGTAGAAACAAACAAGTTACGATTTATGCTCAATTCCTATAACTACAACCCGTTTCCCATCCCTCTCCTACCGGTATAATATATCAATCCTTCACAAAATAAAAACAGTTTGCATGTATTTTTCTTTAAACTAACATTTCCCATACACTCCACAAACTTTATATAGGTAAGTAGGTTCACCAATGAACCATAACTAAAACGGAACAGAAAAACGGATCGCATTCAAAACAGTTGAAATGAGAACGCGCTTGTAGTGCAAGTTTTCCCGTAAACCCGTATACGATCCAAGTCGCGATTGCAAAAGTTCGACCGTATTTTAAAACGGCTTCTGAAGCCATCGAAGTCGGGTCACCGATCAATTTAGGAATACTGGAATGTTTTAATTAACTTGGTAAAATTATTAATTTACACTGCGTACAGTCAGATAAAGATAAGTTTGAGCACCTAAGTCATATATTCGTTCGCACTTTTGCGAACTACACATCGCCCACATTATGAATGAAATATACGTTTGGAAGATTTTTGAAAGACTTTATGGTGTTTTTACAGAACAAAAAGTGTATTTTTTTTAAACATAATCGGTTGGCTGTGTGTAATAAGCTCACGCTTGACCACTATCTCACCTGATGGACACCGTCACCTCTCAATTATGTGGTCGACGATGTAACACGCTTACGTATAAGAAACCTATTCACTCTTGACTTAAAGACTCCCAGGTTGTAGCTATCAGGAAATTGCAAATTGAAATTAACTCTGGTAGGGAATTCCACTCCTTAGCTGTACGCATAATAAAAGTATTCCCAAAACGTGTAGTGCGTATGGGTGGGATGTCCACTATGTACCGATGACGCATCGCCTTACGCCTTAAAGTCCGATGATGGAACGGGCTAGGAGGAATTAGTTCATGCAATTCCAAAGATGACATCTTTTAAACAAAGCAACAAGCCAATACCAATGAAAAAGTTTTATAGAAAAATTACGTCCCTGTCATTATTACATAGTGAATGAATATATGTTCGATATTGAACTTAGTTCTAAAGACAAAAATGTTATTTTTCATATATTCTGTGTTTTTGTTTAACAGTTTTCAATATTATTAGCAGAATCGAATGTGTTTGAAAATTGCTCAATCTATTTCTGCCATAACTGTACATAGTTTCTAGGAATTATCTGCCAAAGTTTGCCCGATCAAGTCTGAGTAATTGGCGGTGCCCGTTGAGATATCTATTCCCAAGTTAAATTGATTGAGTGGGTTAGGATTTTAAGGAATTTTCTTTTATTTTGGTCTAATACCAAAATAAAGGAATATGCCTTTTAGGGAAAATTTTAACTTATAATTATGATGTAGCGATATTTTATATATAAAAAGTGTTGGTACATTTTTAATCTTGAGTGAAATTAGGTACATACAAATGCACTGTAGGGAGGATAAATAAACAATAATGTTTCTCTGTGTTTTGGTTTATCTTTACTTATAATATTATAAATCTGAAAAGTTTGTTTGTTTGTTTGTTTGAACGCGCTAATCTCAGGAACTGGTTGGAATTGAAAAAATATTTTTGTGTTGGATAGTCCATTTATCGACGTAGGTTATAGGCTACATAACATCACGCTACAACCAATAGGAGCGGAGCATAAATGAAAACTGTTGCAAAAACAGGAAAAAATATTCCGTCTTTGAGCTTCCGTTGCGTGCGCTGCGTAAACGGTTTAAGTTACGCAAATATCATGACGATGGAATTATTCCTTATGAAAAGTTAAAAAAAAGTCTTCTAAAGCATTAGCCTATCTTTTAAGATTGACTCACTATAACCTTTTTTTTATGGTAATCAAATTTTTTCATATGCGAAGGAGTTTTATCAACATCTATACTAATATTATAAAGCTGAAGAGTTTGTTTGATGAGTTTGTTGTTTGGGGTGTTTTGTAGGGTAGGAAGGGTAGGTCGGGTAGGTAGTGTAGTTAGGTTAGTAGTTAGTCGTAGGTAGATAGATAGCCAGTTGACGGAAGCGAAGCCGCGGGGGTCAGCTAGTGCAAAGATAAACCTATTTTAGTGATAAGAATTAACGTCCATTATAATACTTTATGTATGTTGTTTTTTAATTATGTGTTTGGATAAGATAGTTATAAATATTTCGACTATGAGATAGAGCAATAAATAGTACATTTAGTTGTACAAAATAAATGGTATCTTAGAGTAAGCTCACACCGAGACGCGATGCAGCGCGCACTTTTAAGATAGCGACACAAAAATGAACAGTATTTACTTGGCACTACACGACATTCGCGACTGTATTCAGTTTTTCGAATTAACTCATTCCTTTTTGAAGGTTAAATAATTCAGTATTATTAAGCCTATTTTATTCAGTTACAAGTTTTGGCCCATCTACCAGTGCAGTATCTCCATTGTCAATTTTTTTATTTATTTCGTTATTTCTTCCACCAGCTCGCCCATCCCCCCCTCGGAACTGCACAGCCAAGCGGCTGATCCTGCGCAGCGAGCCCCACCTGTCCGTCAAGTGCGCGGCGGGTTACGACGGGGGCCTCAACCAACACTTCACACTAGATGTATTGGGGGAAAATGGCAGGGTGTTGGGCAACACTACTGCTAATTTTGTTGGTAAGTTCATTCTATTTCTCTTTTACTTGTTTTAGCGTTGCTTATTTGTATATGCTCGATTAACTTGTAACCCTACAACTTAGGAAGTTGTAGGGTTACAAGTTAATTAGGGGGGGGGGGGTTTGGGGTTGGAGAAGTCTTCATTTTCTGTAAAATACGCGGCGGGGTACGATGGGGGCCTCAACCAACACTTCACGTTAGGTGTTTTGGGGGAGAATTGGAGGATGCCGGGGAATACTACTGCTGACTATGTTGGTAAGTTCATTCTGTTTCCCTATTTGGAATTATTGATTCTGTTCTGTCAAATACGCGGCGGGGTACAATGGGGGCCTCAACCAAAACTTCACACTAGATGTTCTGAGAGAGAATGGGAGGGTGCTGGGGACACTACTTCTTATTTTGTTGGTAAGTTCATTATACTACCTCAATTTATCTGCTTATCTCAATTTATTTGGGGTTGGTGCAACATTTGCCTTTTTCTTCCACACTTATCTAAAAGTCCACATCGCTGAAGTCATTTGTGGGTCTCAAATAGTCTCAATCTACACTTCATCCTAGAAGTACTGAGGTAGAATGGGGGCAGGTAACCACTTATTTTGTCAGTAAGTTACGTTCTTCTTTTCTATTACCTCTTAGTTAGATATTTCAACACTGCAGTAATCTAATCTACGATCAAGTATTCATGAAAATTACATTTTTCAAAAAAAAATTGTTACCTGCAGATTTAAGCGGTGGGATCTTAGACTATAATAATATGTACATTTGCGTGGCTTAGCTGTTGACTACTGTGGAGCATTACCTTTGCTCTTTAGTTCCTTATGATTAACTGTAAACAGCTCTATAATGTATTGGGCTAGTGGAAGAATGCTTATTTTTTATCCGAAGTATGTTCTGCTGCACTACGATAACAAATTACTCTTTAAAATCTATTTTGAATAGAGAATTCAGCAAACGGAATATTTCGAATTTTTCGGATGAAATTTTCACGTAAGCTTTGAATAATTTTCACAAATTCAGAATAACATTCATTGCAGTTAAAATTAACAGAATTCTTCGAAACATCAAAATAATTTGTAAATCGAAGCTTTTCATTTATTCTAATTGAATATTAATTCAATTGAATGTTTGTTTATAAATTATTTTAGATCAATTTCAAAATCTAATTTAAAATAGCTTATTGAATGTTTGTTGAAAATAGCCGATGTTTTATGCTTTATTGATAAATTAATCAATGATCTGTAAATAATTGTAACTACGAGTAATATCCTAATAAAATGGGTTTATGAATATATGTATTTTTGTACGAGTAGCCACAATGTACTTACAGTCGACTGAACAAAACAGAAACCATTGTAAGAAGGTCTAGTTTTCTACTGAAATTAGGTATTAGTCGATTATACGTTCTGTATTCTTTGGGCAGTCAATTCTTCTACAATCTTGATTAAAAGCATACGTAACTTTTATCACGGCTTGATTTTATTTCATAGTTGGAACTAACACCCGTAAACAAAGTTATGGTCCCCACTTCACATAACCAATGTTTTTTTTGTTAACGGTGGGCAACCCTTTAACGGACCATGGGCTTTCGGTGAAAAGACGAGGGAGTATGGTTTTTTACCTCACTAAAACCACCCCGGTGGACACCATCAGCACGTAGAATGGGCCTTGCGACCTTTTAAAGGATCACCTCGGGACGTCCTCCGTGTAACGCCGACGAGATTAAAAAAGCGTCTCCCCTGATTCTCGCTGTGCTCGGCAGCTCATGATCAATGTTCCACCGTTTTACCTGGAGTTAATTAGCGGCGCACAGAGTCCCCAAACTGAGTGCTTCAACTTTTAGTAATAATAATATAAATTGGCATGATCATTACAGACTTACGTCAAAACTTCAATCAGGCGGCAAACTCTCGTCCTTTTAATAAACGACCAAATCAAACCTTGCCAAAATGGAAGGAAATGAGACGCTTATTGACAGATTCTCTGTAATCTGTTAAAATCCACATTAAAGACACATGCAACTTTTTCTTACTTAAGGTTTTTCACAAACATTTAAACATGGAAGTACCTAAAAACGGGGTGAATAGTAATGAACGGGAACAAAACTTTGATTAAGATTTTAACTTTGCTACCGCTTTATTGGTTCCAAACAAAGGTTGGTTTTGTTTCATAATTAATTGATAAATCGAAGTAGCTGCTTAAATGCTGCAAACAATTTTTAAATAACGTGAAACTTCTCTTCAAACTTTGTTACTATTCACCCCTGCATTCCTATTCACCCCGTTTGACGGTATCGATTGACTTTAAAAAAGATGCGCATTCCACCAAACGATTTTCGGGCCAAACCATTCTAAAATGGAACTTCGAATTCGAATGCAATAACGGACAACTACGAGTACCCTACCTGCAACAAAACGCACATTCATATTTCAAAATGGCTTCGCGTGCCAGTAATTGGTTTTGCAGACCAAAATCAATATGTTATCGATGTCAAAGTGTCCGTTTACAATAATGAGATGAAATTTCCAACAGATGTGACGACGTGTATTTCCTGTAATCTAGAATGGGATTTCATTTATTTTGTTTTAAATGTAATTAATATTATACTGCATGTATACAGCTTGAAAACATTTTACTTGTTGATTTTATTTACCATGATGGAGTTCTGGGAAATATAAAGAGTTATATCATGTTATGTTACGTTTACGTTTACTATTATTAACATGACTCCCTCATAGTTCTAGGGGCCTTGAGTTCGCTTCCCGACTCAGGGACTAATAAAATTATGGTTTTCAAACAATCCTTACTTCATACTAATATTATAATAGTGAATGTAAGTTTATTTGTTACGCTTTCACGCAAAAACTACAGAACCGATCATCATGAAACTTTGTACATATATTCTTGGAGGTATTAAAAGTAACATAGGATACTTTTAATAAAAAAAAAAAAAAAAAATTAATGGCTTCACTGCGAAAGAAGCCGCGGGTAACAGCTAGTGATTTTATAAATATATACATATTATTATTATTATTCCATTTATTTATTTTATAAACATACTTTTATATTTTTAATTATTATTCTATAAAAATAAAATAAAAAAACATTTAAAAATACAAAAATAGTAGCCCACCGGTATCGGGAACAGGGTCCAAGCTACCGGTGGTCAGGGCTCCTGAGATAGGAATCTCCTGACTATGCGCGCCGTGTGCAAGAGTACCGCTTTCTGGACCTCCTCAGATGTTCGTCGAGGCTCTTGGCTATTATGCCATTGGCCGTCACGACTATCGGCACAATGACTGCTGTATTCACATCCCATATGTCGACAACCTCGCGAGCCAGATCAAGATACTTGCTTTTCTTATCTCTCTCAGCCTTCACGAGGTTCTCGTCATGGGGGACCGCTATATCAACAATCATTGCGCGACGCTCTAGTCGGTCTATCACCACTATGTCAGGCTTATTGGCAACAATAGTCCTGTCAGTGATGATAGACCGATCCCAATACAACGTGACATTGCCATTTTCGAGAACTGGGTCGGGCACATACCTATAGTAAGGCACTTCCGATTCCACAAGATTGTATTTTAGAGCAAGTTGCTGATGGATAATCCTGGCTACAAGGTTGTGTCTATGCAAATAGTCTCCGTTAGCCAGACTAGAACAACCGGAGATAATGTGACGGATTGATTCCCCCGGTCGGTGACATGCCCGACAGATGTCAACCGTGCCGTCCTTCACAATGTATTTCCGGTAGTTGTTCGTCATCATAACTTCGTCCATAATCGCAAAGACAAAACCTTCGGTTTCCCCGAAAAGGTCACCAAATCGCAGCCAGGCCACGGACGCTAAAAGATCTACATCGGGCCCATGTAGGACCCGGTAGAAGCGTCCGTGAAGCTCCTTGCTCTGCCATACCTCCCTGCGGTCATTAGTATCTAATACTATAGGTTTACGCCAGTTTATTTATTATTATTATTATTATATACTTTATTGTACACCACAAAAAACATACAGGACAAACATTAAAAAAAAACAAGTGTACAATGGGCGGTCTTATCGCACTAGGCAATCTCTTACAGACAACCTTTGGATGGACTGAGCAAGAGGAGATGAATTTAGGGCTGTCAGTGTACAATATATCATAAATAATATTACTTACACATAATAAAATACATAAATACAATACTATATAATATACTAATAAATATCAAATATATGACAGAGAAAGGAGAAGAATACAAATTATAGTGAGAGGTAATGCTCCTTTACCATTTTCTTAAATGTTGGCAGTGTTTGAGCACGTCTTATTTCAATAGGTAATACATTCCACAACCGAGCAGCTTAAATCGTAAAAGATTTGTCAAAGAAGGAAGTGGAATGCATACGAATACTCAATTTTAGATTCTCCGATGATCTCAAGGACTTAGAGATGACTGATACTGAGGTAGATACGTTTTACCAACGTCTGCGCGGCTATACAAACACAAGCTGGCCAGCTTGAGTGAACTCAGTCCGTCCTGCGTCTGGGCGCGACACTAACGTACGTTTGAACAGTATGTTTATCTCTTTCTGACAACAGGTCTTATTTATATCTCTGTGATCTTTTAACCTACTCATAGAGATAAGTCCCAAGTTTCATAGGTCGTAAGGTAGCTAAAGTTTAATATCGCCATGTTTTTATTTCCTTTTAATGAGTATGACGTCTCTATTGGTAAAATATCATTGTTTTCAAATTTCTAATAGAAGATCTCAGTACTGGCTTGAGTTTAAATTTGAGCATCCATCTTCTGGTGACGTACCTAACTAGCCATATGAGAGTGAATGTAGATACAGCATTGTTTTAATCTGTTTTTCTGAAACGCCTTTAAAGAAATACAAAACTCAGGTAATTTATGTCATGTTAAAGTTTTTGTATTTAGATTTTAATAGACACAGAAGATGCTGCTTCTCTCCTCATTGACATTCATTCTTACTATTAATATTTACTGTCATTTTTAATATTTACTGTCATTTTCTCACTAAGTGTTTTCTCCCTCAGATCTAATAGTCTGGTTCAACGTAAGCTGGTCAGCAGTGGAGTCACTGAAGGAAGATGAGGATCTGGCGGTGACAGCCCGCAACAGTAAGGGTGCTTCGGATCCTGTGCTGCTGCGGGATCTCGTGTTCAGAGACGCGGAGAAGCGGGCAGGTGAGAATAACCGAGACAAGTTAAAAAAAATAGTTTTTAGGTATATTTGAAACCTTTAAGAATATTGAGTTTTATTTACATAGATACAAGAATATACCATGTATAAAATACTTAATTAACTAAGACTTAAACATATACACTTAAAGCAAAAACTACTCACTAACTAAACCTAAAAATACACTAAACTAAAATATGGCGTCGAAAAACTCCGCCACATCGTTGTCCACTGGTAATGTACCCAAAAGACTCGCAGCATTGCCACGTTGTATGGTAATGCTTATTCTCTGACCAAGGTAAAAGCCAGCCCTTGGGTCAAGCGAAATGTCAACAACGTGTTTGGAAAGATCTTTAAACAAAGCGTAGAAATTAAGAAGAAGTAAATATTTAAGAATTAAATATTTTTTATATTATATTAAATAATAAATTATTAAATAATAATATATTATAACTAATTTATTATTTAAATATTTATTTTATTATTTATTTAAGAATTAAATATTTTCGGTTGTTAACGTCCGTTTGGATCGCTCTGTGGGTTTATTGCGAGTTTTGCGTATGTTGTGTAATTATTAATGACTAGCGGACGCCTTGCGGTTTCACCCGCGTTGTTCCGGTTCCCCGTGGGAATACAGGGATAAAAAGTAGCCAGCGGGATAGTGTAGCTCCCCAACGGTGAAAGAATTTTTTAAATCGGTCCAGTAGCTTTTAAGTTTATTCGTAACATACAAAAATACAAATCTTTCCTCTTCATTACATTAGTACAGAAGTATAGACTAATCGTAATAAGTAATGCTCCCCAATCACGTTACAACATTTGCACTGGGCGGACGTGATCGCTTGAGGTGGGTATCTGGAGGTGGTAAGGCTCCTGCTCAAAGCGCGTTGACGCCCTATACCTATAGTTCAATTTCTTCAAGAGTTCTGGAACCTGGAAGATTGATTGATGGCTGTTAGATGTTGATAGGTGAAGGCTTGGTGTCCAGGAAATAAAAGATTTAATTTTACTACTAAAACACCTAGTTTGTGTTTTGCTAACAAAATAATGTGTAAAGCAACGGGATTGGTGCGCCATCTGCCTAAGCGGGTCGCGCATACCACTATCTGATACCCCGTTTTTACAAGGGTCTCGAAGAAAAATAAATAATAATTTTTATTTAATTATGCTATTATAACGCTAGTATATACGCTAGGATCTATGTGACGCCTCGTCGCGAACAACATTTGTAGTTACAACAAAAAAAATAGCATTTATAAACTTATTTGTCATGGGTAAACTGACCGCGATCAACATATTATTATGTCGATATAAAGAGACAACATATACATATATATTTTTTTTATAAAGCTAAAAAGCTTTATAAAAAAATATTACGAAAAATTAAAAAAAAATATTAAACAGGTAAATTAATTCTACACCTTTGTTAAAAGGAAGTAATTATACGTGTTGTGCCATGTACGTATATTCTTTCAGAATAAAATATGTAGACTCATTTAGTTTGATCTTTCTTTGGCGCTTCATAATGCAACATTTATAGTCATCAGTCGGTTTGCCACACGCGTTTAATTCCTCCTCACCAGACAACCGATACACTTCCCACTTTTTGGAACGAAGTTCCTTAACTTGCGAAGGTGCAAATTTGGGTAAAACGTAACGTCACGTAAGATTTTTGCGTTATATCCCCTCCGTACGCCTTTCTTTTTTCAAGTGGCCTATATGGAAAGCACTCAATCGATTGCGTACCCAGGTAGGCTGCTGCAAAAAATGGTAGGTGGCGGGGCCATTGACCTTGACCCGTCAGGAGGAACCAAGGGTGCCATACAGGGGGTCGTTTAGAGCCCATGTTCTGGTTTGGCCCTTGGGGTGGTCACGGCTTACAGTGTGTTCTGGTGCGCCGGTGATGGGGGGTACTCCACCGAGGAGGGTCCGGTGACGGACAGCCGCGGCAGGTTCGCGGTGAGTGCTAATGCGTGCCCGTGTTCCCGCCATAAGCGGCACAGGAGGACACCGTGGAGTTTTGATGGGTTAAAGTCCCACATAACTGCACTATCTCCCCGTGGTAGTGCAGTATGCATGAGCATTCTCCTCGGGTAAAAAAAGGTAGGCTGCTGCAAACTCTATTTGGCAAAATGGGGTATTACGGGACCTTTTGATACCCAATGTGAGTGCGGTGCCACTGTGCAGAATATGACATACATGCTAGAGGGCTCCAAATCCGTAACTCTGCAATTTAGAGGACCTTATGAACGCCACTGATGCTGCGATTGGCGTGGCCACCTACTGGGCCTAATTATATTAAAGCATCGTATCGACTAAGCATCATTTGACGTGCAACACGTGACGCTCAACTTGTTCGGCGACGTTGCCAGCTAACGTGCAGCATGAGGCAAAGAGAAAACGATACTAAACAAAACAGCCTCGTTGCTCGTTGTATCATGATGAACATCATGTTGTGCATCATGTCACGCATCATTATGAGTTTCCATGGATTCGAAAAAAGAAGTAGAAGAAGTGTATCTTTCTATAAGAAGGCATTCACACCGTGAACTCTCTCTTTCTTACTCGTTCTGTAAGGAACTTCGGTAATTACGGGCATAGATATAATAAACAAGGAGATATGCCCGGTAGACGAAAATATATCGGAAACCTGTGTCTCCAGTTTGCCCCTACCACACGGCAACTACTACACATGCAGTTCAGTAAAAGCAATAGATACGCAGTCGCGCACACACACGCATTTCTTAAATCAGAACGTACTACACAATAAATTATAAACCTTATCCCTTCAAGCACAGCGTGTATATACCAATCACCGTACAAATTACGCACACAAAAACATCGGTCGCTATCGTTGTGCTATGCAAAAGCAATTTATTTTACATACACGCTAGTGATTGACTAAATCGGAAACTTATCGATTCACCCATTTATTATTGTACAATTTTTTTTGTTTACTTGAAAATTAATAAAAAAACGGTTTGTCCAGAAATTTTTATAGTTAAAACAAATATGCAGCTAAAAATATAAATTATTAAGTAAACCAAAAAATTCAAACAATCAAAAATCCGGTTACTTTGGTTTAGGCTTTCATAGCGTAATGTTTATTTTTTTTTAATGTAGCAAATTTTAATTGTTTTGTGCTGCTAATATTGTTATTATGTTATGAGTCTGTTTAATTTGAAATAAATAAATTGAATTGAATTGAAACAGGAGGTATTGTTGAACCCTGCTAGTGCTATGGTGTTTAATCACTGACCTGTAAAGTGGAGGTATTTGTGCAGCACTTGACACTTTGATATTATTGGGGTTGCATTTTTTGTCAAAAAGTTGGCTACGCATTTCTCTACTACACTGTAAAATAATCAAAATAAGTAATACACATTATTTCGCATCGATTTTCCAACCGGTTGAAAACGGTTGACAAATTAAAAATAAAATATAATAACAATATTTCATTCGTCATCGACATTGTTATCGATAGCCTACGTTAGTGGATCTGCACAAGCACATCACTAACTCGTCGCAAGGAGCAGCGGCCGTACTACGCGATGCATCCGCTCAATGATGTATCGTTTTGTGATTTTTACATTGCTTGTCCAGTCACTTAGCGACAAACTTAGGTAATGGTTAGGAAGCAATGTATTTAATGCAAAAATAGTACAGTTGCTGTGATATTTCAATACAAAAATAATATAGTAGAACCAAGAAATATTTTACGATTTGTTGTTTTTCATGATTTTAAAGACAAATATAGTGAAATACTTGTACTCACTTATTGCTAGTGTTTCTATGATTTACAAAGTTTTGGTTTAGGCTTCGCTTTTTACAAGAAACCACTGAACAACACGGCATTCTTGTAATTTTTCACGATGACGGTCGAAAGCGCACTGTTTAGCGGAGACCGGCCATTTGCCTGTGACATGCTCAGTCAGCCCACGTCGCGCGGACACCGACACGCCCCCTTGCCACTTCTCCTGTATTTTATATTTCTATGATTACGGGAGTACCCAGACCGCACACAAAATTTAATGGAATTTTGATTTTGTGATAACATGATGTCAATTGAAAAACCAACAAAAAATTTCCTTCTTCATTTTAAGGTATTCTACGTTAATAGGTACACGACATGTTATTAAGATAAAAGTTGCAATAAACAGATAAATAATTAAAGAAACCCACTATTGGCGCACGAATTTCATGCAGTTCTTTAAATGGGTAAATTTAAGAATAGTATTTAATTGACTGCTTCAGAAGCAATGTCTTGTTTGAACGGCAGTGCTTTAAATTTTTGTTGAAATATTGAACATTTTTGTCCTTGAAATTGATAAACGGCGGTGTACTATTCAAAAATACTCTTAAACTTTACTAAACACAAAGTGATTCAAGCTAAATTATGAAAATGACATTCGCCGTGTCAAAATAAACGAGCTTTTTTTTGAACTGAATTCGGATCAAGTACCAGTCTAAACGGATACAGCTGACTACCAGTATTTCGGTTCTGATTTCCAAAAGCCATTTACTGGGTAATTCAATATATTGTCAGATTTCCGGACTTCTGACTACCCGTAAATACAGTGAGAAGTGATCATAAATAAATGTAATACCTGTGGTAAACTGTGTAAGAGCCATTCGCCATGTCTTATGTTGATACTAGTCACAAGACTTCAGTGAGTTCTGATCATCAGGAATGGCAGATAATATTTACTCTAAAATTAATAATACACCTCATTGTTTTTGTGCTGACACTACTAACGTTTATATATGGAGTGACATCATGGTGCATCATAAGAAAATTCCGTAATTTCAGAAACTTTGTATACCGCAACACAATTTTAGCAAACATTTTACTGTATACATTTTTAACGTTATACATTTACAAAAGCAAAGATTTTTCCGAAAAATGTGATAATTTACGGCTGCAAATAATAACTTTCCATTTATTTAAGTGCTTTTCAATAGCAAAGAACCTTTGGTTGGTTGTTATATGCCATATGATTTATGTAGATGTTGTTAAAAAATTCCATTGACATATACGACGGAGGTAACTTAATAGTAGCCTCTTAGCTTGGGATTTATCTTTAATAACATCAAAATTATCTTTTTGGCTCTGTACATATTTCACTACATCTGAAGTAGAAGTAGTTCTCCTCATGCTAAAAGGGATTGTAATTTTACCTTTAATAGTGAACGGTGTCTATTATGTTGTAATTATGTTTACAATAGTTCGTAGTTTTAACTGAAGCGCACATACAGCTGTGGACACCTGGCGTCGTTTGTACTTAGCCAATTTGATATTTTGGTTCAATGATATGTTATTGCTGACAAATTATATCATGAAACTGATATGGCCCTCAAACATGAACAAAATAATACTGCAAACGATATTTTATTATTTGAACATAATAATATTGAATGCATTTTTCGCTGTTGTAAGGAGTAATCGGGAGATATGGCACAAGTTTTATATTCAGAAATTAAATGAAAGGCAGAGGAATCACGATTTCTGTTCGCACGGAGAAGTTATCCACCTGCTGGTAGGTGACCGATTATTTTTATATACAAGTTATTAAGATACCTAAGAGTTAAAATGGAATCGTCAAAATAATAGTTTTAAAATTGTTTGTTAGGTGTTTTTCTATTGAAATTTCTATGACGATATAGTTTGACAAACTATGAAAATAAAAACGTTTTCCGTTTAAAAGTATTTTATTTTTTACATATCATACTCAAACACGAAGCATTTATATCAATAAAACAATTTTCGAATGATCAATCAGATAGATGAAGCTGGTTACACATTCTAAAGAGCTCTATGGAGAAGAAGGAACACCACGGATGCTCTTTTATATCATGATATGTATTACATTATTTTGGTTGGTTCTTTATTATGTAATATAGATTAAAATAAGCCAGCGTCCACTAACAGATGACCAGTCTCAAGGGACGGCGCCCATTCACAAACATAACGCATGTATCAGCACCACAGTATTATTGATAAAATAAAAATTAAAAACTGCGTGCACTAAAATTCTATTATCTGTTTTTGTTTGTTTTCGTATATTTTAAGTTATATATATACCCCTAATAAACTTCATGAATTCCACTCCTTTCTTAAATTTTCTTCTAAATAGACATGTTTAAAAATAAATTATGGCAATAACCAATAAGCGAAAAAACTGTTTTTTTTTTTATTTCATTAATGCGCGAACATACCCATCCCCATAGCGCCAAAACCTTGCCAAGTTACATTCCGGGCACTGTACAGCAGGCCTTTTTTAGTTATAGTAATAAGCAATATTTTTTTTTTTTTTTTGTTGCATTAAATCGCGAACTTACCCATCCCCATAACGCCAAACCTTGCCAAGTTACATTCCGGGGTACAGCAGACGTTTTTTTTTGGTTAACGGTGGATACGAAACAAACAGGACCAATCAATGTGGCGATGTTTGGGGCAGTGCTATATCCAGCAGTGGACATCAAACGGCGCCTGGACTTTTGGGGAAAATACCAGGGAGTATGGGATTTTTACCTCACTAAAACCAACACGGTGATCACCATCAGCACGTAGAAGGCCTCTCAAAAGACCGACCCGGAGCCCCCTCTGTGCAACGCCTGTTAGGGCACATCCCTGGGGAGACAGAAAAACCGGCCAAGTGCGAATCGGACTCGCGCACGAAGAGTTCCGTACCATTATCGCAAAAAACGGCAAAAAAATAATGTTTGTTGTATGGGAGCCCCACTTAAATATTTATTTTATTCTGTTTTTACCCGACTGCCGAAGGAGGGTAATGCGTTTATCACTCTATGTATGTATGTATGTATGTTTGTTCCTATGTGGCGTTCTAGAGACCAAACGAGTTGGCCGATTTCGATGATTCTTACGTCAATCGATTCGTCTTAACTCTGCGAGTGTCACTGGCTACATTAAAATTGAAAAATAGAAAATGGCGGATTTTAGCCACCATATATACATATATTTTCTTCCAAACCCATCGTGTGGGGTATCAAAATTAAGGGTTTTAAGAGGTGATAACAAAAATATACCACACTTATATGTTTAAATGTATCTAGTTCTTAAAAAAATAACAAAAAATTGAAAATATTTAAAAATAACAAAAACCCGACTGCTTAAAAAGCAAAATAAATAGTCTTAAGCACGAAGAAAATCGTGCTGTGCAGTCGGAGGATACATCTGGTTTTGGTCAGCCAGCTCGCGCATATGTATCCTCCGACTGAACAGCATAATTTTCTTCTTTTTTACGTCTTTTTAGTTTGCTTTTTAAGCAGTCGGGTTTTTTTGTTATTTTTAAATAATTTTATTAGTATTTGTTGTTATAGCAGCAACAGAAATACATGATCTGTGAAAATTTCAACTGTCTAGCTATGATAGGTTTATGAGATACAGCCTGGTGACAGACAGACAGACAGGTAGATGGTCAGCCAGACAGACAGACATACGGACAGTGGAGTCTTAGTAATAGGGTCCGGTTTACCCTTTGGAACGGAACCCTAAAAGCGAGCCTGAGCCTCTCTGTGCACGGCAGCACGTGATTACTGTGCCACCTTCTTTCCTGGAGTCACTTGGTGGGCATGCCAGGGACTGTACACCAGGCCTCGACTAAATACTTTTCTGAAGCGTTAACGCCAGGATGCTAACGTCAAAATTTATGGCATAGATTACCTGCAGAATGGACACGTAATGTCACGCGCCACTGCGAGTGAAATGTTTTGACTCGAACGCTTAAGTGACGCGTATTAGACGGCGCTTAAGAACTTCTTTCCGCGAATTTCCGGTGTCGCTCACGTTACACGCTATGTCCGAAAAGTATCTAGACTCCCAGGGGGCTTAGGCTACCTAGTAAAATACAGGTACTGAGCTCTGCATTAGAATAGAGCGGAGGCAGACTCCAAAAAAATTGGGAAAAGCTTATTTTTTTTCCAACTGTGTTGGTCGGCTTCCAATCTAACTGGATGAACCTCATCACCAGTATTAGACATCTGGGAATAGTATCAGTACTAATACTATAAAGCTGAAGACTTTGTTTGTTTGAACGCGCTAAACTCAGGAACTACTGGTTGGAATTGAAAAATTATTTTTGTGTTGGATAGTCCGTTTATCGAGGAAGGTTATAAGCTATATAACATCACGCTACGACCAATAGGAGCGAAAAGAAAAAAATCAGTTGTGAATTTTAATTATATACTTTTACTTAACGACGTTACATTTAATACGAATAAGATAACATTTATTTTTACAACAATCCTCAAAAAATTAGATTGGGAGTCCCATAAGAAAAACACTTAGGTAGGTACATTATGGCATGGTTCCTTAACTACGAGTATATTAACTCTAGAATAATGACACAAATAAAATATTTAACACAATTTGTATAAGGCCATTCTACCGACTCGATTCAATAGTAGTTCGATATCATTGTTTTATTTAGCCACATTAATAAAAATAAAACTGGCCAAGTGCGTGTCGGGCTACGCGCAGCAAAAGGGTTATTATCATTATTATTTTATTTTATTATTAAAAATACAGAGTAGACTTATAAGCTACATACACTCCCGCGAAACTGCACATACAGTTTGACTGCGGGATCAATGATACTCGCTTATTTAGTTCCGTAGTTGTATAACAATGCGGACTAAGATGAGGGTTTTTTGTTGTTACATGAACATTAAAACGGTTTCAGTGGCTCGCAATGTTAAAAACGGGGGCATTTGTACAATTTTTTTACTGTTCCAAGTACATTTTATAAGTTGGTCGACTATTACTCGTAAACTTGTAGAAAAAAAAAATCCCCACTTTAGGAGGTACCACAAAAAAAAAGATTTTTCGTGATTTTATTTTACCACTTTATCGGAATTATTAATATGTATATCCATGCCAAATTATAACTTTCGAGTACTAAGAGTCTCAGAGCTAAGCTGCGGACGGACAGACGGACATAGCGGAACTATAAGGGTTCCTTGTTGACTTCTGAACCCTAAAAACTAAGAATTTAGAAATTTTGTTTTTTTGCCAACCAACCTCAGTCTAGTAGTTTTATGTTCGTACTAGCTTCCGCCCGTGGCTTCGCCTGCTCGAAAAGTGTTAAGTATCCCATGAGTACATTCCTGAATATTTCCAGGGGTGCTATCCAGGTTATGAAATATCTATGTGCAAAATTTCATACAAATCCTTTCAGCCGATTTTGCGATATTGAAACAAACACGACTTTTACATTAATAATACTAATTGGATAGTAGAATTTATACTTCATCGCAGGTCGGCCAACAGCAGGTTCACAAAAAATTCCTCCTAGCAAATTGGTATCATGATTTGTATAGCTTACTTATAACAACCTTTCATTTAGTTGCCTGATATAAAACTGATGCCATATCTCCCGATTAGACCTTACAGCGACGAAAAATACATCCAATATTAATGTATTCAAGTAATAAAATATCGTGATTAGAAATTTGACTGTGCTCGTTTGGATAGGCCATATCAGTTTTATAACATAATTTGTCAGCAACAAGATATCACTTAGTATAAATATCAACGTGGCCAGGAAACCACGGCGCCATTTTTCCGGAGCTGTATGCATGCTTGACTTACGAAAGATTGAAAATACAATTAAAAAGTACAAGACACAGTTTAAAATTAAAGGTAAAATTAGACTCCATAAAAACATGAGGAAGAAATTGGCATCAGGTGTAGCCAGATATTTATATGCCAAAATAGATAATTCTGATGTCATAAAAGACAAACCCCAAGCGAAAAGGCTACTTTTAAGATATCTCCGTCGCATATGTTCATTAAAAACTTTAACAATATCAACATAAAACACGTGGATTACAACAACCGACCAATGGTTCTTGGCTATTGAAAAATACACAAACAAATGGAAAGTTATAATTTCGAACCAAAAACTGTCACGTTTTTCAAAATGGTTTTGGTTATTATAATGTAGTATCGTTGAAAATGTATAAAGTAAGATGTTTGCTAGAATTGCGTTGAGGTATACAAAGTTTTTGATGTTGCGGAATTTTCTTATGACGTACCATGATGTCACTCCGTAGATGAACGAGAAAAGTGTCAGCATAAAAACAATGAAGTGTATTATTAATAATTGTAGATTTAATATCTGCTGCCTATGCTGAAGATTGGTGGTGTCACTGACAGACATGCCATGAACGCTATTATTATTAGACATGACGATAGTCACTTGTTGTGCACACAGTTTATTTAGATTCACTGAACAGTTTATTTTGTGATCACAAATTTTCACTATTTAAACTTAATATTTCGTCGTCCCATAAAAGGTGTTGTTTGCCAAAGGTCTGTGCAAAACTATTCATATTTTATCTGAATTTAATCTTATTTTTTTCCTGTTAACTTTAACTATATCCTTATCTAAAATAAAATACTTTTGGAACAATAAGGAAAAAATTAAACTAAAAAGTGTTTTTTGCATAAATTGTGTCATTGGTTGATAATTTATATCGGCAAAAAAATGGTGTTTAAACAATACGGTTTTAAGATCATACTCGTAGTGATTTTGAAAAGTAAAGTCTTGGTCCAAAATAGAAAATTTTAGGTCCCTGAAGCTAAGTTCAGACGGTCGGCCATCATAATAAAACGCGCTTAAAACGCCTGTTGTAATAATCTGTTCAGCTGTAAACACGCGTTAACAGCATGGTCGTCTAACTACAGCTATATAACCGAACAAAATTTTACCAGCGCATCGGTCCAGGAAGTCTTACTCACATGAGATGAATGTGGATCTGAATCTATCAAGGACCTTTGACTTTTAATTGTGGAATAAAAATATTTGCTGCATTCATTTATTCCTTACATTACAGTTATCTGAAGATTAAAAATGCAGCCAGAATTAAAAAATAAAATGATATAACTTTTCATGTTAAACAATTTTATTTTTATGGTAGTTTTGCGATCGCTCCGTAAAAGTACTTGTGTCACTCGGTTAGAATGGAATCCGACCAGAATTTGATTCGAGAAGGGCTAGATAGATCATGATAATGATGATTCAGCGAATATCACTTTAGCTGTTTAGCTTAAATCAATTTGAATTTCGAAAAGTTCGAAAGGTTTTTTTTAGTATTACACTTTTAGTGTTGTTTTGTTTTTTTTTAGTATGTATGTATGATCAATTCGCGGCTATTTGATATATGATTTTATTTCCGTAAGTTGGTTTGTACAAACACTTATACATGTCGATAATATTTTTTCAACAAAGATTTGCTCCGAGACAGTCAATGAAATAATAACACTACTAACGAAAGAATTGAATTAAATTATTAGCGTTCGCGACGAGGCGTCACATAGCTTATAAACTAGCATAAGATATGTAATAGGTTAAGTTGGTAAAAATATATTTATTTTTCTTCGAGACGCCTGAAATAACAATGTCTCAAGTAGTGGGCCATGCGATCCACTGAAGCTAAGTCTTAAATATTTAGTCTCCCATTTAGTTTGTTTGAAAACACAAACTAGTTGTTCTAACTTATTTACCCTATGTCTATGACTGATAATCAGTACATAATAACGGTACATAGCAAGGGCTAATAGAATCTCAGCCTGGAACGGTAAATACAGGCACATTTTCCTTAAATAAGTGGTCAGTAGTCATGTTATTTTCATTTTAGCGCTTCTAGGTAACTTAGACTTGTACCCAGGCCCTGGATTTAGATTAATAATGTTATTATAGTATGTAAACACCACTAAGTGGAGATAATGTGTTTGTACGAACCAGAACAGAGGTTTCTATATGCGTGTTAGCGGAATTATCGCTTTCAGGGACATTTGGTGCCTGAAAAATTATAGATATGCTTTCTGAAGCATTACCTCTCGGGAGCCTGCTAGCACTTATTCGGAACCATCCATGGATGATGAACATCGCCTGAATGGTTTAAATAGAATCCAACTTATAAGATGGTGGGACCGCACAATCTTGCAAAGTTAGGCGCTTTCAGGTGCCCTAAGTACCTGAAGGCCTATAGATGTGCCTGTTAAAGTACTACCAATCGCTAGCCCGTTTGCCTGTCTTCTTAACCACCTTTCTAGAGTGAGCATAGCTTTAATGGTTTGGCAGATAGTCGACTTGCAAGATTTCGGGATCACACAAGTTTTCATAGAATTGACCCTTCCAGGATCGATATTCGCTCGAGGGTTTAAGTTGCACCTACCAAAGTTCTATCCTAAGATGGCCTGTTAAGATACCTACCGAGTTGTCTTTGATAGGTTGAAATCCCTCAGATAGTTTAAGTACAAATTAACTTTTAATGTTGTAAATTTGCATTTTTTCGTGGAACTGACGCTTTCAGGCAGATACGCGTCTGAAGGATGTAAATGTAACTATAGATGTAATGTATTTCCATAGCATTATAGAAGAGCCACAAGGTCCATGAAGTAGAATAGCTGTAAATTGTATAGTTTTAGAAGAAAAAAAAACCAATAAAAATTGAAATTCGACAAAATTTCCATTCATCTCTCATTCTTCCTGAAGAATATGTTCAGCGGATATAATCACGGACCTGGTTGTGGGTTTGCTGGATGCAGGCGCACACGCCCATATATAAAATGTCATAATTCCTTTAGAAACACGGGGGTTTAGTTGATCCGTAGGTTAAAGTCATTTGCGTATGCGCCTCGACCTAATCGTAGCCATCGACATGGAAATAGTAACCTTGTACCTCCTTCTGTACAGTGAGGACCTGCAGAATCACTTCAAATAGTCATGAAGAAACAAGTATTTTATTTCCTACGTAAGAAGCCTTCACCTCTCAATACTTAGCATCCATCGCTCAACACTCCAGGATTGTTGAAACTGTACTAAAGGTACAGGGCGTCAACGCGCTGAGGCAGGAGACTTAAAACCTCCCCATACAGAGTTCAATCGATCCCGTCTAATAATAATAAATATTTCTCGATTATTATAACTATTATCATCTTGCAGTCATTATTTTGCGAATATAGCAACGAAATTTTGTGTGGTTGCACTTGTCGGCATGAATATAGAAATTATTATTATATTACATTTTATCATTTGAACACAATACTACTGGATGAATTTTTCGTCGTTGTAAGAAGTAATCGGGAGATATGGCATGGAGAGTTGAGATTCAAGAGAGAGGATAGTTTTATATTCAGAAATTAAATGAAAGGTATAGGAATCACGATCTCCGTTCACACGGAGAACTTATCCATGAACCGAATAATTTATATACAAGTAATTTAGATACCTTAGAGTTAAAATTGTTTGTTAGGTGTTTTTCTATTGAAATTACTATGACGATATAGTTTGACAAAGTATGTAAATAAAAACTTTTCCGTTTAAAAGTATTTTATTTTGACATAAGAACACAAATTAAAGCTCAGTTGTTATAAAACATTTTCGTCAGTCAGATAGATGAAGCTGATTCCACATTCTAAAGATATCTATGGAGAAGAAAAACGCCGCGGAAGCTCTTTTAATTCATGATGCATTACATTATTCATGTTGGTTCTATATTAGGTGAGAACTCTGTAGATAAAATAATAAAATCTGATTTAAAAAAGCCTGTTATTTAGATTAAAATAAGCGTTCGTCAGTGTCCGCTAACAGATAACCAGTCTCAAGTGACGGCGCCCATTCACAAATATAACGCATGTATCAGCACCATTCAGCTCAAACATTTTAAAGAAAAACGAGTGATCCAACACACGCGACAACATTAAACATTGCGTTTGTTGATTTTTCCTGCTTTACGCATTAACGAATTAACAAGATTTTTGTATAGACATAAACAATTAACACTTACAATTATTACTTTAATTTCAAGCTGGGGAATTCCCCGGCTTGTAAGTAATTGTTTGTGAGAGCTTATGTCATTACATTAGCTCTTTATTAACAGTTGCTGAAACATGCGTCATGTTCCGGAACGGGTGTCTTCAATTGAGATTTGTCATCTTTATTTGCCACTGGCTCATTTTAATTTTAATATTGATTTTGTACTGTCTTTTTTTATTTTACATTTTTATTCACTTCAAGAATCGACAAATATTCAACCAGAATATGTGTAAAACAACATAATTTAAAAGAGTTTCCCTCGAGTTTCTTGCACGCTTTTTGTCCCCATAGTAAAACCTTTTTTTTTTCGCGGGATACCTTCAAAAGGCGCCTGGACCTTTGGGGAAAAGACCAGGGTATGTGGGATTTGTTCCTCACTAAAACCACCCCAGTGATCACCATCAACACATGGAGAAGGCCCCGTTACCTCTGAACAGACCCACCCGGAACCCCCTCTATGCAACGCCTGTTAGGGCACATCCCTGGGGAAACTGCGAGGCGTCTCCCCTGAGCCCCACTGTGCAGAGCAGCACGTTACCATAGTTCCACCGACTTACTTGTAGTCACATGCTGGGCGGACAGAGTCCTCAATCTGGCCGCCGGTGACCTCGACGTCCCGCCTGCCTATGTTATAGTGATACCTACGCAGGTGCAGCTAGCTTCATCTTTTTGGACCAACACTTACCGACATTTGACGATTCAAAAAAATTGCTTGTAAATTAAAATGTATGCTTTGAGTTGACTTGAATTATTCTGAATAAATGCAAGTTTCCTGCGGAACTGTCCACTAGAGCAAAGCCGCTTGTAAGAGCTACTTCGAATATAAAGCTGAAGTTGAGACGAGCAGCTGTTAACACGCGTTTACAGCTGAACAGACTATTTGTACGCGCGTAAAACGTTTTATTATTATGGCTGACCTTCTGAACTTAGCTTAGGTCTATCTCAACTCTCCGAAGGCAGAGTGTTATTTTGACGTCTGAAAACGTCAAAAGGAGAATTTTTGAAATGAACCCAGCTCCGAGGCTAATAATTTGTATCATATCTTCCCAGAATATAGATGATTTATTGAAGATACGGTTACGAGAACTAAAAAAACATATTTACCGTTGCCATCGCAGTAAATGTTGACCACATTTACTGCGATGGCAACGGTTTAGGCAATTGCTATTATTTTTGCACTTTTACTTGGAAAACCAATCTTCTTTTGTATTTGTTTTTCTATGAAATCGGAATCGTCTTCTTTACATATAGGTATTAACTATCATTGAGACCCTCCGAATGTCGTGGTGACCCAGTGGCTAAGACCTTGCCTCTCGTGCTTGAGGTCGCGGGTTCAAATCCGGGCAAGTACCAATGTGAGTTTTAAAAATTAATATTTTCTTTCTAAGTTCATCATGGACATCACAGGCAACGGTGAAGGAAAACATCGTGAGGAAACCTTAACTTATATAGTTAATATAAGTTTGAAATAGCCAAGACAGAGGCCTTTGGGATTCCCAGAGGCGGCTTAATTAACTTGACACCAGAGGTGGCCACATCCTCACACGAAAAGAAAAAGTAACTTCCGGAGTCATCGAAACATTGTTAAAGTGAATGGTGCAACTTTGCCGCCTGTTTTATTTGACAGTAAGATCATTCCATTCAGCACTGATGTAAAGGACCTGGGCTTGCACATCGATAATACTCTTGATTGGCGTACTCAAATCGCTAGTGTGAGTCAGAAGGTCACTGGAACGCTGCGGGCTCTGTATCGTTTGAAAAATTTATTACCAATCAACACAAAGGCAATGCTTGTGCAGACCTTAATTTTTCCTATCATCGATTATGGTGGTGTGTGCTACTACGACCTGAATGCAGATCTTCTCAACAAACTTGATCGTCTTTTAAATTACTGCATTCGATTTGTTTTCAATTTGCGTAAATATGATCATGTCTCTGCGCATCGATCACTTCTAAAGTGGTTGCCCATACGCCAGCGCAGAGAGCAAAGGGCATTAACTGCCTTGTTCTCATTTCTCGTCTCTTCCAATTTCCCTAGTTACCTGGCCCCTTACTTTCAATACATTTGCGCCAACCACAGTAAAAATCTACGGTCATCACATAACCGCCTTCTTCAATGTCCCACTCACCGCACTGACTTCATTCACCGTTCTTTCTTCGTTCAGTCTATATCTCTATGGAATGCGCTCCCCCAGGAAATCAGGATGGCAACCAACCGGTTAACCTTCAAAGTTAAAGTTCGCGAGCATATTCGTAAGAAGTTGGCATTAGTATCGTAACAGCGCTAATGTTTTTCAATTATTTATCTATTACTACTAATGTTGAAGTATATTTATGTATTTAGTTTATTATTTTGAATATATATGGTATGATTATATTGTATTTATAGTTTATGATATGTATATTTTAAAGAATCCACATAACTTTCATTATTGCACCTACCACTGTTTATCTCTCCATCACCCAAAGATCGACTGATAGAAAATGCCTAAGGCATTAAGTCCGCCTCTGTACTTGTGTGCATGAAGTATTACATAAATAAATATACGGTACAAAACCCAAAATGACATTTTTTTAAATTTTTGTCTGTCTGTCTGTCTGTTTGTTTCGGCTAATCTCTGAAATGGCTGGACCGATTTTGACGGGACTTTTATTTGCAGGTAGCTGACGTAATAAGGAGTACGTGGTGGCTACGTTTATTTTAGAAAAATTCTTTTATTTTAGAAATTTGTTAGGCGGAACGAAGTTCGCCGGGTCAGCTAGTATATAATAATATTATAAAGAGGAATTTTTTTTTTGTTTGTTTGTACCAAATAGACTCCGAAACTAATAGACTGATTTTAAAAAATCCCTCAATGTCGAAAGCCACATTATTCCGAAGTAACATAGGCTATAACTGAACTTTCAAACGATCAATTACCTATTACTGTTTACTCATTTATTTGTTTTTTTATTCATAAATAAAACTGTTCGCTCCGTTATTTGCCACTTAGGTTTCATTGGTTCGGAGTCAACCAGTCGACACCGGCTATCGCTGAAAACCAGCGCTGTGGCTCTGTCTCGCACCCGAGTCCCAGCATTATGCTGAGCGATGACCGTTTTGCGTAGTTGTGACGCATACTTTGTAGTGATTGTGTTTAAGATTTTTTTTTATGGTATGCGTCGTGCCTGGCGCAAATAAACATTTTTTCTTTCTTTCTATAAATTATTTACAAAAAAAAATAGAGATCCTTATGAAAATTCCTATAAAATTCACTATTTGACGTGCGCTGAAAAAACTATTGATGATACGAGTACTGCATGATTAAAGTACTCATTATTATCTACAAAAAAGTTTGATAGAAAATATATCTAACTATAAAAGTTAAGTCAACTGCCGACTGGGGCAGCGGGGCAGGATCAATCGCGTCGCGTCCACTATTCTCTGTTTTCATTTGTTTTTCCTATATTTATTAACCTTTACTTTAAGTTATATATACCCCTAATAAACTTCACGAATTCCACTCCTTTTTAAATGTTCTTCTAAAGATACATGTTTAAAAATAAATTATGGCAATCACCATATTAATAAGGAATAATCTTTTATTTCTTATTACTATAGTGATTGCCATATTTTTTTTTTAACTTACCAATCCCCATAACGCAAAAACCTTGCCAAGTCACATGCCGGGGTCACAGCAGGCATTTTTTTTGGTTAGCAGTGGATGCGAAACGTACAGGACCAATCAATGTGGCGATGTTTGGGGTTGTGCTATGTCCAGCAGTGGACATCAAACGGCGCATGGACTTTTGGGGAAAATACCAGGGAGTGTGGGAGTTTTACCTCACTTAAACCAACCCGGTGATCACCATCAGCACATAGAAGGCCTCTCAAAAGGCCACCCTGGAGCCCCCTCTGTGCAACGCCTGTAAGGGCACATCCCTGGGGAGACTGAAAAATCGGCCAAGTGGGATTCGGACTCGCGCACGAAGGGTTCCGTACCATAATCGCAAAAACGGCAAAAATATAACGTTTGTTGTATGGGAGCCCCACTTAAATATTTATTTTAGGCACTGATTTAAAGAGGCAGTTGTAAATAGCGGTTTTGGTAAGTTAAAAATTATAAATGGCACGTTTAATAACTAGTTCAGCAATTAAAACTAAGCAGTAAAGTAAACAAAAATGAGTAATAAAACATAATGAAATGGATCACTGAATATATAATTAAGCAGGAAAAGAATTAAATGGGCGGTAAAAATTATTGAACAAGCGGTTACGTGTGGGCAGTAATAAATCGGAATTTGCCGGTAAGAAATCTCATTCTAAGCAATTCTATAAACAGTGACGTGGTAAAGTCAGAGTTCAGCTCAACATAGACGATCCTATTTCCGTCTGCTATTTGCATCTCGGAACCCTAAAAGCGTGCTTGAGCCTCGCTGGCAGCACGTGATTACTGTGCCACCGTCTTTCCCGGAGTCACTTGGTATACCGTGGATTGTACACCAGGCCTATGCGGTGACGCGTATTAGACGGCGCTTAAGACCGTCTTTCCGCGAATTTCCAGTGTCGCTTACGTTATTTCGTAGAATGTCCGGAAAGTATTTAATCTAGACCCCCAGGGGGCTTAGGATACCTAGTAAAATACAGGTACTGAGCTCTGCATTCGAATTGAATGGAGGCTGACTCCAAAATTTTCAAAATTTTTAATTTGGAAAAACTTATCTTTTTCCAACTATGTTGGTCGGCTTCCAATCTAACTGGATGAACCTCATCAGCAGTATTTTACATCAAAAAGATAAAAAATTCAGTTGTGAATTTTAATGATATTTTTACATATTGACGTTAGATATAATACAAGTATGAGATAACATTATTTTTTACAACAAACCTCAAAAAATGAGATTGGTAGTCCCATAAGAAAAACACTAAGGTACATTATGGCATTGTTCTTAAACTATAATAGCTCTCAAATAATGACACAAATAAATTGTTTAACAAAAGTTGTATCCGGCTATTCTAGGTAGTTCGATATCATTGTTTTATTTAGCCACATTCATAAAAAACAAAGAAATTTAGAAACTTTGATTTTTCCGCCAACCAACTCTGTCTAGTTGTTTTATTTTCTGCCCGTGACTTCGCCTGCTCGAAAAGTGTTAAGTATCCCATGAGAAGATTATACCCCGAGAAAGAGGATCCTATTAAAAAATATGATACTCTTCATCGCAATATAACGTTTCCATGGGTCCCATCCAGGTTATGAAATATATGTGTGCAAAATTTCATCCAAATCCATTCACCCGTTTTTGCGTGACTGAAACACAAACTTTCACATTAATAATACTAGTTGGATAGTAGAATTTATACTTCAGTAATCGCAGGTCGGTTATCAGCAGGTATACAAATAATTCATCCTTGTAAATTGGTTTCGTGATTTCTATAGCTTAATGATAACGACCTTTTATTTAATTTCTTAAATTATAAAAAAAATTATAAAATTTTCTTAATACGAAAAATACATCCAATATTTCGTAATATTGGATGTATTTTTCGTATTTTAAAAATATATCCAATATTAATGTATTCTAGTAATAAAATATAGTTTGCAGAAGTTTGGTATCAAAGGCAAAATAAGGCTCCCTATGAACAAGATGCAGGCTAAATCGACACCACTTGTAGCCAAATATTTATATGAAAAAAAAGATAATTCTGATGTTATAAAAGACAAACCCCAAGCGAAGAGGCTACTTTTAAGATATCTCCGTCGTATATTTTTCTTAGTTTTCACTGAAAACTTTAACAATATCAACGTAAAACATGTGGATTATAATAACCAACCAATGATTCTTTGCTGTTGAAAAGTACATTAATAAATGGTAACATATAATTGCCAACCACATATAGACACTTTTTTCTAAATAATTTCATTTATTTATTTATTTAATTTTAAGAAGGCTTACAGACTAATACAATATCACATAGCTAACAACATACAGTAATCATATCGCTAACGACAAGCCTCCACAGATAATAGACACACGTCGATTACAATTAATAATACTAGAAATGTTGCGTGCCATTACAATCAATAATACTAGAAATGTTGCGTGCCATATTTTTTTTTATTATTGTAATGGAGTATCGTTATAAATGTAAAAACTAAGATGTTTGCTAGAATTGCATTTAGGTATACAAAGTTTTTGAAATTACGAAATTTTCTCAAGTTGCACCATGATGTCACTCCGCATATGAACGAGAAAACTGTCAGTACAAAAACAATGAAGTGTACTATTAATTGTAGAGTTAATATTAGCTGCGAATGCTGAAGATTGGTGGTGTCACTGACAGACGTGTTATATTCACTAGTATTATTAGACATGACGATGGTCACTTGCACAGTTTACAATTCACTTTAATAAAAGTTGTTTCTGAATAGTTCAACACAGTTGATTTGAGATCATAAATTTTCACTATTTATATGTATGATCACTAAATGTTCCGTCGTTTTAAAAAAGGTATAGATACCCAAACGGTCTGTGCAATACTATTCATAATAAAATTATAAACGTTACAAAGGCGGAAAAAAATATTGATATTTATTTTAGTTTTGCCTATTTATTTTAACTATTTCCTTGTTACCGGGCCGCGACAGTAACAAACGTAAACTACTTTTGAAAGAACAAGGAAAAATTGAACTGATAAAGTGTTTTTTGCTTAAATTGGGTGTTTAACAGGCACAAAAATTAAATGGTGTTTAAACAATACAGTTGTAGGTACATACTCGTAGTTATGTTGAAAAGTAAAGGCTTGGTCCAAAATAGAACTTTTTAGGTCCCTGAAACTATCTAAGCCCAAGCAAGCTATGTTCAGACGATCGGTCATCATAATAAAACGCGCTTAAAACGCCTGTTGAAATAGTCGGTTCACCTCAGCATGGTCGTCTAACTACAGCTATAGAACCGAACTAACTTTTACCAGCGGTTTTGTTTACGTAGTCTAACTCACATGTGATGAATCTAGGGAAAGTATGTGTGAATGTATCTAGGGCCCCTGACTTTTAAATGTGGAATAAAAATATCTGCAGTGTTTTATTTATTCCTTACATAAAAGTTATTTGAAGATTGGAAATGCAGCCAGAAGTAAAAAATAAAATACCTAAGTTTTCATGTTAAACAATTTAATTTTTATGTTAATTTTATAATCGCTCTGTAAACATACTTATGATGAGTTTCACTCGGTTAGAATGGAATCCGACCAGAATTTGAATCAAGAAATGTAAGACAGATGATAATGATAATTCAACGAATATCACTTGAACAGTTTGGCTTGAATCACTTTGAGTTTCGAAAAGTTCGAAAGGTGTTTTTTTAATATAATGCATATGTTTTTTTTTAATATATTGGTATTAATTTATTTATGATCAATTCCCACAGTTTGGATCTAAGCGTAAATCACTATCGTTCAAAAAAGGTGTGCGCCAAGACAGTCAATGAAATAATAACGCTACAAATCTATTGAAATTTTGTTTAATATGTTAAAAAATAACGCTACTAACCTATTAAAATTAATTTAATTAGTAAAAATAACAAGGAAAATTTTATGTGGTTTAACGTTTATCACGTTTATCAACAGGAAAATGAAACAACCACAGGCGCAATTGTAATAATATGTAATTTTTCCTAAAAGTTATGCAGTACCTATACAGTCGTTAATACGGTGCCGAGAATCAATTAACAAAAAAAAAACAGTTGTTATTGTGAGTATTTGCGATACAGTGTCGGTTGTATAAGTAGATAAATATCCAACCATAAAAACTTTCCTTTAGCACTATTGCTATTCGTCTCTCCAGAGATATCTACTGCAACAAAATTGGTTTCTTTTGTAATCAAGCAAAAAACTCAAAACTTATTTTAGAGCCCTCTTTAAAGCCCTCTTATTGGGATTTTTTTTTCTCCTATTTTCAAGCTGCAACCAACGTTGACATACCTCTTTCTACTCCTTTCGTCCTTGTGTAAGTTCTTTCGTAATTTTGACGTTTGTAAACTTCAAAATTTTTATGTCGTTCATTGTAATTTTTTTTTTTTTTTATTTTGTGATTGAAATTTAATTTTAAACAATGATTTAATTTAGTATATATAATTTAATAAAGATATATTGAGTGTTATTAATTGTTATTATTGTTTTGATTTCAAATGTAAAACATATGATCTACCTGGATTGAAATAAGTGAAATTTGAATTTGAATAACTGAATTGTGGGTTAAATGTCGGTTTGTGTCGGGCTATTGGGCATGCAATTGCAGATCAAGATTTATGTTTTGTTGCTCGAATGGATTCAATTTGGATATTTGCTCCTGGGAAAATATTTCATTTCAGTTAGTTATTGGGTTGGTGGTATGGTCATGGCAGTCTGGAATTGTGCCTGGTTGAAAGCAAAGTGCTCGCTACCTTTTACATGGTTCTTAAGTATAACTAGCGAAATGTGTAAAAGAATGTTGGGCGCACGGTTGGCGCAGTGGTTGAGCGATTAGCTGCTGCGCTGCGTGTCGCGGGTTCGATGCCCGCACGGAACAAATATTTGTATAACCTACAGATAGTATTTCCGGCTCTGGGTGTTGAGTTTACATGTTTGTGAACGCACCCACGATACAGGAAGAAATTCCTAGTGTGGGCAAAGTTTTTTTTTTTAAATAACTGAAAAGAGAAAAACAAGTACCTAGTACCAAGGTATAATTTATACATTAAATGGCGCTATATTTAAAAATTATAAATCCTAATTCACTCCCACAATTGAAACGAATCCAACGACACCTCATATGCCTCAAGCCGTTTAGGCTGTAGAGCGTGCCATAGAAATGGACATACGTGCAGTCGGGTAAAAGTTTTCAAATAGGTACTGGAGCTACAAACACACAAAATTCGCACTCTCTCTTAATCAAATTAGTATTGATTACGTGTCACCTAGGGCTAGTTTTTGTATTAAGTATTTGCAGATAAGATCGTCTGAAATCTTACTTTAATGGAAAAAAAATTACAAATACTTAATTCAGGCATCCTATCATCATACATCGTCGACCACATCATATCTACCATCAGTTGAGATAGTGGTCAAGCGCGAGCCTATCAATAAAAAAAAGCCCTCGAGAATGCCTCGTTGGTCTAGAATTCGCAAGCGATACTACCGAGTGACGAAGTCCTGGGTTTGAATCCCGGATTGTTATAGAATAGAATAGATATATATTTATTCGACTCAACCACAACACAACAGCAACAAACATTGAGTAAAGGACAAAAAAGAAGTGCAAAGTGGGAATTTACAGAAGCAGCCTGGAGTTTGGCATTCCGCCCGGATGATGGCAATAATTTTGCTCCCTGTTTCATGGGAATTAAACATTACATAACATGAAACGAAATGTGTTTATACTGTTCAAATTCGAATTCAAAATTATTTATTTGCCAACATAGGTAGGGGTAAAATGCTGTACACGTTTTTTAATGTTCTTCCTGCTCTGTCTTCATATGGGCATGCAAAATTTTATACATTTAATTACAATCTAGTATCAAAATATAATAAATATTTATTATCAAGTCGAATAACAATAAATATTACAAAATTATTAAACCATTTTATTTTTTTATTGTCAAGGTGTATCCAGTAGTCAACAATTAAATAAATATCAGAGTATATAATGAAATGAATTTCGATAAAATAAATAAAAGACCCATATAAATAATAATTGAGAGCAGAGCATGTCATCACTATAATCATAAATATTATCTGCCACATGGATTCTCTTTTAGATACCCTTTTAAACTGTAGGTGTACCTCTACCCAACCCTTCGGGCTATGCAAGCGTGTTGTTTTGTTTCGTTTGGGACTTGACACATATAATAGTAACTAACTTCTACCAGCGGCCCTCGTGAAACTCGAAAATGATCCCGAACACATTCTCGGGATAAAAAGTATCATATGTGCTATTTCTGACTATAATCTATCTCTTTGCCGAATTTCATCCAGACCGTATAGCGTGAAGAAGAAAGAAACATACAAACATACACACACACACTCACAAACTTTCGCTTTTATAATATTAGTGTGAATGAATACTAAAAACTAACAATAAAATTGTTTGGGCAACAGTTCGCCTTTTGAACATCAGCAATTGAACTCGACGATCGAATTGTACCAATATGCAAATGAAAGCAGGCGAACAGCAAATTTGATTTTAGCAATATTTAGTTCAACAGCGACTTTGTCGACAATAGAACAGAAATATTTGTTTTTTTTTTCGTTAGATAAAAATAGTCGTTTGTGTTTTTGAGTGATTGTTTGTTCAGCTCTTGTTTCACTACGTATCTATGCAATAGGAACGTTGACGAAAATATCGATTTAGTCTGAAAAATATGAGGGTATAGTGCGTTGAAATATCGTGTGACGTCACGGTGTGCTACACTTTATACTGAAAAAGTGACGTCACAAAGCCGCTTTGACGTGCTTTATCTTTGTAATTTTTATTGATAAAGCAAAAAATACGGGTCCAATATTATTGGACGATTAATTGAAGATTCGATGTTTATTGAAAGATAAACTTGCATAAACCAACTATGTTTTAGGAGGAGTTTAAGTTTTGTTTTGATTACCTATCTATGAGATTGTGTTTTGAGTGTCACAGAATATCAAAATAATAATCATGATCTATATCTACCCCCACACAACCGCTTTCTTAACTTTTTGTCTAGTTTACTCTTCGTATTTTGCTTGCTGAATTAAGTGCCCAGCAACATAAATTATCCGCATTTTATTTATTTTTCTGTAGGATGGAAAAAAAAATGCGGATAATATTTTCGGCCATGGCGTCCAATCTTAATGCAAACTATCATCGGCGCAGGAGTTATTTTAGTGCACATGTGTTTGCGCAAATACAGGTGCACTCACTTTCATAATCCGAAGAAACGGCAATCCGACACGACCGGAGAAAGAGAAGATCAGAAGCAGAATCAATAGAATAATCTAACGTGTGCCCGTAGTTACCGAAACAATAGAAAAGGCATTGTGTCTCGCATGGTCTTAAAGACACGAAAGGTTAACGTGCCTTCCGAGGCACGGTGGTATCACACCGCCAACTTCCAAACTCCTGGCTCATCATATCAGCTGAAAGACGTCCACTGGTGGGCATAGGCCTCCCCAAGCGTCGCCACATCGACCGGTCCCGTGCATTTCGTATCCAGCGGATCCCCACAGCCTTCACCACGTCATCGGTCCACCTGGTGGGAGGCCTTCCAACGCAGCGTCTTCCGGTTCGCGGTCGCCTTCCAGAACTTTTCTGCCCCATCGGCCATCCTTTCTGCGAGCAATGTACCCTGCCCACTGCCACTTAAGTTTGACAATTACTCTTGCGGATCTCTACATTTCTGGTAAAGATTACTCGGGGCTTTTACAGAGAAATTCCTAGTTCCTAGTTAAAATTAGATGATAAAGTAAGCTATAAATTGTGTTTTTTTTTGGCACAGAAAGCACAACTCGAGCGGAGACAAAGTTTCCTACAGCGGCTGCATTCGCGGGACTCGCTGCTATGCTGACAGCAGCAGGCGCTATCGTTTTTCTTGCTGTGAGGAAGTAAGTGTCACTTCACGTCAAAATTATTTATGTAAACACAAAAACACTTTACAGAGAAAATAAATAATGCAGATTGAAGAGCACAAAGTACTGGTTATTTCATTAGATATTTCTGCCAGCGGACCTGCGACAGGAAAGACATTTCTCAATTATTATTGTTTTTTTTATAAAATAGTTTATGTTTTCGTAATTTTTTAAAAGCATATAATTAACAAAACACGTCTTCAAATGACTGTTCGTTGAGATCCTTTCTAAAAATATCCTAATTACAAAATTGTTAAGGATGCTTTAAAAACCTCGGCAAGCACGTAATAACACTATAGTTTCATGGAAAAAAAAAAGAAAGAAAAAATTGATTGATTTGCTGTGTAATAATTGGTTAATCTCCCGGCATTCTTCTACTATTAAAAACTACATATTTGCCATATTTTTGTTTGAATATCTTTGAACAAAAAGCTTGTTTTACAAAAAAAGTACAATTCACTACCAAATAAAAACAATATAAACTGAGTAATAACTTCGATTTCGGCAGCCGGTGTTTCTGTTTTTGTTTCTTCCTTTTTTGACAACCAACATACATCCAACATAGAACCTCCTACTTTTTGCATAATCGTTAAAAAACTAAAAAGTCATGCTAGTAAGTTCCAATACAAACACAACCAGTACCTGGTGTACTGGTTGTGTTTGTATTGGAACTTACTCTTACTGGTTGTGTTTGTATTGGAACTTACTTACACCAGTTGTTCAGTTACACTTACATTTCCAATTTGAAACAAAGATATCTCATCTCAGATAGGTCCAATAGTTCTACTCAAACACACATGCATAGATAAGTTCCCGTATGCAACTTAGTATAAACTTTCAAACAATTTGTCAGATCTGAATACAGAACTTATTATTTATTGGCTCCATAAGAGGTCTTAGGAGACACCTTTATGGGGCTAAGAAGTAGTTAGATGTTTGCATCAATGGAATATAGCTGACTTAGGTACCATTTAGTCATATAAGAGCTAGTTAGTTACTACATACACCCATGTCTTCTGAAAATTAGTTAGAGTTTGTTTTAATATTAGGTTTTTATCTATGAAATTGGCGTTTAATGAAACTGTTTATTTTGAACTTTGAATATTTCGGATTGACTTAGTATCCCAAAAATAAACTTTTTTATAAAAATCTCTGAGCTGCTTAGGTAGGTTTAACCAAGTTTTGTTTCTACCGGCGATCTAATTAAATTTTAGAACACAAAAACTGCTAATTTAATTAGAATTTAGTTAGATCGCCGGCAGAAAAAACTTGGTTACATTCGTATTTTAGTATTAAATTAGTAAATTTAATTGATAGTGATGTATAGTTTCTCGCAGACTTTTTTGTAGTTAATAATGAGTACTTTGATCAAGTAGTTTCCTTTTTATAATATTGGTATAGAAAACCGTATGGAAATGCATTCAGTAGTTTTTGAGTTTATCGCGAACAGATAGGCGCGACGGGAGACTTTGTTTTAATAACATGTAGTGATTTACAAGTTATTTCTGTGTGATGTAGAAAGTATTGAAAATCGACTTAGCACATTGTTAAGGTCACGTTGATTGCCATGATATTTATATCAGGCGGTAAATCGTATTAATTTTTGACTCGAAAATAATCAGTCTTTCCAGTATCAAGAAATAGCTTCTGCCAGCGGATTCGCTCGCTTGAAAGAAGGAAATTATCCCAGAGGGACATACTCCCGAAATAAAAATTATGATATATCCTTAGTAGCCAAGGTTCAATATAGAGAGGTATATACATCAAAATTGGTTAAGCAGTTTAGTAGTTTAGGCGTGAAAACATAACAAACAGAGTCATCAGTTTACTACAGTCCACTACGGGACATATACCCCTTCAATCGCACGCCATTTATCTCGATTATGGGCAATTTCATCCAACTGCTACCAGTCATCCTGCATATATTGTACCAATTCGCAGTCTCTACTCAATAACACGTCTACCCCAACGGGAAAAATATTTAATCCATACTTAATATTATAAAAGCCAAAGTAACCCTGTCTGTCTGACTATTAGTTACCTTTTCACGCCTAAACCGCTGAATCGATTAAGATGAAACTTGGTATGGAGATAGTTTGAGTCTCTGGGAAGGAGATAGGATATAGATTTTTATCTAGAAGATCATGCTTAGGGGTTTGGAAAAATGGATGGAAGTTTATATGGGGAACCAAAAATTTCTCAAGTATGGTGGTTAATGAAACCTCGAAGACAAAAATAGGCTATTCGAATTAATAATGGTACTGCAGACGAAGCCGCGGGCAAAAGCTAGTTAGAAATAAAGACTGACCTAAGAATTAGAAACCTGCATCATCTCTGCAACAGCCACAAAGCCACCAAGATGTGTTTAAACAGGCTTATTATTACTCAATTGTTATTTAAGATAAGGTCTCCGTAAATACCTTCCTTGGCTCTTAGCCAGGTCGTTCCAGCCAAGTTCTATGCCGACCGTACGCTTAATAGTTAGGTAGGCAGAGCTCGCTATTGTCTTAAACAGTATTTAGGAAACCTGGAGAGCTTGTGGTCGGGATAAGGTTTAGGTCTTTGCATTCATTAGAAGTTATCTATGGGTAATGTTAAGTAGGACCTCTATTCAAGATAATAGCAAGGCAAGGGTGCTAGCTTTTCGTAACCAGCAACTCAAGACATATCGAAATTCTATTGGTGATTGAGATGTATGGGATTGACATGCGCTATTGCAATGCCACTTAAGGTTGCCCTAGTCAACGGCACGAACTATTTTGTGCGTGGGGTTAAAATGCACACTTTCTCATCCGACAACACGTGCGAAAGAGATAGATGCTGTGATTAGCAGTAAGAAAGGAGTTCGTGTACGAATTAGCAAATTTGTAGTAAAATGGATGATGATTTAGGACGAAAACGAGCGCGCGAAATTTTATAAACAGACCTTTGGTAGAACGGATATCATGAAAAAACAACTAAATGTATATTTTCAAAACGAAATTATTTGAATTGTTGAACTACTAATCTATCCCTGTATGGTGAATGTTTTGCAATGTTCCTTCTTCTTATGGTATTTATTTCCGCCCAAAGATGCGTTTAAATTGGTGTTCAAATATGGAACTTTCGACGCTCATAACTTTCAATTTTATATACAAGGCTAAAGAATGATGAGACAGTTTGATATCATTTTTTATTTTGAACGTACATCGTCAAACAGTTTTTATCGAAGAATGATCGACTAGGGCAACCTTAAGAGGCTCTATTCAAGTGTCATTCGACGTCAGCGATGGCGATGGTTAAAATGCCAAAATATTTGGGTTTGTTAACGTGACATTTCGATAACGTTTGACATTCCCAAACATTTTTGACGTTTTTCCAATATTTCTTTTCTTTTGGCTCTCAGAGGCTTTAGACTAGACATATTGACATTCTAACCATTTAACAAACAAAGGTGTAAATAAACGTAAATACTGAAATACTAAACCAAAGTAAACTATACAAAATTATACTAATCCTCCACATCGCTGTCATCCGGGAACGTGCCCAGAAGACTGGCAGCATTGCCACTGAAGTTGGATGGCAATGCTGATTCTTTGCACAAAGAACGAGCCAGCCCTCTGGTCACGCATGGTGTGAACAAGAAGATAAGGAGATCTCTCGATCTCTTTAAAAAGGAGACGTGCACACGGGCCCCATGACCCAAGCGTTTCGACCCCAAACGGCTCTTAATTGTAATTACCAATACGTTTACAGTATTTGCGCTGCTTGAGGGCCAGCACAGCCAGCCGAAATAGGAACATGAGATAGCGCAAGGGTGTCGATACAGGTTTATATAAGATGTCGACCATTTAAGCATACTTTTTTCAAATCTTACTAATCTCCAATACTCTTAATTCGCTAATTCTATGGGTACAATGACGGTCTTATCGCGGATAGCAATATACACGGCACAATTAGTTATATTACAATTAATCTACCTATAAACAGCTGAACACTGAAGTTAATTACTATGCAATACGCATTAATTATATCCCATAGTTATCAACAAAACAATGGTATTGTATTGATTATGAAATAGATAATTTGTATGGTATAACAATGTATGGTTTCTTCCCAGCTTGCATACTAATAATATTATGGTACACACTTATATAACTTCTAATATTATGTACTTTATGGTGTTCCGTTTTGTACATAATAAGTAGGTATAAACCAACAACCCGCACAGGGCCACCAAACCACACTTGACTGAGCCCACGTAGTGGATTGCGGCCCATTCCCTCTTCACAGAGAGGTCTGTGTCCCAGCAGTGGGAACGTTAAAAGGCTGATAATGATGAATAAAGTTTATATAACTATGAATAAGATTTTGTAATACGGAAACTATATTCTTTCCCAGTATTAGGTACATTGTCCACTGTTGAACAATCAGTCTGCCAAGCCTTTTACCAACTTTTTTGCATTCGGCTTCCAGTATAAAACCAGCAGTATTTTACATGGCACAACTGTCTATCTCACCTTCACAACCCAGTAACTGGGTAATGCGGTACCAATAGGCAAGACTGGTGTCAGATTTCCTGGTTTTTAAGTTCCCGTATCGACTGGCAAATATATTTTGAATTACAACCGGTATCAACATCTTAACGTGTTTCAAGGCGCGGAGAAGTTTCACTATAGAATAGAATAGTACACAACACAGGCACAACACAACAACAACAATCAAGGAGTAAAAGACAAAAAAGAAGTACAAAGACAAATTGCGCTGAACATGCCCATACCGAAAGGGTTACCAACGCAGCATTTGCTGGGCGACAGACACCCAGCGCTGGTTTTCAGTTGGCTCCCCACAGCGACACCCGGACGTGGGTAACACGGGTATGTTATGGATGGTCACCCATCCATGGACCGACCTCGGCAAGCGTTGCTTAACCTCGAAGATCGTAACGTGTGGCTGTTATTATTTCGCCACGAACGCCTCAAACTGATAGTACTAGACCATAACTTGTATATAATTCTTATAAATAGTATACGCTTTTATAACAAGTTGTCAAAGTCAGTTATAGAACGGACCGATGGAAAGTTCAAAAACTACATCAAACGTGTCCTTATTAAAAAAGCATATTATAAAATCAAGGACTACATTGAAGATAAAAATGTTGGCTTTAGCTTCTTCTGCGCATGCGGCTTCCCTGGTAACTCATAAACGGCAAAATATGTGGATTCTCAATATCATTTTTTTTTCTTTTAATTGGACTTTTAACAATGGGTTTCAATCATCTTTATAGCCCTTCGCTAAGAATAGTTACAGCACTGATAACAACGTTTGTGCCACATGTTAAATTTAGTCTTGTTATTTTTTTTTTCCTCTTTATAGATTCTTTTACCGATTGTTTTGTGAATGTGTGAACATTGTAGGCCTTCTAGATTTTTAGATGCTTGGTAACATTTGTTAACTTTTTATTATTTTTTTATTTTGATTTTTATAGTGATTTTATTCTAATTCTGATTGTGATTTTATTCTTATTTTGGTTGTGATTTTATTCTAATTTCATTTTGATTTTATTTTTATTGCGATTTTATTTTAATTTAAATTTGATTTAAATTTTGATTTTATCTCATTTTCATTTTGATTGGAATCTTCATTTTTATTCTTTTGTTTTGATTTAATTTTTACAATTATTTTATTAATTATATTTTATTCTGATTTGAATTATGTTATCCTCAAAATTGTAAAGATTGTATGCTGATAGGTACTTGTTGTAATAATATGTTTTGGAAGAGTGAAGTGCTCTACTACAGGCTATTTTTGCCTAAAAGAGCACTTCAATTACCAGATGTTTGTGCATACTTGTGAAGGAATAATAAATTATTTGTATTTGTATCTCGATTAACTTTCTATTTTTTTCTTTATATAAAATATAATATGTATTTTTTTAATTCTTTCGACTTATTGTCAGGCCTACGTTGTCCCGCCATATCTAGGTACTAATGCTGTTATATGGAAATATTGTAAAACCAAACCAATTTTTAAAAGAGTGACCGTGGAGTTTCCTGCCGGTTCGTCTCCATAGGAAACGACCAACCAGAACCGTGCACCTTTTGTCGACGTTTTATAAGCGCCCATGTAGGCTTATGTGAAATAAATAAAAATAATTTTGATTTTGATTCTTTAACAGGCGAGGAGAGACCACGACCAGCAGTAAGCGACCCTCACAGAGCGTGGTCCAAGTTGATGCCCAGGGAAGGAGGTTCCTGATCGCGTATCCTGCACCCGCAGATAAACTGGAGACCAAGCCGGATATACTGAATCCTAAGGCTGGTAAGTATGGTATAAACCTGGACGCTCCTCCATAGCAAGTATGGAATCTAGTCCCTGTCTCATCAGCACGTAATCGATTTATTTACTTAATATGTATACCTCTGGCCAACCCTCGCCAGCTTGCCTACGTATATAAGCTATTCTATTGTATTTAATCTGTTTTTACCCGAATGCCGAAGGAGGGTAATGTGTTTATCAGTCTATGTATGTATGTATGCATGTATATATGTATGTATGCATGTATGTATGTATGTATGTATGTATGCATGTATGTATGTATGTCTGTATGTATATTTGTTCCTATGTGGCGTTCTAGAGAACAAACGCGTCGGCCGATTTTGATGATTCTAACATCAATCGATTCGTCTTAACCCTGCGAGTGTCACACATTACGAGTAAAATTGAAAAATAAAAAAATGGCGGATTTTGGGCGCCATACACAATTTGTTCAAATTTTTGTTTTCTTCCAAACCCATCGTGTAGGGTATCAAAATAATTGGTTTTTGAAGGTGATTACAAAAATAAATAACACTTATATGTTTAAATGTAATAAATACTAAAAAAAAAGTAGGAATAAAAATAAAAAAAACTCCGATTTTTTAATTAACTTTTTTTATATTTTTGGTCTAAATAAAAAATAATAATAAGGATGGACTCAATTTAAGTGCTTTGAAGATATGTTAGGACTGAAACTATCAGTTTTATATAACTTGCGATAAAATATCAAACTGTGGTATAATCAGCATCACAAATAACTTTCTTCTCAATACAGCTAAGGTTGGCTACACAATACTCACTGCCCCAAGCAAAGGAATAAGTATTGTCAATGACAAAAGTAATTATTCAAGCTGATGATGACCATAAATCACACATTTTTTATATTCGAAGAGGGCTTGGGTTCCCGCAAGTTTTACTCCGGTCTGCCTTGTGAGGAGCCTATCCTATCAAAAGTGTACCTATTCGAAAATGGAGCTTATGGAAATCATATTCTAACCAGACTCTTAATTCTTGTCCAGATAACGAGCCTCCTCGGGTGGTGCTGGAGTCAAGCGACAACAAGAGTTACAGCATCCGGCAGCCGAGCAATGAGCCCCACAAGTCAGCGTATAGCCCCCCAGCTACTGCTGAAAATATGGTAAGAGACATTGCTGCCTGAAATAAGAATGTCTTCTTCTATTTGCTGAAATGTGAGATAGTAAGAAACACTATTTCCTGGTATGAAAGATGGTAAGAAACGCTACTGCCTGAGATGGAAAATGGTAAGAGCCACTGCTTCCTGGGATGTGAGATGGTAAGAAACACTATTTCCTGCGATGAGAGATAGTAAAAAACACTATTTATTGAAATGTAAGAGGGTAAAAAGACAATACTTCCTGAGATAAGAGATGAAAAGAGACACTAGCTCCTAAGATTCGAGATGGTAAGAGATATTATTACTTCCCCAGATAAGAATGTTGAGAAATATTAATGATTCAGATAAGACACGGTAAAAGACTAGTGTCTTCTCTAGAAATAGTTTTCTAGAGAAGAGGGATGGTAAAATACACTGTTACCTGAAATAAAAAATGGTAAGAGAGACTATTTAAGAGGCTAGCAATTTTTTTTTTTTTTAATATATATTCGGGCAAAACCCTGTCATATGTAGACGGATTTGCAAAATTCTTTTTGTTTGAAAGGCTTTCGAAGTGTTTCCATTGTGACCAAGACAGAATCTGATGATGGGATCGCATGGAAATCGAGGGAATTTCTCAAATATTACAAGAAAACATTAGCGATTTTGGTATTTTCATCACTATGGCAACCATTTGCACTCAGAAAATATAATTTGATGAAGTGAAACTGATAAAGAAGAGCACAGATAGCCACTAGAACTTTAAAAAAGTATATCATGGAAATAAGATATCTCTAAGAATAGTTAAGCGACTATGATGAAGCAAATACATATATAAATAAATGGCACTGATGAAAATATACCATCAAACTGGTCTAATGCTGAAACCGGAAGGAAGGCACTGAAAAACCGTAAAAAAACTATGTATCCTAGTCGTGTTTGGGCTTATTGGCAAAATGAAATCTTGCCATATAAATAAAATATAAATTTTTTTCATGGTCATGTACCAAAACTAAAAAGAGAAAAATAAAAAACCTTTTTAACAAAAAACATAAACCGACTTCTACAGCATAACACTATATAAATAACTTTGTTTTCCGAAGTCGAAAAACGAATGAAAATAGGTACCAAAGACACCGATTTCGACAAACACGTTATTTTTTTGCTCTGTAATGACGGTGACGGTTATTTTTTACGTTAGAAGACGGTTATTTCTTTTTTGTTAAAAAGTTTTATACTTACATTAAATAATAACCCAGCCGGCAAAAAGAAAGTACTCATCAGCAGAAACATTGAAACTGTTAACCAATCTTCCCTTCACCAAAATTAATAGTAGACGAAAGTTTCAATAAATATTTAATGTTATTGCCCTCAAATCTGCCAAAGCTATTGTTTGCCGTTGTAGTCCCTCGAAACTAATACGCCACTGTATTTACGCCAGTTCTGTTGTTCCAACAACATTGGTTTAATTTGTAAATGGTTAACCCTTTCTAACTATTTAGCCAATTTGGAGTTTATTTGTTTCTGGCTTCACTTACTTGGTTTTATTGATTAATAGTATATACGAGGAGGTAAACGTCTTTTAAATAACATTATACTAAGAGCCGATTTTTCAATAGTCTTATAACTTTCAACTGAGGCATAAAAATGGCCGTTTGACAAATATTCTATACAAAAGCTGTCAAATCGCCATTTTTAACCGACTTCCCAAAAAGGAGGAGGTTCTATGTTCGACATTATGTATGTTCCTTTTTTAATGTATTTTCACCGATATCGCCGTCAATTTATAGTGGACCGATTTTGATTTTTTTTTTTTTTGAATGTGTATGTTCCGAAATTGGTCCCATTTTAATTTGGTGAAGATTCGATGAGAAACTTGGAAGATATTTGTATAGGAACTCTTCAATAAATAACGGTAAATCTCTCGAGATTGCTGCAAACGCATGTCTGTTTATTGCTTATACCATTTCATAACATAACATCACGCCAGTACGCTCTTAAGGGGTACACAGATCTCTCATTTCACCGGTTATGTTCATGTTTCATGATATTCGGGTAATCTATTCTGGCGTACTAAACAACTTGCCTATTAGGCAGATACAACTAAAAAGTGAAAAATAAAAAAACTTTTTACAAAAAAATACCACCAACTTCCAAATAAAAAAAATTACAAAGTGAAAAATAACTTTATTTTTTGAAGTCGGTGTCCATAACGCAATAAATTGGTACCTATGAAAGACACCGACTTCCAAAAATGAAGTTATTTTTCACTTTGTTGTTTTTTTTATTTGGAAGTCGGAGGTATTTTTTTGTAATTTTTTTTTTTTATAATTCATCAGTTTAAAGTTATCAGCTTATTAAAAAATCGGGCCTTAGTGCTCTAAATTGGATCGAGGATGTTAGTATATAGGTTTTGATAAAAAGAACACACGCCGTATTATTATACCATCCGATAATGCCGCTTCATCATCAGCCTTATAATGTTCCCACTGCTGGGATACAGGCTTCCTCTCTGTGAGATGGAATGGGTCGTAAACCACCACGAGGGCCCAGTCCGGGTTGGTGGATGTTACATGTCTTCGAATGCCGCATGAAACGATAAAATCCTGGAAAGTACTGTTATACGATAAACTTGAACAGGAAAGAACTAATTTTAACCGACTTTCCAAAAAGGAGGAGGTTCTATGTTCGACTTCGGGTCTACCTTTTATAGCAGAACTTTTTATGTCAGAATATTATTATGCATAACAACGGATAGCATAAACTTCATTTCGTAGAAAATCGTTTGGCATACACTCATTTATTCATACACTACATTCAAAACTCATAATTTTGTAAGTCAGAATCACCTTTAGGCATAAATTTCTTATCGATAGTCATTAAAGGGCAGAACCATTCTATTGCAGAAAGTTCACAGTCAGAATCGTCTTTTGGCTTATGTTTCATATCCATATTAATTGAAATACTCATCTATCACAGTACAGAAAATTTATAATAATTTTTAAAAAGATGTGTTTTTTTTATTATTTTAATGTTGACTTTGGTTTTATTGTAAATTAGGTAAGTAGATTAGTTTTTAAGCAACAAAGTCGACGGAGCCACGCTGCGCGGGTCTCCTATTTCTGTCTGCAGGGTTTAAAGTAACCTAATATGAAGGAGCTGACGGGAGCTGAGTTCGCTCACTTCAGGTCCTTCGAACCTAACCTAATAATATTAATATAAAGATTAAACATAAAAAATAAATCATTTACTTTTAAAAGTGCTCATTTACAGTAGATCAATTCGATTTTAACAGATCAAATAATATTGACACATAAAATTATTCCAAATGAATTTCTGCCATATTCATAATATGCCAAGTTAAATTAAGCCAGATAAAATACTGCCATCTTAAAAGTATGCCATTGTAAATTCGGACATATAAACTTTCGGCCAAACAATAATTATATTAAATAATTTTTATACCTTAAATATATTCGTTTATATAAGATTAATCCAAGTGTGTTATGCCAAATAAATTTCTGAGCATCAAGATTCTGCCAGATAGAGGGAACCCGTTCGACTTCATTTTTGTTTCTTTTTTTGTGTATTTTCTTCCATATCTCCGTCAATTGTAGACCGGACTTCCAACTAAAAACACTACAAAGTGAAAAATAGCCTTCTCTTTCGAAGTCGGTGTCCATAACGAAAAAAAATTGTTCCTCCCAAAGACACCGACTTCGAAATACACGAGTCACCGACAAGTAGAACATAAGATTATAACAGAAGTATGCCCTAGCAATTTATGAACATTGTACTCAGAAATATGTAATGCTGATTAGCTGAATATTAGTAATTCGTATGAAAAAAGTTTCAGAAACTTATATCGTTACAATCCTAAAAATAAAAATCGTAGAAACTCCTACATCAATAGGTATACAAACTTGTAAAAGAATAAGATTTTTCTATGAACTGTAGCCTAGGCGTTTGCTTACATTATCTTATATTTAGCCATGTCCATTTGTAAAATATAGGGGTAGACGTTTTTGCTCTGAATGCTAAAGAAACATCATCTTGTTTTGAATTTCACAAGAATCTTAAAATGCTTCCTTTGTTTCAGATTCCGGAGAGATAGCATCAGGATCAGATCCAGAGTGATAATGTAAATAAATGTTTCAAAGACTATAATAAATTGTAAATTCAAAGGATGCCAACAATTATTAATAGTTATTAAGGTACCCATAGAATTTATAGACGAACTCTTCCATATCAATTTAAATATTTGCAAATTGTCGAGATTCCCTTCTGGGAGGCGTTTTTATCAAATTAATTTATGCGATGCAAAAAAACTAAAAACAACTGATTTTTGTAAATATAAATGTTAGTTGAAAATCATTCATAAAATAATGAAGAATATCATGCATATCTTCAAATATAAGTATCATAATATCATATCTAGAATTATGAATATAAACCTGTTTTATTTTAAAAACGCCTTCAGGACAATCAATCTCAGAAAGTAATTTTTAAGCAGAAACTATGTGAATTATGTGATTAATATAATGAACGTTGGATTATTAAATAAACTTACGGTTTTCAAATTGTTGTTTCTTTTTCTCTCTTGATGATAATTACCCTGAAAATTTAATGCAGATGAAAAACCCTTATATCTTTATACCAGCTTTCACTATACCCGTCTAATTCTTCAAGGAATTCAGGAGTGATATAATTTTAATAAGCCAACAATGTTGGGCTGTAAAAAAGATGGATGAAAAGAGATTGCATGTAGCAGAGATTAGAATGTTGAGATGGATGCGCGAAGTGACGAGAATGGATACAATGAGAAATGAGTATATAAGAGGAAGTTTGAAAGTGGCGCAAGTGACAGAAAAGTTGAAAGGAAACCGCAGGCTTATTACGCATGAAATAGCAATTAGCAATAATTGCGCAGAGGTTGCACAATCATCGCGCGATTATCTTTTTACGTCAAAAAATCGGCATGCTTATTTTTGCGAAATAATTGCTCTTATTTCGCGAATCCTCATTATGTATGAGCGATAGCCACACCATAATAATTTTACGACAGCACTACTAACAATAAAAATCTGCTAACCAAAATGTGCATTTATCGCAAGGTGATTGCGGTCATTTCGTATTACGCATGGTTTTTGACAGCAGAGCGAGAGCCATCGGCGAGCAAATGTGGCTGTCAAATTGCGATAACTTTTTCCCTTGTTGTTGGTCGATTGCCACTCGTTCGCTTATGGCTGAGTAGGTACAGAATTTTTTGAGTTTTTGGCGGCATTTTGTCGTGTGTTTTTGTGGCTATTTTAATTATCCGCAAATTAATTCCTAGTAATGACAAATTGGAGTCGATTTGTGTCTCAAATGTCTTTGCAACTGGACAATTTGTTGAATCATTGAAACAGACGTGATTTCAGTAAAGTGGAGGAGAAATTGGTTGGCACACTATGTATGTTTACTGCCAAATACTTAGAAACACATTAGAATGTGTTATGTCCGCAATAAGTATCTTCTATTATTTATATTCTTATTCTTATATGGCATGCACCGATGTCGACTGTTCTGCCAATGTCTAGAGTAAATTGGAAAACAAGTGTGTTCAATGATCTATTTTACGTTTCATAGCTCAGATACGAGATGATGATGTCCATTTAGTGATGTCCTAAATCATTATCGATTCGATTTCTTATAACAATCGACTGATACGAAACAATTTAAATCGATTTTACACATTTAGCATTTTAGTCATCCAATTTTCAAATAGTTTCAATAAATTTTCAAATTAATTATTATATTATGTAAATAAAATGAAACCATCCAATATTCACTGACATTTTACTGTTACACAAATACTTTACAACTGCAAAAAATTAATTTATCGGAATTTGGAGCTAAATATTAATCAATTGAATATTGTAAAAAAAAACGACGTCCACGAAGTATTGCATTATCATAAGCTGGTAACTTATTCAAACATTTAAAAAAAAATCATTGTATAGCTATAATAGCTTTTGTTAAAAGTGACTGTAAAAAACACTTGACTTAAAGGCCTCAGTAGCCAGGTTTGAATTATTAAACACATTAAATTGATCGCGCGATGATTGTACAATTATTGCTGCTTGCTGTTCCTTAAGTAATAAGCCCGCCATTTGTGCTGGTATGGTCATGTGATAAGGAGGGATGAAACGCATGTTACTAAAAGAGTTACGAATATAAATGTGGATGGATGGAGAGGGAGGGGAAGGCCAAAGAATAGGTAGATGCACTGTGTGAGGAGCGACATGAAGGAAAAGGGAGTCAGTGATAGCAGGACGGTATGGAAGAAGTGGAAGAAGAAAACGTGTTTCGCCGATCCCAAGTAAGATGGGATAAGGGCAAGAAGAATACGAAGCCATACGCCGACAAACTGTGGGCCAAAGTATCACGGAGTGGTGACCTAAGACAGTCAGATGGTATCGCGGTATATCATGATGGAGACGGCGGGACGAACAAGACAGATTTCACCAAAGCTGGAACGAGGACTCGAGGGCTCGTGAAAGGTGTGGATGGAGGTCCACGAGTGGGAAAGAACAGGCTAGGAAAAAAATCAGTGAGATAGAAAAAATCAGAGATAAGTGCAAAACTACATAAAATGGCCTTGTTATGCAAGATGACAATAGTTATAATACACTGGAAATTTTTATTATTTTTGATTATTATTCGTCTCAAATTTAAGAGTAATAATTTAATTCAGATCTTTCGCTAGTAGTGTTATTATTTCTTTGACTGTCTCGGAGCACACCTTTTTAGAAAAAATATAATAAAAGTGATTGTACAAACCAACTTACAGAAATAAAATCATTTATCATTTAACTGCGAATTGATCATAAATAAATACTAAAAAAAACAAAACAATACTTATAGTGTACTATTAAAAAAAATCTTTCGAACTTTTCGAAACTCAAAGTAATTCAAGCTAAACTGCTAAAGTAATATATAGTGAATCATCATAATCATCTATCTAGCCCTTCTCGATTCAAATTCTGGTCGGATTCCATTCTATCCGAGTGCAGCTGATCACAAGAATTTTTATGGAGCGATTGCAAAACTAACATTAAAAAAATAAAATTGTTTAACATCAAAACCTAAATTAATTTATTTACTTCTTACTTACTTCTGCATGTATTTCCAATTTTCAGATAACTTTTATGTATGGAATAAATAAAACACGGCAGATATTTTTATTCCACAATCAAAAGTCATAGGCCCTTGATATATTCAGACCCACATTCATTACATGTGAGTTATACTACGTAAACAAAACCGCCGCTGGTAAAAATTTGTTCGGTTCTATAGCAGAAGTTAGACGACCATGCTGTTAACGCGCGTGTACAGATGAACAGACTATTCCAACAGGTGTTTAAAGCGCGTTTTATTCTGATGAATGACCGTCTGAACTTGGCTTGCTTGGGCTTAGATAGCTTCAGGGACCTAAAATATTCTAATTTTGGACGAAGACTTTACTTTTCAACAAAACTACGAGTATGTACTTACAACCGTATTGTGTAAAAACTATTCATTTTTAGGGTTCCGTACCCAAGGGTGAAATGGGACCCTATTACTAAGACTCCGCGATCCGTCTGTCTGTCTGTCACCAGGCTAAATCTCATGAATCGTGATAGCCAGACAGTTGGTGTATTTCACAGATGGTGTATTTCTGTTGCCGCTATAATAACAAATAATAAAAATAAAATAAAATAAATATTTAAGTGGGGATCCCATACAACAAACGTGATTTTTGTGCCGTTTTTTGCGATAATGGTACGGACCTTCGTGCGCGAGTCCGACTAGCACTTGGCTGGTTTTTTACCGATATTAAATATCATACAATGACATAATTTATGCAAAAATACTTTTTCGATTCAATTTTTCCTTGTTCTTTCAAAAGTGTGTTATTTTAAACAAGGAAAAAATAAGATTAAATTCAGATAAAATATTTTTATTTTGGCTTTGTAACGTTAATAATTATGAGTTGTATAGCACAGACCGATTGGGAAACAACACCTTTTATGGAACGTCGTAATATTTAGTTTAAATAGTGAAAATTTGTGATCACAAAATAAACTGTAGGTACAGTGAATCAAAGTAAACCGTGTGCACAACAAGTGACTATCGTCATGTCTAATAATAATAGCGTTCATGGCATGTCTGTCAGTGACACCATCAATCTTCAGCATAGGGAGCAGATATTAAATCTACAATTATTAATAATACACTTCATTGTTTTTGTGCTGACAATTTTCTCGTTCATCTACGGAGTGACATCATGGTACGTCATAAAAAAATTCCGCAACATCAAAAACTTTGTATTCCTCAACGCAATTATAGCAAACATCTTACTTTATACATTTTCAACGATACTCCATTACAATAACCAAAATCATTATGAAAAACGAGACAGTTTTTGGTTGGAGATTATAACTTTCCATTTATTTGTGTATTTTTCAGTAGCCAAGAATCATTGGTTAGTTGTTGTAATCCACGTGTTTTACGTTGATATTGTTAAAGTTTTTAATGAACATATACGACGGAGATATCTTAAAAGTAGCCTTTTCGCTTGGGGTTTGTCTTTTATAACATCAGAATTATCTATTTTAGCATACAAATATCTGGCTACACCTGATGTCGATTTAGTCCTCATGTTCTTATGGAGTCTAACTTTACCTTTAATTTCAAACTGTGTCTTGTACGTGGTAATTGTATTTTCAATCTGTCGTAACTCAAGCATGCATACAGCTACGGACAAATGGCGCCGTGGTTTCTTAGCCACGTTGATATTTATATTAAGTGATATCTTGTTGCTGACAAATTATGTCATAAAACTGATATGGCCTATCCAAACGAGCACCGTCCAATTTCTAAATGCGATATTTTATTACTTGAATACATTAATATTGGATGTATTTTTCGTCGCTGTAAGGACTAATCGGGAGGTATGTCATGAGTTTTATCTTAAGAGATTAAATGAAATGTCGTTATCAGTAAGCTATAGAAATCACGATACCAATGTGGCCGTTCCGACTCCGTCCGCTGTAGCACCGGAGCGCGGGCTACTGGGTGGCTACGTCCGCTGATCAATAACTGGTCACTTGGATGTTAGTTTCTGCAGTATACCGTGCGATGAGCTGATATTAACGAAAATTATGCTTTTTTACTTCGTCATACCTACATGCAAGCAGCAAAATAATAAGTGTTCTGAATAATTTGCAAAACTGTTACTAAGTTACCATAATATGTAGTTAAAAGTTTACGGTGTTATCAGTTTGTTAAAATCATACTTGTGATAAACTTTGATTGCTGAATTTTGTAGCCTCATAAAGTGTTGAGTTATATTGCTTTAATGTGTCTTAGAGTAAGTGCATTTTTGTCAATTTTTATTTTAAATAAAGATATTTAACAATGAAATTAATTTGAAAGGAGGAGTTATTTGTGAGAAATGAGTATATTACAGAAAGTTTGAAAGTGGCGCAAGTGACAGAAAAGTTGAAAGGAAACGGCCGGCTTATTACGTATGAAATAGCAATTAGCAATAATTGCGCAGATATTTATCGCAAGGTGATTGCGGTCATTTCGTATTACGCATGGTTTTTGACAGCAGAGCGAGAGCCATCGGCGAGCAAATGTGGCTGTCAAATTGCGATAACTTTTTCCGTTGTTGTTGGTCGATTGCCAATCGTTCGCTTATGGCTGAGTAGGTACAGAATTTTATGAGTTTTAGGCAGCATTTTTTCGTGTGTTTTTTGTGGCTATTTTAATTATCCGCAAATTTATTCCTAGTAATGACAAATTGGTGTCGATTTGTGTCTCAAATGTCTTCGCAACTGGACAATTTGTTGAATCATTAAAACAAACGTGATCTCGATAAAGTGGAGGCGAAATTGGTTGGCACACTATGTATCAGCAACGATATCTGAATTTGGCGCCAAATATTAATCAATTGAATATTGTAAAAAAAAAAATGGCATCCACGAAGTATTGCATCGTCATAAGCTGGTTACTTATTCAAACATTTAAAAAAAAAATCATTGTAGAGGTATAATAACTTCTGTTAAAAGTGACTGTAAAAAACACTTGTCTTAAAAGCCTCAGTAGCCAGGTCATTAAATTGATCGCGCGATAATTGTATAATTATTGCTGTTGCTGTTCCTTACGTAATAAGCCTGCCGTTTGTGCTGGTACAATCATGTGATAAGGAGGGATGAAACGCATGTTACTAAAAGAGTTATGAATATAAATGTGGATGGATGGAGAGGGAGGGGAAGGCCAAAGAAAAGATAGATGCACTGTGTGAGGAGTGACATGAAAGAAAAGGGAGACAGTGATAGCAGGACGGTATGGAAGAAGAAAACGTGTTGCGCCGATCCCAAGTAAGATGGGATAAGGGCAAGAAGAATACGAAGCCATACACACATCAACAAACTGTGGGCCAGAGTAGCACAGAGCTGGTGCCCTACACAGTACCTACACAGTACCCTACAGTCAGATGGAATCGCGGTATATCATGATGGAGACGGCGGGACGAACTAGACAGATTTCACCAAAGCTGGAAGGAGGACGCATGGGCTCGTGAAAGACGTGGATGGAGGCCCACGAATGGGAAAGAAAAAGCTAGGAAAAAAAATCAGTAGAGCTATTCTGTGAATCACTCACCGGGAAAACTTAGGCGAAGTGTAGATACATGAAGTGAGCGGTCAATCCGTCTAATCAAGGTAGAAAGACAGGTCACTTCATGAGCGTACCCACGGTGGGGCAGGTGGGGCAACCTGCCCCACCCTTCATCCTAACTCGAAACTAAAAAAATACTGTTAAAGTGAATAAACTATCAGATGATTGCTAAATTTTTGCTTTTCTGCATACTGGTTCGAGAAGCCCTGTTGGTTTTTCTGCCCTAAATCCCTGATAGGCTTATTTATTATTTATTTATTTATTTAACCATTAATGTACACACACATAATAAAGAGACAAGAAGAAGGAATATAAAATAGGTAGAAAGGTACGCTTATTTCAAAAAAATTTAGTCCGTGTGTTTTAGTCCGTGTTTGAAGTATACTTTTCGAGTTCCTTACTTTTGTGCCATCCCTAAGCAAAGGCTGGGTACGCCCATGGCTCACTTCTTTTTTCTTTTTTTTTCCGAGGTGGAAAATCCTCATTGGATGTCCTCCGCCCTGGGGGAGGCGGAGGGGTCTGTCAGACTCGTACTGACCAAAAACCACCCCGGTGTTCCATCTCACACCTACGCCGGGGGTCGCGGGAACATACGATACTTCCGTAACCCCCGGCTGGTGCCGGCCCGCCTCTGCGGGCCTCGATCTCGGGTTTGGGGGGGAGTGAGGTGTTTGGCTCCCCCCGCATCGTCTAAGAGGGGCGCGCGTGGAACACTACGCGTCACCACCTCAGGTCCTGATGTGTTGGGGGCGACGGACGTCCCTGAGTCCGTCGCCCCTGGACCCATTTAGGGGGGCCGGAAGAGGGCGTTGTCCGCCCTCCGCCGACGCCCGGCTCGTCTGCTGCGGATCGGGTGAGTGGATGAAATCTCCCTCTCCCTCTCCGCAGCCTCCTTCTGCGAGACGACTGTTTCACAGAAGGATACCACCGCGTCCCAGGACTCCTCGCTGCCGACCATAGACTCGACTACGGCCGGCAGCGACAGGTCACTGCCTACTTCTGAGATGAGGGCACGGCGCGGCTCCTCCCAAGCGGCACACTCTGCCAGCGTATGCCGCGCCGTGTCCTCCCGGCAGTCGACGCAGTGGTGACACCGGGCGTCTGGCTCCCTGTTTATGCGGCACAGGTACTTCCCGAAGCAACCATGCCCCGAGAGCACCTGCGTCACCCGAAACGACAGGCTCACTTCTAGCTCAACCCAATTTACTTTCCGCGCTGCGATGTTTACAGAATATACCGGCAGTTCCACAGTCGGCTTAAGGCGGTCGGCGGTCAAAGGCTTCCTTCCCTCTTTCCACTTCTATATACTATAACAGCATGTCAAAGCTTTTGTGTTCAAATAAAGATAAACTTAATTTATACCCACCAGTAAAAGCTAGCTTAGAATACCTAACTTCAGGTTTTTATTCTCACACTGCAATGAAAAGAAAATTACAGAGTGCTGCTTATTATTCGATGCGGGTAAGTACTGCTAAGAAATGTGGATTACTAGTCTTTTAGACGATACTGTTAAAGCAGGTCCGAACTACGAGTATCTTTACTTTTGTGCCGTGCCTTAAGGCGGGAGTGTACGTGGAAGCGGTTTATAGGTATCTCAAGGAAACCTACATCTAGGATATTGTCTATCTACTGCCAAGATTCATACAAATCTGTTTAACAGTTGAGGCGTGAATGATTTGAACATATCTATAGACGTATAGATATGTCAAATCATCTTTGCGCGCGGCGCTATGTGTGGGTAAGCATGAGTAGGTAGTTGTTTGCTGGGAGGACGACTGCCGCGTCAATGCCACTCGAATGCGTAAGATATAATTACAAGAGCATACACCAACTTTCATCATGTCGACCAAGAAGCAAAAGTTCTCTGTGATCAATTCGGTAAAAACCGAGAGCGATCACCGCATGGTAACAGGCACATTGATCATTAATATTAAGTTTGAAAGGTCTCGACTGATGAAGTCCACGCTCCGTTCAGCACAGATCCAGGTCCAAAACCCCGAGAGCTTTCAGCTCGAACTCTAGAATCTTTCGAAAGAAAGAAAGAAAGTTTCGAGTTCCTAGGGAGCTCCGAAGACGAATACAGCGATGGGTTCGTGGAAGCTGTCCATACGTTCGGGTCTAAGTTTTTCAAGACCCGTCGTAAAGATAGAAACAAAAACCGCTTTAATACCGATTGTATTAAAGACGCGATTAAGGGAAATAGAGAAGAGAGAAGAATACGCTAAATAAAGGCTCCAAGCTTTTTTCAAGGGATCTGGCTATTGGGCGGAGCCAGCTCACGAAACCGAAAACCGACAATGGCAGGATCGTATCCGCCAAACCAGAGCTTCTGAGGGAGATCGAGACATTCTATGGGCAGTTGTACACATCAATCAGCAAGCCCGTTGCGAGTCTAGCAAACGACCCAAGAGCTAGATTGAACCGACATTATACCGAAGATATCCCGGACGTCAGCCTGTACGAGATTAGGATGGCTCTGAAACAGCTTAAAAACAACAAGGCGCCGGGTGTTGACGGAATCACGGCTGAACTCCTGAAGGTGGGTGGAAAACTGGTCCTTAAAGGCCTTCAGAAGCTGTTTGTTTCCATCATACTCGAGGGCAAAACGCCATGGTGCAGGGGTGTGGTGGTACTCTTCTTCAAGAAAGGCGACAATGCCCGGCTGAAAAACTAAAGGCACATCTCACTTCTTAGTCATGTCTACAAGTTGTTTTCAAGAGTCATCACGAATCGTGTCGCGCGCAGGTTTGACAATTTCCAGCCTCCCGAACAAGCCGGATGCCGAAAAGGCTTCAGCACCGTAGACCACATACGTACGCTGCGGCAGTTTATACAGAAGACCGAAGAGCCTGCCTCTCTGTTTAGTGTTTGTGGACTACGAGAAAGCCTTCGATTCGATCGAGACGTGGGCTGTAGTGCTCTCTAACGGTGCCAGATCGACTACCGGAACATTGAATTCAAATTCAAATTCTTTATTGCGAACTAAGTGTACAGAATTTTGAAGATGTTAACATAAGAGCTCATAAGAGGTGTTGAAATGTTTGTACAAAAACGTCACCATGTCAGTCCATCTTCAGGATCAGACCTCGAAACTAATCCTTCTCCAGCGCAGCGTGAGACAGGGAGTCGTCATTTCTCCGAAACTGTTCACTGCTGCGCTTGAGGATGTCTTCAAGGTTCTGGACTAGAGGGGACTTGGCATCAACGTTAATGGCGAGTATATCACTCACCTTTGATTCACGTGGTCACGATTCAGTGGTTCAGTTTTTTAAATGATGTTGTTTTTTTTTTGGTAATAATATGAACTACATCCGTTACCAAACAGCGGGCTCAAATTAAATTAACTTTTTTAATGACAAAATCAAACTTTTTAATGATATTTCGGATAGACTCTCCAAAATTAATTTACATTCGGCATTCACCCTTATCTTTTATGTATTTTCTCCGTTCTTCTCTTATTTAGAAGCCACCACAACTTTTGGAGAAAATAGAGCAAATTATTCGCAACACATTAACATCCATTCTAAATGTGGCCTTGGACGACCAAGCGTGGCTGCAAGCCACCCTACCAATTCGTTTTGGTGGCCTCGGCGTCCGCAAAATTTCTAGTGTAAGCTTACCAGCGTTCCTGTCTTCTGTCCACAGCACTGAAAAGTTAACCAGGAGAATTTTAGCTCTTTCCCTGGTGGACTCGGAAGTGCCGTGCTTGACCGATGCAGAGGACGCCTGGAAAGTGGCTTGCCCGGATACGGATCGGTCCGAGAACCCATTTTCCCAGAGACAGTGGGATGAGTCGCTCTGCAGGTTGGTACGGAATAACCTTATTGACACGTCTACCAATACTGCTGAGCGTGCCCGCCTGCTGTGGGCACGCTCAGTGCCGCGGTTGTGGGTGAGTGGGAGTCGGGCCTTTGGCTTCAGGCACTACCGTCACCTAACATAGGCACTATGCTAGGTGACACAACCTTCCGACTCGCTACATGCCTGTGATTGGGCGCTCCTTGTGGTGCTCCACATCGCTGTCAATGCGGTGAAGCAGTCGACTGCCTCGGACACCATGGTCTTTCATGTAGTAAGAGTGCAGGTCGGATTGCGCGGCACGCTAGCATTAATGATCTCATCCGTCGTGCTCTTGCCACCGCCGGGGTGCCAGTGTCTTGGAACCCAATGGCCTGGCACGCGTCGTTGGGAAGAGACCTGATGGTATGACCATAATGCCATGGAAGCTGGTTAGGTCTTTGGTGTGGGATGCAACTTGCGTCGACACCCTTGCACCATCCCATCTTCCTAGTACGGTGGGATGCGCTGGGGCGGCTGCTGCAGGTACTGAAAACCTCAAACGGCGCAAGTACAACAACTTAATTGGTAATTATGTGTTTGAGCCGTTTGGGGTTGAAACATTAGGGCCATGGGGTCCGAGTGCACACCTATTATTTCGGGATATCGCCAAGCGGTTGGTCGACTCTTCACGAGACCAGAGGGCTGGCCATTTTTTTGCCCGAAGAATCAGTATTGCCATCCAACGTGGCAATGCTGCCAGCCTTCTGGGCACTTTTACTGTTGACAGCGATTTTTTTGACGAATTTTTTGAAGCCCCGTAATTTTTAATATTCTTATTTTAGTTCTAATTTTAGTTTACAAATAATTTACATATGTAAATAATACATAATAAAATGAAAAAAATAGCGTTAATACTTTTTTAGGAAACACATTGTTAAAGATTATCCTGTGGGCGATCATTATGATAGTTTACAAGACCAGTGCATTATAAGTCTTTACTTTTAAATTACTTCCACAAAGCTATTAGAGCAGAAGAGATTTGTCCCACTACAGAAAATAAACACTCGTATAAAAAGACCTGAAAATAATTACTCCACGTTTAAAAACAATAAGCCAGAGTTTACAAAAGTCACGTTGCTATAAAAATCTTGAAGAACCTCTCTTCAATAATCTCGTTGTCTCGACAAAGGTAAAAAAGGTGAAAGCAAGAATCTCTTGCTATTTTTACTCTATAAGATAATATAAGATATTTGTTTTGTAAAACATGAGTATACAATAGATTTGCATGGTCTTAAAATAACATTTTGTAATAGGATCTACATGTTTTGCCATTTAGGGCGTACAAAAAAATTGTATTTGGTCACATTATTTATACGTTTGAATTTATATAATTAATAAAAACAATTATTTAAACTACTGCCATGCAGTCGGTTATAAACAATGTATAGAAAAACTAAAAAAATAGTACAATTTTGAGATTGAGGATATGTCATAAAGATAGTCACTGAGTACGATCATTTAATAATTCTGTTAAGCTTTAATAACATTTTTATCAGGTGTTTTTTTAGATGTTGTTTAAATAGAGTGGTGGGCATTTGTCTAATAGGCTTGGAAATTTTATTGTAAACTAGCTTTCCCACGCGGCTTCGCTCCCGTCAACTGGCTACCTACCTACCCATCTAAACCGTTTACGCAGCGCACGCAACGGAAACTCTCAAAAAGAAATATTTTTTCCCGTTTTTGCTACATTTTTCATTTATGCTCCGCTCCAATTGGTCATAGCGTGATGTTATATAGCCTATAACCTTCCTTAATACATGGGCTATCCAACACAAAAATAATTTTTCAATTCCAACCAGTAGTTCCTGAGATTAGCGCATTCAAACAAACAAACAAACAAACAAACAAACTCTTCAGCTTTATAATATTAGTATAGATATCTGATGCTTTCACGCATGAGTGTCGTAGTTGATCTTACGCCCCATAATTTAATGTTATCCCGTCGATTGCGGTTTGAAACATCTGATAGTTTTTTAAATAGTTTGGGAGTGGTTAGCCACTTCAAAAAAGAACAAGGAAGGCAGATTTGAAATATTATATTTAATAAAATACGGTTTGCAATCTGTTTTTTTTTTATGCCGAACATAGCCCTAATGCACCTTTTTTTGTGACCGAAAAATTATGTCCTAATCTACAATAACTCACCCTTTTTCTATTTTTACATTATTGAATTGGAAAAGACATTGTGTAAGGCAATGCGTAAGTTGTATGACTTCTACGCATACAATTATATTAACGTAAAGCCTAAAACCCGAGCGAGAATTTAAAGTAACAAAAGACAGCTTTCAGTCCTAAATATAAAAAAAAATATTATGAATACAGGTGTCGATATTATTAGACAGTTTACAAAAATAAATAAAGAAAAGTACATCTATTTAATTTCTCTTCTTTGTAAAGGTACTAGATATCCCATAACATCACGCCTGCACTGACCGAGCGGCTTGGCAGATAACTATCTATGTGCCCATAGAACACCCGCATATCGCCAGATATATTTTAGTCTCATGCGAAGCCGAGCATTTCGCCTCCTGGAAGCCAGAATCAACAGCAGCAACCATCAGTTAAGCATTGAGGTAATGAAGCTATAAGATTATATCCCGACTCCAGACTACTGCTTTAAGATTTCAAATCATTAAAACTCAATAACGGTTTCGCTGAGTCTAGTCAAACCCAGTACCTTAAGCTCAAGTGGCGAAGTAAAAACTTAACTAATACGACATCCCTTATTAATATATATCTAAACTAATATTATAAATAGGAAAGATTTGTATTTTTATATGTAACGAATAAACTTAGAAACTACTGGACCGATTTCAAAAATTCTTTCACCGTTGGGAAGCTACACTATCCCCGGGTGACATAGGTCCTGTATTTCCAGGGGAACGGGTACTACGCGGGTGAAACCGCGAGGCGTCCGCTAGTACTATATAAAGAAGACAAACTTTCGGGCTACTGATTACTAGTAACGACTCTCAAATATCTACGAATTTAGCTGAGACCAACGCCTTAAGTGCTTGCCGAGGTTCAATTGACTACAAAATGAAACATGAAACCATATCCACAAAAAATCAATCTGCTCAGCTTTTTGCCAACTATACTGAGCTCGTATACCCGACAAACGATCCAGTTGCGTAGAGCCAACTTCGAGAAAGAGGTCAACCGTCGATTCCGGCTCGGCTGGACAGCGTTCGGGAAGTTGCGCAGTATCTTCTCGTCCAACTTACCACAGTGTCTCAAGACGAAAGTCTATGACCAGTGTGTGTTGCCAGTTATGACATATGGCTCGGAGACGTGGTCGCTCAAAATGGGTCTCATCAGAAAGCTTACAGTCACCCAAAGGGCAATAGAGCGGGCCATGCTCGGAGTATTCTTGCGTGATCGAATCAGAAATGTAAAGATCCGCAAGAGAACCAGGGTTACCGACATTTCCCAAAGAATAAGAATAATTTATTGTTAAGAAGTTGCATTTGGATGTAATTTCTTAACAATAAATTATTCTTATTCTTAATTATTCTTATTCTTAATTGCCAAACTTAAGTAGCAGTGGGTAGAGCACATTGCTTGCAGAACGATGGCCGATGGGGCACAAAAATTCTGGAGTGGCGACCGCGAACCGGAAAACATTGCGTTGGAACACCTCACACCTGTGTTTCCCGACAGCTACAATCTAGGGGTCTTTAAGTCAAGAGTGAATAGGTTTTTTTAGGTAAGCGTGATTCACCGTTGACCACATCATCGCTTACCACAGGTGAGATAGTGGTCAAGCGCGAGCCTTAAGTGTATAAAAAAAAAACCGGTATCAACGGTTTAACTTTTCGTGTGTAGTGTAGACCCCGCTCGACCGTCGTATCGTCACAAGTCGCACGCATAACCAGAATGACATAAAAACCCAAGGTTCAGTTCACAAAATCACATTTACAAATATATTTGTTAGGCTTGGACGCGGATCCACGTTTAGACGCACAAGTTCAGAAATGTTTTAAACGTGGATCCACATCTTAAACACACGAAAGGTTAGCATACTTTCCGAGTTATGGGAAAATCTCGCTGTGTAAAGATGGTCACCCATCCACATACCGACCTCGGCAAGTGTTGCTTAACCTTAAAGATCGACCCATGTGACTGTTATTAATTAACCACGAACTCCTTACAAACAAATATACAAAGTCAGAACTACATATCTTCAAAGCAACAATTCCTACTGCCATGAATACCTACCACTTGAACGGAGGAAATAAAATTAAATAGTTCCTCCCGGGACTTTGGCATATGATTGGATGCCGGCTTATCGTGATACATAAACTAACTTAATACCGTGGCTTGTTTCATAACCGTTGAGAACTCTGGTAGGGTCTATAATATGGAGGAACTATGGCCGTTTTGAAGTGAGCTGTCATAATAAGTAAGATGTTCTTGCTGGCTTTTGGGTTGAACGGTAGTTTGGTAAACAACCCTCGTTGTGCGTTGTCTTGATGCAGGCTTTTGTATGATAACGATCGATTTGCAAAACCTACGTGGTTTATAGGGTTCCATACCCAAAGGGTAAAAACGGGACGGCAATTCGACGACATGTGACATCCACCAACCCGCACTGGGCCTGCGTGGTTGCTTACGGCCCAATCCCTCTCACACAGAGAAGGCCTGTGAGAAGGAATAGGCCAGCAGTGGGAACATTAATAGGCTGATGATGATGATGACATCAGAATAACACATAGGCTATAATTTATAAAGATAGTAGTACTAATGCAACATGGGCGGAGCCACAAGTAGAAGCTAGTAACTTACCATCGCTAGTAATTAACCATGTATAAGGTTCGTCAAACATCGTTAGCATTAGGAACCCAAAGGCGGCTAGTATCCAATTCGAAGTCTTCAGGGATAGCCATCATCCCAGTTTATGTTACATACCTACCATAATAATATATTGTTTCTAATTGCGGATACCCGCCGCAAACAATTACGTCGGCGTGTATCGGCAGCTCAATGATAAGCAAGAGAGCTATTATCCTGGATAAGGGTTGGTAAGTTATTGTAGTTAAGTTTGTACGGTTACTGAAGGATGTGAGGTCTGGAGAGGTTGTACTGACATTGATACAGTAGTAAATGATTTAGTTTCATTTAAAACCGTGTCAGTTTTTAGTAGATCAAAGTTAGTGACCTCTTGGTACTCTTAGCGCGACGATTTACATTGCGTCAATATGCGATATCGTACAAGTATTTTCGAAGAAATCAGTATAATTTCGCTTAATAAAAATTGCTTATCGGTTCGATATAAATCTACAAGTCCATGATTAGATCTGTCGTACTGTATGGATCAGAATGTTGGGCTGTGAAAAAGATAGATGAAAATAGATTGCATGTAGCAGAGATGAGAATGTTGAGATGGATGTGCGGAGTGACGAGAATGGATATAGTGAGAAATGAGTTTATGAGAGAAAGTTTAAAAGTGGCACCAGTGAAAGAAAAGTTGGAAGGAAACCTTTTGTTCTGGTGAAGGAGGAGGGATGAAACGAACATGCGTTTCATTCCTCCTTCTTCTACTGTTGTTAAAAGGGTTATGCATATCAATGTGGGTGGATGGAGTAGGAGAGGAAGGCCAAAGAAAAGATGGATGGACTGAATGAGGAGTGATATGAAAGAAAAGGGACTCAGTGATAGCGTGATAGACGGAACGGAAGAAGAAACGTGTTCCGCCGACACCAAGTAACAGTAAGGGCAGGAGATGATGGTTTGATATAAATCGAATCGCATCGAATTATCAGGAAGTTCGCTAAGTAGTAGCAAAGACGCGTATTTCTGCCGCCAAGCAGCATTTCTCTAAACCAGTTTGTAAGATACTGGGTGTTTGATGGATCAATAATCCCCTATTTCCGCCTACTAGGGTACGCAATCGATTCAGTGCTTTCCAAGTAGGCCGCCAGACGAGTGCGAGTGCGGTGCGGTTCAGACTGTCTTAATTGCTGTAGTGTATAAAATAACCACTCACCTGCGACCTATGTAGATGAATTTAACAAAATCTCAAACGCTACAATAAATGTGGCTAACTACTGCGCAAATACAATAACATTTGATGACCCGACGATATTAAAGGAAGAAAAGAAAGTTTGCAAGGCATGGTAGTTGATAAAATTGCAGGCACATGGGACATTTATTTATTTAGAATGCATGCACGGATTTTGTCGATAAAACGGTATTCCTGGGGATCACGCTAGACTCAAGGTTGCAATGGGGTCCTCATTTAATATCAATTGCAGGGCGGCTTAGTTCGGCAGCTTATGCTGTTAGAAAAATTCGTCAGTTTACTGATGTAGATACCGCGAGGCTAGTCTATTTTAGTTACTTTCATAGTATAATGTCTTACGGTATCTTACTACGGGGAAGGGCTGCAGACATTGAGTCAATTTTTATTCTGCAAAAACGAGCCATCAGAGCGATATACAATCTTCGCCGGCGCGATTCTCTTCTCGAACTGTTTAAGGACATTAACATCATGACGGTACCTTGTCAATATATTTATGAAAACATCAAGTACGTTAGAAAAAAATTACATCTTTTCAGTAAAAACGGCGACAGACATAATTATGTTACTAGAAATAGGGACCAATTAATCCAACCAGGTTTCAGGCTGGCTAAACTAGCATCATCTTTTATGGGGTACTGTATAAAATGTTACAATAAAATACCTCCCCACATTCTAGAACTGAATGAGACGAAATTTAAAACTTGTATAAAACGTACACTATGCAGGCAAGCATATTATAAGTTGGGGGATTACATCGCTGATAAAAATGCTTGGCTAAATGCTGGTAGGGCGCAAAAACAATTAGTGATGGGCAGAAAAGTTTTGAAGTATTGTTGGAGCTGCTGAAGACTGTATGAATATATTTGTATTGTATAAACTCAATTTCTTTTAGTATTATATAACTGCACAGCACATTTGTGTGAGTACTATGTTCCGACTGTAAATCTACCTATGTGACGTTGGTTGACTTCTGTGTGCCCTGGCATTTGAGTGTGTCGTGCACTCTCTCATTTCTCTCTGATGGTGGCACATGTGTTGGATCATTCGGTTCCCTCCATAATGGTTGAGCTGAGTGGTGCCGATCCATGCGTCATGTTCGTGAACGGGCGCCATCAGTTGGGATTGGTCATAACTTAGCTGCCTCGGCCTGTTATCGCATTTTTATGTTGAAATTGTTTGTTACTCTAGACGCTTTTACGTGCACGTCTTTTTGCATCGTTCTCACATATATGTATTTATTTTTTAACAAGAATGATGTAACCAAAAACTTGTAATTGAAACTGATGGAAAAGAGTGTCCGTGGAGTTTCTTGCAAATTCTTCTCCATTGAGATCTACTGACGTTTGCGAATTTGCAACTAGAGTCATATTTTTTTTTTGTTTGACGATTCAAAAGTACCTTTAAGGTTTATTTGAAATAAACTATTTTGATTTTGATTTTGAATTCCTTAGGCAATCTCTACCAGTTAACCAAGGGTGGTGAAGAGACAATATGGCAAGAGCATAGTTTACTAATTAAAAAGCTAGTAATTATAATACTAACAAACTTGTTTTACAAGAAAATACAACAGACTTCCAAATAAAAAACTACCCAGTGAAAAATAACTTCTATTTCGGTAGTTTTACCTGTTTTCGTTCCTTCGTTTTTTGACACCGACTTACTTACACACATCTGCGTACCCCTTTAGAGCGTGTCGGCGTGATGATATTTTATGAAATGGTGTAAACAATAAACAGACATGCGATTGAAGCATGTCCGAGAGATTCGCCGTAATTTTTTGAGAAGTTCTGTTCTATATCTCCGAAGTTCTTCATCTCTTAAACTTAAAATAAACCCCGGATTTTAATCCACGGCGTCAAGCACGAGAGGCTCACTACTTACCAAGTAAACTCGCCTGAAATACCTTTTCCCTAACGTTTTTGTTTATCATTGTATGATTTTATCAACAAACAATTCCTTGAATATTTCTTTTACCCAAAGATGTCCTGAAAAAGATCGCCAATTGTGATAAAACAGCCTATTGTCAGAACATACAAGCCTTTATTGTCCAACAAGGTAGGTATTCGGGTTAATACGAAGCTTTTATTTAGATAATACATTTTGCAATGTAATCCCGGAATTCACTTTTATTATCAAACGATTTCATGAATGGAGGTTTCTCAATTCGACCCTTTAAATGATTTTTATATAGATAGGCTCGCGCTTGACCACTACATATCTCACCTGATGATAAGCGATGATGATGATGTCCACAGTGGAGAACGCTTGACTTAAAGACTCCAAGGTTGTAGCTATAGGGAAACACACTTTCCGGCAGGGAATTCCACTCCTTACCTCCATACGCAAAATGAAAGTATTTCTATAACATGTGCGCATATACCGATGACGCATCGCCGTACGTCTTGTAGTCCGATGATGATCGGGCTAGGCGGAATTAGATCATGCAATTCCATCGCACACTCCCCGAAATACAAGAAGTTTCTCCATGTGATAAAAATCTGTATCCTCGTAGGTATAACAGGAAGAGATCCTACCTAAGTAATTACAGTCGCACGGGTGGATCTTCAAGGTTAAACATCCGTCTGTCGATGGGCACCCATTCGTTACATACCAACTCCTCTGTGCCTCCGAAAACACTAAAGCTGTTGGGCTTGGCTGTCATTTATAAATCTTTGGCGGTATTTACGGGTAGTCAGCAACCTGAAAATCTGACCCCAGTCTTAACGAGGGGTATCGTGTTACCCAGTTACTGGGTCTTGGTGGCCAGGCAGCGTTCAATGTAAAATTCTGGTACTTATATGAATCCGGTTAGACTGGAAGCCAAACACAAGATAATTGGAAAAATGCTAGTCCATAATAGGTACAACCACTACAAATATTTTCTCAATGTCCCTGGGCAAACTTCGTGTTTTGTCAGTCGTCGGATTTCTATCAGTTGCCCTTTGCACTTGGTGCAGACCAGGCGCTCTCAATCAACTTGGAAGAACTTACTTACAGTGAGTTCGAATGTCGATTGTTCTGGAAGATTCTCGAATTATCTAGAACCGTATGGAACGTTCCAGAAGCATCTTACGTGCTATATAAAGAGCGTTCGGGTTCGTCGTGGGGTAATTTCGATTGAGAAGCGATACAGTGCGATTGGAAAAGGAAAATAGTGCGAAGTAATAGAATTGTTTAAGAAGTGTTTTTGTAATAAAGTGTGATTAATTGAAGTCTGCTGTTTAAATAATGTATCCCTGAACCCCAGCTCGTAACAATATTATTCGGGTAGTCTATTCTGGCATTACTTTGGTTATTATAGGTACCTTACTACAGAACTTGCCCATTATGCACTACACCTAAAAAGAGAAAAAAATTACAACCGACTGCCACAACAATACCAAAAAGTGAAGAATAACATCAAGTTCGGCAGGCACCGACTTCCGAAATTGAAGTTATTACACTTAAATTTTACAATTTCTAGTGTTTTTATTTGGAAGTTGGTATTTTTTTTTTGTAAAAACGTTTCTGCGTTTACGGAACCCCATCGGGCCCACTTTTCTAGGTATATAAATCCTCATCCACCTAATCTCCCTTGTGCCCACTGCCCGATGACGTCACAAAGCAGTAAACAAAGGAAACACGACATTTTTGATTCTATTATATTTTGATCAGACTCCGTCATTCAAATCCCAGGGCATCGGCAGAGAGGGGTGATTTATTCATCCCCTCCGTATCGATTCGAATCAATTATTCGATTCGAGCAATAAATCGGGAGCTTTACTCGAGTATCGAGTCGCTTACAGATACGAAACAAAATATTTATGGGCTGTGTATGTGATATGCTGGTATAATTATTGTCTTTTATTGAATTGGATTGTTGTTTAAATATGTTTAGTTATTGGTATTTTTATTAGCCTATTTTGTACCACTGTTGGACAAAGGCCGCCATATTTTCTAAAAACACGTCATTTTTCTGCCAATGCGACCCCAGTCTTTCCGATAGAACTTGGGAATCAAGTTATTGCTTATTTTTTTGTTAGCATAATTTGTTCCACTGCCAAGGCTGCCCATTTTTAACCGACTTTCCAAAAAGGAGGAGGTTCTATGTTCGACATTACGTATGATTTTTTTTTGTCTGTTCACCGATATCTCCGTCAATTGTGGACCGATTTCGAAAGTTCTTTTTTCATTTGACAGAGTATGTTCCGAAATTGGTCCTATTTTAATATGGTGAAGATCTGATAAAAACCTTCGAAGATATACAACAGAACTCTTCAATAAATAACGGCAAATCTCTCGGGATTGCTGCAATCGGATGTCTGTTTATTGTTTATACCATTTCATAACATAACATAATATCACGCCAGTAAGCTCTTAAGGGGTACGCAGATCTCTTATTTCACCAGTTATGTTCATGTTTCATGATGTTCGTGTAATCTATTCTGGCGTTATAGGTATCTTACTAAACAACTTGCCTATTAGGCAGGTACAACTAGAAAGTGAAAAATAAAAAATACTTTTACAAAAAAATACTACCGATTGCCAAATAAAAAAACTACAAAGTGAAAAATAACTTTATTTTTGGCAGTCGGTGTCCATAACGCCATAAATTGGTATCTATGAAAGACACCGACTCCAACACATGCGAATACACTTACCACGCTTAGAAGACTGAAAAACATGAAAGTATTTCTCCGAATAGCCAAGCTACTTAAGTCAAAAGTAAATATGTTACTTCTGGGCAAGCGTGCTTTACCGTCGACCACATCATCGCTTACCATCAGGTGCGATACCTAGTAGTCAAACGCAAGCCCATCATTAATAAAAAAAAACAAGACAAAAACACACAAAAATAAACACTTCACTATAATTTCATAATCTCTCACCAAATCCTAAAAAATCCGAAATCCGTAGACCCCTCAAAAAACCCGAACGACGCACAAGGGTTCCGTAACATAAAAACTTTCCTTACTATCTCGGCGCCATAAATTGCAATCTGGAAAAGCCTATCGATTTACTTTACTATAATAACAGACTATCGTTCTAAGGTCTCGGACAGATTGATTGGCGTGTCATAAGGCGGGCGCGTTTATCATACTGCTAGTTTCTTTTTTCCCCGCGGCTTCGCTCTCGTACACTCACCGGAGAAATATAATGATAACCTATCTGTGCCCACAGGAACCGAATCGGGATAAAAAGTTGTCCATGTCAATATCAGTGATGCCCGTATCCTCTCAGTATTTCTAGAGTTTTCAGTCTCATAACAAATAATTTTACCTACTTACCAGACTGCAAGGAAAGGGTTATGTTTTTCGTGAGTATCTTGTACTAGCTGACCACAGGGGCTTCGCTCCCGTCAATTAGCTACCTACCTACCCTATCCTACCTACTCTACCCTACCCTACCTACTCTACTCTACCCTACCTACCTACTGTGAAGTTTTATCCAAATCCGTTTAGTAGTTTTTGCGTGAAAGAGTAACAAACATACATCAATCCATCCTCAAAAACTTTCGAATTTATAATATTAGTAGGATGTAGATATATAATATTCTTTATTACCTCAATTATTCTAAACCGCTAGACGGATTCATATAATTAAGCCATCGTTAGATACGTCTTGATCGCCCAAGTGTTCTTAGATAAGTGACGTTAAAAAAAAAAACAAACATGGCAGATTTTGGGCGCCATGTTGTGGGTGATCAATATTTGTTTAGAATATTTAATGACACTTTTAGGTAAGACAAGTTGGCACACTGCACGGACCAACCGCTGCAAACGTAGCAGACTGAACCTCGATCAACCGTATGATTATTACTTCGCCATGGTCTCCTGTTTCGTTAGAGTTCGAGGCTATGTCAGCCCACGCCGACGAAAATCGCACCCGCTACCTCTTGTCACCGTGGTTTCACACTTACCGAGGCCAAAGATGGACCAGCAAATTGTCCTTTAGTTGGGTAATGTTACAAAATCGGCTGGTTGTGGTACATAAAATGATTTTTATGTTTAGTATGGTGTGTCGAATGGAAGGGACGATGGTGAATTAAGGGGGCTGGTCAATTGGTTTGACGAGACAATAGTAGATTTGGAATTGCATTCATGTGTTTCAAATGTTGTTGGTGGAACCAACATTTGAAGTGTATTGGATTACCTGCGGAGTTTTCAACATAAAACGAATATAAAGTAGAATCCGTCATATCATACAGACTATTTCTAAAGTAATAACGTGCTATATTCTCGTGTAATAAGTAATAACGTGCTATTCCTCTTGTTCATCCCGTATCCACCATAAGTTGGGTGATGGTATTCTCCGTTAAGCCTGTAATGGGCCTCCTGTATTGAAACCTTACCTGCTATTTTAATCAGAGGCCCTAGTGTTCACGCCTTAACGCCTTCAATGAAAGTAATGGCAATCACACGATGCGATCCATGATGAGCTCTTATTACTCAATCAGGCGTAACTTTTTCTCTTCAAACAAAAAAGATGTTACGCGGACGTTGGTGCTAAGGCAAGTGAAGTATGACTAAACACTTTCTTTGAAGAAAAATTGCCAAACTTAAGTGGCAGTGGACAGGGCACATTGTTTGTAGAACGGACGGCCGATAGGGCAGAAAAATTCTGGAGTGGCAAACGCGAACCGGAAGACGTTGCGTTGGAAGGCCTCCTGTTAAGTGGACCGATGACCTGGTGAAGGTTGTGGGGATGCGCTGGATGCGAGACGCGCGGGACTTGTCTATGTGGTGACGCTTGGGGGAGGCCTATGCCCAGCAATGGACGTCTTTCGACTGATATGATGATAGTGATGATAAGTAGTGAACTTTAACTCGCAGTTTAAATACCCAATACGAAGAAAAATAATACTGTAAACTTTTTAGCATTGACTTGTTCTAATCGTTAATGTAAAATTGTGATATTTGCTTCCACGAGTTTCTGTCAAAAACAAGATAGCTTTCTGTTATCAGTCTGCCACTAACACAAAACAAAAAAAATAAGTCATGTTACAAAATAAGTATAAACAAAATTATTGCACCTTTGTGTAAATTATTTCCGCACAACTGCTCTTGAATCGGTGACGCGAAACATCGTGAGGACACCGGCATGTCCTAGAACGAAAAATACGAATGTATGTGACATCCACCAACCCGCACTGGGCCCGCGTGGTGGATTACGGCCCATTCCCTTTCACTGAGAAACTTGTGTCCAACAATGGGAACATTAAAAGACTAATGATGATGATTATTTTAACTACCTCGTTGGTCTCACTAGTCCACAGTCGCTATTCTGCAGGGCATGAGATCCTGAATTCGATGCCGGGTATGGCAAAGTGATATTGAGTTAAGTGGGTGATCCACGGGAGTGGAGCTAGCTTATTATATACTTTATTGAACAGCATAAAAACATACAGGACAAAAGATCACAATAACAAGTGTACAATGGTCGATATTATCGCACTAGGCAATCTCTTACAGACAACATTTGAGAACGATAAGAGAAGAATTACGGACTGTCAGTGTACAAATTATCATAAATAATGTACTACTTAGACAATAACAAATACAAAACTAATAACATAAAATACAAATATACAGGACACTACAACATATATACAACAACAACATACATACACACACAACACACATTAACACACACACATACAACAACACACACACACACACACACATACAACAACACACACACACACACACACATCCAACATAGATATTACGTGGGACTTAAACATAACTGGTAAAATCAGTGTGTACTAAGGGCGCAATTCTATCTAACCCTTCGAAAAAACGGTCGTGATATTAATTAAACAGAGCATGAATATTAAAGCGCGATGTTTTACAACAAAATACAAAGTAAATATTATAAATGATAATCACCGTGCTGATTGTAAACTCGGTGTTATTAAGTATTTAATCGTATCTGATGTGCACATGGGTCTAAAACATAAACTTACAGCGATTTGTGTCACATTTTTTGAAAGAGGGGGCTTTTAAGGCAGAAGCAGACAGGTCCGCCATTTTATTTCTAGCAACAGAACAGCATTTTCACAGAAATTGAACATATTGTACAATTTCTGTTAAAACGCATTGTCGAATGACCACGTCGCGTATGTTTATTTATAGTTTAGAAAAATTATACGTATTCCTTTGAACGATGTTTTGAATAGTTGACCAATGTAACTCGCTTCAGAAAAGCTAACTACTTGTTTATCGTAAATGTATGGTTGACTTTTTCTCTGTCAACTCTGACCTAGACTAGAGTCAAGAGAGAACATCCTAAATAAAAAATTAAAAAATTGTATTTATATAGTAAAATAGTGGTCCCTATGGAGTAGGGACCACTATTTTACTTCATCCGGTCAGACTGGAATCTGACGCTCACATAGTTGGAAAAAGGCAAGGCAGATTGATTGATGTATCGCAAGGTAAGACAAGGCGCACTACAAGAGTAGATTGCCGTAATTACTGCAACTCATGTTTTTTTTGTGGGGGGCTACTAAACAATTACCTTGTTTAGGAGCCACAGGAACATTGAACATATTCTATCCGCAAAAGCGATAGTTAAATGTTGTGAAAAATTATTTGAGATTGACGACGTGACATTTTGGTAGAGGACAGTTATTGCCGTAAAAAGTTATTAGTGAGGTATATCCCAACTCCATTCGCTCATAACTTGTACCATACACAACTATGTAGTATGCGGCGGCGCGCAGTCAAAGTAGTTACAAGCACTTAAATACTCTGTTGACATCCTATTAGCTTGTTTTTAACGTTAAATATTGTAAATGAAAATACACTGTTTGACACCAGATTTAAACATGATAAACTGAACTACTTTTTCAATGAAAAACAGCGAATGAGCGTAACTTTTTTCGTGTAAAAATGTTTATTGTTTTTTACATTTTTTTGTGATGTTTTTAAACAATCTTGTTTTTCGATATCCTTTTGTGTTTTTTGCTGTTGTTAATGTTGTAGCATTATCCTTATGTAACATAAGAATACCAGCTTGTTATTGCCCCACTACAATTGGGCAAATGCCTCTTCTTATACAGAGAAGGCACGAGCTCCAATCTGCAATTTGGCACCACGCTTGCTCAATGCAGATTGGCGATGTCAAGCTTCATCATCATCACCAGCCTTTTAACGTTCCCACAGCTGGGACTAAGACGTCCTCTGTGTGAGAGAGGAAACAGGCCATAATCCACCACGCGGGCCCAGTGCGAGTTGGTGAATATCACATGTCTTCGATGTTTTGATTCTAGGTCATGCCGGTTTCCTAACCATGTTTTTCTTCACCGTTTTTAGAGCAGTGGCGATGAAATAATTTAACAAGTAATGCTTATAACATCTTATTTCAAGCTTATAACTTACTTATATTATACTAGCTTTTACCCACGGCTTCGCTCGCAATGAAGACTTTAAAAAAAAGTATCCTATGTTACTTCTAATACTTCCAAGAATATATGTACAAAATTTCATGATGATCGGTTCAGTAGTTTTTGCGTGAAAGCGTAACAAACAAACTTATATTACATTTATAATATTAGTAAGTACAGAATTGCGAAAGTTTGGATGAATGGATGGAATGTTTGTTACTCAATTACGCCAAACGGCTGAAGGGATCTGGATGAAATTTTTATCTGGATTACGTGGGTGAAGCCGCTGGCAGATGCTAGTTAACTATAAGTGAAGGTTTCCTCAAGATGGAACATAAACATGCAGTGTTTAAACAATGAATAATCTGAATTATCTTACTCCTATATTCTAAGGCCTTTTGAAGAAAGTTTCTTCCACTGCATCCAAATCACTCACCTTCACAACTTTTAAGAACTCGAGTTGAGGACAGTAAGTACTGTTAACTTGATTATGAGACGCTGAGTCGAGGTTGAGCCGCGTGGAAGAAAGGATTAAACATGGGCGTTAGGGACTTAAATACTTAGTCCAATTCAGCTGTTTTGGTATAAATAGAATTATGTAGTAAAGCTCGACGCGACATTGGGACACCAATCAATATGCCTAGCCTTTTTCCTAACTATATTGGGGTCGGCTTCCAGTCCTACCGGATTCAGCTGAGCACTAGTGTTTTACGTGGAGCGACTGCCTGTCTGACCTCCACAACCCAGTTGTTACTGGGTTGTGGAGGTCAGACAGGCAGTCGCTAACACGGTATACACGGTACCCCTTACCACGGTATACACGGGTAACACGGTACCCCTTGGCAAGACTGGTGTCAGATCTCAAGCTTCTGACCACCCGTAACGACTGTCAAAGATCTTCAAATGACAGCCGGGACCAACGGCTTAACGTGCTTTCCGAGGCACGGAGGAAACTCGGAAGTTGAAAATGGTCACCCATCCACGGACCGACCTCGTCAAGCGTTGCTTAATCTTGGCGATCGACCCGTGTGGCAGTTATTATTTAGCCACGAGCTCCTCGACATTGGGCAATACTACAAAACTTTTTCATAGACATTGTTTTACGAATAAATCCTTAGAGCAGTATCGTCGCATTGGTGTCGCACTGTCGCATTATCGTGTTACGTGCGTCTGTGAGAGCCTAAAGTATTGAAAGACCACCTTTAAAAAACACTTCTAAATAGTGTAAAAAACAAACATCTTATCTGCTACAAAATACTGAACGTTGAAGAAAAAACTGAAATTCTTATAAAAGAAAATTCCGATCATAAAGTAAGGATGCTTAGATGCTGCAAATGCTTCCCGGGATATCGTGCTAAAGCTACCGAGTAGCAAACTCATCATTTTTCTAGCCTTCCCCAACAATATCTTACGGAGTTTCCTTGTATTAAGATCCTGTAAATTTTCTCGAGATCGAACATAAGTGTTTCAGGGAAAAATTAAATTCTTCCTCTTCGACTGAGACAAAAATTCACTGAAAAATAATTGTAGTACATTCTCGATGTTTTGCCTATTAAGATAAAAATTATGCCTCGTTCGTGTAGTAGTTGCAAACGCTATTGCTCGGCATAAGTTCCTGGGTTCGGTTCCCGGGACAGACACCAGATACTTCTTGAGTTGAGGAAGATGGCAATAGGCTTGACTCTGTTAAATGAGACTTAAAACATAATTGGCGAATTTTTTTTTCATACGTTAATTCACACTAGGAATTTATTCCTGTATTGTGGGTGCGTTTACAAACATTTAAATTCACATAAACAAGACACTCAGATCCGTAACAATTATCTGTAGGCCATACAAATATAAGAAATATTTCTATGGCCTACAGATAATTGTTACGGATCTGGGTGCCGTGCGGGAATTGAACCCGCGACACCCAGCGCAGCAGCCGATCGCACAACCACTACGCCAACCATGTCGTCAATATTGGTGCAACCCTGCCTAACACAGGCGTGATGGTAAACATGCAGGTTGTGTCTGACACCGACGCGAAAAAAAATGCCATGGATTCAGTACATGATTCTGGAGTGTTGGAAATATACTTCGACTTTTTACTATTACAAAATGATTAATTCACTTTTTTCACAAAAAACAGCAATGAAAATAAAACTTAAAAGCGCTACCCGTTAGCTGATTTCCTAAAGTTCAAGATCAAAGTCAACGCCGCCGGCTGGTACATACAATCGCCGCGCTGCCCTCACTTTCTATCTCTGTCGGTGAGCCGACAATGGAGTATAATTAAAAATCTAATTACATAAGATAGGAATAATGATTTTGAAATGATTACAGTAAAAAAAAATGCAGATTTCTTTCATGTACTGATTCCATGGTACTTTTTTCGCGTCGGTGTCGGACACATTCTATTGGTAACTAGGCCTTGGCTCTATAGGTACACAGGGTGTGTTTTAGTGACGTAGATAGTCCGATTCTGGGCTAGGCATACTCATTTTTCAAAAATCCAATGATGCAGTTTTAGTTTTCATCAAAATCGGTACCGGTCCCTTGAGTGTTTTTCAATATTCCTCATAGTTTCGGATTTGGACATACCCACTTCAAAAACTCAGCCTGTATAAGTACATCATATTTATAATTACTCTATCATAATTCTAGGGTAGTTCATAAGTCACAACTTCAACAAACATCTCTAAATAGTTAAAATTATGATCTCCAGTAGCAGTCAAAGCTTAAAGACACGTGCATAATTCCGTCCCCAACTTCATCCAAGCAATTCCTATTGAACTGTTAAATAATTCATTAACTGATCACTTCCTAAGACCAAGTTCCGTCAATCGACCGAGCTTATTCAAAACTGTTAGTCAGAGCCACAGAGTTCAGGGCGTAGAGACGGTACTGTTAAAATTTATCATAAAAACCAAACGTGAGTTTCTTCATGCACTTAGGTACAGAAATTGACGACCCGTGGCAATCCTACTAAGATTATAAATGCGAAAATATGGTTGTGCATGTTTCAAATGCCCAAGGATCCACTATGTTCTTTTATCCACTGGAGGTTGATTCGATTGAATTTCGATATACTCTCCAGGGCGAGGTGGCACTCAAAGATTAGTTTTTTGTAAGTTAAAAGCTATTAAGATAATGCCTGAAAAAAAATGTCTTTTGTTTTGTCTTCTCGTAAACAAAAAATCACGACGATATAGCGCGTCGAAATTTCGCGTGAAGTCAATCCTTGGTACAGTTTTTATCTAGAAGTGAGGTCACAACTCTTGAACTTTGATGTGTCTTGTCTATGACCATTTTTAGGTTTCCGTACCCAAAGGGTAAAAACGGGATCCTATTACTAAGACTCCGCGGTCCGTCTGTCTGTCTGTAACCAGGCTGTATCTCATGAACCGTTTACAGATGATATATTTCTGTTGCCGCTATAACAAAAAATACTAAAAACAGCGTAAAATTAATAATCTCCCATACAACAAACGTGAATTTTTTGCCGATTTTGGCGATAATGGTACGGAACCCTTCGTGCCCGAGTCCGACTCGCAATTGGCCGGTTTTTTTATTGATTTGATAAAACCAAAACTTCCCTATTTTGACTATGACTTCAATAGCCGAACTCACCGAGTACCTACATTGCCTTCCAGAAATATTTTCAGCAAAGGCACCTCTAGTCGCGTTTAGTACTCTGCGAACAGACCTAACTTTTTGGCTTCAAGTGTAAATTATATGGCTCGTTGTTATAAAGTTCCGGGTGTCTATTTTATTGATTTACAGTGTAGTTATTTTTTTTTTTTGGTTCTTGTTCTGTGTTTTATTCGGAGTCTATGTTTTCTGATAGTCACATGGTGTGGGGTTGTTAAAACAAAGATGGATGGATAACAAAATCTTAACATCATTTTTTTTTTGTCCTTTCCTATCAAAATAGTATTCTATAGGTGCATCTGCCGGGACACAGGCGTGATGATATTATATTGAGTAAATGTTTTACTTCTAGACTACATCGTCGATCATATGACCGCTTACCATCATAATGAGATATGGGTCAGGTGGTGCGACCACATTGCGCCAATTATGCTGAAGTCTTACGTTAATATTAATGATAATTTTTATCCGTGGTGCTAGACAACTGTGTGCTAGGCAGCTAATCCCAGTTGTAAGCGACCCTTTGTGCCTATTGGCCTTGTTTGTTCTGTCTTCTGCTTGATGTGGAGAGGAGGGGATTTTTTTTTTCAACCCCTCCATTATTCTTTTCTGATTAATTTCGTAGCGGGATCCAAGACAGTTAAATTCACTCTCCGGTATTTCGTCGAGCTTCAATGCCTCGGCGCTGGTGGTCGTCACTATCGATTCTGGCTTTTATTAGTTGCAGTGGTTTGGGAACAGTGCTGTGGATTGAAGTCTTTATCTTAAATCAACTGGACACAAACCTATACTCCGGGCTGCTACTGACAAAATACAGTTGGACATACCAGTAATACTTTACTCGACTCGGGCATTGAACCCGGTACCTCATTTAAAACAGTTGAAAATTTCCAGATGAAAAACCCAGTAAAACTTTGCACGACACGGGACTTGAACCTTGAACAACATTGGCAGCAGTAAAACTTGTGATCAATACACCAAATAGGCAGTTTAATAATACATTCTTTTTTCAAATATTGATCTCCGTATATTGGCTGGCAACAGATTCGATAAATGATATTTCTTAGCTTACCTTGTAAAATATTGTTGAGGAAGGAAACGAAAAGATATTCCCATAAAGTAAACGGATCATTATAGGAAAAAGGGCTTTTCTGGCCCGTTTACTTTTTTTGAGCCTCTATCATTTTGTCAAAATGCAAAAGCTCACAAAATAGAAAATATACAGAAGGACCACTCCCGCCATCCTCGAAAATTAACAGCTAAACTTGCCCGACTCACTAAGGTTGTTACTATTATATTCTGAACTAGCTGACCCGGCGAACTTCGTTCCACCTAACAAATTTCTAAAATAAAAGATTTTTTCTAAAATAAACGTAGCCTAAGTTACTCCTTATTACATCAGCTACCTGCCAATAAAAGTCCCGTCAAAATCGGTCCAGCCATTTCAGAGATTAGCCGGAACAAACAAACAAACAAACAGACAGACAGACAAAAATTGTAAAAAATGTTATTTTGGTGTATGTACCGTATATAATATATTCATATGCATGTAGTAAAAAACGGTTATTTCAGTATCACAAACAGACACTCCAATTTTATTTATATATATAGATTAAAAAGAAGCAGGTAGTATAAATTTACAAATATAAATACATCGATTCGTCTCAACATACATCATATCACGCCTACATGCCTTAGAGACAGATCACGACGCCACATACGACGAAGATTGGAGGGTAACAAGACATAACAATAGTGTCATAATGATCCCACTAAAAACATAAACATGTGAGAAGCACCAAGCTCGACAAAAATATAAATGTGAAAAAAAAGTTAATAAAATCAAAAAACCCGACTGCTTGGGAAGCATACTCAAAAGATGTATTTAAACAAGAAAAAAAAACATGCTGTGCAGTCGGAAGATTTTTTTATATGGATACAACGAATTTAAAGAATGAATTTAAAGTATTGGTCTGTAACAATTAATAAAGGTAAACCAGCTAATGCAACCTCGTTACAGTACTTTATTAATGACGTGACAATCGGCCGCGCAAAGCAATCGTGACAGCCGCGACAGAACTCGGTCCAATATTGCCCAAGAATCCCTGTAAAATCGCAATATCAATGTGTGTGTGCAAAATGACGCTTTTTTTCATAGTTTCTCTGTCTGCTGTTTACGTACTTTGTGGTACTATGGAAGATTTACTCATGTTATAGGTCAAACTTCATGGATTATTAGTTTAAATACTGTTTAGCAGATTCTTAATTCAAATTTTTCATAGAACTTTTGAATTTAGAATTTTTTTTTATATGTATGGTTCATGAAACAAACATTTTTCCATATTTAAAATATACATATAGACAACAACAATACAGGTAAATATATAAATAGATAACAACAATACAGGTAATGGTAATTGAAAGAGAAGACAATGTATCGCAGAGTGAAGTGAAAATAAATGATAAGAGTGTGGAACAAGTGAACGAGTTTGTATATTTGGGCAGTATGTTCACAAGGGATGGAGAGATTGAAGAGGATGTAAAAAGGAGAGTGAATACAGGAAATATAGAGAATGGTGCTATAGATGAGGTTGTAATCAGCTAGTCGATGTCTAAAGTGGCTCGACTGAACGCTCACAACAGCGTGCTACACTTATGTATGGGAGTGAAGGACAGATGTTTATGCCTTGTATACATCTGTCCCTTTTTCACAGTCGAACCACTATAGCTTTTACATGTCATAGTACGGGGGCTGAAAACCTCATTAAGATTCTCATAAGCCCAGCTGGTTGAGAGACGCAAGGTGGCGACATCCAGCAGTGGATGTCCTTCGACTGAAACGATTGATTCTCTCACAGTTTATACTGTGTATCTTTACCACTTCAGATAGATATTCTGAAAGATTTAAATAACCACTTTTAAAATATTGCTCATTTAAAATCAGCTTCTAAAAGCTGTGTTTTTAAACGAAAGTCACATGTCCCAAGAGTATGAATTGAATATATTTAGCGTTAAAAAAAAGGTGCTCCATCAGACGTATATTATTGTAAAAAATGAAAACTCTGAAAAAATACTACTTCAAATTGTCTTTTTAAAACTATGAGAGTATGAAATATTTCAAAAACATGAGTTATGTATTACACACGGGTGAGCGAAAGAACTACTCAGCTTTTCGGCATGTTAATATTGCCTCTATTTTTTGGTAAAAATATCTGTGCGTTTTGCTTTTAGTTAATCTTTTCCGAGCTAATATTATGGGCTCTTTGCTTTGGAAAATTATTAAAGTTCTAAAGTACATGGCATTTGTATTGCTCAGAAAAGAAAGTTGTATTAGAATGTGTTAGAAATTAGAACGGAATAACTTGGTTTGTTACGTTAATGTTCTGTCTACTGTAACGCTCTTCTTTCATATTATAATCAATCATCTACCTATCCTCCTCACAGAGTTCATCCATCTTTTCTTTGGCTTTCTTCTCCATCCATCCACTTTCAAGTTCATACTCGTAACTCTCTCAGTCACATACATTTTATCTCTCCGCACTGCATGCTTACGAAGGAGAAAACCGACCAATCGAAAAACCAATTAAAAGCTTTTTAGCAAAAAATCAAACTGACTTCTCGTTCTGACGTTGTCTTTTGTACCCATTGTTTGCCGCTATTTGCCACCTAATTCGGAAAAGAAACTAATTTTTTGCTTGGTAGTGTTTTTTTTTGGAAGTCGGTTTGATTTTTTGCTAAAAAGTTTTTATTTTCCTCTTTTTAGTTTTATCCAATTAACATGAAAATCATCTATAGCCAAAGTACATCTCATGACGATTCTAATAAGCCCAAAAACAACAGGTGTAGGATACATTGTTTTATTTCAGAGTTCCAGTGGCCATTGTGGTCTCCTTCATCAGTTCAATTTCACCAAATGATGCTTTCTGAGTGCAAATAGAAGATAGTCGCTATATGTTTGCCTATAAAAATTGAGGAGTTTCCCCGATTTCTCTAGGATCTCATAATCAGATCCTGTTTTCCTTATCGTGGTACCACCCTTAGGAATGTGTCCTTTCCAACAAAAATTAAAAAAGAATCATCAAAATCGGTTCATAAACGACGAAATTATCCGCGAACACACATAAATATATATATATACGGTCGAATTGAGAAACCTCCGCCTTTTTGAGAAGGCGGTTAAAAATCTGTCAACACACCAAGAATAATTATAATATAATCTGCCACAAACAGTCATACCTACCCACATTACAGTTCCGACCAGCAAAACCACCGTCACAAAATAGCCGTTACAAATTACAATAAATAAAACAGACTGTACCTTTATTTGTCCTGAAGCACAGTCCTGCGCCTAGGGTCATCGCTGGAACATTATTTTATATAAGTTATTGACAAGTTTATTGAATTCCGACCCAGCGTGTGACCTTTGAGGCCGAAATTGTGACCAGCATCAGTTCTCGTCGTAAACTGTAGAAGTTAATGGTACTTGTCAATCAAACATGGCTTTTGTGACGCTGAATATTATTTTTGTTTGATATCTGGAAAGTGGGAAAGGTCGATGAATTTCATTTGAAATGTGATTGGAAACTATTTATAGAAGTTTTTTTTAGTTTTTTTTTTGTTCCTGATTAGCTGTATGAATCATTCATAACCAGTATTATAGTGTACCAAATTTTGACATTGTTTCGACGTACGTCAGGAAAAGCCTAGAGGGGAACTGGGCAGAAATTCAGACTCCAAGCTGTTCAGATTTTCATAATGAAAACAAAACAGTATCGGGTCCTGAACCTCGCAATATCACAACTTCGTTAGCACTTTTTCACTACTCTCCAATTCATCTAGTTACTTTATTTTGTTTGGTTGTGGAAACAAAAATAGATAGAACGTTTCAGAAAGCCTGTAACAACACGATTTCTACAAAAAAAAACTTCTATAAATAGTTTCCAATCACATTTCAAATCAAATCCAAATAGGTTCATTTGAACATTTGTGGCAAAATACTTTATTTTTTTGATCTGCCATATTGTAGTGTCTTTTAGATTGAAAGAAAGAAAGAATAAGTTTTTATTTGCCACAAAAACGACAAAACGAAAGCCAACAAAAGGCGATTGTTTGAAAACGAAAGGCTAGGCCTTTTAATTGTCACGCAGTGGTTGTATAACGGTGTTGTTGTTGAGGCATGCATAGCATAGGCAAAATACAAAGAACGTTACGGGTTAAATTTTTGCCCCACCGTGGGACAGTTTAACTTAGATTAGAGATAAAAAAAATACGCCTTCGTATAATCTAAGAAAATCCTTCATTTCCAAATGGCATAATACGTTTTTATCATACCAATACAAGAAGCTATTCGAAGTAAAGTGTAAATGTCGTAATAAACTTCACTAAATAGGCTCTAAGGACGGGCTAGCTTTAGGCCTTGGTCATAGTGAACGCACGGTGACTAGCGCGGGAGCGAGATTATGTGGTCACAGTGCATCGTGAGTTGATTGTAGCAGGAAGAAGATCATCATCAGCTAAAGCATAGGCGTTTACAATTGCACGCCATTTGTTTCGGTTTTCACCAACTCTCAACCAGCTGCTACCAGCCGTCCTGCGAAGATTCTCGCTCCACCTAGCCTGAGGGCAGTATCTATACATATATATACATAAAAATAAAATTGGAGTGTCTGTTTGTATATTGAAATACCATTTTTACTACATGTATATGAATATATATACAGTACATACACCAAAATAACATTTTTTACAATTTTTGTCTGTCTGTCTGTCTGTTTGTTCCGGCTAATCATTGAAATGGCTGGACCGATTTTGACGGGACTTTTATTGGCAGGTAGCTGATGTAATAAGGAGTAACTTAGGCTACGTTTACTTTAAAAAAAAATCTTTTATTTTAGAAATTTGTTCGGCGGAACGAAGTTCGCCGGGTCAGCTAGTATGAAATATTTGAATTCATAATTTGAGGTTATTTCAATATAACGCCACCAACTCAAGTATTCAATTTGTCATATTGGTTTATTAACACGCTTTTATTATTTTCTACTTTTTAGTTTGGTTTTCTAATGAAGCGTGTTTTTTAATTGTTTTTAAACTATTAGTTTTTAAGTAACCATTTGTAGTAAGGAAGTCCCGACAAAAGTATGGGTACAATAGGATATGAACTTTGTCAAGCATGACCAAGAGGTTGTTGTTATAAAATGGATAACTATTTCGAATTCTTAGTTCAAATATGGACGTGTTTCCTTAGGTTAAAACAATACACGATCGCTCGCTCACGCTCGTCACGTCGCGCTATGCCGCCGCTGTAGTTTCAGGGAGTGTGACGACATGCTCTTTTAGTCTACATTTTACTTATTCTACTTTTACCATAGATTTAGAATTTTTTTGCTACGCAAAAAGATACACGAAGGGTGCGAGCGAGAAAACCTAATCAAGTACTAAACGCCCAAGAGAAAAAGAGAGAGTGAATGAAGTACCAATATGTCATTTTTTTCGCGAGAAGGGGTCCATAGCGTCCCTTCTGTTTTATACAGCGGTGAATTTCTTGCATTTAAATAATAATCTTTAGATTTAAATTGATAATATTAATTATGCAACTATGTTGGCTTATTCTGTGAGTGAATGTGACGTTACAAGACGAAATAACCCCAATAAATACATGTTTCATAGGTAAATACAATTTTGTCCTTGGATTGTTTCGAACCATATTTTGACAAATTTCTGCTAGTAATCGGCTCAGAAAAATATTCTTACAATAGTATATTGATTTTCATTGTTTTATAAAAGTATATTTCGTATATTTAAACAGAATTTGCTAAAATATAATGTAAAAGAGAAAATTGTTTGTTTACGCTAGGGCTTGACAAAGCGGTGACGTCAGGAGTATCGATAAAAACTTAATCTTTTTATAGTGACATCATGGCATAAATACAAACTTATTTAGTCAAGTTTTGTTTAAATAGATTTAAGTTAGGATTGAGAAAATGTGTTCATCTAAACTGCACTTTAAGTTGCATGTTTATAATATTAGCCTTTGTTTTTCAAAATGTTTCGGAGAGTTTTGATGTTTTATTACTTTGAGTAGGTTTATGAATGTCATATTGTTTGCATTTATTAGTTTTACAGTGTCTTGAATACATGAGTGCTCTGCTCACCAGCAAATTGTTCTGTTGTGTAAATAATAATTTGTAATGTTTATGTACCTACAGATGCCCAAATAATTTTGTATTAAGAGAAAAATGGATTCGAATTTTAAACAGAAATGGATGGTCTCTACAATATGTAGTAAACATTTCGTATTGAAATACCTACTGCATACTAAGAAAACATCGACGAATCCCAATGAAAGAATCTATACCTAATTTATTTGTGCCTGTAAGAATGACACTTCCTATCGTATGGTTAGTTAGTGGCTAACCTAGATAGTATTCTGTATAAGCAAGCATGTATTTTGCCCAGTTTTTATAACAGTTCAATATAAACAACAACGGCTACAACCCTTTAATCTTGTTTCTTATTGTGTTCACCAAGTATCGATATCGATACTGAACATGGACTTTTTAACAACACTTTTTTAACTAACACATGGACAATTTCCCTCACACATAGATTTTATTTTTTTGGTTTCGCTTTTCATCTGACTCTGTTTATCTTGTACATACTATATCTATGACTTTTACATCATAGTCTACTTTTGACAGATTCTAGATATGACAGATTCTATTTATGACAGATTCTATATTTGACAGATTCTACATTTGAAAGATTCTACTTTTGACAGATTCTACATTTGAGTATGAGATCTCTTTCTGTGACTGCTAATCTAGTTCAGTTTTGGTGTTTTTCTGATATTTCTTAAAGTTTGGTACGTGTTGGCACCTTTCTGTATGTCTTTTTCATAATATGACTGCAGAAAGGCATTTTGTTGTTGAAAATAACAAAAGAAGTTTTAAATCAATCTTGTACGAAGGATACCATTTTAACAAAATCAAACGACGGAATAAAGATCAAAGTACATGTTGGCGCTGTGCTAGCAGTCCAGCGCCCTGGCCAAAGCAGCTGCAGAACACCATGTGGTTTTGTTCAGTTATGCCGGCTGTACACTCTCGCGCGAGAGCGTTAGGATGATGTACATTGCTCTCAGTACTGAGTTCAATTATGAAGTATTTTGTTTAAAAACTCAATGTACAGCGTTTCCTCGGGCACTCGCGTGAGAGCGTACATCCAGCACAGTCATCAGTCAGTCATTACAGTCTGCCCCTCCGCTCACCCCGGGGTGGAGGACATTCATGAGGATGCCCACAGCAAAAAAAAATAGCACCCGGTTTAGTCACTTCAATATAGACGCAAACAACGGTTTCATACGCGTGATAGGTCGCATCTGCCTCAGCCCCCGCTCAAGCTTATCACCCTGGCTGCGGCTGCCTTTAGGCTCACAATGTTATTACCCGCAGTAATTTGAAAGGGTTTGCCTAATGTAAGGTAGAGTAGGTATTTATTTTTAAAAGTAGCTTTTGGTTCCTAAATGGTTTCTGTAGACGTTTCAATGTTATCTTAGGGTTTTTGATTAATTAAGCGTGTAGAAAAAAGAAGCAGATAGCAGGCAATATAATTGGTAAAGTTATAAGTACTCTTCCACCTTCACCGACTCGGTGCTGTTCTGATGGCCGTCACTGTTGATCCTAGCTTTCAGTAGTTGGGATTTTTTGGAAAATATTATTAAATGTACCTAATAACTACCAGTTTAGCAGTGCAAAAAAGTTTAGCTTTTATTTAGACGTAGCAATAACTTTATAATCAGCACAAGAATCAATTATTCCACTCCTTCTATCAAAGTACTTTTTTTTCGACAGAAGATTTTCTTCACATCATTTGAACGAAAATCACAAACAACCACAGAAAACCAAAAATCTTCACATTCCTACATCAAATTGACAAAAAAAAAACAAATCAAAAGCATCTCTCAACATTCCCTCACAGTTATCAAGACAAACAGAAAGTGTTTCGACTTGAAAATAAATTGTTTGTCGCGATTAAAACGTCACGGCGGGCCGCGGTTCGACAGCGCGTGATAATCAACGCGGAGACTTGACAAACGAGTGAGTTGAGCGGTACTATTGGCTTCCGAAGTCGACGAGATTTAATGGTGATGAGATTTTTTTCAATTTAATTTATTCAGTAACAATTCACATTGCGTTCGAATATAATCCAACATGAAATATTAACATAATCAGCATTATTAGATGTAGGTACAAATATATAAAACTATATGTAATTCTATTTCAATTAGAAAATATTATTTTAATTTATTTTATATAAAAAAATGTAAAATAAATAATTAATAACAATTTAAAAATCAAAAAGTAAATGTCATATGAACAAAAAAATAAAAAAATAAAATCCATATGTCAATAAATTAATTAATAGCAATTTAAAAGAAAATAATAATAAAAAGATAACCCTGAAAAACAGGAATAATCGATCAAGTTTTGTAAATTTAAATTTAAGCAAGCTGTATTTATTACAAAATTAATTTTAATATAAAAATATACAAAACTAATTAGCAAAACTCTGTTTTGTTGCTAGTAAAACATACACGGTAACATCGTAGTTCCAATAATTACGTAACCAGCAAACCTTTAGTACCTAACTGTAAATTAAAAATTCTCTTAAGGTTTTATTCTGACTACTAATATAACGACACAAAAGTATGAAGTGAAATTGGTGTTTGCGCTTAATGTCGATTGAATTTGTGGCGAGCGTGTGGGTAAGGAGAGAAACGTGAGTTGCTAGGCTGGTTTCGACTCCTATCCCCTTTCCTGTCCCGCACAGTGTCATCGCAGCAGGTGTGAGCAAGACAGCCACACCCCATACGCGTATTTCCGAGACTGACAGACGTCAAAATCAGCAGTTATATATCGAGCTGCGATTTCTCTTCATCCTTTTTCTTCATTTCAAGTCGTCGCCAGCAGTCTTCCATCCGACATCCGAACCAAGGTACTGTGCAAACCTTAACTCTATTGCAGGCAAATCACTATTTATTCGGATGCAAAATCAAGAGAATGATTAAGATGACGAGGTTTCATTCTGGAAACACAGAATCCCGTCAGTTATGCAGAGGCGTAGTATAAAAACAAAGGTCATTGGGCGTATTTGAATGGACAATATACCCAAAACAAACGAAATAAAGCAGAATTTATTGATGAGATGAGGTCATCGAGGTCGTAGATCACTGACACGACCCCGCTTCCGCACAACACCGCCTTAAACGGAGAGGTCTGCTCGCCGACAGCACTAAAACACATTGCACGCCGTGACCACCCCAGGGATCAAACCAGCACATAGGCGCCAGACGATCCCGTATATGGACCCTCTGTGTCAGGGTCACGGGTCAGGTCAGGCTCTGGTTTACTATGCCATTAATCACATTAATGTGAGTCACGGGCAACTCGAAAAAATATATCGTATACAGGGTGAGTTTAGCAAGTGGGGCAAAATCCGAAACTATGTGGAAAAGCGATAAACATTAAAGGAGTCTCTAACGGATGTTTTTTTTTATTTTTATTTATAGGTTCGCGCTTGACCACTTTCTCACCTGATGGTAAGCGATGATGAAATTTGATGAAAACTAAAATTGCATCACTGGATTTTTGAAAACGCAGTATTCTTCGCGGTAACCCGTTGATTTTGAAAAAAATACAACTGTATTATTACACGATCCAATAGTGTCGCTATTAAGGATCAAATTCTCGGTAGTAATAACTTACATACAAACATAAAGAAAATACCTTATTTTTAACAAAATATGCAGACGAGAAATAAAGTCCTCTGAAACCGTTTGATTTTTAATTTTTCATTTTTTGTACATTTTTTTCCATCGGTTTTGAATCAAATAAATATATGCAATGTAAGGTTACATTATTTCATTTAGCTAAAAACTATTTTGGTTGATAGTCCAGGGTACGGATTTAAACATGTTAATGGGCAACCCCAGTGTATATCCAAAACTGGACAAGAGGACTTCAAGTTGCTACAGAGAAATGGTTCCTGAGAAAAATTTATGGTCAACAATTTTTAAATACCTATACGTGTAACACAGCAATTGTATACTGTTTCTTAGCCGGAATAGGGAACCAACTCGCAAGATCCATTAGTCAGACGTAGTACTAAACAAGCTTGTCAATACAAAAAATCTATTTTTCAGTTCTCCACGCATTTCTTCTCTTTTTCACAAGCTCACTTTTCAATATCGAGAAACAACAGTAAAAGAATCCCATAATGCGTTCCGAAGCGTCCTCTCCGCGGGAGCGTTCAGCATTCGATTGTTTTGTGATCTGCATGATACTGACACAAACACACAGTACGTTGCCTTTGAGTTCCACACGATTTAATGGAATCACCTGGAGTTTCACGTACGTTGGAACGAAGGAACAACGTCGAGGCAGCGAATTGATTTTGCGATGTCAATGTGTTTTTATTTCTAAGTAAAACTTTGTCTTTCGTAGTGGTACGAATTATATGAGAATGATTCATGGTGTGCTATAAGTACTAGGTTTTACCCGTGGCTTTGCTACCATGACGTATTTCAAAGGAATCGTGATTTTTACATGACTGCCGTAAAAAGGATTGTTATGTTTTCAGGGTTCATTATTTGTGAGTTTATTTATTCCACCATAACTTTTAAAATGCTTCTTATCTTATCTTGTGGAGGGGCCGAGAAATAACTCAGATACTTCGATCCATTGGGATCTATTATGGTTCCCTAGATAACTTAATCCTTCCCAATCTCATTGAAAACTCTTTTCATGAGTTTTACAATGAGACTAGGAGATATGAGCCTATAGTCTTCTGGTTTTGGATGCCAACACCTAGGAGACTCATTCGCTTATCAGCCAGTGCATCGCATGTGCACAGAAGGTGCTCTATGCGTTCCGTATGTTCCCCACAAATCCTTCACATGGGTGTCGCGGTTAGACCCATCTTCATGAGCATCTCGTTGGTTCCAAAGTGCCCAGTAAAGGCCCCCAGCAGATAGCGGATTTGCCCCCTGATCATATTCTAAATGCATTCCCGGGATTAGAACGTAGACCCTAGGAATTTCTCGGAGTGTTGTAGACCGGTAATAGACAGCCAATGTGTTCGTTGTATGTGATCTGCAAACTCCCTAAATGTGGCTTTTACGAAACACGTCGAAATGCCTACACATGGTTCTGGGCCCACAATTTTCTCTTGAGCACAGGTTATGTTTTAAAATGCTTATTCGATATCAATGTGTGTATGTCGCTTCTAACGATGCGTGGAGGCAGGCGTGTTTTTGATTTTTTTCAATTATCGGATCTGAACTTTTAGTGATATTCTCTTACAAAAAAATATCTTTCTAATTATGATAAGTGTGTCAAGATGTCCATGATATAAATGAGAAACATAAACCTATATATAAAATTAAAAATATGCTACTCATGGAGGTTTTAAATGAGGAGGCCTTTATGGTGATCCCTTTAAAGTAACCTGCAAACAAAAATTCTTACGCTTTTTGCAAATCGCAACGCTGTTTTACATTTTTTGTTGATCAAATTCAACATGTGGCGTGAGGTGGCAATTATTATAAAATAACGACTGAATTTCAAACAATTAAAAAAAAAAAAAACAATATATAGCGCTACAAATAATATTTCGTGCAAATCGACATATTTCCACAAAATCTTTTGTTTTTAGCAAATATATTTCGAGAGCTGAGTATTGATGATTTTAGGCAAACACTTAAATAATATGGCTTTTATAAGGCTTACTTTCAGAAACATTTGACATAGCAACATCCACTGTAATATCTCCACGATGCAGACAAATAGTTCGCTTGAGTCTTTGATGCTTTGCACTCAACATGCACGATTTAGCGTAAAGACCTGAACAGATACAGAGATGAGGTGCGTCAGCAGTTTGATAAGCAAGTTGTGATTCAACAGAAACAGAATTCTATTGTGAAAAACCTGCTTAGTTATTAGATCTTTTATGAAATATTGCAAAAGAAATATTAAGAAAGAAAGAAAAGAAAGAAAGAAATCATTTATTTGCTGATAATGTAGGTATACATATAAGTTGGAATATAATAAATTGTCCCAATACATTTTGCCTTACGGCATGCAAAATATTACATTTGAATTTAATAATATAGTTACAAACATCACAATTATTATTAACACCAGTCAGAATTTAATAGATAGGTACAGATGAATTAAAAAAAAAATGAATTTATGAAATGTGAATCTCACGTATAACATGCAATGAAGAACATAAAATAAATGACATATTATGTTTTGTCAAAAAGCTTAATGTCAAAATGTTAATGTCAAAATATTCTAAAACAACAACAATCACAATTACAGAATAAAGATAATGCCGTAATATGAAGGTAATGTCAATAACTGTAAAGTCAAATTATGTTTGATGTCGAAATAGTTACTCCAACGTAAACAAAACATAAAAAAATAATTATAGTCATAAAAATGGCATAAAAAAGATAAGAGAAAATAAAAAGTTATAAACATTCAAAATTGTAATGACAAAGTATTTTTATTTCAAAAAACAACCTTTTACTATAGAGTTTTGTCATTTAAAAAGTCTTTAATTGTGTAAGATACTTAACACTATCATAACATTATCCAAAAAGAACCAAGGATACCGACATAGCCTGAAGAATTACCAAAAATAAGTGCTAAAGGTCCAGTTAAGTAGATTCAACTTCGAGAAAGAGGTCAACTGTCGAATCCGACTCGGCTGGGCAGCGTTCGGGAAGTTGCGCGGTATCTTCTCGTCCAAAAAATAATGGAAGGTTGTGTGCGAGGGATGTGTTGCGAGGGATATGTGCGAGGGATATGTGCGAGGGATGTGTGCGAGGAGTGTGTTGCGAGGTATGTGTGCTAGGGACGGACTCGAGTAGTGTTGCCGTTCTAGCGACTTTGATGCTAGTTTTAGCGGATTTCGTGAGTGGTTAGCGACAAAAAAAATATTTAACGACTTCTAGCGACATTTGAACCATAGGGCACACCAAGGCTAAAAGCAGCTGGTGGAGATATTGGAGAGGCTTTAACTTCCAGTACCACTGATATTTTATTTATCTGAATATCCGGACCTTTCTAACTCTAAGAAATGTGTGAACAAGTTAAAGAATTATTTAATATATGTAATGCTAATCCATAACTTCCAATCGGGTAAGAATTTACAAAAAGTCAACAATTGCGTGGGATTTGAACTTGCGGCACAGTGATTTGCGCTTCAATCTGTGTGCTCTATACCACGGGGCCATCTTGACTTATGCTAAGTTGATGAAATTGTGAATTTCAATCATTTGTTGGCGAAATCTTGAAAATAGAAGGTTGTAAGTCAAACTAAAAGTCAAACTAATACGTTGTGAGAATTCTTATCGACTTTTGCAAATGATGTACAAAACTTACCCATGGCATTTTTGACACTTTAATTGATTATAAATTCAAAGATAACAGTGTTTATCTGCCACCGTTTCACAGCGTCGCTACGTATCCTCGCACAGCTCAGCGGCTTAGCATATATCTGGTGGAAACACTGACACCGTTTCACAGCGTCGCTACGCATCCTCGCACTGCTCAGCGGCTTAGCATATATCTGGTGGAAACACTGACACCGTTTCACAGCGTCGCTACGCATCCTCGCAGTGCTCAGCGGCTTAGCATATTTATCAGGTGGAAACACTGACACCGTTTCACAGCGTCGCTACGCATCCTAGCACTGCTCAGCGGCTTAGCACATATCTGGTGGAAACATTGACACCGTTTCACAGCGTCGCTACGCATCCTCGCACTGCTCAGCGGCTTAGCATATATCTGGTGGAAACACTGACACCGTTTCACAGCGTCGCTACGCATCCTCGCACTGCTCAGCGGCTTAGCATAATTATATCTGGTGGAAACATTGACACCGTTTCACAGCGTCGCTACGCATCTTCGCACTGCTCAGCGGCTTAGCATATATCTGGTGGAAACACTGACACCGTTTCACAGCGTCGCTACGCATCCTCGCACTGCTCAGCGGCTTAGCATAATTATATCTGGTGGAAACATTGACACCGTTTCACAGCGTCGCTACGCATCTTCGCACTGCTCAGCGGCTTAGCATATATCTGGTGGAAAAACTGACACCGTTTCACAGCGTCGCTACGCATCCTCGCACTGCTCAGCGGCTTAGCATATATCTGGTGGAAACACTGACACCGTTTCACAGAGTCGCTACGCATCCTCGCACTGCTCAGCGGCTTAGCATATATCTGGTGGAAACACTTACACCGTTCCTCAGCCTCGCTACGCATCCTCGCACTGCTCAGCGGCTTAGCATATTATCTGGTGGAAACACTTACACCGTTCCTCAGCCTCGCTACGCATCCTCGCACCACCCAGCTTACACAACTTTGGTGGAAACAACTACAAGCTGCAAGCTTTATTTTCAGATACACAAAATCTTGACATTACCTTCTCTTTACATATTAGAAAATGCCATATTCTCGAAAGAAATAGTAATCATCTGTTTACTTACATGGCATATCGATTTCCGCATAATAAACGCGACAATACCTAAATTTAATATTGATAAAAAAAAAAAATATGTTTCATATCGTTACCATTATTTTTCCATTTTTGAGTTTTTAGTTAATAATTGTTATTTGTGGCAGAAAAATAATCATGATTTAGACTTTCAATAATCTTAATAATAAAAAAATAATAAATTAATATTGTTATAGCCCGACATTTTTAATAATTTTACTTTGGTAAGATTTTTATTTTTACCCGACTGTCGAAGGAGGGTAATGTGTTTATGAATGTCTGTTCCTATGTGGCGTTCTAGAGACCAAATATGTTAGCAGATTTTGATAATTATTACATCAACCGAGTCATCTTAACCCTGCGAGTGTCACAAGCTACATTAAAATTGGAAAATAGAAAAATGGCGGATTTTGGGCGCCATATTGTGCGTTCCCAAATTATTTTTTTCTTCCAAACCCATCGTGTGATGTGTCAAAACAAAGGGTTTTAAGAGGTGATTTCAAAAATATAAATCACTTATATTTTTAAACGTACTTACTTCAAAAAAAATGATACCTAAAAAGTTACAAAAAAAAACTAATTCAAAAAATCAAAATATCCGACTTCTTAAGAAGCGCACTAAAAAGACACAAACAAGAAGAAAATCATGGTGTGCAGTCGGAGGATACATCTGGTTTTGGTCAGCCAGTTCGCGAATATGTTTCCTCCGACTGCACAGTATGAGATTCTTCTTGTTTACCTACGTCTTTTTAGTTCGCTTTTTAAACAGTCGAGTTTTCTGATTTTTTGAATTATACTCTCACCTTCAAGAACCACAATTTTGACTTATATTATTGATATCTGCACAACATTTTTTTTATTATTATTACTAAATGTGCCATTTTATTAATTATTTTGATTTGTATTCTTAATAAATATTTGCATGTCATTTTTCAAGGCAAAAAAGACGTTCTAATATTTTGTATCCTAACATCTTTCAATTTGTTGTGTCTGTATGGTACTCGTGTTTGGGAATATAAAAAAGATTTAATTTGATTTGCTTGCTACCACTACACCAACAAGGAAGTGATAATGATAATTCACAAATCCTAGAATTTTAATCTGAAGTAAGTTTCTATCGATTTTAGGGTCTTCTAAAAGTTCTGAGCAGTCTTCGCTATAAAATTCGTCAAACAAAAAACTGAAATTGAAGTAAAGAAAATAAAATTTGATTCTTTTTCGATTGAAAACCAGCGAAATCAAAGAGATTACGTCAGTCGTCTCACAATACAGCCGGATGAATGGTCCCCAAATATTGTGATATTTGTGCCATCAAATACTCTTATATTAAACCTGGACTTGATCCATGACACAGTGTAGTTAGAACAGTAAGAAAACCATTTTTTTATGTTCAGATAAAAATGACATGTACAAATGTAAGAAAAGAAAGCAAATTTCTTAAATTTAACTAATCTGTATACTCGTATATAAAGGCAATGTCCCAACTGGCATATTAACGCCCAGCTAAAACTACAAATGATAGAAGTTTGAAATTTTGAGAGGATATTGATTTTATACTGTAGGTGTCATTTAAAAAAGGGCAAAGGAAGCTGTCACCTCCTTCTGCGAAGCAGTCACGCGAAGGAGGAGGCGGAACGCGTGAGGGAGACGCAACGGACGTCGGGTCTCGCAAGCCGATTTCCGGCCAACGTATGCGCGGGCTTATGGACGGCGAGTAAAGGGTAGCTCGCCGACCGATAAGGACCAGGCCCGAGTCGATGGCGCGTAGTGTTCCACGTGTGCCTCAAAGAGAAGTCAGCAAAAACTGACGGGGTCCGCTAGGGCGGATGCCTGTCTGGGTCGCGAATTTTGAAAGAGAGTTACCGCGGCCCTGGCACAAGCAACTGAAGGAACACGGATGAGTTTTAATCAGTAAAAGTCTGACACACCCTTCTGCTTCACCCAGAGCAGGAGAAGTCATTGAATGATTTCACCCCAAAAAAAAAGTGTCATTTAAGAAAGGATTTGTCGAAATTCATCACCTAAAGGTGTGAAATTGGGGATGAAAGTTTGTATGGTCATTTTTATTTACTCTAATACCGTCTGGGAGTTCAGTTTGATGTTTCACAACTGACAAGGAGACCAGAAACCTGAAGTAAAGAAAAACAGAAGCTAGAATCATGAACTACCAGGAGACTTGATGCATAAAGAAAAGAAATATACCTGGAGATGAAATCATGTGTGTTAAAGACTCGAACTACCAGGAAATCAGAATCATGAAGAAGTAGATCGAAAATCAAAAAATCAATATTAACCCGAGCGGAGCCGGGATGGGCAGCTAGCAACGTAAATAAAAACGAAAAACACTTACAGAAAAATAAAACAACTGTTTTAACAGAAGTCGTTTTCGTATTCTTTATAACAAACCCATTCATTTAATACCCATATCATAAGGGTGCATACAAAAAAATTGGTCCGCCATCTTTGGGCGTCCACCATATTAGATTTAAAACGAAATCCACGCTCGTTTTTAACTGCAGCTCACGGGTGATAAACGCTAGAACTATCAGGATTAAGTAACGCTGAGCTAAAACGAGGGATTGCCTATCAAGTTTGGGACCTATCTATTTTCGGGTGTTATACACAAGCCTTACTCGTTTTATCGATCGTTCTATTAGTGGAAACCGTATCAAAATCCCTGCATCCCCCGCATCTTTCAATAAAAATCCATAAACTCGTACGGACTTAACCCACTCCTTGCCATTCATTGTGTTCCTGACAACTGACAACCAGTCAGAAAATAATAAAGGTGAAAAAAGTAATTTCTCTTGACAATCCGATGTCTGTCGGGGCGTTTATTAAATACAGTATAAGTTTGTCAGGTCTTCGCAAATATAGAAGCGAGGGAAGATTATTAATTCCTTCCTTATAGCATGAGATCCCACTGCAAAAATCTAAAGGTTAAACTTAATTTTCATGAATGATATCTTGATAGTAGAATAGATAGTGGACAAAGGCGAGCCTATCGTAAAAAAATATTGTTGTAGGGTTGTCTGAAAATATCTAGCCGCAATAAATTGAATTGTGAATTGTTTGATAGTTAACCCTCAATATACAGGTTTATCAAGCGAATCCAATGTCATTTGAAAGAAAACGGTGTAGGAAAACGAAAAAATAAAGTTGCCAGCTTTCAGTTAGTTGCAACCTGTGGGCATAGCTGGTAAAATGGCTACCCACAGGTTGCAACTAACTGAAAGCTGGCAACTTTATTTTTTCCTGATAATCCATGAATGGCGACTAACTGAGAGCTAAATTATGTTCCATACGCACCCACGACGGTGAGAAATTCATGGTGTAGGGCATGGTTTAAAAAAAACTGTTTGCGGCTAGATGCGGCCAGACAACTCTGCATTAATCTATTCAACTACATTGAGATTTTTAATTTCGTAGACTAAACTGACATCTGCCAATGACCTTATTTTTTTTAATGTTGCAAGCGCGCAGAATAGTTTTGTAGGTAAGGCTTAATCATAAGTGATTCATCGATAAAATCATACTTATTGGTGTAAATAAGTGTATAATGAATATAAACGTAATATGTTTTATTTATAGTATATACACTTGTATACATAAGAAATCTGACAAAATGAGTAGAAATAAAATAAGGGCCACTAGTTTCATAACATTTTTTTTTTTGCACTTTCGGTCTTCTTTGATTATCGATCAACTTTCGATCACTCAGGATACGACACTATTTTTATATAACGATGAATTGGCAACGCCCAATTGTCAATTTAGTCTACGTAAGTAAAATCAGAGATTATCAAAAATTATTCCTAAAAACCAAGTTCGACCTAAAACAAAATACCTGCAGATTTTTTACAGTGGGATCTCATACTATTTACATAGTACAGTTTATGACAATGGCGTATACGAAGGACGCTTCCCAAACCCTTGCCTAGGGCACTAAATATAACTAATTATTTTGTTGTATATTTATTGCAGTAAAGTTTTAAGTATAATTGAAGGGTTTTGGGTCTTGTGGTAAATAAACATAAATCTGTGTAGTTTGGTATTGTTGATCTTAGTGGTTGCTAAGAAAGACAGTAGTACAGAATTCGATCCCCAGACTAAGCAAACATTTCTCTTATAAAATAAAACTTATAGACTACTAAAACCTAATGAGATAGATACGAGTAGCATAACAAAATTGAACATAAATATTTATTTCTCTTGCACAAAGTCGTCTTATAAACTATGCATAACAATAAAAAAACTTTTTACAAAAAATACTACCGACTCCCAAATAAAAAAACTACAAAGTGAAAAATAACTATATTTGGAAGTCGGTGTCTTTCATAGGTACCAATTTATTGTGTTATGGACACCGACTTCCAAAAATAGTTATTTTTCACTTTGTGGTTTTTTTATTTGGAAGCCGGTAGTATTTTTTTGTAAAAAGTTATTTTTATTTTTTACTTACACTTTTTAGTTGTACCTGCCTAATAGGCAAGTTGTTTAGTACTTAACGCCAGAATAGAATAGGTACCTTAATATCATGAAACATGAACATAACCGGTGAAATGAGAGATCTGCGTACCCCTTAAAAGCGTACTGGCGTGATATTGTATTATGAAATGGTATAAACAATAAACAGACATGCGATTGCAGCAATCCCGAGAGATTTGCCATTATTTATTGAAGAGTTCTGTTGTAAATCTTCGAAGTTCTTCATCAGATCTTCACCAAATTAAAATGGGACCAATTTCAAAACATACTCTTTCAAACAAAAAAAACATACATAATGTCGAACATAGAACCTCCTCCTTTTTGGGAAGTCGATAAAAAATAGCCTTTATTAACAATCTTACACTTACACTTTATCTTATTTCTACTTATTACTACAGGAATGTTTAAATTATATTATAGTTTTATTTATTTGACACCGGTTCCTCGATTATCTTGCTTTTGGGCAGAGGCCTCCCAATTGCTCTTCAAATGCAACGATCTCTAGCTTTCCTAGTCCAAGTCGTGCCTGCCACCTTTTTGATGTCATCTTCCCATCTACGATACTATATGCCTTTCCATCTTGTTTTATTTTTAGAATACCATACTGTCACTTCTTGGCCCATTTCTCTATCTTACTTCTTAATGACCTGCCCATTTCCACTGCAATTGTTTTCTTTGATATTCCACATCTATTATTTTAGTGTTTCCTTATTATGGTTAATCTTACTTTGTCTTTTAATTTTATGTTGAGTATACTTTTTTCCATTCTATGGCAGGTTTCTAGCGCTTTTATATTTCTGTTTGTGCAGTCCCACGTTTGACACCCATTCCGACGTTCAAGACGTTCAATTATACTCTGTAAGGTCTCTGGATCTTCGCATATGATATCATCGGCAAATCTAAGATGGTTTAGTAGTGCTCCATTAAAATTTATTCCGTAATTACTCCACTCTAGCTGTCGAAATACATGTTCTTGGGATGCAGAAAATAGTTTTTGCGATAAGGGCTCTCCCTGTCTAACTCCACGTCTAAGAGGAAAAATTCGCCTGCCTTTTCTGTGCATATTTTTTCTTTGATATTTTCGTATATGCTTTTAAGTATACCTACGTATGTATTTACTATGGACTCCTTGTAAGATGAGCGCCTCCCATATTTTTTCATGTTTTTAATAGTCGAAAGCTTTGTTGTGATCCATAAATCCATAAAAGTAATAGTTTATGCCATATTCGTTACATTTCTGAATTAATTGTTTCATGATATGAATATAAATTAAAAGGGTTTAGAAGTGGCTTTTCAACAATGGGCCACCCATTGTTGAAAAGCCACTTCTAAACCCTGCTTGTACTTTTGGCTGGTTCTCGTCTAAAGTCTTTGTTAATCGTTCTAGAATTATCTTAGGAAATACTTTATAAACGTTCTAAATTAGCGAGATGGTTCTTTAATTAGAGATAACATGTGTTTTCACCTTCTTATGAAATAAAATTATACTCGATGATGCGACTCCATTGATGCGGTATAAATTCAGTCATTTATAAAATATGTTATTGCTTGTTAAAAAAGTATGTTATTGTATTCAGAATAATCAGTGATGTTCCTATTACTGACGAACTGCCATCTTCACCTGGTGCTTTCTCTATTTTTTGTGATTTCTTGGCTTTGTAGTTCAGATCGTCAAAATCTCAAGGACAACAAGTTTGACGTTACTTTCTGTATAATTTGAATAAAGAAACGAAGAAATTCTAAATCTTTTCGGGCGGAATCCGTGTTACAGAAATCTTTAAACAACTGGGTACAAGTGGGGTAGTGTGGCCACTACCCTGTTTTTGGCTTAGGTTCTAAAATTAATTTTTAATCAATGTTAATAAATCTTTTTCCCTGGGGTCTGATTGTTGTGTATGTGATTTAAAAACACTTGTAAACGCACCCACGATGCAGGATACAAAAATCAATAGCATTTTCCCAGCTATGTCGGCTTTCAGTCTAAGAGTCTTGCACTTCTCCTTTGATGTTTTCTCAAACGCTAACACGACACTTTTCTTGATAGAATGTCAATTGTTCGGCATAAATAGCATCTCATGACACTCAGCTGTGGCTTTTACAAACATAAACAAACAAACAATTTTACTTTTTTATATCATTAGTTTAGATCAGATAACGCCGAACTTTCTTGTTTAAATAATATTTAACAAAATATCGACCTGTATCCACAATGGACATATATGGCGCATGTAAATACAAAATCTGTACTGTGTAAAAGCTTCGAGCCTGGTCAGAATGTTTACCGAGAACCACTGGTTATTTAGGTACCACACTAAGCGGTAATACACGGTTAATTTGTAACTCTGTTTCGGATATTCCATAAAATATTACTATTTTAATGCATTAATGTAATTTAATGTCCGTTTTAGTTAAGTAAGTTATAATAAATATATATTTTTTTTACTTTATTGGAGCACGAAGTCATTATGAAGATAGAGAGATGCTAGTTGAGTTGTAATAATTATACAACTTTCTAACAAAAAAAAAACAAACCGACTTCAAAAATAAACCCACTACAAAGTGAAAAATAACTTTCTTTTCCGAAGTCGATGTCTTTGGTACCTGTTGTTTGCCGTGATTCGATATCAACTTCGTAAAAGAAAGTTATTTTTCACTTTGTAGTTTGATTTTTTGGAAGCCAGTTTTTTTTTGTTAAATAGTTTTTTTATTTATATCTTTTCAATTTTGAAAGGTCCCCTAAATTGCCCTAAAAATCATATGTAGCCAAATTAAATCTCATGACGATTCCAATAAGCCCAAACACGACTAGGAAACATTGTTTTATTTCAGAGTTTCAGTGCCTACCTGCCGGCTTCATTATCAGATCAGTTCGATGGTACCATTTTAATCAGTACTATTTATTTATCAGTATTGCTTCATCATAGTCGTTTAACTATTCGAGATATCGTAGACCTGTGACATACTTAGCATTAAGGAGTTCCATTGGCCATCTGTGGTCTTCTTCACCAGTTCCACTTCACCAAATATTACTTTGTGAGTGCAAATGATCGCTATATGTATGCATATAATATTTGAGAAATTCCCTCGATTTCTCCAAAATCCTATCAACAGATTCTGACCTGGTGACTATGGGACCAAATGGGAAGACCCTTTCAAACAAACGAAGAATTTTCAAATCGGTCCAGGCTTCTTTGAGTAATCGGTGTACATACATACAAAAACAAAATACTGATCGAATTGATAATAAATTACTTTGACTAGCGGCTTCGCCCGCGTGGCAAATGTTTTCTAATCCCAAAGGAACATTATACCGGGATGAAAAGCAGCCTATGTGCTGTTCCAGACTACAATCTATCTTTTTACCAAATTTCATCCAGATTCCTTCAGCCTTTCTAGCGTGATTGGGTAATAAACATACATCCACACACACATCCATCCATCCAAAATTTTGCATTTATAATATTAATAGCTTCTGCCAGCGGCTTCGCTCTCGTGAAAGACGAAATTATCCCGAAGAAACATATTCTCGAGATAAAAAGTATCCTATGTGCTATTCCTCACTATAATCTATCTCTGTGCCAAATTTCATCCAGATCCATTAAGGCGTTCTTGCATGATTGAGTAACAAACATCCAACCAAACTTTCGCAGTTATATTATTAGTAAGATAAGATAATATTGTTTTTTTGTCTGTAATGCCTAAAATTAGATTTATTTTTTATTTTTTAAATACATCTCAAAAGTAACGCATGATACACAAGTACTTGAAAGGAGTAAAAACCAAAAAAGAATTGCTTAAATTTAGCGTTTGTTGAAAGCTGTAAAATTCGCGAAGAAAAACAATGTTTTAAACTTCATTATCTGAGCTTTGTTCTTAACTTCTTATGGCAAGCTTACGGCAGTTAAAACTCAAAAATATCCATCTTGAGTATAATTTTGAAGATAGGCTTTTATAAGAAAAGAAGTGAAATCTTGGTTTACGACAAAATTCTTTCGGCATTGGTTCTTCGGTACAAAAATCGGGGTTAAGTAATATTTTTATTTTTTTAATAATCAATATATATAATAAATCTGTAGAAAAATCGTTTTTGTACATCGAAAATATTTCCAAAAAATAAATAGTTTTAAAGGAGAACCAACAGAACCCATTTCCAGATTTTTTGGTATTTTTGTCTATTTGTCTGTTTATTTGTGCACGCATCACGTAAAATGTACGAATCCAATGTAGATAACTTTTATACGTAAAAATGTACGTAACTTGAAATATTACTAAGTTTTTGTTTCATCGCAATCGGTTCACTCTATCAAAAGTTAAATGAATTTAAAGTGTTAAAGAAGATTTTTTTTTTCTTTTTTTTTATCAATAGGCTCGCGCTTGACCCAGACCACTATCTCACCTGATGTTAAGCGATGATGTGGTCGACGGTGAAGCACATACGCAATTCAGATACTCGGACTGTTGAACACCATATTCGATAGATGGCTTTGTGCATTTCGTGTCATTTTCCAAATGGCGGTGTTGTTAAGATTTTCCGCGGCATAATGACCATTGATTAAAAATTCGTAAGGTTTAAGGGTTAAGGTAGTTACAACTCGCCCGCCGCGACCCCATGCGGGACCTAAAAAAAATCTTTTTTATGATGAAAGAGTATGTTCCCAAATTGGTCCCATTTTCATTTGGTGAGATCTGATGTAGAACTTCGGAGATATACAGTAGAACTCTTTCATAAATGAAGGCAAATCTATCGGGATTGCTGCAATTGCATGTCTGTTTATTGTTTATACCATTTCATAACATAAAATCATGCCAGTACGCTCTAAAGGGGTACGCAGATGTGTACAGTTCACCTTGGTACTCGTACAAGTTCATTTCACCGTTTATGTTCAAGTTTCATGATATTCGGGTTATCTATTCTGGCATTATAGGTACCTCACTAAAGAACTTGCCTATTAGGTACAATTACAAAGTGAAAAATATAAAAAAAAAAAACAAAAATAATACTTACTTCCAAATAAAAACACTACAAAGTGAAAATAGCTTTCTTTTAGGAATTCGGTGTCCGTAGCGAAAAAAAAATGGTACACCTACTTCCAAAAAGAAAGTTATTTTTCACTTTGTAGTGTTTTTATTTGGAAGTCGGGAGAACTTTTTGAAAAAATAAAAAATATGTTTTCGTTTTGGTGTGGTGTTCCAGAGTGCTACTAGATGGCGCGCAGCAAACCTGTCCTTAGTTTTTTTGTATGAAGTCGATATTCTTCTCCCTAAAGTAAATAGTATTCTGTGCGGCGAACGCTCGATCTAGGTAGGTAGAAAAGTAAGTAAGGTAGGTAGATCTAGATAAGTAGGGTAGGTACAGGTAGGTAGGTAAGTAGGATAGGCAGTTAACGGGAGCGAAGCCGCGGGCAGTAATGAAGAATATTTAGGATTTGTAACTTAGTTTCGTCAGAAAACATACCTTATTGTTTTCATAAATTCTGTGAAGGACCTTGGCGAATTAAAAAAAAACGATATTCATTTCACACCTTGTAATTACCTCAGGCCCAGTGGGGGTTGGATAATGTCACATGTCTTCGAATTTTTGGTTCTAGGACATGCCGGTTTTCTCACGATGTTTTCCTACACCGTTTTAAGAGCAGTGGTGATGAAATAATTTACACAAAGTTAAGCGCCTGTCTGGGTTCGACCCACGACATTCGTACGTCTTACAATATTTTTGCCGATAAATTTTATATTGTAGCAGGACGAGACTATTGACAGTATGACAATTTAGATAATATGGTTACAGTATAAGCGATAACAGTAGGAACATTAGATCATTTACATTTTAAATAAGATATGCGCTTTGGTTATCAACTTTTTTCAGAAAAGCCATTCCCTGTCCCAGTTTAAACGTTACTTTGATTTTCAACTTTTGCTTTGTACTTATTGGTCCAGTCTTATTTGCTCTAAGATAGAATTCATACGTTAATTCATTCATTCATTCATAATATTCCACAAATAGTAAGTGTTTTCTTATTTGCATGTAAGGTTCACTTTTTGCGTTGTAATTAAAAATTTTTTACTCGTGTGATTGTACATCAGTTTTGTGAATTATAATTTTTAAATGTCTTTTCTATCTTTCAATTTTAATTCATCAGGTGTACAGGGGGGTGACCATAAGATCTTAGAGTAAGGTTATTTTGAGTGTGTGTAAGTGACAGATGTATATGACTTGTATACATCTATCACTTACGCGATCTCAAAATAACCTCTCTCTAAGAGCTTATGGTCACCCCCCTGTGCCCTAAAACTAAATCCATATATGCCAAATGAAATCTTAAAGATAATTTTGTAACAGAGAAAAAATCGGGTCGTAAGGAAAAAACTGTTCAGTAGATCAACTGTTAGTATTATTTAATGTGGTACAGATTTACTGTGAAGGGGATAGCGGTCATCAGCGGCGGCAAAATCGAATATCAAATAAGTCGTGTTGAACATGAGGGGTCGCTAAGCCGATATCAACGAAATATATAATCATCATCATCATTTCAGCCGAAAGACGTCCACTGCTGGACATAGGCCTTACCCAGGCTTTGCCACATTGACCGATCCCTTGCGTCTCGCATTCAGCGTATACCCGCAACCTTGACCAGGACATCGGTCCACCTAGTGGGAGGCCTTCCAACGCATCGTCTTCCGGTTCGCGGTCGCCATTCCAGAACTTAGCGGTCCCATCGGCCATCCGTTCTGCGAGCAATATGCCCACTGCCACTTAAGTTTCGTAATTCTTCAGGCTATATCGGTAACTTTGTTGCTTCTACGGATATCCTCATGTCTGGTGTTATCACGCAAGGAAACTCCAAACATAGCCCTCTCCATTGCCCTTTGGTTGACTTTAAGCTTTCTGATAGGGCTCATTGTGAGCGACCACGTCTCGGTCCCATAAGTACAATAAAATGTAAATAAAAATAAAAACTTAATGTATAATAGATACCTAAAAAGAAATACCTGGACGTCCGATACTTTTTATCAATATTCCACAGGGGCGAAGCCGTGTACTCGTAACATAACATCTCCTCTAAATTCAGACATAACAAGATTGTCTGCAAATTCGTCAGAAAATAACTCTAACGTCATACGATCTTATCATATGTGTACGCGTGTAAGTTTATCTTACCGTTTTTCAAGTATAATAGGTATTTAATTTTTGTTTACATACTTCTGACCGGTCATCGGAGCCACGTAAGACGACCTAATTCGTGTCTAGGAGACTTATGACAGTACAATTTTATATCTCACGCTAACAGCTCGTGTAATAGAACGAAAAAAAAACATGAAGTTTTTATTAGTGCTCTGTGTAATGACACTAGTTGCTTTATCGTCGGGTAAACCACAAACAAGATCGAAGAGGTGTATCTACATTGAAGGGCAATGTGAGTTTATCAAATAATCTTATCACTGACATCGGTGAAGGAATCCTACTACTATAGTAAACGTGAAAGTTTGTGAGGATGGTTGGATGGATGGATGTATGTTACTCTTTAACGAAAAAACTACTGAACGGATTTTGATGAAAATTTGCAGAAATATAGCTTATATATTAGAATAACACATCTTTACATAGTATAAAACAAAGTCGCCCCCGCTGTTTGTACGCTTAGATCTTTTACACTACGCAACGGATTTTAATGCAGTTTTTAGCAATAGATAGTGATTCAAGAGCATATGTAAGGTTATATGTAGTATACATGCATATTATAGTAGAGAAAAGCCGAGAAATTCTAAGATTTGTAATGTTATGTCGTAACAAACATATTTTTGTGCGCTTACACAGTAAACGCTGGCTAAACCTTATGAGATAGATCAAATTAATGTACTACGGAATTGTATATCTTAAAAAGATCGATAAAAAAGTCCATGATGTTATATGTTTACTCCTAAGGATAACTCACAGTAACCATTTATATCTTTTACATATTACAAAAAAAAATGGGTTATTTACCAAGCCATTTTAAACAATACAGTACTATTCCTTATCCAATTTAATACATTAGATACGTTGTGCATTACATGAAGATCAAAATTGCGCATTACAGCATATCATTAAAATGGATATCTTAGAAAATATCAGAGATTTAAAAAGCGACAGCAGAGCGGCTGGCGGGCTATACGTCCGTACCGCAGGCTTTTTACGTATGAAACAGCAATAAGCAATAATTGCGCGATTATCGATTTACGTTAAAAAACCGGCATGCTTATTTTTGCGAAATAATTGCTCTTATATCGCGAATCCGCATTATGTATGAGCGATAGCCACACCATAATAATTTTACGACAGCACTACTGACAATAAAAATCTGCTAACCAAAATGTGCATTTATCGCGAGGTGATCGCGCGATCAGTTCGTATTACGCATGGTTTTTGACAGCAAAGCGAGAGCCATCGGCGAGCAAATGTGGCTGTCAAATTGCGATATTTTTTTCCGTTGTTGTTGGTCGATTGCCAATCGCGCGCTAATGGCTGAGTAGGTACAGAATTTTTTGAGTTTTTGATGATAATTTTCGTGCGTTTTTGTGGCTATTTTAATGATCCGCAAATTAATTCCTAGTAATGACAAATTAGTGTCGATTGGTCTCAAATGTCTATGCAACTGGACAATTTGTTGAATCATTGAAACAGACGTGATGTCGGTAAAGTGGAGGAGAAATTGCCAAAAAGGTTGGAAACTAGGTATGTTTACTGCCAAATACTTACAAACACATTAGAATGTGTTATGTCCGCAATAAGTATCTTCTATTATTTATATTCTTATTTTTATATGGCATGCACCGATGTCGACTATTCTGCCAATATCTTGAGTAAATTGGAAAACAAGTGTGTTCAACGATCCATTTTACGTTTCATAGCTCAAATACGAGATGATTATGTCCATTTTGTGATGTCCAGTGGCATTATCGATTCGATTTCTTATAACAATTGACTATTATGAAGAAATTTTAATCGATTTTATACTACTTCAAATAATAGTTTCAATAAATTTTCAAATTCATTATTATATTATGTAAATAAAATGAAAACTTCCAATATTCACTGACATTTTACTGTTACACAAATACGTCTTCAAAAATATTTATTTATCGCAATATTGGCGCTAAATATTAATCAATTGAATATTGTAAAAAAAAACAGTCCAAGAAGTATTGCATTTTCATAAGCTGGTTACTTAATCAAACAATAAATTTAAAAATCATTGGATAGGTATAGCTTCCGTTAAAAGTGACTGTCAAAAAAAAACACTTGACTTAAAGGCCTCAGTAGCCAGGTCATTAAATTGATCGCGCAATAATTGTACAATTATTGCTGTTTGCTGTTCCTTAAGTAGTAAGCCCGCCGGTAGGCAGGGGTCGGCGAGCTAGGTCTGGCTATGTCTCATGAAAAAAGAGCTATAAGTATTGTATATAAAGATATCCTGTAGTATATCCCTACCAAATTCAACACCTTAACCTTCCTCATGAATCACTCTGAAAACATCACACGATTCTCAACCTATTTCTATTGTTTAAGGCTCGGAGCAGTGTGAGGAGGGCACCAGCTCCTACACCACTGGCTGCAGCCCCGTGACTCCTGAGGCTACCTGTGACGAGCCTCACCCTGTTCCTGATGAGGGAGACGTCTGTGATTACTCGGCCTGCTACTGCAACGCTCCCACTGTCAGGGACACCGTGAGAGGCAAATGTGTGAAGCTTGAGGATTGTCCTCCCAAGAAAGAAAATAAAGATCAAGAAGATAAAAAACAGTAAAAATGTCACGACTTCTGTAAGGCTGATTACATGTCGAATGTTGCAGGCTGATATGCCATATTTTGTGATTATAAGTTTTTTTTTATTAAATTCAAATTGTGGCACAAATTGTGGTTTATTTTTTGTTATACCATGTGGCTCAAGAAAAGAGGTTTTGCCCCGCAATTCTGCGTAAAAAAAAAAAAAATTGATTTCTATAAGTCGCCTGTGAAGAGCTCAGGACTAAAAATCTGAGGCCTAAGCTAATTGTTTCTAACAAAATGATAATTAACAGCTGATTTACACTGCTTAACTTCTTAACAAGTCAAGATCTTAGTGACATTTAAGACCAGCAAACCAGGCGGGCGAGCAAGGCATACTGCAATAGGCTTGAGTCACACATTTTATCACAGTTTGGGAGCAAAAACCGTGATGCTCGACTCAAGCCTATAACAGAGGCCGTGCTCGCCCGGCAATAGATAAAATACTATAGTCACGAAATATTATGCACGTGTTGGAATCATGAATGGTACTCTGTATAAAAGTATTGATATCTACTAAGATAGCAAGCTTTGAATGTCAAGATGGTTGTTGGTTATTTACTGCGTATCAGAGTTCCAATGTATGTGGTGTGTAAGGGAAGGGTTTTATGTAAAAAAAGCACAGAAAGACAAGACACCTAGTCTTCTCTATATATTTAAATAAGGCTTTTCAATTAATTCATATTGAGAAGGCTCGGTGAGCTTACCACCCGCTCGCTAATCTAGTTCTCGGGGAGAAGAATACCTTTTACAACCACAAGGTATTCCCAATATTATAGAATCAAAATAACAAGGATAAGGCAAATAACATAGACTAACCCTTAAATCAATTTAACATAATATTAGGAATAAAGGCCATAATATGACATAGATATAGTTTCAACACAACCATTAGCAATAATAAAGTTATAATATCAAATAACTTACGTTAGTCTGGTGTAGTCAGTCTTACACCAAGTATTAAGACTTCTAAATCATAGACTAAGATATAACAGATAGAGTTCTAAATAACAATATCTGGCCTGTACTGGCCTGTAGTTCACAAAAAGTAAGTCAGCTTATCAATTACACAATGTTTTATAATAACGGGACTATCTGCGTCTCAATTCGTTCAATATGAGAAAATGGCGCGCCATTTTCTATAGTTTGCTTTAAATAATCTCACAATTAGGTGAACAATAATAATTCTTGAGTAGTGAAACTGTTTTAAAACGTTTCAAGACACACTAGGAATTTAATATCGCCTATTTAGTCGTTCATAATCAATATTCGAAAGAAGATTGATACTAACAGACAGTATTGTACTAATTGTTTCCAAGGACTTATAGCAATATAAAATCCAGGATACATCACAATGATCATTACAAATTACGTAATAATTTATAGGCATATCATCAATGTGGCTTAAATATGAGTTTAGAGGTACTTCCTGTACACACAACAATATTTACTGAGGTGGGTACTCTTTTACATTTGTAGGTAGTTGACAACACAATAATAATTTAGGTAGGTACTTAGACATTTGTCGGTAGTTGCTTAATAAATATGGCAGGTATGTATTATGTAGCAAACCATTGTGACTTAAAAATGAAAATTCATGATTTAATGACGTCACACATACTTCAAATTCAAACAGACGTAAATCAGGGATACTCGTACCCATAAAACATTCCTTTTCTCTGATTGTTCCCTCGCCATGATTCCAATTGTCATATTTACAAGTACTGAAAAATCGAGCACTGTTATATGCAGCTATACAGAGGGAATTAAACCCCTCTTTTAAAGCTATTCACAAATATCTTACCCAGTCCGTCTAAAAATAAATATTATTTATCTTTGTTAGCATGAGGGTGTTACGTGCCCTGCCTATACCAAATCGGCTGAATAGCGACATGAAAGCTAATTACGTACAACAGATGTTTCCACATAAAATTGCAACACAGGGGCTCTGCTGACTCGACGCCTCGTGTCGCCGCCGATCACTTACTTCCAATCTGCTGATGCCGCACCTGCGATTCGCAATCGTTCTAGAAATGTATTTTTATAATAATTAATTTAAACACTTCGGTACTAGCATCGTCTAGATTTAAAATTTAATTGTAATTTTAAAGTAATTAAACTTTTCTTTAAAATAACTTAGGTTTTTTTTCGGATGATTTAAAAAATAACCGAGATGGTATAAATAAGATGCGTAGCTTTGATGTGAACAAAGCGAAAGGCCCCGACGGGATACCAGCAATTGAACTTACGAGTAAAAACTGTGCACCTGAATTGTCTCCGATCTTGACACGCCTTTATCGCCTTTCGATAGAGACTGGAGCTTTCTGCAGCGTCCATCCTCTGTAAAAGATGGAACGTGTACTCATCAGTAAGCTCCTGACATACTTAGAAGCGCACGACATCTTCAGTGACCACCAATACGGCTTCTGCCAAAATCGGTCCACTGGGGATCTTCAAGCGTATGTCATTCACATCTGGAGTGAGGCCATCGAGAAACACGGGGAAGTGCTAGTCGTCTCCCTCGACATCTCGAAGGCTTTCGACAGGGTCTGGCATGAAAGCCCTATTGGTCAGCTTTATTCCTTCGGTCTGCCTAATGGTCTGTGTGATTGGATTGCGGACTTTCTGAGGGATAGATCCATCCGAGCGGTTATCGATGGCTGCTCGTCCGGTCAATTAGATATCAACCCCGGAGGCCCTCAGGGGCCAGTGCTTTCGGCAACATTGTTCTTGCTGCATATGAATGATCTGATAAAACCCGTAATTGAACGGATACGTTTAGGTGCAGAATGCCCAACACACATACCTAACAGTACTTACGACCACAATAACCTTGCCACCCTTTCCACCTAAGAGGCCAATGAACCGCGGCATTAATACCTACACCTTATATTGGTCTAATTCAATACACATCTTATTTATACCCTAAATGAAGGTGACAGCCGGAGGACTTAAAAAAAAAGCTGCGCTGAAGGATGTCTTCAAGGTTCTTGACTGGAGGGGGCTCAACGTTAATGGCGAGTACATCACTCCCCTTCGGTTTGCTGTCGAAATAGTGGTCAAGGCTGAGACCATGGAGAGCCTCAGAAAAATGCTCGATGAGCTTCCGAATGAATGGGTCTTAAAATGAACATGGACAAAACTAAAGTTATGGTGAATGACGTTGTAACACGCACTCCTATCAAGATCTGAAACTCTACACTCAAAGTTGTAGACGATTATGTATACCTGGAACAAACGGTCCAGTTGGGTAGGTCTAATTTCGAGAAAGAAGTCAACCGTCGAATCCGACTCGGCTGGGCGCCGTTCGGGAAGTTGCGTGGTATCTTCTCGTCCAATTCACCGCAGTGTCTCAAGACAAAATTCTATGACCGGTGTGTGTTGCCAGTGATCAACTATGGGATCGAAACGTGGTCGCTTACAATGGGCCTCATCAGAAAGCTTAAAGTCACCCAAAGGACAATGGAGAGGGCTATGCTCGGAGTTTCCTTGCGTGATCACCGACAAGTTACCGACATAATATCCCGAAGAATTGCGAAACTTAAATGGCAGTGGGCAGGGCACATTGCCCGCAGTACGGATGGCCGATGGGGCTGAAACATTCTGGAATGGCGACCGTGAAACGGAAGACGATGCATTGGAAGGCCTCCCACTAGGTGTACCGTGACCTGGTTTAGGTTGCGAGAAGGCGCTGGATGCGAGACGCACGGGATCGGTCAATCTGGTGTCGTCTGGGGGAGGCCTATGTCCAGCAGTGGACGTCTTTCGACTGAAATGATGATGATGAAGATTTGACACGGAATCATAAATATGCGAAGTCCGATACGCATTTGGCCGGTACTTACTCACTCACTACTTTATCAATGGTTAATTTTATTACAACTTATTGAATAATAATAATAATAAAAATATTTATTTCACCAAAAACAACACAATAGGTTACAGCAATCTTACAGGCTACTACTAAAGGTTGAAACTTTACATAGGAGCATCTGTAGCCGAACTAAGACGGATCCTGTATCTCGGCATAATGAATGGTCATTGTAAAAATATTCTTAAATATAAATTCCAAATTCGGAGGAGGAGCTCAAGGCTAAATAAATAGCCACATGTCGATGTCAAGGTTAAGCAACACTTACCTCGGTCGGTCCGTGGATGGCTAATGACTATCCACTATAAACAGAGATTCCTCCGTGCCTCGGGAAACACGTCAAGCTTTTCGTCCATGCTGTCATTTATTGATATTTGGCAGTCATAAAGGATTGGGAAGGAGTCAGAAACCAGGCAATTTAACAGCAGTCTTGCCAAGAGGTATCGCCCAGTACCCAGTAACTGCGTTGTGGAGGTCGGCTAGGCAGTTGCTCCATGTAAAATACTGATACTCAGCTGTATCCGTTTAGACTGGAACGGTATGGCGCGGCAGGTCACCTGTGCGCTGGACTGACCAATTGAAATCCGCGGTAGGAGGCCGCATAGCTGACTGCGCCAAACAGTCCGCCAATAGGGAGAGATGGCGGGAAATCGTGCGGAACTGGGCCATATATCTTCACAATCACTTTTCCTGCGCCGCAGAAAAAAAAAGCTACTATTCGGGTCACAAACTGAATTTAATTAAAAAACTTATAATCACAAAATATGGAATATCAGCAACATTCGTCATGTAATCAGCCTTACAGAAGTCGTGACATTTTTACTCTTTTCTATCTTCTTGATCTTGAGTATCTTTCTTGGGAGGACAGTCCTCAAGCTTCACACATTTGCCGCTCTCGGTATCCCTGACAGTGGGAGCGTTGCAGTAGCAGGCCGAGTAGTCACAGACGTCTCCCTTACCAGCAACAGGGTTGGGTTCGTCACAGGTAGCCTCAGGAGTCATGGGGCCGCAGAAAGTGTTGTAGGAGCTGGTGCCTGCCTCACACTCCTTCCAACCTGGAACAATAGACATGTTGAGCATCTTGTGAGAGGTGCTGGAAATAGGAGGTGGAATTGCTTCTACTCCGCAGGCCCTGTGGTCCATAGCCGGGTCAGGTAGGGTGTATTATGTATAATGATCTCTTGGATTCTAATCCAAAAAGCGATCTGTTTGCGGACGGATGGATGAAGATTTTATTGATATTGGCTGTACAGTACTGTGAGAGGAATTTATGAAAATGTTGCTAACCTATTTTATTTACGTTTTTATTTCAAATTTTACTTTACTTGGTTTATCGATACCAATATTATAAAGAGGAAAGATTTTTTTGTTTGCACCGAATAGGCTCCAAAACTACTGGGCCGATTTTAAAAATTCTTGCAACTATGAAAAGCTACATTATGCTCGAATTACATAGGCTATAAGTTATTTTCCATAAAATATCCTTATGCAAATTACAATAATGTGACCCAAAGTAGCAAAATTTTGCCTTTAAGATTCATTATAAGGCGTGCACTGAGAAAAATATTGATAACTAGCTGATCCCCGCGGCTTCGCTCCCGTCAACTGGCTACCTACCCTACCTTCCCTACCCTACCTACTCTATCCTACCCTACCTACCCTACCCTACCCTACCTACCCTACCTACCTTACCTATCCTAACCCACCTTCTCTATCCTACCTTCCCTAAACCAGACAGACGTCAGATCACGTGAAAATGTCAGTTTAGTTAGAAAACTTAGGGAAAAAGAAAAGGGCTGTTTTTAGGGTTTTCCCGAAAATTATTCGATTTTTCTCGCCGTAAAAACCGTCCTTGAACTTTAACTAACATTAAAAAAAAAGAATTGGTAAAATTGTTGAGTTATGCGCTTACCAACACATTTTGCGATTCATTTTTATATTATAGATACATAAAAAAATCACGTTTGTTGTTCACCATTAAAATATTTATTTTATTCTGTTTTTAGTATTTGTTGTTATAGTGACAACAGAAATATATTATCTGTGAAAATTTCAACTGTCAAGCTATCACGGTTCATGAGATACAGCATGGTAAAAGACAGACAGACGGACAGTGGAGTCTTAGTAATAGGGTCCCGTTTTTACCCTTTGGGCACGGAACCCTAAATAACAAGATCTAAGTATATGACAGTTAAAATAGTTTCCACCTTTGTTAACATTCAATATATAAAAACTTTTTGTCAGAATTGGCAAAAAAAAATCATATAGCCAACAATAATTCCGAATCTAGTCTGATGCCAGTAGATAATTAAAATAATGTATATCAGTTGAAGCATACACGATTCTGAACATAAATTATCTCATTATAAATAACACTAATTCTCCCAATTAGGAAAAATAATCTCAGTGCATAACAAAAATACGAGAACTTGAGATAATATTATTGTTTTACAACGTAATCTGGATGTTATCTTCAAGGCCTTTCGAAAGGGTCACTTGGAATAAGTACTAAGTAATAAAGAAGGCACTAACATGATAGCATTTTAAACTTGAACTAAGACCCCGATGCGCGAAGTAATTTAAATTCGGTCGATAGGCGATATCACGAACGTATTTTTTAAGGCGTACATATGTTTTGGACCAAGTGACCAATATTACATTATTCAAAATGCCCGGGCAATTTAAAAAATGCCCAATATGAGTAGGCAATATGATAAAAAAAACTATTGAAATTATTAAATTCACCGTGCTTTGTGAATAATGTCCATCACTTATTAGGCCGGGTAATATAAATATGTGTTTTTTTTTTATTATTTTAATGTTGACATATTGGTTTTAATATGAAATAGGTAAGTACGATTACTACTTAAGCAACATCAAGCAAGTCGACGGAAACCCGCTGTTTCTCTCTGCGGGGTTTAAAGTAACCTAACATGAAGGAGAGGACGGGAGCTGAGTTCGCCCGCTCATTTCAGTCTTCAGCTCCCGCTATCCGTGTCGGGATGCCTTAAGCTCCCGAGCATGCTCCGCTGGCTCTTGGACTAATTCATTGACCATGATTATCGAATTGCCCAACCATTACGTAGCCAAATTCATAATGACCAGACAATGTGATAAATATAGAAGTTTAAATCAGTATTCATTACATTGCCCGATTTGACAGAACTAGATTCATAATGCCCAGGCATTATACATAGTGCCCTGATTAATCATTTGGTTCATAACATATACATAGCTGAGATCATACATAAACTCACGAAGTGTATGTGTAGAATGGGTAGGTAGAAACAACAAAACTACTTATTTGCTTC